>OZ024923.1:12497645-13978627 GCA_964017225.1 Netelia inedita
TGCGAGGAGGCTGTCTCCAACGCTTATGCTCAACTTCTATATAAAATAAGAAAAATAAAAAAAAAAGGAAATCATAAGCATTCAATATTATGTATCGATAGACAATTAAGTTTGGGGGTGGCCTCGGCGTTGTTGCCGAGATTCGCCTGTTTTCTTGTTTATTTTTATGTTTTTTTTTTACGTTTTTTTTAAATTATTATTTTTATCTTTATTCCGTATGCATGCAACCAACATTATACAGTTTAATATTTAATGATCTGCGTCCGCCCAAGCGCTGTGCTGGGTCGTATCGCTCGCGATTCAAGCATTGTTTATTTATCGTTATTACTATTTTTTTCATTTGCAACTCATTATACAACTCGATCATGTTATTGTTATTGTTTTTTTTTAAATTTATTTTTAAATGTCTCTTTCTTTCGTGTATGTTGAATTCGTGAGTCCAGAACCGGTCGATCCAAGTGCGATAACGTTTTTTTATGTTTTATTTTTTGTAGCTGGACACAACATTTTTTTGCCACGTTTCCGTCCACGAGAGCCATTATAATTCTGCGATCCAATACGATTTTAGCCCTTCGTACATGATCTTTTCTTTTTTTCCATTTTAGTCTCCAAATCCCCCGATTTATTCTGGCACGTGCCTCTCTCTCTCTCTCTCTCCCTCTGCCTCTCTCACGTTGAAGTTCGAACTTGCCTTTCTTACATTATGATGTATCAATCATTGGGGAATATTATTTTGTTTTTATTGAGAAAAAGAACCATGTCGATATTCAAAAAAACAATGAACAAACGGAAAAAATCGAGGAACATGAGCACACGACAAGAGCGAAAAAAATTATCTCGTTTCACGCACAAAAACAATACAAACAATGCATGATGATAATGACAATGAACAAAAATAAATGCTCGATGAAAATGTATACAAGTCATTGTTTCATTATTCTTCGACATTTAAACATTTTTGACGGTTTTTTTAAGTAATTCGCAGAAACCATTATTTTCATATGAATCAAAATAGTTGTTTTTTGCAAATTATCAAAATAAAAACGCGAAATAAAGAATGAAACGTAAACAACGATTATTATAAATTTTTTGTTTACCCATCCCTTCTCGACATTTTTCTCATCATTATTGTGCGATTTCAGCATTTTTGACTTCCTATTTCTTCCCTCGATAACATAGAGGATCGAAGAACTCCCTGAGATTAGTGGACGATTTTTTTAAGTATTTAGTTTTCAATACTAGTATCGGGTTCTTGTATCGCATTATGGCTTGGCACGTATATTTTTCTTACGTCGCTCGAATGACTTCCCACAAACTTTCGGTTTCAATGGCGGCATGAATTCGGTTGTCGAATCCATTATTATTATTTTTAATCATAATTTTATCCGGCACGAATCGCGAATAAATTTATTTTGGGTTTTAGTATTAATCACGTAGAAACCGTTAAAATAATTTCTATTTTATCATTCTTACGTCCGTTTTTGCATGTTTTTTTTCTGTTTTTCAGAACGAAATAAAGCGGACAGTCACCACCACTAGCGGGCAATACGGAGTAGTCTGTAGATTCATCATAACAACTATATATATATATATATATTTTTATACATATATATATATACATATATATGCCAGCTCATTAATTAATTAAAAGATAATTATAGTGTATATATGTACATAAGGGTGTGGAGGGGTTCAATAGAGGGTGAGGCTAAGGACGTTTGTCGTAGTGTAGATAATAAGTTACATACCCGCGCGGTTTTCTCGTAATGCCCATCATTGGCAACAATAAGATAATAATAGATAATATATTAAGACTTCCGGCAAAATGCGTCTCTCTCGATTATCCTCTATCTATTTGTCACTTCCAATCGTCGCTCATCTAACTGTGTCGACCTCGCATAACTCTCATTTTTTTCATTTTTTTTTCTTATTTGTTTCTCTATCTTCCTCTTATCAGTTTAAATAACAGCAACTCCCATCTCGCATTCTCTCCCGCGATATAACCCGACAAATTGCGCGAGAGACGCTAACTAACGTATTTAGCGGTCGTATCGCATAGTCTGACTCCACATATCTGATATATTATCTGTTTAGCGATATATCACTTGAAACCGTTCACATAACAACAATGCCCAACTGTGTACAATAAGGCCCACGTTTTTGTTTTTTTTTCTTTTGTCGCCGCGTTCACAATTTTTCGTTCTTACATTTTATTTTTGTTTGCAACTCGAAAACAAGCTTTTCTGCGTTTTTTTTCAATGTCGGTGGTTTCGAGAAATTTCCTTTCCAGTTCTACACGAACAATGGGCGAAACTCGCAGCGTTCACGAAGTTTCAACATTTTATTATTCTTTGTATTCTGTTTTTTAATCATTTTTCCGTTTCTTCGTTTAATTTAATTATTATTTTTTTGGTTTTAATGATGATGTATTTGTAAAATTCGTGTCAGCCGCGAATTTCCCCACTCTATATCACGGAAACGTATACTAATACTAAAGCCCAAAATATTTCATCAATTTTCGTGTTATTACATTTTTAGTTTTTTTTTCTGTTTTCCGTTTTTTCGTAGTGTCTATTATCCGCTACTTGCAGCATGTTTCGAACTTCATTCTGAATCCTTCAACAACAACAATAATGGATAATCGTCATCGCTTATTTATCATTTAAAAAAATCACCCTCGTACACGCACGACGATCAATTATCATTTCACCCTCAATGCTTCACGTATTTTTATCACTATTAATTACTATTCGCTACATTCTCATTAATAACTATCTTTTTCCACGAGCGCCATTTCGACACACAACGAACGTAGACGGTATAATAACGCCACGTGTCTTTAGCACATTTTTTCTTTTTTTTGTGTTTTTGTTATTTTAGTTTTTCTCCGTTTGTTATTTCTCTCCCATTTCTTTCATACGCGGTTTTTCTTTCTTTATGCAGCGTCGATATTAAACATTTAATTGGTGCGTATGTTTGTCTGCGCGAGGATGTATATATATAAATGTATATGAATATTATGTAATAATCGTAGTCGCGGTTACACAGCGGAATATTGGCTCTTTATTCTGCCTGCCCAAATGTATTTTTTCATTGTTTTCATCCTCGTTTACCGTTTCTATGGTTGCTCATGTTTTTACAATTGATTCATCAATTTTAGATTTTTATCGTTGACGACGGGGATGACGAGCTTTGCGTGTGTGTATATATATATAAATATATATATACATGTATACATATATATTTTTTTCATGCCCATTTTTATTGGTCCTGACTATTTATATATATCGTGTCATCAGGATATCACGTGACACAAGCTAAAGAGCCGAATCATCGTAGATAATCGACGATGATCCATCGCTCGTTGGGTGGTCGACACGCGGCGTTTCATGCTCTGATATGCATTTCGCATACGCGTCGGCGCATGCGCACTGTTTTACTTGTGATGGATATATATATAAATATATACAGAGATTTTTTTCTGTCAGTAGGATTTGTTTGTAGAACGATCTTTCTGTGGTTTTTTAAGAATCGTATCCTGAACTGCGTGAAAATTAAATTTGAGTTCTTGACTGGCCCGATTTACGTATGACAAGTATTATATATGTCATATATGATATTTAATTTATCATATATCGTTTATCGTATATCTGTCTGTTCAGTTATTTATGGCCATAAATGGACCAGATTTTGTTTTGTTTTCGCGAATCGCGTAGCTGTTACGCGTTAGACGCTCTCGACCGTTTTAGTTCCAGTTTGGATAACGTACTCGAATCATTATCGTTGACCTCAAAGCACATTTTTTGCGCAGTTATGTATGCCGGTTTTGTTTTTGTGTTCGAAAACTCTTTTTCTTTTTTTTCTTTTTATCTTTCTTCTATTCACCCTTCTCTCTCTCTCTCTACCTCCCCCCCCCCCCCCCCCTCCCACCCCCGCTGCTCATCTCCTCTCCTTGATTAGCAAACACGACCTCTCTCTCTCCGTGCGGTGAAAAAATCTCTTCGCCCGGTAATTAAATACTTTTAAGATACTAACTTTTATGATTTAGCAATTACTCGATTTTGTACATTTGTCTGTGGTATCCTTACCGTTACCCCTCAAAAGTTTTACTTTTAGCTGTTTTTTCTCTTACTTCCTTCACTCTTTCTTACTACACTTCCGCCCACGACTTAATAATTTAATAACTTTAAAATCTTTAAGTTATCATTATTATATTAATAATTTCTCTGCATTTTTGTCTCTTCATCTCTGTCGTTTCTCTCTCTCTCTCTCACTCTCTCGCTCTCTCTCTCGCTCGCTCGCTCGCTCTCTCTCTCTCTCTCTCTCTCTCTCTCTCTCTCTCTCTCTTTCTCTCTCTCTCTTTCTCTCTTTTAATGCGTTTGATTTGTACATTCTTCTTGATTGGTGCGAGGGTCGAGGGTTTTTTTCTCTTTTTTTTTTTTTTAATTCGCGCTAAAATTCTCGCGGATTTTTTGTTTGTTTTATACTCAACGTCCCTCTCGCCAAGGCCACTCCAGCAGTCACTACCTCTCTCTCTATAGCCTTCGCGCAATGGGCTCAAGTGGCTATTTTACCAGGTGTGAAAATGGCCGAAAAAGATGGCGCGAAAAAAAAAGTTTAATCCCGTTGGATATTTTTTATCTTTTTTTCGGTTTTCTTTCGCGCGTCTCTTTTTTTCTCTTTTTTTTCATCTCTTTTGGTTTACGCGACGATGGCTGCTATTTGGTCCATGTCTTCGTGTGTGTATGTGTGTTCCATTATCGTTCCGTTTTTGTTATTTTTTTCATTCTTTTTCTGTTTTTTTTTCCATCTTGTGATTATACTCTTGGCTGTTGAGCTCGAGAACTGTGAGAACAAAGTCGAAGGGTATATAGATGTATATATACATAACTGTATATATATACATATATGTACGTTGTACAAAAAAAAGCCTTTCAATTAATTCGAAAAAGTATGAGATTGCGATCGTTTTGACGTTGCGATCGTTTGGGGTGGTTTTTCCTTGCTATCTTGAAATCGAAACTTTTCCTCGTTTCGTCTTTTCTGTTAATTTTATTCGTCGGTGTTCACCGTAGAAAGTGATCGACGAGAAATTAAAAAGTTCAGGGGTGGCTCGTTCAATCGTGAGTGGGTGGAGAAAAACTCAATGATTTTATGATTTTCTTCCATGCGACTAACGAATATAAAAAAGAGCGATCGGTTAATTTTCCGTTTCTTTCATTTTCTCTTTTTTTTCTTTTCTCCTCTCGATTTCACCGGTATCTTGACGTCGAAAATCTGGAACGGTCGATCGAAAGAGCGGAAATATATACTAACGGTTATTAGTTTTGCTGGAAAAAAGGAGAGTAAAGTGTCTCTAAATAGCGTAAATGATTTTCTTTCTTTCCTCGATGGTGCACAATTTTTTGTTTTCACTCATATAATTTTTCTGTGCTTCGGATGCCGTTGAATTGTTTTTTTTTTTTTTTTTTTTTCGTTGAAAATTTCGTGGCCCCTGGACGTTTTAATTCAGTTTTTCTTTTTTTTTTATATTCGTCTCCACGTAAATACATATGGCAAGCTCTATGTGTATCCCTTGGCACTTTCGTTTTTTTTTCAATATTTTTTCTCTCCTTTTTAAATATTTACGCTTGTTAAATAATCCGGAAGTGGTCAAAGGCAAGGAGAGAGAACGAGCCGCGCGACACGAGAGAAGACTCGACACAGCGCATTCGCGTCGCATAAAACTGCGAGCCCGTAGGTACAATGCCGCGAATTGACTCGTGACATCGATTATGTTTTTTTTTTAATGACCCGTCCTCCCAAAATGCCATTTTGCACCACCGCCGTATCTCGAAATATATTAAATATATTATACAATTTTTATCCGACTAAAAATCTCCTTTATTCCTGACGTCACAGTGCAAAAAACTGCGCGTCCGTTTCCTTCTTTCTCTCGAATCTTAGTTTTTTTTTCTTTCATCTCACCTTAAATGTCTCACTCGTGAAATTACTTCGTGTCCCTTTCTTCTACTTTTCACCAATCGCGTGTTTCCATTTTTTAAAAATCTTTTCTCTCCTTCCCTTCCGACGTTCCTTATTTATATTAAAAATTTCATCCCCCATTAATCGCGCACCTCTCTCGACTTCTCGACGCACTCCTTAATATCGTTAAAATTCATTAAGTTATTAAAACATGTAACAAAAAAATGAAAAAAAAAGAAAGATTTACTTAGATCTCCCCAACAATGTATCAAAAATAAACTTATACTCTTATTTTGTTTTTTTTTCTTCTTTTTCTCTTCTTATTTCAAACCCACCCTTAATTCATCAATCATTTAACCCCCTCAATTCGCAAGCAGCTCTCTTTCTTTTTCGAAAAGAATTCGCCTTATTTTTGTCGGTTCGTCTCTTTTTTTTCGTCTTTATCTCCCCGTTTCGTTAATTTTCCTCGAGTTTTTCTCAATCCTCGTTCTCAATTATCATCTCGTTGTATCTCGCCGTTACCGACGATCACACGATACTTCGCACAACACGCACACTTTCCAAATTCTGATATCGTTCATGCGCCAGCTTTCATTTTTTTTTCTTCTTCATCCTCGTTTTCTTTCGTCTCTTTTTTTTCTCCCTCGCGCATCAAATTTCTTAAACTCGTGTTATCTTTGTACTAAACCGCGTGCGTATCGCATATTTTTCGAGAAACGTACGGATTACCGACTGATAATGTCCACACAGTCTCGCAGGTCGAGTAAAAAAAAAGATTTTTTTTCTATACCACGCCTACTCGAATATAGATTATGTTTTTGCGATACGACGTACCGAGAGGAGAGAGTCCCCGTCGATATCGTCCGTGAGAGCATTGCCTGCCTGTGATTCCGGGAGCTCTCGTGAAAAATATTAAGTGGCACGACCATCTGTCGGCGCCATTTTGTTTAGTATCTCGTCAGTCCGATATTTGGTTATTTTTGGTCACGTCCAAAAATCGACGCGGCACGAACATGCCTAAACGTCGATCACGTGCGCTCTCGCATCGCGATTCCGTTCATTTTCTTTGCATTTTTTTGTTCATCCGTACTCACACTTTCACGTATAATCGGGCGTGCACGGGCCGAAAAATTTCGAATCGTCTTCGTCGACGAACCCGAGTCTCCCGACAAACTGTGTCTTGTTTCTTCTTTTTTTGTTTTTTTTTTTCGTGCCAAAACGCCATTCTTAATCAACGTAATTTATCAAATTACTTATCAATTAATAGTTTTCAGTCAACATACACGCGCACGCACGCACATGCACACAGAGGCACGTACACATATACGCATGCGCGCGCGCGAGCACGCGAGCACGCACGCACACAAACAAACACACACACACGCACACACTATTACATTCATGGTTAAATTAATAATCCCTGAAAAAAGTTGCGTGGCTCGTATATGAATCGTCTTTTTTTTTAGTCTTCCACAGTTTTTATTTTTTTTTATTCTTTATTCTTTCCTTTTTACTACGCTTCAAACTCTCGCGTTATTCTTCGTTTTGCGTAGCACCAGCAGCATTTAACCCTTATTCGTCTCACAAAACGCGTTCCGTTTGATCTCCCCGTCGCGAATTCAGAGCACGAACGACCATTTTGTTGCTGTGTTCGACCATTTTGCGACTTACAGTGCTTCGTCGATAACACACCGACGCCGTGTGACACTCGCGCGCGCTACGCGAAGATTAAACACCGAAGTGAGATTTACTCGAGCGCATTACGACAAAACGCGTGGCACGAAACATCTTACAACGCGCGCTGTATACTTTGCTTCACTTATTTAATACGAAAAAAATCATAATCGTTTCTTTGGTATTAACGGTGCATGGGATAGAGAACCGTTTCGTGAAGCTCTTCTACGCTCGCTCTTCTCGTTGACAACGGCGCGTCTTTGTGTTTTTTTCATTTTTTTTTTTCAATCTCACAATTCGTGCAATCAATGTCTCCGCGATGTTCTATAGTTTTCTTTCTGTTTTCTTCTTTTAACGAGAAAATCAAAGAAACCTGCATCTAATTTGATTCGACAATAAAACAAGAGAAGTAAAAACGGAGAGAGAAGAAGAAGAATCCACATTCGTCTTCAGCAATGGCAGAAGAATTGGTTGGCATTTAAGTAGTAATAATAATAATAGTAGTATTATGGTAGTAATAATAATAGTATAATAGCTGTAGTAGTAACATGTGATAACGTAATGTGTAATCGTTACTTAACTTCTCTGTATATCATCATAACTTTAATATTAGGTAGACTTTTTAGATTAGTTGGTTTATCATCATCATCATTTTCTCATTTCACTTTACTTTATCATATTTTTAAATCTTTAATCGTAATGAATGAGGTAATAAGGTTGTGTGTGTTCCGTCGTTTTGTTGTTGTTGTTGCTGTTATCTTTTTCTTTTTTCTCTTTGTTTTCTTTTCATTAGTTCGCTCCTCGTCTCATGTTTTTCTCGGCCAGGTAGGTGTACGTTCTTTCGTTAAAAAATTTTTTTTTTCGTGATCCCAGACTGAATCTTCGTCGCGATCGTTCGAATAACGTCATGAGTGCGTTCTTTCACAACTATTCCTCGTTGACTCGTCGGATGTCAAGTTCAACGATGATAGCTTGATGTCCGAAACAGAATCTGTTATTCGGATGATCGATGCGCGGATGGGGAGGGGGGGGGGTGTCGAGGCAATTGATACGAATCTCGAGGGTGCTTTTCAGATTGGTGTTGGTCAATGTGGACCAACTGCGATCGACGATGAGCCACGTTTCACGATAATCGACACGAATTGTTCATCTTTTTCTTCGCGTGACTTCCAGAGTCCGCCATTCATCAAGAATAAGTTCTCGTGAATGAAGACAACAAAATCAAACGGTCACGAGCCCGCGACGATAATAAGAAGTACTTTGAATAATAGTTCCGAAAGATGTGCGAAGCTCGTAACGCGTGATCGTATCTGATATAACGTCATTCATACATCGTGAACCATTTTGTCCTCTGATCTGAGGACACCGAGGGCCTTCTCGACCCCAATAAATTACATTGTAACGCAAGAATCCCCGAATATACACTCTTTGAATCGCCTTATTTTTCTCCATCTTCCTCGTATCTCTTTGCTTCTTCGTTCTTGTCTTCATCACGTCCCCAATCGTGAGAACGCACGTTTAGGGTTGTTGTTTTGTTTGATGCGCATCCTCGCGAGTTGACGCACATTCGTCAAGGAACCAACGAAAGAAAAGGAAAAAAAAGTCGCATTTGCGAATCTTCACACCGGCCGATTAAAACGGATTTTTGTGAGGCGTATTTGGTTGACGTCAGTTAGAGCTCTTGTTCAACGTTACTGACTCTGTTGTTGCGGTGATTGTGATTGTTGTTGGGGCTGTTGTTGCGGCTGCTGCGGCTGCTGTTGCTGTTGCTGCGGTTGCTGCGGTTGTTGTTGCTGCTGCTGTTGCTGCTGCTGCTGCGGCGATTGTTGGCTCTGTGGTTGCTGCTGGCTCGGTGGTGACGAGCTCGACTGTTGCTGCAAGCTCTGATTCTGCGATTGCGTACTACCCTGCTGGGAAGTCGCGCTACCGTCTCTTCGTGAGCGGGAACCACCTTCCTGGCTACTACCGCGTCCAGCGCGGGAACCAGGTCCACCGATCGTTCCGCTTCCAGGTGCACCGGATTGCGTCACCGTAGAGCGAATTCTGCGCTGTGCCGACTGTAAGTTAAGGAATTAAAAGAAATTAAATTAGTGAAGGCAATATCTTTTCATCGTATAACCTCCAAGCTTTCATTTATAAAATTACGATCACGGATCCCCTAGGCATTTAACGTAGACACCGCTAAGAGACGCTAAGAAAACTAAGATTTTGTTCTTGACAGCTTACGCCGACAATAGAACAGTGATGCATGAGCGGACATCTTCATGAATTTGAAGCATTAATAAAAATCCGCGCTCATGGCCAGTTTGTCTTGAAATTTGTTCTTGCACAATGCTATGAATTTGGGAATTGTCAAGGTAGACTCAGTTTGCTATGACAAATTGTGGGTTGCCCACCGAATTCATTTTATTATAATTGGCAAACTCAAATCATACTGGCCATCGTATTAATCAACGGCGTGTGCCACTTTAATATATGTTCTGTCATTTTTTCATAACGATTCGTGGAAAAATGGAGCAGTAATCGGTCAATAAAAATTTGAAGCGTTGGACTGCTTTCTTGCGACATCTCACCAAGAGAGGCGACATCATCGATCCTGAGGTGTTCACAAGCGGGCCATCGCTGCTGGGACTTATTGTTAGGTAAGAATGAGTTTTTATTTACGCATAATGATCGTCGGTGAGGTGAAATTTGAGGATGAGTTACCGGTCGATCTCAAATGTTGCACATTGCATGCCGCAAAATAACATCTTGATTGGGAATTTAATGCGTGTTTGGTGGCCTAGTATTGGGCTTGCCGAAAAAATACAAGACCAATGTGGAGCACATCAATTCATTACTTTTCCTTCGCCTTGAATTGACCTCTCGATGAATATTCGAGAGATCATTTTGTCATGGTAGAAGGTGAAACGCGAAATTCCGAGCAGCAACAGCAATCATGGGGACACATTGGCCATGAATGAATGATCAATGCGTGATTAGTATGATCGAAATAACCGCCAAAGCAGTATCGAACAGTATTCTTACCTGAACAGAGAAGAAAGGTCCAATGATATGAACGGTTGTTTCCTCGTCAGCCGGAGGTGGGGTCGCTTGTTGTTCCGAAAGCTTGATTACACTTCCGGTGACGCGTTGAAGCTCTCTGACATTCTGTCCTCCTTTGCCAATTATGCGACCAACCTGGGCACTCGGAACCAATATCTCGATCGTCAGCCTCACGTCTTCTGTGCCCGCGACAAAACCCTCCTCGCGCATCTTCTCAAAGATCAAATACTGAGCCTAAAAGAAAAGATGATTATAATGATAATGTAGCTGAAAGTTCTTTACCTCCAAGAATAATACGGTTAATGATATTGAACCGTAAGTGTAGGCAATGATATCTTCAAAGTAAGTAATTTGTTTTCACTCTAGGATTCTTATTTATTAATGTCTAACATGCAGTATATAAAAAATTGTCGTTAGAGTACGGGGATTGGATTGCAATGTATCATGAGTAATCCAATCGCGGGCACCCCTCCTTCATTCTTCCTGCATTTATCAAGGTGATGCCTACGTTAACCGTCATCACCCCAAATGAGCAGGTGTCACCGATCTTTCCAATTTATTTATTAATTACGTATTATTACTAAACTAATTTTATAACACATTTATTCCTTTCCATCCTTGAAGACCGTTATAATCGGGTCATTGACAATTCGGAGGAAAAAAACCTATTTCATATATGTGCATTGAGGTGGGATCGAACCCGGATCTCTTAGTTACGATAAACGTACTCTACCACCAGGACCACCGAGAAGGTGGTTAAGAAATATTTTTTTTTAACACACAGTAGAAAAATATATGCTATAATGAGTCGTGCACATCGCACCATTTTGAGACGCCAAAATCAAAGTAGCGTATAAAACTAACCTTCCACTGTGACTCTGGTGAACCGACTATAGTAACCTTTCTCTCGGTTTGCTGATCAGCCGGTTTGTCCTGTTCGAGCGGTGCTATCTTGACACTAGCACCTGAGAATCTTATGATATTCCTTATGTGAGATCCTTTGGTCCCGATAATCGCACCAACGCTGTTATTAGGAATGTACAAAAATGTCGTCTCCTGTGCGTCAGCCGGTACTGTAGCGTGCTGCTGTGCCGGTAAATTGCCTTGGTAAGCGTATGGAGCTGGCCCGGAACCATAAAGTCCGGGACCACGCGAACTGTAACCCATTCCAGCTGTTGACATCATCGCCATGGGATGAAGTCCCGGGAACATCATGCTCTGAGGCTGTACAGTTAAAATAACAAAACAAATTATATTTTCTGTTTTCAACGCAAAAAATTAAGGTCATCCGTGTAACTTCGATTTGATAGCCACGTTGAAGATTGGCTCGAATTAAAAATGATTTTACCGTAAAATTTCATTTACATTTAGCAAAAACTAAACAACAAATCGAAAACAAAGAAAAATTGCATTTATTTAAATATAATAAAATTATACACTGTTTGATGATTGAGCTTGATTTGCATTGCATGTTATCAATATTAAATGGAAGACTTTAGATAATTAAAGTAAATATGCGCAATTAAAAATTGACAATCGAGTACTCACCGCCATTGCCTGGAGATCGTTCTCGTAGCTCTGACGTAATTTACTGGAAATCATCGACTCGGCTTTGCTCATATTGTCGATCGTACCCTTGACCGTAATGATACGCTCGAGATTGAAGCTATTTATGTCGTTTATGCTGCTCACGGTGATTTTTGAATCTGTGTCCAGCATGATCCTCTTAATGGTGTTGCCACCCTTGCCGATTATACGACCGATAAGATTATTGTGCGCGAGAATCTTCAGCGTAATTTCACTGCAACGAAAATAATGGGAATTTGATTAAACGCGTACAGAATCATTACATACATACAACAAATCATAATAGTCCTTATTAAGAAATTTTACGCCTTTGATCTCTACTCGTTTCGTTATATATCCATACGATGGAATATATCTTTTTTTGATAATTCTCAGCTATTGTTGATATCGGTATATTGTAAAAGAAAAATGAAAAAATAACTATCAAACATGAACGGAAAAGAAACTGTAATAAAAAAAATGTCTAACAGATAAGAAAAAATGATTACCCCTTATTCGTGTTGTTGGCTTCCTGCTGCATTACTTCCAATATTTTCTTGCAAGCGTTTGTGCAGTTATCGGGATTACCATAAATCGTTATGGCTTTTTCGACCGAGCCAACGTTGTCCTTACGGTGAACATCGACTCTCGCTCGTGTCATTTGCGTTATCTGACGTATAGTCGAGCCTTGACGACCGATTATCGCACCTACCATATCCGACTGTACGAGTATGCGCAATGGAAAATCTGTTTGCCGTCCCGAACCCGGCAGGCCGGAGAAAGCAACGCCGCCTCTCTGGCTGCGTGCCCTCCGCCGACTGTCAGCACTCGACATTTCAACTTTCAACGGGGTACCTTCGTACTGGTATCCATCCAGCTCATTCACGACACTGAAAATTAAATTTCGAAAATGTAAAAAATCATATATAACTTATGCCATTGTTTCGTTTATTGTTTAATAAAAAATAATTAATATTATCTAGATATGGTGGTCAATATATGCTTATTTTTCACTGAATTAGAATCATCTTAACATCGGTTTTTACATTCTTCATCATTGTATTTTGAAAAAAATAGTCGAATGCCAATTTGTGCTCGACTTGTTGGTGTTGCATTAATAGTAAACTGATCGATATCGGCTGATTGAAAATGAATTAGTCGATTATACAATCTTTTTATAAATCAGTTCAAAAGTATGAACAATTCTTTTATTTTGTTTGCATTTCGGGTTATAAATTGGTGAAAAAAGAAAAAAAGTGATATAATTTTATTATTCCACGACATCAAGGGCGACTGATTAATGGCATTAAGTAATGTTTCGAAATTACACTTCGACTTTCACTTACCGCTGTGCCCGATCCTGCGAATCATAACTGACGAGGATGGATTGAGTGGTGAGATCGCGGGACGTTACCTTCTCGATGTTGTGCACCTGTCCGCAAGACGAGAACAGGAGCTCGACGTCGTCGAATCTCGCGTGGATCGGCAAATTGCTCACGAGAACTTTCCCTCCTGAGCCGCTGCTGTAACACCAAATAAGACGGAATGTTATCAATTATTGTCTGCTTCCTTTTACGACCTCTATAATCTTCTTATTCTCTTTATTTTGAAGTAAAACATTTATTTTTTATGAATAAAGGAAGATTAAGTGACATCGGTGCACACGAAAATCGATCGACATAAATACAAGACCGGCATAAACATTACCATACGTTTGCGCTACAAGGACCATAAAAATGACCGTAATATATTTCAGGCTAAATCGATAGAGTCGTGATCTTCATAATGTCTATGTTTATTTGTTTGTTAGCACGTTATAAAGCAATAGAGAAGAAAATTCTGCAACAAATGTTCGATTTTGTTTAATTCTACTCGGTCGTTATCACTAAAAATTTCGAAAAAACATCATTAATCGTTAGCGATTTTGTAAAATGTTTTCACAAACAATTCCTTATTGAGATGTAAAAAATTTAAGAACATTTTAACAGTCGGTGAGATTCGATAAGAGAGGTAAAATGTTGCCTTTTGTAATTAAATCTTCTTTTCGCATTTTATTCGTATATTTCAATGACATTAGTTTATTTGTTTAAACATATTGAGGCATCTCCATAAAAAGGGAACTTTTGGTATGGATTTAATATCGTTGAATCGCTGAAAACCCAGATTTTTCGCCATTTTTGTATTAGACAATAAAATGGATAGGTTTGAAATTTCTCAGATACTTTCATTCCTATTTAAATTAAGCAAAAGAATTAAAGGAAATGTTTGTCTTTTATGAAATGTTTTTGTCATGGGAAATAATACTTTTTCCAGAAAATCAATTTAATGGCTTCCTAACATCACAATGTTAGTAATTGTTTAACTGTTTACTACTTAGCAGTTCGCGCGATAGCCGTTTTCAACTAAATCAAATTTGCATCTATGATTTTATTTGACCTAAAACGTTCGAGGAGCGTCATGCGCAAGGACACGAAATTTTCATTCAAATTTGTCTTCTTTTTCCTTATTTTTGTAAAAGAAATCTTGTTTGCAATGTTACTTGGGTCTTGGTCGGATAGCTTGGCACATAATGAAATCTTTGGCCGATTTCATAATCGCATTAATAGCGATGTGCCCAGAAGTCCGAGAAACTTTGGACAAGACGTTCCAACGGAGAGCGCGGCTCGATGATCAATTTTCATGTTACATCCGTTACAACGACATTAGTTTCCTCAAGAGTATGATCGTATATTCATGGATAGCTTGACAGAAAACGGATGGCTTTTCCAGAATCGTCTTTGTCCGGTGGCCCTTAAAATTAGCTCGTTCCTTAATAATTCAGTTTTTGTCTGCTTGCGTAATCGTTACATAACCTCAATAACGGTGACTATTGAATTAAATATTTATCAACGAGTTATTAATCGATAACATAAACAAAAATTCACGAATTTAGTGAAAACAAATATTCTTTTTAACATAAAAATACACATTTTTCAGTAATATTTCTTGTACGGGGAGCAGAAAGCCAACCGAATTCAACTTTTTTATTCGTTTCCATCGAAATTTCAGCAATTTTCGATACCCTAAAAAATTAATATCTAAAATTATTCATACCAAAAATACATAAAACATCGATTTTCCGTAATAATTAGACGAAAAAGTGATTTAAAAATGCGTCCACTTATTCGACCGTTAATTAATAAGTTTGTCGTTTATTTATTGAATGTATCCTGTATTTTTTCTGAATATCTTTAAATTTTTTGAGAATTTTCAAATTTATATTTTGGAGACTTTCAATCCTCATAGCCTGCGCATCGGATCTTGGAGCAGATAGAAAGTGTGAATAATATATCCCAATATTCCATCGCTTAATCTGTTTTTCGGCGTGCGATCCAACCCAGAATAACTAAAGGAACATCGTTAAAAATAAAAATAAAATATTTAAAAACCGATGCTAATCAAAGTTCATTGTTTAAAATTTCATCGAATCCCTTCGTCGCGAGTTCTCATCACTAGTTCTTTCGTTATTTTGGTTATTCATAAATTTATATTGTCTTTGTATGAAAAAAAAATTAACAAAAGAACGTGAGGAGAAAAGAGACCGCGAGATTAGCGGAGTGCACAACAAAACGAGTTTTGGCGCGCTGAACGAGTTCTTTTTATGAATGAACGAGCGAAAGAGCGTCAGAATAGTTGGAAAACGACAAGTACAAGACAGAAAGAGAGTGCCTCCATATATAAAAAAAACGCCGAGGGGTAAATCGTGGGAGGATTTGATATTTACGGGGAGAACGAGAAAGGGGGTGGGAGGGAGATAGAGGGAGGGAGAGAGAGAGAAAGTAGAGATCGTGAGGTGGAGGAAAGGATGAGCGAAATGCGCTAAGGAGGGTGTGGAACCCGTCGCCGGCTCCCACGTACTTTCGCTTTCGCAGGTATTGATTTTTCGACCCGACAAAACCCAGTAACTGACGGAGCTTTTTCGCCACCCGCTCACTTTCATATATTTCGGTATATACGTCTTGAGAGCAAGTTTAACGACTACGGTATACAGTCGGCCATATTTAACGAGATTTTTATTTCGTCTTTTTGACTCATCCCTGATAAAATGTACACATGAATATCCACGAAATTATTGAAGAAAAAACAAATAAATTCAGAAATATTTTTAAGTAAATAATTGAATGTCAATTCAGTTATGATAATCTGTTGCGTTTTTCCCAAATTTTGTGTTCATATTAGAAGGGAACAAAAAAATGGTCATCGAAATATTTATACTAAACAGAATTAGTTGTCATTTTATTTTTATTCTTTCCAATTTGTATGTTTATTTCATTTATAGTTTATTCGGATTTTTATTCAAATAAATTGATATTTTTCATCATTGGACAAAAAACATCATCATATAAAAAAAAACAAGGAATAATTTGTCGTTATAATGGATGTCGATGGCACAAATAAATATATTTTTTTTATTTAGAAGAATAAACTATATACTTCAATTTTATGAAACACGAGAATGATAAAATCAGCGCGTTTGAGTCTAAACCTGGTAGTATGTCCCAGTCAGAATGCAACGCTAAGTAATTACAAAATTATTTTTGAATAAGAAATTCAAATTTAAATATTGTACTGAAAAATGATCTATCGATTTCGTCCACCTTGGTCTATCTCAAATTTTAGTGAGTTAAAATGTCCAAAATTAAAATTCTACTTTACAATAGTAACGCGTATCTACCTCGTAGGTGATTTCACATCTATATAGATATACATATATCTGAACATTGAACCGGCAAAGGGGGGTCCCGATTCAACGTATGTATATCAGATACATGTACCCTATAGTCGATCCGTATACCGTAACGAAGAATGGGGTGCAGCATGAAGCGTCCGTTAAACTCTCTGTGCATACTGACTTGTTGCACTGTCTCAAGTCGATTCACTCGGGCGAGAACGGGGTGGCACGCGTGCTCGAGCCTCGCTCGGCTTTTTGCCACGAAACGGGGCCAAAGAAATGCGCATGATAATGACAACGACGACGTCAACGACACCATGTATATACAACACACCGACGGATCTAATTTTTTTAAAATTTTTTTTTCATTTTATCATTTCATAGAAATGATTTTTAATTGGTATTTCTACCTACTAAATTAATTCTTTGAATTGGCTTTAGGATGATTGATTTTATTGCCCTCAAGATCAATTTCATGACATACAAAATATGTATTCGCATCAAATAATTCATTTGTCGCAGACCAAATATTTATCGTAGTTGATTTTTGTTTATCTAACGATTTTATTCGAATTATTATTAGATATCGAGCTTAAATAATAAACGAAATTGATTAAAACTAAATGCGCGAACGAGTAGTTTTATTTTCCGTCGCTTGATACTAAGTTATCCAAAAGATTATGTCGCAGATCAACCAGACAATAATGAGCTTATCGTTAGATTTTTTTCAAATCGTGTATATACGACCGTCCGAAATGTAAATGTACGAAAAGTTTACTTCGGACGAGGTAAAACGAGTGCATGTGCGCTTGATGGACGACGAGTACCGAGCTGGACGGTTAGTTGAAAGAGGGATTGATGATGAAGAGAAAGAGAGAGGGCATAAGGGGGGAGGGGGTTAAGGACGGACGGAGGCAGAGAGAGAGAGAGAGAGAGAGGAACAGAGAGTCTGCGGGAGATCGTAAGGGGCAAGAGGGGATTGGAAGGCGGGATTGAAGGGAAAAAACTAACCCCCGGAGGAGAAAAAGAGGAGAATGTGTGTGGAGCAAGTGAATAACGGACGAAGAGGAAGGAAGGGAAGAGTATAGAGATAGCAAAGGTGCGGCTGCGGGCGAGCGGACAGGGGTGGTGTTCGGCGAGATAGAGAATAACGGGGTTTCATGCGAGGAGGACGAGAGGAAGGAGGAAGAGTACTATGCGAGAGAAAAAGGAAAGGATGGGGTAGGGTGTTCTTTGTTTCGCGTGCTTTTGCGGAGAATTTTCGGCGGCATTCGAGAGTACGAGGTACACGCGGTGGCTGCACGCGGCCATTGACATTGTCGGTTCCGGCGCATCTCTGCAACCCACCCCCTGCCCCTCCAGCAATGCCTCACACTATCATTCTCTCTCTCTCTCTCTCTCTCTCTCTCTCTCTCTTTTAAGTTGACGTTTATGTTGGTAGGTTGTGCAGTTTCTGTAGTTCGATTTACGTATGGAATCAGCGTGCGCATTCAACTAATGATACTGTTTTGTTATTCTGTTATTATTTTTCTTTTTAGTGTATTTTTAGTTCTAGATTTTGTTATTTTTAGTGTATTTTTAGTTTTATATCTACTCTTGTATTTGCTGAAGCTTTTTGTTTGCTGGTTTTTCACTTATTATTGTAACCACGGCATGGCTTCTTCTTTAATTACCCCAAAGCAAGCTAGGGTATAATAAACTGAATCAATCAATCAATCAATCAATCTCTCTCTCTCTCTCTCTCTCTCTCTCTCTTTCACACACACACTATCTCTCTACTTCTCGTCAGCTTCTTCCATTCCATATTGTTTAAATTTTTATATTTCAGTTACGATACGTTATGCTTCCATTTTATTATCGATGAGTCTGTTAGATAAAGATGCGAGATATTTATTTGCATTGTTGACTTTCGATATTTTTGAAAATATTAATGCTTGAATAGCTATAAGGAGTATAAAATTTGGTAACCTCATATAGCCCGCTAATGCCGAAAGGGTACGAATTAATTTTCCATATTTTATACGAGTTTTTGATCGATGTCGATTGTTTTAGATCAAAAATCGACTCTATGTTTGTTTGTTTTTGGAGACTGGAAAATTTCCATCACAAGCTTTTCTAAAAATGCTCCCCCCCCCCCCCCATTTTCATTGACCGACCGCCGAATAGCGAGTAGCATTGAGGTCATGCGTCCATAGATTTTATCTTATAACAGGCTAATAAGATCGCTCGTCATGGTATCGTCGGCTTGCAACGTTATTTAGTCCACTTACGTTTAACAATACTATAATTAATATCCACGCTTTAGAGGGCAACCAAGACTTCCGAATTGGTTATAAAGTGTTCCATGTGACCCAACTGTGGTGATCGCAAGAAAACGCAAAGAAAAATGAGAAACTATAATAATTAAAAAAAGATGTCTACTTCATTGCTCTAGGAATCTTAAATTATGATGATTGTTAAAAAAAATGTCGAATTTATAAATAAATACAATATAGACCACAGTATTATATGTCACGTACGTCAATGGTCCATATTCTCCAACTTTGTCTTTTTTAATTTTACATTTTTATGATGTACCGGATACGAACTCTACATACGTATATATATGTGATTGCTGCAAGCGATAAGGGTAAGAGAACGGTCCGTTTGGCGTGTACGATGATGAAAGGGATCGCGAAAAAGAGAAATAAAAATAGATGTAGAGAGGGAAAGCGCGCCAGGACCTTGGCACGGCCCTGAGGGTTAAAACACCGACGTCGTCGGCTCGCGCTTGCCTCTTGCCCATGCCAAAATCGATTTCGAAAAGGGAAAGTGGGCAGCGTGCGTGCCAGCACGTACTGTATATATATACATATATATATCGTAATATAGGAACGATGTGCACTCTTAGAATATATACGTATATTATACTGAGAAACCGCGTGGATCGAACGAAGGCGCCGGTCCCGGCGCTTCCCCGTGTGTTTAAACTCCCTCTCCCGTGTGGCATGAATCGTTGCATCCCTTAGTCTACCACTCCGGACGAGTCTGAGCTTTCGGGGGTCTTACTACTCTACACACAAACATTTGGATATTCGTCTCATCTCCTTCTTCCGTATACGCGGACCCTGACTATATACACGCGAATGGATATATATATATATATATATATATATATATATATATATATATATATATGTGGGTGGTGAAAGCGCCGAAACGTGTGGATAAGCCCGTGGCGTACACACGAGAGTATTTAAGCACCTTGACACGAGAAGCTCCCATGTTTCTGGCAGCTGACATTTGAGAAATAAATTTTCCTTTTCTTTTATCGTTTTACGAAATTCATTCCTGATTCGTTATTTCACATTTCGAAAGTTATTCTTCATTAAATGTAAAAAGCGATTGAAGAATAAATTTTATTTATACTTGCCTTTTGTTTTTAAGAAATAAAGTTGCATTGATTGATAAAAGGGGTAAAGAGAAATTGAAAACTAGTGGTACCCGGCATACACTACAATACCGTTTTTGTATCATAATTTATTTTACAGCGAATGTCGTTGAGAGAATTTTTTTAATTATGATTATTCGAGTGTTTTTAGATACGCAGCATTATTTTACCCTTTTGTGTATATACAAAATTAATTAGAAGATTTTCCTACGTATATTCACCGGACGGAAAAAAATATTGAGTATCCAAAAGCACTTGAATAAAAATAATTAGAAAAAAAAAGAACTTTTTTTAATACTGTCTACTAAATTTTTTAAATACGTTGTATATCCTTACAAATACATTTGAGTAAAATCGTACCAAAATTCTAATTTTTTAAAACAGCAGTTTTTTTTATATCGAACATTGAATTAGCTGCTACCGACGCAAGTCTCCGACGCATCGATAGAGCCAGACGGGATCGCATTGTCCTAATCCTTAATGATTCAGAGAACGTCGTTTAATGACTCATTTTATGCCAGGGCATCAGGCAGCAATTATAGCACTTTATAATCACCGCGACTCGAGCCCGTCAAACGAGAATATATATATATACCATATATCTAGACCAGAGGGAGATTTACTGACGTCCTGTGTATGCGTGTGTAACATACGTGTCTCGGCCTGTGAAACGGCGGGGTTTTCACAAACCGCACGTTTTATTCGGCAGACATTAATTGTATAATTGGAATGTCATAATTACGCATGAAAAAAAAACTTGTTGGCCCCCAGTAATTAAAATGACTCACCTTTTCTCCACCCCTGCTTCGACGTTATTCTTTGATACCATTATTTCACAAAATGATGAAAAGAATTGGAAAACGTCTCGTCATTAAATCGAAATTATACAGTATTTTCCAGTTATTACCATTATTACCGTCGAATTGTAGTTCGTTTTACAGCTTGGTGACATGTTATTAATAATATTAGTAAGCTCTCGTCATGAAAGTACCTGCGATGTTCGACCTTAACACAGGAACTTTCCGTGTCCTTAAAATACAATCGAATTATTCACTATTACTATTATTGTTGATTTTGTTAATATCGTTATTAAATTCTGACTGTTCTTATTATTATTATTATTATTATTATTATTATTATTATTAGCGACGCTTGGAAAACAAAAATCAATTCAATTTTCTTTTCTTTCGCGCTAAAAAATTATGCAGTCTCTTATCTACAGTGCGAGATAAAACGAGTCGACTCACGCCCTTTTTGAGTTCACAGTACACGCCTTACCCGGAAGCCATCAAGGAGCGGAGCACTATATCAACCCGCCGCGAGAAAATACCGTGGCAACACAAATGGTGACTGGTCTCTTCGCTATCTGGACACACGTAACTATATATATCGAAAGCGAGATAAACCATTGGCACAGGCGGTATAGAGCCACGTACGATAAAGAAACGTACGAAATTGGAAATAATCGGCGAATAAGACGCGTCTCTCGAGGATTTTCCACGTGGAAATAACAGCTTTTTAGTTTTTTCGAATAAATTTTCAATCGGGCAAAACGAGAATTTGAGAACTTCTCTCTTTTCAGATGAGATACTATTATCGAGTCAGAATTAATCTTTTATTGTTATCTTTTTAGTAAAATAAAATTAATTTGCGATATCGACCGAATAATTAATTATTGACATTAATATTTTCAATTATTGTGATAGAATTTTTTTCTGTCGATGAAATTTGATCGTGATCAATTCTCAGCCGATCTTTTCCTCGATAATTTTCACCGTTGTTTTTCAAACGTTTGCCTCATAATTGTTCGAAAAAAAGGATATTTTTGGGATTTCTCGAGAGAAAAATTTCGCGTTTTTTTCGCGTTGTCTGGTATCTCGTAATTTTCGCGAAGTTGACGGTACACGACGGACACAGCATACACGGTGTAAATACGTTTCTCTGGATCGGTCGACGACTCCAGTGTCCGCCAGCGTGTGCGTGTCATTCCCGAGCGTTGCCTCGTAAATCGAGCCAAGACGGTCTCTCGCGTCCGTCCGACGAGCAAGGCGGGAATACCAGACGTATTCTCGTCGTAGACCCGACAAACCGTGAAAAATAACTATCGCACCAAGAAACTTCGCGAAAGTGGATTGTCTACGTTGGTTCGCGATAGTAAATTAATAAATTTTTAAACGTAATCAAAATAATAATCACTTAATCGAATTTTTTTTTAGACGTATTGTCTGATATTTTGATTTATTGTATTTTCATAGTATCTTTAAGCCAAATAATTAGAGAGGGTTTGAGAGCAATCACGAATTATGATTTTCTGGAGCCAAAAGTTAAGTCCTTTCGGTATTTGAAGGAATTGCAAAAAGGCCTATTCCACGATAAAGTCGAGCGATATACAAAATCTCTCACCGCCATATGATTTATTGTTGCTAATATATGAGAGATCCCACGCCGCTGACCAAAGATTCATTGTCCCAACTTGAGGTTTGGTCGACATCCTTTTGCACCTCAAAATGTAAGCAAGTTTTTATACATTTTTTTTCAAGCCGACTGCTGCATTATTTTTTTTTAATCCAGACGCTGAAGCATAATTATCTTATCTGAATTATAAAATTATCAATCGTAACGCGGGTTTTTGATAAATAAATAATATGCTTACTTTGCAAGAAAAGATTGCAAAATTTAATTAACGAATGGAAATGCATTAATTAAAGTTGATTTGTACCAAAGATATTAAAACCAAATAGTTTAGACAATAGTGATATTGTAGAAACAAAATGGCGGTAAAACTTGATGAAAAAAACATGTTGATTAAAACCGTTATTTTTATATTTTTTGCTTATCACCGAATTGAGATTAAATGTCCCATATATTACTTTTATGAATGAAAACCTCCAGAGATTCGAGCAAACTATGGAGTATTACGAATATGTTTCAAAGTATGTCTTTAAAACGATGAATCGTGCCCGAGTCGCAAAGTTTCTCCATTCCCTACATCGGATTCCCTTCGGTTCGTCACTCTCCATTTTCCCGAACATAGCATACAGTGAGCACTCGGCGAAAGTGACTCAGCGTCTGAATCGTGTACCCAAGAGGCGAGAGACTCGTAATTTCGTGACGTAAATACTCAATATAAGTTCATTCACCGTGCGAATAAGAGGGAAGAAAGAGAAAGGGAAGAGGTATATATGTATGCGCCTTCACAGAAATTCTGTACAAAAACATGTGGGTAAGAAATATTTGTGTTTGGGTTTATTTTCATACTAAAAATATTCTTGCTATGAAAAAATTCATCCCGAGAATATTGCATGTTTTTTTATTTCGAAAATTATTATTATATAATATTAAGTTGCAAAACCCAACAATTCACTGCCGAAATTTTGTTTGATTGAACGGATCTAATTGTTTTTTTGAGAAATATAATTTGACAAACGGTCATATACATCGATATGAAATAAAGCAAATATTGATTAATTAAATTAATTTTTTTTGTGTGAACTTGAGTCAAAATTGGACTTTTCGAGACCGGCAACACGTGTGAAATTAACTTATAGATGACTATGTATATTTATTACTTATGCAATAGATATGCCAGCAGACGAAAGTTGTCTGCGAAAAGTGTACGATATATGGGACATTCCACGCTGATTGTTTCAGCACCTGACAACGAAATCTCAATTAAATATCGTATGATTTTCCAACGATTTATTTTGCGTTTTTAACTATTTCGGCAAATATATAACCGTGGCGCCGTTATTTTTTTTATTTCATGTTTTTTCGCAAAATGGATGTATCGAACGAACCACGATAATGTAGAGAGAAAAAATTTGATCCACGTTCGGTCATGGTTTAAAAATAATCATAAAAAAAATACGCATTTAGGAAAATTTTTGAAAATTTTTGATAAAATGTGTTTTTAAATTGAGTTTTGAAAAATAACGACAAAGTAAAAATGTAAGAAAAAATGGAGATACTTTGTCGCTCGAGTACAATTATCACAAAGATCACGAACCAAATGCGAGAGGGTCAGGGTCGACCGTTCGAAAAAATTGCTACGAAACGCCCCATATACATATATGTATGTACGAAATACCATACAGTACTAATACATGAATATGACCCGTGATATTAACCTCGCGGCAGATTGAACCTATTGAGAGCCTGTAGATTATATATACGAAGTCACAGTCAATGTTCTCTGGAAAGGAGTAAAACTCTCTTGCGTCGAAGAATATTTCCGTCTTTTTGGCCATTCGTTCGCCAATGATAATACATGGTAGTGAAAAACCAAATGAAAATATATTTTTGAAAAATTAGTATGAAATATCTCTCAACGATTTTCCATGCGAAATAAACGTGACTGCGAAAAATTGTGATATTCGGTGAGTCATGAGTTGAAGAATTTCTTATGGAACGATAAGGGTGTCTTAGATTGTCGATAATTTCGAAACGGTCATTGATAAAAATAGTTCGAGTCGATAAAATTGAAATTTATCTCGATGATATTTTCTTGAATACCGAGAGAAAACGGAATATAATAAAGCTCTTCTCGTTGATGGCGGGGGCCGAAAAGTCAGAGCGCAAACGCGGCCACCCTCGCGCATGCTATTATTGGCCCTAACGTGAAAACAGCCACGATTTATTCGTTCTTAATTTACGCTGGTGTTCGTTCGCGTTTCTTGACTGCAGCAAACTCGAACCCTAACGGATTTCCTGTTTGTGCTTTTTGGTTACTCGAAAAGCCCCATACAAAATAAAAAATAAATTAAACACTAATTGTAAGTTCGAAAAAATAACTTGACTAAATACGATATTTATAACAAATTTTCACATTCTCTCCGTTTCGCATCTTAACCTTTGTTTGAAAAGAACGACGAAAGCGTTTCTCGGAAACAATTTTAAAAAATGAGGACAATGATGAAATTTCGAAAAAAGACTTCTGTTAATTTTCTCCGTGGAAAAATCAGAATTTTCGAAATAAACAAGCTATTAAAGTTACTATATCGAATAAAATGTAAAGAGAAAAAGTTTATGCAATTTTAATGAATTTTGTTTTTAAAAAAGAACTAATAAAAAAGGCAACACCGAACACTAGAAGAAATTTTTTTTAAACTGATCTGAGTTTATTAGGGGTGCTTAGCTTTCAATTATTTTGGCGAAAATAATAAGAAATAATATAAAAATAATAAGAAGACATAACCCAGACCCAATGCCTCGAAGTGTCTCGAAAAAAAATCTCCAAGCTGTATATATGTACATGAATGAAAGAATTTACATGGTTCGCGCAGGCACGCAAGTTGGCGCGCTATCGTTTCAAATATATGCGTTCGAAGTCAGCGTGCGTCTCCAAGCGGTCGCCGCGGTTTTGCCAGCATCGTTAATCAGCTCGCTAACATGATAACTCCGTGGGAAGTCATAATCACCCGGTTATACCCGCACTTTATGTGCACATCACCGTTCGGACTTACGGCCTCGAACAACACCCGTGAGGGAATAGGAACTCTTAGTGAAAAAAGTGGATCGATAACATACGGTAGTGCTGAGATTTTGTGATTGATTATATTTATGTATCTCTGTAAAGAAATAAATTAATTCATAAAATCATCGCGTCTTCGTTATTTAACCATTTCGTATTTTGGTATGTGAAAAAAGAACCTGAAAAATTACGATGTTTAAGGTTTTTACGTAAAATTTAGAAGCTCTTGATTAAAAATCGGTTGGGTAATTTTAGCAACAAATTTCCAATCAACAGCATCACAAAACTAAGAAAATTAACGTGATAATTTTATTTGGACGTTCTTGTCTTAATTTTTTTCTTAAATATTCTTAGGAAAACAGAGCGATTCATTTCCTTTCGAAACGTTTATTCCTATTTGTTTATCTCAAACATACTCAAAATTTTTGAACGAAATAGAGTCGCTACGCTATGAAAAAACTCTGCTCTAGCTATTTTCATAAGAAATTTGAATGTCTGTTCGAACGAGAATGAAAGTTTTACTCGCTCGTTAATTCCGATTAAAAATGCTGATAAAATTGTTTATCATTATTTTTCAAGCATTTAGTAAGTCCAATCGGCTTCGTTAAATCATTCGGTATTCATCGTTACTCACTGCTAGTTTCCCGCTCAAACGAATATCAACGAGAGAGCAAACGGAGTCATGCGAAGCGAGATTGAAATTACTCGCCACGTGTAGATGGGAAAACACTTTATTGACGCGAGTCGTATACGCACGGATACGAATCTATATCTGCCAAGAACACCTCATCGATGCATTGCCGTAAAAGAATGAAGTAAAAGGTGCTCACACAACCGTATCTGGCACTAAGTCGAGCCTTTCAAATCCGCACAATCTCGACAGCTGGTGCTATCGTAGCATTGCGTCGAAACGATAATTCATATTAATCTTTTTACAAAAAAAATAAAAATAAAAAAAAGCATAATCTTGAAAAAAAACGATCAAATCCTATGTGATAATAATTTCAAAATTATCTTAACAAAAATCGAATCGATTCCATAAAAAAAATCTCAGAAAAATCCAGAAAAAAGAACGTGTCTGATCAGAGCGTGCATTTTCCACTGTCGGTCGCCGGAGTGTCGGACGTCGCGAGTCTCCAGCCGTATAAAAACTGACGCGGCGCGGAATCAAAGTGTGCGTCTCATTATCATTACAAACGTCGCTTATTTGCCAACACTCGTGGCCCGAACACTCGCGCACAGATTTATAGGTATATATTCGTATAGAGAGACGTACGTCGTGCGAATGCAATCGCCTGTTAAATCGCCGCGGACATCTAGATGAGCGATAGACTGCGGGTTCAGGAAACTCGGTAGCCACCGTCTCTTTCCCTGTGCGTCATCAGTTCCCAAAAACTACCACATTGTATAGTTTTTTTTTTGTCAATCAAATTTTGTCTTTCGCACAAAAAAGTTGTATTCCCTCTCGATCTATTCAATCTCTCGCTCGCCCTCGGAGTGTCGATTTTTAAAATTATTTTTTTTCAAGATTTTTAATTGATCGACGGAAAATCTAATCGACGCGAAACAGGAATAACACTTGCACGGTCGACGTCACGAGAGTTTGTGATCGCTTTATAAACGTTCCCGCGATACAAATTCCAATGGCGATGACAATATTCGCGTGGATGACACGATTCGTCGATAACGGATATACAAAAAGTATTTTTTACGTGGCGTCGTAACGCGACACTTAAAAAATGTACACAATTCGAATAATTTTATATCGGATATTAAAAAAAAAAGAAAAGTCTTCGAGCTTATAGGTGCACACGAGGATAAAGTGGCGTGCGCATGGAAAAATCGCAGCGGTTACCGGAGCGGTCCGAGTCCTCGCGAACGACTAACAGCGACTGTGCTGCTGCTGGTTCTTCGCTCGACGCTTTGGAACTCTCTCTCTTTCTTTCTCTCTCTCTCTCTCTGTCTCTCTCACACACTCTCTCCCCCTCTCGCTCGCTCGCTCGCTCTCGCTCTTTTTCGCCATGTATATCGCGATCGTATCAACCTGTCGTTTTTTTCCAACACTATTGCATGCGATGTAAGATTGCACCGAACGATGCAAGTGCAACTATGCGAGTGTCTATACTGCATATATATATTTTTTTATATATAGTTGCACGGTCGTAAATATATACACATTTATTTATAATTACTTAGGTATATACAATGTGTGTATGCGAGTGGTCTGCAGCGTAGCTGCGAAACCACGTGGCCGCGAGATGCGACAATCGGACAAAGACGAGTACAACGCCTGAAACGTGTACCGTTACCCGAAGTGGAAATTATATTAATATAGCATCATGAAAATTTGTCATCTTGATTTATTAGGAAGCTTACAGAGCTGAGTTAAATACGTTTGAAAAATATAAATAAACGTGAGAGGCCGACGAAAGATAAATTGATTTTTCACCGTACATGAAAATTGATATTTTGTTTGATAAAAAAAGAACATACACACTTTTTGTTGTTTTCAAGGTTTATTAGGGAGAAATTTTTTTATTTTTAAAATCAACAAACGAAACAGTCATACGTTGAAGCGACGCGATAATCGCACCGGGCGCTCGTATATTTATATATCTAGCCATATATATATATACGACGGAGATGGTGATGGTGTACTTGAAAAACCGTTCACATTACACAATATAAATAATGTATAGTTCGTGTGATAAAAAATTTTTAAAACCAGCCCGACGATTATATTTATATGCGCCCGTGGATACACATGAGAACCCTTTGGTAGCTAAACGTCCCGCGATTTACTGATGCTAGTGGTAAAGTCCCGAGTGGATCATCGAACCGCGCGCGGCTGTTATGTAGTTCGCGCGGCAGCACGATCGCTCAGTACCCACGAGCATAGTTGGCCCTGCGTACTACGTACATCTCTAATACGTTGACATGTTACGATTCTACTTTTTTTTATTCTGTAAGAAAGGCCCAGATATCTTTCGGTCCGATTTTTTTTTAAATATGTTGGAGGATAAGGCACAATTCAGACTCAACTTCTAGCAATTTCCTTCCACGAAGTATTTTCCGATGTTGAAACGAAAGATTTGCTAATTTCTTGACAGAAAATTGTATTCTAGTTCAAGACAAATTCAACGAAATTTTGGTTTGAGCAGTGGTGATCGGAAATTAAAAATGCGAGTGTGAAATGCAACTCCTCGAGATATGGACATAGAAATATGTTTGCTTGTAATGTCTAGGCATCAATCCCCTTTATACGTTTGCAGTATAAATACGACAGAAAGCTACAGTGCAATCGTCGTTACCTTCGAGCTAGTGTATTAACGTGCAGTCGCCGTATTTTTTTTCTCTTTTGAGATTGTACATGACGTACCTAGGTGTGTGTAGTAATCAATGAAATATCGAATGGTCGCCGTGGATAACGTTGTAACGACGGTATATGCTCCACAATCACCTGCAATTATTTTCTTTTTAATATAATTTCTTATATCGATATTTATTTTCCGAGCCTATGAACTATTAGGCGTATAGATTCTAATCTTTATGAATATTTCGTCCGTTTTTTTAATTCAAAGGTTATTGAAATAATTATCGAAGTTTTTACGAAGTTTTGTTATATCGTGTTAACCAAAAATGGAGTCTCTACATATTTTTAGATTAACCATGAGACTTGCTAATAAAAAATGGGTCTGTCAATTATCAGCTGTTAATTTTAGATATTATAACGATTAAAAGTTCAAGCGGAACCCGATAGGAAATTTTAGAGACTCTTCGCGGCCACTAAGGGCCAAATGAGTTAGTTTCAGTAGATACGGACGTTTTAGTCAGACAATACGAACGCGAACACTCAATGAAAAGGTTCGTTGTGCCGATTAGACCAAAGATTTGTTTAGTAGCTTGTTATTCGTAAAAGAAAAGACTAGATGTGACTACTAATCGCGTGAAAAAATCCCCGCGAACACTTTGTCGTAGGTAGGTCGTCCCACAGTCAGACTTCCGGGCCACCGGTAATCGGTGGACGAAAGGGTGATAACATAGAAGTAGAAATCGTAGACGTCTTTCCCGCGGGCAAAACTTAGCTATATATACTTTCAATGTTCAAATTCCACTTGGTTTAAACAATTTTACACAATTTGCAATCATCTCGGATACAAAAATAATTACATTAATTGGGGTAGCATTTCTTAAAATTAAATAAATTTGCGCGGAATGTAAACAGCGATCGAGTGGTTCGGGTGGTGTTAATTACTTTTAATGGATTTCGGTCAAATGACATGAAAATTAATACAAATGAGATGCAATTTATTCATGCCGCGATAAGTTGAATTTGAAATTTGGTAAGGGATATTTTATTTCAGTCACTTAATGTTTGAGTGAATGAAATAATTCTTGTAAATCCTGTAGACTGATTTTGTTTCCCCAAGCTTTCGATCATTAGTCTGAATTTATCTCAAAAAAAACTCAGTACGTGACGGGGTATAAAAATTATTCATGAATACTTTTAAATAAATTTTCAACTTTGTCCCCATTTTTTACTCGCATTTTTTATGCGCACTGACATGCGTTACGTATGATATATAATACAACGAGCTGAAAAATATCGAATGGAGAGAGAAAAAAGAGAACAGTGGCGACGCGAGACTCGACGCAGGAAGTACTTTCATTGTGCTCAGCCGTCCGCTTCTCTTTTCTCCCCAAACCTGGAACCTCGGCTGATGTGCTGGAGCCCGTTTGGGCTTTGCACACACCCCGCTCGCGCCCTCCCACGAACTCCCGAATTTTTTCAAACCCCCCTCGTCCTTCTCAACCGATTTTTTTCTCTGTTTTTTTTCTCTAATTAATCAATACTCGAACGAGGCCTTGCGGTTCGCAGCGGTCCGCGTCCATCACATATCTTCATAGATGGAAATGCACGGGATATAGTGAACCAAGAAATAGTGGTTGGAAAAAAGTGTGTGGGAAAAATTTAGAAATATTTGAAAAATTTGAACTTATGATAAGAAAAGCATTACGAAATCAAAGAAAACGCCGCAAAAAGCACCAGAAATCGAGCAATTTTACCGGCCAATTTAATTCTATTGGAAAATCTGCACATAATTCAAAAATATCAATTTTTTTCGAGAAAATTGAACAATTAGAGGGGATAATTGAAACGATGTCTAATCCATAGATATTTTTCTCTCGGATTTAATTTAATCTGTAAATTTATACTTTTTTGAAAAACAGTCGATTTTTTATATTACAAAAAATGACGCTATCGAAGGTAAAATTTCAAGGTGGATCAGATACTAAAATATTTATCTCTCGGATCTAATTTAAATATAATTTATCTAACCTTATAATGCTTTTTATCATTACCTAATAAACATTATTCAATAAAAAAAATTAAATCCGTTGATTCGACATTTATTAAATTTAAATCTTTTTTCTCACCCGAACTGATTCTTTTTTCCAATAACGAAGATCGAATGTACGTTGTATTTCTACTGTATCGAAAAGGGAATTGAAAATAGTAATATCCCGGAATGAATAACGCTGATAACGTTATCGGCCGCTTCGCGACATTATCACCCGTTGATAATACGATAACGGACAGAACGAAGAAAAAAAAATTTAATTACTGTCTCCTTGAAGAGCTTCACCGGAAGTCACATAAAATATACCTAATTACGTTCACTATGCAAACGAGGCATCGACCTCTCGCCAATGAAATTTAAAGAAACAGTCGGTTCACACGTGAATCGAGAGAGAGCACGTGAAATTTAAAGAATCTCTCGTGCTATCAGCCATGCGTAACAGCTGTACAAACAGCTGCCACATGACGACAATGTAAGTCAATCTATATATACCCGATACATACGATGACAGATAGAATGTGCGTTGTCTAGCGTTATCGAGGGAAGTATCTGAGAATTTTCCCCGCGTTCGGTCAGTGGACTGAAAGAGCCAATGTGTCTCCAGCTATGTACAGAATCGATAAAATTCCATTCTATAAAATTGTTACTCCTCCGCACGTCTCCTTTGCGCCTTTGTCGCGATACTATTCAGCATTGTTCGGTATTTAACTTTTCAACAAATTTCGCTTTTCGGACATATTTTCCCCATTTATTTATATCAACGTGAAAATTTTCAAATAATTATCAACTAATGCTCGGGGCTTTTCAAAGAATTATTTTTTTTAACTTCGTTGTCGAAAACAAAGTTATATAATTTGTCGAAACGAGAGGTAAACGTGCGTTAATCTATATTTCTTAAAAACCAAGAAAACTCTATCTCTCTTTTTCTTTATGTATCGTTAAACATTGTTTGATATCTCACTCGGTAAAAATCTTTTTTATATTTATTTATATCGTTATGAGCATGTTTAAATAATTTTCACATCATTTTGAAAAATCCTTACTTCGAACGAAAATTACTTTTCGTTTCTTCGATTGTAAAAAACTAAAATGGCGACGTCTGTCAACCTGTGTTGTTAAATTTTTCGTTAGTGTCGAGAACAAACTTGTCGAATTTAGAATTAAACTTGCATCTTTGAAAAAAAAACGGAAAACCTCATCTTCCGATAAAATACTTTTGAATCTCAGTTTCCCCTCCCGCCCTTCTTTCTTTTTAATCGTTACACCAAAATTCTCTCACTATCTCTATCGCAAAGATGCAGACCCATGTCCGACAATAGAGGGCGCGCACACAAGTCGAGAAAAAGGGAGAGAATATTCTCTGGGGAAGAGAGGGAGGAGATCCTTGAAGGGAGCCGCGCGCGCGCTCGCCGAGAAATAAGAAGACAAAAAAGAAACGAAGAACCCGTCCGCAGAGCATAATATACGGAAAAGAGAACTGCGCGCCGTTGCTTCGCGAGCCCAATTAGCAATTTAAGGCAATAAGCGGGGGCGCGCGCCCGCACTCTCATTCCCCCTATCCCTTTCCCACCATCCTCTTTCTCCCTTTATTCCGTGACTCGCCCTCATTTACTGTTATGTACATACATATATATATATATTTATGTACATGGATGATATAGATCGATTATAAATATAATATCGGAAGTGTATCCACGATATAGAACATTTTTGGGGATCTTCTCGCATTTTTCTGGACCGTTCACAGAATCAGTGGTTTCTTCAACTCGATCAACATCGTAAAAAATGAATCTATTTCAATAATTGTAATTCGACAAAATACATAGACCAGCTGGAAAAAGGATATAGCGAGCAGCATATAAACTGATATAACGAAATTTTTTGATAGTTTTTTATTTTCTAAAATATCAAAGTAGCCGGATCTACATGAATATTTTGAGATTTTGTGACCGTAATTATGGCCCTCGGTGTCCTGGAGACTTTTTAAATGTAATACGGAGCTTATCTATGGAAATATATTCTGTAATCGAGATTTTTCATAAATTATCCTTAATTTAACTTTTAGTTGGATGCTAATTTTGAAATATTATGAACAATTTCTATCGTCGATTTTTTTGGGGAGTTTGGATTGAAAACTTTCAGTTCTTTATGTTATGTTCGAGCCATGTTAGAGCTGAAAAAATAACTACTAAGCCCGACTATGTTTCGATAATGTGGAAAAATATTGATTTTAGTTCGACCTTGATTAGACTAATGGGTAATAAGTATCTTCACTTATTACAAGCCTTCGTCAATTCGCCTCTAAATGGAGCAAAAAATTCAAACTCGCGTTTTAGGTTGCCTCATTCATCCAAGGATGCGTCATCCACTTCGCAAAAATATCGCAGGGAGTTCACGAACCGGCGAGAATTCGAATATATGCACAGGGAAGTCCTCCTCCGTACGGACAAACGAGAGAATTCGAGAAACGCTCTTCCCAGCCCCGTGCTTTTCACTGGCTCGTATGGGACAATAAACGCGGGGGTCGCCGCAGCGAGAGAATTTTCAGTATAAATTGCAATGCATGCACTTGCCGGAGACAGGAAGATCATCATTCACCCTTTTCGTATGAGAGACGCAGTTGAAATCTTCGAATTATGCATGTGAATGCAAATTTTGGAAATATTAAGGGCGTAGCAAGAAATTAAGGGTGATTGAGGAGGAATAAGGGTTGCGAGAATTGGAATGATGTATTACGGGTCACCATGGTACGATAATGAAAATATGAAAGTTACATCGCTTTTCGTCCGTAATTTGCACTCGTACACCCTTATTTTGTTTTATCATTTTAGTGATCGTTTGAAGCAAAAATGATTATTTTTTAGGATTGAAACCAAATACGTAAAGATTTAATAATCTGCTAAAAGAGATCATTGACAATAACGACATGAATACGGAAAATTAATAATACATTTTATTTGCCAGATATTTCATTAAAAAAAGAAACATATTCCTTTTGTTCTACATTTTCTGAACTTTTAAGATTTTCTTCTAGTAACTTTTGGAGTAATAATAATAATGTTCAAGTTTTTACCAAAAGACGAGATATAAATATTTTTTGACAAAAGTTTAGTAACATTAAACAATTCTATTCAAAATATTAATATCTCAATTTAGCTTATGAGATATTGACAAAACTTATTCCAATACTCCTTTTGTTCTCCAATGAATGCGTGATTTTGTCATTGTTCAACGTAACCCAAAGTAAGCTTTAACCGTTTTTACCACAATTTCAAAAACGATAATGGTTCAAATACCACATCTTTTCCCACCTTCGTACGACAAATACAATCCCATCGTTTGTTCTATTTACACCATGGTACGATAATGAAAATATGAAAGTTACATCGCTTTTCGTCCGTAATTTGCACTCGTACACCCTTATTTTGTTTTATCATTTTAGTGATCGTTTGAAGCAAAAATGATTATTTTTTAGGATTGAAACCAAATACGTAAAGATTTAATAATCTGCTAAAAGAGATCATTGACAATAACGACATGAATACGGAAAATTAATAATACATTTTATTTGCCAGATATTTCATTAAAAAAAGAAACATATTCCTTTTGTTCTACATTTTCTGAACTTTTAAGATTTTCTTCTAGTAACTTTTGGAGTAATAATAATAATGTTCAAGTTTTTACCAAAAGACGAGATATAAATATTTTTTGACAAAAGTTTAGTAACATTAAACAATTCTATTCAAAATATTAATATCTCAATTTAGCTTATGAGATATTGACAAAACTTATTCCAATACTCCTTTTGTTCTCCAATGAATGCGTGATTTTGTCATTGTTCAACGTAACCCAAAGTAAGCTTTAACCGTTTTTACTACAATTTCAAAAACGATAATGGTTCAAATACCACATCTTTTCCCACCTTCGTACGACAAATACAATCCCATCGTTTGTTCTATTTACACCATGGTACGATAATGAAAATATGAAAGTTACATCGCTTTTCGTCCGTAATTTGCACTCGTACACCCTTATTTTGTTTTATCATTTTAGTGATCGTTTGAAGCAAAAATGATTATTTTTTAGGATTGAAACCAAATACGTAAAGATTTAATAATCTGCTAAAAGAGATCATTGACAATAACGACATGAATACGGAAAATTAATAATACATTTTATTTGCCAGATATTTCATTAAAAAAAGAAACATATTCCTTTTGTTCTACATTTTCTGAACTTTTAAGATTTTCTTCTAGTAACTTTTGGAGTAATAATAATAATAATGTTCAATTTTTTACCAAAAGGCGAGATATAAATATTTTTTGACAAAAGTTTAGTAACATTAAACAATTCTATTCAAAATATTAATATCTCAATTTAGCTTATGAGATATTGACAAAACTTATTCCAATACTCCTTTTGTTCTCCAATGAATGCGTGATTTTGTCATTGTTCAACGTAACCCAAAGTAAGCTTTAACCGTTTTTACCACAATTTCAAAAACGATAATGGTTCAAATACCACATCTTTTCCCACCTTCGTACGACAAATACAATCCCATCGTTTGTTCTATTTACAAACCTTTTAAATTAAACGAGTTCAGAACGGCGAGATGAAAAATGTGTCAAAAAAAAAAATTTGTTCAACATTCATTATCGCACGTAATATGAAAATATCATATATCATATATATATTCGATGTAGAATCGTTATACATTTATTCGTGGGTGGTCCAAGAACAGCTACGCGATGCTTCGAGTGGTAATCAGAGCCGCTTGTTATGACCGTGTATCTCGTAGACGTCTCGTTTCGGTCAACCTGCGTTTGCGAATTGCAAAATAAATATACCGGACGAAATCCTTCGATATCGACCCCTTGCATAATAAGAAAAAGAAAAAGGAGGAATTGATGAAAAAAAAGAAGTACGTATAAATCAACGAGAGAAAATATCGAGCGAGAGTCTCACACGCATCCAAAACGCGTCGATAGGTTGCGTTATACTGTGTGGCCATTGCTCACGCATGCTCGAACAACACGTCAAAACTCGTCTACGCCGAGGCTTAACACACGCGAGATAACGATTTTAACTCTCTCTCTTATCGATGCACTCGAGAAACACTCACTGGTGTGCGTCAAACATTATATACTATATATATATATATATATATATATATATATATATATGTACCTACACATGTATGTAGAGACATTTACAGCCAAGCATATAGACCTATTTTTTTTCTCTGCCTGCTTTTCATTATACATACGTATAGAAATTTCTATATAAAGTGTCTAGAGTACAAACGTAGGTACGTCGACTCGCAACCCTTTATCTCTCCCCAGTATTCGCAGAAATCTTGAGTGCGTCATTCTGTCATATGTACATATCTGTACATGTGGGAGGACTTTACGAATGACTATTTTTGCAAATGCGATTAGCGAAGAGACATACACCGTCGTGACCCCAGCGAGGCGACCAAGCACATATTTAAGGTAATTAGTACGTTGTATATAAATGTGTGTGTGTGTGTGTATTTATTGAAGCATGTACAGTGACTGTCAGATAAACGTCTGAGTAAAATGTTAAGGTGAATCTGTACGAGACAGCCGATCGGTTAACGATCATGAGCTGTCATGGTTTAGAGCGAAAAAATGGCAGCGGCTTCTTTTTGTTGTAGAGATTAACGTTGAGAAAATAAAATTCATTAGAGACTTGTCGATGGTTAACACTACAAGAAAAATGTATGCATCTACTTAAGTTGGTGTAATATCGTTCTAAGCTTGATCTAAGGATTCAAAGGAAATATTAAGTGGAAATTGTAAATTGAAAATTGATCAACGGTCTATCGATCAATTGAAAGAAAATGAAAATTTTTTAAGGGATTTCTTATCTTATAAACAGTATAGACCAAATCGAAATTATTTTATTTTCGTTCAATTGCTTTTTATTTATTTTGTCAAAGATTACTCCATTCGTCATTTTTGATAGACAAATATTCAGAAAAGTTGATCTGTTTGGAGAAAATAAAAAGCGAATTGTCCTTTCATATTTTAAAGAATTTTCAAAGTTCAAAATCTGTATAAATCTGTAAAATAGCCAGCACTCTTTCTACTTTGAACGCAAAATACAAATAGCTGGTTGCTCACACAGGAAACTTTTTCAATTAAGACAAATTGAAAGTAAACAATTTCAAGATCGAAAGTACCAAGATATTTCAATCACTTGCAATATTATTGAGCTTTTCCCGAAATGAAAAATGATGCAAGAAACGAGTCATAGGAAAAACACCGTAAGTGGCAGTCAGTACTCATTATAGTACGTAATGCGTTTTCTTGCAAGGGAGGAACCCTTCTGCGAATCAATAATGAAATAAGGTCGCCGGTAGAGAAAATGGGAGAGCGAGAGGAACAAAGAGAAATAATCCGTGGCTAAAAAATCGAGCTCCAGTCATACAATTTGTTGTCCATCGTGTAGAAGCAAAACAAAAAGTATATTTCACGAGCCCCGACGATATGTATCGCCCTGTGGTCATTCCGACATAACTCGATCGCGTCGCACTTAGAACTGCGTAGGGGTTGGAAAAACGGATAAATATAGTTCACCGCGGAAATACCGACGAGCCATACTACGAAGCTGTCGTTCTCTGCACAATCATAAAGCGGGTTATAGCATAACGTAGATACGAGGCCAAAGACATCGGAGTTCACGAACGGAACGCGGAAATCGATCCGAGTTTAGGTACGAAAGCTTCCTCCGAGAAGCTTTCCCTCCCTCGCTCTGGAATATACGTGTATAAAGTGGCAGGTAGAGGCAGCTTACATACACGAGCTATACATTAGAATGAATATTCTATGTATTCGAGAATACACGGCTTACCGACCGAGTCAGATCGACGAAGCGAAATTCGACACGTGATGTCAAATCGTTGAGATACTTGATGTCGAAGGATGTATTTATAAATACATACCTATGGGTACTACAGGTATATAGCAATGTTCATTTCAAAATTACCAATAAAATCAATCTTGTCACTCAATTATTACATCTCTTGTTTGATCATTATTTTCGTATAAATATCTAAATATAAATATATATGATTTTTTCTAAATAAATGATTATGGAGTGTTAAATATAAAAGCTCATTAAAATTTGTGGATAAAGTCAATCTGATTACTTTGAATCATACAAAAAATATTCGGATGTAAATAATGCAGATAATGTTTCTAAATCGTCGGTCAGTCAGAAGTTTTGCTTGCGGGACGGTAAATGGACATCATTAAAGTGTCATGGTCACCAAATTATTTTGAAAATATTTGACGACTCGGTGTTATTGTAAAAAAAATCATCTTATGCTGAAATAACGGCGTTCGAAAAGAAAAATTTGAATATACTCATTAAAAAAGATAATTAGTAAAGTCGAGTGCTATTATCATCGTTATCATAAAAGTTATCAAGGAGTAAGAAAGAATTTATAGATTTGTGTGTACAGTAGTGAAACATAGTACAGTAACGTCAAGAGAGCCAGAGGTTTTTTTTTATGGCGCGAAACGTGAAGTTGGCGGTAAATGGCGTATATCTGACGGAATACAAGCATTGCCAGGGCAAGAGCAAGGGCGCGCCGTGAGGTTGGTATAAAGGTAACCTTGACCCGAGGATGAACGACCCTCCGGGAGCGCGTGGCTTCGCTCTCGTCCTCCCGCGTCCTCTCGTCTTTTACCCCCACTCGCTATATACCTCTTTGCCGAGGGTTGCTCGACCCACGAGCACCCTCATCCCCTCTCGTCGCCTCATCCGCGACTTTCATCCCTCGAGCAGCCCCTCTCTGTGTACCTCACCGACACAACCACCACTCTCCAGTCCGCCGTCCTTTTGCACCATGTTCGATGGAACTGTGGTGCTTTGGCCCCTTCCCAAACCCCACACCCCTTTTCGTGGGACGACGCTCGACGACTCCTCACGGGGTGCCCAACCCAGTCTCTCCATCTTTCCACTCCTATCGTACCCTATTCCTTCAATATCGCTCTTTTTCTTTCACGGTCTCGACTTTTTCCCGGACCAACTCTGTATAGGTCGTAACGGAATCAATGATCATTGATATGATGAACCTTAATCTGATGCATTTTCAAAGATTTTTTAAATCAATTGTCGCGGATAGGAGCGAGTTGAGAAAAATTCATTTATATGATAGAAATCAACATTGCTTGGGGAAAAAACTTATTTAAATTCAATGATGTTTAATTGAATATTATCTCCTCCGTTTGCAAATCAACCTTAGAAATCGTTGACAATTAAAACTGAATTTGGCTCGATGCAAAGATGTTTGATCCCACTCGAAGGGATTTTTATTTTTATCGATTTTCCGATCGTGGCAATAATTTGTAATCGATGTATCGTTCGTGTCGATCAATTACAAACTCCATTTTCAAGAATCACAGCTGCCAATCAGTATTTATATATATTCTATAAATTACTTGTAGTTGACTGGCTCGAGCATTTTGGTGTAGGTATCGTGAAAAATTTCTAAGGTTCAAGGGGTCATTCGCCTCCTCGAGGTCGTCCATTTTGTTCAACCCCTTTGGTCTCGTCCATAAGCTCTTTCATCGTCTACGTTATCTCTCTCGTCGCCCACACCTGCCTTTTGTTCACTTATGAGCGCCCTGTAGCACTGGCCTGAGAAAGGCGAAAGTAACGCGGGGGCAGTACCGGTTGAAGGTTACAGCCAACAGGGATGGAAATATTCAGGGGTGAAATGATAAAGAAATTTCAAGGCCAAGTGAAAGCGACCCTGTAGCGGGGTGATTCACCGAGAAACCTCGAGGACCTGCTTCAGCGACTTTCGAACCCCCGTTGTAAGACCGAGGCAGTGGCAACTGCATCATCCCTATACGCTTTGGAATTCAAAAATTTTGAGAGTTCCCTCGGTATTTACATTGAACGCAACGAGAGAGTTGAAGAGATAGGGGACATCACTGGTATATACGGGCTATATACCAAGTATATGTAGACAGTGCGCACAGTGACGTTTGTGATATAAGTGTTTTGAGTAATTAGAGTAACGTTCATCCCTTTTTTTCTTATTGCCCCCATGCAACCCTCGACCAAGCCTCTCATCCCTCACGGAAAGCTCGTCGGCACTCGACCCGACAATCGTCAACTGTCATAAAAGTTCTGCACTGATCACTCGGTCTCAGAGACAATCACCTCTCACCACTTAAAACTCTATTTATTTACATTGTGTACCTAGTATTGAATTATCACTAATTGTATTATCATAACAAATCAAAACGAGTTAATCAACACCGCTCGCGGTTTATTTCCAATCACTTAACAGGTGGGAAGCGGACCAGCTACCTTGATTAGGGTGACGAATCCCGAATTTTGTTATAGTCACTCATTTGATTATTCCATTTGAATTGAAATAAAAGAAAAGCTTTTTGTAATTTGTTTTTTTTTTCATCTACCATTTATGAGCCATTTTGTTTTACCGAAAACCACTAATGGCGGGTACGTACGGCTAGAGAAAAAAGTGTATTTCATACGACCCGACAACTGATTAATCGTGGAATGACCGAAGAAAGTCCTACTTTGGAAAAGTACCTACTAATATTCATTCTTCCTGGAACAACCAACGAAAATTCCTTTTGGCAACTTGAAGGACCTAGGGGATGATTTTTGTATATTGGCTGTTAACGACTCACCGATTCAGTGTGTATATAATCTAGACCCGTTCATAGCGTATCTTTAAAATAGTACTAATCGAACTCTTTTACATATCTGTCTGGATCTTCAGAATGATCGATCATGTATGTTGTCATTACCTGAAACAAAAAAAAGAAGATATTGTTTAATTCGCTTATTCGACCCAGGTTTGTTGGTTCAATTACATGATATTGAAGCTTTATCAGTTGAAGTTCAACACATGTGCTGCGTTTATACATGTATATTACATACATATGCAAGTAACAAAGAAGCCGTAACGAATCGATTCGGCGAGACACGAGACCAAAGTTCCGGCTAAAGTGATTATCCACCCCGCTTATTCCACCCCGAGTTCAATGTTTCGTGTCAGAGGGTACCATTGACTTTCACCGATTGTTACTTCCCAGATATGTGCCAAGTCTAAACGACAACATCGTTACTTAGTATCAATAAGTTGTGGTTCTCTCTCAAGGTTTCACGCAAAAGTCCGCCATTTTGGAATTTCTAAGGGAAGCGTCATCGAAGATGAAAGGCGGTACAGAAACGCGGCTTTTCGTACCTTCGTCTGTTATCCGACCGTGGGAGACCCACTGAGGTCTTTTTTCTCAGTAGCATCGATGCTGAATTATTCCGGGCCTTCGATCTACGTCAGAATGGAATGTCCATGACGTATGGAACTCGAGGGTCCAGGGTGACATGGGAAGGAGCCATGAGACCAAGGAAAATTTTATTCCGTGGCTTTCGCGACCACTTTATAGATTTTAGCAGGAGACAAGATTTAATTTTGGACCAATCGAGAATACATGACTTCCCGAGATGATCCGATGACCTGGCGTAAATGTACCATTAAAGGCGATCAATTTTTCACGCTGGGCTAGCCGATATCAATCCGATGACTCTGATCGAGTCGATAGATGGTTGGACGCATGGCCTACAATTAGACCTGTTGACCAATAGATGGAACGCGAATTCGACAACGAATATGTTCGATATCCTACGTCCCGAACGATTATTGACAACTGGTTTTCCACGGCACGTACCAACGGTTAGGTGTACTTTCAGCAAACCCGATAACCCGGATTACGCGGTTGATCTGGGTCGATCGATTCGGCACGTATAGTCATCAGTCGAACGGACATATTGGAAACAGCCGCTAAGTGGAAAGAAGGTTATCATACAAAATCTGGTACATCACACTCTGGTCGCATTGAAAAATTCAATGCGGTTAATTGAAGCACGTCCCATATATACCAGTACCGTTCGGACCTACTGCAACACTTGGTCGATGTCACAATAATCGTAACTGATAAGATTGGAATATTTAAGAGGAAAATTGTATTTGGTAGCACTGCGAAGGTACGATTTATCAATTCAGCCCTTCGCCTTCGTATAATTCGTAATCTTTGTACTGGCCTAAGGTGTAGATTTTTTGAAAGTCCATTTGGCATTTAATTATGAGCAGAAAACATTTTCCTATCGAAATAAATCGATTGTTATAAATTTTTTATTTCTCGAACATCAACTATTTTTGTAAACCGTCGAACTCGTGCGACTCCCCACATGCATCTAACTGACAATGGCACAATCATCGCAGTCGGGACCAAACAAGAACAATGAAGATGTAGGTACGCCATCAGTGTCGAAGTACAGCATGCGATGTTGAATGGAACTGTCAAATCAAAATTATCTACAACAGCCAAGTCAGACCGATGCCGACAAAATGTTTAGGGCTTAGGGGGTTTCTGTACCGTTCCATAGACATTGATAAGACGCCATATTGTCGTTCGCACGAACATTCGAAATAAATACGTCTGGGGCAGACTTCGTCATTAGAGCTTTATCTCTGATGGCGAGCTTCTTAATTATATAACTAATTGTAAGTAAGTACGACACTTCATAAATTATCCTCGTATCAATGGCTCGAATCAACCCCAAAGAAATTTGAAATGCTTGGAATATTTGAACCATGCGATACTTGATAATTTAAAAAAATCCTTTTTACCCCATTAGTCATTAGCTACAGGTTGCTGTTTCATAAATCACCATACATCGTCCCAATTCACCGTAACTGTTTAGAGATTCACCGTTTAGAATTCCATTTTTTCCATGGACTGAAGTGAAAATACATATTTTTTTAGTACCTAAAAATCACGTTCTAAAGGTAGCTAAACCAGACTACATTATGGACTCCATTGACGATTACAATTGATTTTTCAGAAATGACGTCAATTGACAGATAGATGTCACGGGTGACTGCTCATGAGAACTACGCATAGGGAATAAAAAGAAGACGAGGGAGAGAGAGAAAATGAAAGATGAAACATAAAGCGAGTGCACATATATATTTTTCGTAGAGAGCACATATACGATCACTTGTTATGCGTATATAAATTTTATGTATACTTTATGTATTCATATATATATATGGCATGTAAAAAAAGAGAAATTAGAGATTGGAATAGAACGTGCGTTAAAACGAGCGAGCGAGAGAGGGGTAGCACCCAGCTTCCAGGAAATCCATGGGTCTGCGGTCAAATTATTTATGGCGATGCGAAATTAAGAGTCTCGGTCTCAACCGTTTGAGATGAGGACTCCGAGCGATCGACCGCGACGCCGATTTACGTCCTTGGCTTTAGAGCGCACCCGCGTCACGTTGTTCCCTTTCGCTCTTTCGTTCTTTCTTTGTCTCCCTCGCACGCGTGCGCTCTGTTTCTTTCCCGCCAGGTCCGACAGAGTGCGCTCGCGTCCACGATGATGGCGCGGCTTTCTTTCGCTTCTTTTTGCCATCTCGCTCTTTTTCACGGCTTGTTTCGTCGAACGAGCGTTTATAATAAAACCACGAGAGCACAATAGGGATAAGAGTGGGGGAACTAGAAACGAAATAGTATGCGAAGACCGTTAACAGGAGCGAAACGTCGCATAGTTATATTCGATGGGATCGAAGAAAAAGCTTACCGACCGAGCACCGTTGAACATTTTTTTCGTACGATTTTTAATTCCCGTTTTTTTATGCATGTTGCTCGAATTTTGATCGAATTTTTTTTTATTTCCGGCATTCAATCCACTTTGGGTAAATTTGAAATTTCATCAAAATCTCATTACAACGATTAATTCGATCGTCGCTCTTGCTCCTTTCCAGGTAGTCTTGCTGCCGTGCATCGATGTAATAATACATGGAACTGGTAATTCGCGGAATTCACGAAAAGCAGGTGAAATTGTATAAATGTTATCGATCTTGGCCGCTGTCTGGATAAAGTTAAGGTATAGTGCTCCCACGGATTTTATTCGAATGAAAGGGCATTGCGAAATAATTAATAAACGTACGATATAAAAAACAAAAATTCGGACCAAACAAGTTCAAATCTTAAAAAAAAAGGAAGAAGATTACAAAGAAGAAAATTCAACTAAAAAAATGATGGCTAAACAGATTATCCGTACAAATAATCGTACATCATTATTACCGATCAATGTGATCAATGTAAGTATTATAATCAGTCGATCGATCATAAATTTGTAATAATTATTTGTTCGACATGATTATTATCAATATTCGATAAATTAACGATAAATCGTAAATTAATATTTGAAAATTTGTCAAGAAGGACGTTTAGTACTGGTTAATTCCGTAAACACGTATATAGGTATGCGGAAGGAAGGACGAAGACGAATGCCAATAGGAGCCAAGCCTTTTCGCCCTGGCAACGGTACACGCGGCGGCACCCTCTCTCATGCTGCTCCCTCTGCTTTCCGCAGCCACCAACTTCCTTCCTTCCGATACACTCTCCGCTTCCCTGTTGCCCAATGCACATAAGCTACTTGGGCTTATCTCCGCTATCGTGGTTCCTGTGCTAAGTAGTACATATATACTAATACAGGCATATCCCTCGCCACAGACACATACACACAGAGACACGCGCGCGTACAAGGGAGGAAAACGAGAGGGAGAGATGGAGAGATAGAGCGAGCGAGAGACGCTGTTATAGCTCTTCTCGCCTCTCTTCTCTTCATCTTCTTCGTACGCTCTCCTTTACTTACTACCACACTGGAGCAACGAAAAGTGATCAATACTTTGGGAAGGTGCGTGGGTGAGAGGATACCGACGTCAGTTACCATAGCCGGTGTGCGTGTACATGAATAAATGCCAAAATTAAAATATTTATAAAAAGATCACCGATTAACATTGCGATATTGCCATATTGCACGAAATAAATAGGCGATAAGCAACAAAATTTCGATGATAGGATAAATGCGTGATAGACTTACGGCGGGGTGGTAACCGTCTCCAGATCTAATAGAAATGATTAATTACAATTTTGGCGATAATTATTAAATACTTCCTACTATTATATTATAAATGACGTTAGCATTTTTTTCAATTCTTATTTGTAATACAAAATATTAACAAAAAATATTTTGCAGACAGGATATGATACAGCCGATTTTTCTAAAATTTTCTAAAATTGATTTTTTGATTTATTTACTATTTTATTATCATTATTATTATTATTATTATTTGAATCGATTTTATTTTTAGGCGGAAGAAATGAACTGTTGGAAAGATAAAAATTGAGTAATGAAGATAACATTTTCTACATTTTTAGTTTTCTATATAACACAAAATTTTATCGAAAATTTATCATTGCTCATTCTTTGTTCTTATTGGTCGCGACTTTCACTAAACGGCGCCAGCCTCCGCTAGCACGCCTAATTCGAAAAATATTTTAACTTTCAATATGATTTCAATATTTCAGGGGAAGGGTAAGAAAGGAGACAAGCCCCATTGAGTAATCGAGTGGCGCGTAATTGGGTCAGAAATAGCGTGTTTCTGTAACACAAGCACGTTTCCAACTTTTTTTCAACGGAACAATTATAGTTTTTTAAATAAGTAGCAACCTAAAATTTCTATTTAGAAATTTATATTTTCTCAACAGAAATTTTCGTATTCCGTAAAATAACTCTAATTGATATGCAAAAAAAACTTTACAAAAATAACTAACTTGGCTCGCTGATAACGATCATTAATTATTTGTCAAACATTTGCGAGTTCGAACTAAAATTAAAACGAATTAAAAAAAGCAATTTAAATAACATGACCGAGTGAAAAATCGTTCCTTACAATTTGTTTACCTAATGAAGATGTTTTTAATCATAAAGAATATTTCAATATAAGAAATAAATTATTGTCCTTTCCAAGTGTAAAAATCTTCCCCTAAATTCCCATGTGTGAGAACAGGTCCCGATCTACTAAATCAACGTAAAAAATACAAAATAAACCAAGCACGTAACTCGAGAAGTTCGACACCAACCAAATCCGAACCTCTCTCGGAACATTCAAACTTTTCTCCCTTCGATATACCACCGTGTCTATGCGTGCCAATGGAAGATGCTGGATGCAACGGATATTAAATATAAACGGAATGACGGAATATCTTTCCGAGAAAAGATCTCTCGACGTTATCACGGCAGAGATACACGTTTGAGAGAAAAAAAGGCCAATGACCAGTCACAAATGGGAGCATTATCCTTTGAGTAGCGTGCGATGAAACGTTGATCGCGTGGATTTTATCGAATCAGCATCGTCGGGAACGCAAAAGAAGAAACGAAGGCTCGGGAACGAAACGGAGCTAATGTAATAACGACGACGACGACGAAGCGAACTGTCGGATACAAGAGACGCTGCGAGAAACTAACGAAGAACGAATTGTTATGCAGATAGAACGAGAGTGACGGAGTGATTATGGGCGAGATCTCAGAATTTCGTCATTATCGCAAAGAGACTTACATACGCGTCGAGTCAAGCATCCTCTCCTCGTTTCAACTCTCGCTCACGTACGATTGCAACCGTAGCACTTTTTTATCCGCCAGGGCGCTGAATCAACCGGGGATGCACGATACGCTATATATGTTACGTATAAGATGACACGCAGGGGCCGACGAACTGGGCAAGGACGACACATGGAAGAAAAATCGCAGTGAAGAAAAAAACCCATTTTATTTTAGCAAATTTTTAATATTATGAGAAAAAAAATTTTACTGTTGATTATTGTTTATAAAAAACAGTATATTTATTTGTATACTGATATTTATATGAACATTCTCATTGGGATGTATTTTCAATAGGTAGAAACAAAGATTGCGAATGGATCGATGAAATTTATGAAATTTATAATTTTGATAATTGAACATTTGATTTCGTTCAAATAATTGTTGCTTTGATTGAAACAACTTGATCGAAATTCTATCAACCTTTTTCCCCGTCAGACGGTATTACAGATTTTAAATACCCTTAAGATCCGATTAGAAAGCCGATGTTGTTCAAAAAACGTTTTAATTAATTTTAATTATTTAATGATTATTATTAATATTGTTATTATTATATTATAATAACGGGGCAGTGCAAATTTTTTAAATTGACAATTCGAAAAACCGAGGAACACCAAATTTCAATTAATTAAAAGAAATGTTAATGAAGAAATAAATATTTATTAGTAACTAAATACAAAATTAAATCGCAAGACTGAAACCATTCAGAAAATTCATAAACCCTCGAGATCGCGCTTAAAATGCGCAGCTGCGCGATACTCGCGCCAATTTTCGGCATGGCGACGTTCCGAATCTCCGACGGACGCCATTTTTACGCTTTCACAGTATTGTGAGATCACCCTGAGAATTGACCGTAATAAAAAATTGCTCGCATTAAAAAAAATACTGTGTAAAACGTATATTAATTTTCATTAATAAAAAAGTATATTTCCCATTTTCACTAAATTAAGAAAAACTCATCAGTACACGGAGAGAAAAGTCCTACAAAAATTACCATGCTTGCCCTATAAAGCGCGTGCAATCGACATGTGTAGGAGATTTTCTGCGAAATCTTTGAAAAATTGGTCCGAAGTTTTAGAATTTTTACCCAGAGAGCACGATAAAAATTCGGAGGCAGCATTCTACACTTTACATTTCTATTGGAATCTAGGACTCTTTAGGTTAAAGCAGCAGATTATAGGACAGCATGATAATTTTTCCTACAATTTCATAACAAAAATTCTAAAACTTTTTCTCTCCGTGTACCAACTATGCGGTTTTTATATTCAACCTAAAACTCAATATTGTAACCTGAAGAAGAAACAAACATTTTTTAATGATTACTTCCGACATTTCTTCACGGTATAATGATTCGCAATAATTATAGTCAAAATCCATTTCGAAAATGCACGGTCGATCGATTCCAGTTCTAGGAGAGATTAAGGCGGGTGTTCGAAACGCATTCGATATAGGTAACCCGAAAGCAGGTAGGTAGGAATATTTCCTACACAATTTATAAAAAGCCCATAGTTCATATATAATAAAATATTTTATAGATTTACGATTCGAAGTGTCCTTTTTGTATTTATCGCTAGAAATAAATCATTATTTCGCTGTGTTCATAAATGCTTCGTCTATTTTTGAGTAGACACCGGAAGCTGCATACTCAACGAAAATTTCGCTCGGCGGGTCCGAAGCTCGTAATTTCGTTCCTTAAGTTTATTTTCGTCTAGTTTCTCATGTTCGCCATGTTTTCTCCCATTTGTTGATTCCTTTTTTAAAAAACTGCAAACGCGATCATCCGCCAGTCAGAACGTGGGAAAACTTTACTCGACTAATTGGACAATTGATCAATTGCCGATATTTTCACTCGAAAAAAGTATCGGAGGTCGGCCCGGTTGCCAAAAGAAATATGGCGAACCGATGAGAAGATGGATATTGATATTGATCAAAAATATTGTAAAAAATAAGAAATTTAACCATTGTTAAGAAATGTTAACTCTCGGCTAATTTTGCAAATTATAATAAATATTAAATTATGCATAAATAATCGAACGTAGACCGGAGATCGCGTCAAGGCCAAAAACTACCTACATTGTTCTATATATTATATATGTATATATGTTCGTACATAGGTAAGAAAAAGGTGGTCAGTCGTTGGTGATGGTGAGGTAAGCGTTGACCTGTACGTCTGGGGCGGTTGGTCCCTTCTTGGAAATTGGTCAAAGACGAGGCCTCTTTTGCGCGAAAACAGAGGGAGAAAGAAACGCGGTCAAGGGAAGATGGATGAAGAGAAACCTCGAGGAGAAACAAGCAGAAGGAGAAAGGAAGACAGTTGGGCGAAGTTGAGAAACGAAAGCTCGTCTCTTTCACGTTAGTCATCGATTCTCCTCAGGTTTTCGGAGAGCCCGTTTCGTACCTGTAAAATTGGCCGAACGGACGATCTACGAAAGATCTTTCATGAAACAAGGAGAAACTATATATATATAGACATAAATCGAAACGGTTCATGATGTTTGCACGTTACCTGATGGCTCGACGTTTTCCTGAATAAAGAGGGGAGAGGCGACCGTCTTCAACTCGACAACCATAGAATTTAACCGATGTTCGGTCGTATTCTCGTTTCGCAGGACCGAGAAGAGAAAGGAGTCTGGATCTTTCAAGAAAACTCAAATTTCTCGCGAACCTTCGTCGAATCTCCATTTATTCGAAATAATTTTCGACTTTTTGACCGAGTCGAAACAGGACGATTTTACTAACGATCTTTTTGAGGCCATCGTTGTTGTTTTTTTAAACCAAAGAATAAAATACCATTTTAACAACTCCCGTTTCATCGTTTTTACATTAAAAACAACAACAATAATTAACTCTTTCCTTGCAAAAATTCAACCTCCTAAGTTTTCCATGAATTATTGTCGAGCGATTTCTTTTTTTACCGCCGGAAAGCTTTTTTATCGAAAGGGCCGAGGTAAGAAAAAGTGTACGATTTGAACGATACGAAGATCGCGACGTTATCGACACCGGCGTGGGTGGAATTCTCGAGTCAGCCGGAAGATAGAGCCACGCACGAAATACGACGCACGATCGACGAATGAAATAGAGGGAGAGAGAGAGAGAAAGAGAGAGCTGGTAAAAAACACGCGGGCGTTTCGTAACGAGGAGCTTAGCCCAAGCCGAAGAGTACGCGAGCACGAAGGCCAGAAATCTTTTGCGAAGGAAAAGACGATTATGCGTGTATTCGTGGTTCTTTCGGGTCCCCTCGACTCGCTCGAGTCGCAACACGAGCTTAAGTTTAGTCGTTCTTTCGGTTCCATTTTTTTTTTTTTTTTTTTTTTTTTAGTTTTTCTTTTTCGAGATCGAACTCTAACGCCGGCGTACATAGCGGTGTCCCGTTTCCTTTCTCTTCTCGCTTCTCACACGAGCCGACCTCACGAGGAACGGGGTATAGTTGCGTCAACGATCGCGACCTCGGCCACACGCACATAGAAAGAAAAATTTGCCGACACACGTTCGCGGAGCCGAGAGCCCGCGAACGATCTGTGAGAATGGAATTTCGGACTTGGTCGCTGACGTGTCCTACGAGCGAGAAAGAACGACGAAACGAGCGTATCGACTTTCCTAGAACCCCCGTTTATTCGTCGCTTGGAAAAATTCTTCTTTCTTCATTAATGAATTTTTGGGACAAAAATCAATTTTATGGATTTTTATTTCATTATCAAAAACTTCATTTACATCTCAAAAAGCGAATTGATCTTTGTCGATTAAAATCGGATTTTTTTTAATATTAAAAGTTTTTTGTTTTATGAAATGATTTTTTTTTCAATTTGATCGAAAAACGTTTTTATTCGATTCACCTAGAATTTTCTTGATTAAGAAAAAATTTTGTTAAAATCAAATTTATCGTCACTTTTTTAAAATGTGAACCGTAAGTTTGAACTTGAAAGAATTCGACGTTTCGTACGTTTTTGTACCAAAAATTGCCGAATAAATTTTCCTGTCGAATATCGTTTTTAAAAAATCTGATTTTCTTTGCATCGTGATATGGAACGATAAACAATTATAACTCGTGTTAAATACGGTGCGAATGATTCATTCGTAACGAAAATTGGCGGTAAACTCTCTCAAAATTCTCTAAATTCTCCGATCAAGCTCACGTAGGAGCTCGAAACTAAAAAAAAAAAGAAATAACAGCGCAACAAATAACCGAAAAAAGATGCGAGCGTGAAACGGCTAATTTTCGACAATAATACGAGAGATATTTGCATCCTCGCTTGAAACAATTCGATAATTCGTTCTCATGATTCATGAAAAAAAAAAATGATTCGTCACTCGTATCAAAAACGAGATCGGCTAAATTTCGGATAATCGAAAAAAAAATTTAAACACAATGTTAAATGGTACGTGGTTAAAATTTTTGTTATCTTATTACTCTCGTTAAACATTCCAATAAATAAATCAGAGAAACGATTAGATATCTCGATTAACGGTCGCTTATCCGCGCATGCGCAGAGCAGCGATCTAACGCGCTAGAAATCTTCCAATGGCGTCGATGAGGGTACGGCGCATGCGCGAATTTATGACGCCTCATGGTCGCTAGGGCGCGAAAAACAAAAGAGGTTAAACGAAACGAGGCTCCGGATCGTCGTAACCGTTGGGCGATTTCGTCTCGACCCCGTAAACACTGGCGAACGAGGGACCTCGTTGATTCCCGATACTCGACAGTTCGTGTAGATGGCCCGCAATCGCGTATCTATGTTTTCTGAAAAGTGCGTAGATCCGGAAAACCATACGGACGGATCGACGAACGGACGCACGCGCGCGCTACTCGTCACGCACACATGGCCGCTTATGACGAACGAGTACGAAACGATACGCACCAACCCGTATTGGTGGTTCTCCGAGGCCCGCGGAGCAACGGTGCGGCACAGTTGGATTGCCTGAAGGAGTGTGAGATATACGTATATATACATATATATATATATGTGTGTGTGTGTGTGTGTGTGTGTGTGTGTGTGTGTGTGTGTGTGTGTGTGTGTGTGTGTGTGTGTGTAATATTTAAGTAGAGATAGACAGAGAGACGTTTCGACCGGATAGTAGTATAGTAAGCCGGGCGAGCAACGTCACAACCGAGAGTCGAGAGTTTACCACCAATTTACACGAGCGCCACACACGACGCCCTGCGGACGTCGACGAACACACACGAGAGAGACGCCGGTGGAAAAGTTTTCTATTGATGACAAAATGGCGGCTCGAACGAAGCGACGCGAGAAAAAATAATGATTTTCAAGATTTCTCGATGGCGACGGGCCTCGATGGTTTCTCATTGGATATTTGTTATTTTACTTTTTCGAAAAAGATTTATTTTTTGAACGTGATTAACGATAATTAATAATGTCGAAGACATTATTACTCGTTTGTAATAGTGAGAACAAATTGTTGTTAAACTTGTATTATTCTTATTTCATTGGAAGTAACTATTTTGGAGCATGTTTTAAAAAATAGAATGGAGATTTCATTATTTGTTCAGATTGTGTCGAAGATTGTGATTGAAAGTTTATCATCGTACGTTCTTTTTGAATATTAATCTTGTAATTTAACTTCGAAAAGAGGATTACCGTTCTGCCATTTCCAACGAGTTTAATTTAAAAACGAAAAGAAATCGAAATTAGATTACCAACAATACAGTATTAAATATTTACTTTGACAATTATTCAAATTTTTTTTTAAATATTTGGTGTACGTATCAAAATGGCCTTTTTTAAATCAGACATTCACTGAATTCTTAAAATGAAACAAAAATATATAACAAAATGTTCCTTAACAAAATATAAACGAATATATTTTATCACGAATAGAAAAATAATACATCTTTCGTTATTCTCTTTTACTTTTTCCTCGACGACCCTCGCATTCCGGAAAAACTTAGCCATCGGTATACGATGCACGCGGTTCCACTAAAACTTATCCGAGAGTCATATAATATCTTGGGCACGCAAGTAGTTTCGAAGAAGCGTCGAAAAAGCGAGGAGCTCGAGAAATAAAATCTAGAAAAGTTGTACTCGCGACTGCATAGTTTATTACTCGGAGCTTCCGGTGTGTGTCGGACAAACCCGAGAAGATGGGCCAAATGCTGTCAAACTCAAACGACCGGTTCTTCTTCCGTTTTTACACTTTGTCCATTTTTTATTTTATCTTTTGGACATATTTTTCAACCAAAAAGCATTTGAAATAAAAATAAATTATAATTAAGAAATTCAGATTTCAATGTCAAAACCATATTAACGCGAGGTCATTTTATCGACGATTGTGTCAAAGGATGACACTCGTTTCACTGATTTTTATATAAAAACCATAGAAATTTTATTATCACGGAATACAAGTATTAGAACTATTATTTTTTCAAACTATAGAAAATAATAGAAATGTAATTATGTAATAACAAACATGAAACCTTTATATTTCTAAAAAGTAAAATTATATTTTCGATTTGTATAGAAATCATAGAATTCTCATTGTGACAAATCGAATTTAAGCGATTCCCTCTAACCCTCGAGGTTAAAAAAATCAGGCCACGCGTGTTGCCGTGAAATAGTTCATTGACGTAGAGTGTGATCGACGATAGTCTCACGGAATCGCCCCGACGCCCTCACCTTTCCCATGAGTCACACGTCTGCTCAGTTTTATTCGGTCATTGCCGATAGTCGGCCAGAAGGGGCGGAATTTTTTTCATAAACGAACACGGTTACTGCACGAGAGCGAGAAGAAAAAGATGACGAAACATACGCAGATTCTTCTACCCTTAAAAGTGCATCCCTCTCAGAAGAAGTTTGGAATTCGCATGTATCGGCAGAATGTTTTTTTTCATTTTTCAATCAAGAGGAATCATTAAAAATGCTTTTTACAAGATGACATAACGAAATAACCGATCATACTTATTCGAACGACAATCGAATACCTTTGAGTGTACTGTGGACCCACGAGTGACCTTGTCCTTCGAAATCCAACTTCCGGTCGGCAAATCAAAGCTCACCCGCGCACTCTATCGTCCATCAGAAAAGTTCTCGATAGAGCTCTCCGTATGTCGTGAAAAATAGCCTTAATAATATAAGAAACGACTTTGTCAAATAAAGAAAATTCTCTCCCCTTTGTTATTTTTCTACGGCTCAACTTCCGGCGTGAAAATCGAAATGACGATGTAGAACTATCCAAATCAAATTTCAACGAAAGTAGGTACCAGTCAAAAAATCACAAAGAAAAATTTGAAGAAAGAATTAAGTTTTTTGTCAAGCTCCGAAAAGGGAAGGAAAATAGACGCATTTATCATCGATTCAACGTATCTTAACTCGCGTCCAATTAACGATACGCAAAACAAAACCGGAAGTCCGGTTGACGCCTACGGTCAGTCGAAAAATGTCAACTTTGAGCGTACAATTTTGTCAGTTAATTCTAAAGTACGCTGTGTCGCAAACGTCTTTCTCGATTCATTCAATCCTATGTTATTTATAGTAGTGATAATGGTGCGAACCATAATATTTGTGAGATGTAAATTACCGACTAATCGAATTTTGATCGATCACGATTATACGATTAATGATTTACATTATTATTTTTCTTACTGTTATTATTATTATTATTATTATTATTATTATTATTATTATTATCGGTTGTTATTCGGCCGAGTGAATGAGCCCAGGGAGGGACTTGTAATCTGTTTTTGCAATTACTCGAGTGTTTATTGTCTTGTTGATGCCGGATAGTTCCACGTGTACACACTTATCTTGATCGAACGATCGCCGACAGCCGAATATAATCATCGCTAGTTGCGAAACCTATGCACGTATATTTATAAAATTTAATCAAATATCAGAACAATCATCAGAATGGACTTTAAATCGTTAAATCAATTTGTTAATTTCGAACGTTCACGATTTTTCGAATTCGATAACTATACACTTTTATATTTAAATAATTTCATGAAATATAAACAAAAATGAAAATTTTCTTTTAATCGTTAAATCAATCGATCAATTTGAGCCGTTAATTAATTTTTTTTTGTTTTAATCGGTGACTATAATTCGATTTTTGCAAAGGAATTTTTCTTTTGGATTTTAATATTGTTATCCTCACTTAGGATAATTGGTCGAGTAACTCCGATCTGTGGTCGGTACACAGTTCACTTTGAGCTTCTATCAAGAAAAGCTATCATCATCCTCGCCTCGGTACATCACGAAACGTTCAAACTTTGACAAATATTTGCGCGTGTCTGCATGTCCAACGTTATTGCGTGGTGAATGTTTTACAGTCATGGCATATAACGATTTAATATGTTCATGCAGATATAAATATGAGTGGAAAAAATTCAAGCGTTCGAATTAACATTCGATACTCATCGTATTTCGGAGATATTTTCATTTCGGACCAACAACGATATTGCTCGTGCAACAATTTTGGGTTCAGTAGAAAATGTTTTCTTCGATTAATGATACAAGATTTATATGGTTTGAAATCGAAAAATAAACAGACATTACAGAAATTAACTACATTTGGAGCGATTTTAATTTTATTTCTAAAAAATTGGAGCAAAATAAATTTTGCTCCAATTTTTTAGAAATAAAATTTTTATTAAATAAAAAAATTATTTTTTCTTGTTTTGGAGCATATTTTTTTGGAGCCTCATCTGAATTTACGGAATTAATACGAATCGCAAGATTTGTGAAAAATTAAAATACTTTCGAAGTACTTTTTCATTTCGAAGTAAAAAAATTCTTAATTTCCATATTAACTTAATAATCATTTCTACTCGCTCTCGCCCATTCGCATCATTAATCGAACAATTAATTTTTAACAAAAATCCACTTTGCCACAAAATTCGAAAATCAAAAGAAGAAAAAATTCTCAAAAATAGAAAACTGTTACTGAATTCCACGATATTTATCAGTTATATCGCGGCACAGATACGGGGTCAATGAAAAAAAAAATAATAATAATGAACCGTACGCGCGTGTAGCGTCGTTCGGAGCGAAATATGGCGCTCGGGAGCGTTTCGGCGGGAACGAACGCTGTAGTGTCCAGCGAATCCGGATTATACCAAATCGACCGAGTGTCATCGAAAATTCATCGATAAATTCACAATTTTCATTATTTACCTTGGGCCATCGCCATTCTTATCCTCGATATCCAGGCGTTCCATCTCCTTCTGCAGGATTCCACCCTCGCTGAATTTATCCAGTGACATTGTTTTCTGTTTTTGTTTTCTTCAATTTTTTTTATCGACGTTGCAAAATCACCCGATTTATCCGCAAAACTCACAGACGAACTTACGAAGAAGACGACGGTTTAAGAACAAAAGAAAACTTTGAAAAGAACTGGCGCTTTGCTTTTTATCTGCACAGAATTACAACGGCGCGTCTAGCACACTGTATTATATTATATAATTATTTAATATATTCGTATATATATATATATGTCTCCACGCACATATATACGTATTTATATATATATATATGTATGTATATGTATATATATATAAATCTCTCTCTTCTAAATATTATCCTTAGGTTTTTCTTTTTTTTTTTCTTTTTTTTTTCTTCAAAGGAGCTTTATTCGCGTTAGCTTCTGCTAAACGACTGAGGTAGACTTAAACACTGGCACACACTGGATTATAATTTCTCTCGAATGTTGGTACTCTCCGCGATGCCTCGGTGTGGCGGGGAGAGTGAGAGAGATAGAAAGAAAGAAACAAAGATGGGAAGAAATAAAGAAAGAGAGAGAGAGAGAGAGAGCCGAAACGGCTAGGCCCGTGCAAACACGACGGTGGCGGTGGTTGATGGTGGTAGGGAGATATATATATATATGCGTATATATATATATATATAGAACGATATCAGCGCGAGAGCGCACGAGCCAAATTTCCCAGAATCGTACCGCGAGGGGGCCTGAACGCCGAATCAAACTTTGATCACGAATTTTTAACTTTTAATCACGCAATTAATTTTCTTGATAAGACGTAGCACAAATTTAAACAAATTTCTTTTTTTTTTTTTTTTTTTTTTTTTTTTTTTTGTAATTGAGTCAAACCGAATTCACTCGATACACGGAATCTTGTTCGTCCGACGACAGTAACGAGAGTGGTCGGTTAATGAGCGTCCTCTCGCTTCTTCCTCCCTCTTTCTATCGTTTGCCCCTTCCCCCACGTGAACCGTCGTAAACTCCTCGGAGCCTTCCGGGGACCTTTTTTCAATTTTTCTCTCTCAGGTATACGAGAGAGACGTACCTGATGGGAGACACTCTACCGACTCTTCGCAACTTTATCGACGAATTATTTTCTTCTTCTCGTTCTTATTTTCCTCTCTTCCCTAGTCTCAATCTTCTTCTTTTCTCTTATAGGGCGAAACGCGAGGGTGCTGCGCGACAAAGAGGATAATGGCCACCCTCAAGTTCAATGTCACGGGGTGAAATTTCGTCGGAGCTTGCAAATTTTATATACACACTTATCGATGTATATATATATATATATATGTGTGTGTGTGTGTGTGTGTGTATTTTATGCACTATGGATGCAACTAGTGAACTCGATTCAAACTTTGTTTTCACACTCTTAACTCTTTCACTTTTTCCCTCGATTCTTTTTATCGAAAAGATGTTTTTATTTTTTTTTTTTTTATTAATCCAGTAACGTCGAAGATGTCGTTGGGGACGATCTTTCACAGATATTTCCACGCTATCGTAGAAATTTCACAAACTTGTTATTATTATTTTTTTTTTAATCCGATGATTTTTTCACCTCCAATTGAAGCGTCGATTAATTTTCGGCAGTGATTATTACGTAGAGATTTATTTAATTTGTTTCCCACTTGTTTCTCGATGTGCGGTAGTTAATGTTCCTTGCGTATCCGGTTCACGATGAAACGTCTATGTATAATTATTTTCCACGTATACATATATATATATATATACATATATTTATATATATCTATATAATATATATATATATAACTACACATATATATATATATATGATATATAAATATACGATCACTGAATACTGGCCGGATTAAGGGCGTCTCGAGAGAGCCCAAGGGGTTTGGATAAGTGAAGAAAATAAATAATCCGACGATTGATAAGACGCGAATCGAGTGATAAGAGGACTGTAATTTTAATTTTCTTGTTATTGCTGTTATTGTTTTTATCGTTATTGTTGTTGTTGTTGATGATGATGATGATGATGAACGGTGGTGGTTGAATTAACACGGTGCGAGCCACACGGAGCGCGAACTATGAGGCTGCTGGGTTGACGGTCGACTAAAGTCCCGAGCTTAGACGGAGCCGGGCAAAAGACTACGACGAACCGGGGGAGAGAGATAGAGATAGGAGATAGAGAGAGAAAGAGAAAGAGAGAGAGAGAGAGAGAGAGAGACAGTGAGCTCCTTCTTTTTCGTTCGTTTTCGTCTAGAGGAGACCCGGGCCACGTATAGACACACGTACGTTTTAATGTGTGTGTGTGTGTGTGTGTTTGTGTGCGCGCGCGCGTTCGCCGACTTGAATTTCTCGCTCTCTCACGCTTTTCTGACTTCCACTCCGCTCATTCACCGAATTTGCCCGAGAGATGTGCTCCGCCGCAAACCCGCCCGAAAAAATAGCGGGCCGAAACACGTGGTACAGCGTTCGGTCCTCGGAGGAAGACAATTTTACGTCTCTCGCTGATTATAACGAAACTTTTTTTCTTTCCCTTTTTTTTTTTTTTTTTTTTTTCACGGATAAAATAGTTTATTTTTTATTATTTTATTTTTCAAACAGGGCAGTGTACGAAAATTTACAATTTATGTAGAAATTTTTGTTTGTGTTTTCTTTGTTTCCTTTTTTTTTTCTCCTTTTTTTTTGAGTTCGTATAACGCACCGTGAACGAGAAAACTGCAACAGGGTGGTCGGGCTATCGTAATTTTTCGCTCGAGGAACGAACGGAAATTTTGTGAAGAGAGTCCGAAATTTTTGTAAATTAGCCCTTTGCTCTCGTCTGCCACGATTACGGAATAATTTTTTTCTCGATCGTGCAATTTATTTTCAAAATTTTTCGTCCACGATTCTCGGTCGATCGAGCGTTCGAGATCACGTTTCTTCTTATCGCCGTTAACTAAGACGTCACGCGACAAATGTACGATTTCTTTTTCTCTGGAAAGTTCGTTGGTACGATTTTTTCTTCCCCCACTCGAAAATTCACCCCTTCGAACAATTCAATTTTCCTTATCGTCTCCCGAGTCCCTCGTGACGTCCCTCACACGAGCCAATAATGATCATCATCGAATCTTCCACGCAGTTCTCGTCGTCGTATTAAGTTGACGGTTGGCGAGATCGAGCAAAAAAAAAAAAGGCTCCTGGTGTCTCGCGCAGTGTCGGTTAAGCGACACACGGTAAGCGTTTCACCGTAATAATAATAATAATAATAATAATAATAAATAATGTTAATAAATAATAATGATAATGATAATATTAATAATAACGGCAAAGGAACAAATTAATAATAATAACAACAATTTGAGAAGAGTGGCCGCAGTATAACGCGAATTTGGTACATATATATATATATAAATATATATATTTTTTTTTGTATATAACTATATATATATATATATATATATATATATATATATATGTATTGCGCGGCGCGCCGTGACGAAATATCGTGGGCCCCGGGATATCTATGCGAGAAAACGCGGTACACTGATATTATTTTTATAATCGTGTACGCCGGCACGGAGTAACAGAGCAATAGGCCGCGCCCAGCTTTACCCCCACCAATTTCTCCCAACATGATCGCGAACTTGGTCGCAATCCCCACCCCAATCTTTCTTACCCCTTATATACATATATATGTATATATATTATATAGAAGTATATACCCGTTGCCCGACATATATACATATATATATACCGAACTTATGTGCCTAGTTACGTATATATGTGTGGGGGTGTTTGTGTGGGGGTGTGTGTGTGTGTAGATAAAACTAGGAAGGTTGATCGCGTGGTGGCGCGCGGGTGCGCGCGTTCACGACCGTTTCCCCACCAACGCCTCGCCCCCCACCACCATTTCTACATACAGGCGCTTCTCGTCGTCCTCTCTTTCCCCGTTTCATCGTTCGCGCTTCCGCGTCGGTATACAACGCCGCTACCCCGCCTGTGCGTTGTGTCGCCACTCGTCGCGGGCTGAATCTAGACGCCCGGCGCCGGATCGCTTTCCCCTCTTGTTTCACCCCTCATCCATCCAATCCGACCGCGACCAAGTGACACTGGGAAAACGTGGATTGATCGGATCGGTGGGTAATCGGAGTCGGTATTTAATTATTTTGTCGATTAGTGTATTACTTTCTCCTTATAAAATTTTCACTTTTGTCCATAAATTTTCTGATAATTAAACGCGTTTGATTTCTTCTTAACAGAATCTGAGAATCTTTATTTACGAACGTAATTATCATTTTTCCCCCCTTTAAAATGTCAATATTTAAAAGTTAATCCGACCAATCGTGCTCAAGATTAATTAACAAAGTAATTCACAAATCCGAATAACAGGATTTGACGTAGGATGTTCGAATCCGAATCTAGACTCGCTTTTTTTTTCAAAAATTGTCTCACATCTCCCCTCCGCATTCTACGTACATCATAATCAAAATTCCTCAAAGCAGCGACCCGCGCGAATTGGAAAATACACGATCTCATAATGCCCCGCCGATTTTTCGTCTCTCTCACCCTCTTTCCCACTCCCTTTTCATTCGTCTCTCGAGCCGCGCGCATTTCTTCATTGCGCGCCCCGAGTCTGGGAGACATCTGGCGGGCGCCGGTAGGCAACGCAGCCGCTACGGTAACGCTCACGGGCGTCGTTCCGCCGCCAACGTGCGTTACCGGCATCGCTTTCCCCCCACTTTGTCTCTACCCCCACCCCCTCCCCCCGCCCTTCTCACACACCATGCCGCCCGCCAATCTATGTACGCACACTTTATCTATCCTCGTACACGAGTAGAACTACGACATGTGCGCAAGCAACGACGACGACGACAACGATGACGACGACGACGACGACCCCAAGCCCAAAGTATTACTATAGGTCGTATAGTACAGTCAAAAGATGCCGGTATAGACGAGGACTCGATTGGAACCGGCACGAAAGAAGCATGGCACGCTAGAATCGTCGTCGTAGCTCGGCAATCTCTCGACCATTCGCCAAGGCCAATCTTCTCCTCTCCCTTTTCTCAATCTAGCTGCCTCCCTGCCACGACCAGCGACGATCCACGTGGATGGATATCCTCCTAAAGCGCCGCCGCGACCACCGCCCTCTATACATAATCGAGGTATAGAACGACGGAGAAATCTCTGAGGGATACGCGCGCGTCGATGATACGTTTGGACCGTTGTTTTTCTACGTCGATCACGATCTTGGAAGATGGGTAATGAAAAAATTAAAAATACTAATGTTTTGGATCGGACAAATTGTTACGTAGTTGGGATTTAATCGCTCGTTGTTTGGATGGAAAGTCGTACGGAAATTGATGTTTCGTAATTTATGAGTAACTTTTTCTAGAGGGATTTTTTTTCTGTTGCAACGTGGGAGAAATGTCAATATTGTATTGTAGGTATAGGATTTTTGGTACTCGGGAAGTGACCGTTGGGTCATTTTAGCTGGCAAAAATAGAAAAATAGAAGTTTTTTGTATTCCTGGAAATTTGTTGATAGAAATTCTCGGAGATTGTTAATCAGTCTTGACCTTGTTAAAATGGCGACGAAGGATGATTCGGGTGGTTATATAGTTTTTTTTTTAAATTTACGTAATTCCAATTTAAATACCGAACGGTTCTCATTATCTTCATTTTGATAAATGTCAAATGTGTTAGGAAATTATCAAAATCGTATCGAAAAGCTTGCAAAAAATGTCAAACGAATTAATGGATCGATTAAAAACTAGCCTTAATGATTTTTTGAACATTCCTTGGTCGATTAATCGCGCGATTAAAAATCCTGAAAAAATACAATGCGATCAAAGAGAATGGTTCCAACAATTTTACTAAACGAACTAATCTTTTATTAAAATTAAAAAAAAAGATCAGTTGATTCCAGAGCCCTCGATCATTAATCGACGATCGATTTTCCTAAGACTGAAAATTTATCAACGACCAGTGGTTCGGCATGATTTCCTATTCCCAATAATTATATTCGATCGCTTTTGCAATTTTTCGCATCATATCGCAATGAGTCAACGTTTAGAATCATCGATTGAACGAATCCGAAAAATTCGCATGGTATCGAAATAGGTGCGCAAAAATATGTAGTTACAGGTAACAAAGTGTATACAGAATTTCTCCAAGAGGATCGAAAATTCTGCGATGTTGCAGTCCGGACGGTTGATTCCGTTACGCCAAATCTCTTTGTTGGTTGCCAGGTAGAAATGTAGAAGGATTCGTTTCTTTTGTATAAATGTGCATATATATATATATTCCTATGCAATACAGGTATAGATTGTACGTAGGTAAGGTATATAAGGTGGCCAACCTAAAGTATTATTCATAACATTTTTGAAGCCATGTGTATAACCACGACGGCTAGACGAGAGAGAGAGAGAGAGAGCCTTAAAATTCACAGCAACAGTCTTGGTATAGTTGGGGGTGTATTATGTATTGGACTCGTGAATATCGCACACAGCGAAGCCTCTGTGGGTTTCTCGCTTATACAGTCACTCTATTATCTTCTCGCAGCCCCAGGTAAGAAGGTGGGCCTCATTGCTATATATATATAGAGAGAGAGAGAGAAAGAGAGAGAGAGAGAAAGAGTGAAAGATATTCTTGGACGAGATTTATCATATTCATTCTTAGACATGAGCGAGGACGCCCACCTGCGTTCGAAGAAGAGTGCAAACGTTTGTTCGTCCAGGTGCGAGACTTGCCGCTTTTGTATATAACTGTTGAGCGAGATTTTTCAAAATCTACAATTTTTCTACGTGCTCGCGATTTTTTTTTCGTCCGCGAGAGACTCCAAGTGGAAAACTTTGATAAAATGACACAGGGCTTACGAATGTTTGACAGGATAAAATTAGCTATTCGCTGTATTTGTGGATCAAGTATCAGCTCGATATGTCAAGATATCGTCTAGCTATTTATATTTAAGTGTCATCAAAGCGGAGACACGCTGACACACGGACGCTCTCGCGCATGCGCAGGCCTACACGCACGCAGGCGCATAACACAGCGCGCGAATCGGGACATCCGTTCTATCAAAATATTATTTTTCCATGTTTTGAAATATTTTATTATCGGTCATCATAAAAATAACACCTTTTTTTCCACGAAAACAAAGTTTCCCCCATGAAAAAATAAAAACAACCCCATCGGCGAGTAACAACGAAAATAATAATTACAGGGGTAGATATCGGTGGAATAATTCGGAATTATGTGTTTTTTTACGAAACAAGACGTCACCGTTCGTGATCAAGAAAAGAGAACAAGAAACAGAAATCTAGAGAGAGAGAGAGAGAGAGAGAGAGAGAAAGAAATAAAGAATATGTCGGCGAGGCCAAACGAAATAACTAATTTATGTGCAAGCGAAATGAATTATTGGCCTGATGAATACGACCTTCCCTTCGGCTTCGTTGAAGAGTTTGGGTTCGGGTCCCGTGATTACCTCGTCAAGTCAACTCCAAAAGTTCTCTCGTATCATAGCTCTCGGGGGATCCTGCTTAGTTCGGTCACTCTCACGATATCGTCGCGCTCTCGTATAGTATAGTTTCGTCGCTGCTGATCCCCTGCGTGATCAGCTCGTTAAGCCCTTGAGGGCGATGGATGAGAATGAACAAAAAAATATGATGAAACACAAAATGGCGCGTGCCCTACCCCCTCTCCCCAGCGGCCGTTTCAACCCCCACTTCTTGGCCGTCAGCACCACATACACGGTGGCGCACTCGTTGTTCCAAGAAGAGCATTGACATTTTCGTCAAATTTGACCATTGACGTACTCAAACTTACGTATCGGAATTTTCGAAGGCCTTCGATCGTTTCCAACGAGCTCGACGAGATCGATTTACAAAGAAACGAGGCTACGAACGATTAAATCGTAATAACGATCGATCGCGTTTTCTTTTACAGTAATTTGTACAGCTGTTTTAATGTAACTCGTGGGTGTGGAGACAATGATGTTCCGAAGTTGTAGTACGAGAGGTAAGAGATAACGAGCTTTTACTCGGCGCGTGAAATATATCGTGATCAGAATTCAACTATCGGTAGAGTAACGATTAAATGTTTACGTTGATCGATAGTTCGCACCAATTAAATCAAACTCGATTTTAATAATTTTAACAAAAGAATTACCGTGCCAAATTGAATTTTTATTTAAATATGAGACAAATTAGTTGAAAATAAAAATCGACAATAAGGACTTAATTATTGGGGAATATTTTATAAAATTATACGGAGCATGTGACGTATATCGGAACGAGGATTCAGCTTATCGATCAAATTTGTATCTCGATAATTCGTACAATTAATTAATTCTTCAAATAACGATAGTAGCGTGCGTTACTTTTTTCGAGGCCTAGCCTAATAGAATCGTTGACAATACGGCGATTAGTGAGATTTATTTATAAATGACGACCGGTTTGATATTTTTATATAAAAAAAAATTTCATTAAAATATTGTAAAACCTAGAAAGAATATCAATTAATATAATTCGTAAAATTATTTATAAAAAATGAATAGTTTTTTTTTAATAAATCTACCAAACGAATATTCTTTTACCCCAGAACGTATATCATCTTAAATAAGCGATTGGGTGGTACAATCGCTAAAGAAAAATCGGGAGCCAAGTGAAAAACGAAATTGTTTAATCGTCTGGCGAAAAAATGGTTCTTCTCTTATCTCCAGCTTTTTTTGGTCCCTATGGTTCTAGAGTCTTTTGCCCCCTGTCAGCCATGTCTGCTTTCGTGGCTACACGTACGTATATGACATAAAAAAAGAGTGGGGAGAAAACATACAGAAAGGTGGTAACGAAGGATGAAAAGTTAAAAGGGTTTAGTGGACAGGGGTGACGAGGGGGGTGGGTTGTCGACGAAGCTTTCGTTGCAATTTTATACCCGAGTAGCAAAAATAAGTCTCGCTTGCGTGTATCATATGTATACAGAGGGGGTGTCGATGCGTTGTAGAGATGACACGATAGGGGTTGTTCGCACACCAACTTTTAGAATGCCAAAGATAGCGACGTAGGGAAGGCGCCGAGAGAAAAGTTCGTGCTTCGCCGAGGAGATAATCGATTGGTCATTCAACGAAATTTATAGCCGCTACCACCCGGGGCCTGCAAGGCGTGTGCGAAAATTCGCTATATATATATATGTATGTGTGTGTGGGGGTGTGTATTTGTGTGTGCGTGTGTGTGTACATGCCATATCTGCATATTTACATGTAGCTTAATTGAGGTAACTATAGGTATGGACGCTTTCGTGATAATTGGCTGTAAAGATTAATACGATGCAGGACCAAGCGATCGTTTAATTACAATATTAAATTAAATAAATGTGTGCGATATTCCTTTCATCGTCGAATTTCAATTATTCTTCGACAACAAAAAATGTATTGACTTTTTTTTTTATCAAAAAACGATTTATGACTTGTAAAAAAATATTTTTTTAAGCTGGTTTATAAATAAGTACGAGCTTATAAAAAAAAGTCGATATCTCGGCCCTACAGCAGCTGTTCCGTCCGTTTTTCCAAACTTCCTGGACTGGCTCATCCGCTCGTAATACGAGATGAGTTTTTCCACTGGGGACAGTCCTCGTCGGGGGATATACTCTTAGCTCGACTGAACCAGCTTGTCACCGAAGCCAGCCAACGTTGACGCAAAATACCACCCTTCTCTGAATGGGGTTGATTGAAAAATAATATTGTCTCGCGTCACCCAGTTTTCCTGTGAAACGGCAATGATAACAACAATCTGCCAAACGTACATGTATTTTTACAAGCCTGTTCCCAAAATTTCGACATTTTCCTACATAAAGAGCAAGAGGGTAAAAATTCAAAAGATAATTTCCTATCAATTACACATAACACAAACTTTCGATCACGAGTCCTAAAATTTCACGGTAAAATTCAACTAAAAACAACGAAACTCCTCTAGCTCGTTCGACGATGACCCAATCAATCACCCCTATCGAATGACTTCAAGGTCGAAGGGTCAAAACATGGAAGCATATGGCAGTATGACCTTAACAAAAAAAAACGAAATCGATACCAGTGTCTCGATCGTTGTCTATAGCCTCGACGCTGGGTTACTCAGCAGGCATTGCGAAACAGTGCAGTCTGGTGCAACCGCGTGGCGTTACAACGAAACAATAACCTGTGGCTAAGTTTTGGGGTAGGTTCAGGGATGGTAGGGTTGCGGCAGTTGCTCCGTCGAGGCCGCAGACGCTTTTTAAAATTAATTAATAGTTGCACGGCTCGTAAACAGCCAGGTGAATGAAGCGTGTTGCGCTACTTTTCTATCTACGCATTTACATATATATATATATATATGTATATAGCTGCAGACGCTACATACATATATTTGCACTGTGTTATTGTAAATAATATACAGTCTATACGGAACGGTGAACAGTGGGGCTTGGCTTGGCGAGGAATATAGTTTTGAATGTAAGTAGTAAATGGTTTCCGGAACCCTCGGAGGCATATATACATATATGTATAGTATGTACAGGCATATAAGGATGCCGAGCTACTTATCGCCGGAGAGTTCCTCCTCTAACATCGGTTTTCTCTCGTTTCGACAAACGAAAGAAGATTTTCGTCGAAGTGCCGGAAAGGTGTGTACCTTATAAATATATATATATATATGTGCGCGTTTGTATATATATATATATATATTAATAGTGGGGGGAGTACGAGTACGCCTTTTGCTGGCCTCGAACGACGCGTAAAAATTAATCGATTTCGACCTGACCCTATACTCGTGAACGATTTTCGTTTCTAACCTAAACCCCCTCCCCACCTCCGTCTTCTACCTGGGGAGGGGCCAACCGATCGACGAAAGTTTTGCTCGCGTACTGCCACGAACCAGCCGCCGTCAGGGACGTTGCCACTTTGAAACTCAAAATAGCAGGTATATGTATATATATACCTGCTATTTTATTTTACTGTATATATATGTGTATGTGTGTGTGTGTTTGTGTTTGTGTGTGAACGAGTGATATAGAAATGGAGGGACGAACGCTAGCCTTTTCGCAACCCGGTACTTGGCCGATCGACCCAAGTTGTGAAACGTTAAAATAAGCGAAGGAAGGGACCGACCGAGAACCGACTCTTTATTTCCAAATTTCTCTGTTTCACAGACACTCGACTGGACGGAGCAAGCTATTTTATTATTGCCAACTCGGAACTTAGGAGGCGTCTTCGATCTCGTTTATTTTTTCGAACCGTCACGTTTCCGCTCGTTTCTTCCTCATTGGCTGTCCTTGTCTCGAGCAGTCGGTGTGTGTGTCCGTTTTTTTCCTTTTTTTTTCTTATAGAATGATTTTTTACGAGATTTTTTTCTTGGTTTCGACGATTTTAGGGGTGCCTAAAGTTATGCCGTTGTTATAGTCGAGCTATAATTCTGAAGAATACGACGGGACTATGATTTATGCACACCCTCGCCTCTTTGTACAATTGGGTTTCCCGGAAGTGAAATAATAAAGCGAATGCATATAGTATTTAAATATTTTTTTTACGATGTTCTCGAGATCGATTCTACCAATATAAATGACTTAATGAGAGAAATGGCTTTTTCTTAAATTTGCAAACAAACAAAAAACAGTTTTTCAGAATTACGTCAAATTTGCAACTTTTGTTTGTACATTTTTAGGTAACCTTTAATCAAACTAAATTTTTTTCAAATACCTAATTTGGACAGGTTGTCACCTGTTAGTTTCTACGATAGGGAACATTCTCAACTTTACGATAATTAATTTGTCAATTGTACTATGAAAAAAATATACTGTTATGGTTGATTGAATTATCAAAAAAATATATATGTGATATGTTCGTACACGCTGTAGTAAATATAAAATTTATTTTGACGATACGTATTCATTTTGTTATTTTCAGCATAATTATCGCGAGTTTCAAGTTTAATTAAAAATATTTTACTTTGATAGTTTTGTTTTATTCCGACTTGTAACACAGTTTTCAAAATATTGTTTTTATTTATTTTTTCATCGATCACGATCGGTTCCTGTGCAATGATGATTACAAATTAACAAAGGAAATTTTCTTGGGTCGAAGTACAGTGGGAATAGAATATTATTTAATTGTCGGTTCCAGTAACAGAGCATCAAATAAACAGATCGAATAAATTGGCAAATCGATAAAATTATTGAATCGACAAATTAATAAAGTGGTACTACGGATTTTTAAATATTATCACTAGCAAATATTTACTTTTTTATATGCTAAAATCCACTTTAATTACATTTAACAAATGTTTGAATTACACGGTGGACTCGCGTATTATGGAAATTTATATCGATTACTTTCATTTATTCGTTTTTCGTCCAAGGAAGGAATAATTTTGTGTTGAAATTGTGCAAGTACGAAAAAATTATTCTATAAAAATCAAATTATCAGTCAATAATCTATAAAGTAAAATTGTAAAATCTCGTCTTAATTATAATGCTTATTAAAATAATAATAGGAAAGTACTTTTTTCGATATATAAATGACGATCAAATCCAAGCCGAGCCAATGATGGAAATGAAAACGAAAAAAATCACACATTTCAGGCCTTATTTATGAATAATAAACTGCTATTTAATAAACAAAACAAAAATTCATTTTGTAATCTCTCGATCGATTGAAAAAATGATTAAAAAAACGTGCAGAAAAAAAACCGAGAAAATTTTAACGACAACCGAAAGGAGTAAATAAATATGTACACAGAGATCGTTTCACATGGAGATGGATAGGGAGGAATAAGCAGGGAGCAAACTCACCTCCATCCGTTGCCGACCTGGTCGACCGGGATTTCCGGTAGAGCAGTAGTGCCGCTACCCCTGAAAGCATAGGAAGCAGAAAAAACACATTTGTAGGAAGTGGCTTGCGAGAAAGGACTACAGGGAATATCGAGGCGTTAGAAGATGGTTCTAGGATGTTCGGTGTATCTCGTTTTTGCCCACTAATATAATACATATATAGATATAGATAATAGATGAAGACCGGTATAAGTACGAGCGACAATAGAACGACATTCATTTATGCGTTTTACTTTTCCACATCCCTTATTCCATTATCCTGCCTACACACAGAGAGCACAATCTTCTCTGTAAACCCGCGCTCCATTCTATTTGTAAAAAGCCCCAGTTCTTTCTTTGCTATTTCTACCGGAGTTTCTTCACCGCTTTTCCCAGTGAACTTATGCTAAACGTCCAGGAGATACTGTTCGCAAAGAGAAAAGAGCGAGCGAGTGAGTGAGAGAGAAAATGCGGAAGAGGGTAGATCCGAATTGGCATGCAAATCGCTGATTGTACTCCAACCGACCCTTCCGTTGCACTAGATGATCCTTTTTTCTCATCATTGGCTACTTCACACGTGGCGGTTTTTAACCGAACATGAAATATCGCATACTTGCTGAGAACTGTTAATATTGTCGTTACTGTTTTTATTATTATAATTGTTATACGATTTTCACACTTATCTTCTCGCCTATAATATTTATAAAACTCGCAAATACTTCTGTGGCTAATGCAATTGAAAATATGTTGCTATTTTTTTTATAATTAATCAAAAGTTTAATCAAAACTTCTTTCAATATATGACTTCATGCATTTTTCAACCGATAGTAGTAATTTCTGTTATTCATTAAAATCGAAGATATATATTACCGTCTGGGCGAATGACATCGAAATGTCAATCGAATAAAAACAGACAATAAAACACGTTTTGCTATAGAACGATTAATTACAGTAAAATTTTATTTTTCCATCCCGTCTTGACATTCCTTATCTTCGGAAACAAATTGCGTCCGCGTACAAAAAAAATTAATCTACCTCGTTGATCCAATTGTCAAAATATTTGATCCTTCGTTTCTGTTGCTTCAGGTTGCGTCGAACGAGACGAAACAAAAGTGGTGAAACAAGAAATATTCCACAATCTTTAATCGGTATATAATTTATCGGGGTGTTACGCGTTAAGCATAAGCCGAGCACGTACTCGAGCGTCAAACGAGATAAGAAGAGAACAAAAAAATATAAAATTTTCAACGACGATGGGTTCGAAGGGCCAGGTGCTCGTTGGCGTCCTCGTTTCTTCCAACCGAAACGACAACAACGTCAATGACGAAGTCTACGAGACGTACGTACATCATCGAGATGGTCCTTTTTTCGCCCCGATTATGCCAATTAAGGCGAATCGCCATTAAATATCCGAGCCTCGTGCCCTTATCGTTTAATCCATTATATACATTGGATGCATAGGTATAGATATATATCGAGTACGAGCCGGATAAAGTGCTCGGTTTGGAGTGGCTCTTGGTCGCGATTGCGTCACTTTACAAGAATTTCAATCTGCCAAAACCCGTACGAAAGAAGGGAAAAAAAGAGTGGACGAGGAACTTCCTACAAGCTCTCGTTACCAAGGGCACTTTCGTATTTTTCACTTGTCCCTTCCCCGAGCCCTGTTTTCTCCCTGCGATCTTATACTCTCCTTCTCTCTTTTTACTTCTACCAGCTCGACGCCTTACTTCATTTATCAGGCTCGTTTCCAAGTGTAATTTAAGGTTCGGTTTAATTTAATCCAGTCGAGAGTGCACCGAGCTTTCGTCCACTGACGATAATTCCAACCTGGCGGATATGCCTTTTTTGCTTGCTTCGTGCCTCTCGCAATGCACATCGCGTGATGGTTCGCGATGAGCATTAACCCTTTCACCTGCGCGGGGCTGATATGACTCGACAGGGGCTGCGGTTAAGTCAGTAGCGATTTTCAAAGTGATGTAGACGTAATTAAAATAATACGAAATTTTGTGTATAGGCGTTAAAAAAGTCAAATTTCTTTCGATAGTAATAAAGCTTTTCTTCGATGTGACGAAATAAAAGTTTATATGTCAGTGATAAAGTGCACCAATTCTATTTTATTCGGGGTTAAGTAAATCAAGGTAGGATAGTATAATAAATTAAGTATTATAAATTACGTTTCGTCTGGATGAAAAATTTTGGTTCGATGAAAACTCAACATTTTTTTTTGTAATACCCAAACAATAATCAGCGATGATAAAACGATAATTGTTGTCTCATTGAACAATCCTTATCGCAAAAAAATGTCCTCAGATCTATGAAGACCAACCAATTCGACGATTAAATTTGTAATAACTAAAGGTCTTTAGGTCATAAATTTATATTTTCGGTAGAATTTTTTAATTCTGTACGCCATTCGATAATTATTGTTTCCGTTATTTTCGTACTCGTTCGTGTCCAATGCCAAATTTCCCTTATATTCCAATTAATTTCATGGTATGCTATAAAACTGCATTAGGTACACCTGTACCAATCGTACCCGTCGGAAAGCGCGGCACCGCGCTGTTAGGTATTTTTATATGTTCCTGAATAAAATAAAATATAAAACGATACGTATGTACGATGTCGGTGCATCGAATGCACCGAAAATATCTGTAAAATAAAATAAAAAATAATAAAACAAGAAGAAATTAGCTGGTAAGAGTGATTCGTAGCATCGAAAAACAGTCCTAAAACCTTGGCCCGTTAAACACTTCGAATATACTAAAAGTCCCTTTTTTAATTAACCTGTTGTCCCTCTAGCAAGGTGCATGATCGAAGAGAATTATAATTATAAAGTGCAATAAAATAATTAACCCTGGATCGTTACATTGGGTTACGTGCATCACGTGCTTAAGAGTGCAAGAGGTGACGTACCTGGGTTAAAAACGGATATGCCCCCCCCCCCACCCCTCGAGAGGGCGCACGCGAGTAGCAACGTCGCCGACGTCATCAGTTGACGGTTTACGCTCACTCAGCGTGGGAGCGTAACGTTAATAGGACTTTCGTATAGACATAGAACCCAACATCCAGGTAAATATCAATATTTATGATTCGTGAGGTATTAAATTCGACTATTTTTATGATAAAAAATTATTTCGACTCGTAACGATAGTTTCCAGAGAGAAATAAAAATGAGAAAGACGAGTTGGACGCAGAAAAGATTTTTGATCCGGGTTTTCATCATCGATAATATAATATTGTATCTAATTTATTTATTTATTTATCGTATGTGGAGATTAGGATTGGGACGGATTCCGATGGACTTGGCCATGCGAAATGGAAAATAATGGAAATGGAGAATAATGTAGAAAATGAGAACGCTGGCGAGTCAGGGACAGGTGGAAATTCGGATGACAAGTCGTGCTGTAGAAGTTGTAGAAGAAGAAGAAGAAGAAGAGGGAAAAGACGGAAAGACATCACGAAAACGCAAAGATCCTAAATCCTACCCCGAGTTTGAAAAGCGGATTTACACGCGGGCAAAACCCTTCTAACCGTCGAATTCGACCCTTTCACCCTCGATACATCATAGAACCGAAAGATCGATCACCGAATGTGACACCACTGTTCGGAGTCTGGATTCTTCTAATCACCGATAAAATTCGAAATATTATCGTGAGCCACGAACAACAAAATCGATAGAGCAACCCCGAATATTACGGAAAATCCTAGCCGTGCCTTAGAATAAATCCGTAGAGCTGGTAAGGTTCGAATCCTTGAACGGTTTGTTGAATTTCGCCAGATAGCCCAGAGTGCACAGGTACGAGTACGAACAGTAATTGTCTGACAGCAAACCTCTCTCACATCCCTCCCTTCATTCACGATGCTCGATACCAGATTCGTATTTTTGGTGCTTTGCACAAGATTCGATGACATTTGACACGCATCGTGCCAAATGCTAAAGATCGTTAGGCAAACATTCGTGAAAATTAGAAGACGTTTATCCCTAATTATACGGCTAATTACGGCCCAGCCGTAAATCATAAGATCGGCGACAAATTGCTTCCTTCCTACCATTGGTCCTTGTTTCTAATGCACATGCCCGCAAAAGTGACTTAATACGGTTGGAAGCAGATCGTTACGTCGAACGATGCTGTGACTCGCAACATGCTTAATACGATCGTTCGTATTAACGACATCGAGGAAGATCCAACATCGTTCCTTCTCACTACGTTAGAAGATTATCGAAATCGATTAATCATACCGGCCAAAACATCACCTGCGTTAATTGGTTCGTTACAATTCCGATTTGCGGAAAGATCGAGGAAGATTCGAAACGATCGCATCATGGTGGAAACCCTCCGTAAAAACAAACAGGAAATACCCAAACCGTTTCAAAAATGCCACCTGCTGGAACGAGCGTTCGATTCGGTTATCACGATCAAAAAACATCGGTACCGTGTAATTTGCGAGCGATATTAATGGGTAATATTACTTTTGTCATCACACCCAAACGGTCAATTCGATGAAGCTACAAAAAAGCACGAGTGCTCATCGATTTTTACGATCGTACGAAGAGTGGAGCTGACGGTTTGGATCCAAAGTGTCGCGATTATGTGGCCGTTGGAAAACCTCCTCGATGCAACACTTTTATGGCGTTTTGGATCAGGCAAACGACAACTGTTTCATTTTGTGTACTTTGCTTAAAAATATCTTGAACGAAGCCCACTGAGGTTATAATTGATTTCCGGTTGGTACTCGTTGTTCCTTCGGTATCGAGAAGATCGACGATTACCACTCTTATAGTAAAACACTTCGAGATTAAATCTAACTTCTCGTGAATTGTAAAGACGTTATGAAGGATGAAAATCCATGCGATTTTTTGATCGTTTACTGAATGAAAAAACAACAAAGATTCTCGTTCTGTCCATTGGTATTGGCTAGGAAAATTTATTATACGTGCTTGAGGTTCGAGAGTTCAATATGCAGCGATGGTGTCACCAAAATTGGATTGGACTGCTCGATTGGAACGACAAAACAGTTAAATGATTTTGAGTAAACTTTACCTTGACATAATAAAATGTTTAGCAACAATTTCAGGATTTTGAGATTATATATTTTCATTATTATCCAGGACAGCTCTCTGCGATCGTAATTTATGATCCTTCATTGTGGTTTATTCCTACCATTATACTTCACATCAATTTTGTTGTAGTTATATTTTTATTAAATGTCAAAATAGTAATTGACATCGCAAAGAAGTAAAAAAATGTCTCGCAAAATTCATCAATTAAATACGAAAATTTATTCGTTTTTAAATTAATTTAGTTTTTATAATTTGTTGGTACATTTTTGGCCTTGACTAAAAACAATCTTTTTGCCATTTAGAAAAAAAATTGTTGACTACAATAATGATATTAAAAAAAAAAAATTAACGGCATAAAATGGCAATTATTAATTACAACAATTAAAATAATCGCATGATAGAGCCTCGTAATACCACCGAGATTTGCACAAAGAGAAGAGAGAAGAAAAAAAAACAACACGAGCAGCTGCATCGAAAATTCGTAAATTGCACCTGAAAATCGGGGCTTTTACCGAGCAAGTGACGGGCGCGACGTGACTTTACGATCATCGTCGTCACCGTTGTCGTGTGCCGAAAGGGGACGAAAAATCTCGCAACGGTGGGCGCGTCAAAGCGGAACCGAAAAGTGCATCATCGCGCCTACCATTGAGAAACCGACGACCGGCCCGAAATTGTGGCGGAGAAAACAAGAACGCGGACAAAGAGCGACCGGGGATAACAATAATTATTGCACGTCAGCGTGCTTCAATCTTGAGGATAATTAAACGATGCGAGAAACGAAGAGGGGATGAGAAGATGGGGTGACCTGCAAACCGAGCGATGTTTTTCTCATCACCTGCGGGACGCTAAAGAGGAACCTCGAACGAACTCGAATTACTCAGCGGTGCTGCGTCTTCTTCGTTTTCTCGTTTTCGTTTCATCCCCGTTCGTTCCTTCTGTATAATTCTCGTCTCGGTGTATTAACAACTTTTAGGAATCGGCCCTTTGGCTCCCGTACCGACAAACGTTTTTTTTTTCGTAATATCAATATCGGTCGCGTCAATTGGTATGTAAAAAAATGTCTTTTTTATGTCACGTTGCACGAATTATTTTTTTTCTCGATTTTGAGTTTCGTTCAATATCGACGATAATTATAATTTTTCTTATTTATCGTCCAAATTACATCTAAATGTCGATATGGAAGAAAACGTCTTGATCTCGAACGATCCCTTTTTCTCCCGGAAAAAGGCGAACAGAACAGTTTAAGACGTTTTCCAATTTATTGAAAATTTAACGATAAAATTAGTTTTCGATTTTCGGTTAAATTTGCGAATAGAAAATTTACGAAGGAAGGGCGTGAAGGAAAATGGAAAACTAAATTTCATCTGTTGGTCGACGCTTTGAAATTATTCGGTTAACGCCTGACAGTCTGCAAAAGAGCGAGAGAGAGAGAGAAATAGTGACGGGGCTCTCGTGCCGTAAGGGTGGGGGTGCTCGAATCACCGAACGATATAATCGCATTTAAGGACGGCGCCTCTCGTTTCGCTCGTGCTGCTGCATCCTCCTTCCCAATCTCCTCTCGTTCGCGAAAGAGAAAGAGAAAGATCTTCAAGAGAGACGAAACGCGCGCGGGCATCGCGGGCGACGGAAGCAAGTGCGCAAATTGCATTCCGCGTCCGCAGACGGCCCGAAGGAGAACCTCCCAAACCGATCGACGCGCACGATTCGGATTGAAAGTCAAGACCTGTTATTACGGTCTGGTCGCGAAGGTGGGGGGCAGGCAACGTGTTTTTTCGCGTTTGTAGACATTAAGGGAGAACCTCGCTAAAAAGCAACCCCTAAAAAAAGAAACGACAAATATCGATACGATCAAATTTATGTAGGTAAGTACCTAAAAAAAATTATATCATCGTTAGACGCAAAGCGAAATTTTCGGACGCATACTTATTGCCAGAAGATCGTCCTCGGTTTTCTGCAGTACGTCCATTACACCGAGGTAAAACTGCACGCGGGAGATGCGAAATGCGATTGAGATAGTCCAAATTTTTCTCCCAAATTATTCTTAGAGACGCTTAATATTCCGGGCGAAAGCGGAAAGCGACGCTTTGAGGAACTCGCCGATACAGTGCCCGATACTTTGCGCTCGCTCTAGATGTTAATCATCCCGGGGAATGATCGAGCCAAAAATTTAAGAGGTGGATTTTACGACCGAAATTATAACCGGAAATTTATGATTCCCCAGAATTTACGACTTTTCACTTTGCCTCAAAAACCCGGAATTCCCTCTACCGGAAAGATCGGTAACAAAAAAACAACGTTTTTAAAAATCAACCGAAATCGGCAACACGAACCGTTTCAAAACGCACAAATCCACAGCGTCATTCTTGATAACGCGATCAATCAATAATTATCTGTCATTTGATCCTTGATAAGATTTTGGTGAGCTAATTATCGATTAATCTTTCGTAATCCCTCGATAAAATTCGCAATGAAACAAATTAATTGTCAAATGTCATCTAACGTTGTACCCTTGCCCAGTGTCCCGTCCCTTGAACTACAAAAAAAACGTTGATGACAATCGCAAACATCACCCGGGGTGACGTACTTTCCGAGAAAAATATATTTTGAGCAAACTCATTCCCACAATGTATGACTTAATATGCATAAGGGTTAAATACGTACGGGGCGGGTATTACCTACCAAACGGGCCCTTGAACTCGTCTACTCGCTCGGCCCTACATACATACATAAATGGATACATAAATACACGGCCTAACGAGTAGCTCGATACCATGGTTCGTACACTAGATAAAATGGAGCAAGATTTTTGGCGGGGAGTTCTTCGAAGTGAGAAAGAGAGTTACAGAAATGGAAAGTGTTTGAGTACAAGAAGGGCGTTTACCCTCGGCGTTCTCATTGTCGAAAGGATTTCGCGTTGACGAGATCAGAGGGAATATAATACGAGCTGTTTCTCGTTTCGAGCACCAGTTTCGTCAAGTTTTCTCATTGTTGCTCGCGCCAATCGTTCTGGCGATCTTAACGCGTCAATTCTCACCAACAATTATATACGATGTATACGTTAAGAAAAGGGAGAGAATATTTGTTCGCCCTTTAATCCCACTATAAAGTCATCGGTTAGCTTTAGAAATTTAAATGTAGAAACGTTTATTCTCGATCCACAACGAAAACTCGAAACAAACGGGCGAGAACGAATAACGAGAGACAGAGGATTTCTTGATTCGATTGTACGGAGGTATAAAGATTCTTGCGACGAAGAAGCGACCAGACAATTTTGGTCGAAGCGCGTATCAAGTCGCAGGAGAGAAGGTAGGTCACTAATTCTTTTTCTACATTTTTCTCCCATATCTCCAATTTTTTATACACACGTGATATTACATATTAAATCGTCTCGAGACTCTTTCCCTTACCATCCTCGATTTACTCATGGTGTACTCGTTCCAACGTATACGATTTTATCCTCATATTTAATTCAAAAGGAACCCAATTCAATAAAATCTCGAAATCTTGACATTTTTCAATCGTCCCAAATTCCTGTCGAGATTTTCACTTTTTGTTTGTAAATACAAAAATTAAACACTGTAAAATACTGGTGAAACTAATTTTTCACTAACATCACACGTTGGCAGAAATTGTTCATTTTCATTTCGAATCGAACGACGTACAGTCAATTATCGAACAATTATTCTGAATCAAACGAACAATTTGAAATCGTCTCCGTTCAATAAAATATTTTGCCTGACACGAAAAGATAGAAGATATCGTACCTGTCGAGAGAAAAACAAAATGAAAATAAACGGCCCTGACATCACGTGACTCATTACCGTGTAAATCAATCACAAAAGTGTCCGTACCTTCCCGAAGAATTGCAACAAATAAAAGAACTAAATGATCGCAATTGAAATGATTGCTCAATATATACCAAACGGGTAAAATGCCATGATATACAACGAGGCTGTCAAACTTGTCTGGTCGACGCGTATTAGCGCCAAGGGTCTCGTATACCCGTGTACATCGCATATATACCTATATATACGAATGCATCGTGCATCGAGCCAACGCAAAGAGCCAACGGCGTTGCATGGCCCGCGAGTGCGCCGATGCAACAAGTGGAGTCTCGTGCATGCCTGATGCGCCGCCGCGTGCTGCCGATGTGCTGCGCACACATACGCCGGATGCATCGTGGAATGGAGCGCGACGGAGGAGGAAGAGGTGGACGCGGGAGGGGGGCGGGGGGGGGGGGGGGGGGGGGGGGTACGGTGGCGCTGCAAGGAAAGAGGAGTATAAAACGACGAGAGCGTGCGTGCGCGTCGTTGTCGTCGCTGTACATGAAGAACAATAAGAAGAAAAAAAGGAGGAGGAGGAGAAGAAGGAAGAGGAGGAGGAGGAAGAAGAAAAAGAAGATGAAGAAGTATAGTGGAGGGGTTGAGGTGCAACGTCGGTTTGGCCAAACGAAAAGGGGCTTGGGGAGGAGTTGAAGCACGAGGTCGGCACGCGCCGCATGCAACGATTCTCGTTCAGGTGGTGGGGACGAAATTGGTTGGTTGAAGACGGGGGGGGGGGGGGCAGAAAGGGAGATTTAACAACTGCAGTAGAAATAAATGCTGTATATCGAGTACCGAATGCTTCACGATTCGCAGAGAGAGAGAGAGAGAGATGGACATGCAGACTACTAAAGTGCATTAGGTCGTCGGAAAAAATTGTTCTGGAAAGGATAAGTGAGGAGAAGTAAGGATAAGTCGAGGGAGGTAATACATGTTTTTGACATTGAGAATGACTCGTCAAATCATTGATTTTTAATGAATGAAAGAGGGTCCTCGTGGCGAGTGAACGTTTGGTAAATCTATTTTTTTTATGATTCGAATCTTTGATTTCTAAGAAATGTATAGTAATTTCATACGTTCTCTATATCTATGACTTAAATCCGCTCATTATTTCTATAATGATCGAATTTCGACTTGCCAAGCTCAATATGAAATTTGAATATTTCAATTGACGTGCATCAAAATTTTTGGCATCTAGTTTCAATTGTGATAATTGTCGTATTGAGTTATTCCGCAATGTGATAATAATTACAATTCGTTATTACATTATTATACGATTATGGAATGCGAACATTATTGCAATTAGAAGCAAATCGTTTTTTTTACATATTTTGAAATTTAAATTATTATTCTTCACGTGGATAGTGAAGAAATAAATTATCACTTTGTGTTATTGCGTCATTAAATAATAATGCATTAACACGATATAATAATTATCATAATTTGAAGAAATAATGATCGTTATAGGATATTCCCATCGCACCCTCGTACGATAATGCAATAACGCAATATATGATAATTATATTCATTACCTGCCACTCGATAAAAACGAAATAATAATAATAATAATAATAAAGAAGAAAATTCTTTTTTGTTCGAATTTTAGATTCGCTATGGTTTATTTTTAAGTATATACTTATTTAATTAATTGTAAACATATCGATGATTAATTTTCTCAGCCTCGTTTACAACCCGTACACAATTTGCTTTCGCTGGGCTAATGAGACGTGTGCGAGTTTGCGAGGGAAGAAAGAACGAGACGGTGGGAGGGACAGAGTAAAAAAAAAGGAAGGAGCGTATAAAGCGAGGAGGCAAGTTGCACTTGAAACATACGAGACGCGGTCGGGCCTGTACTTTCGAAGCCACTCGGTGCAACGGCAGGTTGTAGCGCCGGTAATATATACACGCGCATGAGGCGCATATTTAAGCATTTGATGCAAGCACCCTCGGGAAAGATCGGCCGAGTGAACGAGATGAATGTTGCATGCAGTTCAACTTCCTCAGCTGCGGACTTAAACTCGGTTGCATATCGTCTATTTCATGATTATTAAGAAACGTGACAGGCCTTTGGCGCCGAATAATTAACGAGAACTTTTTAACGAGACGCGAATACAAAAGCAACCGCATCAAAATATTAATTTTTTAATTTTTGAATTCAAATAAAATTTTGCCAATTTTCGATAACTTAATTTGGCTATCTAATTAAATAATTATTTATTTTGATTAAAATAAAAATTTGGCAATTTACGAAAAATGTATCTCTTTTAGATAAAAATTGATCAAAAGATGATTTTTTTATATTCATCTGGTTGATGAAAAAAGAATCATATTTTGTTTGTAAAGTTCAAATCACTGATTTCTATGTGACAAGGATAAAAAATATACGAGAGTTTTTTCAATTCGTCTGTTTCATAGGAAAATAATCGCGTTATCATTTCGTAGATTAAAATCGTTGATTGTAGTGCCAGGATTAAGTGATTCGAGTAAGGTTTGTATAATTCAAACAAAAATTCATCTCAATCATTCTATATCATTCTTGCAACGTTCGAATAATCATTAATTTCGACAAATATCTGATACGTAATATTTAAGCACTTACAATAAATTTTCGTAAAACATTTATCCGTGACCATAATGAATAATTTGATTTTTTTTTTAATATTCATTATTTCAGCGAAACTGACTCTTACGAATAAATCCCAAAAACATTATTGTCTATTCGTTCGTTATCAATAAACATAAACTATAGAATAATAAAAGAGTATAGTATGATTTTTACAAGTATCAATGTTTGCTTTCAGCAGCTCGATAAAAAAAGCAAAAATAGCAATCCCCCGGATTTATGCACCGCAACGTGGGGTGTACTAGTCAAAAGGGTGCGCAATTGATCTCGACCGCATACGAGTACTTGTAAAATCCGAGGTGTGTAAACGAGGATAGCTCGGATCTCACCATACATTGGTATGCGCCATATGGGGTAGCTGCTAGAGCTAAACGATTTCCAGGGGTACATCGAAATATATATATTATACACGTGTATACATGTAGCAAGTTAGTACCAGCATATATGTAACGCGAATGTGCATGTGCAATTGCAAGAGGGTTGAGACCCACCGGCGCGGGTTTGACTGACCGAAAAAGGGGTGAGGGAAAGCGTACGTACTACCTGTTAACGTCACGACTCAATTGCAACCACGTACAGTGTGCCTGATGCATTTATTCATTCGGTATGGTTACTACAGTCCATATATATATATATATATATATATATATATATATATATGTTTGTGCGTATTTGAAGTACGTGCAATGTTGCCTTGTTATGCAAATATGAAAAGTGCAACCCTTGCAAGTACACGAAGGGTGCGGTGACAGGCATTGGCACTGGGGAAGTGTATGCAGCTACGTATGTATATATGTACCTTTCCGAGGGCAATGTACGATTATCGTGCGATGCGCCGGGCATAAATATATACACTATTTGAGGGCATTAGAGAAATTCTTGTAGATCCCGTAGGGTGAATGGTTCGATGTACTCGCGGAGCTACAGGTGGAAACGTGTGTGCTCATCGACGATGAGAATTTTAAAGCACCAAAAATGCCCTTTTTATTCGCATTTATTATTTAAAGAAACGGATTCGAGTTTCGATTTTTCGTTTTGGCGCTACTCTTGTCATGATAACGAAAAGTATTTATTAACAGTTAACATTTACCATTAAATTTTTGTTCTCTCGTTTTCTTTGTTTTTTAATAAATCATTCGTGTTTAAATTCGTGAAACGATTTGTGCAACGAGGTTAAGCGGGAATAATCTATTCTAAACTTTTTGATTCATCAATTTCATCATTTGATTTCAATAATAATAAAAATATCAACGGTAATGAAATTTTTCAGAAATTCTAAAATCGAGTATTTTGCATTCTTAATAATATAAATGTTCTTCCACTCAATATGGTTAATAAATTCAAAATTGACACCGTTAGAAAAATAATATTGTGACGAACCAAACTGCAAATACTAAAATACTACCGACCAGCTGCAATTTCCACGCCACGGACATCTGCTCAAAATTACAAAAACTGAACATTGCACGATTTAAAAAAAAAGAAAGTCCCTTCTTCCCAAAAAAAAAGATCATTCTTACCGACCCGCGTGCACAACTTTCAATTTTGAACAAAACCCTTACATATGCCGTTAGAAATGAATGAAAGTAAAAATTCAATGACGAAGCGGAAAGGGGAAGAGAATGAGATAAGGAGAAGGAGGCGTGAGTGTTATTTGTACGAGGGTTTCAAGGATCCTCTCTCGCCTCCCAGAAATCGATCGAAACTATATCGCGGATAATACGTGCGACCACGCGAATATCGGTGAATGAAGGGCGAGCGAAACGGGAAGGGACGAAAAAAAAGTGTCGAACCACCGCTGATGCGATGGTGAACAGTCGCTACGTCCCCAATCTTCGTAGGGTAATGGTGCATATACGTGCATATACATTTGCTCGAGCATGTAAGGTTAGCCCGGAATATCCTTTCTTATATATTTTCTGTTCTCCCTTGCAGTTACTTATGTGCATATATATATATATACACGTATATATAACTGCAAGGGAGAAAATAATGGCGATGGTGCACGTGCCTTTGGTGCAATGATGCATTGTGTGGCCGGGGCGGTGTCTACATCGTCCTGTAAAGTGCACCGGACTTTTGATTGTAACGACCACCATACCTGGCCCAGAGCTTCTTATTATCTGTGGTCGCATGTCGAACGTATGGATAAGGCGTGTACAGCCTTTCTCATCCACGATCTGTCTATATACAGAAATCGATCGATACGTCATTTTGATCGATCGATCAATCAACTTTATCCTCGTTCTCGTACGATAGTGAAAGTTATTGTTTTGTTATTTTATCGATCGTCTAGAAATTCTCGAAGATTCCTATTTTTCTATTTATTGTTTATGAATAATACTAAAAAAGATAGTTCGACAGGGTTATATTTTCTTTTATCTATTTTTTTTTAATTTCATTAAAAACTTTTCAAAAATATTGTCTCGTTATCCCGCCGATGAGGAAATCATATCCTCTACTATTTTTTTTTACAATCTGATTAAATCTTTTTCAATTTTCTAAACCTGTCAATATTTTTCGCGTCAGCCTTAACTTTGATCGAATCAACGAGATTTTTGTCTGCATCCGACTGAGTTTGACTTAAGGTTGAAAAATAAGCAAATACGGTGGTTATAAAAAAATTTCGTATACCGCAATAACATTGTAAAGGTTGAAACGCCACTGGAAAATCGAGGGAACGCTTGCTCGTGGCCACTTGGAATATCCCCTGGGCACGTCGGGATCGACCAGAGTGGGGTCAAACCCCAAGTAGAAACTAGTTTTCGCGCATACCAGTTTGTCCCTTTTTTGCATCGTCTTCTTCTTCTTCTCGTTTTCTTCCATCGGTCATTTTTTTATATTATTTCGCGCGGCCCCTTCCTGCCTCTTTGCTACCCCTCGTGCGATATTCAGCCGAGCAACCACCATCATTGTTTCCCCCGTATAGTTTGCTCGAGAGTGCGAGAGACTCGCGCATGTCGTGCTTTACATTTGAAATATATATCGGCCTGTATGGAAATTCACGCACAGCCGCATAATTCGGAAACATCGTCGAGTGCTCGTTCGCTCGTTTCTTTTCGGAGTCTCGATATTATATATGACTATATAAAAGTATCTCAACTGCACGTGAATATTAATGCGAACGAGGCTGAACGAGAACCACTCGACGATCACCAACGTTACAATCTTGACATTTCTTTCGTTTCGACTATTTTTTTTATTTTCCTTTCGTTCACCTCGTGACTTTTAAATCATTTCTAGAGATAAAACTTTTAGTTTTATAAGTTTAACTAAAAAGATTTGAAATTTCGAAAAAAGTCGAATATCCATTTTTTAAATTATTTCCAAACGATAATAAACATTATTCTTTATATACGTTCATCCAGGATTTTTCGAAAGGCACGAAGGGATGGCGGAAAGCTATGTTTTCAATGTTTCACAGCAGTAACGAAACAATCGCGCAGCTGCAAAGTTTTGTCCTCGGTCCATTACGGGTAATGGATTTTTCTTTTCGTTTGTAAAAAAATGGACAAAAAAACGTTTCTTCTTCTCTTCACTTGTACGAACACCACCGGTGCATCGTGGGGGCGGGAGTGGGCGGGCGTATAAATTGGAGAAATAAGGGATCGTAGATGGCTCGGTTGGGGAGCGCGTGTGTGGAAGCGCAGTTGTTGCGTGGCACGAGCTCCAAAACTATCTCCAAAGAAACGACGCTCTAAGTCTGCAGGGTTTACTATTATATGTACGTTGCACGATCGTGCCTCTGAGCACGATGAGCTCGCCGGCGCTATGCCATATAGCATAACTATTCGCGCGCGCGCGCGCGTGTGTGTGTGTGTGTGTGTGCGCGCGCGCGTGTGTTTGTGTGTGTGTGTGTGTGTGTGTGTGTGTGTGTGTGTGTGTGTGTGTGTGTGTGTGTGTGTGTGTGTGTGTGTGTGTGTGTGTGTGTGTGTGTGTGTGTGTGTGTGTGTGTGTGTGTGTGTGTGTGTGTGTGTGTGTGTGTGTGTGTGTGTGTGTGTGTGTGTGTGTGTGTGTGTGTGTGTGTGTGTGTGTGTGTGTGTGTGTGTGTGTGTGTGTGTGTGTGTGTGTGTGTGTGTGTGTGTGTGTGTGTGTGTGTGTGTGTGTGTGTGTGTGTGTGTGTGTGTGTGTGTGTGTGTGTGTGTGTGTGTGTGTGTGTGTGGGTGTGCGCGCGCGCGCGCGCGCGTGTGTGTGTGTGTGTGTGTGTGTGTGTGTGTGTGTGTTTGTTTGTGAGTGTTTGTGTGTGAGGAGAGTAGGCAGGTGCCACGCTTTTTCGGGCGTTCTTCTCGCTTCCTCCCGAACCGCGAACGGCTGATCGTTGCACGTTCGAGACACACCGATCGCAGCGGCTCCCAAATAAAGCCGACCAAATTTGATTTACGCCAAGGAAACTTGAGGAAATTTTGGCTCGACGAAACATAAATTCCAATCGACGAAATGAAATTCGTTCGTATGTTAGAAAAAAATTAATTCGTCGAATAGTTTTCCTTATCCAACGTTATGCCAAAGTCGAAGTATCCGATTGGATCGAGTTTTAGGAAATAAAACGCGGAAAACACTTTCCACTTTTAATTTTGATAATTCAAACACATGTCCATTGATCGATGATAATTCATTTTTGTAATCCAATTTTGATGAAATTTAGAAGAAAATATTGATCGAGAAAAAAAGATGGAAAATAAGGGCAAGTTTTTTTGGTGAAAGATTTGAAGCTGCGCAGATTTGAAAACATCAATGATACGAGGGTTGAAATTAAATTACGATTGCAAACAGTTCGGGATTGAGTTCCACTGCAGAAATCCGGACGATTTTTTTTTCTACTACCACACTCCGGCACTCGCGAAGTTTTGAACTGGCGTTGGTGCTGTTGTCGAATTGTATGCTGCAGCTCTAACTCTCCCTTTTTCCCTCTCTTTCCCTCGCGTTTTAGTTTTCTCTTTTTTGGCTGGCTGGCGAGCACGTGTCCGACGATACTCCTAATTATCATGGCATTACACGCGATCTTCGCTCGATATTAGTTCTTAAAAGTGTTGATTGCCACGTCAAAATTGTGGAGTAATCGCACTATCGTACTGTCGGGATCCTTTCTCAATTATGTGTGCCCTATTCCCTTGAGCATAAACGACCTATCATTCGGCAAAAAAGGTTCGCAGCCCTCTCGTAAAAACGAGAACACGCGCGCACATGGGGACCCAACGGTACGGTGATTGATCGTCCTTCGTTTCGTTTTTTTTTTTACAATTACACTTTAATAAATCAATATTTATTTATTTATTAGTAAAAGTAAATTTTTATATTTTTCGCTAAATTCGACCTTGTTTACTAAGCATGCGTGACATTTGTTAATCGAATCGATCATTTTGGAAAAATTAATCCTGGATGGACGATCATCCCTGTACCGTTCGACTGCATTGCAAATAAACCAAAAATCCCTCGTAGACTCACCGTTTCTTTGTGCCGGTAGCTACAGATGGCTCGACGACGAGGGCAGATCCGAGATAGGTGTATCCTAAAAACGAAACCGAAACAAAAACAATAATAAGAAATCATAAATTTAAAAAAACGAAAATATATTAAAAAATCCATGTACGTTTTTGTTTCAAACCAAATTCCCAGACAAATTATTGCACATTATTAAATTGAAATAAAATGAAAATATATTAAAAAATGTTTTAAATACATTAAGTAGAATTGTTACAACATGACGTGGATAAATAGAATTTTCACACTCCAAAAAAAAAAAAATATCGCGCGGAATAAAAAAGTATCAATATTACAAAAAATTCTAATTGTCCAATGCGAGCAAGATACGCATCTTGCTCAAACCATCATTGTGCCACAGTTTCAAAATAAATATTAACTAATTAGCTCTATAAAAAATAACATTATGTAATAAAAATCGCAAATAAATCATCGAAATGTAATATAAACCTTTTTTCACGATTCTCAATATTTTCTAGCGCACACCCCCCGCTCATGCTCTTGTCCTCTCTTCCGCGTGAACCCCATCTCACGTTTCGTCTCTTGCATAACGATAGAGAAGATTTTTCCCATGGAAAAACAGGCCACCGAACTTTGCGATTTGGTCTTGCATGATACAAGGATACCGGTTTTAACATTCGTGTGCTTATAATATTTGAAGCATATGCATACATATATATGTATATATATATATATATATATATGTCCTCTCGAAACCGGAAAAGCACCTATGCTTCCGGGTTGTCAGCATGAGCTGTTGGATTCTCGCACGTGCACATTACCGACCGAACTTCGCAATGGTCGATATATATATGTATATATATACAATATATATGTATATGTCCTATATACAGAGATATAGCTATAGCGTTTGATGAATCGGCGAAGCAACGTGTTGCCCGGCTTGACCACTTCGGTCGTCGACTCTCGACTAGCTTTCAGCCAAACATGCTTCTAGTTTCATTCCCTAGTCATATTCTAATCAGGATCAAGAGGTTATGAGAAAGTATCGGTGAACCGGGTCTCGCGTTTTTTTTTCATTCACGCATCTTTCTTCTTATTCTCCGTCGCTCTCTACGTATGCGCGTATTATGCACGCGCGAACAAAAATTCATACTTGTTACCGGTGAACGTATATATATGTATATATATATATATATATATATACGCGTATACATATGTATATGTATATTCTTTACGAACGGATAAATGTCCCAACGGGAGGCCTAACATTTCTCGTTATAGTGAGTCAGACGTCCAGAAAAAGGAAGAAAAAAAAATGAAGACAGCGAAAGGAAGCAACGACTAGTTATCCACGCGTATTTCCTTTTCTTTACCTAATAAAACCGCAGCGCCAGGTGTCTTGAACGCCCGGTTCTCTATACACGGTCTGCATAGGCTACAATTCTACGCTATGTGCGCTATATATACTCTCGGGGGCTTCTCTCCTGTATATTCACGGTTTCGTTTCGACCAATTTTAACCAACGAATTTCACCCTCGTCGAGAACTCAAATCGACAATAGAGCGATGAAAATAATATCATGAAAATCATGCGTATATATTGCGAATAGAACTTTGACTATTTTTTAAGGTTTATTGAAAATTATAGGTTCAATAAAGTATTTGGCATTTTTTAATATCTTCGTTAAAGTTAACGATTGATTGGATTTAAGGATATTAATTGAGACTAAGAAGGCCTAGGCAAATCGAATCAATTTGTTCATGTCACGAGAGAACAAGCGACGAATAGACATTGCTAAAAAAAGAACTTAAATTTTTCGTCCATTATTGGAGTTTTATTGTTATTTATTTACTAATTTTTACGTTTTTTATCGCATTTCTGCATTTCCATTTTGATCAACGTGGCTTATGTAGATCTAGACATTTTATACGAAACAAATGATTGAAATTGGTGTCAATTTCACAAATTTGCATATCATGCAATTACAGCCTAATAAAAAACAATTATAATCATTTTTGATTCTATCATTTTCTTCGAAATTAAACGGATATTAATTAATTCTTCTCCACTTATTTTTAGTTTATAAAAAATTAATTTACAAATTCGAAAACCAATGTGACCAATGCCAATCAGTCTTCTTAGCTAAAACTAAAATGTAATTTCCATCAAGCATATCCGACCGTTTTTCTTACACGAGTCTCGATGATAAGTCTTGCAATCTGACGTATTTACGGCAAAACTTGTAACAATGGGTATCCTGGTTGTTTAGAAATTGATATGAATGGAAGAAGAGGGTTAAACGTGTGAGATATTGAGGATCGGTGTCGCAAAGGGACGAGAAAGCAGGACAAGCTAAGAAAAAGGGGGTAGTGAGTAGAGAGGGAGGGAGGGAGGCAGGGAGAGGTGGTTCGAGCTATTGGAAGTTGAAAATAAGGGTAGTACAGTAACAACCACTAGATGGCTACTTAGAACGTGCCGTGTCAAATATCCCCTACCAAATGTTTCCCCTGGGGAACACCGACTTCATATACGATAGAATATAAGTAAAGTGTTCTATCTACATAGTAAGCCCAAACTCGTACAAATAGACCCGAACGATGTAACCCAACAGGTTCTGCGCGAGGTTTGGAGCGATTTTGCGAGCGACCAGCGTCGCGATTCTCACTCGCTGACACAGTTGCTCGAGGGAAAACTGCGTCGAGGGTCTGAACGGTGTGAGGAAGGAATGGAAGGGGGTTGAGAATAGACGAGCCTCTAATTCGAATTGTATTTTGCGAACATCTAAACGCTCGGCACGACTCAAATTTCATGCTCGATTTGAACGCGGCCGCTTAGACAACGAGAGGGAAGTGCCGGTTCGGTTGGCGCGTCGAAAGACGGCAAAGAAATTGGAGGGAATTCCCCCCCCCCCCCCCCCCCCCGAGGAAGACGCGAAATTGTATGGACGAGAAGTTGTCGCGCTACGATCTTTTTTCTGTTTTTTTTTCTTTCTCAGGTCTTTGGGGAATTAGTACAAATTTTGTTGGCTAATAATTTTTCAACTTGAATTAGAAAAGAAAAAACAAGAATTACAGACAGAAAGAACGGTTCGTTTAGTCGATAACGAAAATATTCCGGCGATATGTTGGCACGGGAGCAAATAGTTCGGTAATCTTTTGCCGAAAAAAAGACCGGTCTTCCTCGACGACCAAAAGATTCCGTTATACGCGACTACCATCTTTCGCCTAAGAAATTTCATCGAACTCCTGGCATTGAAAACACGTTGCCTGAATGTATCGACTTCCTGGGCAAAAACCGAGAAAAGAGATAGTCTACATTTTAAGTACAATGGCAAAAACATCTTTTCTTATTAATATATCCTAATAAAAATAATACAATTTTATTAATCATATTTCTACAATTGGTATTGGTATCGGTTACAATTTCTCACTGGATTAAAATTAACATTAATATACACGATAAATGCGATCGTTACTCAAGGATTCTGACCGTTTGTTACTTGAACGATATTTGTCTCCATAAAACTTAGCAACCCACTATAGTTTAAATACTAATAATAGTTTTTTAATAGAAAGTGTCAAAAAATAATGAAATTTTAAATATGACTAGTGAAGTAACAAATGATACAAATAAGTTTTGGGAAACTCGAAAAACCGCATTAGACGAATCGAAAGTTATCCCTGTACATTTGCTGCAAAGCAATTTTCTTCCAATTCTTTGAACACCCGGTATAGAGTACAGATATAGGTTTTATGCATAATGTGTGTATATGACGTGTAGTAGCATGGGGCGTGCGCACGAGTTCTGCTAAGAAATGCAGAAACAGCAGTTGCTATGCTAGGTAGATATTCTCTTGGACACACTCGTTTCTCGCTCAGGCCCACACGCACACGTTCGTTGTACCTATACGCCAATAAGATCCTAAGCAACATGGTCCCAAAATTTCGAGGCTCACATACTAACACACGCATAAAGAGAACCCAGTGAGTCAGTGTTCTCAACCATCAACGGCTACCACGATGAAGGATACCGACGTTTTCACCTCGGTGTGTTCTCAAGAACGAACACACGTGGATCCGAAGGCCCAACCGTGTGACTCACACGCTTGCAAGGGATTCGAGGGAGTTGGGATACGCAGAGGGCTCGACGAGGATCGAGCCAACTGAGAAAGATAGATAGAGCGAGAGAGAGGGCGAGATCTATCAAGGGGCGAAACGAGGATCGAGCCAACTGAAGAAGATAGAGAGGAAGAGAGAAAGAGAGAAAGAAAGAAAAAGAGAAGGGGGTCGAGATCTACGAAAGAGTTTTAGCCCGGTGTCGGGGCCACGCGTGTTGGGAGAACGGAGATGAAACGAGCGAAGGTTGAGTTAGACGTGGAAGGGCTGCGAGGATGTGGGAAGGGAGCGAGGGCCCTGGAAGCGAGCGAGAGAGAGAGAGAGAAGGAGAGAGAAATAGAGAGAAAGAGAGAGAGAGCCGAATGGGGCTGGAGCGAGTTTTAGGGAGTCCATATATAGGAGAAGGAGAGCCGGTGGATGTGGGCAAGAGCCCAAGAGTAGGTTAGCAGGCTGCCCGAGGGAGAAGGTAACAGTGGAATTGTCCCGAGGAACGAGGAGGATGGCAAGTGCCTTTTATATAGTGGGTCAGTACTAGTCGTGCCGCTGCATCAACCACCCGGCGAGACCCGGAGACCGGCGGGCCTCAAGGTCTCTTAGTCCCATGCTCACTCTTCCCGAACTCCCCTAAACTCAAACTACCAGGTACACATGCATACGCACACTCGCCCATGGCATCGCTGAGTTAGGTTAGGTGAGCTCAACGAGCGCGGCTTAGACAAGGCCTGTATGAGCCAAGCCTGGAGTAACCTACCTAATATATATTCATTCTCTCCCTCCCTCCCTCGCTCCCTCTTTTTCCTCGTAACTCCCTTGGCCTCCCCTCGCTCTTTCTAGTCATCTAACTCCACCCTTTCGCTTCGGGATCTTTCTATCTTACCGGCTGTTTTCCGGTGGCCCGCAGACGCAATTTGGCGGTTAACTTTGGTTGAAAGAAGTGAGCGACCGTTTACGCGTTTGGTAACCTGTATTCCAAGGGCTTGGCCATTTTCTGACAGATTCCAAGCTACCAAGGGAATGATACGACTGAAAGGTTAAGGAAATGGGGTAACCCTTGAACCGTCAGGCCTGGAAAAGTTAGGGCCTATTTGATCCGTTTTTGAACGATCCAAGGTCCAATTTCATAAAGAACGATCAGGGTTTCTTCAGAACTGTGGTTCCGTAAGTACAGATTGTAAACGCGAGTGGTATTCCAAAATGTGGCAATTTATCCGATTTTAACCCTCTTACGATTAATATTTAACCCCGTAACATATCTTTCTTGATCCAGAGAGACGCGCACCCCGGAACCCAAAACGATCAAAGTTTTAGGGATATCTTAAATTTGTTCGGGGTCTTCAGTTATTTCGTCCATGAGCCAAAAATGATGAACACTTAACGCGAATGGGCCAGAAACATTAAACTACTTGGCCGGGCAGTTGAATTGTGATCAAGTGAGCAGCAAGCGAACAGAGTCTTGGTAGACTTACATTTCCCGGAACTTTGTGGAGGAGTCTATTCCCGCGTTTCCCAATCTTTTGTGGTCCGTTAGAAGCCGATATTCAAAGAAAGGCTGTGGGGGATCAGAGAAGTCATGCGCCGTCGTTTTTCCGTTCCTTCCATTTCTTTCCCGCGGCTGCTTAGGAAAGAAATATTTTGGTTGCGCGCTCGGAATGGGAATGGGATGAGAACAGGTTCTTGTTGTGCATTCCAGGCTGAGATGCCGAAAGCCGAGATCTCCGCATGGGCACAGAACTAAGAGCTGGACCTGGATGGTCTCCTTTTCTAGGTCTCGTCGAATCATCGACGCGATTGGATTAACACCTAATCATATCTACATGATTAGCCCCACACAACATATACGACCACTTAGAACACCATGTACGCGCGTGGGCATATGGATATTTCGCACACTCTTAAAATCTGAGCAATATCGATCGTACTAAAAATTATTAGAATACTGATTTCACATCTGTGTAATAAATTTATAAAGTAATCCAAGAATTCGAATTTCTTCGACAGTTTTCGCTCGTTTAATTTATACGAGGAAGACACGAATCGTAATAAAAAAATCTGAAATTAACAGCTCATGGGTCAACCTATTTTGAAAATTTCATGTTTATAATTACATTTTTATATTTGTTTCTAAAAAACATAATATAGATAAGAATTTACAAAATTCGAATGATATTTGAATAAAATTTACCGAGTCATAAGTGACAAATGACACGTAAATTAAATATACTTTTTGTAATCGTAATAATATTGAGTTCTACAAAAAATATTGTCATGGCAATAGTTGGTCATAATCTCGAGCGAAGTACGAGAAGAATTGCTCCGAAGCCATGCGCCTCGTGGCCTTGTGGCATATTTCTCTTTTCTCTTTCTTCTCCTTTTCTTCTGCGTCTCTTCATCCTCACATATCCCTGTCGTACATGGCCCGCCATGAACCTCCCTCACGGCGTGAGACCGCTCGAACAAAGAGGGCACGGAGGAAGCACAATGGATTACTTAGGGTGGTAGGTTAGTTTGCCGAAAAAAAGCAATATACGTGTATGTACGCGTATGTATGTAGTAAGAGAAAAAGTGAGAGGAGAGAGAGGGTGGGCAGGAGCAGAGATATAGGGGGGGGGGGGGCGAAACCCGGGTCTGTTACGGGCCCAGGCACGTTAAGATAGGTCCTGACTCTGTTCTACATACACGTAAACAATGTAAGTACACAACGTAAACGGTAAAAACTAATTAGTGGAGGAAATCAACAATTACATGCGTCAAACAATTAAATGGTTGTAAATTTTATACGCTGCGACTCAAAGCTCTACAGAGGACACGTAAAAACAATTATGAGATTTTTATTGTCTTCATATAATTACTTTACAGTAAAATATTACGTAAGATGTTGAAAAATTTATAATTTTCTCTATCGCAATATTTCTCTGTAATCAGAGTCAGTGGTGCCACTGACATTTTGGAAATTCGGTGAACTGATTTTAATGAAATTTGACACTTTTTTCATTTTAGAACCATTAACGAAATCGTTTTTTTTCTGCCAACTATTTTTAATATAATGCAGTGATTTTGTATCAATACATTATTCACGCAACTCCTCGAACAGATGATATTTTTTATTTTTATTTGAGACAACGACTGTTAACCAACTTGTACAAAATAGGTGCATAAGCACTTGGAATATTAACGAGTTATAAGCAATTTGTTAATGCAACTAATTCGCGTCATAAATCACTCAATAATTTGGCAATCGTTGAAAAAAAAGTAAATTTATTTCTATAAGAAGGAAGATAAATCGGATCGAAACAAAAAAATTAATTCTTTCAACTTGGAGAATGGAGCCACGAGCGCGCAGATCAAATCATTCGGTAACTTTTCTTTTCAGTGGAGTAGAAACGAAGCCGAGCATTCGACAAAGGGTAGCCGCGTTCTCGGAAGGGACTTTTGGCTTTTATATATATAATATACGTGGGTCAGAGAAGACGAAGAGGAAAAGAAAGAGAAAGAGAGCGATAGACAAAGTCTCAAGAATTAAAATAATATATCCTTTCGGTGGGAGATTAATGGCGGTTCGTTCTCTGCAATTTTCTACCGAAGGAATTTTCGGTTTCGCAATATAGCTATATCGTCTTTCTAGATAGGCAACTGTGCAATAAGTAGCCCACGCAGTGAAATCGCTCCAGATTTCCATATTTTTATATTTTTTCTCCCCATTATAGAAGAGAATCTATTTGCCTGTCCCAATTGTCGTTCCCCTCGATTGCTCTCTCGATTCAGGGGGGCGAGATCTGTGTCGAGGGTTGCTCGTCGAGGGGTGCGTGTCAGGCATCGAAGTGGGTGCAAAATTGTCTCGAATACGTGCAATGAACTCGCGATCTCTCATGTGACATTGATAAGTAACCTATGCTCCGAATGAATTTGCATTATTGGTACTCTTCGCGTCACATATTCATCGGTACCATTATTTTGAAAATTGCAAAAAGGACCTTAAAAAAAACATCAGTTCTTTTTAAATTTAATTTTTCTAACGAAAATTCTCACAACGTTAATCAAGAAAACATTTTGCTTCGGCCGAGAGACAATAATTCCGATGGGTTTTTTAATATCTTGATTCAAAAATTATTTCGAACTCTATAATACGTTTTTTAGGTTTGAACCTACGAAATTTGTAACTCGAAAATAAGATCCTAATTGACCCATGTAAATTTAGGTACAGGAAAATAATTTCTTTTTCATTTATTCCGAAAAAAATATTTTGACTATGACTCGTGAAATTTGGAAGATAGTAACTCGACTAAATCGGGACAATATCAGCTTTACATTTTCTTCGCGATCAGTCTTACATGTTATCGTTCGACCCTTCTATCCACGTCGCAAGACCATAAAAAACGAACAATCTCCGGACCATTATATATACAGTTAAATTATATAATACATATATTTTTTCTCTATCTGCATATAGTCGCGAGGGAGACTCTGGGAGGAACAGGTGCGAAAGCTTCGTTCGCCCGAACGTAGCAAAAAAAACGATTTGGAAGAGCAGTTGCCAGCGTTCGTTGACACCTGTCGAATCGCTCGGATTTCTCGTTTATATATATGAGCTCTCGCGTTCACATTTAAGCTTTTTTTCTACATAATCTTTCATCCCACATGCTTTTTACGCAGCATATACCGAGAAAATTTCAATTGAATTTGATCACAATCGAGATTGACCAAAAACATATGAAACATTAAATTGTAACATTTTTTGTGGAGATGGAAAGAGCTCGAATCCGAAGATAATCGAAGTTACTTTATTTTATTGAATATCGACAAGTAAAAAATGTGCTCAAACATCGAACATCCCGAGAGATAATCTCGATAAGAAAACGTCCTTCATTATTTTCGAATTAGCAGCCGAGGTCTCAATTACATTACTAAAAAAAAACTATATGGAAAATATTGCTCAAATTAAAAAAAAAAAGCTGCTGCATAAAGTGTCCACGTACGTTTTAAAAAAAAGTTACGTGTAACGTTGGATTTTACATGACAGTTACCCTCCTTAATTCACATAAATTTAAAACTGGGTTTAGATCAGTTCTGTTCACCACGAATAATTAGTTTCACTTATCTTACTTGTTGTTTGTTTGATAATTAAATATTTGACGATTTTTCTTATTAACGATAAATAATTTTTAAATAATGATTGAGCCCATTGGCCACAAACTCTAGTCAATAATTTTTTATCGTACCTTAACTTTATTTGAATAAAGAAAAAACTATCGATGCGTTTATAACGAAAGGTTATTTGTCGGTACAATTAAACATCGAGCGATAAGAGATAAGAAGCATCGTAGCACATGACGCGTAGTCGTACATTGGTAACTGTCGGGCGGTTGCCGAAAATTCTTGGACGCGAGTATATACCATAGATACCTTTGGAGCACTACAACCAGCCCGAAAGAGGCGTTATTTGCTGGGAGTCATTGGCCTCGTATCTAAGACAAACACGAGAAAACCTTCGAGTCATTTCTTGGGCCAAGGCTTGGTTATTAGTACACTCCGTCGACGTACAGTATACACCCCCACATATACACAATACATAAACCACATGTATACGTAGTATACACATAGGTATATACGTTAGCACATGAAACTGTATAGAGCATTCCGTCTTGACTCGATCAAACTCTGATTTTTAATCAATCACCTTTTTATTCCATATTATTACAAATTTATAGAGGAATTTTCAACAAACAATACATTTTTCTTAGCTTTTAGCACCAATTTCCATTGATTTCATAATTTTCACGAAAATGAAAAATCCATTGTTATCTCAGATACGTGTATCGCAAAATTATATAAAAATGTGTTTTAGATAAGGAAGATGATATTTTTGTACGTATCGAAAAAAATTGAGCAATGTTGGTCCATTTGACCACCGAGCGTAGCGAGTCGAAGGAAGAAAGGTGAGGAAAGCTGTTCTCGAGACACCCCCCCCCCCCTCGTCGACAGACTTTAATGAAAACCAAATATCGTTTTTGATGCTTTTTCCCTCGCACCGGAGATCACTGACGCGAGAGCTTTCATCGTCTCGTCGGTTGCTCACAGGCTAGACGGAAAAGACCAACAGGAATGGATGAACACGATGGAGCCGGAAGGAGAGAAGGGAGAAAAAAAGTGCGAGATGTAGAGACCGACTATCTTTCTTCCTCTCTCTTTAATTTTCTCACTTTCTCTCTTGTTCATCCGGAGCCTTATGTATGGGACTTTCGTCTCCCGTTTGGAAATCTCTAAAGATAGCACACTTCGTTCCTACGCGCGGGTATGAAAAATAACACGTTCCCCAGAACTGTAAACGTATGTCGAACCCACCACGATACCGTAAGCACAATATTTTTCAAAAAACAAAAACTTGCCAAAAAACGATAATTATCATTTTCAAAATTGCACGAATGGACCAAAACAATATCAAGCAACAAAGACCTAAGTAACATTTTCGTTTAATTGAAAATCTTTTAAACAGAGTTTATTTTAATTTTTAATTTTTATTTCAATTAAATTGAATTTTAATTTATAAATTATATTCTCTCTCACGATTAAACGGCGTACCAAATTTCACGTCAACGAATAAAAGCGTTCGTTACGTTTTCGAAAAACTGGTAACAATTCGAAAAATCTTGATATTTTAACAAAACCGATTAGCCTGACGAACTATAAAACAAATAAATAAATAATCAATCGATCGATCAATGATTTGGTGTCATCAGAAAAATCATCTCGATACGGTTGGCTGTTTGGCAGGTGACGTGTTAATATCTCCTTTCATTCAAGTCGCGATGAATACTATATGAAAATACTACACACATACACTATTATCCGTATACAATACGAGCGAGTTTGTTCATCCGTGATCCTCAACTGGAGTGATACACATATGTGCTATATACGATACACACATTACATGCTATATATGTATATACAAGACCGAAGTCCACGACTTCCCGCGAGGGAGAGAGAGGAGAGAACGAAATAACGATTCGGTAACGTATATTAAGTGTCGTGAACCCGAATATACCGCCCGAGCACGTCCACAAGATAACGGTTTAGATCTTGCTTCCTCCAGAGGTTCTCAAATGTCGTACTTTGCTCGGAATGTTTTTCATTTCGTCTAATTAATTTGGAATTTTTGCATCGCGATCGAAGCGTCTCATTGCTTTATCAAAATATACACATTGCGAGTTAAAAGGAAAATAATTTTGTACGCCTGGTAGGATGTGGTCGCGATTACCGCGAAACGCGAGAACCCGATGACGATGTGCCTCGGGTTACTTAGTTTTTCGACGGACAGGTGGCCCCTCGACCTGGCACGCGACAAATCGACTCCTGCGCATTCAGGAGCACCGAGCTTGCAATCGATTACAAAAACTTGAACGACGTTGGTTATTTGTTTTTTATTTTTTTATTTAATGTGATTATTACAATCTGACGTCAAGAAAGGGTTATTTACTTGTGAAAATAAATTTAAAAGTTTGAATATCGTTCGTCACGAAAAACAATAAAATCGAGGAATTTAATCGGAATTATTTTGGACTTTATGAATCGAATAAATCGCTCGTGTTTTCTCAATTCAATCGCGAGCGTCAAATTACGAAATATTTGAAATTTGTTGAATTAAAATAGGGGGTGAGGTCGTTAATCAAGAAGCATGCAAAAAACTATAAATCTTTGGCCGATTGTTAATTCGATCGAGTGGCCGAAAATCAGCAAGATATCTTTACAAAAATGAAATAAAATGAAAAAAGGCTCATAAACCGAGAACCGAAAGAAAAAAAACATTAATAAATTTAATCGGATAAATTTTCGCATGATTTTGAAAATTTCGCCATATATTTTAAAGAAGTCGAAACAAATTGGAACGCGGATTCATTAATTGAGGAAAAATACAATTTCGATTGAATAATCATCTCTCGATTGACCCCTATTATCTCGATTTAATCGTCAATTTCCATAAGATTTTCCAAAATTGAAAAAAAAAACGTAAGACGCCCAATCTTTTAAATATTTTTTGTCGTTCGCATCGTTTTCGTTATTTTTCGGTTACAAGACAACTCTGCCAGGATACGTTGGGTATGTACCAGTGTATACGAGGAACGATGTGAGAAAGAGGAGCAGAAGAGAAGGAGAGTGAACCGATGGAAGAATGTGGCAGTTTCCTGTCGTCGACGACGACGAGAACCATCGTGCGGAGAGTCCCGCGAGTCCATGACTCCCGGGGGGCCATTGCGGCCCTAATGCAGCAAATGTCTGCCTCGTGTTTACGAGCAGAATCCTTACTACTACCAACACACGTATGACACACACCCCGAGTGTCCATGGACGCACACTCAATAACTCACTGACTCACTGACTGTTGGGAGAAAAGTGTTGGTAACGGTATAGCCCCAGGGACCTCGTTCCTATGTGCGAATGTATTGTACGTTAGGTTTACGGATACGAGAAACGGATGAAAAGATATTACGGTCCGCGAGAGGTTCGCAAGGATGCCGACGACGTTAAAGAAAACTAACAGCGTCACGCGGCCCTGGGATTTGTGGTTGTTGATGGAGCTGAAACGAGACCCTTAACTGGAGTCGTTCATGACCTTTTTTTCGCCGCAAGGTGTTCCGAAATTTTTTTAAAAAAATGGCCGACTGTAGGAGACGGTTTTCGACCAGACTGGAATTTTCAAGGTTTTTCTGGGAATCGTGCGACGAAAGAAAAATATAAAAGTCGTCCGTAGCTGAAGCGTTTTATCGCTTAATTCTTAGGAGCTCTGGGTGAACGAGGATATTGGATTTTCTTCTGATCGCACGGTCGACGCAGCAATGAAAAAAATAGCGCAATAGTTTCTGCATCAACGGGAAATATTTTCATATTCTTGAATTTGGGTGTGAAAGTTAATAAAATTGAAGACTAACTCTTAAAAAAGGGAATCTTTGTACTAAACATCGTTGAAAGAATTATTTTTTTATTCCGCGAATGAGTCGCGTGAAAAATCTGAAAAAATACTCTGTACTTCCAATGCAGTTGTTAGATGAAATGTTAAATTTTCCCAGCTTTTTCGAACGACCCTACGTCAAGAGAAAAATACTAAAGTAGCCCGCAGCCAGAGACTTCATTGCATCACATTCAGGACATCGATTAGAATATGTATATTATTTTTTTGGCTCCAGAGCCAGGCCAAAATTTTCAAAGGGTAGGTCCAATATCTTTCGGTATAATTCTTCTATCAACAGACATTTTTTCAATTTGGTTCCATGCTTAACTGACGAATATAAAATTTCGAACAAGCTCCTAAAACTGCCTCGATCATTCCTTACTAAAAATATTGTAAAAAGGGATCTGTAAAATTTTCAAAAAATCGTTCCATCTCTCAACGAGGTTGTCGAGTTAACTAAAATTTTCTCCAATATCTCGCATAACTTTGTATCCATAACAAAAAATAAAAAATAAAAGTACCCTTAGAAGACACTCGATCACCTCGGGTGACCAATCACATTCCCCATTATCCTGGAGCGGGAAAGAACGATCATTCAAACTACACGAACCATCTCGACGACGAAGCCATGACTCGATCCTTACTCGTGATTCAGAACGCCATACTTACCACGACTAACACTATCGAAGGGGTTTCTAAACTCGAAAGAGTTTAGACACCCTCTCTCATCAGTTCGCCTCTCTTTCAGCCTTTCTGTCTCTCTCTCTTGGTTTCAGACTAAAGGCAAGTTAGCCTAAAGCCTAACCTACCAAACTAGTTTTGGCCTCGGGACTGAACGAACCAACGTTCGAGTGCGAATGACGTACTAAAGCTATTGTATCGAGTAACTTTCTCGCTCGACATTTTTTTCTCCATTTTCTATTCTACGTCCTTTTTGAGCTCTGTACGATACTGGAGAAGCCGAAGAATGAAACAAGCGGGTTCCGGCTGTTGCGTCCTCGCGAAATACCAAGGAACTACCTTCAGCAACAGTTTACCAACCCTCTTATCTGTTAAATGTCATTTTTTGGTTCTTCTTTCCTTTTGTTTTTATATTTATACCATTGGCATACATCGGTAATTTTCGCTTGATTCCGAACCGTACGAAATTTTTACGTACTTTGTTACCACTTTATATGATTCAATATTTGTATCGTATAATTATTATTACAATATGAAAAAGAATTGCATAAAGGCGTTAGCGAACATTGATTATTTTCTATGTGAAATACGTGCGAAAAAAGCCAGAGGATTGCAGGAATAGCAGGGAAAAAGGTTTCAGCTTTTATTGTAATATGCAAAAGCTTTATTGCAACAATCGTAAGCACACTAGATAATTAATTAATAACACACACTGCTGAAAAATGATTGACAGGTTAATCGCTATATCATTAGGCGTATCGATCCATGCGTCTTTTGATTAAATGCTAATAGAGCTGAAATGGCAGAAGCTGCAAACATGGCGTCGACGATAGTTATTATTTATTATTATTATTATTTTAGCACATCCGTAACAATATTTTATTCTTCCGGTGCCTTTTAAGCTGTGAGAAAATTGAGATTAAACTGCTAAAATCGGTAAACTAACTTCATTAGACATTATTATTTAAATTAATTTATCACTATGAACGATATATTTATGTATCGTTTACAGTAATTAAATTATTCAAACCATTGTATAGAATTTCTGCAATGCTCGTCTCAAGCCTTCGCGGTTCACGACAACCCTCCTTGGTAATTTTAAAACCCAGACTGTGTCACATATACACGGTGAAGTTGCGACGACGAAGTGGTCAGATAAAATTTACGATCCGTATTTTGTCACCGGTTACACTGGCCATATAGTCCGAACGCACATCGGTCGGATGCTGCGCTGATGTTACCAAACGCACGCTGTAGCATATGCTCCAATGGTGTCGAATGGTACATACGCGTGACAAAGCGATTACGCATCGCGGTGACTCGCCGGTCAACGACGACAAGATTCGACCGAAAGACCGTGGGCCTTCCGGCGTTGGTCCACAAACGCACGATCTTGATCTCGGCAATCTCTTACTTTTTTTTTCTCGCAATGAACGGGTGCGAGCGGTTACTCGGTCCACTCGTCGCGTTCCCGCGCGAATCATAACAGGCGGGGAATATACCACGTGACCTTGACCATGCGCATTCGCGCCTACGGGGGATCGCCCGCCATTTTGTTCGTCGAGAATCGACCAAAATGGTCGCGTCGGTTCTCATTGCCGGAGTGAAAATCATATAAAATATAGAACATTTAATGGGGAAAAATAAGGGTTTATTTATAACATCGTAACCGGTCCATTCGTACGACCGTTTCCTGTTCGTGTTTGAATTTTTATTTCGTATCTCCGGATCCATCAGATTTAGGGCATAGAGTCAAGGCGCATGTTTTGAAGAATACAGCTCGCTCTTTGAACTGCGCAAGCACAATTCACCGTAGATAGTGCACTTTACGAAATATTTGGATTTGAAAACGCTGTGTTCATGACAACTTTTATCATTGAAAGTTCCCATGCCACCATGCCAATTATTATTTTTACCACTCTATCTTCAAAATATAATCTTTGCAATTTCGAGGAAAAAGATTGGCTCATTAATTTATCTTCTAATAAAATTGTTATCACACTTAGGTGTGCATCGGTCAATTTGTTTGTTATTTTATAAAGCCAGTCCTTGCGACATCTCAAAAAAGAATTGCATCATATTCAAACCATCTGTACGAAAATAGTTCTAGTAAATTTTATTTTCTGGATTTCTTTTTATAGATCAGTGGCGACGAAGCGATCGACAAAAGAGTCCATTGTGGTATCGGATCGTTATTGGGAGATATGTACGTACGATGCCACGGCACGTACGATTATCAGAGACTTATCTATATATACGGCGACGTCTCTCTCTCTCTCTCTCATTCTCTCTCGCTATATATATACATAGGGGGAGAGAGAGAGGGAGAAATATATATATATATATATACGCGCAAGACGCGTTATTGTAGGACACGCTTGGCGCGAGAGCAACCTTGTCGATCTCGGCTCGTGTGCTGGCGGCGCTACATAAAATACGCAAAGGAGATAGCGAGATGGCGAAAGTATAGAATGGAGACGCGAAAACGCGCGAGACCGGCGAGGCTGACGCGGCGCGACGCCATCATGTGGCCATGCGTTCGTTCCACCACGTGGTGTACGTCGACGACGAGATTGTCTTTCCTAATGTAACGTTTTTGGTACGACCACTGCGCAAATAGTACACGGGACAGACAGTGAACGACGAACAACGTGACGACATTTTCTCCGAAGTGAAAACATCCTAATGAAAAAAAAGAAACCGGAAAATGGCGACGTCCACGAATTAATATTATCGCGAGCTTGACGAAGCCATTTTTAACCTAAACAATTGTAGAAATTTGTCCAGAATTACCATTTGGACACGAACGATCCAATGAATAAAATATTTTTTAGTTTTTTAAACTTTACAATGTTTTTTTAAAGGCGCCAAGCGTTTTATCAATAAAACATCTTTATACGTACATGAACTATTATTAATTATACAGAATGTAAACGTCGGGTACCAAAGGTAGACAGAAAGAAATTATACAACACATTCTGTGGCAGTGAAGTATGTTAGCGAAAGAACCGGGTATGTTGGGGGAGGGGGTGGGGTGGGAGTCGGCGCGGGAGGGTGTCGGAGAGGGGAGAGATATACAGCGAGTCTATGTGGAGAACGCGAGAGAGGGCGATCGAAAGAAATCGCCGAAAGAGCGAGAAAGACAAGGCGCCTTTTTTTTCGGCGGAAACGTTGCCGAGGTCGCGCCAAGGGGTTCTCAATTCTCTAAGTTTATAAAACGAACGACTCTCGTGTGATATAGACGAAACAAATGTTGGCGGCACGGGGCAGACGAGGCTAAAGGGGCCAAAGCCGCGCGCACATGCGGCACGTTGCGAAGGAGAGAACAAGAGAGACGGAGAATGCGCGTATGCTTGTGTGTGTCTTTGTGTGTGTGCGTGTGTGTGTGTGTGTGTGTGTGTGTGTGTGTGTGTGTGTGAGAAAGAGCGCGCGCGCGCGCGCAAGAAAGAGAAAGAGAGAGAGAGAGAGAGAACGGCTGTGCCAGGGGCCTTGCGAGGCGTTATGCAGATGGTCGAAAACGATAGAGCTGCTAGTATAGGCGGTCGCGTGTTCGACGGTTTTCGCTGTACCATACATTGTAGTATTACTACTCGTCGTATAGAGGCATGCGTGCTCGTGTGTGTGTGTGTGTGTCTATGTGTATATATAAGGAATAGAAAAAAATAATAATATAAGTATAAATATTTTTTTATTATTTTAATTTATTATTTATTATTGTTTATTTATTTTATCGTTTCCTACGAAAATAAAAAATACTGTATATTAAAATTGTGTTTTTTTTTCTATTTCCATTTTCATCTCCAAAGGCTTTGAATTATTTGTTATTTTGTAGTGTTTTTTTTTAAATTTAAATTACGGGCGGTCCTTGTCAGATTAGACTCTTTCAAATCGTGAGTATTTGATTTTCACCGTCCAGTAGGAAAATAAGAAATATAATATTATATATGTTTCTTCCTATTTTTTTAAGTTTCGTTGTTGATTCGTGGCCAATATTTGTTTACAAGAATTTTCTATTTCTTTCGTCTGTTAGTTTTTGACGTTCGGTTGTTTTCATTTTCCCGAAATTTAGTTTCTCTCGAGTACCTACTAAAATTTCATTAAACGGTCCAATTTATTAAACGTCCGTTCGTGAATTTACAAAATTGTATTTTTTGGGTATAGTATTTTTTGTTTAAATATTATAGAAATATTATATCCTATTTTTTTAAGTTTCGTTGTTGATTCAAGGTCAATATTTGTTTACAAGAATTTTCTATTTCTTTCGTCTGTTAATTTTTTGACGTTCGGTTGTTTTCATTTACCCGAAATTTAGTTTCTCTCGAGGACCTACTAAAATTTCATTAAACGGTCCAATTTATTAAACGTCCGTTCGTGAATTTACAAAATTGTATTTTTTGGGTATAGTATTTTTTGTTTAAATATTATAGAAATATTATATCCTATTTTTTTAAGTTTCGTTGTTGATTCGTGGTCAATATTTGTTTACAAGAATTTTCTATTTCTTTCGTCTGTTAATTTTTTGACGATCGGTTGTTTTCATTTTCCCGAAATTTAGTTTCTCTCGAGTACCTACTAAAATTTCATTAAACGGTCCAATTTATTAAACGTCCGTTCGTGAATTTACAAAATTGTATTTTTTGGGTATAGTATTTTTTGTTTAAATATTATAGAAATATTATATCCTATTTTTTTAAGTTTCGTTGTTGATTCGTGGTCAATATTTGTTTACAAGAATTTTCTATTTCTTTCGTCTGTTAATTTTTTGACGTTCGGTTGTTTTCATTTTCCCGAAATTTAGTTTCTCTCGAGTACCTACTAAAATTTCATTAAACGGTCCAATTTATTAAACGTCCGTTCGTGAATTTACAAAATTGTATTTTTCAGGTATAGTATTTTTTGTTTAAATATTATAGAAATATTATATCCTATTTTTTTAAGTTTCGTTGTTGATTCGTGGTCAATATTTGTTTACAAGAATTTTCTATTTCTTTCGTCTGTTAATTTTTTGACGTTCGGTTGTTTTCATTTTCCCGAAATTTAGTTTCTCTCGAGTACCTACTAAAATTTCATTAAACGGTCCAATTTATTAAACGTCAGTTCGTGAATTTACAAAATTGTATTTTTTGGGTATAGTATTTTTTGTTTAAATATTATAGAAATATTATATCCTATTTTTTTAAGTTTCATTGTTGATTCGTGGTCAATATTTGTTTACAAGAATTTTCTATTTCTTTCGTCTGTTAATTTTTTGACGATCGGTTGTTTTCATTTTCCCGAAATTTAGTTTCTCTCGAGTACCTACTAAAATTTCATTAAACGGTCCAATTTATTAAACGTCCGTTCGTGAATTGACAAAATTGTATTTTTTGGGTATAGTATTTTTTGTTTAAATATTATAGAAATATTATATCCTATTTTTTAAAGTTTCGTTGTTGATTCATGGTCAATATTTGTTTACAAGAATTTTCTATTTCTTTCGTCTGTTAGTTTTTGACGTTCGGTTGTTTTCATTTTCCCGAAATTTAGTTTCTCTCGAGTACCTACTAAAATTTCATTAAACGGTCCAATTTATTAAACGTCCGTTCGTGAATTTACAAAATTGTATTTTTCAGGTATAGTATTTTTTGTTTAAATATTGTAGACACCGGTGGTTATATTATGCGTTTATTCGTCGGACGTTTGTGCGCGGGAGTTTGATGAACGGCTGTGCGCTACGTGAGACCAATTAGACCGAGCAGTGCCAAGGCGAATATACGTCCGTGTGGAGAATTTAGATAGCGTGTTTGGGGGACCAGAGAAAACAGTTTAGAATTTTCATCGACAAAAATTGCGCCGGGCCTTGAAGCCTTTAGACCAGAAAAATCGTGACTTCCGCCCTCCACTCGATCCTGACAAGCGACAGAAATATTTTCGATAATTACACGTGTAAATAACGTCGATGCGTTTCGAAAATGATGAATTTAAATTAACTCGTATCATATTCGTATCAAATTTTACATTGAATGGAACTGTCACGATTTTACGATTGCATATTTGTCATTAATATTTTGTATAAATATTAATGATATTCGCATAGATTGCGTATTTGTCATTAATATTTTGTATAATTTTACGAAATTTCTTTATGTTGCAAAATTGAATAATGCAATTAGACAAAGAGATGCAATTCGATAATTTTAAGTAGGCTTATTCGAGTTTGGTTATGACAGTCTCGTTGTCATCATTTCATGGCAATGACAGGCTTGCTTGATCAAGAATTATTTTTTTTTCACAGCGTTACCCGAGTCTCATCACTGCTGACTAATTAGCAATTCGTATTTTGTATTTTCTTGACCTAATTGCAACAAAGAGAACCGTCCAATTTTTTGTCAATCAATTCTATTTTCCTCTTTTTATATTTACTTTGATTATTTTCAATGAGCAAACATTTTTTCTATGCTACATACACTTGTGGCAAAAATAAATGAAAATTTGAATCAAAGAAGTCATAATGTAATTGTGACAGTGGACAATAGCGAAAGCTGGAAGAAAAAAGTATTCTTTGGACAGTTACAAACGACCACACACGTGATTTGTCAGTGGCAGTTTTTTTGAAGCTTTGAGAAATGGTCTCTCGAGCTCCGGAAGAACGGAAATGTATGTGATATCTAGGCGACACGTATAAACGTGGACACATCGTGGACCCTCCACCGTCTGTATGCTTCCTCTGACGGCAAAGAAATGTACATCTCACTAGACGATTTACGACTTTTCTTGATACGTTAGGAAATACTCCATGAACAGACAGGAAAGTCCGGAGCTTTACGAGCATTGAAGGGTCGTAAAGGTGCTCGATGTTTTACTGTTCCACATACAGAATATTTAGACACACAAAATGCCTAGATAGTTGGCGTTAATATAATCAAAACAGTATTTTTTCAATTACCCTGTGATAAGAATTGGCCGAGATATTAGTTCGCAAAGTTTCAAAATTTAATCAATCCCATTAAACGGTCTGCGGTCGAGTGATAAAAACGAGTTATTTCTCATTTACTGTGTTGCCTTGTCCTTTATTTATTAATGGTAATTTACTAAAAAAAAACTGTGAAAAAAAAACTCCTGAGTGGGACTTGAACCCGCGACCCTGGCATTGATCTATAGGGCGTCCAAAGGCATTGTTAGATTATAGGTCGAATTTTCAAACTTTGCCAATTTTTATCGCGGGACAATTAAAAAAAAACGTTTTGCTTATACCGATGCCAACGATCTAGATATTTTTTGAGCCCGGACCTGACACCCTGTTTAAAGCGCACGTATATAAGCATGTTGTACAAATTTAGAGAGAAACCGGGCGGGAAAAAGGTTATTCCCAAATTTGTTGAGGAAATGATTCTATCATATTTTATTTACGGTTAACTTTTATTTTGTGAAACGTAATTATGTTAAAATGTACAGTTTCGACTTTTATTCCGTCATCATTCATTTTATCCACGGTTATTCTTCCATCGGCCACTGTGTCAAGTATTTGTCATCGTAGACTCTGTCAACTTTGGTTCTGTCAATCGTAGTCCCGTGACCTTAAAATTTGTCTACTTTTATTCTAATTTTCATACTTTCAAATTACTCGCTGTCAATTTTCATTCTATAAAAATAATTTTTGTCATTTTTTAAAGACTTTTGGCCCGAAACGATATCGCGATATGTTGATGCAATCGCGTCAAAATATTATCGGATCATTGACAGAATTGTATTTTTGAGCTATGATACAGCATGAACGCCCGCCAAACTTTTTCGTAGTACGCGTCGAGCTAAAATGAATGGAGAAACGGGGCCACCGAGCCGGGGGTGAGAATAGCGAAGCCGTTTCAAGAGCGAAGCATGTGTGTGTACGTATATATATATATAATAATAACTATAAGCAGCATGAGGCATCAGAGCGGCATAGCAGCAGCGAAGGATAGACGTCTCGGCCAAGACCGTGGCACACGATTCGCCCGCCGAATCTTCGCATAGAAAAAGAGTTCCGAACCAGTGGTTCTCAAATACATCCCACGTCCGAGATCTTGTGTTAGTCGTTCCTTATAAAATTCCTTCTAAATTAAAATCTGTAAAAAAAATATCACAAAGCGCATAAAAAAAGCAAAGCACAAGCGGATGCAGGGAGGTTAGCGAAGCACTGCAGAATCTCCCATCTTGTTGCGGATGAAAAAAGCGTGTTTCTGAAAGCAGGTAAACGAGGTTATAAAAGCGAGACAAAGCGTTTTTCCTTAAGTATGCAGGCTACATTTATAATTAAGCGAAGCTTGAATTTTTTCTCCATTTAACTTTAATACTATTTCGTATATGAAATTGAGAAAACATAGTGATACGCTATGTAAGTAACTGCGACCGTCGATGCCAGCGCCGCGACACGTTTCACTCGGACAACTCAGGTGTAGAGTTTATAATGGCCGGAAATGATAAATCAGCAACTGTAGATTTTTCGATCTATTAATCGAACGTGAGGAAATATTCGCGAAAACAACACGTCGATCACGTGTGATATTAAGCCGCAACATTTTTCATTTGCATTTTCTTTGAGGTTATGTATGGTCGATGACATCAGCTGTGCACCGAGCTGTTGTGAATTTTTGCCGCAGTATTGGCGCTGTCGGCGGTACTTACGCAGCGTATACGACTATCGATATTTTATTAACGATAATTCAGTATTATCCTATAAAATTGATCGTCTCGTATCAGCCCACGACAAACATTTGTATATTGTCATAAACATTCCTAATAATTCGTTTCAATTTTAATAACTAACCTTTACATTTATTAATGACAAGTGTCAAATGATCATCGTATCGATGATTAATTATCGCTGACATTTTCGTTATTTATTCAAAGTGGAGAATATTTTTAAAAAATCTTTCAAACTTACCGTTAAGTTTATCGATGGCACGATCGGCGGTCGACTGATCGGAGCAATCAACGAATGCGTAACCTCCTCGTTTGACGAATATCGTGGTGCACGACAGATTGTGAACTTGAAATAGCTGTCTGAGCGATGCCTCGTTGCAATCCGACGGTAAATTGCCAACGTAGAGCTTCGACATTGTATTGCTGTTTGCGTTGCTCGTTGCACCAGCGACAATCGTTCCCGTACCGTTATTCGCCCCGGTCGCGCTATTATTGCTCGTGTTACCACCGTTGGTAACGCCGTTCAAACTTCTTCGCGGCTGCTGCGGCTGCTGCTGCTCCTGCTGCTGCTGCTGAGCTTCGTTATTTCTCGTTGTGGACTCTATGATGACGGCGTTTTTCCGAGTTTTTGACTCGGACGACGGAAGTTTATATTTTTCAGAAAAAAAAAGAAACGAATTAAACTCTGACGATTTTTTCGTCAGCGTCTCGCCAATTTTAGTTTATACTCGCGATCCTCTTTGCCTTTTTCCCAAATGGCGTTTCAAAGCTCACGGTCGTCGACAAACGATTTGGAGAAAAGCAGACAATGTCTCGCCTCGAATGGCACCGTGAAAAATTTCGCCGGATGACGATGACGCTAGCGATATCTCATGGACGGGTTGACACGCACACACACACGCGCACAACAGATTCGTCGTAGCCGATTTTTCTTCCACCTTCGCCCGGCGCCTTCGCTACCACCACTGAGAAAAGTTCAACGCGCCTTCTCCTCTCTTCGCACCCTCTTAGCTCGCTTTTGCTTGCCGGCTTGCCGTAGCTAACTGGGCTTCGTCGCTGATGATGATTCTCGTAACGCCTCGATCACCTCTCCGTCTCTCTCTCTCTTCTCCTTCTTTACCGTACCGCACTATATATATATATATATATGTATATATATATATATATGTATGTCGCAAGTTTTTTTATCTCGCGACGTCAGGAGAGACTCGACTTGTGCCAAAACACGTATACGAGATTGCAGCAAAAAAAAGACAGAGCGCGATTTTCGGAGCACGAAAAAATGACGAATTTTGTTCTCGACCGAAAAATTTAAGAATTTGCGACGGAATTTTGTTTTTGTTTTGTTACACGCGCACACGGAGTAACGAGAGTCGGGTGAGAGATTTTTTTTTTCCCCCTCGTTTACGATGGTGTTTTAGAGCTCTCCATTAACCAAATTTTAGACATGTGTGTGTGTGTGTGTCTGCGTGTATTTATGTGTGGTTTGGTCACGAGAGAATCGTTTCGACTCGCCCCACTGTCTTCTTTTCGATTAATTTTCTCTCGATTCTTATTCCTCGCGCAACGCAATTATTCAATCGGATTTTGTCACACGTGCGATGGTCCGTTTTATTTTATAATCTTCCTCGTCACGATTAAGCTTTTTCTTCGCACGCGCACTTCTCGGAGGAGTTTCTCGATAGCGATCGGTGACGTTTCGCGCCTGTCAATTATTTTTAAAGCTTCGCTCTTTTTTTCGCTCTTGTGCCCCCTCTCTCTCTTCCTCTGTCTGTCTGACTATCTGTCTGTCTCTCTCTCTCTCTGTCTATCTGTCTATCGCGCTCTCTCTCTCTCTCTCTCTCTCTCTGTCTTTACCCCCTCTCTCTCACTCTCTCTCGCGCTCGCTTATCGGCAGCGCCTCCTCTTCGCTTCCGCGTGCCGTGTCGTCCGTCTCCGTCACACTCGCTCTTCCGCTTCCGTTATCGTACGCATGTGTCTGTTTCTCAACAGCTTTTTTTTACCCGTGGATGCACCAAAGTCACTAAATAATTTTTTAATTAAAAAAAAATGAAAAAAATTTCATTCAACGATTTTCGCACGTCACGCGTCAATTCTTTCGACTTTGATCCTTTTCGTCCTCTCGTTTGTCTTTTTTTTATATAAATATTACTTTCAATATATTTCAAGCGATTTTATTCAATCGTTCTCTCTTTTTTTGCCGAAGGATTTTTTGACTCGCGAAAATGATGTAAAATCACGCACTCGAGAATCTCGTTGTTGTTGTTGTTGTTGTTTTTAATTTAAACCGAAAACGATTTTTATTTATAACGATTGTACTCTTTTACTTTAAAAACGTAAAGGGAGACTCGAGTAAACTAGTCGGAGAAAAAATTCTTCCCGATGTGTAATATTCGACGTTCGAATTCACGAATGAGCTTTTAGGACACGAACGACAGTGGGACTGGCTGTGCGAAAAAATAATGTATAAATCGACGATGAAGAAGGAGCGCGCGTTTGCAGCAGCAGCAAGTAGCCTGGACTCTACTTCCAGCACTTCTGGCACTCGAACACGGCTGGCTCGCGTCCGCTAGCTCGGCCCGGCTTCGGACGACGCGCTACGCGATGCAAACCCGTTTTTTTTTCTCCTTTTGGCTTTCTTGTTCTTTTTTGTTTCCTTTTCTTTCTTCTTCCTCTTCTTCGTCGTCGTTGTTTTGTTTTTTTTGCATTCGTCTTGTTTCTTTCGGCTTTTGGGCCGGCGAGGACGACGAGCGACGAGAGAACGACGACAAGCCGGGGCACCGGCTCGCAAATTCGCGAATTCGCCAGTCCCCATTGGACGAAAGGGCCACCACGTGGGCGCCCCCCGACTCCCGCCTCTGTTTCCCATTGGCAGGAATTTCGCATGCCGGTTTTCGCTGCTCCTGCTGCTGGATTTTTTCGTATTCCTTCCCCGTGGCTCCTGCTGCTTCTGCAATGCTTGCGCCTTCGGAGAGCGAGAGAGAGAGAGAGAGGGCAGAGTGAGAAAGAAGCCCCTAGCTTCTTTTGGTCTTTGCTCGCCCGCGCGCGAATAGCTCGCTTGCAAAAATCTACCGGGTGTTTTCGGCGGGAAGAGAGAAATTCCCGAGACGTGCGAATTACTCGGCAACCGAAATTACCAAATTCTCCTTCTATTTACAATTCGTAGTACGAGGAGTAAAAATTGTCAGAAGAAGACAATCTCTCCTATATGTTTATTGTTTTTTAACATCATTTATATTTTATTTTGATTTTATATTAATCGTTTTAATCAAAGACAAGAAGTTCGCTTATTCGATCGACATTGCGAAATGTTATTTAGTTCGGTTCGTTAATGACGAAAAATATTTGTTTATAATTTTATTAACGAATAGTTTAAATATGTTTAAATAAATTTGGAAATGTATTTCGTCCCTCGTAGGATTCTTGGTAAAAATTAATAATTTAATTGAATAACGTATTTTTATAAAGAATTACGAGGAGGAATTTTAAAAGCCAATTATAACGATCAAAAGTATAATCAGCGTCGTTACTTTTCTCCGTTACTCGTGGTTACTCTACATCGTCGCAGGAATGCTCTTGTCCCAGGGACGCGTGCATTCCACTGAAATAACCGGATTCTACAAAGTTGCAGCTTGAGAATAAATGTAACACACTTTATGACCGAAAACATTTTTGAAAATAAGTGAGTCAGTTCTCTCGAGTAATAAATAATCGAGTCGATTGATAAGATTCGATAATAACAACAATAACAATCAAATAAAGCAACTCCAATAAAATTGCTATTTTTTGAATAAATTCGTCGTTGTGCCCTAAAAATGAAATTGAAATCGACATTATCATAAATCTGAACAAGTAAAAAATTCCAAAAATCTTATTCGTAAGAATTCGCGCGAATTCTTCGAATAAAAAAATAGTAAAATATTTCGTCATATTTTCAATACCATAATCATAATTAATCATAATTATTTGCGTCAAAATTTGTTATTTATCATTAGAATATAACATAAAATTTATACATTTTCAAAATCTTCGATAACAAATTTCGAACGTTATTAAAATGTATTTTTCATTTTATGTAGGACGTAGTAGAAAACGATATGGCGAGAACGTACGCAAGTAAACGTTGGGGTATGCTCGTGCGATTTGTTTCTGTTTGGCTATTGTTCACCGTCCAATAGCTCGGCTGCTGTTCGCGTTCTCAGTGAAGTTTTAGAACCCTCTCCTTCTCTCTCTCTCTCTCTCTTCCTCTCGCTCTTTCTTATTCTCGGTCGCTGCAGGATCTACGCGGTGTTTCGAGAACAACGAAACAGCGCATGTCCATCCACCACCAGAGGGTTTTGCAAAGATTCAAGGGCGCGTAGAGCGAAACGAACCAGGGTGCGTACTCCGCAAGGACTCAATGAAAAACCTTGAGAGAGTACTAGAAGAGAGGAGCTCCCGCGAAAAGATCGCGCCTGTATCGATTCGAGATACCGTCTAGTTCTAATTCAGCCCCAAGAGCCACCGTGGCTTCCGGTTTTCCCGGTGTCTCCTTTTGCCCGAGCTAGAACGGGAGGCTCTTCCCCCTCCCCATCCGCTTCGCCATCTTTTTTTTTGTTTCTTCTTTTGCTCAGCAGCCTTAGAAACCTTTTTAGCTCATGGCATACGCGAATGTGTCACACGTGTATCGTCCATTGTACCCGAGACTGGTGTGTCAATGGAACAACGATTCTCATGCAAATGCCAAAATTAGCAAAGATATGAATTTTATAGCAATTTTTTTATCCGATCTCGTTATCTATCAACGGAAAATTTGCCTGCGTCCTAACCGAATTTTGCATTTGAAAACGAAACTACCTGAATGTAACGTAATAACTGTGTATGGACGAGCATCTCGCCTGGTATAGTGGAAATGATGGAATTTTAACGAGCATACGATACACGCCCATCATTCTTAAAATACTTTATTCTACGAATATTTCGAACAAGCTATTTTATATTCTTTATTCGAGCTCCAAATTTTTCAATCATTTATTTTGGTATTTTCAAGCTCGTACGGTTGTGAATAAAATAAGCCCAAACTGAATTAAAAACTCTACGAGGAAACAAAATTTCAGCTATTTCAATAAATCAATTTATTTTTCGCAATAACGTTAAGATTTTTGGATTTATTAAAATATATGTTTCTCCATTAGGAGTTTGTGACAATCGATTTCGTCCACTCGAGAATTTCCACATTTTACGAAAAAAAAAAAAATAAACTGAAAAATCTATCGTTATAAATATTCTTCCTCTTCACATGAGCTATATACATATATACCTACAATATATAGTCCGTTCAGTGAGCCATTTGCGCCAGCGCAGCCGGAGGGAGAAAGTGGTATATGGCAGCGTGAGCCTCGGCCTTGAGATTTTCGAAAGAGATCCGTTGCGGATTCGAGGAAGAGAGAATTGATGTGGGGTGGTTATCCCCGCGGTCCCACGCAAGAACGTTGCCTGTGTGCACACACACGGAACCTTCCGCGAAGGATCGAAGGTCTTTCGGGAGTCGACCAAATCGTTTCCAAGTTCGCCGATATACGTTACACGTTACGATATATGTAACATGCATATATACCAAAATACTCACACATGCTGAGATAACAGCAAATAAAACAACCCTCTATCTTTTTTTAAATTTTCACACTCGTTCTCGGTAAACAAAAAACGAACCAAAAAAGGATGGATGTCCCACATTGATCGTGTTATCTTCAGTCGATAATAGCAGTATGGCATTATCGAATTGAAATTTGGCCGATGGCGATCGATAAAACTTGAAATATTGGTGGAATAAAAATTAGAGAAATTAGTTGAGAATTACGTTTCTGCTACGTAATAAAGTGATTTCAGAGTACTTACAAGAGATCCAAATATCATTGAGTAAAGAAAAAGAGTGGCGGGAAATACGAGTCAAAGTGATAGTAGCATTAGCCCTTATCGTAAGATTTTCCATATATGTTCCCTAATATGTTTAATGACACTCCAAATTATAATGTATAAATAAACTCTTTATTTCCAAGTGTCATTCCCAAAAATGAAGATTTTTTTCGTGGTTGCTCATGAATCTACCGAAAGGTAAATTATAATGCAAAAAAAAGTGCAGGGAGAAGTCGGATGATAATGGATCTTCATTGGGTCCAGGAAAAAGTTACAGTTAATAGTGTGATTAGATCTAATATAGTTATATCAAGAACATATTGCCAGTGGAACAAACTAGGAAAACTAGAACAATTCCAGAGAATAAAAAAGAATCCAAGATTGAGAAGTAACAAGAACATCAAAAGGATTGAAATAATTGCAACAATCAAGAAAATAATTTCCACCGAAATCCTCGAAACTCATGAGTTCCTCACAATTTATAATAGGCCCGTAGCCTTCATAAATCGAAATTTTATGCAACTGGCACCCTTCACCATCGCCATAATCTCGCGTATTCGCGCGAACTATGACTGGCGCCACCTGCTGGACACTTTCTGGTTCGATTGGCTGTGCAGTGGCAGGGCGGAGGGGAAGCCAATGTTCAGGGGCGGTGGGGAGCTCGTAACTTGTAAGAGGTTTCACTGTAGTCAACAAAATCAAGAAAAGAACCGTTGCGAAAGAAGGGGTAGGTTCTGACACCCCATACGAGAGGGCAGCTCCCGAGCAGGGACGCCATTGCCAAAGCGAAGAATCGCACCCGCGACTTGATTGATGAGACCGAGCGACAAATGCATTGCTGTCTAAAACAGTAATTTATTACACCGAAATGAGAAGAGTATAGCTGTTACACTGTTACGCAAAATACGATTTTTCTTTGAGGTAGTTCGGTGCTAAGTCAATACTCCATTAAGGGAGGAGGGGTTATTTGTCATTTGCGACATATAGGCGCTGCCAAATTGACAATTTTTTTATTGCACTATTTGACATCGCGAAAAAACACGATTTAAGGGCAATTTTTCTTGTTGCCAAAATGATTTTAAAAAATCTGAAAAACATCGTAATAATGGCGAAGAAATTTTATTATGACCTGCAAAATTCTACCGCATTTGACTGAAACATTTTTTTCTCTGTTACAAATTAATTTACGAAAAGTATATTTAGGTACATGGAAATTATGTAGCTATAATGATCGTATTGTGCATGTACCTTAAGTGGATTAGATTATCCGGTGTTCCCTTTTCCAAATATAACATCGTATAAATAGTATAACTCATCGGAATATACCAGAGGCTTACCTCGATGCGAAAATAATCCAACTCCATTTTCCGAGCCCGCAGTTGTGTTAATCTTCGAATGTGGCAGATGTCGATTCCCTAATCAGAGGACGAGTATCACATTCAACTAAGAAAATGACACAAAATAGAACAAAACCGAAAAAAAATTATAAATACTTAATACGAATATTTAAATGTTCCAAAAAAGTTATTATTCATAATTGTTTAGACCAATTTACTTAAAATTCTGAAACATAGAAAATAATAAACCTAAACTTGGTTGACTATATTACAATTATAAAATTATATTTCTTCTATTTCTTAAAGAAACCCTAATTTTATGATGGTATTTTCTTTTGTTATTTTTTATCAACATACAAATATATTTTCTTACACTTATTTATAGTTCAGAAATTACATAAATTTATTCAAAATAATTATAATTTGATTGACGTACGTTCATTTTATTTTAAAGATACCAATCTTTCATCCCCTAACGTAGCAATAACCCTGCTCAAAAATATATCAATTACATTAAAAAAAATAACAGTGGAGAATCCTCAACACGTCGTTCGATATATTCTTGCAATACACCACGTAATATAATTTCTATTGAACCAAATATTCTTTTCCGTTTTTACTGGCTCGCTCGAACGAGCTCTCAGAGTCCTAATTTTTCTTTTTAACCCCGCACTTTTCTATGGCCACCCTCTTCAACGGACGCGCGTGCTTTTCATCCCCTCAAGCGCCATAACTGGTCGCGTGTACACTGTGTGGTCGCCTCGTATACGGAGTGGCGGAGGGGGGGGGGGCATCTAGAGGGGAGCAACAACTGTACGAGGGTGTGCTTCGCCCACGCTACCCCTCATCCAAGAGGAAAAATGAAAATGCCCCCATGAAAATCCCCGAGGTTTCTCCCGCAGCTGCCCGGTGCCTGCTGCTCGTGCTCTCCCTCATTATCATTCTAAGCGAATACTACGATATATATATATATATATATATATATATATATATATATATATATCACGCGTTCGTTCTCGAAAATTTAATCTCCCTTCTCTCGGCAATGCCAGGGGTTGAAAATGCCGCGTGCACGCGGATTTTCACGGCCTGTCTTTGGCCCTTCGCCGAATTTATCCCGAGAATACGAGGAAGATTTTCTTTTTTAACGTTCATGCGTTACATTTTGGGGCGCGTCTTGCACCCCATTTTTTATATAAGCCATATAATATATGGTCGATGGAATATTGCAAGGTAAATTATTTCCTTTTGTCTCCTCTTAGAGAAAGATTTTTTATTGCGAAAATAAGGATTGTAAAGTTTTCGGTACCAAATTACGTTCAAAATTTACCAAAACCTTCGAAGAATCGGGTTTAGATCCATTTTCTTTGTGTACATATGAACTCAAAAAGATTTGAACGTATGAAAATCGAGAATGGCTTGAGCTACAGTACTGCCATCTTCGATCGCTTCATGTACCTACTGTGATTTTTGTAAGAATTTAAAAGGGAAATTATAAATTTGGTTTTTTTCGAAATTTAACTACAAGACGATTTACACAAGGAGAGACTCATTCACAGTTAAATTTAAGGACACTCAATCAAAGCGCTCAGATTTTATGGTATTTTGGATTCTCAGAAATGAGTTTTTTTACTTGTTTTGAAAACTTTAGAGTGTGTTCAGCAATCGAGCTTGTGTACAAATCATGCAATATACTTGGTTTGATATTGATTTTTATCTATGAAAAATCTGCCCAAGCATTGAGAATCGATAAAAATTTGGATGATTATGAAATCTTTTGGAATTTAAAAAAATCGAAAAAATTTCGCGAATCAATATTAAACAATAGAGAATATTTAGTTACGATATCCGATGGCGTTTATCAGTGCATGGCGTCTTCTTATATAGAAGTAATCAAAATGAAATAACGAAATACGGAATCAAAAAATACAATGAATAATAAATGATTTAGGAAAATTTCGAAACGATAAACACGCAATAGGCACACATTAGAAAAATGAGGTTTTTATACAATTTTTCTAGCATTTCAAATCGCGTAAAATCCAGACAAGCCATTTTGAAAAATAGGGAAAAAAATGCAAATTGAAACTTGCTCGGTTCTTTCTTTTAGTGTTAAAAAACTTTGCCAAAATCTTTCAATGAAGCTTTCTCGATGAAAAATCCAAAATTGAGAAATCCACTTGGTCGGAAAGGCGGTTTTGTAAATAGAGAATAATAATAAGAACGACCTGCAAGTTTCGATTTACATTGAAATTATATTTTGTTTTCCAAATTGTATAAAATGATTTTTCGCTATTTGAGCAGCGACAATTCAAAAACAGCTGAGAATATTAAATTGCTTTTATTCTTAATTATACTTTCATTCAAATGTGAAATAACTAATTATGACGCCTAACAATGTCAGACGTCTCGCAACAACTAAACACCACCGATACATTTAGAACCGTCGACCAATTTTTAAAGACGAAATAACTAATTTGACTTGAGATGGACATGTCAATTGAATATTTGCATTTAACTTCGATTTCTTTCTTCATGAACATTGAGGATTACGTAACTGCTACTCGTTGCACAAAAAATGTGATAAATTGCGCTTGATAATTAATTTCCATGCGTTTTCCTTTTTTGTGACAATTTGCAATATTAGTAGCTCTTTATCATCATTTCGAGTCCATTTTAAAACTGGTGACACTTGTTTATTTAAAAACCGCAAACGCTTATTTCGAACGAAAATTTCCGAAAGTATAACAATAAGCTAGGCGATGTCGGTCGTATTTGGCCTGAACGAATGATCAGAAAAAGAGGGTGTTGATGCTCATTCTATGTAAACAGTAAATTCATGGAAGAGCAATTGTAGGTACGCTAGGTACGAAGCTCCCTAGGGCTATGAAAACGATAATAGAATTTACACCTGAAACGTGTCGAATTTTTCAAATCTCTATACTGCAGCTCATTTCACGTATATCGGATTAATTTTCCTACGAAATATTTTCAAGGCTTTAAACTTCCAGAAAAAAAACCCGAAAAAGGATTCTCTGGTTCGTTCCGAGACATACCAACCCCTACAAACTTTTACCACTCAATGAATTTCACCAATGTCAAAATTTATCCAACAAATATTTTAGCTCATATAAAATTAAGACAATAAAAACAGACGAATATTGTTGAATCTTCAACCGCAAACACGGTGACTCTGACCCATCTCACTACACACCGATCTGTTAAAATCTCTCTGTGACTTTAGAAAATACGTGAATATTCGGCTAGTTACTCAAGCGAATATGTTCGTCGCTATAAAATTGAAAAAATCAAAGAAAAGTCGGTTTTTCGATTTCGAAAAAGAGAACACAGGACTATGCTTCCTTTTTCGTAACGCCTTCTTTAACAAGAAAATTGTTATTACAGATCAATCAGAATTATAATAGTAAATAGTTGGTGGTAAAAAAAAACGCTTACTATAAAATCAATAAGCCCGACCCCCTTTACCTACCATCTCACAGGTCGGTAATGTCTGATTTAGGAGGACCCTGTTTTGCCCGTACAGCAGATGTGCGCGCGCTCTTCTACGCAAGAGTAAGGATCGAAATTTCGTTTAGCATCTGTCGTTGAATTCTTTCGCATTTTTCTTTTCTATCCTATTAATACCGCGATAAAAGAGAAACAAAAAACAAGAATGGCCTAGATCCGCTCCCTAATAGGACAAGTCGTGCGATCTATATTTCCTTATCGCCAAATTAAATCGGACGATACATCGCGAATGTCGGGAGACATTTTTTGTTTTTGCAACAACAGAAATATAACAAAATACGAAAAATCTCATTCGCTTATCATAGAATCTATTATCCTTCAGCTTTTTCAAATATACCAGTAAAATAATTCGTTAAGTTGTTTCGCCATAGAACAAAAAGAACCATTTATTTCTTAATTCGGATAAACTTCCGTTTAGAACATATACCCGATCGATCTAAAATTTGGTATACTTATGTATTTTGATGCGCTGATTAAGAATATCATACTCAAAATACCCGCAAATTCGATTTTCAAGGTCAAATCGACAAAAAATCAATTTTTTCGAGGTTTTTCGCTTATATTACGATAAATATAGATGTTAGAGAAAAATGTTTCCAACAAAAGTTATAGACCATGAAAAAATTGATATTTTTTGTTCTATACATTTTTCGTGTACGACCAGTCGTTACAGACAAAAATGCTAAAATTATTCCAAATTGGTATGTTATGCCAAAACTCCATTAGTTTCGATTTAATAATCTACTCACGCACTTACCACGGGAAGGTTGGAGTTTGGTCTTAGAAGTGCATTTTTTTTCGTTTTTCTTTTTTTTGTTTTAATTTTTTTTTGTTTTTTAATTTTGTTTTTGGTTTTTGAATAGTGTTTAAAATTTGTTGTATTTTCAATGTTTTACGCACACACGCACTCACACACACACACACACACATACACACGCACTCACACCCACACACACACGCGTGCCCGCGTGCCCGCGTACACACACACACACACACACACACACACACACACACACACACACACACACACACACACACACACACACACACACGCGCGCGCACACACGCACACACACACACACACACGCGCACACACACATGCACACGCACTCACACACACACACGCGCGCGCACACACACACACACACACACACACACACACACACACACACACACACACACACACACACACACACACACACACACACACGCACACACACACACGCGCACACCCACATGCACGCACACACACACACACACGCGCGCACACACATACACACGCACACACACACACACACGCGCGTGCGCGCGCACACGCACACGGACACACACAGAAATACACAGCGGACACACACACACATGCAAACACACCGACACACTGGTTCAAATACCCCGTAAAAAAAAATTAAAAAACAAAAAAAAATTAAAAAACAAAAAAACAATAAAAAACAAAAAAATATGCACTTCTAAGACCAAACTCCAACCTTCCCGTGGTAAGTGCGTGAGTAGATTATTAAATCGAAACTAATGGAGTTTTGGCATAACATACCAATTTGGGATAATTATAGCATTTTTGTCTGTAACGACTGGTCGTACACGAAAAATGTATAGAACAAAAAATATCAATTTTTTCATGGTCTATAACTTTTGTTGGAAATATTTTTCGCTAACATCTATATTTATCGTAATATAAGCGAAAAACCTCGAAAAAATTGATTTTTTGTCGATTTGACCTTGAAAATCGAATTTGCGGGTATTTTGAGTATGATATTCTTAATCAGCGCATCAAAATACATAAGTATACCAAATTTTAGATCGATCGGGTATATGTTCTAAACGGAAGTACACCCCTTAATTCTACTAATGCTTATAATTTCCGATCGATAATAATAAAAAATTGGAAAGAAATGAATTCTGGGCCTAGCAATCAATTTTATAGTAAGGAAAAATCTACCCCCCCCCCCCCCCCCCTGGCCCTTTGGGTCATCCCTAACCGAACAAGATCGTATTCGCCTCACGAAGACGCGATTCAACAAGTCCGTAGAAACGGATAATTTGGAACAGCCTGTACCAACAGACTAATGAACAGTTGGCTCCTATTGGTAGTAGTAGGTGCCTGGGCTTAAGGCTTCGCTATGTACGGTGGTAGCGCAGCTGGCTTCGCAGTGCCTTGACGCCCTCTCTCTCGCCCTTCTGCTTGCTCGAACGGTTTTCTAGCCCCTCTACTATTTCTCATGTGCATAACTATATATACATGTATATATAGAGGTGGGCAATGTTCTCTAGCCTAGCTGCTGTTGCCCCGTGAGGTCTAGGAAAATATAATACGTTACCCCTCTACGTTAATCCATATAGTTGCAACGAGCCTCACGGGCAATAAAGAAAAAGGTCGGTGAACAAAAAATCTCGGTCGAAAACTGACGTCGACCTTTTTCCATCAGACGCGAAAACGTCTCGGTATTTATTTCGTTCGTCGCGGATTCGTTGAACAAAAAAAAAACTTGAGAATATTGAAAAAATAAATTTCTGTTTTTGTGAACGAGATCTTAGGTTCATGGAAATAATGTATGATAGATTTTATAGCAGAGAAAATAATTGAGTGATTGATTCAGGAATCGAGCAGTGACGCTCGCCGAGTACCTGCGTTAACTCAGAGCAATAGTTTCGTTACCTGAATATCCTAAAAAAATGGGGGGTTCGTAACGTACCCATAGATGGCGCGAGTAGTATATTAATACCTACAGTAAAATATACCTTAGCATTACTATAAACGTTAAAATAATACTGTTCACACGACGTTATGGTTTTTTCAAAATTTTTGTGCATTTTTCATTGTTCTCTCTTCCATTTTTGGCGTTTGGTCATAATTAGCACGACGAATGAGAATATTATACACGCCCGTTCAATCGATTTTGAAGTATACCGTTTTCATTTTTTCCCTTGAGAATATAGATCTTCCACGGACGATTTATCACATATTTAACGATAAAATTATTTTAAAAAAGGATATGAGATATTAATAAAGAGCACGACACTAGTAATTTCTCGACACTTAGTACACATTTGTTCAAAAGTGACGGTTAGAATTAGCCATTAACGCCCTTCACCCCTTTAGCTATCTGTGCATTTCTTATTTTCATTCCGCAAATGCAATCCACTTATTTCCAATAAATCAACACAACTTAACCGATCAGTCATCAATTAAATAACAAAATAATCAAACAAACAAATTCTTCGAAACGCGTCGAATTTTTGCATTTTTACAACCTGCGAGACCACACGTGACTGCGGCGCGTTGCAAATTTGCCAACGCTTAAAATTAAATACTTGACTCGCTTTAACTTCGCCTTGATCGACAAACGAAATAAAAATTATTCGATAACGGTAAGTTTATAATCCCGCGAGAAAAAAAATATATATAGAAAAACACGAAAAAAGAAACGAATCGAAGCCGATTACGCCAGACTGGACTGGTTTTTGCGAAGGTCGTCTCAAGAAAAAAGAAAGAAGCCTTGCTTGCGCGCACCGCTTGATGAGATCTCCGGGTGATCTATCCGTTCTCTCGCGCCAATCCCTCCCTCTTCTTTTCCTCGTCGTTATACATCTCTCCGTCTCTCTCCGATCTTTCATCCGTTCGTGCCTCGCACGTACACTTATGCCCCCGTATAAATGGATATATACCCACATATATATATATATGTGTGTGTGTGTGTGTGTGTGTGTGTGTGTGTGCGTGTGTGTGTGTGCGTGTGTGTGTGTGTGTGTGTGTGTGTGTGTGTGTGTGTGTGTGTGCGTGTGTGTGTGTGTGTGTGTGTGTTTGTGTGTGTTTGTGTGTATGTATGTGTGTGCATGTCCGTGTGTGTGTGTGTGTGTGTGTGTACGTGTGTATTTTTTTCATCTCTTATTTTCATTATTCGTCGTTTCCTCGCGCGGAGACAGCTGCAAGCGTTACGAATGCGAGGATAACGAGCGCATCCAAAGGATCAACGAATCCCCCATTATGCCCACTGTAAAATCGTGAGGAAAGAAGGCGAAGAAAAAAAAATGCACGAAAGAGAGAAAATAAAGGGAAAAAAAGGAGCAAACGTTGTCGAGCACAAAAGGAACGGATCTCACGGAGGAACCGAGGATGACAAAATTCAGGGGCTGGGAAGTTGCGCCCGAGCTTTTGAGAAGCCGGAGAATTCGGAGAGGCTACGGTGCGATCCTTCTTCCTCGTTCGTCGGTAAACGCAATGTATACCTGTACACGTATATATCTATATATATATAGGACTATGTATATCTTCTTACCTGATACGAATACCTACCACTGGCCCTCTTACGGATTATACGCACCTAGGAAGGTTCCCTCGTATATATATATATATATATATATATATAACCATACTCCTAACACGAGTTGGCTAGCCTACGACACCGACAAGTAGGAAGCTATAAAACATTTTGCCAGTTGTATACATACGTATGTACTCAACTATATACATATATTTATATATATACATACATGTGCGATATATCTGTGTTTAATAAAAAGACAAAGGCTTGTTCCGCATTTGAATCGTTTAGAGTTTTATTAGGATTTTATTACAGGGTGACAAACGAAAAGTTCTCTGTCTTTGATAACGAGCATATATCAACTGTTTCTATCTCTCTCTCGCTCATTCTCTCTTTATTTCTTTCTTTCTCTGTATCTATTGTTTATAATGAAACTAGGGTCTCGAGGATGCTTTAAAAGCAACATCTGTAAGATCGAGAGAGCCACAATTTTGACTTTGAATGAGAAGAGATTGTTTATATGTAAATAAAAGACGACGTTTTGGATGAGTAAAAAAAGTGGAAGGTTGCATTTTTACACGTGTAAAGGGTGGTGTAACGAATTCCGGTTAATTAAGATTCAGTTATGTCATCGAAAGGTATTGTGCATTGTTGTTGTCAACGTTACTTTGGAACTTCTGTGTCTAGAGTAATGCATGGTGCAAATATTTTTTATCACATCTTACAAAGATTTTATTACACGAGGGTAAAATTATTCGTTATTTATTTTGTACATTTTTTTATTGCATCAATTTAAACAGTGTTTTTGTCCCTATCGAAATTTAGTAACACAGAGCTTATTGTACTGACAACAGATTCACGTTTGACAATGAAAAAGTGTGTGCTTTTTGTCTCATTTTTTCATCGAGAGGATGAGAAAAAATTTGATTACGTTATCAAGCATTGTAAAATTGCAAAAGAAAGTAATTGTTTTTTCTTATTATAGAACTAAAGTTGTTTTTAGATATATGAAATTTTCATATTTCTTATATTTTATGCAAAACGTGAACTAATTTTTTGTTTCTTTGGAGTTATGTTCTTTAAATAAAGTATTATTAATAATCTGATGAGGGGCTGTATGACCTTATCACCATATTTATACAAATTTTATTAGTGTGGCAGTCAAAACTTTTCTCTACATTGAAGAAATATGTACTACAGTAAAGAAGATAGTGAAAATTCGATTCCCAAATCATTCCAGATAGGATCATATGTTTGATATCTACGTTTAATAATCCTACGTGGCCAATTTGTTACAAATATTTATTTATCTGCCAAAAAGACGAACAATTTTCAATTAGCCATTTTATTCGCGTTTCATAAATTTTTGGTATGGTTACCCAAACTATTCGCCATTTTCGTGGCGATCGTCATAGTCACGTGACGCATCACGTGATCCATGACGCAATCGTCTTTGAACACCAGCCGAAGTATCTACCGCGACAGTTTCAATCGAATTAGGACATTTGAATCGAATTAGGCTTAAAGCCGGCCATACACGCTACGGTCCATCGGAAAGGTCCACCTGTGCAGGTGCGCCTGCGCAGGTCGACCTGAGTGTGTGTGGGAATAGACCTGTGCAGTTTTTTGAGCCTGCGCAGGCGACCGGCGCAAAATCGAAAATCGATTCTTTCGATCGACACCGTTCGGTGTACCTGTGCGTGTGTGCGTGTACTCCGATCGCCTGCGAAGGTCGCGTCAGTTGTTTTCTAATGTTTCTTTCGGACGGTTGTCTCGTCGCTCGCATCGTATTGCCACGAATGCCACATGAATACAGCAATTGAGAAAATGGCGCCACCAAATTCAACTAAAAAAATCCTTGAAGAGTTTATCGAAATTTATAGAAGTCATCCATGTCTTTGGCAAATTAAAAACAAAGATTACCATAATCGAGACAAAAAAGAAGCTGCTTATAAATTACTCATAGAACAATTGAGAGAAATTGAGCCAGATGCGAACAAAGAAGTCGTTGTGAAAAAGATCAATAATTTAAGAAGCAATGTTAGGAAGGAAAAGAAGAAATATGACCAATCTTTAAAGTCTGGGGCATCTGCTGATGATGTGTACCGTACTAAACTGCGGTACTACGATTTGTTCAATTTCGTTCATGATCAAGGCACTCCAAGGGAATCTTCATCCAACTTAGATAGTGATGACGAAAACAGTTGTGAGGTTAGTAAAAATATTTCATACTTCGTAGTATAATTTTTTATTAAGTTGAATACATAGAACACATAATTATTTTGTATTTACCGTCATTCTAAATTTCAAAGCTTAATAATATAACTATTAAGTGATGTTCCGGATATCCGTATCATCGAAAATAAAGATCCGTATCCGTATCCGCGGATATACATTTTTAACGATCCGGTACATAACTAATAACTATGTATTTAGAACTACCTACTCCGCTCGTTCAGCCTATTTTTTTAATTTACATGATCATTTTGCCATGGTACTCTTCCCTCCTGATTGAAATAATTCATAAAATTGTTTCGGACTATCTTCGCGTTGTTCAAAGTATTTCCTGGGTTCCTTCTTTCCAAGTTTTCCATGGTACTATTTTGTGTATTGTATCCTTCAGAAAATATAGTCCCGTTTTCAGAGTTTTCTCGATAAAAACATTTTTGAGGTGCATAAGACTTTTTTGAGTGTTCAATTAAAAAGTTATGTAATACACAAGATGCTTTCACTACTTTATCGATATTTTCGGGTTCTAAATTTATATGAGTATAAAATATCCGAAATCGTGATGCCATTATCCCGAAAGCGTTTTCAACAGTGCGCCTCGCGCGAGATAATCTGTAATTCAGGATTTTTCTTTCTCGCGATGTTAAGTCCGCCTGCCGAAACGGTTTTATCATATCGGGGCGTAATGGGAACGCGTCATCTGCCACAAATACATATGGTAAATTTCGGTTACTTCCTGTTAACAATTCACTGCTTGGAATATGTAAATCACTATTTTCTAATTTTTCAAAAAATTTAGTGTTTTGTAGAACCCCTCCATCGGATATTCTACCATTCATGCCAATGTCTATGTACACAAATTGGTATTTTGCATTAACAATTGCCATCAAAACCACACTATGTTGCCGTTTATAATTATAAAAATACGATCCACTATTAGCCGGTGGAACAATCGCTATGTGCTTTCCATCTATTGCACCAAGACAATGAGGAAAGTTCCATCGTTCTTCATACATCTTTGCTATTTCTTTCCACTCTTCTTCAGATGTAGGAAACTGTAAAAAAAATAACAGATTTATCATTTATACAATAAGTAGCTATTTTTTATGTTAAATATCTATAGCGGCGGGACACAAACATGTATCAAAATTATTTGTTTTCAGAGAGACAACACTGAAGATTCTTCAAATGCCGATGAAGAATATTCATACAACAGCGTATCTACCAACAACAACGAGGCCCGATCGACATCGTCAAATAATAATTCATCTCGCCCACCAAAACCTTGTAAAAGAAAATATGAAAGCATAGCAAATGAAGTATTGGAATCGGTACGAGATCACTTTAAGCGTCCTCGCCCAATTGTAACAGAAGATAGGTGCGATATTATTGGCAAAAATGTGGCGATGAAATTGAGGGCTTTAGATGCGAAACAAATAATAGTCGCAGAAAAACTTATTAATGATTTACTTTTTGAAGCAGAAATAGGACACCTCACTCCCGAGCATGCCTATATTAACATGAGAGATATTTTGAAACAAAATCAACGAAGTTATGTTCCTGCTCAGCAATATCGACAATATGTATATCAATCCTCTCCTACTTCCAATAGGGCATATACTCCTGTAAGTTTTGTTTCTTCCGGAAGTCCTAGCCCACCCTGCCTTCCATTTCCCACCAGTCAAAATTCAGAGTATCTTTCTCAATCATTTCAAACCAGCCATCTCCTCAACAGTTCCGAAGGCAATCCCTACTCTACGAAACAAATGCGAATACCTACAATTCCGGGAAATCAGCCCGGTGAAACAGAGATAGGTTTATCGATTCCAGATTCGGCAGCGACATTTCTTAATAATTTCAATGTTGATAATGAATAATTTGTACGCAACAGTTTTGTACTTTTATGATTAAAATAAAAATCTTATGTTTTTCAATAAATATTATCTGTAATATAACAGTGTTTTAATTAATTACCTTCAAATAATCTCTTCTAAGAACTTTATACAAGGCCTCACATGTTTCAGGAATAATTTTTCCAAGCGCCTGAGGCGAAATAATTGCTGAAAATTTTAGATCCTCATAACTTCTGCCAGTTGCGAGAAATCTCAATGTAACTGATAATCTTTCGTGCGCAGAAATACTATTTCTCATAACTGTGTCTTCTTTTTTTATCATAGGAGTAACCATTTCAAGTAATTGAAGGTATGTTTTCTCGTCCATTCGGAGATAGTTTTTAAAATCTTCTGGTTCAAATGTTAATTCATTCAATAAATTAACATGACTATACATGGTGCGTTCCATAAGTAATGCGACCAATTTTTTCCTGACGCGACGATACACCGCAGCGTGTTCTAACCTGTTGGGAAAGGTGGAGGGGAGTGTTAGCTTCAAAATGCGCCTGGTCTCGGTCGCTTCCGAGCAGCAGGAGAGTCAGGACGTGCATTCCCGTGAACCGCGTTTGAGGTTAACGTAACACGGCGCGATGGATCGTACTGTGGAGCAACGTTACGCTATCAAATTCTGCGTTAAACTTGGAAAGTCCGCCACCGAAACGTTGCCATTAATTCAGCAGGCCTTTGGGAGTGATTGCTTGTCAAAATCACAAGTTTTCCGATGGCACAAGTCGTTCAAGGAGGGCCGAGAGGAAGTCACCGACGAACCCCGCATTGGACGTCCATCAACCTCCCGAATTGACGAAAATGTGACGCGTGTGCGTGATTGTTTAAATTTTGACAGACGGTTGAGCCTTCAATTGATAGCAGAAACTCTTAACATTACGAAAACAACAGTTTTTCGTATTGTAACCGACGATTTAAACATGAAAAAGGTGTGCGCCAAACTGGTCCCTAAAGTGTTGACCGACGAACAAAAGAACACGCGAGTGCTTCGATGCCAAGAACTCTTGGAAATGTGTGAAAATGATCCTAATTTTTTAAACTCAGTTATCACCGGTGATGAGTCGTGGATTTTTGAGTACGACCCGGAGACAAAAAGACAGAGTTCAGAGTGGCACACTCCATCGTCGCCCCGCCCCAAGAAGGCACGCATGAGCAAATCCAGAATCAAAACCATGCTCATTGTCTTCTTTGACGTCAGAGGCATTGTTCACCATGAATTCGTACCTACAGGGACCACTGTGAACGCAGCTTTCTACTTGGAAGTGCTAAAAAAATTGAAAAAAAGGGTCACACGTTGCCGAAGCGACATCAAGAACGCGTGGAAGCTGCATCATGACAACGCGCCAAGCCACAGCGCCTTCGTTGTCAACGATTTCCTGGCCAAGACCCACACCCCATTGGTTTCCCAGCCTCCCTACAGTCCCGACCTGGCACCCGCAGACTTTTTTTTGTTTCCTCGTTTAAAACAAGGCCTGAAAGGAAAACATTGGGGCACAATTACAAACATCCAGGCACATGTGACATCGGCTCTAAAGGACATCCCGGAGAAGGCCTTTCAGGATGCCTTCCAGGCCTGGAAGCATCGCCTCCAAAAATGTATCGATGCGGGAGGGTGCTATTTTGAAGATTTCTAACCATTGGTACAAATATATTCAATAAATAGTTTTTTATGAATTTGGTCGCATTACTTATGGAACGCACCATGTATGTTTTCCTTTTCAATAACCAATGCTTGCACCACTTTTTTCGCTTCCTTTTCACTGTTTTTGTATCTTTTATCTTCAAAATTAAAGCAAGGCCTAGCAATGCCAGCGCGTTATCGTCCTCATTCGATGCCATCGCAAAAAGAACTGAAGACCGCTCCGGTGCACCGGAACGTCCCCATACACGCTATCAATGTTCGGGTGACCTGCGCAGGCATACCTTCACAGATGACCTCTCCGGTAGAACGTAGCGTGTATGGCTTACTTTAAACGTCGGATGTCGCGTGTTAAATAACGCAGCCTATTGGATCGCCGTGTAAGAGACAAGCCAGAAATATTGCTGATCTGATTGGTCACGAAAACGATATTAAACTGAACCGATAGAAACAAAATTCGTGCGACGTTCTCCACGAACTGTGCCGTGTTCGCGCCAAATAAGTACCAATGCTTACATAAGTTTTTAGAGGTGCTGCTTTTAACTGGATAAAAAAATGAACTTCCTCAAATTTTCCAATATCATAGCAACGCTATTCGCTTTTCGATAGAGATCAATCGAACTAATCACCATTTTAGATTTTTTTTTATTAAAAGCCTATTAAAGCAAATTGACAACGGTTAAATATTTTCAAAATACGTATTTGTAACGACATTGTACGCTTTTTGAATATTTTTAAATGTCCGATTTTAACAAAAGTGTCACGTACCACGTTTCCAACAAAACGTTTTGCGATGGCCAAGGTTTAGTGGATCGGCCTCGAGAGAAATGCAAAAATCGAAAAGATCTCTTTAACATTTTAATTAAGGTATGATCGTGCAATTATATCATTTAGTACTAAGCTTATCACCGGCTTTTACGGTAAAATGTACCGTCTTTTTTAACCCCCAGCAGGCTTAGTGTTATAATTGCAATTACCACATTTTTTCGTTTTCTTCGTAAATATTCAAAATAATTAATTTGAAATTCTCGATTAAGGTTGTTTCAGGAAAAAAGAAACTCAGATCATTGTCTCAATCGTAAATTTTACTCGTCCCGAGGCTCTGCCGAGTCTCTCGATGTGCATGCGCTTTAGGGTGCACACGGAGAGGGGCAACTCGGCGAACGCACGCACGCACTCGCTCTCCCCTTCTCTGCGGCGAAAGCGCATATCAATTGCGTACCAATGGCGCCTTGCAAACTCCGACGTTCCGCAAAATGAAAATTGCGGGGAAAGGAAAATATTCTTGCTAGCAAAAAATGATTCGTCCATGAGGTGAATTTAATTAAACAAATCATTTCCGATCCAATTCGTGAGCGATAGACCCACCAGTCTTTAAAAAAATCGTCTATTTTTCATGTAAGTTTATTTATTCAAATACTTCACCATCTCTTTCATTAAAGAGGTTTTATCGTGTGTAGTATTGATAATATTATTATTATTTCTCTATAAAATTCTTAACTATGAAAGTTTCTATGAAAATTTATTATGTTTAGATAATAGCAGCTTATTTAGGATCGGACAGGGTTTTAAAATATGGGGAAAAGCGAGAAAACAAACATTCGATTAGACAACAAAGTGAATAAATAAATTTTAAAAAAGCCTGGTTTTATGAGAAATCTAATATCGTCGAAATATTTTCAAACGAAAATAATTAATTTTAATACGGGTAGGTACCTAAGGACGTATTTTGATATTTCAAGTATAGCAGGCATAAAGCGTTAATAATTGTTAAATAAAATGTATATTTTTCGATTATTACAAAGTGTTCCTTTCTTTATCTATTCACTTTGTTGTCTAATCGAGTTTCTGACTTATCAATGAAAAGCAAATTATTTACAACTCTGACGTACCATAAATCTACGAAGGTCAAATAATATAAAAAAAATTTATCGTCAATTTTATCGACAATGAGCCGAAATTTTCGTCGCATATCCGGATGAACATGTGTATACGGGCTATATACAATATACTTACAACGGCGCACTTTAATATTTCAAATACCAGAGGCCCAGGATATGAAATATTGGTTATAGTGTGTTTTGTTTTGTAAAAATAAATCAAGAAATCTAAAGAGTACGATAATTACGTTCACTTCTCAGAGAAGTATGACCATACGGTTTTACTCCTTGAAAATGACACCAAAATTAAAAAATTGTAACATATGAGATATTAGCGCAACAGCTGTCTATTGAAGACGTCAACATTTCAATTTTCTCCAAGATCCAAATTAACCCTGTAAGAATATAGACATAAAAAAGTAAATGTATCGCCAATAATCGCAGTAAAATAACTGCATTTCCTGTCGGAAAAACAAGCGAAAAGCACATTTTTGTTTCAGCACGGTTTTCTAGATATGATTTTCACAAATGATGACTCAATTTTTCGAAAAATCTAGAAATTTATTATAATCGCAATATCTTCCTTAGATCTTTCGTAATAAATATGACCGCGTTTGTTAATTAATCACCACTCTCCTCGTTCCGTTGATTAAACATCACAACGTAATTAATAATTATCATTATCAATAATAATAACAATTATTTTGATTATTTATATGACGCATAGCATTGTAATAAACGTTCTTGATTAACATTACAATCTTTACTATAATACTGAATCGCGAATTCATGAAGAAGTACATTTTTACTAATTTAAGAATACACAGCAATTATTTTTTGCTATTTAACGAGAGAAATATATATTCAAAAATCTCGCGATCCAATTAGTATCCCGCGCAAAAAGACAAACATGTTCCACGAAATTGTCAAATCATCGCCATCACGAGTTACGAAAATCGTTTATTTTTCTCGATTTCAGTCGCATAATCATTTCTCTCCCCATCTTTTTCGATTCCTCGCGCATGCAACAAACCAAAAACAAAAATAATACCTATGCGGTCGTAAAAGTCCAGTAATCCGTTGCGTTTAATATTCTCGTTTTTTACTTGACTATAGAAGCAAGAACCCCGTCCCCCCAATAAAGGCAACCCTTCTTTGAAAAAATGTCAATCCTGGGCAATGTGAAAAAAAATCTCCATTGCGTTTGACTCGGGTAGCATCGTAGTGAAAGCTGCAGCCCGAAATAGACAACAATGGAAAAACGGACACGCTTGCATAATGAACCTTCGTCATACATGTAATACTTCGCTGTCGGTTCACCAATAGATACAACCGTACACGAATACGAATATTAACAATTATATAACCAATTATATATACATATATTCTTGTTCCACATAAGTATACGCGGAAGTGCAGAAGTAAAAACGGTGCCTCGGGGAAGCTTTCTGATTGGACAGCCAAAAAGATAAATCGCCCCTCTACCAAAGAAGCCCTGTCCTATCAGCAATTCCCCTCTGCAGTGCAAATGCAACTCATATAATACATAACTATCCCCCCTTTTGGCCTTATGTACCATCGATGCACGCACAGAGCGAGAGAAAGAGAGAGGGAGAGGAAAAGAAACGTTGCGTGTGCATCCCGTTTTGCGAAGCTTTGCTTCTCCCCTCTGTTATCTGACGCAGAATTCTCTCCACTCACTAACACACACACACACACACACACATATATATATATATATATGTGTATGGACATGGACATGGACATGTATAGATGGGCTCCAAAGAATACTGCACGGCCCCACGCTTCACTCCCTCATCGCTGATGAACGCATACCATGCATATACGTATATAGTAGGCATTATTGGTGCATCGGTCGAAATTCCAAACTCGTCATTCGATTGGCGAGTTCGCTTGCGAATGCACTAGTGAGACTAAGCCCATCGGTGCATCGTGCGGAGATATATATGGAGCCGTATATATACTACGTATGCGAATCACTCTGCTGCACTGGCGGGTGGGGGGTAATGCACTTTACTTCGAGTACTGGAACGCTAGTGTGCGCCTTTCTCTCCCTCTCTCCCTCTGCCTCTCTGTCTGTCTGACTGTCTGTTTCTCTCTCTCTCTCTCTCTCTCTCTCGCTACTCCCCTTCTTTTCATCGTCACCCGGTTTTATATACTTATATGTATATATGCGTTATTCTGCGGCGGACATTCGTACGCATTCCGTTCAGTGCATAAAAGTATTCGATTTTGGGATATTTATCAAAAGAAAAAATTATTTTGTGATGAATTAATTGTACGTCACTGTCAGATAAACATCGTCATTGTTTCGACTTAAAGACAAATACAAAAAAAAAATCGTCTTCCAATATATTTGGTGGAAAACCAGTTAATCGAACCGATGGGTGTCATGAATAGCACGTTCTTAATTAATGGAACTATTCATTCGTATATTAAATGGCATTGCAAGCAATGTTTATAATTTATAATGTTTATAATTTTTTGAAATTGCGATATTTTATTTTGATATAAACATGCACATGGACTCGATGACCTAAAGGTAGACAGGGACGTTTATCTGCCTTTTTTTAAGCCAAAAGTTTAAGGCGCTGACTTCAAAAAGAAGTTAAATCATATTTTATTCCGAAAGTGATTTTACGATCATCTCATGGTGAAAATATTCATGGAAATTTTCGATTTTCCATCCTTCATTGCTATTAAAGTTCGGGCATATGTTTTCACTTAGAAATATTGCATCGAACCATTCAATGACTTGAAAGACTCGACATGTGGATCGGTCTCGGAGTTTTACGTGACCGCGTTTCATATTTCCTCAAGCGGAAATTTGTGACACACCGATAACCGATACACCGATAAAATCTCGCAGATTCTGATATACAAACGGTTATTTTCTTGCGATCGAACCACGTTTTGGGTTTTTTTACACAGTACTTAGGTACTCGAAAGTAAAAGAAATTATTTACCCCTGACCTGTCTCTGGACCATCGACCACAAACTATAGTGAAATTAAACATAACATCATTCGTGTAAAAATCATTTCATCACCAGTTTGGAAACCGGTGAATATTTTTACCCACATATTTGATAAGAATTTAATAATTTTAGCTCGATCGAGGATTTTGGACTCGCCGAAAATTTTGTTTTTTCACGTAAACGAAATGTATTTTTCCGCATATAGTCAACGTTCAAGAGTTCCCCCTACGTATGTTCTATACTCGAATTCGAGTACCTGCGCTTGGACGATTATAGACCGCTATATATATAGTATATTAACCAGTATAGAACTATATATATAGGTTTCGTCGGTTTTCCTTCGTGAGTTCGACAGCTGCTCCGGAAAATCGAGATCTGGAAGCGCTCCTGGAAGAACGACAGATGGTACATTCATGGCTTTCGTCATAGAAAACCATGCAGACCGTTTATAGCCTGCCCCGATTGATACTCCCATTTTTGGTACCAGGAATTCTTCATAGTGTGAACGAGGTGAATTCAGAACCTGCCATACCAGCTCGAGAAAAACAATTGAAAGCAAAAATATATATATTTATATATATAAATAGCTCAATTATAATTAAGAATATATTCTTGAAGTCATAGGATAAAATTTAAAGTTCGTAGATATATACAGCACTTACCATTAGAGCAAGAGCACGTCATATAGGTAAACCAACGCCTGGTTGAGGCACTCGATACCTTTACGGTCTATTCAATAGTTCCGTTCGTTGGGATGGCAGATGTTTGTCAAAGCAAATGTAAATCCCCATTTCTGTATACCTAGTTTACCTGCGTACTTGCTTGCCTGCATGAGTGTATATACAGGGTGTTGAGCAACTATCTAGACCCAGAAAATACCTAGGTATTTGGTGTTAGTACAAACAAAACTATTTTTTTTTATTGTTTTGCAATAAAAATTGGCCGAGATATCAATGCGTGAAGGGTGAAAGCTTAAACAATATCATCGAGCCCACTGTCGTTGCGTATTCGACAAAAATGATTTTCTTTGAACGTATCAACTCGTCATTCTTTTATTAAAGTGTTATTTTGAGAGAAATTAAGTCAAATATGTACTAAATGAAAGAGCGTGAAGAATTTCGACGCTTATCTAATTGTAAGTCGCGAAAGAGCCATTTCTATGGTAGACGATCCATGGATGAAACCGCGTATAGAGCCAACACGAAAAAAACCATGTTTTAAAAACGAAAATGTTAAATCAGTTTCCTGAACACTTTTATTTTCAATATTTCTTCAAATTTTTTCGCACGATAAAAAGAACTTTTTTACCTATCGACTTCATCAAAACATTTTTTTGTTAAGCCCATGAGGAGCGTAATTTTTGAATATTTTTTTCAATAGATGTTTAATGCTTATTAAATTACCATGTGCGTTTTAAGAAACTGACCCTTTTTAGCGTTCTACAGAAGATTATTTTTGAATTTATTTGAGCTGATCTGAGATGGAAGAGACTACTTTCGCAAACCAATAACAATTTTCTAAGCTTACTTTTCAACGACGTATCGACAACATCAAATTTTTATTTTTATCAACCGAAAAATTTGTTATGTGCATGGGACGGAGGTATTTAACAAATTCATGCAATTATATGTTTGAGATTTACTAAATTTAGAGTTCAACTACCCCGAAAACAAATTGTAAAAAAAAAGTCTTTTGAAAAACGCGGTCAATGAACATCTTATTTCCGTATTCTCTCGCAAACTCATATTCCTGAGAACTCATATTCATAAGACAAAACTATCATGATAAAAAATAAAAAACAAAATTTACGAACCCGAAATAACTGAATAAAAATAGAAGTTAGATTTTCGTTATTGTTATTAAATAAATGATAATTTCGAAAAAGGTTTATTGCAACAAATGGTTGGCAAATTATTTGTTACTAAATACAGCCCTACTAGAGGGTATACAATTTCCGTCAAATATATTTTAATATTAACCATAATCATAATAACAATATGGAGTAATAACACTCAAAGGAATGAATGAGTATAATAGAATTTTCGAGTCTCTTTGGGCACCTACTTTGAACACTAAAGAATACTTTATTGTCAGACCCTCCACGATTGCTACGTAAACACGAGATATTTTCGTAAAATTTGAACACGATTCGTCCGCATGAACGAAAGAATGTATAAACACGGATAGATCGTATACAATTTCGGGTTTATTCATGCCTTTGCATCTCATTTCCTGTCATTCCCGTACACGTTTGTCTAAATATATATAACTCATTCATGATAAATACTACGACCTCACCACTACGATTAGAGAAAAGTTGGTGAATATGACCCAGACAATTAAAACCGTTGGATACGAGGGTGCTGCCAAAAAAGATAATTAAATTGTCGTAAGACAATTATCAAGATAATAGTACGGATTTTTGAAAAGGTACACGAGTCTACTGATTGTGAAGAGTGCCAATCCAAATCTGACTGCAAAGCAGACCCCTTTCCTCAAGAAATTGTAAAAAATGGACCCTAATTCAAGGTTAATGGCCTCTAAATCATCTTCCCATACCTAAAGGGTTATACACCCTTAAGCCGGTAATATCAATTCTCTATCAGAAAAGACAAATTATTATCAATGTTGACTAAACTCGAAGCTGTGACTATAAATTTAAAATTCCTTGTGTTGAATATTGGTTTGAATTGGATATTAGTTGGCTGTCGCTTTTTAACATTGGTCATTGGTCACTTGATAGTTTTAGAAACTTCCGGTACATCAATTGTCCATCTGACTAACAAAACTTAAATTTGTTTTCATTGACATGCCGAAACGCTCCTGGGCCACTTAAAAGCTGTCTCGTGTTAAATGAGTTAGGTGGTCTATCTCTATAGTAGTCTACAAAATAAAAAATGCCGGAAAATTACAGTATAATGGACCACCGAAAAACTAGGGTAGTTCTACGGCAAATGAATTAACCTCATATTTTTTGTTTTTTTTAGCTGAATAATAAAATATTCCTGTGTCCCTTTATGGAAAAATGTGATTATTCACTATCTGTTTTGTAAAATACAGTATAAAATTAGTTTATCATACTATCATTTTTAAATTTTATCGAAAATTTGTGTATAGCAATTTATAGTTCCAATTATGAATGCTGAAAAATGTGTAATATAAGAACATTGGGTCATATACAACATTCTCCAACTGCGCATGGTCGCAATGAAAAATTGTTCTCCCCCCTTTTGCCACTAGATTCACCAATAGATGGTTCGATCTTCGTGCTTCATATATATTATCGTATATATATGCGATGTAGATCGAAATTGTCTGTTACGGGAATTGCTTGTGCAGAGGGTGGACTCAGCTAACACGAACTCAGCCTGGAGCCCTCGATTCGACCCTCGAAGAAGAGACAGGAGAAGCGGTTTGTCTCCAGCGTCGTCATTCCGATAAACGCCGAATGGCCACAGCCGCTTCCACTTCTTACATGGGTACGTATACCTATAACCCCCAAGGTATTGATCACCCGTATCGCCAAACGGTAGTCAACCAGCGCTTTAGGAAAACGACACGTTTATGGACATTATTACGGATGGTTACGAATTATTCAAAAAGACTCAATAAAGTTATGAGAGGTTCAAAATATCGGATAATTTAATTCAAACTTTGAGACAATTTTTTTGAAAATTTTCAGCATGCGAATTTGTAAACCTACGATATAAGAAGTTAATGATGAAAACCGAGGTTTGTTCAACTTTTCCTTTATTAATTACCTGCCAATCAAAATTAAAGGGGCATATACAACGTCGTATACAAGATCGAAGAAAGCGATTTTTTACATTTTCTTGCACTTTTATGTTTGAAGAGAGTCGGATTTAAAATGGAGGTTAAAAATTCCTTAGACCTTTACATCTGCCCCTTTCACCGTGATTTTAAACCCCAATGTATTTTCCGTATAGCAGTATTACCGCTAGTTTAGGAAACTTCTTTTGAATCCAATGGTTTGGGAATCTTTGTTTCGGAGTGAAAAGTTTACAAAATTAAAAATGAACGATAAAAATCGTTCCAGAGAGGATCATACATCTGGTAAATTTCGAAAGCATGCTAAAAAAAGGAAAGTACTGCCTAAAAATAGATATTCCTGAGAAAGTTAGGAAGCAAATGTGAATGTTTTCGCGAAAAAAATTAAAAAATAAGGACGATGGTCGTCCATACTTCCAAAAAATTGTAACATTAATTTTTACCTGCTATTTTAGCTTATATTTGCACCAATATTCTCTCGCAACATTAAAGTCCAGAAACGAATGGAAGGAATACAATATACCTGAGTTAATTAAAAATAATATCTACAGATTCAAAATGCTGAAAAAATCAATAAGCTTTTGAAAAGTGAGGAAAAGGTATGGTAGGACACTTTTCCATCTTCATATATATTTTACCATTTTACACAATACAAAAATGTTCATTGATTACTTGTCACATCGTGTTTATCGCAATAAACCAAATTCATCATCATAAGAACAGACCTAAAAACGTAATATAACATAAACGCTTCTATATATGCCCAGATGGAAAAACTTTTTTACGGAAGTATCGACCCTTCACTCACTCGAAGAACGTTCTCAAGAGCAAAAGACAGCACTACCCGGGGATGTATGGCAGGGAAATAAGTGATAGGGGCTTTTCACCCACTTTCATGTCTTCCCCATGCCAACACAATCCACGACGGGTCTCTCGTTCTCTCTCTCTCTCTCTCTCTCTCTCTCTCTCTCTCTCTCTCTCTCTCTCTCTCTCTCTCTTCGCTCTATACCCACTGTCAGAGAAGCCATCGGCTCTCGAAAGAGTATAACTCTCGAACGGAGTTGAACCTCAGCTTGTACATGAAGAAAGCGAAAGTTCCGAAATGAGAATGAAGGTTTAGGGAGCCAAGAAGAAAGAAAGCGGTAGCTACAAAGAAAAATGAGACTTGATCGGTTCGAGAGTGGGTCGCTGAGAAAATGAGGGGGACATTAAAATTATGCGGGAGAGTATATATTTACAAGGATATCGTACGAAGAATAAGAAAAAAACGAGAACTTTTGTGAAGAAATAAAAGGAGTGATGATGATGGTACCCAACAAGAATTTGAATATCCGGCAGGTGTGATGGAGAACGCACCACATAAGATTGTACTATTATAGGCACGATATAAAACATGTGTGCAATAGGAAGAAGTCAATGAGAAAAGAGAATGAAAAAATATATGAATAGAAGTAGATAAGAAAATCCGTAGGAAATCGGAAAAGTGAATGACATTGTGACGTCATCGTATAAATGGTTGATTGACAAATTTATCAACATTCACTGCCAGTAATACCTACGTGAATATAGAGGAAACTAAAATAGCGATCGAACCCATGAGTGATTTGCGATAATTAAACATCAAACGTGATACGTTATCGTATATTTTGACTCAATGCAAAGTTTGTCAAGCAAGTCACACAAGTGCAAAACAGACAGCGACCGATTTTCTAACGCAGGAAAATTTAAAAATGTAAGATTAACTCGAGTATTTTGTAAGAATTTGCGTTTGCTTTGAAACATTCAATTGCCTGCGGAACAATCGTCGAAAAATTTTTGTTACCGACTCACAATCAGTCGGATTCGCATTGCTCTTGATTCTGACAAACAATACTCAATTTCTTGCATTTTTTATGTCATTAGTTATTCGATCGTATATTCCGGGATTTTCAAAGTGCATTGCCGTCTAGTTAGATATGACATTGTACGAATGAATATCACGATTTTATGTGACAACAAAAACGATACGAAACTGACTCAGAAGGTAAAAAAGGTATCATTCGGGACTTTCTCAGAGATTGTTTATATTTCCGATATAAAAATTAGATTTTCATCAATTTTTTATCCAATCTTTCTCGAAGGAGTATAAACTTCGAACTGAAAATTCGACAGGAAAAAGTGGACGATCCGCTGTACTACCGACTAAGAATCTTCTCATTTTAAAAGAGGAAATTGAATCTAGATAATTTTTTTCAATATGGCGGCATGAGAATGCTCTGGGGAAAGGACCTATTGCGAATCACTACGAAATGTATATGGTTCAAATTTTCGGCAAGTGATCCTCTCGATACTATTAGTGATAGATGAGGTCAACCTAAAAGTTTTTTTTTTCACGTTGTGAACGTTTCCCCAGCATCGATAATGACATCCAATTATTATTATTTCCTTTTTACGGTATAGGTGTCTTCAAACAAATAATTACGTGGTTTTCATATTCAAAAGTATTTACGAATCTATGATCACATCTATTTTTCAGATTGTTAGTGTCACAAACAATCCCATTCACTTCATCATTATTTATGGTAATGTGACGTAGCCTCAGTCGGTAACGAAAACTGTGATCGAACTTTCTCTGAAGCTGTTAATCTTTTAGAAAAAAAGAGAACATCTAATTAGGACCCAGCAATTCTGCAACTTGCTATTTTCATCTTTTACCCAAACTGTCAGAAGTATGGGAAAAAACATGGACGGAAAACGTAACCAACGCAATTGCATTAATGGCAACTTGTATGTTGCGCATCGTCTTAATAATTATTTAGTACGATTGATAAGCTTCTAAATATTTCAGCCAAACGACAGGGAACTCTTAATTCATTGTTCATTGTCTTCATTCATTGTTCATCATTGCAATCCCCATTCCGTGTTTGAATGGGCTATAATGGCGTTACTGATTTATCTCTTAAGCCCAAGCATTATGCACCCTTACACCGCGAATATTCGATAACAAAAAATAAATTTACCATTAGGTATATCCAAAACTAATAAGCGCCGATTATGACAAAACTCATCGAACCAAATTTGCATAATCACCAAACCTGAACAAGCATCGTAAAACCGAACAAGAATAACGAATCAGAGTCTTCTTTTTTTGTGCTAAAAAGAGATGTACCAGTGGACGTTGAAGAACTCGCGGGTGTTTATTTTTGCGTCTATTTTGCAAAAGAAAGGAAAAGCACCTACGAGCGAGACAAGGAACGACGAGGGAGAGAAAGAGAAATGAGCGGGGACGGCGCGAGAGAGACAAAACGAGGAAGGGAGTCGTCGGAGAGGTATTTATATACACGCATATACATATTTACGGCTTATGCATATAACCTATACGCGTATAAAATATATATAACGTACATAGAACGAGATGAGGGGAGGGAGTGGTGGCTGAGCGCCGGTTTTTCGGCACATAGCATTGTGAACAGGGGTGACTCACCCCTGCATTAACGACATAGGCACGCCCATTTGAAAGATGGCTGCCACTGCGGTGACCAATTACACGGTCGGAAAGGGGGTGCGCCGGAAAGCGCGCGAAGGCTCGTCTAAGCCACCCTCTTCTAGAAACGTGACTACCCAACCGGGGTCATATATATATACATATATATGACTACATATATATGTACTCGTATGTAGTTACATCGAGGAGATTCAGAATATCGAGGTATGTTCAATAAATAACGGGAATTTTGTAATTTCGCGGGTTTTATTAGTCCGATTGACTCGATTTTTGCATTGTTGGGTTGGTACACATGTCTGAAAAGTATCTATACACTTTCAGCCATATTGGATGTTTAGTCGCTTGCCAGTTATCAAAAGGTTAATATGTGTTTTGATACGGTCGGCGATTTTCCATTTGTATAAATAATGGAACGAGAATTTGCATTAAATTTTGCTATAAGAATGAAACAACACGCAGCAATGTTTTAGAAATATTAAATATTGCTAATGGTAAATCTGCTATGAGTAAAACAAGGATTTACGAGTGGTATAAGCGTTTCCAAGAAGGCCGTGAAGACGTTCAAGATGACGAGCGCCCTGATCCACCCAGCACATCAACAACTGATGACAACGTGGAAACGAATGAAAGAAATAATTATGAACGATCCCCGAATTACAATTAGAGAAGTCGCTGATTATGTTGGCTCATGCCGTGACATTTTTTCAGATGTTTTGGGTATAAAACGTGTGACAGCAAAATTTGTACCAAAAGTGTTGAATTTCGAATAAAAACAGTGGAGAATGGAAATTGCTCAGGAGTCCCTAAATGAAGTCAACAACGATGTAGAACTATTGAAATGTGTCATAACAAGTGATGACACGTGGGTTTATGGTTATGATGTCGAAACTAAGGCTCAATGGTGGATGCATCGTGGATCGCCAAGACCGAAAAACGCTCGACAAGTGTGGTCGAATGTGAAGGTTATGGTCACTGTGTTCTTTGATTTTAACGGCATCGTGCATCATGAGTTCTTGCTACAAGGTCAAACGATCAATAAGGAGTACTACCTACAAGTTCAACGCCGTTTACATGAAGCAGTCCGAAGAAAACGCCCGAAATCGTGGCAAAACAATTCATGGCATCACAATAATCCACCTGCTCACACTTCATTGCTTGTTCGTGAATTTGTAGCCAAACACAACACTGTAGTGATGTCGCAGCCTCCATATTCGCGCGACATAGCCCCATGTGGCTTTTTTCTATCCCCAAAAATCAAAATAACTTTAAAGGCCCGTCGTTTTACAAGCATAAATGAGATTAAAAGCGCATCGCTGAAAAAGCTAAACGCTATCCCAAAGCTCGCGTTCCAGAAGTGTTTTGGGAATTGGAAGAAGCGCTGGCATAAGTGTACAATGTCTAATGGGGACTACTTTGAAGGGGGATAATATTAGTGTACACGAATAAATAAACTTCTTTACAAAAAACAAAAGTTCCCGTTATTTACTGAACACACCTCGTATATATATATATATGTATATATGGGTGTGTATTTATTTTTTACGCATGAGGAAAATTCGACATTCTTCTCCTCCTCTCCCTCGCGCCACATCGCTTCTCGTTCGTTCCCTTCGATATGGGTCTTTGTCTCTTGTTTCCCATCCGCCCCGCCACCGCCCCTAATCTTGCTTCCTCGCACTTTCTTTTTGTCCGCCCGGCGCTTCGTATTCCCTACGCTTTTCGTCCCTCTTCCCTCTTCAACCCCTCCCAGCTCATTCCGCTTTTTGTGTCACCCTACATACCGGTCTTCGGGGCGAGCACGTGCGAGTCAGTGAAATGGCGAGAAACCTTCCGGCCTCCCAGTACGCACTTCTTCCAAACTACCACGAGTTTTTCCAATACATTATGACCGTGCAATAATATGGACAATGTTGACTCGCAGCTAAATATTAATTTGAATTTATATATTTATGAAAATTGATTGGATTGGTTCGAATAATTCTCTTAAATTAATTGGAAAAATGTGAGTTGGTAAAGTCGTAAATGGCGCAATTATGTCGTTAAAATCGATCGTATTCGCTGCAAAATAACATAAATTACTATTCGAAATCGTGAACTGTTAGCGCAATAGACTTTTTATCAAATTTAATTAGACAGATTTTATTGGCGTATAGGTGGTAGTATAGATGATTGGACATCTTTTCGAAAAATTCATAAAAGTATTTTCTTTAATCTGTAGGTCCAATTCAATAATTCTAATGATTGGTTGAAATCATAAAATTTACAACCAGGGGAAGCTGGGTATCGTCTCAGTGGAATAATATAGAAAATTTGGTATCGCAACTGACAAGAGTATAATTTTTTGTTTGAATATAAAGGATAATTGATTTGATTCGTTAAGATGGAGTTTTTAAATTGATTCTAAAACGAGTAATTGTATGAAGTCAGAAATGGCGTGATTAATTCAATTCGATCTCAATTACATTCTGGTCAAAATGATGGGGTTTCGATTAAAAGAACAATTTTTTTATAAAGTTTTATTGATCAGTTTTTATTAGCGCGAAGTCATGATAAATGTTTTATAATTATAGGCACGAGTAATTTTATGAATATTGTAGGAATATCATTATTCTCACTGTGCGAAGTTGCGTTTGAATATTGATCCGCTTATTATTTCCACGTGGTATAATTTATTCATTGAAGTTTCATCTATATTCTCGATTATTCTTATCTATTGGAAGCGAAAAATTACAATGTCCTAGTGCGATGAAAATTATTAACAATCTACAAAATCCTTGTGCTTGATCCGAGCTTGTCATTTAAACGTGGCATGATAATAACGACATTCGAACGATGCGTTTTTCACACTGACATTTTCCGTCTTAAATAATCCAGTAATTTAATATTTAATTCAAACGTCTCGAAGAATTATATTATTTTTCAACTCCGTCGAGGAATAGCGCAGTAAAAAAATAGACAAAACTATCTTGCAATTGATCAATACCCGACGAAGCTTATGATACGCTCATAAGGACAAAAACCAGAACACACTACGCAATCAAAGGAATTTATTGAACAATTTATTTTGTACAATCGATCTTTCAATCAGACTTCTTTTTGTCAAAAATCCTCTTCGACGAACACAAAGGTTTCTTCTTAGCACAGAAAACATAATTAATTTAAATTAATCGATCTTTATTAAAGCCACAAATATTTATATACACATCATTTATATTTTTATTCGTGAATCCGAGATCCGATTTGTTTCGATATCTAACGAAGAAATAATCACAAATAAATTTTATATGATAAGACAATAAATTGGAAAACCCGAAATGTAAGAGATATTACAAACGAAAATGTATTTATATTGTTTTACAATTTTCTAGTCACGTGGCAGATAAATAATCGATGAATTACAAGAGTGGTTAGTTTTCATATTAAAAATATGCTTTCATTTTTTCACATGAATTTGACGAATCGGGTGAAAAAAAAAATAATGTACTAGCTTCCCCACAAGATTCGTTAATCAACCGTCGTTTCCAATAGCCACGGGCTTAACCGTAACTCTCGTAGAAAACTGATCCTACGCCATTGGATTCCTAGAAGCGAGGATCGTTTGGGGTTCGCCGAGTAGAGCGTCGTTGAGTTCCGACCCGAACCGGCAATATTCTTGGGGTGTAGTCGCAAGAAACGTCATACTGGCAACTACCCTTGGGCCACACTGCTGCGGCTTCCTAAATATCTTTCATCTCCCCATCGCGCTCACCCACAGCCTCTTTGCTTTTCCCGTTGAAAAAATACAAGGAAAAAGAAAAATATGATAACACCCTCGACGAACGATCATTTTTCATGTACGCAAATAAAGCCCAAATTGTCCGTTTCGTCGTCTATCTTTTTACTTGTCAAAAAAGGCTTATTCTCGAAGTTTTTTTTCTGCGACTTTGCCGTTGAATTTGACGAGGTCAGTGGATTTGTGGAATAAAGTCTGAAACCGACAAGTTGATCCAATCGTCCCGGAAGTTTTCCAACAAGGGCGTGAAATCTTTAACGTATCTATGTGTGTGTATATATGTGTGTACATGGATTGTAAATATGTGTTTGTGGTATATACATGCAGGACGATTAAGATGGAATAGTCAGAAATGTCGAAAATTCGATTTTTTATGCAGAAGATCAGAAGATTCTTTTTTTTTCTATTCGAAGATCAGAAAACAAAGAAATTAAAATACGTTTTGAATCCAATAACAAAGGGACGCGATCATACTTACATCTAGTACGTGTGTGAATAAATTAATTCGCAAAAGAATATTATCGTATCCGAATAAAATAAGATAGATGAAAGAATTTTCTGCCATTTCGAATCTCGTGAAATGGAAAGACTGTGGTGGAAATTTCTAATTTCAAACAGCAAGCACAAATAACCGGAGATTTAAAATCGCTGAATTGTATGACAATTCTGTCGTTGAGCACATTCCTCCGTGTTCTTTCCTAGACAATTCATATGAAATAAACTGAAACTTTATATTTGCGATGCGAGTATTGGATCAGAAGATAGTGAAAAGTTTTGTGCTTTATTGAATATGCCATAATTTTGCGGTAAAAATAGGTTCTCTAATAGGTAAAATAGATTAGGTAAAAATAGGTAAAATTGGTTAGGTAAAAATAAGTAAAAATAAGTATTACATCAAAAATGGATTAGTTGTAAAACTGTCGTAGATATTATATTGAGAAAATCTGTAAAAGATGAAATCATGGAAAGCTGTTCTACTATAGTGTCAATGGGGGAAAATATCGCTGATTTTCTATTCAACGAAAGTACACAATCTTCGTTAATTATTTTAAATGCATTCGAGATAAACTGCGGACCAAGTGCATTTCGGTATGCACCCTCGAGAAGGAGGAATGCTTCGTCAACAGTTACAAATCGACATTTTGGAGGCTTCTCCGTCAGCTTAAGGGGTTATATGCAGTCGACTCGACCAAAAAATTCGATCATTGGGTTTTGGCATGTTTTCAAAGTATAATATTTATCTGAAGAATATCTTCACAAAATGTAAGAACCCGCCTAGCTTATTCACGTGGTAACAAGAGTGTACAGGTAGCGAGTGCAAGGTAGGGTAGATTCGAACTTAAAACTGTACCAGGGTTTTTCTCGAAAATGTAATTTTCGAAACAGACCCACGCGGTGTACATCATGTCTCAAAAACTATTTATTCTACACATGAAAGAGAGCTGAATGAAAGCAGCATTTTTTCGTTGGAAACTTGATACGTTATTGAGGAAAAACAATAATTTTGAATGTAAAAAAAGTGTTTTTTTAAATAAAACCACCGCCATTTTCGTAAAGATAAAAATATCAAAACATCCTTCGTTCGTTCAGCAGACGTTGACCTTGTCCAACAGAATTATGTTTTCAGAGTGGTTCAGATCAGGCGATCTCAAGTTATCATGTACAACGAAAAAAAGACGTTTCTGGGGATATTTCAAGCTCAAGGACGATCCTTGTATTATGAAAGCACTCTTTGCTTTATATTAAACGATGCATTTAAGTTATAAACAAAAAACTATGAATTTTGCCTATGATGATTGCACATAACCCCTTAAACGCAGCAAAGAAGCAAGAAACAGGACAAGAAGAAGGAGGGGCCGAACGGTCGGACCGTACACAGTGGATGACTGACGACACCAATACAGATCTTTGCTTCTAATGTTTAATATACGTGTTAGGTAGCGAAAAGTCTACGCGTGTGTACGTGTAACCAAGGTTTCTAGGGCCGATCGCACATGAACACATCAACCCCTTACACCAAGCCAGTGTTTCTCAACTCTCGTCTATTTACTACACTTTCAATCTTATCAATGATTACGACAGTTTTCTTCTAACGACGCACATTTCAGCAATATATATTTTGTTGTAGATAATATAATAATAAATGCTCATTATATTACATTTTAATTGATATACTTTTGGTAAATGCGGAGAAAACATGATTTTTAGAACTTTTTCGAATAAGTTGTTCGAGCTATTTTCAGTTCGCTTGGTTGATTCTTACGAACAAGATTTTTAAATAGCGTTGCAATCCTTATTTATCAATCAAGGATGATATTAAAAAAAAATTTATAGAACAGAATTTATAACATAATACGACAAAATACGATTAAATCTAATTTAGTTGTAAAAACAATTGCCAAACCTTCTCAAGCGGGCAATTCGTTATATTTTTTTAACTAGTTAAAAATAATGAATGAGCCAAATCGATTTACTTTCAAATCCGATTTCGTTTATTTTTTTTATACATCATCACGTTCGTACCAATTCCATGTAAAAATCTCACAGACAAATTTAAATAGAAAGTACATCCAAAATGACGTATTTTAGCTCATTTAACAATTTTTTTCCTCCTTCGATATTGAACTATATCTTTCGCATAATGAGTGATGATGCGGCTGTGTATGCGAAGTGTTCTCATACACGTACACGTGCAACGTGCCACCGCGGGTGTTCTCATATTCCAATGAGCGTTATGTACAACGCTCCGTGCGAACTGGTTACCGCATACATTCGGGCTTATGTAAATCCATGGTGTGCTCCATATTCCGCGTATACATAGAGAAGAGGGGCTATATAAGGGACGTAGGTGAATGAGCACATAATTCGATGGTGTATCCTAGTTGCACACGTACACACTTATATGCTTGTATTTCTTACTTACCTGGCAACCGGCAATACAACATTTCTAGCAACAGCCATATCAGCTCTTTCTCTCTCTTTATCTCTTGCTCTCTCTCTCTCTCTCTCATACACACACACACGCTTTTATACTTAATTTTCTACGCGGTTATCTCCCTTATTCCTATTCCATTTCCGATATTATGTCATACGGATTTTTTTATTTATCATTTAACATTTGCACATTTGTCCGATAGCATCCTAGGGCTCGATAAAACCATCAATCAATCAATCGATCGATCAATTTCTCTCTGTCTCTGTCTCCCTCTCTTTTCTATCTCTCCCTCTTTTCTTCTGCAAAACTCAAGCGACACGCTGAAAACCTTCTAGCAACCTGGACCCTATTTACCAACACAGGTAAGACGGCCTAGTTTCCATCGGGAGAGCATCGTGTATATACGATATTCAAAAGACAGGCCAACGCGTTATTCTCCGAGAGATCGAAGACAAAAAAGAAAGAAAAAAACATATGTATATATATATATATATATGTATAAAGAAGAACAGGAGAGGCGACGAACAAACGCGGCGCCGAAGGGGTTCGCGGGAGCGTGCACATGCATACGTACACGCGTAAACACGTACAACGCACACAAGAGAGCGAGAAGGAGAGCAGAGAGTACCCGCACGCCTCTTCGTAGATTCCCTTTTTTCGGGGTCGTTACCCCTCTCAAATTTGGGTCATCGCCTCTCTCTCTCTCTCTCTCTCTCTCTTTCTCTCTTTTGAATTAACGTAAGAATAGTGATCTATGGGAAAAATTTTTGTAGGGTTGATCTCACTGGCCGCAGCATCCATGAATATAAATCTAGTTTGATGTAGATTGAATCGCTTAAAAATGACACGAGGCGAACGAAATTTGAGATAATTTCGCAACAAAGTTTGTATCGACGACTCAAACTCGTAGTTTTTTTCCCAATTAGGGAAAGTGATATGATTTGTGATCGTGGTTAATTACGATAGTTGTCAATTTGTTTGGAAGAAAACAATGATTTTGTTTTCTCTTCGTAAGCTGACCGTGAAATATCGCGACGGTCGGAGAATTTTTATGTGTAATTATCTTTTTGTTATTGCGCTCGACTTTCAAGGAGGCTGAAACGAAGATAATTTCATTGTCACTCATTAGTGCCGATATTTTTTTATTAGGTTTTAAGCAATTGTAGTAATCAACCGATGGATCATATTGCGCAAAATAATTTCGTTAAATTCGTTGTATTTTCCTATATAAAAACCTATTAAGGCGGGTGACCACCCTGATTTTTTTCATAATTAACTTTAAATTGTAACGAACAATTTAAGCCATAGTTGGTTTTAAAAATCGCAAAATTGTCGAAGTTACAGGTATTTTTCGTAGGTCGCTGCGAGTCGTCGACCACGCGGTTCGATCGGTATATACGACTTAAAAAAACACGAAAGAAGCACGCCTAGCACATAGATCTTCTCAAAAAGAGCGCCGCCATTTTTTAATATTATGAACGAAAAATTATTTGAGCCATTCTTAAAACCATTTCTTACCTTGTGTTCAAAAATATAAATATTTCGTTTTATACTTACGAGTTTATGAATTTTTAAAAAGTAACCCTATTTTCTGGGCGGCCAGGGTGCCCACCCCCCATAATCAAACTAACCCTGGCAGGAACTCCATTCATGGTGATGCGTGATATTCTGTTTTAAAGAAAATTTAGGAATATATCGCCGGTTAATAAAAATTTTGCTGGAAAACATGACTGGTATAAAGCTGATTTTCTTATCAACGTAAAATAGATAAACCTAATATTCATTTATTCTGATCTTTATTATTGTTATGCTATATAATATATTTTATCATTTCCAAGAAAAATGCGACTTTCGGCATTATCAAAATTTGATGGATATCGGGCTCAAATAAATACCTATATGATAAGGGTAGTTGTGATAATCGGGGTGATAACCGCAACTACCATTCCCTATCGCGATCACGCCGGTCTTATCATCGGTGTTTTTCATAATAATTTAACGGTGAATTGTATTGAGTTCAATTAATCTCTAAATATAACACGTACTTTATTAGTAACTGATACGAAAAATATCCATCCAAAATGGCGATGTCGTCAAGTATTTTGAGTCGATCATAAACATTCTTGTTATAAAATAAATTTAAGTTTGTCGAATAATTAATAGTAAAATTACGAGTTTTTAATCCGTAATGATGTGTTATAATTTATAATATCATATCGACATGATATTTCCACTAAAATTAAGTTCTAATTGTAAGACTCATCCTCGATCGTTTAGTAATATACGGAAGTAATTTAAACGCGTTGCTCGAACATCATTATTTGGTGATAATCGAGTTTCAGAGCAGGATGACTGGTTTCGTTCACAATTTGGACGAACATATCGTAATTTAAAAAAAAAGTAGCACGCCGAAACCATCCAATATTGGTTCAAAAAATTCTTCAATCGTACGATCGATCAAAGAGTAAGAAAAATCGTTGAAACGAATAAAATAATACATAAATCATAGAAAATAAAGAAAATAACGAAACGAGTTTTGTAGAGCGTCGTTTCTAGGTTGGCCTTGGAAAGTTCGTATTGCCATTGAGTTTTCATTGGTAGGAGGCACCCTTCTTTCCGGGATAAGCCCAGAGGGGGGTTTCGCATTTGTTCCGTGCAACCCCTCTGAGAATTTTCTCGACCCGCGATGGAGGGTCGATGAACCCCTCGTGAACGCCAGCAGCATTTATGAACGTCGTTGTCACGAGAAACGGGAAGTTTCGATCTCGAACTTTTTTTCTCTATGCCTTTGTCGTACGACGCGGCTTCCATTTTGTATGTACATGTTTTTCGCTCAAGCTGGTCCAAATGGCAGAAAATTGAACATCACGCTCGCGTCGTGTCATTTGTAAACTCTTCAAGCGCAAACATCGTAGAAAAAAATCGTTTGGATTTTATTTGTTTATAAATTCGAAGTATTGTTCGTCCAAATAAAAGCAATTTTATATTGCACGTTTTCTTTTTTTTTAAGTCTTAGTTCTATTCGAAATTTAGGGTTCTTTTTATTATGAGGTAGCAAAGGTTTTTCAGTCGAAAAAACGTTTTTTCCATCGGTTTAATAATTGTATAAATTGTATTATTCGTTTCCAGGCAGAATTATCATCGATAACTGCTTCAGCGATAAATTGATGAGAAAAATAAAGAAAAAATTTTCAATTGAAAAAATCTGTCTAAGCATCTTATTATATTGAAGGAGAACGTGGCGGTATTGATAGTTACATATTGCTTGCTTGTGATTTTCTTTTCGAACATTTGGTCTGTTACCAAGTCGACATTGGAAATTAATGTCAAGTCATAAAGCAGAGTGCTGTACTTTTTAAGATACTTAGTACGCTTTACGAAAAAGAACGACTTAAGGTATACAAAATTCTTCGGCCCAAAATCATAAAAATTTGCTTTTGTCAAAAAACTGATCGATTTTCGAGCAAAAAAGTAAAAAAAAATGTTGAACTCATGTTTGCTTGGGTTGAACTCACAAAAAAGTATAAATACCGATCGTTATCTCATTTCCAAAGTTCATGATCGACGGTATTTGTTCGCACTTCGAAATGGAAAAATTAAAAAATCGATGCAATTGACCCCATTCTCTCCTCTATCAATGTGTTTTACAATGTTAATATATTCGATGGGCAAGCACGCCTGGATAAGCCCCAGCGATCGACTGATTAACGTATTAAAAGTATAAACATATCTATATATGTTGACTTCCGGCCATGCCTGGATAAAAACGACTAAGCCCTGGCCGCTATCAGGGCGTTGTCCAGCTCAAGCCAGGCGATTCTCATCGAAAATTCTTCAACGATAAAAGATTCACCGTTCTGCACATTCCACTATCCTGCACCATAGCTTTCTTTCCGTATACTACGTCTCCATTTTGTGCAAACTTTTCATTTCTATCTAAAAAAATTTCTTTTGAACAATGGAAACTTCACTTTGACAATCATCGATTTTGCAAATCATCGAAGAATCTCTAATATTGCATATTATGGATAAATGAAAAATTAACCGAAGCAATTTAATTGTACATTCTTTCTTCATTCAAATTGAACAAACTATGAAGAACTCAAAAGTTTCAAACAGTGAGCATAATCCTCAATATAATAAGCGTTTCTTCATTCTTATGTTATAAAAATGCAAGAGAATTCTTTGAGCTTTTTTCGTAATAATTCGATCTCCCGACTTTGGCTCTTGAAATGTTCAGTACTTAACTTTCCTCGAGGGTATAGCTATAACGGAAATAAGAGTTTAAAAATATTTCAGATCATTTAACGTTAAATATTATATTCATGTAAACGTTTCCATACGACGAAATAAATCGAGGCTGATAATGGTTATTATCTTATATAACAAAATGAATAAATAATATAAAGAAAAAAGAAAGAAAGAAAGGAAATAAAAGGAAGCAAAAAGTAAAATAATTGCAATCATTTCAATTAACAACCCATGTAAGCTTAAGCCTTGATGGCTTCAATTTTTAAAATGGCAGACAAAACTCCATCGCATATTATAAAATAACCAAAAATTTGTCGACCTCTTTTTTTAATTTGTTAATTACTCGACTCCGACTCCGACTCGTAAATTTTGTAGTTTTAATTATTAAAAATATTTGATATTCCTTAATCTTAAAAATTGATTTTAATTAATCATTCCTTTAAATATTTTCTCGAAGAATGAGCTCAGATCGTAGGTACACGGTTATTATCTCACATCGTATATAGAGGTTCTTTCATGAATTCATCCGGGCTTCGAGAGATCTAAATTAGAAGATTCTTTAAATGGAGCGCACCAAGCATCTCGTCTCCCGAGGCTCTCTCTGGTTTTTCCGACGGACACACCATGAGGAAACGATACGTATCCCTCTCCTCAAACCCCCGCACTTTCCCCCTCCGTCACGCCAAAGCGTCGCGGAAGCGACTCGAGAGGCGTTCGCGTTGCCCGTGGCAACCGATAAAATTGTGGGAGACCCTTCTCTGTGGATTTCTCCCTACGCTCTCGCAAGGAATTCCTTCTCGTATCTCTCAGGGTTATTTGGGGACGTGAAACAGAGAGAGAAAACATTTTTCCTTAAAACGTGGCTTCGGAAAAAAACGACGAAATTGTACCGCGATTCGACGATCGTACATCGAGTAGCGAATTATCGATTAAAGTTTCAATAAAAAAAAGACGCAAGTTACATCGTCTTATTATCAAAACTTGATTCCGCCGACTGTTACTTCTTTTGTTCGGCTAATCGGTGAAAAGTTATTAAAAACTGGATATATTTGAATTAATTATTAATTTTGCAATTTTTGTATGAATGTTATTGAAATTGAGACATTATGATAATTATTATTTAGCGATTAATTATTAGGATAATTTTTGAGCCGCTTATCGGTTCCGAGAGGGGGCAACAAAAGTGCGAATCACGCTACGAAATAAAATGGCGGAGGTGTATCGAGAACGCGACGAAGTCGGGCGTGGTGGCGCCACTAGTTGGGCCTGCCCGATGAAAAATTTGTGTCACTGCTTCATGACAAATCCCATAGCAAAATATCGCTGGCGATAATCGGGGTGGTTTGCTTAATTTTCATTTATTATAGATTCTCTAAATATTGAATGGAACGCGTTGATCTATCATTAATATCCTCTTGTATCGCTATTTTATAAATTACGTTGGATTATTTATTCGCGCATGGAACGAGCGTTTTTAAAATTAGTATTGTGGTGTGTCGATGAAAAAATTAATTCCTTAAATTGAATTAAATTGTATTTTATTATAAAGTTTATTTTAATATCATTAACAAAAACATTATTTGCGGAGACAATTGCATAGTGTACATGTTTATCGATACGCTTTTCAAAGATTTCACGTAAACTGGAACTTTTACAATCGTAGTAAAGGCCACGAAATAATTTTAAAAACCTTCGCGATCGTTTTTCCTATGAGATTTTTCCCTCGTACATTTTCGTATCTCCGAGATAACACATTTCCCTCCTGTTTATACGCGTGCGATAGAAGATCGTAAAAACGGAGAGGTCGTAGTTTATCTCTAAAATACATTTATCCTGCACCTTCCGAGCTATAATATCAGAAAATTCCGACTGCATTCGTAGGTACAATTGAAATTATGGGAATTGTCGCGTTAATATAATTTATATTATTTTTAAAAATGGATGACGGAAAAGATTGATAGTGAGCTAAAGGCGAACTGCATCTTGGATTGAAATATTTTATGCCCATTCGATTGACGTAAAAATTTTTTTTTACGAAAAGGAAGCAAACAGTATATTTAATCTATGATAACTACAAAAATGACTCAACGACTTTATCGTCGTTCATTTCACGAAAATAATTCGTGCGTATTGCGTCGCGTTTTAGCAAATAGTAAAATGGCGGTCAGAATTCCAAGCGCGAGTTACGTCGAGCCCTTCGAAACCTAATCGAGGGAATCCCATTCACCTTCGCAACTACAGATGAGATCCGTTTCTCCCAAGGGGCGATGCACAATCTACCTTAAAGGTCACCATACAACGAAGTTAAGATGAAATTTCGAGCCTTTTTCCGGAAAACTTGTGATATTTTTAATATGCCATGAATAGAGACATCGGCGCGATCTTCAGAAATTCTTGGCAACTAAAATTTCTTAAAACTCTTCGCGTACGTCACGTTTTCTACCTTATCTGGATTATCCTACTATATCAACTGCTGATTTCGACTACGAAAAAATAAATTATGTTCTAAACTATTCAAATTTATTAACAAACTGAGAGAATTTATTAACAATTCGTTATATTACAACTTACATTTTCAACAAGTTTGTTACGAATAATAGTCATAATTTAATTTAGACTTTCAGTTGGTTTAGTTTAGTTAATTTCAAATATACAAGGAAGACCTCACCACTGTGCTACGTATTTTCACTCGCTTATAGTCTTAACAATGATTAAATCTGATGAAGAAATTCCACTTAATTGATATACCAATAGTAGGGAAGAGATGGATCAGTCCCATCACTTTTTACATTTTATCGCAAGGAATTTTCTTTTTGGATCAAGGAATCTGTAAAATCAGACATTACTCTCGCGCTAATGGCAACTTAATCACTGTACCATTTCACCGTCTTTTAGCAGTCTCCTTTTGTAGCTTAGGCGAGTAGAGGCGAAGCCAGAAATTAGTTGTTTTAATTATTGAAACTATTTATTCTCGAAGGTTCGTTGAGGTTTCATTAAAAAAAAAGAAAATTTCGACAAGATGCTAAATCGGTGAACAAATTTGATTTGAACTCACTCAGTCCCAAATTTTCCATGGATCTGCAAGAAAATGATTTAGAGATTTTGTTACCGATCGATAACATTTTACTTGGCGTTTTTTTTTTACTTTTTGTGAGTCTTTTAGAGTCTCTGACTTATCAACGGTTGCTACTACACCGACGAATGGTATTGATATCGTATGAAGTTAGTATTATCTTATTGGCTGCTGGGCTACTTCGTTCACGAAATCAGGAATTTTGAAAATAAAATTCCCATTCATACGAAATTTTCCACAACCGTAAGTTCCAAATGGAACTGTAATGTTAAAGAATATTTAAATAAAGACAGATCCGATCACGATGGTTTTCGTCCAATTTTCGTTCTCCGAATTACTTTTTCAGCTGCTTATGAAATGATTATTTCTTAAATAATCTCTGGCGAAAAATATATGCAAATGGATATAATCGTACTAACGAGACCATGTTTTATTCCACTCAGCGAGCTATAAATACCGTTATGAGTCTTGGCTATTCTAAACTCTATGAGTCAACCTTCGCATTTCCCGTTTAATTTACATTCTTATTGTTTGATAGTTAATAACTCAATGAAAACTGTGATATTTCATTGGAAAATGTTAATGTGTCTAAGGATTCACAACAACAGTTGGGGTACTCAGCTGCCATTTTCTACAACTTGACTGTTACAGTAGAAAATGGAGCTTTGAAGGATACCATTGTGTGGAACGCAACAAAAAAGACATTAAGGCCATAGCGTTCAAGAATATCGTTCGTGATACTCAATGCTTATGACTCAAGGTAAGCTACCATTGATCGTCCTTGCAGTTCTTGTATTACGTTGTGCGTACATGCAGATTTTTATTCCGTCCACCACTACCGTGATAATCATAATAGCTCGATATTCTCAACTAACCATGTAATATTTTCATCGCAATTAAATCCGATCGACCGAGTTTTTCGCTTGCATTTCTTAATGGGCAATTTTAAACAATGTCACCTTTCTGGAATCGAGATTCAAATACTTATCGCCGGCGCCATTATCTTCAAATAACAATACCGTTATCATAATTAATATTATGTAACAATGTGTAATTAATCGGTGTTACAGAAACGATTTACCCGCCATTATCGTTGGTAAAAACATACTCCCTAGTATTTCAAGAGTCCGGGCAACTGCGACAAATAAATTCTGGCCGTACTGTGGTTCAAAAATACTTATAATAAACGGTTCGATATTAATCGACTGGTGTCATTAATTTTAAATATTCTAACGCACCGATTAATCATATTTATTAAGAATCTCTATCGTATACAGAAATTCTACAAAAATTTCCCTTTTAAAAATTGTTTTCTGATAAGTACTGCAAACAAAATTATTTTTTCCGTCCATATATCTATGGGGTGAGAGAGAAAAAATATATATGAGAAGATACTAGACAATAAATTAATGGAACGTGGATCACCCGGTTTGCTTTGTAGTTATACGTGACCCCCACGATGTGAAAAAAAATACAAAGTCCAACGTTCTACAATGTTATCTGCTTGATAAGGATGCCTTTGGTAGAATCGATGCAAATTCGCAAACTTATTCATAAGATTTTTGTAGTCAACTGTAGTATTATAATTTCTGCAAATGCTTTTGTAAATGCAGTTCCACACTACGTTTTTTGTCTGAACTGACAATGACATTAAAGATTTTCTTGAGGCACGTCGCTCTTCGACTTATTATAAATATGTCAATAGCGAATGGAATTTTCCGACAAGCGGTGAATTTGACGACACAGAGAAATTTTGTGGTGTTTCATACGCGAACTGCCTGCAGTATTTTTTCCCTATCAGCGAGCTAACTTCTGAGGGTACACGACTCATCGAAAACGATCACAATGCAATACACAGAACAACCGTTACTCTGGCGAATTTTTCGAATTACCGTTTGTTTAAATAGTTTATGAGAGAAAAACAGCTCATTTGGCTCGTGCCCTGGTAAAAAAAAACGTTAAATCTTCAAAATGTTTTTCATGACTTCGACCATGTGACGGAAGAAATCACGAAAAAAAGGTTGAAAATTTTCTCCTTTATGACGGAAACTACGAATGGGCATAAAAAACTTCTTCGGGACTTAAGCCAAGGGGGTAAGGTTTGGAAATGATTTTACAATTAGCCATAACTAACTGGTTTAGCTGGTCTAAATAATAATTATGTGATGAATATTGTCGATTGAATCACAGAGGAATTTTGCTGTTTTAGAGCGATGCTACATTCAGAATTAATATTATCAAAGAAATTATCTTACTCACTCTTCAGTGAGTACCCTGGGGAACTTCCATACACGGTTGATTTATTGTTCATAAATTTCTTTACATAAGTGATCTCGATCTCACGCTGGAACGACGATCAAATAATAAAACCGGTCTTACCCGATAGAGAAGTGTAAAAACAGTATCATAATCTGAAAACTGGTTCCGTTGAGTGAATATGGATTTTATTAAAAACAATTCTGACTTCGTTACACAAGGGCACTCTAATAAAATAATTATCTTATCAGTTCCGGGAATACCTCCAAAATGGATAATGATATACCTACCTACGATATTTCCTGATCACAAAAAATAGATCTTTCATAATATATTTCTTAAGGTAATGCTGCAAGTAAAACGGTGCAAAAGTTTCAATGACTTACTGTTTGGTTTTTCAATCCAAATACTAATCGCCGTAATTTTCTATATATAGGCACTTTCTCACATGTCCCTCGATTCATTCGTGATAACCTTGAGTACTCGTTTTATTCTTCCTACTTTTCAATACTAAATCAATGTTATTGATTATGATTGATTCAATATTGAACTGATACGTTCAAATCCAAAATTGGCCGCTCGTGCGCATCAATTTCTGTTTTTTTCTTCCTTCGTGACTTTTTTACAAGCAGAATTCAAATACTGATTTAGTAACTAATTGTTAGACGCGATTTAAATGGCAGATGTATCTTTTTAATTTAAGGCGGCTAGCCATTCAGAATTTTTTTCTTCTTTTTTTTTCTATTTCGTAATAAATTTCGAAAAGTAATGAACAATTTAAGCCGTAGTTGGCATTGAAAATCGCAAAAATGTTGAAGCTACAGGTATTTTACGGTAGGAAAGTCAAGCCGCTGCGAGTCGTCGACAGCTCGATCTTCTCACATCAGACAGAGGCCCAGGATGCTCAATCAGCTGCCAAATGGGACATGTATGGACCAGGAATCGCTGATTGAAGATAGAACTCACAAAAACCACACCGTTAGCCGAATACTCACACATTTACTTTCTTTTTATCGATTTTTAGCGATTATCTCGAATTTATATTTTTCGAACTCCGAAATAAATCTCGTAAACTATCGATCCGATTGCTCTAAAATGTGTACACGATACTTTTATATGCATTATTTAAAATGTAGCATAGGCTTTTTGCGATAACTTCATTGGTTTCGTTTTATTGACGTTTTTCTCACGAAACTACGTAAAATAAAAAAATAACATTTTTTAATATTATAAACCAAAATTTATTTGAGGCACTTTTAAAACCGTTACTTACCTTTTGTTAAAAAATTAAAATATTGCATTTTATACTTTCGAGTTTATGAATTTTTAATAAATGGACCCGTTTCCCAGCAGCCAGGGTGGGCACCCGCTGCGGGTATTAAATTTTGAAATTAAAAAAAGCAACGGTAATGTTTTTTTTAAATCTTGCAAATACTCAGGTGAGCCACAGTATATTCGCATATTTTGCATTATCGCATAGCCCATTATTGAGTTTTTAGTAGGTATTCGTTGAATCAGGGCCACGGTAAATTTACGTAATATACATTGTCACTTATATGACTGTATACTCGTGGCTGGTACCTATATACAATATTTATCCTCTTTGCCATGCGCGTATACAGCGTAATCTTGTAGATGAGTATAGTATGCGTATCAACTAGTGCATTATATCGCACAATGTAGATCCGTAGAGCACCAAGTCAGTCGAGACTCGACCGTCGCGTGAAGTGTTCGTCATCGAAATTACGATATCTCCGCGCTTTTACACGTATATATATAAACATCAATAATTTTTTAACGAGCTTCGAATTTAAAGGTCCATACGACACGCCGATACCACAAAAATCATGATGGGCCACTGGGCCATCACAATTGGTCTCTGGATTTTAGTGCCGATCAGTTGGTTACGCAGCGACAGTTTGGTTCTTGGTGCAGCTTCGCCAACGGTTCGGGTTAAGAATGGAACTTTGCAAGGTTCCGTAATGAAGAGTAGAGGAGGCGTTGAATTCATGGCGTTCCGTGGTATCCCTTACGCTCAGCCACCGATCGGCGAACTCCGATTCAAGGTGAGCCCCGATTATTCCTGCTTCTAGTTTCTACGTCTTGTCACCTACATGTCGATACTTTAACCACTTTACTTGTTGCGCTACGAGTGCGTTACTTGCACAATTACAACTACTGCGCCGTCTACCGACTATTAAGTCCCAAGTGCTGTATAGTTCTATAATCATTACGTAGTGGTTTCTATTCTCGTAGAGCTGTCTTTTTTGTCCCACTCCGTTCTTCGTTTCTGTTTAGACCTATGGCTCTAAAATCACTAGATTTGTATGTTGTCCGCAACGACTTAGTATTTTAGGTTGTGCATTTCTCATTTTTCGATTTTTAGGTTGCTTGATAATCGCTTCATACTCGAAGCGATTTATTTACGATTTATTTACGATTCATCACAACAAATTTTATTCGTCGTGCTAAATAGTAGATAAATAAAAGTGATAAATAATTGTAAAAAAACAAATATTCATGAGCATTCGCTGAAAATATAACTACGAATTTCAAGGATTTTTTTCCTCAATAAAATTGTCGATATTTGACAGTACGTAACTTTAGTTGCATTGGCCGTAAGGGTGTGAAAAAGAAAGCAATTTGAAGCTTGAAGACCCTTCTTTAATATGCTCTGGTACGGTATTTTCATTGAACAAAATTGTTTGTCAAAAAGTTATGGGAAAAATATTCCTTGAATTTTTTGTTTGGCTGGCATTGGCTAATACTTTTTACTTCAAAGTTCAATATCTCCTGAAGAAACAGGCTGATAGAAATTTAAAAAATTAAATAAAGTTAAAACACAATTGTAAGCTTTTTATCGATTTTATTGGAGTACAGGAGAATTTTTTTTCATTTGTTACCGTGCCCTAAAAAACAGTCAAATTTTCCCTTAAATTCATCACCAGACTTTCATCCAGAAATGATTCCAAAGAACTCTTTAAGCTCTATTATCTTTACAAGTTAAACAATCGGATATTGGAAGCTTCAATTTTTTTTTAACATGATACGATCATTTTTCTCCAAGATATCCATGTTTAAACATTTGCACCGCCAGAGAATTAGATAGAATTATCCATTAAAAAGAAACATATCTCGCGACTTTTGATTGTAAACGAATGCGACAAAAAATCTCGATATTAAAACCCAATCTTGTAATTTTCATTACATCCAGCCTCCGAAACCATTCGATTCGTGGACCGGCGTACGTTCAGCAAAAGAAGATAGCAATACGTGTACGCAAAGTGCTATGTTCGGTAATCCAGATTCGATAAGCGGTTCGGAGGATTGTTTGTACCTCAATGTGTATACCCCAAAATTACCTTCGGACTCGGATACGATACGAACGAATTATCCTGTCATGGTTTGGATACACGGAGGCGGATGGATGCAGGGTGCGGCTCATTCCATGTTTTATGGACCAATGTTCTTGCTCGATCATGAGATCGTTCTCGTGTCCTTTAATTACAGGTACAGTACACATTGCGAAATTGATCTATACAGATGCGAATCATTTGAAATTGAACCATTATGGTTTGCATGGAAAAGAGATATATCCAAAAATCCATCTCACATTCCACCTTTAGTCATTTTTCGAATCGAGTGGATATCTTAAATACGTATTTTCTCAAATATATTCTTTATGTATTCGAAAATATATTCAAATCGTAGCACTTTTCGATGAGATATATTTTTTACGAGAGGAGTTTGAAAAGTCCGTACAACGTCCGATAAATGACACCACTGGTGCGTATGGAGATTATTTTAAGTTAGTAGCATCTCTTAAAGAAACGCATTACGATTCTGCCAGTTCGATCTATTACGGTGCGTTTGGTGTTCGTTTGACTACAGCAAGTCGAATTGTTTTAAAAAAATTAATGAAAGATAATTTCGTGTAATGATCAAACATTAGTTTGAAAAAGACAAATCTCCTTAGGAGACTGGAAGTGAAACTTGATAAACATACCAGCGAATCTGCACCTTTGATCCGAACAATTTATAAGTGACGATGAACGTCAGGACGCTCTGGTGAGGCCACTATTCCAGATATCATTGGCAAAATCCACGATATGGTAATGAATGAAAAAAGGGCGAAGAGCTGCAAAATCGCATAACATTTTGCATCAACATTTATCCGCCACACGAATAGGGCGATTACTCACAGTTGACCAAAAACGAAATCGTGGCATGTGTTAACGCGCAACGAACAATAATACGGAGTGTACGTGTGTAGAAGAGATTAGCGTTATCATCATTTGCAAAATTCATTTACGCTCTCCTGCTCACTATTGTTATCACCTTTTGTATAGTTAATAAATAATAAGTGATTACTTAACAGACTGAATGATGATGAAGTCAAACTGTTAGTATATGATGATAACGTTTCCAGACTGGGGCCACTGGGATTCCTCAGTACAGAGGATCTTGTGTCTCCAGGAAATCAAGGGCTGAAGGATCAGACCCAAGCACTCCGATGGGTTCAGGAAAATATTGCTGCATTCGGTGGAGATTCTAATAGCGTTACGATCTTCGGCGAAAGTGCTGGTGCAGCCAGTGTCCATTATCACATGATTAGTCCTCTATCGAGAGGTACTGTATATAGCTTTACAGTATAATTATCGAATTATTTGTATATAATAGTTATGATAATGCTCAAGTTTATCTCTCGCAATGAAATGAAAGTCAAACAGTAGATGTATCAGGTTTAGCCCCCCCCCCCTAATCTTACTACTTACAACTGTAATTGTAAGGACGATAAAAATCAATACGCATCAATCAAATCATGTGATCAATAATTAATAATATCGAAAATACAACCGAGCTATTACAGTATTTAATACTCTAATAGCTAGTTCAATGACAACATCCAGATAATCGTATACCTAGTTATGGATTAAAAATAGGCTTACATATGGCCGACAGATGATTTTTATAAATGATGTTTGCTTAAAATTGCATCTTTCTAAAATCAATAAAATGGGTAGTAAGAAATGTATAAAAGTTACATGTTCTCTTTTTCATTTGACATTTTTTAATGTATAATTCCGTTGTAAAATGAATATGTAATGCATATGCTATAGGCAGAACATGTAATTTTATGTTTCTAACGTCAGTGAGCGAGGCTAGCCGGCGATAGACTATGATATGTTCAAGTTCAGATTCATATGTACAAATTATATAATATATTCGTACATATAGAAGAGAAAGGATTGTCTAATCATGGTATTAGTTAAAAGATCGGTAATTATATTTCCTCGTGACAACAATTTTGATTTTTAGTGTACATGGAAAACATTCTTGTTCAACTAAAAGTAAAAAATGCGTCATCGTTGATACATCAGACTATTTTGTCGACAGGTCTTTTCCATCGAGCGATTTCGCAGAGTGGCACAGTTAATTGTCCATGGGCGATGGCCCGACCAGGTCTCGCAAGAAAAAATGCTAATCGGCTCGGAAAATATCTCGGTTGTCCTACCGACGAATCAACCGCTCTTGTAGAATGTCTGATGAAAAAAGATGCAGCTGATTTTATTACCTCGAACCATATTTTTCAGGTAATTTTTTAAATATATTGATCTAATGAAAGTAAAATATTACCATCATTCATGAAATCGATCTAGTTTTAAAAAATTAACCAAAATAGGTCTTCGACATATGCCCTTTGATCCCATTCCGGCCAGTTATCGAACCTGAGCATCCAGGCGCGTTCTTATCGGAAGAACCGACCCAGTTGCTAAAATCTGGCAATATGGCCGATGTGCCATGGATAACAGGCATTAATTCGCACGAGGGTTCCATGAAAGCCGTCAGTAAGTCGAAGATTATTGTTACCTACAACCTCCCGTTAATTCAATAACTGTGACCAAATTTGCTATGTAATTTCGTCTGTTTTCATCAGGTATCTTCGAGATGAAAGACAAAGGATATGATAAGCTGCTGGATGATGCCTTCATGGAGCTCGCACCGATAAGCTTGCTCTACGAGCATACGTGTCCAGATGAATTAAAGAACGATACGGCCAGAAAGATACGAAAATTTTATCTCGGTGATAAGAAAGTTGATGAGTCTACCAGAATGAACATCATTGACGTGAGTTGGCAAAAATCTATGCACACTTCTTGTTATCCGACAGAGCGTTCCAAATCCATGCGTGCACCCACAGATGTACACAGATGCCTGGTTCTACTTCCCAACTGACATCACCGTCAGAGATCACCTCGAGGCACTTGGTTCCCCGGTTTATTATTATTATTTTAGTTATAAAGGAAGTTTTTCAATAAGCCATAAATTCGGGGATCCAAATAAGGATTACGGCGTTTCGCACGGAGATGAAATGATGTATCTTTTCCCTATTTCCGATTTTCTCTTTGCCGGTAAACAACTCGCGGAAAAAGACCACAAGGTCATCGACCTAATGACTCGTCTTTGGGTCAACTTTGCCAAAACAGGGTACGTTTTAATAATTCGCGATCCAACGTGGGTTCTACCACAATAGTGGTTGATATTTGTAATTTATAGTTTAATTTTATTATCGTATTTATTGATATGATTTCACAATCTTGTTCGACCCAGAAATCCGACGCCAGAGAAAACTACACAAATACCAGTAAAGTGGAAACCAGTGAGAACCTCGAGGCTTGAATACCTTCACATCGGTGGACCGAACGATATAAGCATGGGAGCAGAGCTGCTCCCGGATAGAACCAATTTTTGGGCTGATCTTCCACACCGTAACAATATTGAATTGGCCATTAATACTCGATATACCAGAGACGAATTGTAGAGTTCAGAGTTGTTTCATTATTCTAAGCACGCAGCGGATTGGCAGACATAGATAAATTTACAGAGTGTGTCACCCAAAAGTGTTTGAAACAATATTGAAATTGACGATGGTTTTTTGCAACTGAGCAATGTTTTTTTTTTGTTTTTTTCTCTTCATGGCATATATTAAAGGGCACACGGTACAAAAACTGTATGAGAGTTTTAAACAATGACAGAGTTGTGTATAGTCCCACGAAGCTCCTCCATCGTTACACGCGCAAACGATGTTAAGTATTACGAAGTAAATTCGTACCTACAATTTAGAAACTTAATATTTTGTTGCTCATTAAGAAAATATATGAAATAAAGGATCTAGGACAAAAAATGTTTTGCAAATAAGAGCAGAGTAAGAATTGACTTTTACTTTCGGACGGGTAAAACCAAACTTAAACAAATTATTGTAAACAAATAGGTTACCGTATTGAAAAAATCGTATGCTTCATTTTAGATAATATCGTTAAAAGTATATGTCAGTTTTGAGGTAAATGGGACCAATATTTATATGAGATATTACAGACACGATATCGAAAACTGTAGTTTCGATAAGAACGCAACAAATACAAAAACCATCTGCCTCCAGGTGGAGGCTTACCAGAAAATAAAATTTTATTACTATCGATTTTTTTAACGCCTCATGGTCATCATTGAAAATTGTATTTTGGTTGTACGTTTCAATTGCCAACGCGACTTCGGGATGCACCGTTCTCATATGTACCAGTTAACTATGGACCTCACATATAGACTCATGTCTGCACGGAGATATTTGAGTCTAAAGATAGGCGACCTAACGATCAGTACCGAGGGTAGCAATAACCTTGCGCAGTCTCGATCGAGTCGTCAATGCATCCAGACCGCACTCGAGAGATGTCGACTCATGTGACGTTCTTTTATATCTTCATACTCTTTCCTTACGAGGATCATCGTCGAATGAAGTACGATATTATTTGTTAAAAGTGTCGCCGTATAGACCTCTGCGTTCCCTTATCGGGACGTCGCTCTTGACATTTTCCCATTTCCTTTTATTTTAATCATCCCCATTTTATTGGAGCCTATCTTATCTTGCATTATTTTTTATATTCACTACAAACCTCATTTCCTCGTGTAATAGATGTTAACTGGCTGCGAAACCAGGTTGATGGGGCACACACTGATTGTTGATCTCACAAAGTTCAGCTTTTTTTGTTTTTCTTTTCAGATGTTTTTTCAGAATTTTTTTGTAAACAAAGGGTAGTGCATATTCTAATAAACTGAATTAATTTCTGCCTTTTTTAATATGACGGAAGAATTTATTTTTGCAAAACTAACTTGCTTTGAAGCGGGACAAACTGGACTATGTGCGTCTGTTTTAGAACCTGAAACACAAATCCGACCGTTCCAATTATCTGCAGAAAATCCGGATGTTTATATTTTTGGAGAAGAATGTAGGGACATACTGGCATAATTTGAAAAAAAAGGATTAAATTTTTCCTGCTCGATGTCATATTAATTCCTTAAAGATTATGATTTCCAGATTAGAAAGTTGTCCATCATAGGGACAATGGCGAACTGTATTTTCAATGAAGTCTCAAAATTTTCAGTGAATCAATCTATAGGTTGCTGCGCTACCGTGGTATGAAATTTGAAGCTCAATAACACCGGTAATGTTGTGAACTGTTTCATATTTTTTGGAAGAATTACGTTGAAAAAGCTGATGAGGATCTTTCCGTTCATCTCGATAAGAAGGCGTTACGACATCCTCATGCCAAATTTTCATTTACCTCTAAACTTACTTTTTTTCATTATTCTCTCTCACGGCAAATTTAATAAAAACCGTTTTAAACAATAAATTCAATTTTTGAGCACCAGTAAATGCAAGCGTAGTCAGATCATATATGAAATCTTGAAAATCTTGTATCTAAATTATAAAGAAAAGTACAGATTCTATGTCGTATCAAAATTCGGCTAAGGAAGAAATTAAATCCGTTCCTTTAATCAAATATTACATCAATTTTGATAGCAATAGCTGCTGCGAAGGAGAATTCATCAGTTAATACAAACTTTTTTAAAATAATACGTTTTTCTTAATAGTACAAGCCCCTCAAGTATTCGCGCCTACTAGTACAAGCGCCTTCTGTATTCATGCTTATCTCAAACCGAGATAAAATGTTCCGATGTTTCTATCACCGCTAATTTGACATTACTCCATTTTTTGTTCCCCCAACGAGCATACAGCAATACCCCTACTACAATTATTGCGTAATCTTTGACGCATCGTCGAGTCAAAGTCATTAGGTAAACGCGCAACATATTATCTAGCCATTGGTAATGCGACCTCCGCGCGAAGTGCTCACAATCGCGATTTAATCGCTCCCAATCGACCAGCGCTTATCGTTCCATTTACTTTGTGGACCCGTTTACCGAGCATGTTCAAAACATTTTACCATCTGTAAGCTCGTGAATCAACGAACGATGGCGAGTAATTTCGGAAAGTTCATACCGACGGCGACACCAATCTTCCTTTCAATTATTTATTGGCTTGTATGCAACAACTATATAACTGTCGCGGCATCATCGCCGATTGTTCGCATAAAAAATGGTACTCTGGAAGGTACCTTTATGAAAACCAGACGAGGCATGGACATCGTGGCGTTCAAGGGCATTCCTTACGCACAGCCACCGCTCGGTGAACTTAGATTCGAGGTTAGCAGCAATCGATAAAACTTTTCATATTATTATCTGGTAATAACGTTTTGATGCACATCTTGATTCACCCACAACTTTGGAGCGTACTGAATTATCCATCGTTATCATTATCATTATCACGATATTGACCAGCTATCGGGAGTTACATGGACGTGTAAAGAATATTTATAGAAAATATTGCTATCGAAGTGTACAATATGAACAGGAAACATTTATTCCAATACGTTCAGCCACCGAAACCATTTGATTCCTGGACCGGAGTACGTGCCGCAAAAGAAGATGGAAATATTTGCACCCAGCGAGATATCTTCACGAGTCAAGATGAAATTTTCGGTGTCGAGGATTGTCTGTATCTTAATGTTTATGTCCCAAAATTACTTTCGAACGAGGAAATCAAAGCACAAAAAACTTATCCAGTTATGATTTGGATACACGGAGGTGCTTTTCTCACTGGAGGAAGTCATTCCGTGATATACGGACCACAGTTCCTTCTTGATGAAGGCGTTATCCTCGTAACCCCTAACTACAGGTATTCAAAAAACCAATAAGTATTTTAATGACCCACAAAATCAGAGCGATGAACGACATGTGTTAAGGGAAGATGATAATTAATTTTTATTTCAGACTCGGACCACTTGGATTTTTGAGTACAGAAGACATGGTCTCGCCAGGAAATCAAGGAATGAAGGATCAAGCTATGGCGATAAAATGGGTCCATGAAAATATTGCTGCATTTGGTGGCGATCCTAATCGAATCACGTTATTCGGTGAAAGCGCAGGAGGTGCTAGTGTCCACTATCACATGATCAGTCCCCTCTCAAGAGGTAACGTATTCGATATGATAATGATCACTATCATGCACTTCAGTTAGTCGTAATCGTTTTTTCCAAGAGCTCTTACTTTTATCGCATCGTAATTATCATAGACTTCATGTTTCATGCAGATATATAAGATGACGCTTTATTGACCTCCACGAAAAAGATTCTCCCTACGATCGTCGTATGTCTCTTTCGAAAATGCAAATATTTCACGACAACCTTTGTTTTTTGCGACGGCATCTTATACATCTGATGTTAACGTGATTTTATCTGTACTGTATATCTGAGAATCAAACAAACAAGTATATCTCGCCAGATCCGATCGGAATCAAGGAACTCTTATCGAAAACGGTATCCTGTTTTCGGGGACTGCCCAAATCGGAGATCTACCCGATTGATCATTTTTTGAAAAGACTTCACGTTCCCGTCAGTAATACGCTACACAATAATTATTTGTGCAAATAGGCCTTTTTCATCGTGCAATTGCTCAAAGTGGTGCGGTGCTGTGCCCGTGGTCAATGACGCGACCCGGATATGCCAGAAAGAACGCTAATAAACTCGGAAAACTTCTTGATTGTCCTACCGGGGATTCCAGAGCTCTTATCGCTTGTCTGAGAAAAAAAAATCCCGCCGATATTATCGCAACGGATAAAGCCTTTCAGGTAAGTCAATATTTTTCTTTCAATATTCGAGTATCGTCCAAACAAATACAACTTCTTTATGATTGGCATAACCGTTAACAGATATTCGATGTCTGTCCCGTTATTCCATTCAGACTCGTGATAGAGCCTGATCACCCAGGTGCATTTCTCAAGGAGGAACCAGCCGAGTCGCTCAAGTCCGGAAATGTTGCTGACGTACCATTCTTGACGGGTACAACTTCGCACGAGGGCACCATCAAGGTCTCCGGTAGGTCAATGATTTCATCAGCAGTCTCTTTCCACTTGTGACAAACTGGTCTTTCGTAAACTTGTGCTACTCGTTAACAATGATCGCTTTTATTTAGGTATCTACGGAAAAAAAGACAAAGAGTACGATAAAATACTCGACGAAAAGTTTATGGAACTTGCGCCGATCAGTTTGCTCTATGAGCACACCTGTCCCAAAACATTTAGAGACGATGTAACTAAGAAAATCCGCAAATTTTATCTGGATGATGACCAAATCGATCAGTCCACGAGAATGAAACTTATTGACGTAAGTTAAACGAATCGTAATGGATCGGAGTGTTTGTTGAAGTTTCATTCATAATTTCCAAACTCATCTTATTACTCGTAGATGTACTCAGACGCCTGGTTCTGGGTGCCAATCAACAACGCTGTCAGGGATCACCTCGAAATGCTTAGTTCTCCAGTTTATTATTATTATTTCGCATATAAAGGAATCAATTCCTTCAGCATCCTATTCGGAGATAGGGTGAACGATTACGGGGTCGCACATGGGGACGATTTACAGTATTTCTTCTCCATTGCTGAGGTACTCTTCCCAGATAGTCCACTCACCAAGAAGGATCATGAAATGGCGGACGTGTTAGTCCGTCTTTGGACCAATTTCGCTAAAACTGGGTATGTTCGAATAATAAATCGTGAATTCCCAACTCTGCTTATGGTAGTACAATTCTTTTTTGTTTGTGGTAGAAACCCTACACCTGAGAAAACCCCAGAAATTCCAGTAAAGTGGACACCGGTGAGAACACCAAGGCTCGAATATCTACATATAGCTGGACCGGATAATATGAGCATGACAGCGGATTTGTTCCCTGAAAGAGCCAACTTTTGGGCAAGCCTACCGTATCGTGCTAATATTCAATTAACTCGTGATATTCGCTATATCAAAGAGGAGTTGTAGACTCGCAATGATGCGATTTAGGATAGTATGTCCAGGACAAACTTTGCTAAATCTTGGAGTAACCTGCGAAGCCCCTGTATTCCAATTTTGTATTACTTGTTTGGAAATTAACAAAAATGAATACTTACATTCTTATTTTTAGAAGGGTTAATAAAATAGCCAAGCAGATCCTAGTCGGTAGAAGAGTGTTATGCACTTTGTTACTGACTAAAATCCTTCCAATTATTTTATCCAGGATTCTTTTATGAGCGGCTCTACTAGAATCTGGTTTGTGTAAAGAGGGTGAGTTACGCGCAACGTTGTTTTTTAATGGCAATAAATAATGCACAAGACCAAACTGTAAATATTGCCAGAGTCAACTTGATAGAACTCTTTATTTCTCATGGCCAATCCTCCTGTATTTCATTACTCAACATAATTAAAGGAATTTTTATTGCCCACACTCAAATTCTCGTTTTTTTTACATCTTATAACTTTCGTTGTGCTTATCATACGGGGATGAAAACTGTAATTTAATCTTTCACTGCCACAGTTCATTAGAATAACATAGCTGCCACACTGGGTCTTCTAAGCCCTACCGGTAAACGATTCTGTAATGAGGAAACCATTGATTTTTTCAACTTGAAGAGTTATATGATAGTTATCAAGAGATGTTTTAACAGATAATACAGGTTAATTTATCGAAAATTAATATTCAGCATGAACAAAAAATTGTGCAATGCTCAGAAATTGACAAAATTGCTATTTTCACTTTAAAAAATCATAACTCTCTCGTTTCTGAACATTAAGAGCTAAAAATTTAGTTTGATACTCTTGAAATACATAAGTCTTTATTTTGAAATTTGAAGTGAGAAATTTGTAGCAAAAAATGTTTTTATGCAAACTTGTTTATTTATTAGATATAATAATTTTGTTATGATTTTTAATTGAAAATTTAACTCACAATGAAAAATGAATATAAATATATGAAAACAAAATTAAACAAAGTGAAATGGTTTCGGAACTAACGCTGAATAGGCTTACGAGGGGACGGTCCGGGAGGGGCATGGAGTTACGGACTCCCGCTTCGCGTGCTTATAGTGTGGGTAGGTACCAACCAAACCCCAAATGATTAGCCGTCAATTCGGCTCCATTTTCGAAAAATCACCGTTCAAATTTGGGAGTCTGATTGTGGACTGTAGAATTTCTACATAAGAACAACAAGGCGAGCAGCCTAGCGGTAAGCGAGTCAGACTACCGTCCCGGAGGTCTCTGGTTCAAGTCTTGTCTATGCTGCTTTTTTTTCATTTTTTTTTCAAATTGTTGTGGAAGTTTATAGTTTATGATTAAAAAATTGTAAGAAAGTAAACAAAAAAATTTACGCGCCTTTACTGATAAAAACTTACGAATTAAATGACAAATTTTTTTTTCAAATCTCTTACGATTTCTTTAATTTTTAAAAATAAATTAGCCGTAATTTAAACTTTGACATACAATAATCTGCCTGCCTGCCTTAAAATTTAAAAATCTAATGAAATATTTTCGTGAAAATAGTCAGAAACACTTCATGAAAATTTCTCAACAGGGTCATAAAAATTTTATACCTGTCGGAACAACCGGTGTTCGGACAGCGTTCCCAGACCGTGTACGGGAAAACGTTCATACAATGTTCGTGGTGTGAACAATATAAATGTTTCGCTGGTTTTTATAATGATTATCACCCGTCACACTGTACTCGTGAACATTGAAAAAACATTGCGTGAAGCAGATTTTACGATTAATTAATAAAACAGATTTTTTATTCCTATATTCCTTGGTAGCTTCTTTAAATACTCCCTGCCCCATCGAAAGAGATATCAAAAAATTACAAAAAATATCAAATAATCAAAAAAATATATTTTTTATTAAAGTACGGCTAATTTATTTTTAAAAATTAAAGAAATCGTAAGAGATTTGAAAAAAAAATTAACATTTAATTCGTAAGTTTTGATCAGTAAAGGCGCGTAAAATTTTTTGTTTACTTTCTTACAATTTTTTAATCATAAACTATAAACTTCAACAACAATTTGAAAAAAAAAATGAAAAAAAATGAAAAAAAGCAGCATAGACAAGACTTGAACCAGAGACCTCCGGGACGGTAGTCTGACTCGCTTACCGCTAGGCTGCTCGCCTTGTTGTTCTTATGTAGAAATTCTACAGTCCACAATCAGACTCCCAAATTTGAACGGTGATTTTTCGAAAATGGAGCCGAATTGACGGCTAATCCTTTGGGGTTTGGTTGGTACCTACCCACACTATAAGCACGCGAAGCGGGAGTCCGTAACTCCATGCCCCTCCCGGGCCGTCCCCTCGTTAGACAGAGTATACCCCAGCATCGCAGCTAAGGGTTAACGTTTACGAACTTAAATTCTGTGCTATCTAATAACCGATAAATAATCGATTTGTTAAAAAAAAGGGAAAAAAGTGTTTTTGTGACACCTGGAATTTTCTTTAGTTTTCATGGACATTGTGACAGGAAAGTTTCTTCCGTAACGACCCCACTCTTTCTTAAAGTGCGACCGATCCGTATATTCCTTCATGCAGTTAATAAATTCTCAAATTTAAATAAATATTATCATGCAGCTGCGAGAAACCCATAAATTATTGGATTTCAAAATGAGCCAGGTTTATTTGAATGAAGAATATATTTTCAAATACAATATTTATTGAAATAATGAAATTTGAACTAAAGCGATAAATCTTTTTAATGAACGGATATTTAGGGGCCTTCGTTGATCAATACTTGTTAGTTCCATTATTTTCAACAATTAATGAAATTACAATTTAAATAAAAAATACGAAAGCATTATGGTACACTGAACGCGGTGCTTCGCTAGCTGCGTTCGCTTATATCTGACGTGGCAAGGAAATAAATTTCTCCGAATTTGGAATCGTTGCTTACTTGCAGCCGATCAGTCTTTCTTGACGTTTGCGAAAATACCGAAGACCTCACGATAACTGCTGAATAATATATCAGATCCAGATACCTGTAGCTCGGCAGCGCGTAAAGTCTTTTCGGTTGCTCTCGAAAATTTGTTCCTTTGTATGTACATTTTTTAATGAATTGCCGAGTGAATTTATCAAATTTTTCTTTTCCATAAATTTAAACATTTTATCATATAAATATAAAAAGTATCATGGGATCGGTGGCGGAGCATTTGTGTATTGTGATGGTCTTATCAATATTCGTGGCGATCTATTGGGTCTTCAGCAATACCCCGGCTCTTACAAAAATGTCCCCGATCGTTTGTATACAAAATGGTACCCTGGAAGGTAGTGTGATGACAAGTAGAAGCGGTAGAGAATTCGTGGCGTTTAGGGGAATTCCGTATGCGCTGCCACCTCTCGGTGAATTGCGATTTGAGGTAAGTAACAATTGATCATTCTCGAAGTTCGTATATTTCGTTGCGTCAAATTATTTGGAGAAATTATGGAGAAATTTGGAAAAAATAATAATTATGAAAATGTGGGCGAATATCTAGTAATTCATAATATCAGATTATATTGATGTCGATACCACGTTGGTTAGAGTCATCTATGTTTAAATTTAAGTTTTAACATTATCGAAATATAAAAAGATCTTGACGCTGTTGAGTGCAGCCACCGAAGCCTTCCAATTCGTGGATCGGAGTACGTTCGGCAAAGGAGAATTCGGATATTTGCATCCAGCGAGATTTTTTCGCACATCAGGAGGACATCGTTGGCTCCGAGGACTGCCTGTATCTCAATATTTATAGTCCAGAACTACCGTCCAATAAGGACGAGGCAGCAGAAGAACAATATCCGGTTATGATTTGGATACACGGAGGTGGCTGGGTGGCAGGGTCGGGTCACAGCGAACTATATGGACCTAAATTTTTGCTCGACCATGACATCATCCTCGTAACTATCCATTACAGGTAACGCTTTGTACAAAAAAGTGTCCAGCATTTGAGAAGTTACATGGGTGATCAAACTAGGAAGAAATGCTTATACATTCATAACGCAGACTCGGGCCTATAGGATTTCTAAGCACAGAGGATCTTGTATCTCCGGGGAATCAAGGACTGAAGGATCAAGTACAATCAATCAGATGGGTTCACGAAAATATCGCTGCATTTGGTGGTGATCCCCATAGAATAACGATAGCTGGCCACAGCGCTGGTGGAGCGAGCGTTCACTATCACATGATCAGTCCTCTCTCGAGAGGTATTGTGCTTAAGTTTACATTGTCAGTGGAGAAAATTCATACGTTGCAATTTTTCGATAAACATTGTTGCATGGCCATTTATCTTTCCAACGGTATTATGCTTGAATTATTAATATACTAGGTATCCCATTTCGAATTACCGGTGGATATAAGTTGATAAAATGTAATTGTAAAAAAATAATTCTCTTGAAAGGTTTTGAAGGGGAAGTCATTGTTCGTATTGAGAATATTTTCTGTGCTCGCGTTACAGTCCCGTAAAGTTCATCATCGGTTTTTTTAACTGGGAACTTAAAAGATTTCGTCTTCAATGTTTTCGTTAGAATCCAATTCTCGGAGCGAACCTGTAGTTTATTCGCTGAAGGAGAAAATTTACAATGCTAAAGATATCCTTTATTCACAATTACAGAATCTTAATATACTTAACATGTTAGTGTTTGCCTCCTGATATGAGTATTAGAGCATGACTTGTTATGCCATGAGTAGTAAGATTGGAAAACCGATACATCTCATTAACTCGCGACTGTATATGCCCTAAAAAATCGATAAAAGTTTGATTAATATTTCATTAAATAAAATTTATTGGTGAAGTAGAAATCCATCTAGTGTAAGACTCTACTACAAATAACCTTGACACATAATTGTGGAATATTTCCCGTATGGATGATAAACTAGAAATGTTTCAATAGGTCTTTTTCATCAAGCAATTTCGCAGAGTGGTGTAGCACTCAGCCCGTGGGCAATAAACTATCCAGGAGTCGGTAGAAATAACACCTATAAAATTGGAAAGCTTCTAGGATGCCCTACTGAAGAATCCACAGCGCTCATAGAATGCTTGAAGAAAAAGGATCCTGCCAGCATTGTTGCCACGGATTATGCCTTCGATGTAATTTGACTCTTCTCTTGTACCAAGCACATCACAAGCCACATAATTTTTTAACATTTTCGAATTCATCAATCTGAATGCTGGGCAGATATTCGATGGATGTCCGATAATTCGATTCGGACCTATCATAGAGCCCGATCATCTAGGGGCATTTCTTAGACAACACCCCGTCCAGTCTATGAACTCTGGAGATATTGCTGATGTACCATGGTTAACGGGCACGGCTTCTCACGAGGCTGCTAGTAAAGTTTCTGGTGAGTCAATAACTTTCTTAATATTAACAATCTCAATACAATAAATGTTTATACATTTTCCTTCGCTTTTCAATTATTCAAGCACCGTGGTATTATTTTTTCTTGATTTAGGCCTCTATAGACAGAAAGACAAAGGGTATGTCAAGCTATTGGACGAAAAGTTCATAGACATTGCACCAATAACGTTCCTCTACGAGCACACTTGCCCCGCAGAATTTAAGGATGACGTCACCAAGAGGATACGAGAATTTTATTTCGGAGATAAGAAAATTGATCAGTCAACGAGAATGAATCTCGTTTATGTACGTTAAAGAACATTATCATCAGCATGAAGAATTCCTGTGTTTTTCTAATATTCTATTAATGATTTTAAACACATCCGGTTGCCTTCAGTTATACACAGACGCTTGGTTTTTCATACCTACCGTAAGAGCGGTCAGGGGTCATCTTGAGGCACTCAGTTCTCCGGCTTATTATTATTACTTCGCGTACAACGGAAGTGTGACTTCAAGCATTTTTTTTGGAGATAAGAAACATTACGAAGTTACCCACGGTGACGATTTACAATACATATTCTCCGGTAGCGAGTTTCTTTCGCCGGTCTCATCATTCACCGAAGAGGATAGCAAAATGGTAGATGTGATGATTAGCTTTTGGGCCAACTTCGTCAAGTCGGGGTTCGTAGAAATTGTTAACAATCTAATGTAACGAGCCGCAGTAACGCCTCGATGCCAGGTAGTAGAGCTTACTAATCTATTAATGTTTGTTTTGACAACACCATTTTATATTCTGTTGATCACAGAAATCCAACACCAGAGAAAACACCTGAAATTACCGCCGAATGGAAACCGGTGAGTAATTCGAGTCTCCAATATCTTCATATAGGTGGACCGCACAATTTGAGCATGGCATCGGATCTGCACCCTGCAAGAGAGAACTTTTGGGTGGGTATCCCATATCATGCCAATATCGAAGTCACAAGTGATATTCAACGCACTGAAGATGAGCTATAAGAGCGTCAAATAATGCACTTTTTGGCAATACCCTTCAGATGGATTCAAAGTGCATTCTTAACATCGAATTTCGTTTTTCTCTGGGCTAGTCATTCATTGATCATAAATTTCGTTACATGCCCAATCATTTATACAGTAATTTACTAGTATTATAGGGAATTAACGAATCAATCCTACTCGATCAAGATCTGCGCGAGTCCGATGGTTAAATATGGTTTGGTGAATCGAAATAACTGCATACATAAGTACATACTTATTTCTATACAGAATTTAATTTGTTTGCGTTTAATTTGAAAGTAAAGTCTACAAGAGTTACATCAGTTGTAGAATTGGCGCGTCTGTAATATCAGCAAGCGAAATTGATACGCAAAAACTATAATATTTTGTGTTTCGTAATGCTTCGCGGAATTCAATGAAGTATAGTATTGTATGCTAAATTTTAAATATCCATTGCCTTCATCCATATGCACGTCACTTGCATTAATAATTAATCACGTGGCTGTGAATTTTCTATATGCCTATTCGAAATACTTGATTGAATACAAAAATCATATCATGCTCGTATTATCGATAGGAATATGAAAAATTTATCAATCAGGAATGGAAATTCATTATCTCACATACTTAGCAACCGGGATTTATAAGCATAGAAGATTAGTTCTCTTTCAATAATCAAAGAATGAAGGATCAAGCTTAAGCAATCAAATAGATTCACGAAATTATTGCTCATCGGTATTATTTGAACCAACATGCACTATCGTATAAACAGTCCGCTTTCCAGAGGTTCAAGTTTGCAGCTTATCCGCATTATGTATTAGTCACGAAGCCCCCAATATCCATCTCGTTTCATCCATACTTTTCGTTTAATAAAATCACTAACTGTAAATTGTACGTTCATCATTCATTATTGATAATTCTTATGAACAGACTTAGCCGATTTAACTTAGGCTTAACGGAGAGACAACCTCTTTCACTATCACATCCAAAGCACGATAACGTCTTTGATCGATGGTGAAAGAGAAGGAATATTTTGGATCAAAGGACCATAAAATTTTCACTCTGTTTGTATTATAAATTCATGAAATAAAAAACATGTGGCCTGTACAAAATGCTTAACATCAATAGTAACTCACGATTGGCAGTGGTACTACAAATCTGAGAATGAATATAAATCAATATTGAACACCCATCCTATTATTGATTAATGCTTATCATTATTATTATTATTATTATCATTATTTGCACTTCTTACGTTTTCGTTGCTTATAGATTTTTTCTTGTTGCGATGAATCTATAGTAGACTATTACACATGGCACATTTTATATTCAAACCGCTCTAACTTTGGTTATAGCGAATTTATCACTCAAAGCTACTGTGTACCTCGGCAAATTAAAAATATATCTTCTGAAACCTCGAACATTTTGTAATTATTCAAGCCGACCATTGATAAGCTATCTCATAATCATTTTAAGCATACTGGACCAACGGAAAAACCAAACGCTTGATGAGGCAATCCATAATCGACTGGATAGAAATCAATAAGTGGCAATTGTTGAAGTTTTCGTGTTTTAACGATGAATACCGTTTCGCTCTTACTCTTTCGAGTCTTGCAACCGTCCGTCAATATGTAAGGATGCGTTCGATTGTATGAAAATTCGGCCTCATTATTGCCAAGCAACTTTATCGACAAATCATTATTGTAATCAGGAAGACTCAACCATGCTGCACTATTGATGCAAGTATACGTAAAGTTTTGATAACCTTCCTCGCTCAGAAGTCTTAGAAAAGTCATCTGCACAACTCCTATGGTCTCATAAGTTATCTGAAAAATCAAAGAAAAACCGTAGGTTTAGTCACAAAAGCAGTAAATTTATTATTATTTATTCTATAATATATTCTACAAAAACAGAGTAAACGCTAATGTGAAACCCATGAAACATAGATCACGTTAAGCTCTCTCGGTCCATATAGTGAAGATTTCACTAAGATTATAGATACTTAGAGAATACCAACCCGCATTCTACGTTTTGCAATTATTAACGCAGAAATGAAAATTAAATAAATATCTTTAAAAATATTTGCACCCACTTGGATTCTTATACTTTATGCACTACACGGACTTCCCCATTTGGAATTCTGATATCGAAATCAGGAGCCTCGATAACCTTCAACCACCCCATACCGATTAATAGAACGAACAGCGAATACAACGAGTTGACCGATTCGCTGTAGGCGTTAGTTGTTATTAGAAACATATTGTCATAGATAATAACAACTATTGTATATTTTCATCTTCATCGTTATATATAAAAATTATGTTTGAATTTTTGTTTGGTTTCTAAACTTATATTGCCATTATACTCAGATACTTCTCTCCCCATATAAATAACATTTGATACTCACCCTGAATCCTCCCCTGAGTTTAGAGTACCAATCGATCTTGCCGTTCTCCTTTCGCCACGGAATATTTGGCATCTGGCTACTATGCATATCCGGAAAGACACATGTCTCGCCAAAGCTTGTCATATTGCAGTATACATAGATAGCATCATCCGGCATTCCCAAGTTTGGATCTATCCAGTACCATCCTAATTGTTGTCAATGAGCGACCAAAATTACGTTAGTTAAATGCCTCATAGGAGAATCCTTAATTATTATTAATCAACAAGTTTCTTTTACCATCGTGTAAGTGAGGATGCCCGTAGTAAAGATCCTTGCAAGTTCTACCAGGGTTTTCTCTGTTGCCAGTGGGTTTTTTGATTCTATCTAAATCTTGTCTCATCGAGTATATCGAGCTATACATATCCAAAAATTGAGGGCCTAATTCCTCTTCGTCTTTTTCAGGGGGCTTTGCCTTGTCTTCGTAATCAGCTTTATCGTTGTCGATGCTCCTGTAGAATACAAATTTTCGATCTTGTTGAATCTCGGAACATGTTAATATAATTGCAGGTATGAATTCGTTAATTTTTATATTTATTTGTCTTATGCACTCATTGACCTCAGAGCATTTTTGCGATGTATACAGATGCTTTTTTGTTAATTCAACGAAAAAAGATAGCATTACTTACGCATCCCGTGTTTCTCGCCGTCTTCGGGTTAACTGTTCTCGAGTAAAAAACAATTCTGGTGGAATCATGGGCTGTTCTGCCGGTGGACCCGGCGGTCCAGGTGGACCTGGTGGGCCTATATCACCTTTCGCCCCGTCATTTCCAATGGTTCCCTTCGGGCCTGAAGGTCCTTCCATTCCTGGCAGGCCCTGAGGCCCATCGTTACCTTTTAAGCCTTGCAGACCATCTGGTCCAAGACTTCCTTTCGGACCTTCTGGTCCAACCACTCCTCTGGTACCCTTTTCACCTTTCTCGCCTTGTTCGCCCTTGATACCAACTTGACCAATTTCACCTCGATGACCTTTCATTCCTCTACGACCACGGTCACCACGCTGCCCCTTTGGTCCTACAGGGCCAATGGCGCCTGGCGCTCCATCAATACCAGGCATACCAGGAGGACCATTTTCTCCAGCCGCCCCAGGCTGACCAGATAGTCCTTGTAACCCTTGAGGTCCAGGTAATCCTTGTATTCCTGGAGGACCTTGATTGCCGACAGGACCTATTATACCGGCATCTCCTTTTTCACCCGGCAGTCCAGTGTTTCCTTGCAAACCGGGTGGACCTTCAGGACCCTAAAATTCATAACACACAGCAAGAAATAAGTTTTGTTTTAACCATGATGCCCTTAGTGTCGCCATAAACTTTTATTTTATGTCCGTACAGGTTTTCCTGGGGGGCCAGCAGTCCCTTCTTTCCCCGATTGCCCTATTTCTCCTGGCGGACCTGTTTCCCCAGGAGGTCCATCGTCACCATCCTTGCCAGATTCACCCTTGAGACCTGCAAGTCCAGGCTCACCAGGGGAACCAGGAAATCCAGGTGGACCGATGTTGCCCTTTGGACCTTCAGGACCTGGAACTCCACGCTCACCTGATGGTCCTACAGGACCAGCTTTTCCCTCTTCTCCCTTCGGCCCCGGGCCGCCTCTTTCTCCCTATTAATAAAAAAAGGCCTTCATGAACTACTTCGTTCTCCCTATTTGATGATGATTACATAAATTTTATAGAAGCTATCATCTTTAAGCTTTTCGTAAAAATGTGTATTGTTAATGATCATACCGGTTTCCCCTCCGTGCCCGGTGTTCCCGGTAGTCCCGAACTACCGGCATCCCCTTTTGCCCCTTGTTGACCTTCTAGACCCGGTGGACCTTGAATGCCTTCAATCCCTCTTGGACCTCTCGGACCTTGCTCACCCGGACTACCTGCTGGTCCTATAGGTCCAACCGCACCGTCATCACCGATCTCGCCTTTCAGCCCCGGGGGACCCGGCAAACCCTGAAGACCAATGGGACCTGCAGAACCCGGTACACCAATCGGCCCGTCCTCTCCCTTTGTACCCCGCCGACCAATTTCTCCGGGAGGGCCCTTCTCGCCTGACGGACCGGTCAAACCAGGCTCACCTCGTAAGCCTTGAGCTCCAGGGGGTCCCGGTGGTCCCTAAGAAAACAAAGAAGTAAAATTTGGTTGTATCACTGTTAATTTTAAATGGACGTGGGTTTGAATTTATACAGTAGCTAATTTAACGGTTGTTGAATGTTGTTACGTGGAACTATGACAATTCATTGAACTCATTCAGCACATCAAATTAACTCACCATCTCGCCTCGTGCCCCTTTAAATCCTTTCTCACCAGGAGATCCTAAGTCGCCCTTATCGCCATCTTCACCGGGAACTCCGACGGGACCAGGTGCACCAGGTAAACCACGTTGCCCAAGCAACCCATCTCTTCCCGTAGGCCCCGCAAGCCCCGGCTCACCCTATATTTGAAAAAAAAACAATCATTCAAGATTAAGAGATTTCTTATTTTAGCAATCTTTTATGCCCAAGTTTTTTTGGATATAGTTAGCAATAATGTAAATTTTAGATCAATTAGAAGTCCCACCATGTCGCCTTTGTGCCCAGCAGGACCTGGAGGACCTTTCGGCCCCCGTGGACCTTCCGGACCTGGTGAACCATCTTTCCCGGGTTCTCCTTGTGCACCTTTATCTCCTGTTACGCCAGGGGGCCCGGAAGGTCCGATTTCTCCTTTTAACCCTGGCATCCCGGGCAAGCCATTAAGTCCCCTGTCTCCAGGGAATCCCGGCAAACCGCCAGTTCCCGGAGGACCATCCTTCCCCGCGACTCCAGGTGGGCCAGGGGGTCCTTCTTTGCCGTTCTCACCTGGCGGTCCAGGTTCACCGGGAATTCCTGGACTTCCAGGAGAACCTGACTCCCCCTGTTGACCAGCTTCCCCAACAGGTCCATGTGGGCCTACGACTCCAGGCGCCCCTGAAGGCCCGGGAGGACCCGATTCTCCGACCGGACCACGTTCGCCAGGGGGTCCAGCGATTCCATCTTTTCCATTGAGACCAGGCTGACCGGGTGGCCCAGCGAAACCTCTAGGGCCCTCCATTCCCGGTGATCCTTGCTCACCCTGAGTTCCTGGAGGACCTGGCTGACCAGTGTCACCTTTTGGTCCCTGCATTCCTTCTGATCCTCTTCTACCACGGGCTCCTCTGAATCCCTTGGAAATCAATTTTGTATATAATTACATTGCATTTGTGAGGAATCGAATGAAAATAAAGGGGTGTCATTACTCTTGGGCCAATTTCACCGCGTTCTCCAGCTAATCCTGTATGTCCCTGAAAAAATATGGTTTGGTCGACTTTTGAGATAAGCTTTCAGTGAATAAAACGACAATGTACAATACAGATCATGAAATACTTTTACGTGTATCTATTTGAAAAATCATTACCCTTTCGCCTTTATCACCGGTCGATCCATGTCGACCAGGCTGACCTTTATCACCTTTGTCTCCAGAATTTCCCGGATATCCAGCAAAACCAGGAACTCCAATCTTTCCTTTTTCACCTGGTGGGCCAGCTGGCCCAGCTTCTCCCCTTGGTCCTTCGATCCCTTTTGGACCTTCAAGTCCTTCCAAGCCAGGTATCCCCTGAGGCCCGGTTGGTCCTGATTCCCCCTTGGAGCCCATATCTCCCTTATCACCTTCAATACCTATCTCGCCTTTATCTCCACGATCGCCAGTCGCACCGCGTTTTCCTTCGTCACCCTTCACTCCTCGTATCCCAGGAAATCCTATAGAACCTTGAGTGCCTGGCAGTCCTTGTTCGCCTTTTAATCCTGGAACTCCAGAGTTCCCAGGATGACCTGGTGAACCATCTGCTCCCGGGAGACCAGGAATTCCAGGCTTGCCTTGCGGTCCCTATAATACCGTACGGAGCCGATATAACTGGTTAGTATAACGTTTCAGAGTTCAAATAAGAAAAACGAATAACAGTGAGATAGGCATTGATAAGGAGGTATAATAAAACAATACTTACAACTAAGCCAGTGGGCCCCAAGGGGCCCTGAGGGCCAGGGGGTCCAACAGGCCCTACGGGGCCATTTTGTCCTGGGGGTCCAACTTGTCCAGGTGGACCGGTATTTCCTTTTGTGCCAGGTGGTCCTTCAGTACCTGGGATGCCCGGATTGCCAGGTAAGCCTACGAAACCGCGTGGGCCAGTGAAGCCTCTTGGGCCCTTTAAAATATCGTTTCTTTCATCAATTCAAGGACCATGTGTAAAATCAATAACACATACCAGTTCTCCCGGTAAGCCGGGCAATCCCGGAGGTCCATCGTCGCCTTGCAAGCCCTCATGGCCTGGTAATCCTTGTTCCCCTGTAGAACCTGTAGCTCCTCTTTCACCTTTGTCACCGGGTAAGCCAGGTAAACCCGGTTGTCCTTGTTCGCCTTTGACACCCTGATGTCCTGTTACACCTCGATCCCCGTCCCGTCCAGCTCTACCGCGTTTACCTTCCCGACCGGTATTTCCAGGGGGGCCTGTATTATCGCAAAAAGACACTCCAAGAATTTTATGTTTCAACCTGGAGACCGAGGTTGGCTACTCAAAGCCGTTCAAGCATACAAGGCCAGGAAATCTGATAGAAACATTCACACAATTCTTTATGAAAATTTTCTGGCTGCTCGTAACAGAAGTCCATAATCCACAATTAACGAAATGAATGTTGTACCTGGGAAAAGTACAACTTGTACACATATTGAAATACCTACCTCTTTCTCCCCGAGGGCCAGGTTCTCCGATATCACCGGGCTCGCCCTTTTGACCCTGTGAACCAGGCGGACCTTCTGGCCCGGTAACACCAGTGAGTCCCATAGGACCTTCGATACCGCGCATCGCCAACATATGCTGTGATAGTAGTTGTCGTAAAACGTCCGCCTGTGCATCCGGCCCTTTTTCATTGCCCTGCTGATTTAGAGGTATCATGAACACGTGACCAGGAGGTCCTGGCGAACCTTCTGAGCCACCGAGACCATCCCGTCCTGCCTCGCCCTTTTGCCCCGGGATTCCAGGGACTCCCGGAGGGCCAGGAAATCCCCGGGGACCTGGTGGACCACGGACACTGTAGTACCCATAATGCGTATAGTATGGTTCGCTGCTTTCTATAGTAAGTGGTGAGTCTATTGGCAGTTTTCCGTCTTCATCGTTATTTCTTTGTTCATAAGTGCTCCCAGTTTCATCATCAGGAAATGTCGTCGTTTCAGAAAAAAAGGAACCCTAGATATTTTTAAAAATCATCTATTAAATTACTTGTGATAGAATGATTTATTCTTGATGTTAAAAATAGAGTTACGTTAGTCCTGGTGGGAAATTCATCGGCTCCTGCTGGTGTTGGACCGACCAGAATTCTTGGATCGCCAGGTGAATACGAATCCTCGTCATCGTCGTCTTCTAATGCTACACTTTCGGTAAATTCGTCTCCATCGTCATAATCGTCGTTCTCCAAAATTCTAGTTGAAGAACGTTGATTGTCTGAACTTATATCCAAATTTTGAACGAGCGAGTGTTTGCCATATGTCGGAGCTATGCGGGAACGTTGCACAGGTAATGTTTGGCGGGGTGAAATATTGATGGGTGAAGAAGCTTCTCGGGCAAAATCCAAAGCTCCAGATTTGTTACTCTTGAAATCGAGGCCCATTCCGGTTCGGTCAATTCTTAAGCTCCTATCATGGTACCTGTTTTATACAGAATTAAATCAGAAAAAATCGAAAAACTGAAGCGAACTAACATTATAAAATTAAAGATATGCGAATAACGAGCCTTCTTTCTTTCCGTCGATCACAATCAGGTGCAAATATCGTTGATATCTCGTATGCAGCATCTGGGATTGATGCAATCTTGAGCATTTCGATTTCACCCTACATGAAATATCAATCAGCAACAAACTCAATTGTATGAAACAAATTATTAAATTAAGAATCGGTTATTGTATTGAATGATAAGATTCAAATTATTAAAGTTTTAGTTGAATAATCGCCAATGTAATTGATTTTGTAAGAGCGTTGTATTAGCTATTTAGTGGAATCAATTAAATTTATACTTATTTTACTTCAATATTAATAACTAATTGATTTCATAAACTTTCGATCCAGTAATTAATTCAATCGAATAAACATTAGTAACTACCAAATATAAATTTCCATCCACAAGTTGCTGTCCTATTAGTACAATTCCACTAGTAGTTATCGGGATTCTAGTATCTCTGCGAAGTGCACGAGTGATTTGAGTGTCTCGATCGGCAATGAGAGTAACGGTATCGCCCTTAATGCTGAATCCCAACCGATGCCAGTCACCGTCAGCGACGTCTATGCCAAATGATATGGCTTTGACAATTTCATCGGGCGAAGTATTATACAAAAGTGTGACATCAGTGCCCAATGAAAGTACCAATTGTTCTTCACCGTTATCGCTGTACACCGTGAATAATGTCGATACTGGTGAACCTGGAATTTAATAAATATCAATAGTCAAAACTATTTCTGATATGAAATTATGAAACTTTATTATTTTTATCAAATATGCTTACGAGGTTTAGGTTTTGCTACTATGAGGATTGAAAAATCTCGAGGAAAATCATTAGGAAATAGATTAATTGTATTCGCAGTTAGCAATGCCGCTTCCCCAATCTCGTAGGCAGCCGTTCCGTTGTCTCCACAACGACTCGTCGTCGCGGTAACTCCAAGAGGTTCCTGATGCATTCCCGTCCCATTCAACAGATCGACGATTCCTTGAACTGATAAGAAATCTATCAGTTGCAATAGGGAGTTAAGTAGACTTATCACCCAGCTGTACATCCTAATAATTCATTAAAATATTGGAATTGTTTAACCTTCATTAAGACACAAAATACAACAATTAGTATATCCATAAGGTACTTAGAAAACCCATTATATAATTACCTCAAACTTAACATGACGTAAAAACTAAAATGTTAGTAGATTCTTCTTTTATTTTTTAGCAAAATCGTAATAATATCTGGATGCTTCATAGTAAATTTGTACTTTACAGTGAAATCAGATTATTAATTGAATACATTATTTTTATGTATTTTATCATTCATTCATTTATTTATTTACTAGTACGTCTTTAACCCCGGGCTATTGTCTCCTGCGAGCTTCAAACAATTAAGAAACGTGAAGATTTAAAACAAATTTGCAAGTATTGCCGAGCTTATATTTTGCATGGAACCTGTTACTTTTGATAAAAATCAGGTTTGCTAATTTGAACAATGTTGCGAACACTCTCATTTGTTTCTTACATGGCAAAAAATCGAAAAAGCTTATAAGCTACAAGGCGCCATGATTCTATTCGACTATTTGATAGGGTTTCTAATATTTTTCAAAATACCACACGTTGACTCGAAGAACAACAGTTTTTTCATTCGAGTTACTTCAAATTTCCAACTGTGGGAGCATTTTGAAAATATTCAAAATCTAATGATACTATGCATAAATATGCAAACTAAATCAAAACAAAATCGTATTTTGATGAACGAAGCGATATAATAAACGATGAACAATTTTTTTTCATCAAAGTCGATTTGAATTTAGTACGAGCTCGTCAAAAAGTAATCTTTTGTCAGATAAGTAGGACTTGTCGACTCTTCCACCTCTCAAAGTGTCACAAAAACGTATGTAATTTAATGAACGAAAATGTGGAGTCAAATTCTTTGGATGATAAATAGGTGTGATGTCGCGATTCTAAATTCGCGGTATGATCAATAAACCTAGTAACCTCGTGGACCTCGCGGTACATCACCCACTTCATTTTAATAAATGCTCGAGCCAATTTCATACCAAGACGCCACGTTTCATCCGGGGCTGAAACTATATAAATATGTATGTATACTTTTGTATCCCGTGGATCGTTCTATCACAGACACGCCTTCTCAATTAATGCAATGGAGCTCACTTAAACCAACTCTCGTTCTGCGTCCGTAAGATGCATTGAAATTCTAGAGCAATCATATTGACGAGGTTCATTTCTGGGATGCATATCTTTTTACGATTGTTCCACGTGACACGGGGTTGAAATGCGCCCGCTTGTGATCACGCTATCCTCGCTATTTCAGTATTATATTTCACTATTAATATTCTTAAAATCATTACAACTAATTGATTATGATTTTTAATTATTCCATACAAATCCGTTACCGATATATATTTTTGCACACGCGATTTGAAAAAAGCTACAACTATCCCAGACTTTTACTGCCTGCAAAGAATTTGAACGTTACCAGATTTATTTCACATATAAAAGTTAAAATAGCTTTAAGTTTGAGATAGCGCCAAAAACAAAATGATTTTATGACTTTTCAGCAAATTTAGCTTACCCATGTCCTCCGACGTCGCGTCCGCCCCGACACCGCGAATTTCGCACCGGATGATTGCCAGCCCGACGATGCACAGGAATAAATATATTTTTGTAACGTGGACGACTAGACGTCTCGTTTTCCATGATGGTTTCACGTCGTCACCTCGCATACTACTTGGCGCGATTTATTTTAAATCATTGTTTTTTGTCAATTATATTCTTCCCATTTGCATTTATTAAACTTCGATCCAGAACGTTATACTTTAAATAAATATGCGATAATACACGAGGCAAGAGTACCCAAGTCCCCGCGTACGACTGTGATAAACGTACTGGAACGCTCGCAGTTCGTTCACGATCGTCATCACTTACAATTTCTTCTTTCCCTACTTCACCCCTCCACTTTTCTCTTATTATCGTTCATACATATTGCAGTTATTCTTCATCTTCGTCTTGGAAACACTTCGAACAGACTTTCTGCTTGAGCTATTCCCCATCATTGCATCGCCCGATGCAACTGCATCCTCTGTCTCTTTACTCATTTTACACATGTGTCTTTAATGACAATTCCGCGTTTCTGCTCTATGTCGTCACTGATTCGGGTAACACGTGCTGGCGCCACGTTTACAACGAGAGCGTATGTTTATTATCATTGTTATTTATTGGTGCTCATTATTGAAAGTATGTCTTCCAATAATTTTACTATTATACTTATATTGTGCACTTCCGGTTCATTAATATATCAACTCTGTTTCGCTCGATGGCTTCTCGAGTATTTTATTAGTGCATAATTATCAGGCGGTTTGTAGGCAGGTTTTTGTTAATAAAAATTGTTGTTTTGTTTACTTTTCTTTAATAAAAATGATATTTTATTTTCAGGTTATAAAAATGTGTGTCGATAATTATACTCATATTATTTTCTCACCACTTCGAAAAAGGATGGAAAGCAGTGCAGTCATTTCGCGATGTCCATGAACTTTTCGACGAAGGAACAATCAGGGAAAGTTGATGCAAGGAATGGTTTGCCCGTTTCAAATCTGGCAACACTAGCTTGGAAGATAAACCAGGAAGAGATTGACCATCGGATTTCCACAACCGTGGAAGCGGACCAAAGATCGACAAGTCGAATGCCGGCCGACAACTTCAATGTGAACCATACAATCAACCATTCAAACCGGTGAAAGTTCGGACATGTTCGGCTGTATTGTTGTCGGAGTGTTCGTGAGGGAACCATCCAGCCACTTTCCATACCTTTCTGAGCTTTTTGGGACGACGAACGATAGTTGAATAATCCACCTTGAAGTTTTTGCCATTTTATTATTCCAAAATTCCTCGGGTTCAGCTTGTGAAATGTACTTGCCATTGTCTATTATACCTTTGTGGTCTTCAAAAGCTGCATATGAACTTTCGAGCAACCTTGAATTTTTTATTCGAGAAACGCGTGATTGGTTTCATGAGTTGTACAATACTCTCTACCAAATGATCAATCAAGGGGATCTTCCTAGACAGCTCCTGCAACTCTCAAAGACTAGGTGGCTTGCTTGACATAAAGCCGTTTGGGTGATCACTGATCAGTGGCTCGTACTCAAAACGCACTTTGATGCAATCGCCTTCAACAACAGCAGCAAGTTTTGGGAAGGGAAAATCCTTAACGATATGTACAATGATTACAACAAGCTTCTGTACCTGACGTTTTTGAAACCAATAACAAATGAAATGTTCCCCGCGAATCTTGACTTCCAAAGGGAGTCAGTAAAGGCATGTTGGATGATAGTAAATGACAAGGCAACACCAGTCTGTTTGAGCGATATTTAATGAAATTCTACTTTTCACGAGTAACCAAACTCTTCCGTGACCTCAATGTGCGGCTGCTCAAATTGGCATTTACAACTAGCAAGGCAAACAAGTTTATTCCAGTCACTGACTTTCCGTCTCCAGCTCAGGCCCTAACAAATGATCCTGCATATCTTTCAATTGATAGCTTCGAATACGGAAGCAGCCTTAATATTAAGTTTGGTCGAAGTCATCTTTCTCCTGAAACTCTTTTTGGTGTAAAATAAAGGTGTTTGCGTTTATTGCCGGTCTACAGCATAAACATACTTGATGATATTATCGAAGGATTGACATTGTATGAGAGGAACTGATCTCAGTACATTTTCTGAATTACTTTATTTATATTAAAATGGATGTATTAATAAGCAATAAAAAATATTCTATTTATATTATTGTTGTGTGCGCGCTCTTTATGAGTTTCATTTTTTCGAATCGCGAGCTTCGTTAGCTTATGGGATTTTGGGCGACATGAACGCCATCTGTGTGCGACTAGATTAACGACCCATCAGGCTACCACGCTTCAGACCTTCAGAGACCACGAGTCGTATGTCTCGTATGCCTTTATAAACGTCGCACGCATCCCACATGTGTATCGTCGAGTATTTCAAATGACAATAAGAGTGTCGTAACTATATCGCAATTATGAGCGGCAATAAAGAGAAAAAAGTGAAGATTTATAAGAAAAAGAGGAAAAATATTCCCGAAGAAAAAATAATCGCTGAATTACAGTCGCGTTACGACAATGTAAGTTGATAAGAACTCTCGAGTTTCGCATAACCTCCAAAAAAAGCTTACGCGGTCAACCGTCGCTCAAATTACGCAAAATTTCTTTAATTCCCATAGATCGACGAAGCTAGTATAAAGAAATTTACCGATTTACCCTTATCTCCAAAAACTCAAAAAGCACTACGTGAAAATGAGTATTTCGAGCCGACGGACATACAAAGACAGAGCATAGGTTTGGCACTACGCGGAAATGATATATTAGGAGCCGCAAAAACCGGAAGTGGCAAGACGCTTGCTTTCCTTATTCCGGTATTTAAAGAAATTTGATAAAAAAAAAATTTTTGAAATCGACGATTATCAATCGATCCATAAATACAAATTAAGCTCTAATAATATTAACAGTTTCATTGCCAATTAGGTATTAGAAATTCTATACTGCAAACGATGGACTCGATTGGATGGTGTTGGAGCGCTCATTATAACACCTACGCGAGAACTCGCCTATCAAATATACGAAACTCTGCGCAAAGTTGGCGCCCACCATGATATTTCCGCTGCATTGATCATAGGCGGCAAAGATTTGCAATTTGAAAAGAAACGTATGGATCAATGCAATATAATAATTTGCACACCAGGCCGTTTGCTTCAGCACATGGACGAAAATCCGCTCTTCGACTGCGTCACTATGCAGGTATAATAAAATTTTCTAGAAACCACTCTTACCCGATAATTATTACATAATCGCGATATAAACTTAATTATTCGAACAGATCGTAGTACTGGACGAAGCCGATAGGTGTCTCGATATGGGTTTCGAAACCACCATGAACGCTATCATCGCGAATCTTCCTCCGGAGAGACAAACCCTGTTATTTTCCGCCACGCAAACGAAGTACGAGAATTAAATTTTTTCTAAATTGTTTAAAGGCAATTCGAATTTTAAAGCGCTTCGAACTATCGGCTCTACAATTTTTCGCGAATAACAACGAATAATATAAAACATCTGATACAGATCGGTCCGGGATTTGGCCAGATTGAGTCTGAAAAATCCAATGTACGTATCGGTTCACGAGCACGCCGAACACACGACACCCGACGGTCTTCAACAGAGTTATGTTTTTTGCAACTTGGAAGATAAAATGGGAATGCTGTGGTCGTTCATAAGACATCATCTTAAACAAAAAGTTATCGTATTTTTTTCGAGCTGTAAACAGGTAATAAATCGTTCCGACGCAAACTTTCGTCAATATGAAAATTTCGTCTCGATTCTGAATCGTACAATTTGTATTTGTCATTCAGGTGAAATATACTTACGAGGCACTGTGCCGTATGCAACCGGGTATAAGTCTTTTGGCGTTGTATGGAAAATTGCATCAGTTGAAACGCATGAGTATCTACGAGACTTTTAGTAAGAAACAAAACGCTGTATTATTCGCGACGGACATTGCAGCGCGTGGATTGGATTTTCCAGCCGTTAACTGGGTCGTACAGATGGATTGTCCGGAAGATACGAATGCTTATATTCATCGAGCTGGTCGTACGGCGAGATTTCAGCGTGGAGGCGAATCTCTTCTAGTTCTATTGCCCAACGAGGCGCAAATGGTCGAGAGGTTACGAGAACGAAAAATACCAATTTCGATGATAAAGTAAGATTTTATTGTTTAAATACGTCGGATAGATAATAGTTGGACTAATCGCACACCCCTTTCGATAATCGTGGAATTTAATCTTCAATCCTTAAACTGCATTTCGAGTCAATATGAGCCGGCGTGTTTTCTTTCGTCGATTTTATCTACCCCACTTCGGACGAATGTTTTGGCATTTAATTTTTACTTTCGGCCAAAAATAACTTTTGGCCCATGAAATATGGATCATGTACTGCAAAAAATGGCTCTACAAAGAAATTGAAAAAATGCATATTTACCGAGATACAACGATTTGAAAAACGACAGAGGTCGATATGACCCCTGTTTTTTCTCAAGTGGACCGAGCGTTTAAATCCATTTAGAAAAGTTGTTGCAAATCGACTAAAGAACGACATACTCAAAATTTAAATTGATCCTACGTAAAGTTTACTTGTTATATAATAAACGAAATCATGAAATTGTTTTCCATAAGATTGTTATAAAAAACTACTCGAAGCTTCTTTGATGTCGTATAAAAATGTGTGTAAAATTTCAACAGGCTTGATCGACCAAAAAATGGAGATACTCGTTGTATAATATTGCGATATTTAACACGGGCTCTTACGGGAGGTTACGAAAAATGACGATTTTCAAGAATAAATATCTTGATTTTTGAGTCGATAAAGGCCCCTGAAATTTTACACACATGTACATAAGACATCAAAGAACGCTTCTGCAAATTTTCAGTGAAATCTAACGGAAACGCTGTAACGATAGGACTAAGAGTTAAATAATGAAATTTTTCCTCGCTGTTTTCTATTTAGAATCAATCCAAACAAGCTAAACAGTCCACATCGTAAGCTCGAAGCTCTCTTGGCTCGAGACGTTGCCCTCAAAGAATCTGCTCAAAGAGCTTTCGTCGCTTACGTAAAATCGGTATTTCTTATGAAGGACAAGGAAATTTTCGACGTTCATGCTCTAGACACAGACTCTTACGCCAGGTAAAATCGATACGATTAAAAAAAATAGTCATTTCTTAATTATTCGTTGAATTAATCAAACGCCTACCTAGATCTTTAGGTCTGGCCATACCGCCGCGTATTCGTTTTCTGCAAAAAATGCAGAAATGCGCATTAAAGACGAAGAACAAGAGCGCAAAGTCCGTAAAACTTCTTGACGGTGATGACGATGAATTGACAGAAAAAATGTTGCAAAGCAGAAAGTCGAACGACGAATCTGACGAAAATTCAGATTCGAGCGAAGATTTGGACGACGAGAGTCGAGCTCGAGTTTCTTCGACGGACGATCGTCGAGCCCAAATTTCAGCGAACGACGATCGTCGCGTCGAAATTTCATCGAACGAGCGAAAAGGCGACATCGATAATGCTCTGTTCGCAAACGGTAAGCTTTTTAAGGACGTTCACGCGTCATAATCATAATAGTATATACGAAGTAACGGCAAAATCATCAGATACAATTTTTTCCAAGATAATTTTTTGAAATTTTCCGTGAATCTTCTCGAGCATCGTATTATAATGGGTAAGAAATTTGAGAAGGTTTGACCGTCTAGTAATCGAGATATTCGGTGTTTAAAATGGCAACTTTAACACGAGGTCTTATGGGAAGTTACGAAAAAATACGATTTTTCACAATAAATAACTCGATCTCTAGACGATAAAACTTTCTCAAATTTTACCCACAGTTGAGTATTATTGTTAAGAAAGTTCGTGCGAATTTTAAGCAATTAAACTTGGAATTCGTCCAATGCACGGACAACGCTTCAACCTCCTTAATTTCTAGCTCGATGTCTTTGTAAATTCGAAAATCGATGTACTTACCTTTTTCCTTAATTCCTTAAGACGATAGCGACGACGAGGATGATATTTTGACCCTGAAGAGAAAGAATGTGCAGATCGAGGGTGAAATATCGGACGAACCGAACGACGAAGTAGCGATATCGACCATGAAAAGTAAAAAAGCCATTACGAAAGCGGCAATAGCTAAGAAAATACTGAGAAAAAAAATAGTCCCTAATAAAAAGACGACATTCGACGAGGAGGGTCAAGTAAGTCGAGTAAATTAATCGTACGTCGAGAATTAATCCGGAACTAAACCGTTTTTTTTTTTAAATTTACTTTCTCCAGGAACTCGTTGATTCGGCAAAGTCGAAGGTTTCGGAACTCGCGAAACAATACGAGAACGAAGAGACATCGGGTATCAACATCGAATTGGCTAAGAAAATTCTGAAGGAAGAGGATCGTTTCGATAAGAAAAGATTTCAGGCAAAGATAAAAGAAAAACACAGAGAGGCGAAACGTAAATTAAAAGCGAGCAAAAAGAGCGCGGAGAGTGAAGAAGAGAACGACGAGGAGGATGAGGACGACGAACGAGAAGGTGGAGTACAGTTGGCGGATTACGTGAGCGAAAGCGAAGCGGATGAACCGGATCTCTCGTGGCTTCCGGATCCGGACAAAATTTACGGCACGAAAGAACATTCCGACGTGGAGACATTGGAAAACTTGTCCGAGAACGACGAATCCGAAGACGAAGTTCACAGGTAAATTTCTTATTAATCTTTAAACTAAGCTAACTATAAATCTGAATACGTTTTAATTTTCAGGTTTTTTTTTCTCATTTTTTTTACCGAAAAACAAAACGAAATCTTTACCCATAGATAAAAGTTTTTCTTTGGAAAAGTAGCTTTCACAATTTCAGCTTCCTCATAGAGAAAAGTTTCGTGAATTAATTAATATAATGAGGAAGAAATGCGCCAGTTTTTAATTGCGTTGTGTTCGAAGATTGAAAAGACTCCTAAGCTTGAAAATTATGGGATTGCGGAGAATACTATAAAAATAAACTACTTGCCTTTTCGTTTAGAATCGAACAGAGAATATTTACGAACGGGAGAAAAATTGAGATACTTTTCCACGAATACGCGTCTTCTCCGAATAAAAATTGGCACGTTTGCTCGCCGCTCCCCCCAATCGATAAAATCAAGCTAATTTTTAATTTATTTTATATGAATTATTTCATTGTAGAATTTTTATAATTTATAATCTACAATTTTATACTTATTGCTCATTCAAAATTCCTATAATTGAGCGAATTAAAAAATTATAATTGAGCGATCAAATGAATAATTAGCACTGATAAAAACCTATTTAATTTTTCTCAAACGCGCCAATTCAATGCAAATAGTTCGAGCCTTGCTCCATTACTATAGAAAGTTGTGTCTCTCTATGGCTGAATATTCAACAAAATTGAACTATTTCTCGTTATCTTTAAAAACAATTTTAAACTCCAGGATCACACGATTTCCTTGATAGATAATTGCATTGATTATTTTGTTATCTCCTACATGAGATCGTCTATTAAAAATATTCTAACTTTCTTCTCCCTCTAAAAGATAACATAATAAAATGTAGATTCTTTAATAATTCGTTATTCGCAGACCACCGAAGAGAAAACTCGTAACGCAAGAATTCAAGAAATCAAAGAAGAAACAGAAACTAAAAATCACCGAAAACAGCGATTTGCAAGCGACCGAGGAATTGGCTCTGCAACTCTTGAAAAATTGAGGCATCTTCCGATAGAATCGTTCGACCAAAATTGTAATTAACCTGTTAAATAAATCCTGTTAGCCACAGTTTCGTGTTTATCAGTCGTTTGAATAATAAATACGATATTTATTCTCGTTACTTCCTCGTGCGAATACTAGGTCATAAGATATTTAAACCATTGATCTACTTACACTAAATTTTTCTTTAATTACAATGAATTATTTTGCAAAGACATACCGCGAACGATTAACGATTTCGTACGCTCGATTAAAACTGTACAATATATTGCACGTAGCGTCGACGTTAATCAATCTCCTTTAACCAATACATTCGACAAATCTTCCTTTTCTCTCTCTCTCTTTTTCTCGACATATAAATTTTTCGATCAGAAAACATTAATGTCAATGAAAGTCAATAAATAGCACGACAAACGAATGAGTATTGTCATTGACGATGTTATTATCTCTCTAAACAAATTGAATTCAACGTCGTATATATTTCTAATCGATGTATGAAAGAAATTTTCATTAGAACGTTTCCTGAGCTCGCTTAATGTGCTTGAGAATGCTATCTACGACATCCCTGCTCGTAGCGCTACCGCCGTACAAATCTGGCGTATGTATTCTCGCATTGATCGTTTTGTTAATAGCATTTTGTATGATCGTCGCATGATGCTTGTGTCCAAGATGACGTAACATATCGACAGCGGCATTGAGCATAGCGATAGGATTGGCCAAATTTTTACCAGCGATCTTTGATCCGGTATTACGAGTACCTGGTTCGAAGATCGTGTAATGATCGCCATAGTTTTTACCGGACAAGAGTCCAGCTCCTCCGAGAAGACCGCAAGCGACGTTCGAAACGATCGCGCCGTACAGATTCGTCGTGAGAATAACGTCGAATTGATGAGGATTAGAAACGAGTTGCATACAGGTATTATCGATGATCATATCGTTGTGATTAATGTCCGGATATTCTTTGGCCAGCTGACGCGCCGTTTCGAGGAAAAGACCATCGGAAAGTTTCATGATATTGGCCTTGTGAACGGTCGTGACCTTCTTGCGACCGTTACGCTTGGCGTACTCGAAAGCGTAACGCGCGACGCGTTCCGAATTCGAGCGAGTTATTACCTTCATACTCTCGACAACGCCGTCGACGCTCTCGTGCTCCAACATGGCGTATTCGCCCTCGGTGTTCTGTCTCACGACGACTATGTCTATGTTGTTCTGACGAGAACTAACGCCCGCGTAAGAGATGCAATGAAGAACGTTCACGTAGAGATCAAGCTGATTGCGCAGAGCTACGTTGCGCGAAAGAACGCCCGCCTCTCGACTGCGAGTCTCGATGTTTCCTTTGAGAGCAACGCCGTTACGACGAATCGACGTTATGGCGTAATCGAGATCGTCGTTGTTGGCTGCGTTTGGATCAATGTCGATGTCTTCGAAATCAACAGGAACACCGGCGAACTTGAAGACCTGCGGGGCAACGGCGGGGAACGATAATATCGCTCGGTCGAAACATAGTTTCATTTGGTTTGGGTTGGGGGGTTTGGGTTGGAGGGTTTGGGTTGGAGAAAATTATGGCGTTTTCGCGATTGGTTCTCACCTCTTTGACGTAGCCCATCAATTCGGGACCGATGCCAGCACCTGGAAGAAGGGTAACCGTGTGTCGACCGCCGTAATGTGCTTTGGGTATGGGCATCACTTTCTTGATGAGCGGTGTCTTGTGTTGAATCTCGAACGCCGACAACGAAGTCACGCATCGATAAAACTGCGGAGTTATCGTCTTTGGCTGGACGTACCTCATGAGCGAACGCGATGCCATGTTTCTTGATTTTTTTTATTTATCTTTCGTTTAATTTCGTTTTCTTATTGTGCGCGATGATTTAATTAATCGTCCAGCTGATCGCGATTTTATAGTCGTACACAGAGTTACTTAAGAGAACATCGGCAAAGAGAGTCGCTGAAAACTTTTCGTTCTCGGCCGTGTCTATTTTCAACGATAACCCGAAGACCTTGCCAGAAGTTCTCGCTTACCGCATTGACGATAAAAGTAACGAGATGAGATCCGCGAGTCGCACGTGGTGTAAAGTCTGGATTTGTGCTAGCATCAGTACCGGCAGGAGATAAAATCTTTTTTGCACGCTACTGCGATTGGGTAAAATATGCGTTTTATCATTGTTTGATTCGTAAAATGACTCATGTTGATTCTGCGAAAGCTACATATCCTGAAATTTTCGTCATAATAGAAAATTTCCATTAAAAAACTCGTCAAAATCTATTTGTATGTATCGGATCGGGGTAAAATACCGAGAGGTAAGAAATTGAAATTCGGACCGATCGCAGCGTCCTTAGCGGCAATTCAGGCCAACTATTTTCGAATATGTTTCGGAAATAACTCACTGTCGAGTTATAGAATATTAAACAATATGGGAGAGCGTCGTATTTTCTTCCAGTGTAAGATAATGCGAGTGTGTTCATAAACAAATACTTCATGGAAATTATAAAGAAGTTTAAGGTCTTCATAATCGTTGTAAAACAACGGTGGTGTCCTACTTTAGTCATATTACGACTTATAAAGCGGAAAATTTCTTTCTTCGTGGCATATGGTGGCTTTTTGTTTAAAACATTACATTGACGTACAAATAATGGATAATTATCACCGACACAACTGGAATGATTAGCTAAAAATCCGTTTAGGTGAATATCTATCGTACATAATAAATTAATTAATAATCCTCGACACGTTGAAATAGCTCTGAAATGTGGGCTGTAAGCGCGGGAAATTTCGCTAGAATATGAATAATGCATTATTTCGATGCAATCTTCAAATAATAATCGCAAAATCAAGAACTGATAAAATGACTTCCATATTAACACTTCAGTACTGCCACTAACCTGTAAACGAGGTGACTGAAAAGAATTAACTTTTCTTGTGATAAAATCTTCGAAAACGTATGGAAAGAATAATTTTATTAATATTTTTTGCTTCCTCGTAGTCGCAGCTACGTTTTATCGTCAGCAGCATTTATCATTAAACTTAAGTACATAAGGATCAAGGCCTCCGGGATAAAAATATTATCTTCAAATCACACCCGTCACGTCTGCATTGAAATAACGAGGAAAGTTTCAAAATCGTGTCTTTATTGAGTATAACGATATCAAAAAAATCACAACAAACATATATACATATATGTATATATATATATATATATGAGCGTGTGTGTACACACACGAGGGACGTTTTATTTTCTTCCACATATAATTCGTTCTACTTTGCCAATACTCTCATTTTTTTACATATTAAAAAATTATTCGTACAAAATCCAGGAATAACAACTATCGACTTGAAAAAAAAAAAAAAACTAAATTTATTAATTCTAGATAGCTAAACATTTTGTTCATTTTATGAAATCTTTCCGTTGTCTCTTACATTAAATATTGTAGCTTGCTTTCGTAAAAAAATCCTCTTTAACGGGGTTCGACATATTCGGAAGGGCCTGTCCGACCTTTTTTTCTTCAAATTAAGATATCTCCAAAACTATTCAACATTTTTCGACGATCTTTTTTTAGTTTTGTTCAGAAATACTTTATTAATAATTGTATATTTGGTTTTAGAAGATATTCAAATTAGAAAAGTTTTGGGAGCAATTCAAAGTCGAAAAACATTGGTTCGAAAAATACTCATTTTCAATGTACCTTTTCTCAGGAACCATACGGTCGATTTTCACCATTTTTCTTGTGGGTATATATTAAAGTGTTATAAACATTGTATCGAACCATTTTTTCGATATTTTCTTTCAAAATTTTTTTATGTCGTTTTGAAATTAAAAAAAATTTTTGATCACGTTTTTTTAACTTCAAATATTTTTTTCTCGGGTCTGAATCGTTTTTTCGAAAAAAACGGCTCGATACAATGTTTATAGCACTTTGATATATACCCACAAGAAAAATGGTAAAAATCGAACGTATGGTTCCTGAGAAAAGATACATTGAAAATGAGCATTTTTCGAACCAATGTTTTTCGACTTTGAATTACTCCCAAAACTTTTCTAATTAGAATATCTTCTAAAACCACACATAGAATTATTAATAAAGTATTTCTGAACAAAACTAAAAAAAAATCGTCGAAAAATATTGAATAGTTTTGGAGAAATCTTAATTTGAAGCAAAGAAGGTCGGATAGGGGCTATACAATAAAACGTAATAAAGAGAAAACAGAAACGATTTTATATAGTTAAGAGCCGTTGAGGCTATAACGTATGTGTTAAAAATGAAAAACCATTACACATCCGTGTCGAACGACGTATCGATGTAGGCATGAATGTTCGAGAGAGCATAAAAATTGACTCGGTTGTAAAAAGCTCGACTCGAACGATTATCGATCTTTCGCAATGGCTCTCCTTCGCTCGATCACCATTCTCGTCCGAGCCAATCTCTGTTACGTCGATTCCTGTTGCGACGATTTTTTTGCCTGCGTCATCTGAAATCTTTGGCCGGTAATTTCGAACGTACGATGTCCCACGTTATCGTCGAGGCGTCTTTTTTCGTGCATAAATCCATGATAACTTGTGATTTTTTATTTCCTCGTACTACACCCAAACACGTGCCCGCAGCTAAATTGTAGATCGGAGTGGCATTCTGCAAATTGTGAATTCACAGTCGAGTCTCTCGTTGAAATTTTTTTTAAGTATATAAAAAATCGGTAGAACGAAGAAAAATCATTCATTTTTTTTTCGCGAGGACTTGAAACTTTCGGGTCGAAGGAAAATTTCTAATCCGTTTTACGAAGCTTGCATTTCGTTGGATTTTAATTTTTGATATTTTGAAATCACGAGAGTTTGGGACTTTGAATAAATATATCTTTCCGTATCTGCAATATATAAGCTAAGCGTAATTTTTTTGTAGACCATTTGCGTTTTCTGACTACGTTCTGTTTTCATTGAATTTGTGTCGAGCCCGCTTACAATACGACGGAGAAAAAATTACAGGTTCGCGTTTAAAAAAACGGAAAAGAAAAAAATCTCGATTCGATCGAATTCAAGACGATAAAACTTTGAGAGAAAATTTATTTTCGCGTATCCTCATTTTCACTACTTTCTTGACGAATTCGTAAAAAGTACTTGTTTTCTTTATATTGTAATTTGTAATTCTACGTACCGTCCCTTTGTGACGCCATTCTTGATTGCCGCCCATTTCATGACATTTTCCCAATTTCGGTGATCTGCCGTTTCCTTCTAAGCACAGCATTTGCCCAAGAACCAATTCGTTCTTGTCCGTTTCGAACCACATCTGAGAAACAGAAGAAAAGAAAAACACGATCATCAATTTCTCCCAAATAGTAATTATTTAATCCGATCGTTTAACCTTTTAGCTGGGGGAAAATTTCAGTACGAATCGATCTCTTAAAAACGCAAAATTTATACATAAAATCACTGAATATCTCGGGTAGAGTTCCCGCTCCGACTGCTGATCGATATATCGACCATCCCCGGAGGCAACGCATAGTGCAATGTAAAAAATTCGTCTCATTTGTCACGAAGGTTTGAGAGGGTATTTCTATGTAATTTCACGCGCTGAATATGAAGAAAAAATAGTAAAAAAAAATTCCCGCAGACACCCTCGACCTTGAAAATCTCTATTTCAAGGTCAAATTTCATTTCTAGTATAAGCCAAGTTTTGAGAAAGTTTTCGCACGTAGTTCGACGCGCTGAATACGTAAAAAACATTAAAAAAAAAAGTTCCGCACGCACTCTAGTTACGTAGATCGTCTATTTAGAGGTCAAATTTCATTTCTACCACAATCGCAGCAAGCTACTCCCGCATCTCCGGAGATATCAAGAAATATTCTGACAATCGCTCTCAGCATGATCCAGGATCAACGACGCGGACGTGGCGAAAATTATTCAAAACGTATTCGAAACATCAAATTTTGCCTAAAAACATTAAATATCTTGCGCCTCTCGAGTGATCGATATATCGACCACCCTCGCAGCTAAAAGGTTAATAAGACCGAAAGAACGATGAAAACATACCTGAGACTTTATACGAATACAAGGTACCAATATTAATTTCGCTCCTCTCGTCTTGACGTCTTTTTCGCTTTGAATACAAAGCGCAGTATTCGACAATTTTAACTGATACTGATCCGTATAATTTCGTTTTCTCGAGTGCCAAGGTTGCATCGGTCTTTGTTCCATCTTTGCCCATTTCTCCTTCAAACGTTTCTCCGTGTCATCGGGCAATTGCAATTCCGGATAAACGGTCTCGAGATACCAAGCGAAATCGTGGCATTTCAAACGTTTTCGCAGTGCGATTCTGTCGACGATCGAACCGTAATCGATACTCTTTACGTCGCGTACAAAATATTTCTTGTATTGGTCCATCCACACGTGCGCTACGCGCAATGAATTTTTTAACATCGTGTCCTGCGGTTCGTTCGAGCCGTAAGGCCTTCGCGAACGAAATACATGACCGACTCTGGAACACGGTAATAGCTCGATACTTCCGCCGCACATCCATATCTGCAATTAAATTTCGAACGAATTTTTCCTCGATTATAAAAATATACGCGAAGCAAATCGGGAGGAAAGTCTCGGATTTAAGAATTCTTACTCTGAACGAAATCTCTAAATTTTCACCTCCCCAAACGTCCATTCCAGCGTCGTACTCGCCGAGCTCGAAGAAATAATTTCTATTCATGGCGAAAAGTCCACCGGCCATGGTCGGAGATCTACAAAGTTAATTTCTCCACTAAGTAGATTCGACAAGTGTAAATCTATCCTTGCGAAACTTTCTGCAACGTTAGGAGAAACTTGACGATATTAAAAACCGCTAATTTCATTTCCAAACTCGTGCCAGATTCCTTCTTTTACAGTTACATTAATTTTCGATAAAAAATTATCTCTTGCATTATGTATTCTCAATTATAAATTCAGAGATTAAAAGTTCTAAAACGTCTTTAAAAAAAAAAAAAAAAAAAAAGGAAAAAAAAATCCAAGACTTCGCAAAAATAAAAATAATGAATATATGTATTGACTCATTTTCTCCAAGATGATCAATCGTTCGGACAAAATAGCGAATTAGTTCTAAATATTCCGCAGTTAATTATCTGACTCTCGAAAAATCACGAGTTCGTGAGATTATTGGAAAATTTCAGCTATTTCTCGCGCACGACGCGATTTTAGTTTTAAACAACGCATAAATCTTGAAAATATATCGATAAATCAGTAATCATACTTTATTGGCTTGACGAAGTCTCGATCGTGAATGAGCGTACCGGAGGGTAAACTGTCCCATTTGAAGTGCAAGCCCCAATTGAAACCTCCGCGAACAAGAGGACTCGAGCTGTATTGAAACGTATCAGCGTTTATGATATCGATAACGGGCATCGGTACGATCGTCTTCGAGACAGCGATTCTTGCTAGCAAAGGTTCGATCCACATCTCGTTAACTTCGATGTGACTGTCCAAAAATATCAATACATCGCCGGTAGCTTTATTTGCACCGAACATTCTGGCTCTTATGAGACCTTCTCGCTTTTCCGTTTTAAACAATCGTACTTTTTCATCGAATGTTTTATCGATGTATTCTTGCAATTTTTCGTGAAAGATTTCACTATCGCTATAATCGTTGACCAATATTATCTCGTGCAATAGATTTTTTCGAGTTCTGTCGAGAATCGAGTGTACCGAACGCAAGAGAGTCGTATTGTGTTCGTTGTAAAAACATACGACGATACTGGCATTGGGCAAGTTTTTTGGATATTCTTCGCGAGAACAGAGCTTGTGACGAGTATCGGGTATAGGCCTGTGTAAACTGAGATTATCCGATACGAGAACGTTGTAAGCGTAATTCTTGTATCCTTCCTCGTGCTTTTGCATATCGTCCAAGTTGCGAATCATTCCTAATTCTTCCAAGCCTTTATTGCGAACAGAGAAAAATATCCGTACGTAGAATTATATTTTTAGCGATTTAGCGTTTTTTAGTTCTTTTAGTTTTAGTGATTTAGCGTTTGAAACAAACGTCTCTAATAGTTTGTTAATTCTACGGACAAATATTATTTATCAAGATTCTCTCGTTTGTTCGAGAGCTTCGAAATAACTTTGAAAAAAATAATATTAAATGAATATTGTTGAAAACGTACCATATCCAAGAACGATGGATGATTTTAGCGGAACCGGTTGAAGCTGTTTCATCAGTTTTTCGCTGTTTTTAAAACTCTTTATTCCTTTAGCATTGTACGTTTCCTTGCCAGCTGTTTCGTTCTTATCGAAATTTCGTATAACGTTATCTCGTAGCATTTCCTCGTGTTCGCGATTGAATCTCTGGTCGAAAACCGATTCTTTGAGAGGCTGAGAAACGTCCGAGCCATAGACAGTAGGATTTACCGTGCTCGCGTTTTGCGATAGTTTCGAGTAAAGATACAAACTGAATGCCCATGTTATCGAGGCTATCGCGATGCCTGATATAAAAGACGCGTACCTCGTCGAAATCATCTACGTATAAATTAAAAATAAAATAAAAAAAAATTTCTTAATGAATACAAAAAATCTTCCGATCGATACAAATTTTTGTAAAGGTTAAAAAATATGTTTGTATGATATAAACGACGGAAAGCATAAAAATATATACTCACATTGGTATAAAAAGTCGTCGCAGTTCTCCGCTGCTTATAAATAATTATCTTAAAACTGTGTCGCACATGACAGATTCACAACCTCCGTTCGTTCGAGTTAAAAAAATATCGAGTGTTGACGAGCAGCGTAGCAGCCATTTTCGAACGCTCGGCTGGTAACAGCTGTTATACTTGTTTTCACAATATTGCGTATTTATTGTGGAGAAAAAGTTGGTGGGTTTATGGTATTGCGTGCAATTTAGCATTGTTACCGCGAATAATTATCGTTAAATGAAAAAGACGTTGACAAAGGCTGCAGCAAGAACCTGTTCGAAAAACTCGCAACCATTATCAACCGCCCCTGTGGCCTAATGGATAAGGCATCGGTCTCCTAAACCGGGGATTGTGGGTTCGAGTCCCACCAGGGGTACACCATCATTTTTTATTTATTTCAAACCTCCATTATTCATTTTCTGCTTTTCAACGGCAAATAAAATTATTATCCTCTTTCATCGCTATCAACGCAAGCTGTCTGATTTAAGTATTTTTCGATAAAAAATTGAGAAGAATTAATCCGTGATTCAGAATTTCTCCAACGGATCTAAATGGAATTTTACTTACCCGACGCAAAATTGTCGCAATTTGTTGCTCGGCTATTTTTCCAGCTAATTTGTTGTCCTATGACAATGAACTTACATTACGTATCTCTCTCCTACTCGATTCAAATTTACCTTCTAAACCAATTCATGAAAATATTTCACTAATCAGTAAATGTTTTCATAAAAATTAGAAAGTACGTTTGTAGTCAGAGTAGTCGCAAGAATTTTTAATTATTTCAATCCCTTCAGTTTATGTGACGGATATTCATATAATTTTTTATTTAAATATCCTCCATCCTCTACATACCGAATCCTCGCGATCAGTTAATTAAGAGACAGTGTTACTGGCAACGAGCGCTTCGAAAACGGGATCCGTAAATTGTCCGGCACTGAGCAACCGATCGCCTTAAAATTTGGAGCGTACATAGAGAATTATGGCACAAAGTACAAGACTGTCTTATTTTCCCAAAATTTAGGAAAAATTTGTTCCGGTGGTAACTAAATCTGCAAAAAATTGTCCAAAATTTTTAAAATTTTATAATGATAATCATTAAACATTAATAATTCAAGTATCTCGTCGCAGGTAACTTCCTTATCGACTAACACAAGAAATTTAAGCAAAGATTAACTTTCATACTGATATTTATTTCCCTGAGTTTACACGAACATTTTTAAATAAGTAACGATAGAATTGTGATATATATTTTTTTTTTTTTGGAAAAAAATTTAATTTCCTTGTTTTTTATTTATTGCATCAAGCATGAAAATGAGTTCCGTAAGAGATTGAGAACTCGCGTTAGGACGAACGGCACAATCTTTTGGAAATTGCGATTCTTAGGACACTCGATAATGTGCTGTAAAAAAATACACGACGCAAGTCGTACAAGAGCGTCGAAAGAAAAATAGTACGATTTAGTAATTTTCAATGACATTCCAGATATTAAACTTTTTCCATTGAGATTTTTTCCTCCGCCGCGTAATGTTTTATAAATCGTGCCGATGGATCGGTAATTCCCTTGACCCAACGTGGCATCCAGTAATACGGTGTGAAACTCTCCGCTTGACCGCCGTAATGTTTTTCGAAGATTTTCCTGCGGAAAAAAAAAATATCGAAAATATGCAAAAATCGAAAGTCAACATTGTAAATTCGTCTTCCTTGCGTCTTTATTACCTGTAGTAATAAGCCTCTTTAGTTTTTGGAGTGCAATGAGGAAACTGAACGTGAGCATTTTCAATCTCGTCGTCGTGAACGCGTTCTTCGACGATTTCTTGAATAATTTGAAACAAAGATTTTTTTATCGATGCGACACCGTCGCTGAACGCCTCCTTGTGCCTCCAGAGAATATTTTGGGGCAGTAAATTGGCACCGTCGAAAGCCGATCTCAGTAAATGCTTCTCAACACCGTCTGCCAAGCGAAATAACATTTTTAACGAGGTTCACCCGCCATAATCATAATAGTATATACAAAGTAATGGCAAAATCATCGTATACAATTTTTTCCAAGATAATTTTTTGAAATTTTCCGTGAATCTTCTCGAGCATCGTATTATAATGGATAACAAATTTGAGAAGTTTTTCACCGTCTAGTAATCGAGATATTCAGTGTTTAAAATCGCAACTTTAACACGAGATCTTACGGGAAGTTACGAAAAAATACAATTTTTTACAATAAATAACTCGATCTCTAGACGGTAAAAACTTTCTCAAAGTTTTACCCACGATTGAGTATTATTGTTAAGAAGGTTCCTACGAATTTTAAACAATTAAACTTGGAATTCGTCTAATGCATGGACAACGTTTCAACCTCCTTAAGGAGATTCACGCGCTATAATCGTAATAGTATATACAAAGTAATGGCAAAATCATCGTATTCAATTTTTTCCAAGATAATTTTTTGAAATTTTCCGTGAATCTTCTCGAGCATCGTATTATAATGGGTAAGAAATTTGGTCGCTGGGGACAGATCCGTCGATGTAAGTTTTCTACGATTTAATTGAAAATTAACGGGCAATATTATCCAAAAGGACGGAGTAAACAAATCTGGTTGCAATGAGCTAGTTTCCTTCGGCGTTGAGGATAAAAGGCTGGAGTTGCTTGAGTTTAACGAGGTTCGCGAGCCATAATCATAATAGTATATACAAAGTAATGGCAAAATCATCGTATACAATTTTGTCCAAGATAATTTTTTGAAATTTTCCGTGAATCTTCTCGAGCATCGTATTATAATGGATAACAAATTTGAGAAGTTTTCACCGTCTAGTAATCGAGATATTCGGTGTTTAAAATGGCAACTTTAACACGAGGTCTTATGGGAACTTACGAAAAAATACAATTTTTCACAATAAATAACTCGATCTCTAGACGGTAAAAACTTTCTCAAAGTTTTACCCACGATTGAGTATTATTGTTAAGAAGATTCGTACGAATTTTAAACAATTAAACTTGGAATTCGTCTAACGCATGCCTAACGTGTGAACCTCCTTAATGATTCTTCTCGAAGATCAATAATCGATAGCCAATCGATAATCGATAGCCGATAAATCTATTAGAAAAATTCAACGATCCGCCAATTTTATTACGATATTTCCAAACTCACCTTGCGGTTGTCGTGTCTTAGGATCGAGAGTTAAATAATAATTCGTAAACTGAAGATCTAAGAAAGGAACTCTGAGTTCCAAACTATGAGCGCTTGTCGTTCTGTCGGCTCTCAGACCGTCGTAAAGATAAATATCCCGTAATAATCTGATAGACTCGTCGTGAGCTTCTTGCGAATTTGGTGCGTCTCGAAAGTAAATATATCCTTGTGCCAATTCGTCAGCACCCTCGCCACTAAATATTACAGTTGTTTCCGTATTACGTTTGATGTATCGAGAGATCAGGTACATTCTGAGAGAGTTAATGATAGAATAAAAATTATTTTAGTTTAAAATATTCTGAAAACGATGCGTTTACATTTTCTCGAGATTTTAATATACTCACCCTATCGAGGCGCGGATTGTCGTTATGTCGAAGGTCTCGAGGGAGTATATAACGTCGTCCAAGACTTCGGCGACATCCTTAGCCGTGAATATAATCTCGTGATGAGAAGTTCCGATGAAATCGGCGACCTGAAAATTCGAGAAAATTTCATGAATTTTTTACGATCGTTATAATTTATTCCCACGTTTGTCCTAATTGTGTTAAAGGGTCGAAGGAAGATCTAGTGCCATCTTGGCTTATCGCGAGACATTTATTAATAGAAAAAAAGAATTTTTCTTGTTTGTAGTTTTTTTTTTTAATCGGTTTCTCTTATTAAATTTAAAAAACAAACTTGCCAACCTGTCTAGCTGCGATGATGTCCGGGCTGTCGCCCATACCAATCGCGAAACTTTGAATTTTGTATGGTAAATTGTTCGTTTTTGCTAGTTTAACGAGTAAAGCTGAAATAAGACTCGAATCCAATCCTCCGGAAAGTAAACAACCGATTTGTCTGTCTGCCATCAAGCGCTTTTCCACGGCAGCTGATAGCAACTTTCTGATGTTGCCCTGGACATCGGTTTTGTTTAAAGCTAAACAATATAAACGGTTTACGCGATGATAAAAAGTAAAGATTTACGAAGCAGCGGAACTCAAATCTTTTTTTTTCCTACCAGTGAAAGCAAAACTAAAACAAATTGAATCCATCTCTATCGAATTTCGTTAACTTCAATTTAAAAATCGTGTTCAGCCGGTCGTATTTACCTTGCTATTTTTAATTTTCAATTCTTCGAAAGAAGAATCGATTTTTCTTCTATTTTGAATTTTAATTTAAAATTAGAAAGGTAAAATAAGAGCCTGATCTAATATTTTTTCATTATTATAGAAACAACTTTCATAAAATTCGAACGTAAAATTAACGATTATTTTAGAATAAGATAAAATTGTCTTAAAATACGAACTCGTCCATGGCACAGCGACTTGGAAAGATGGTTTCGCTCCTATCTGATGATAACACACGCTCTTCGATAGTTTTGTCTTTCCATCCGCGAATATTTGGTACTCTTCTATGTGCCCAGGTGGAAAAGGTTTGAGGGTCCATTCACCTGGTAATGTTTTAGTTATTTCTATGAGACCCTGAAACAATTATACACCATAATCCCTTATTTTTTCTCAGAGTATTCACGAATAAATATTTAGGCCATAAGCATAGCGCGAAGGATGGAGTGGGAGATGAACGGCGTAAATGAATAAATAGGTAAACATATATCGACGCTGCTTACGAAAAGTAGCCCGATTCAAATTTCTTACGAAAACTAACACGTTTCTAATTTCACCGCGAAAACCAACACGTTTCGATATTCGACGCGAAAACTAGCATGTTTCGGCTCTCACCGTGAAAACTAGCATGATTCGGCTTCTGCCGCGATAACTGGCATGTCCGAAATATGCTAGTTTTCGTGGCAAAAGCCGAAACATGCTAGTTTTCGCGGCAAATATCGAAACGTGCTAGTTTTCGTGTCAAAAGTCGAAACATGCTAGTTTTCGCGCTGATATCAAACGTGCTTCTCTTCGTAAGAAATCTGAAACATGCTAGTTTTCGTAAGCAGCGTCGATATGTAAGAGAAGGAGAACAGAACCAAAGATATAGGAATTACGAAAATAGAGTGTATGAAAGAAATAATTTAAGTGAGAGTTTGTAAGAAAGGAAGAATGTAAAAACCCGCAAGGGGAAACATTTTAAAATAAAGACTACTACTACTATTTAGGCGATAAGTATTTAAACTGTAAGTATTTAAGCTGTAAGTATTTAGAAGTCTGGATGAACGTCCGAGTATTTCGAATTTTTCACGAATATCTGTGAATGATAAAAACTGTATAAAATTCTGTAAAAGTTTATCAATTTTGATAAATTCACGCTCGATTACCGATGATTCTTTTTTCTTAATTATAAACGTCCGTGAGTAATGTGACGAGTGTGTAGAAATTTTAATGAGCACTCGTGAGAATTTTTTGTTTTTTAGTATTTTTAAAAAAAATATTCAATATATATTACTTTGCTCTCCGAACAAACGCCCAATTCGCCATTTTTTCCAGATAGTCTGAACAGCGGCCTGATACCATAAGGATCCCTTCCAATCAGAATTCTTCGCTTTTCGACATCCAACAGACAAAATGCAAAAACGCCATCCAAATTATTGGCAACGTTTTCGCTTCCTCCGTTTGCGTACAAATGTAATATTATCTCGACATCGCATTTCGTCGTATAGTTGAAATCGTATTGTTCTTTTGTCTATCGAGAAAATTGAACTTTTATTAGGAGTTTCGTCGGTCGAAAAGGAAAAGATTAAAAGAAGATTCGTGCCTGTTTAAAATTGTAGATTTCACCGTTACAAAGAAGAAACAAAGTGGGATATTGGCTCAGTCGCATAGGCTGCATTCCGCAGAGACCATCGACGATTGCCAATCTATGAAAACCCATAAATCCATCCTGCAAAATACCTCGAATTTAATCATTTATTCTATATAATTAAATAGTTCAAATCGATTTTATTCCAATGGTAAATTTTATTCAATTTTCCTTTTATTTATTCGTGGGACGTACTTTTATACGATTGTCGTATTCGATTCTCAACGCATCGGGACCTCTGTGGGCTATTTTGTTGAATTGGATACACGCGCAACTCAGCGTGTCTTCCTCCGCACCAAAAATTGCCCATATGCCGCACATTATGTTGTTATAACTGAGACTCTTTGGCGCACAGCTGTTGGCAAATTTTCGCAGATATAAAATACTCGAGGAATAAATGGGACTAATAGTCATCCGGAGCAGAGTTTCGGCGCATAATTTGCATTTCGTCCAAGCTCGATAACGTGGACCGAGCAAACTTGAAATTCTCGATACAAATGTCCAGGTGCTTTATCATTTTAACGATATGTTCTTTAAGTTTCCTCGAGAAGGAAACGATATTATAGCATTTACATTGAATAAAATCAACAAGCTAACTAAAAATGTTGCTTTTCGTATAAAAACTTTAATAACACGTTTTTTCCTATTAGTCTTTGATTATTTTTTGTATTGTGATAAAGATATGAAAAAAATACGATGTATTAAAGTTATCATGAATTTTTTATAATAACGATAAGAACAAGAGAACGCTATTAATTAAATATAATCAATAAAAACGTGTAATTATTATTTTTTCCATCGTGTCAGTAAATTCTGAAATATGATTTGAAATTTTATAAAGCAAATTTTCAGGAGATTTTCTTTTCAGGAAGAAAAGAAACTCGTTGCTTTTGTTCACATAAAGTGTTTTTGAAATTGTTAGTTTTTGTAAATTTGCAACTTCGGTACTTTGACCTTGAGCCGATTGTACGTATGAGCCGGGTTTATCAACGACCTTGAAACTTATCGAGCATCTTGACGAATCTCTGGGCATGCATATTCGAAATTACCAAAATTCTAAAAAAATTATCAGCCACTTACCTTCCCGATGATATGGTAGAGAAATATATATGAAAAAAAAAAATTAAATAAAGATCGCGAAAAACAGAGATGCCTCGAGGCGCTGATGAAATGACCGAGTGCAAAACGGTTCCTAGGTCGTGCTCAACCGTGCAACAAAACTGTTCGTTCGAGACTGCCAGATCACCTCATTCACGAACGTGGCATACCTACTATTTTCATGGAAGGAGCGAACGTATGGTTGCCTGTGTTTGTATTTAGGCCGTCATTATATTAGTATACGTGAGAGAATATCGGCTGATGTAACACTATGTGCATCGCGGTAGACGTGGGAATGGACGGTGGGTACTGGGTAGGCATAACTGAAGTAACGTAGACGGGAACGATCGATAAAATATCGCGAGAAAAGAGAAAAGAGAAAAGCGATCTGAAATTCGGACGAGACGGGTTTTATTGACGATTTAAATTAAATTATAGCGAACATCTTTAGTGTTAGCTAAAATATTGTAGGGCAAGTTTATCGCTTTCACTTTGTTTTTGAGAAAAATACTATAAATAATATAATGTAACATAAAGGGTTTAGTAAATTTACAAATTTTCTTTTCGTTTTATTTTTGTTCTGTAACAGCTGCCGATTGCTTTATTAAATTTGTTAAACGTCAGTAAACAAAGTTTGACAATTATCCGGATTCGTTCATAACCTCAAACGTAACAGTCACAAAATCTCGTATGGCCACTGGGGTACGGAACTGTTGGACTCATCGTCTGATGCAAGAACTGGTCGTAAAATCGAAAGTCTGTCGCATTTTTTAAATAAAAGAATAGAGCATAAACGCGAACACATCGTCAACATATGTCGCACACTATAAAACATAAAAATCCCCATCTGTTTACTCGTTAGCGGCGCGATAGGCTTTACGATTTCGCCGCAAGAGTGTCCGGGGCGCTGTGGGGAGAAAGAGCCGAGCGACGCCATGTTGGTTCTATGCTCAGCTGTTCGTCAGAGTTCACGCAGCAGCAGAGGAGCTCTGTTGTCTCTCTCGCTCTTCGTACAGACAGGAAAATATACGGTGCGCGTTGTGTAAATCCGCCTTTACGACCAAGCGCGAGTAGAGCGAGCCCCTTCCGCGCGAGTCCGCTGCTGCGTGCGTGTGTGTCTCTCTCTCTCGTTCTCTTCGGGCATTAGAGCAGTCCGAGCAGACGGCACACTTCTGTTAGTCGGCTCTCGCCAGGGCTCGTGCGAGGATGTTCGTGTTTGACGCACGTTTACACCCGGTTACGAGTGCGCCAACGAGATCGACCACCGGAAACCCGTGGCCCGAGTCACGTTATTCTAGCCAGCGAAAGTACACTGTCGCGATATCGTCGGAATAGAAAAAGCAACTAGAAATACAAGATAATAAGAATTTAAGAAATCGGCTTGAAGAAACCAGTTTCATTGACGACGTCGCTCTGTTAGTGCGATCGCGTGCGAGTCATTGAAGGGACAGAGCGTGGTTTGAGTTCGAGAAAAAGTGAGTGAGAAAAAAAGGAGGAACGCAAACGACGGTGTATGTGCCCGATGAAAATAACAAAATAAAAAAAAGAAGCCAAGAGGGAATTAAGCGTGTGAGTGACGGAGACGGAGTAACTCTCGTCGTTACGAGACTGCTCGGCGTGTGCGAAAAAAAAACAGAATCGACATTTCTTCGTTCCTTCCGTGAAACGACGTTCGACAAGCAAGAGCTTCGGGTCGAAAAGTGCCAGTGTTTCGATTCTTTGCTGCGATAGACAAGACGATAGATAGAAAGCCCTCGTTATGATAAGAAGCCTCGTGAGGGGTTCCCGAGGGTCTGGCCGGGGCTGCTGCTGCTGCTGCTGCTGCCGCTGCTGCGAGGTGGTGCTCCGTGGCGCGAGGGAAATTTGAAAGCCGGCCGGCTTTCCGTTTAACCGTCGTGACCCTCGCGGTTTACATATAACACTCGCTTATTGTGGTTAACAAAAAAAATCTCCCGAATATAATCCCATGCCGTTCATCGAACAGCCCAAGTGTGTCACGGGGCTTCGCGAAGTGTTGAAAATTAAGTAAAATAACAATAATACAAAAACGTACGACAGTTCGACGAAATACGAACCGGAGGCCATCTGACGGCGCTGCTGCGTAACAACGATTTACCATTGTTATTATTATTGTTGATATTTTCACCACGTACATTCGGCTCTCGTGTACAAAATCGAATAAAGTGGAGTGATACAGTGCGAGATGAAATGAAATAAGAAAAAAATTGATTTTCGCGATACGTAAAAAGGCGTCAACGCTCTATCGTCGCGTCGAAATATTTTTCGTCATTGTTCGTTGTTACTATCGACATAATTTGTGACACGTGGTTACCCCGAAAAGGAGCGGATTCTCCACATGATCCAATTGTTTAAGATAAAATCGTCGTTTGTTGAAAACAAAAGAAAGAAAAAAAAATCATCACTCGACATTATTCTATGCTACGTTGCTGGATTAAAGCCTTACCAATAAGAAAACGGCGCGTCGTCCGAAGTTTGAGCAGTCACCTTTCAAGGTGATTCGTTTCGCGGAACTCGTAGCGTCGCGTTAGTCTCGCGAACGACATCTAGGCTCGATTTGCCGGAAGTATTTCGCGTTTTAGCTTTCGTTTTTTGTGCGTGTGTTTCTTTAATCTCGTTTTTCCCTCGTTTATTCGACGTGTTTACAGTGCAACAAAAGTGTCTCCCGTTTTTATTTTATTTTACCGCGCGGTCGTGTGTAGTGTTTTGAAAATAAATCCGAACTTCGCTCGAAAATTCGTCGAATAAAAATCGTAAAATCAAGTTATAAAAAAATTTAATCTACTCCGTTAAAAAAAACAAACAGAAACTAACGATAAATTGAATATTTGTAAAAATAACAAGAATTAAAGAAATTAGAAGAAAAAATTAAATTAAATTAATACTAAAAGAAACGTTTTTTCGATAAATATTTTTATTTTATCGCGAAATAAAATTGTCGTTCGTGTCACTATAAAATTCATAACGAGGATTCTTTTACGATAATAAAATAGAAAAAAATAATCGTTTCAACGTTTGGCAAAAGATGGCGCAGCGTCGATCACGATAAATAGGATAATTCTCGTTTGTGTCGTACCGAGTTAACGCGTGTACAAATATATCCTCGCTCGATATAGGATAGACAAATTTCACAATCGCTCGGTGGAGATCGAACAACAATTCGACGATCGATATACAACAACATATATTTATATATATACACGAGAGTTCGTTCAGGGATTTTCAATTGGCGAGGGTAACGCGTCGCGACGGATATCTTTCGGACGCGTCTCGGTCGAACGAGTGGAAAAAAAAAAAACCCTCGAAATTCCGATCGTAGCAACGTGGAGTTGAAAAATATTCGCGTATCTCAAGAAGATTCGTCCTGGAAGAGGCTCTCTGTGATTTTTTTTAAATCGAGGTACAGTGTGTTTATCTGCTTTTATTTTATTTATGAATTTTATTATTATTTAGATTGAAAAAATGTTGGAATTAAAATTTGCACGATGCTCCATTATTTTTCTAGCGATTGACAACATTTTTAATTACAGCTTTCTTATCGGGAAAGCTATGTTTGACTAAAAATTTGAAAAAAAAACACACTTTTTCGAAATAAATTATTGATTTTTTTATTATTTGAAAGTAATTAATTTTTTTTACAAAGTTTTGTAATATTAAAAATTCTATGACCGTTTCTCCTCAAACTAAGTACCGTATAAATTTGCATATTTTTGTAAACTATTTCAATTCGATAATTAAACATTAATCGAGATTACATCGAATTAAAAAAAATTTTTTACAAACTAAATAACAAATAAATTTACAAATAAGAATATTTTATTAAGACTTTTAATCGCGTTAACCATCTCAATAAATTATCTCGTTGGGAAAATCAAAATATTCCTTATGCAAAAACAAATATATTATTTTTTCAACGTTACGTTGCATAGAAACGATAAAGGACTTTTCAAACTGTCTGGAAACTCGCGTTTTATTCAACACGACAATAAATAAATCCTCGACATATTTACCAAAAGTTCCAAGAAAATTAGTGGGCCAACGCGATCTCGAAAAATTATTTTATCGTATGAAAACTTGCCACTGAAATTACCGGAAATAAAGGTGACAGGAAGTTGTATGTATACAGCTTTATGGTGAAGGAGGAGTAGAGCCTTTAAAGGGGATAAAGGAATCAGGCTAGAGGAAGTAGATATATATTTCTTCACTATATATATTTCTTATATATACGAAATATATATATAGTAGGTATATATATATATATATATATATATGGGTCTTTCGGTCTTTCGTATATATAAGAAATAAATATAGTAGGTATATATATGTTGAAGAAATATATATCTACTTATGTATATATGGGTCTTTCGGTTGCTTCGGTTAAAGGATTTTTGCTAGGACGAGCTCTCTTCCTAGAATCGACCAATCCCATTTTATTTTTCTCGCACGAGATATCACCAGATGCAGACGAAACGGGAAAATGTTCTGGGTGACTGGTTTCTTTTGCAATACGGAATAAAAGGTCTTTCGAAAAATTTTAATCTATGTTTATATTATTATTATTATTTCGTTAAATCGATTTGGCCAAATTATTTACTAGTTGGTATATTTTTTATGGTATACGTAAAATTGCCGTAATTAAAGTTTTAACCGCCATGACGCAGGATCGAACATATGGTAAAAATAAATTTAAAAAGAAATACATACGACGAGGATTTTTTTTTTGTTGCTTTCTGTGGTCAATAATTGCCATTATGTCGATGCGAATGAGCCGAGGACGTTGGAAACGTTGCATTTTCTCTGAACGACTAATTTTTTTTATGTAATTTTACACTTTGCGTTGCGCGATGAAAATCGACATATGGGACGATGGAGGGGGTGGAGGAATTTCATTATAATTCGTAGAAGGAATTAAAATTACTGCATCGAACGTAGTTTTCATATTTGCAATTATACAAATCGTGTAATTATGATTTTACACGTGAAATAATTGACAAACTGATTTATGCAGAATTATTAAGCACATATTCGTCAAATACAAACAAATTGAATCAAACAAATTTCGCGTTTGTTATATTTTATTTTCATATTTTTATATAAATCAACGATCTCTCGGGGAATTTTCATCGTGGACGTGTATAGTTTTTGTGTTTTTTTTGGAAATAGTTTATTTTTTTGTTTTACTTTTTATGACCGATATGAGATAAATTTATGAGGATTTTTCGCACTGCATTTGGTCGAATCTAACGACTAATACTTTTTTTTTATAAAATGCCTACGTATACCTACATTTAAATAAAACGGACAATCGAGGCATCGAGCTTCGACCTGAAGAATTTTTTTCAAATGAATTTACAAGATAAGACAAAAACAAAGTTTTTTTTGCTGTTTTCGTTATAAAAATTTCAAGTATACCTACTAGTTCTGATTACTCGAGTATGGTGTAGAATGGCATTTCCTAAGTTTTGTGTTATGTTTTCATTAGTAACGTGCTTCTTACCTTCACAAACTCGCGACTCCCTGTATTTTTATTTTGAGGTTATAATGATAGATAATTAAAACGTCCCTTTGAGCAAAACCGGTAGGGTAGTAACAAACACGATTTACCCTAGAATAGTCCTATGGGTAATTCGAAAGGCTCTTATTACTGCGATCCTTGCCAGGAAAAACTTTAAATCTTTTCACCAATTAGAGATTATAATTCTTACTTATTATAGGCAGAGGTTCATTTTTATTTTAGTGCAAATTTATAATTAATTGATTATTGTTGAGACTGATTAATGTTTAAAGAAGTCTGTACTTGTACATCAAGTATTTAGGAATTTAGAAATTAAAAATACTTAAGTTCATTAATCTCATAATTTTAGCCTTTAATCGTTCTACCCCCCCCCCCCCCCCCCATACGGTCATAGAGGGCAATTCCAAGAGTTTTTTTTCTATGATTATTGAGGAAAATAGCTATCTCTGTATTCGATGTTTTTTATGTTTTTTTAATGAAACATCTCCCTTAGCTTACCCGTTTTAGGCTCATCTCCCCTATCTATATTTATTATTTTTATTAACTTTTATAATCGGATGATACTGTAAATTACCACACGTAACAATTAGAAAATTATTTTTGAACAATTGTAATCATAGGACGTCCAAAACCGTTGTATCCTTTGCAACGCTAATTTTTAATTGACCCACCTCAAAAAAAGTTTCGTTATAAAGAATTTAAATTTTACAAAAATTTATCGTGGATTCGACCACGGAGAGAGAGCTTCGGGAACGAGATGAGACGAGATTTGGACCATAATCCTGCTTTTCAACACCACATCTTCTTTTGGACATTTTTATTTTTAAATTTAAGTCCTCGCAGAATCCAACGTCGTCCTAGAACGACGATTTTTCAATGAGAATTTGTCCCTAGGTTTGAAATAAATATATAATATTATTCCATGCAAGTAGGTCCACCTTGGCCTCTGTTTGTAGGCATTGAAGGAGAGGAGGAGTGAGTGAGATGGGGCTGAAGGCCACGTGCACAAGCGGTGTATTTCTCATACGTAGAGTCAGGTCAGGAACTCGGTGAAAGTTGAATCTGCGTTTTTTTTTCCCTGTGGACCCTCGTAACCTTCCGGCACCGGATAACGAGAAGTAATGAAATTGTGGACCCGCTGCATCGACGATCTAGCCAAGGTCGATTAAAATTTTGTTCTTTCGACGTTGACGACAAATTTAATTGTTAACTAATTGAAAAAAATACGCGATCGTAATATTCCATCTCGTCGTGCGAGGAGTTAACGAAGCATAGAGTACGCACTGGCTGGTTGCACGAGTCAGGAACACGATAAATTGTATAACAAGATCGATAAGAGACCCAGAGAATTTCCACGAGAAAATCACGAATCGCAGGAATTGCGAACAAGGCCAGAGGTTGTCGTGTATTATTTCGTGTTTTGCGACGATAGAAGTGCTCTATTCGTATCTATTAAAAGTCTGGAGTTCTATATATCGGTATTCATTGTACGTTTCATAACGCGTCGTACTGATAAGGAATTTTTATGAGTAAAAATTGTGGAGATTTTCAAGGATGCAAAAGTCAATAACATAAGTTTGCACCACGCGTCGCGAAGTAATTGGAATCACAAGCCCACGAGAGCAAAGAAGATGAGAACGTGCTGAATAAAAAATTATGACGACAATTGTTTGATGGAATAATTATGAAGAATTGTTGAAAAATAAAATACAAATAATGATTTTAAATATTACCAAAGAATAAGAATTTTTTAAATTAAAATTTGTGATTAAAAAGGAAAGATTATTCCATACAACGTTAGCAGATAATCATGAAACATTGTTCGGAATAAATATTGACGACGAATCAAATAATTATAGAAGCATGAGAATTTTTAATTCTTACGAATTATGTGAAAACATTTATAGTTCTATTTTCACTCGATTAATGTTTATCTTTATACGACACCTAATATTGAATAAAACTGAGAACAAAGTCCAATAGGCTGAATTTATCTCAACACCGTGTTTTAGTGGAGAACAAATTATTTCGAAAGTTTAATCAAGAATCAAATAAGATAAAAAATCTATCGCGATCGAAGCTAATGAAGTGTAACTTTACAATCTTTCGTCAGCAAATTGAATTTTATTCCGATCGAATTAACATTCGAGAATTTGAACTTTATTGAACTTTTAATCATGCTCTACACAACAAAAACAGAAAAATAATCTGTATAATCGATTTATCACAAGAATAAAAATTAAACAAATTTTCAAACTTAATCGTTTCAACCTCCCCTCCGCTTCTCGCGATATCTAGATAAACTCATTAATGATATATTCTTAGAATCTCGAAAAACCAAAAATACGCTAATATATAATAGAAAATCGATAATAAAGTCTCTCGCACGAGGAGTACCAGTATCATTGTCTTCGGCTTCTAATCGTCTACGACACAAACCACACAGGTCTAATAACCAAAGTTTTAATCGTCTAGCAATCTGGCTCAACAACACATCTACACGGGAGATCGAACATGAAGCGTAAAGACAGTCGCGCGTGCTTGATAATGATGTCAGATCGGATGATCGGTGGGAGGTGTTTGTCCTCAAGCGAAGACGAGAATGAGATAGGCACTAATTGAAACGGACTATGATCTAATGATTATACGTATCGCGTCCGGTATACGAGCTATGGGTGAATTTCTATCGACCTCTCCACGGGGTTGATTGGATCAGTCAATTTAGTGAGCAACGCGGATAGGGGATTAAATATATTATAGTCAACGTGAGGCAAGTCCCTAGAACGTCACACACCCAACGATCCTCGTTTCCTTTTTCACCTATTTTTAACGTTTTCATTGTTTTAGCCTCGTTTCTAAAGCCTGTAACTACGAATAGTTACTCGATTTGATATTCGTTTGGTGAAATCTTTGAATTTGGTAAATGGAAAATTAGGCATACGCTTTGGTAGTCGATCGGACGTTTATTCGAGACGCAGCGTTGTAGGTTGAGGTTGTTCCTTTAACGTGACACAGATACGGAATGGGAAAGTGCCCCTCGTAAATTCTCTAGAACGGGGGGATCGATCGGGATAAAATTCAGCTCGGATGGCTCGCCCTTCATGCTGGAGAAATTACGAATCTTGTTTTCGAAGTGGTCGACTTGATTACGAATGGTGACGTAATGTCATACGTTTTTCGTCGAGTTTTTCTCCAAGATAGCAATCGTTTGGGACAAATGTCAAGTTTGGAACCCTTTGTAAGTATTAAGGAGCGCAAGGGGTTGATGCTTTGCTGCTGTCTTAAATGGTGCTCAAATCGGGAAATGGAAGTGGGAAAAATTATAGACTTGGAGCCAAGTTGATTAGAAACGGATGGAATAATTAAAATAATAAAATATCGCGATCAGATTGATAATCTGTAATTGCAAGGCTCGATTAATGTTCTGTGTAACAACGAGCTGCACGATAGTCGTACAAATACTGGTCTAACTAAATAAACGAGGGTGATAGGTGTCGGGTTTTGTTTTTAGTGGGGCATGTTCGATATTAAGGTATAGTTCTCTCGTTTTATCGTTTTCTTAGGATTTCGTTGAAAAATTGCACAAGCATTATGTGATACGATCTACATACGTGTTCCAAATTTGAAGAGGTTTCACCGTGTAGTTATCGAGATATTTATTGTTAAAAATCACAATTTTCGGCACTCCCCCATAAGAGTACGTGTTAAATATTGCAATGTTCAATCCTAAATATCTCGACTTCTAGATGGTGAAATTTGTTGAAATGTTGCATGCCACTTTATAATACTTCAAAGAGGCATCCCGTAGTTTTTTCAAAAAATCCTAAGAAACTGTATTTCATGATTTACAAACGTACGTAGCGAGTATAGGTCACCTTGGATGACCTTGAATTTATAGTATTTTGTTCTTGAATGAATTTTCAACAACTTTTCTAAATAAACTTAAGCTTAAAAATCATATGGTACGGAGATAAACAAAGAAAAATACGTTTGATTCGACGGTACCGATAGAACTACTCGTATCTTAAACAGGTGGTAGTGAGTTCGATGTACGTTCGGCACGCGTAGGCATTATTAACGAAGACACTTAGTATTAGGTGGAAAAATCCCGCGAGCTTCGACTGCACCAGTACCATACCGATCTCTATACGTATAGACACTGAAATGAACGCAGGGATCCGATCGTTGCTTTCAATGAGTTGCAACCGGCTGGTGCAACGTGGCTCCAATTGTTAAAATTTATTTGCTTGATAATCGGGTTATTAGATCGATGATTTGGTCATAGGAATTTGTGAATATTAGTTATTTGGAGAAAGTTGTTTTTAAATTAATTATTGAGATTACTAAATTAGTTACTAAATTAAACTGTTTATAACTCTCAGAATTGAGCAATCTTTTTTAGAAACGTGAAACTTGCATCAATGAAGAAATAGGTTTTAAAACCGTAAATTTAACTCTTTAGAATTTTGGAGCTTAGGTTCGCAATATGCGCAAACCTATGGGTTGGAACCCATAAATTCCAGAAATCCATAAAACAATTGTATTTTTGTGCAGTTTGTACAATGATTTAAATTTAATAACGAGTATAGTAAATCCCTCTGTGTCGATGTAAGTGATACAATTCTGGGAAAGAATAATCTATTGCTATTGGCTAATAATAACCTAATTTGTTAATGTGCAACCCACCTGGTCTTTGAACTCCTTCTCAAAAAGTTTAATTGGGAGAAACGAACGACTTCCCATTTTTTAAAATTGTTCATGCCATAAAGAACAAATTCAAATTTTAATCGAGACAAATCTTGGAATCTATTCTTATTTATTTACATATGTAAGTATCTATTTAATAAAAATGTTAAATTATTTTATTTAATCCTAAAGTGTCTCGACGAATTACGAACTCTTGTTACATATCTAGACAAATCGTATAATGTTTATGCAACGAGGACACACTTAACGCGTACGTCGTCGTAGTATTGTTCGACGTCGATTGAATATTAATCGGCTATTACCGAAACGGAGACTTAAATAACACCACAGAGGGCTAAAGTATTTCGTATACGACGAGAACATTAAATACACTTTTTTTCGACAATTTAACACAAGTTTTATAACAGTCTCGACAATATCCATTAGTTGGGTGTCACTCGTCGACGACGGAACATCGATTTGCACGGATATCGAGTGGACAATGTATGTTTGCGATTGACAGGAGTCACGTGGAACGTTTCACGACCGCAGGCTAGCTTTTCATAACACATAACGCTTAAATGGTTATATCATTAATATCTATGAGGTGTGTATTACGTAGAGATATAGATTTACCCCTACACACGTATTGCACAAGCATCGAAGCAACGTTTCTGCAACAACTTATGGTTGTAACGAAAATTACGTAGTCGTAATCGTTTATTTGATCCAGTTGCCATTTAAGATGGCGTTGAATCTTATTTGTGGTTGTCGGTGATTTTTCTCATTTAATCCTTAACTATAGTCGTTAAAAATAATAGCCGGCGTTTAAACGAATGAACATGGGTCCATTGGGCCCAAGGTTATAGTTTAGGATTGAAACTTTTTTTTTTAACATTTTTGTCACCAAATCTCGTTTATTAAGGTTTCAATCCTTTGCAATCGAGAGGTCACTCTCGCTAAGAGTTTGGGTTAGTGACATACGTTTGCCATACACACGTATAGAACAAACCTCGAAGCAACGTTTCTGCAACAACTTATGGTTGTAACGAAAATTACGTCGTCTCAATCGTTTATTTGATCCAGTTGCCATTTAAGATGGCGTTGAATCTTATTTGTGGTTGTCGGTGATTTTTCTCATTTAATCCTTAAATAAAGTTGTGAAAAATAATAGTAGGCGTTTAAACGAATGAAAATGGATCCATTGGGCCCACGATTATAGTTAAGAATTAAAAATAATTTTTTTCAAAACTTTTTTGTCACCGAATCCCGTTTATTAAGGTTTTAATCCTTTGCAGTCGTGAGGTCACTCTCGCTAAGAGTTAACAACCTTTCCGTTTTAATCTTCTACGTGGAATAATAAATTTCTTATAAACAGCGAATATATCTTTTATGCCGATTTGTAGAATTTCTGTCGTTACAATTCATAATCTCTGGAAAATTTTCGTTTTTTTAGAATTACACGTGAAGTTATTTTTGATCACCAAAAAATTTCACCACCTTAAAATATTCCTTCAGACTTTCGGTACCTTGGTCGATTAGAGAGAGAGAGGCTAAATTTTGTATACATTGTACTCCTGTCTTTGAACGCAATTTTTATGCCATAGCTTTCCCCGAGTCCAAATTTTGTGGCCTTTTTTTGTTACTCCTTCTCACCAATCAATTTATTTTTCCAAGAAGCAGTGACACCTTCGCAGCCACTGCTGCAACGACACTAACACCAAATATACTATTTCCACACAAAGTTATTAAATGCCAAACAATGAAAAACGAATTCCTTACACGAATCTTTTAATTTTATCCCTTCTTTTTTAGAGAAATAAAAAAAAGAAGAAATATATTATGCATAGATAAAAATTGACCGATTGCATACAAATTCCTGTACAAAAAGTAAACGCCTTTCTCTTCAGATCGTTGCAAATAGACGCATATACATAATAATAATAATTAGTCAATGTCCATACACGCGCAGAATTGCTAAAGCCTCGTGCGTCACCCACCAAGCGTTTTACGATTCTCGTACCGGCAAATTGGGCTGGTAACCTTCGAATCTCTTCATCCGTAATATATGTTTTATACTCTTAATAGACACACCTCTGCGATTATTACGTTGATCCGTACAACGCATAACGTGCATAGTGGGGTAATATGGATCACGAAAAATATGTTTGTCAATTCAAGTGCGATTATTATTTACTCCGTCTGTATTATTGTCGCGACATACAACGTTTGCTCTCATTAATCAACGTTTTTAATTATCAGCTTAGAAAACTGATAATAAGCTTTCTTAATTATTCTCGTTCTTTGTGAAGAATCTATTTAAAGTGATAACTTTGTGCGGCAGTTTGGAACCGCTTTCAACTCGGTCGGTAACCATCGAGTGACGATACCATCGGAGTTGTAATTGGATTTTCTAAGCATCAAAATATTTCAGGATATTTAAACGTGTTATTCGTAATTCTATTAACAAATAATTCTCGATACATCGCATCGTGTTATGTACTCTGGTCATTGATTTGGGTCAATTAATATGGACGACCTAAAACTAGTTATAAAAATTTGGATTCAATAGATATTATAGGTAAGTCAATGTACCAATCGCAAAACGGGAAAGTACTTGTCTTACTGTTACTAAAATTAATAAATGTAATATGATTCAAAATTTTCTGGCAACTACTTCGTGTCAAAAATCTCTGGTCCATTTTAATGCCCTAGGCCATATTGCCCTACTTTAACCTATGTCGGTGTAGAAAAAGCCGTCATCCACCCACCTGGTCGCGTGCTTTGAGTCCCTCGACCAAACTGCCTGGAGAGGTGTGCTACTATATGTTCATATATATATATATGCATTACCGGTATACACCTTTCTCGCTTCTTGCATAAGACGGAACAGCTGTTGCTCATGATTGCTCTTCGCTCTTGCTTCAGCATACTCCTATACTGACATATGTATATCTATATGTAGGAACGTATACACGTGTATATAATTCGCGCGGAAATTTTACACTACCAGGTTTCTCTGAATACGATTTGAAAGTAACGTTTGTATTCGACACGAAACTCGGTGGAGCACAGACCGAAAAGCGTGCAGCTAGTTCGAATCTACGAAAATATTTGTCCGTGAATTTTTTTCTTTTTTTTTTCCTCTTCATTAGTATTTTTGCGTTTTCTCCGTCAGCAGTTATTATTAGACACCTTGGGCACACTTAAAAAAAAAGTTGTTTGTGTTACTGTACAAACAGGTATATTTTTTCTTTTTTCGTGAACTCCATGGTTCATCGACTTTTGTCATTTTGCACGTCTCGAAATTTGACTTTTTCAAAGCAAGCGTATTTTATTACTACGTAGTTTTTTGTTTAGGGTAAACAATTTTTTTCGTCGATACAAAGAAAACTTTTGTAAAGTTTACGTGTAACATAGAAAAAATATATTTTTTTCTTCATATTTATACTATTTGGAATAGGACGAGATAGCTGATGGAATTTTTTTTTAGGGAGGTCAGGTTTAGAGAGTTGGGTCTGTTTACCGTTAGACCTCGTGTAAATTAAGATGACCGTACTCCCATCATAAAATGGAAAATAATTTTATTTATTGCCCTTGGCTGTTCAATTTTTTGTGATTTATGATACTGATGTAAATTTTACGAGCACGAGCATTGGTATAATGTAAATTTACCATAAAATAAAATGTAAATGTTTTGTACTTTAATAACTGACGTTAAAATTAATTATTATTATTATTCTTTAGTTTGTTTATAAATACGGCTTCATAATTGCAAACAATATCCATGATTTGTGTGCCATAGTTTCTAATATCATCAAATTAAAAAAAAAAACATTTTTAACAATGTACGTAGTGATCGATTTTCTTCAATATTTTTTGTAAAAAACTTTTTTTAATTCAACAAATGTTAAGCCTAGTCATAAGCCTAGATTTTATATCGATCGCACGAAGAATTAAAGCGGGACTGGAAATATTACAAAATAATTTGTTATCTGATTTTTTGTTCTTTTATTATTCAAAAAATGAATGTGCTTTTTTAAAGTCCGTTGATTTTACAATGACCAAGAGAAAATTATGAGCGCAAATAGACTAGAGAACGAGCGTATTTACTCTTGACGAGTGCAAGAATAACGAAGTGGCTTAATCCTACGAAAATATTTATTTTCATTAAATATTAAGCTTCGCCTACATTTCTGAGTCTAAGCCACTGGAGCGAAATTTAGTATGTAGTGAGTTATTCAAGGATAGGAAAATGGCTCGGATTTACGAAAAAAAATTATTTTTACTAAAATCTTAACTCTCAATTACATATTTGGGTCGAAGCAACCTGGACGAAACGTTAGCTCGGCTCCTGCTTTCATCCAGTCGTTATAGGAAACTTCTAATAGGGGAGTAAAAAACTTTTAACCTTTCTGTATCGATCGCCGTATAGCGGAAGTTCAGTCGCGTCCATCATGTCGAGTACGACGCCTGTTCCATTCTGGCTTGAACGACTTGGCCGCCCAGACATATTTTTCCAATTTTGTCTTCAGATAATGAAATTTATTCTTTTATTTAGAAATTGGTCTTTTTCCAAGTACTTACGTGTTACAATTTATGAACTAGTAATATTCAATTTTAAATAAGCATTATATTAATTCAATAAAAATTAAATAAATTCGCAGTAATTATGCATTTGCTTAAATTAATATGCAAATTTAAACGTGCACACTTTTTTCATAATAATTATATACATTTTTCGATTTTACTCTGTACGAATTTATTCTGTAAAAACATTTCATGAAAATCGTTAAAATCATTAATTCGATCTCATTTATATTTCTCGTTTATTTTTGTTTTGATTTTTTTTTGCACGCAAATGTGCTTGGTACGAACTTAGAGTCTACAGGAAAACAATGCTATGGATATAGAATTGTATCGCGACACTAAATCTATATCGCTCCTTCGCCGTCGCGAGTTTCGATTATTTATCAACTCTGAAACAGTGGATCATGGCAGACCGCCACTGTAGTTTATCAAGTATTCACACGTCAGAGTGACATGTCTCCGAGCTGAAAATAGAAGCTTATATACAATAATATATATATATATATACATATAAATGTATAAGTGTACATCACACTTTGTTCGTGCACGAATCATGATTGCTATGGAACTTTTACTTACACTATTGCGCGCTTTACTTACGTAAAGCGTAACTGATACTTTTACCGACTTTGTTTATCAGATGTTTTCAATATCGTTCAAGCTTTACAAATATTACAAAATAATTCATAATTAATTGATTAAAATTAATCGATCGATCGATAATTAGTCGATTAAACATTTGTTTATCTTATTAATCGTTTTCACGAAATTAATTTGATTAAAGATATTATTTTTTTTCTGTTTTTGTTATTGTCACTGGTGAGAATCGAGCAACTTATAACTCGTTCAATTAATTAAGTATATTTAAACATTTATTTTCATTAAACCATTCAATTTTCGCCTTTGAATATTTTTCTTTCTTATCGATATATAATAGATTGATTAATTTTTTAAATAAATGGTTCACTTAATCAATATAATATGTCTACTATTGAATTTTGATTTATTCCTATTAATTAGCAGCCAAATTTCAATCTAGGTAATTAATGCCAAATGGAAGATCATCTTAATTAATATAGCAAAATAAAAAATGGTCTCGTTCGAATACTTAAATGATTGATTGTACCGAGAAACATTGTCCGGTCGTTGTATTGTTCGATTGTCAATACAAAAACACGTTACTCACCCCGCATTGCACTCCAGGTAACTCGTTCGCGGTGAGTGGATTCTCATGCCCGAGAAGTTCTGTAATTGGTACGCGAAAGTGTTTTCGACAACGTACAAATAACACGACCACCAATTCAATCTCTTCGCTTGACTCGAACTCTCATTAGTGAACGAGCACACGGATTTTTTACGAAAATTGCACCCAGATGTATTTCTTGTGCGGGCTTTAATTTCAACCAAACACTTCTATCGATAGACCCCTCGAATTTGTATTGAAACATTTGTTATCGACTAAAAAATAATTACTTTACAGATAATTTTTTAATTCTATTTTTCATATCAAAGAAGTATATTCGTTATCGGAATGAACAAGAGATTATAATTAATCAAGTAAACAAATTGTGCTAAAATTAATAAGAGTTTATATTAATCAAATAAATAATATTAATTGATTGCCATTTATTCGTAATTAATAAATGATTATAATTCATTAATCAATTATTAATTAGTACAAGTAGTAATGTTATAATAAAGATAAAAACAAATTAATCGATTACAACATATCTTAGTTGTGTCCGTGGTCGAAAGCAGACGCTTTTGAGAATTAATTGATATTAGTTCTGTGGCAATGCATAATTGACGAAACAATGGACGCCTAGTGTTCAAACACTTTTGCTCACTCCTCGTACATGTATGTCGAGCCTACGCGAATGGCGCGTGTGTTTTCCCATCGTGGACAAGGAGGTCGATAATTTCTTCGAACGTGACCGTGTATGGCGCCCTCAGGCCATTTACGTTTATTATAACAACGAGACCGAGTCATGAACGCGATAAATAACGAGGAAATCTACCAATGTCTCCAACGACGATAAATAATGGAGGAGATGCATTTACATACATTATGTTTCGCGTCATATCTTCGGCATTCGAACGTTTATTTATTTGTTAGTCATTTTTAGTTTAATTTAAACTTTATAATACCAATTGCATTTAATAATTTTTTTTATAACGAAAAGAAGGACGAATTTCAAAAATGGGGAACGTTAGGTTTTATTTTATTGTTCTTACATACGTAATTGGACATCTTGGATACATAAATTATCTTCACTCTAATGTTTGGGCATATACAGACATTTGTTATTTGCTATTAAAATATATTATTCGAGGAATCATTACGGTTTTGTCCCATTTTTCAAATAATATTTTATCGACGAATACAAATTTATTGAGGGATAATAATTTTTAAATACGATATAGTCGTACGTGGCCTGCGAGACATCCTGAATTTCGATTGAAAAAAACAATCGTGCTCGTGTTCATCGAAAAATTGATGGTATTTTAAAGAAACTTTTACTTTTAGAATAGTTTCTATCGATACAAAAATGAAGCCACATTTAACGATTTCGAATTTTTCATTCTTTAAGATATCGAAAAATTTATATAACTTTTCCATATAGCATGAAAAAGATTGTACAACAAAAGAATTTTATTATTTAAAATTTTGGAAGAAAAATGGGATTTTTATACAATTTTATCACTCTTTTGTACTAAAAATAATAGCAGTCTCTAACCCATCCGATAAAATTTAGACATCGGTTAAAATTTGACCAATCATCTCTTCAAAATTAGCCCTCAAAGTAAAATCTAAAAGCGTCAATTTTCTAAATACTCGTTTCCAAGTTTTACTTTCAAGAAACGAGTATCATAGTATATGCCCGATTAATTCAATAAAAAAATGTAATGACCGCAAGACCGAAAAAGAAAACAATTTCTCTCCTCTCGCGAGTATCGTAAATAAAAGAGGATAGTTTTTATGGATTATTCTTATCTCCTAGGCAATTAGGAAATACCCAAAAACTAAATCCCCCTATTTTATTATTATTATCATAATCGATCGACCGATTAATTAATTTAATACATCATTTCGTCCTTAGTGACAATATTATTCAATCAAAATGAAGAATAATTTATAAAAAGACTCAATTAAAATAAAAAACGATATATCTAAATTGCACAAAATGTATTTTCCTCTATACACCATCGTGCGTTAATTATCGATCTAATAATATGATAAATACCTGGAAGAAAGACGAAGCTTCGATAGTTTCGACCTGGACAGTGGTTAATTCTGTGGTAAATGGGTGTACGGGTGGTGGACCAAGAGAAAATGAGGTCGAGGACGAGAGTTTATATCGGCCATCAAAGCTTGTGGCTAGTACGTAGTATTTGGCTGGGACTTTGGTCGCGCGAGAGAATGAATAATACCTCACATCAAAAGAGGACGAGAGAAAGAGATCGAGCAAGTGAGAAAGAGAAAAAGAGTTTTAGCGAAGGAGGGATGAAGTGAGAGAGAAAGAGACGGAGAAAAAGCGATAGCGACTAGACGAGGCGAGAGACATCGTCTCCCATCCTCGCCAGACAATCCGGCGACGGGAATTACCGACCGAGCAGCCTGCAGCTTTTGATGAAGTCGCGCGAGCCAGAAGAATTGAGTTTTACGGAGAGAAGCTCTCTCGGTCCTATCTATTATATTCATCGTTTCGATAGGACCCGACGAAAAATCCTCGTGGCAGGATATGGCGATATTTCTTGCCTCCGGAAACGAGATTTCGATTCGTTCGTTAGGAAGAAATACAGACATTTCGTATATACGTATTGACTTTTTTCCTACGCATAAGTATATCGATATAAACATTTTTTTATAATCAGAAATGTCCTTCAATATCGTTGGACAAACATATTACAATCTACGTACACCTGTTGTTTTGCCAGTTCTCTCTAGGTGGCATATTTTTTACTTTTAGGACGAAAGGAAGCTCGACTGCTTAGAATTTTTGACGAACTTTACACAAAATTAGAACTCTTGTAAATTTGGAAAAGAATACTTTAACCTTTTTCTAGTATCGTTTGGAGAAGTTTTACAACACCTCCATCATACTTTTCGCATTTGATAAATTATTATATAAGAATAAATTGGATTTACTAATTAATTAAAAAGATTTTTTGAATTTTATGGATATTTTTGGACATGGTCTTTTCGAGGCAAAACATTTATTCAGGGGCGAGGAACTCTCTCCTAATTATTCCCTACGAGATCAGTGTGGAAGGGTTTTCGACTAGGACAGCATCATTTTTTTCGACTAAACGGATGTTTAGTTTTAACTATACGAAAAACTATATGAGCAACTTTCGACCCACTCTGTCGTTGGTGGTGCGGTGTTGGTGATCTGACGAAGCCTGGTCATCAATGAGGAGAGTATGTTCGATACACGTGTTTCATTATCAGAGTTTCAATTTCACCATACAATTTTCTGACTCTAACAAATCTTTCACAATAAATGAATTTAGCCTCTATGAGTGACAACTCTGTACTTAGGTGAATATTGTACTTAACACGTAATTAATGAATTCAGGTCATCGAACTCTTGGTTGGTTGAGATTTTTCGTTCTTGTCCTCAGATTTTGGTGTTGGATATTTGTAAGTCAATGCGAGACAGCGAACTATTGCTCTTCCTAGAAGTCATGACTATCATCGCAGAAGGATGCAGCGTGAATTTATTGGCCAATGTGGATCTGTGCTCTTTCAATATTTCTCTTCCGGGTTATGTGGTGCTTTAAGAGGTGTTGAGGTGAGGCACGACCCGATTTCCTAAGAGTTAACGCCATATAGAGTAATTCTCGCTTGAGTGCGATGACATCGAATGGACCTTTGGAAGAGGAGGAGGGAAGAACGGTCAGTTGCTGGATGATGTTAAAAAAATCCGTATTGGGTAACATAGCTGACATTTTGCTATGTGGGGATAAAAAAACATATAGTGTAGCGAGGCGTAATTCTTAAATTATAGCCAGTCGAAATTTGGTTAGGTAGGAATAGGAAGGCATAGCGTGTATCGAGCGGTGGTTCTCGGATCGTAACAGTGAGTAAAAAATATTTTCTTTATCCTTGTCTCGTATATTTGATATATATGTATTTTGTATTTTTGCAATAATATTTGTGCAGTAATTTAGGCGATACCTGTTATTTTTGAAATATTTTCTCCAAAGAGTGAAATTTATGTGTTTGATTCGAAATTCATCGTTTATGGAAAGTCCACGTTCCAAATAATGCAGAAGTAATATGCAAAATTGAATAAACATTGTTGTCTTTTTTTGTTGTAATTATAATAAATTGTCGATTGAATAAAAAATAAAGAAATCGGGGGAACTGAATCAACGTACGCGTTTAAATATGCACTATTTTTTCATGATAATTACCAATAAATTGTCAATTCGATAAATATTCAATAGACTTTCGAAATTTCTGAATTTTTTCCAATCATCACAGGTAGAACTACGCTCACTCTTTAAAATTTTTAAATGTCTTCCATTCCTCGTTGCCTTTACCCCGTAAATATTTCATAAATCACGAAATTCGATTAAAATACTTTCGCAAATTATTTACGACATTTACTTTATTTATTATACGTTCGTTTACGCGATTACGAGATTGCTTTAAACGTTTGCTATTATTCGTGACTGCAGGTGCTATTTAGTGGAAACACAGGTGGTTCGAAGTTTTGAGCCAAAGATGAAATCATCTCTCTTTTTCTCGTCACGATATTATATATGTGTAAAATTCTCGGTAAACTTTTCATAATAATAAATTTGGACATCCGAAAACTCATTCCTGAAATAAATCACGAGACTCGCGTCAGTCGTCCCAAAATCGTCTACCTTTCGAGAATATCTCACTTTCTCGCTTGGATCTCACGATTTATTTGAACGAATAGTGTCGAGCGAATCGCGAAAACGTCGTTCAATCTTTCATTAATTTCTTGCGCCTCACCCGCATACACTACGAAAGAGCCTGCTACGTTCGAAAGAGTCCATATGTTGATGGAAATAACCGGAGACGAGAAAGATAAAATAAAACTATCGGAAACAGAGCACAGACGAACGCGCTTCGCGTAAACTCGCTTCAAAGATACTTCGGCAGAGTGCCAGTTTCTCTCTCAAAAAGTTCGTGGTTGATCGAGCTCGTCTTCTACCGAGTGTATCTTGTTTTTTTTTAACCGATTATCCCTTTAAATCCAAGAATTTTCCATCTTTGTGGTAATTAAAATTAGGAATGTCCATTACGTTTTGATTATCTTAACCAAAAAATATTTTTCATTTTGTTATCGAACGACTAAGAGTTTCGTACATTACATATATTGGTTAAAAAAATATAAATTGAAACTTGAACATAGCTTTGTCGTAATTTTGGTCCATTTACAAAGTTTCCTTTATGAGCAAGTGTCTTGCTCAATCTTGGCTTTGTCTTATAGAACTTAGTGTGAATGAGCGCACATTACGAAAACAAAAACAATAAGATGCAGCTTCCGATCTGCACCGTTTTTTTCTTCGGATAGAACCAATGGAAGAATCTAACACCTATTTTTCGAAAAAATCACGATTTTATATAATTCGAAAGTTTTTTTTTATATGAAACCCTTTAGCGACTGTTGCTCAACTCATTAATAAATATATTTGTCTTCTAGCATATATATGGATGTAATGAGCTTCAACAAGGGTAGTTTAAAATTTAGGAGGGTTATTCAGAAATACAACAATTAATCTTCATAATCTTGAAATATGTATTTTATTCGCAATCGATTTTCTGGCAATAATAATAATAATAATAATAATAATAATCGACCATGACGTAATTGAATTTTGCGAATATAACTTTACTTCTTTGTAAAATACTGAAATAAGTGTCAAATAACAGGTGGTTAATGTGACGTAAAATGTCCCATATATCTTAGCTCTCAGATCGAACATACTTCGGCTACTTGAACACTTGAGACATTTTTCAGGTCGTGCTGTTGAACACGAGTTTTCACCCTGTATCTCTTTTCGCGCGCACATCTTCAGTTTAAGCACTATATCATCAATCAAGCCAGTCCTTGACTGCCGAAACTTCAAATCGAATTTATACATTTTCATTACTCCGACACGATTCGTGATATATTCTTCGATTCGGTAACTCCGTAAAAAACGACACGTGTTGAATAAATTCACGTTTTTCATCATCTTATGTATATAAATTCCAAAGCTATCGGGTACTTTGATTTATCGAACTTGAGCAATCTGACGCGTGACAAGTTTTTCTAATTTTACTATAAAAATCCAATTACAACGTCTTACGCCTAGCAGTACGTCTAAAAAGCCTCTTTTCCCTAAAAGCCTCTTTCCCTTCTATCGATTTGTTCTTTCATTTATTTTTGGGCACGGATACTTAAATACAAAATCGATAACATTGCGTTCTATTTTTTGTAATTTTTGTCTTACACTCAGAGTTATTGGTCTCTTGGAGAAAATAGACAGCTATTTTACGTATGTAATGATCGAGACAGATAAGTGAAAATCTGATCGAAAAGACATATTGGCGATCGCGGGCTTCATTGGATTCATCTCATCGTCAGTTATAGCACCAACTCTGCTTGAGGTCGATAAATCCTCAAAAATCGAAACCCAAACCATGATTTTCTTGTATGGGAAATTTACGATCGACATGGGCCCTTAGAGCTTGAGAAACGATTAAAATTCACCGGAATTAAATATATAATCAATTTTAATGGGTATCACGTAACCTCGAAAAAACGACTTTTGGCGATGCTGTATCTCCGCTTTGGTGCGTCCCACAGAAAATTATACGAGTAACTTTTTAAAGAGATCGCCGAGACGAGAAAAACGAGCCCAGGAACATCCGAATAGCTCGATTTTTGTGACCGTGGCGAAAGATCGAAAATCGCATCTTTTTAACCAAAAAAATGAGCCCCGTAGGGGGGAAAATTTTTGTTTTCAAAAATAATTCCAAAATAGTCCTATTCGATCGGAAATTCCTCGCACATTACGAAAATAATGGTTATCCTTATCATAGCTGGAAATTAATAGGCGAAAAATAGAAAAAACTGTGAAAAATTGCGATTTTTCAACTTTTTACCTATCATTTTTCGTAGAGGCGAAAATCTGTCCACGAATTCATGATCAGCGAGTAATTTCCGATCGGTATAAGCTCTAAGAATGTATCAAATAAAGGATTTGCAAAATGTCGATTTTTCGCGATTAGTTTTCAATTCTGTGACCCGAGGGTTTTGAAAAGTAAAAATTTTCCGCCAGACGATTGAAAATAGTCTTATTCGATCGGAAATTGTTCGCTGATGAAGATTACGACATTATTTTTCCCGATATCTCAAAAACTCTAGGAGAAAAACGGGAGAAACCTGAAATAACGATTCACTCACTTAATCATAATTATACAAGCAATATTAATGATGGGTAAAACCGCGCGGAGGTTGATTGAGATTACCGGCGGAGATATATTTCCCTCTCCCAAACAATAAATAAATTTATTTGCTCACAAAATTGATTACCCCTCTTCAGGATTTAAAAACTTCCATTAACGAAGAATACCTTGCTCTTTTTGTAAATAAAATATCTGTATAAATTATTTAAAAAATTCTGTTTCACTTTTTGGAGGTTCGATTAGCGCAATATGCGCCATTAAAAAAGAAGATAAAGAACAATTTTCGTTTTTCGCACAACTTCCTCAATGATATTCATAAAATAATGTGAAGGATACCTTTCATTAATCTAAGTCTTTCTATCCGGGAAAAGGATAATCAATTCCCTTAGGATATACATAATTGGCAATCTGCAATTCGTCTCTTCTTCGGTAAAAAAATAAGCGTTTTCTACCTGGCCTAAAATTCGATTTGCACCGACACTACTATTTACTAAACACAGTATACTTCGACGTAGATTCAATGATATATTATAAAAATAAATAACCAAAATTTGATTAGCAGAAAGCTAGTAAATAAAGCTATTAATTTCTAAGCCCTTTATAATTTATAATTGCCTCGACTCGCCACTTTAATCACATAAATCGTATAGTGTCAATATCATGTTTACATTGTATCTTCATATTACATGATAACAAGATAAGATAACATATCCAATTTAAAACGCTGAACATACATACTTCTAAAATAAGGTATTTCCAAAATGAACTGGAATCATTTGTTGAATACTCTCATTCATCTTGAAAACAGATCGATAAAACTATTTTTATAATATAACTATTTCGATATTTTGTTTGTTTACAACAATTAACGAATTCCAAGTTAACAGTTGCTATATGAACATGTTGCCGTTAACGCTTGAATGAACACTGATTTTTGATTCACGCTTATATTTTTAATTTAAAAAAAATTGAATTTGTCGTAATAATTATTTTTTATTATTTATAATGTTTCTAAAATTTAGTATAATTATATATATGCGTGTTGAAATAGGAATCGATGAGAAGAAGGCACGCAACGTTGGTACGAGGATACGATCTACCGAACGCGTATGCGCTTCTTGGACTCTCGTGACGCGATCCCTCGGCCACGAGTTTCTTTATTCACTCGCCTTATCCCTCCTAGTACCTCATTCTTTATAGCGCTCGCCGGAATTCGACGTGCCCCTTCTACCACCCGATATAATTACAAAACCAAGCACGTGCGAACGTAACGCGTGTGGCTATTATCAGCGCACCGGATCTCGCTACGAAAATATACGGTACAAAGAGAAGCTCGTTACCTTCTACCATTTCTCGTTCCTTATTCTTTAACATTATTTATCATGCTGTATAAATTTCAATCGAAGAAAAAATCAATTCTAAATTCGGCGACGTTAACGTATGGTTTATCTCTGTTTTTGGCAAATAAAAATTAATATTTCTTTTCAAATCGTTGACGAGGAATTTTGATTTTTATTGAAATCGTGGAAACGTGATTGAAAAGCAATAAAAAAAAATAATTTCAATTTCTTATTTTTGTAGTCGAAGCAATTGTGGTGATGGTGCATATTGTACGAGCCAGTTATTCCCGGTAGTCTTTCGAGGTCTCGCCGAGTAATAATGCCGTTAATTCCGCTTATACGCGACGCTCTCTATCAACCTTTGAAACGCGTCATTTTGTAGCTTCTCTCGCTCTCGTCGTGGGATCGTATCCAGAGATAAAAAGAGACAATCTCGATACGTTTTTATAATATTTTTATACATATCGCACAACACGAGGTTTGAATCACGCACGTGCTTGGCGAGAATTCCTCGAATTACTGCTCTCGTGGGACTGTCAGATCACCGTCAGTCTTCGTCATTAATATATATGACGTATATGATGGAGACTTGGTTTCTTACTCAATCAGACTGCGTGGCACGTCGTTTTATCAGGAAAGTTTTTACACATTTGACTGTACACTATCCGACCGAGACATCAACCATTACACGTAATTCAGCTTTTTCTCATTATTGAATAAAAACAAAATCATATTTGGCCGGATCAAACGTTTTTCTTCCTTGCAAAACGATGATTTTTATTATTTTTAATACTAAGAAATGTGAGTTTGACACTTTTCGTGTTAATGATGCACGAATGTATACATTTACCACCTGAAGAATATCACCTGTAACCGTTCCATATTGCATTTAAAGAATTTCATAAAAAGAGCTTAATAAACAAAATTTTACGATTGCTACTAGTTGGTAGTTTAAAAAGAGACAATGTTTCAAGAAGATCGGACGTATTGTGGAAAATAAGCTGGGAAATTTTGTATGAAAAACAAGTTCTGTGATGATTTGTTGAAGTGTCTTCAACTACGTGATTTTTAATTCCAAGCGTTGTGAAAGAAAATTTAACATACTGAAACAAAATTTGAAACTTTAGCAGCCACATATGGGTGCTAAAGTTTGTATGCGGTATGGGAGAACAAATTTTATTTCATCTTCTTCATAATTCATGCAATTAAGGGTTAAATTAAAAACTTATTTTTATTGTTGCTTTATTTTTGCAATTATGTTCGTAGACAATATTTAATAATTTTTCCAAGCTCAAATAATAATCGAAACATACGTTAAATCATAGTGTAAAAATGTCAAAGTAATGATACAAATTATTGTTGATAATTATTGAGTTTTTCTCATTATGGCTCTTAAATAAATATTTCATTGGGGAGTAATGACTACAAACTTGTATTGATCTGGACCGTACTGCTATTACAATTGTTTGATAATATTGGTATTCTTCAACTCTTCACATGCATCGGTATTTGGTATTCAGGCCAACAAAAATGTTGGCAAAGTTGAACGATTAGCGCAAAAATAAATCCTTACTGGTACGCGATAAACTTTGAACGTATACGGTAGGTACTAGGTGCTCCAAAGTAACTTTAATCCAATATTAAATGCCGATAGCCCCGACCTGGTTATATCATTAAAGTAGAAGAGGGTAGACTACTTACTGTTATTCGCTTGGAGCCGGGAACGTGAGAGTGGGGCTAGGTGATCGCCAACGCTTGTGGGGACGGAACGGGGAACTGTTAGTGCATTACTGTCCCACAGTATCATACGTATGAATTTTAATCCTGGACGCATTTGATCAATTAAATCACAGAAATAAATCTCGGAAGGAGGAACACCGACCACTTTCAAGTTAAAATTCCATCTTAAAACATTCAATGACGACTAGCGTCTTTAAATGAATTGCTTTTTTGATCTGGATTTCGGAGTAAATTCGGTCTCTGACCCACACAACCGTAATAATAATAATAATTATTATTGCTATCACATTTTGTATGCAAGTCTCGGTATCTAGCCGGCAACTATGAGGGTATACATCAACTAGAATCCTCTTACAACCTTTCTACAGATCGTTCTTGCGTTAGTCTTGACTACCTAACCTAAGTTGCTTTCATCCCTATTGTTATTGGTGTCCACAAAATACCCCGTATCGACGTTGCTCAAGAACCTTCTCACGGTGTGACAGGTCTCAAGCATAACGGCCTTTTGCATTTGTTCACACGTCTGCGCCAGGAGCCCGATAGTGTGCAGGGCTTCGCTGAGTAGTTTCGGTATCACTCCAGTTGACGATACGACGATTGGCACTATCATGATACTGTCCATCCTCCATAGATGTTTTCTTTCCATTTCAAGTTTCGAATATTTCCCGATCTTCTCTCGGATGGTCATCTCCACATTATTCGTGTTTGGTACTACAATACCAATCATCGTTGTCGTCTTCGTACGCTTGTCGATCAGCGTTATATCCGGTTTATTTGCAGCGATCGTCATGTCCGTGATGGGTCTGTCGTAGTACATTTTGTGCGTGTCATTATCCAGAACTGATTGTGGCGTGTACTTGTAGTATGACCGCAAGTCGGTAGTTAGGTGATGTTTACTGGCCAGTCGCTGATGAATGACGTTGGCTACCATGTTGTACCTGTATAGATACTCCCTCTGACAGAGGAGGTGGCATCCTGATGTGATGTGCTAAATCGCCTCGGGACAAAGATGACATCGTCTACACTTATCGTCCTGCATTGGCGGCCCCTTCATGATGTAGCTCCAGTAGTTTTTGTGGCGATGACTTGATCTTGAATAGCAATCATAAAACCTTCAGTCTGTGGGAAGAGGTCGCCTCGACTTAACCATTTGTTTGACGCTTCTTTGTCAACATAATTCTGGTTGAGGGCATGGTAGTATCTTCCATGTACTTTTTGTCTAACCACGTTGGAAGGTGGTTTGGTAGCTACTGGTGCTTTCCCCGTAGTTCGGGTGGTCTTCTACCACATACAAGGGTGTGTGGTTCTGGCCTGCCCGTTATTATTATTAGTATTATTGTTGTTGTTATTAGAATGATTGTTAATATTATTATTTACTTACGTCAGCTCCAAGAGATTGTTAAATATTGCCGAGGCAGCAAATCTATAATTACGGCGAGCCAATGACGAAAAAAAATCAATCTCTGTTCGATACACTTTGATATATAAGCCTAGCCATTGCAAGAATCCGGTTCGAGCGGGTGTTCGTGCATTAACGAGATTGCGACCCGCTCTCTATAATTTATTATTCGCTATTAATCGAACTGGGTTTTTTTTTCATTGCTACTACGTAAATTGCACAGAGATGGGTAAAATTGTAATTTTCCGATTAGTTTCTCAGTAGCACAATTACGATTTCTCGGTGATACGATCATGTGTCATTTTACTTATATCGATGACCATTTACCACACCGCTCCGTTCCCTTTGCAAATCGAATGTAGAAACGTTTTTATTACAAAAATGACTATTTTTTAATTCTCAAGGACACGTTTGCACGTTTCACGTTTGCATTTGAGAGATTTTGTACGTGGCGCAATATCGATTGCGTTTAACCATAAACTGATAATGAATGTGTCTTATTTTTGCGATATGTGCTAAAAAAATATGGTACTTTACTTAAGATCTTGAAACATACATTATACTTATTTTTATGGTTATTTTCGTTGGTATTAGGTTCGTTCTTAATAGTTATTTATTATTGTATGCTGGATGTGAAATGCTCGTTTAGCTGTTTTTGACCTCATAATTTGAGGTTTTATTTTTTTAACTTGAATCTGTTCAGAAAGTTACACTTACAATTACTACAAGCACGGGTTCACGTCCGCTAATTACACTTTTCGGTAATATTTTTATTTATATGATTTTAAGATGAAATATTGAATGTCGTAACGAATTAAACAAACCAGTAGTGAACCGAGGTACCTGCATTCTAGATTTGTTATTAGCGTGCCGATTGGATTATTTCATATCACTGATAGTTAAGTGTAGGCAGAGGTCGACGGGAGTTACCGACGGACGTAAATTTACAAGTTCCTAACTTACGTCGTTATTATTTCCCATAATTGATTACCCTTTCTCAGGATTGATAACAAAATAAGAATTTCCCATTTCCAAGTTATCCCATTATTCGGTGATTAATTTGAAAATAACCAGAGCGCAATAAAATTAAATAGTTCTTTATTATATTTTTGTAAATATACAAAATAGTTAAAAGATGTTGGTTAATTCCACATTCTTTTCAGGAGACGCTATTTAACGTTAGAAAATTTGACACATATTGTACAATTCTAGTACATTATTTTTTACGTATTTCGTAAAAAGGCCAGCCTAAAAATTTTCCTCGACGGGTTGCAACCAGGAGCTGTTCCAGTACATTTCCAAACGCGAACCCAAGCAGGGTCGTGTACGAGCTACTGCGGGCTATGCTTCGCTACGGCCTTTTATTTCTTTTCCACCCTTACACCACGCTCCATAGTACTACAGTAAGTACTATAATGATATCACATGGTACCACGTACCGTGTATCGTACGCCACGCATTAACGACCCAAGTTCGTCGGAAGCAAGCAACAGTGGGGGACGAAGTGCTGTAGTTAATAATAATAGGTGTTATCCGTCAACAGATGGATGCACATGAAGTCGATAAAAACGGAGACAGCTATAGGCGGTTTATTTTCCCCCATACAGACGCCAAAGATGAAAGATTATAAAATGAAAATTTGAATTAACGTTATATTGAAATTTTACTGTCAAAATAGAAAATTAAGATAACTAACTAACAATTGACCATAGTCGAAAAAAATTAATATGGTACTCGGATAGCACCACTTCCCCAAATCACCATTTTTCTAAAATTGTCGAGGACAACAAAGTTTTTCAAGAACTAAAGACAAACAAGAATTTACTCAGGTTTATCTCCGAAATACACTTGTTTTAGCACACTGGGAAAAAAACCTTGAGGTTTTTACAACCTGATCCCTCTTGTGATTTTCATTGGACAACCAGGACATATAAATTGCATCTTTCCTTATTAAAAAAAGTTTTCGTATCGAAACAATGCGAAAATCCTTCAAAGGGCATTCCTATCCACATATTTGTCGAAAAGTTATACAATTATCTCGTCTGTCCACACTGCTCAGTTCCTTCGGGCTAGACTTTACACGGAGACAAAACATCTCAAACGGATTCGAACGAACATCAATGGATAAAATCCAAGTTACATTTCGCGCCAACACGAGTTATTTCAAACTTCGTTAACATTCCGATCGATGTATTTATTTGACGTCATTCCGTTCGTCGAATGCGCAAAAGAACGAGAGCGTGTATTGATGATGGCAACAGGACACAGTAGCGACAGTTCATCGTTTCTAGTTCTTCGTCGATCGTCTATAAGCTTGTGCGATGATCTCGGGCACGGTTGGATGACGAGTGAAGCCACAGGGCAATTTAGTATTATATTGTATACATGTCCTATATCTATATATATTTATTTAAAGAGAGAGAGAGAGACAACCGCACCCACACACACGTGGTTGTATCGCCCCGGAACTTAGCCTCGCACGTTACGTTTAATGTGTCAGAGCTGCCACGTTAGAATAATCCCAGTAACATATGCGTAAGCGCCTAAGTCGGTGGGCGTCAACCTTGAATCAGCTGGTTGTTTTCAATGTCAACGAGTATTAATACTGCTGCACCACCAGTATCGTTTGTGTCTTTGGACGCGAAGAGATTCCGAGGAAACGTCCTCTGTGTGCTTAAATATCTGTGTGTTATTAGCACACATACACATAGGCAAGTACAAACGCGGTCACTAGTTTTGTGTTTGTGATGCATTGCGTTAACCGATGCACTCTTATGCATCGACTTATAACACTTTTATTATAACAATAAATGGTCAGATGATACCACAAGTTTAAGTTTATAAATAAAATTGATTTGGTGAATTTATGATTCTGTCGCCAACGTGACTTATTCGCAGATCTTTGAATGTCAGACATTACGGTCCGATTAAGTGCTCAAGATACTTTGTTCTGTGCAAACGAATAAAAATCGATGGTTACGAAATCATAATTTATTTCAAACGAACCGCAAAATAGTAAAGTTGAAATAAAATTTTGTATCGTTTAATAGATTAATTAAATTTAATAACTGGTTGAAGAATTCAATGAACAATTCGATCTAGCGTAATATAAGACGACCGTTAGCTATTTCGACAAAAATTACAGCACATTACGGTGGTATACGGTCCAACTTGAATCCCAAGTTTCAACAACATCGCTCCAACTGTTTTTGAGATATGTCAATATTTTCAGTCCGTTACACAAGCGAGCATACGCGCATGCGCGCCCGCCTACCAGTACCCCCACTCACGCGTTCGCAATCGCGCATGCGCAAACGCTCACTGGCGCGCATGAGTAAACGCATACGGACATTTCATAAAAACATGATTCTTCGATGTTTAGAAACTCATGAAATACCTAGCATTAATGTCTCGAATACAATGTTTTCCACAAAATACACTTGCCTCTATAAGGAAGCAAAATGTATAATTTATTGTGGCGAACCACAACAACAACACGAGTCTTCGTACCCAATACCAGTCGTTGTGGTCGAGGTCAGTGAATATTCTCGATTTCCGAAGCTCCTTCGTAAGTGTATTTTCGTATGCCCGATGCGATAAAGCCGGCTACAAAACTGGTTTGATTCACTCGTAGTAAATGTTGTAGTATGTGTCGGTATTATAGTGCGAGCTTCGGTGTCGTGTCGTTTCTTCGCTTGAATTACACGAAGCACGTGAGGGACGTACAACGCGTAGCCTTACCACGCTGGTTTGTTGCTGCTGGTTGTAGATCATACGGTAAAACGGCGATCGGGTGTTGAACGAACGAAGCATGTTGTGTGTATGGAGATTCCATGGCGAAAGGAAGAATGGAGGAAAAGGCACGAGAGCATAATATATAAACGAGATGCCGGATGGGACTGAGAAGAGAAACGACTTTAGTGAGATGCTGCGCGTACTACGAACGCTGTAGCACCACACTGTGCTTGGCGATTTCTCTCTTTCTCTCTCTCTCTCTCTCTCTCTCTGTCTGTGTTTCATTCAGTTCCCACAGTTAAGTTAAACGTAATGGACATTTATTTTCCAATGTCCCCGGATCGTTCGGCTCGATTCACGTCAGTACGAGATTGCGTTATTATGGTTCTGGATACTTTATTAAACTTTCAAGATTATCTAACAATAAGACGTTTTTATTAGCCCTAAGAGAATCTTGTATTAACACCGATCTAGGGACTTTTAGGGTATATCTATAAATAAGGGATTACTTCGTTAAATAACAAACCTAATGTTTAACATATTATCCGAAATTCCAAGGGTCAGCTGATTGATAAAAAAAATACAGAAACCAATATTTTTATATAATGTTAAACGTTATTATAATTTAGAAGTTTTTAGATGGTATATAATTTACGTTCTTAACTGTTAACCCGTAGGTGCTCTACTGGGGGTATATCCTCCCCTAGCCTAATTCACCGTTAGCTCCTAAAGAATGTCAGATTATTTAATCTTTTTTCGTATGTTCTTACCATTTTTATTATTTTTATATTCCATATATTTTTATATACCATTTTCAATAACCCAAAAAATGTTAGCTATGACGTATTAGCGTTCACTCTTTTAGTCTCGAATCACTCGTTACGTTATTTTCCGCGATGATCAATAGCCTATAATAGACGGGGAGAAGCACGCTATAAATAGATAAAACCGGATTAAAATCGGTTCAGTGGATCCGAACAGACAATCGTTTCATTTTACACATTTGCATTTTTAACTACGAATATTTGCACTAATATCTTCAATCATTTTTTTAAATCTCCATACATTTGCATGTATGATGGGCAGTGGATTTTTACAACCGACGCCAGATTTATTGTTGTTCCAGTCACAAAAAATTGAAAAATCGTTTCGTCCCACATTTCCGTCCATCAATATTTACACTAATAATAATTTGAACGATATTTCCTCAATCGTCTCGATGATCCCGTAACTGCAGTCGGTGTTTTTCTTCTAATAAAATTTTTTTTTGCAAACATTGCCGAAACTTTTGTTTATTTAAATAAAACAAAATAACTAGAGAAATCGTTGCATCACGCTACATCGCGTGAACAAGGAACAACCGAGCTTGCTCGGTGCTACGTGTTTCAGTAGGGCACATCCAGCAACGATATTACTATTCTGTTTGAGAGTGAAATCTGAATATGGCTAAAATAACGTTTCTACACGAGGAGCGAAAGGACGGATAGGCAGACGTATGTTCGCGTGACGGGAAAATATTCTTCCTCCTTGCCTCGAGGAAAATTTAGCACGGGGAGAAAACATGTCCGTGTTCGTTAAATGTGTACGAATCGTGCAAACTGGAAATGTATATATACGGGCCACGTTGTAAGCGAGACTGGCGTTGGACTCGACCAATCGATACCCCACGTTCTGCATCCTACGCCTCGACCACGCGGAAAGTTTTATTCCTAGCCTTCATTTTGGTATAAAAAAAACATGCCGCTACACAGCTTGATGCGTGAGATTAATGGCGGATCTTCGCGCAATGTTAAATTAGAAATTTAATATTGCTTTTATCATCGTATAATACTTTGTCTAAAAATAAGTTGCGTTTTTCACAATATCAAAATTCAATTGGCGAAATTGATCGAATTAGGAAGCATTATTTATTTTCTTTTGGCGAAATAATTCTGGTGGTTTGTTAAACATTGTAAATAATTATTACGATATTTGATAAAAGTTCGTGAAAAATTATTGATTTACGATATTTGTTGGTTTGCATTTTCTTACCAGAGGGAAGAAATTTGTTTGAATAGTTGTTTTTTTTATTCTCTTTTATTGCAGAGAAATTCGACAATGCACAGGAATCGGATAAATGTTGCGAATAAACTCACTTCGGGACAATCGTTATTATTTTTTAAATATGGTAATGAAAACATATGCAACAAGGTGTTAAGGTAAAAGAAGTATTTGCATCGTTTCGCTGCTCTCGCGATGATAAGAAATGTTGTTATCACAGTTGTAAGCAAATGTATTCCTCCTAGGGCCATACAAAGAACACGATTCGCTTTCTTATCAGTAAACTGGTGACTTGGAGGCAGGCAAATAAGTTTCTATCAATAGCTTTTGTTGAGTTTTGCAAATAAATGATTGTTGACGTTTTTATTTTTCTATCTCGTTTTTTAAAAAATGTGCTATTTTCGTGTTCTTTTCAATTCTATTTTATTCTCACCGAAGAAAATGGATTTTGGTGAGTTTTACAAATAAATAATATTTTATTTCCAGCCTCGTTTTTGTAAAAAAAACATCTCCTACTTCCATCTGCCTTTGGATTTTACTTTGGTCTCGCGAAATAACATTGCTTTTCTCGAGTTTTGCAAATAAATCATCTTGAATTTGGTTTTCTTGCGTTACGTTTTCGTGAAAAACGATTTTTCATTTTATTTTTAGTCTCGTGGAAAAAAAAATTACCTCTGACAGTCAGACACAGTTCAGACACCATTCGGTTGAACCGCATCCAGTCAATCAAGGTTCTCCTTTACATAAAAATCATTTTACATACAAATTTGTGTTATTTGCGCATTATTCAACTTGAATTAAAGTGACAAGTCGATGCGAATTAATAAATTTATATATTGCTTCCTCGTTATTTTATTTCACCTACGAAACTCCCTTCCCGTGTGGAAAATAGTCCGGGATATCCAAAATATACACGGATCCCGTTTAGGCTTCGACGTGGAATCCCTAACAGGGATTTCCTGAGTACTGCCATCAAAGGTCCTCAACAGGCTCTCATACGTTTCCATAATACGAATTAACAGGGGCTTGATGGGTGTTCCAATGGAGGGCCCCATCAGGTGCTAACAGGGCAGTGGCTAATTTTTACAATAAGTTTAACCGGGCCTTGATCGGGCAAACTAATGTGGGCCCAGTTTGGTTCATTTGGGATTTCCTTAACAAAATAAATTATGCTTTCATCAGGATTTCCAGTAAAAAGCCCAATCTGATGTACTAAGGTATACTCATTAGAAATATCAATAAAGGTTCAAATAATAATAGACGACTTGAATGAATAGTAATTGGTAACTGGTTCCTTAACTGCCTTTTATGCTAATATGTTGTTCATTCAACAATCCACTCATCATTTAAAATGAATTTGAAAGAAAACGATTCTTTGAAATTCTTTCAAAGAAGACTTTAAAAAAAATATAACTACTTAAAAACATATAAAATTTTATTAAAATTATCACTTATACATGAAGCAAAGTCAGGTCGCAAGTATTAAGTGTTCCGTTTGACTCTAAGCACAGCTGCAATACGTAGCGAATGTGGACGGTGCGCAAAAGAATAGTTATAGATTATTATTAAGACCGCAAAAGATAGTATAAATGAGTTCAAAGTTGGATATTAAAAAATATTGCTAGCATTTTCTACTGTTATCTATATAATTAATATATGAGTTTGTCTCGGAAGAGCGCAGTGGCTCAGGGGATAGGGCGCTGGGTTCTCGCGCAGCGGACCCGGGTTCGATCCCCGCAGTCGACACGAATTTTTCTAAGTGTTTTTCAGCAATACTGGCGGTTCGGATTCCGCCAAAAAAAGATAGTTAAGAAGGTTGTGAAAAATTAAGGATAAAAATGGTAGATTTGTAAAAACCCAGAAAAAGCGTGTTGAATTGAAACTACCACGTTAACGTAATGTATAAATTTATCTTGTTGGCATTGTGTAAAATGGTAAAAATTTTAGAATTTTTATTATAGATTTTTTATTATAAGAACATGTTATAAAGTTGCTGAAATGTATAAAAAATATATATATAGAGCTTCTTTCAAAATATGAGTGTTGCGTATTGCAGCGAAATACAGGGGAGACATAGGGAAGTGCCAGGGAACAGAGAGAGTAATTGCGGGATTTCTATAGAGACGATATTGGAAAATGTAGGTGTAATCAGGGAATCCTAGTATGGCCCCGGTAATATTTCCACTAAAGGACCCGTTTTAAAAAGTGGGACAATCCTATACTGGACCTGAAAGGAATCCAAACAGGGGCCCGGATACAATTGGGGAAAATTAACTGGGCCCCGTAGATATCCCGGAAAAAATTTCCACACGGGTTTATGTTAAAAACTAATACGAAGTTGCTCATAGAGCGAGCTCTTTGAGCGAGATAAAATCATGAAGTAGCAATTTACAAGTTTTTCTGTGGTACAATTTCTTTCTTTCTTCTCTTTGATAATTCTATTAAGTCGACTTGAGTCGACATCAAAACGTCGTCGATGGTCAACCATCGTAATTCCTCCCATCTTGAGTTGGTTTGCTTTCTCGATTTGCGATAACGTGCGAAGTTATTTGAAGGAAATAATATTTTTCACGTCAATATTTATTCTCAGTGCGTTTGGCGAGGTTCGTCTTATCTTGACATCTCGTACAATACGTCTCGACTTTCAGCGAATTTTGCAAAATATTTTCTGGGAAAATGATAAATTAATTTTCGAGAATAAATTTCTATCGTTCCGACAATGTTAACATTTCAGAGGTAAAAGTGGGGGTAGGTGGTGGCTTGGGAATAAATTAAAATACGAATGATTATCGTGCAAAATAGAAAATTTTTCAAATAATCAAGAATTATTCGAAACAGTCGTCTATATGCAACGATTGTTTGTATTTATTTATAATAATATTATTATTAGCCATAACAATAACGTAAGTGCGTGGATCGAGCACCATTTTTTTCCTGACAGGCTCAACAATTATCTGTGTACACCGAGCTATTGTAAATTTTTCTTCGTTTTGGAACTCTCAATTTTTTCGTATTTCACAACCTCATCACACTTAGCCCGGTAGATTTTTGGTATTTTTAGTTTACGTGCACTTTTGGGCGGTTCTCGAATCACCGGGCTCGTCAAAAACACTTGGAGAAAACAGCGTAGAAGAATCGAGTTGTGTTGGTGGTTTTTGCTCGTGGACGACTGTGTCTTGCCACAATAATAATAATAATAATAATAATCATCATCATCATCAGCATAAAAATGCTAATAATAATGACAACATTAACAATAACTGTCATAATAATGATGTTATTACTTTATATTAATTATTTTTCACACGATCGATATTCATATTTTTTTAAACAATCATTTATTCTTATATTGTTAAAAAATAATCCGTTTCGATTATTAATTTGTACGTTCCTTATCTGTTTGTAACGCGACAATAGTATATTCTAGTTTGAACTCGATACGAAGGTACTTTGTAGGCGATAATTGATCCTGTGACGTCGATTAAAATACCAATGGCATGATTTTTGGCAATGGATAGTCGAAGTCGAGCTGTCGTACCAATTGAGATAGACTAGCAGTAAGAACGTGAAATAGGAACAGCGTATAATGATTTACACCACACGTTGCAATCGTCCCTTTTTTCAATGAAAACTTTATTTCAAATCGATTTTTTCTTGTCGTATAATTTGGCAAAGTTTTATTTTTTATTGCTTCTTCAGAACATAGAGAAAATTAAAAAAAAATGCATAAATATAAATTAAATAAATGTAATAATTTTTAAAAAACACAAAAATTAATCAATAATAAATGATATTTTATTACTAGCCAATTCGTTATTATTATTTTTATTATCTACGTCGATGAACCCTATATTGAATTTGAATTCTTGCATAGAAAATTTCTTCGCCATGTATCGCTTGATAAACATTAAAATATTTTCGATTAAATACTTTTTAACATTTTTAATCATCCGATAAATCGTCGAAGCGCTATAAAACCTGCATTCGCATTTACGACTTAATTGCATAACGGAATAATATATAATTATATCGGCTTTTAGATATGAATTAAAACGGCAAAGGAGATTAACAAATAAAAAAAAAAGAGGGGAAAAAAAATATGTAAAAAAGCTATCGACAAGCTCTGATTTACAACCGCTAAAGTTTCTTACGTCATTAGTGGTGCGAGATTGCTGCCGGGAGAGCCGAGTGAATGCATATGCGGTAAACAAGTCCTTGCCAACAAGTTTGGCCAGTTGCCAAAAGTTTGACGCTTCCGCTCGTGCTAGCACGGTTCAAGTGTACGAGGTGTGTTACTCTCTTTGCATCTTTGCCCGTACACGCTTGGTCGATTAGTAACGATTTTTTTCTCACTGAAAAATCAATGTGTCAATCTGTTTTTCCATCATGTCCAATATTTTTTTTATACATATAACGAAAAAAGAGTTTGACTTTTCATTTAAAAATTGTTTCACCCGTACGCGAATAACTGGATGATTTTTGTCAATAATATTCTATTTCAATGTATTTCTTTTAGATAAAAATGATATTGGATAACTTTGCCTTGAAATAACGTTTCAAATATAATCGCGAAACGTTATGTAAAAAATTATTGTCCTTAATTCTTTAATTTGTTATACTAAACCTTGTTTCATAATCGAAGTTGAATTTAAAGTCAAAGGCTAAGATTTTATTTTAATTCTGCAACAAGACATTAGGAAAATGACAATAGATAATCAGGGGATACCGGAGGTTGAGTAGAAGTTATTATTTTTTTCTACGTTCAGATAAAATTTCAAATCCCTAAATAACATAGTTATTAATCCTGACTGTAAACCTGGGTCATTTTTGTCCGACGAATTTTTTCATCTAGTAATTGTGCTCGAAAAAATCCGAGAAAATTCATACAATTTCATTCGTTTATCTATCAAAACGACAGAGAAATGAAATACTATAATTTATTGAAACATGATGCGATAAGAATTAATTCACCGAATGAATTATTCTTTTCTCTGATTGTAAACTTCACATCCTTGGTCATCATTCCAGTCCAACCATTTTAAAAATCCCGAATTACAACTTATTAGTTTTTGGGAGATTACCTTGAGGAGGGAAACTTGTAATTTCAAAAACGATTTTAATGACGAACAACCAACCCTTCATTAATTGAATTATTTCAACTCTGAAGAAGGATAATTAATAATGCATGGACGGTTAATGATGTTATTTAAAAACTGTCGCATTCGACTCCATCGGTAAACAAAATTGAGCCCCCATTTTCGACGTTAAACTCACTTAAATTTGGATTTTTTTTTATCTCATTTTGTTCAATTATTTTCACGAAAGAATGTTCGACCTATTCATAATATTCATAATGCCAATAGATCTAGTATTTTTTTTTATTCGTCGAATGAATCCCATCGATTATTCGAAGCCACGTACTTTTTCGTATTCTTCGAAGTACTGCACGCTTTTGGCTTTTGTGGCACGGCAACGATATGCGAGAGAGACTGAACGACTTCATTCCCCTCCTGCTGCTGCTGCACATGCCGATCGATAGTCGAGGACTTCGAGCAATCCCAGAAAATAATAATGGGGATCGTGCCGGAGAGTCTGGACAATGAGACGCCCATAATCCCACGCTTACTTGGGCTCGTGAAACTCGTTCATGTACCGTTTCTTTTCCTCGACGAAACTTCTAGTCGACCTGTAAATTTATGTTATCTCTAAATTGGATATATCAGAACGGATTAATAATTTTCACCCAGTCGCCTTTAAAATTAAATTAAAAAAAGAAAGAATTATAAATATTATACGAATATGAGTCATAATTAATCCACTATGATCAATATTTATATTTTTCATGAAGAATTATTCATAATCGTATTGTTAGAGACATTTTTTTCTTTCCAATGTTTTGATGTTATCTGTAAAGCAAAATTGTGTGCAAGGAGGTCAATAGTCCGTCGACGATAAAAATAAGTCGCTCCTCCAATATCGATACCCGAGCGTACCCGTTCGTAGAATGTGAATGCAATCAGTTACTTTTTTTACCGGAATCGATACCAATATTTACGTTTTGAAGATAACAAAAAAACCCCATTGGAAAAATGGTTAATTGAGGGATATACAGTAATTTATAATAAACTGAAAAAATTTCATTTGTTCACAAAATCTAGAAGTCGGTATTTTTTCCGGAATATATTTATTTTTTCTATTTGATAAGTATAGCAATATAAAATATCATTAATTTTACCGTCACTAATATTTTACATACATTGTAAAAATGTGTCTGTAAATTTGGCACCGTTCGATCAAACCCCTTAAGTCAAGTACCAATACCCAAATTCTTATTATTTACGTCCACGTTTTCACAATTTAACAAAATATTACCACAGTTACAGTAACTGTTCTCATAACTCAAGTACCTATTCTTATAATTCAAGTACATGCTCCCATAATTCAAATACTCATAATCCAAGCCGAATTTCTTTAATCGAGTTTAAAAAACGAACCGGTCTAGAACGAATCACGTTCAATTTGTAATGAATCAACTCTTGTTCAATTGCGATCAATCTTTCGCTGAGAATAAATCGTCGAATGCGTCACTAATAAATAATGGAGACCTATGTAACTTTTTATCCACTCGCTCTAGTTATTTTTTTATCTTCAGAATATTTAAATGAATACAATTTTTCGTAAATACCAAAAGTACTTTCAATCGCAGTTTCTCATATTATTCTGTGTGTACCGACTTTTTATACGACACATATGCGATAACTTTTTTTTTTCGTCGCGTTCCTCAACGATGAAAGAGGATCATTCTTTTCTGTATGCACTGGAGACGGAAACACTCGAGTATGCACCCAACGTACGCCATCCTTTCCTACGTATTCATCGCAATATATAGTTCATACACACACACACACACATGAGTATTGAGGAACACGTGCGTGCATACGTGTGTACACATACAGACACATACATATACAGAGTGGCGAGTGTCTAGCGTCGGGGGTCGGCTATAACGTCCACGGTCACGAAATAGAGGGCGCTCTTACCGCAATGCGCCATAATAATCAGACTGCGAACGACCACGTGCGCGTGTCTCGACGCTTCTCGAGATCTTTCTGCAGCGATGAAAAAGTAACAGAAAAAGTACCAACAACGAGATTAAATAAAGAATAGGAAGAATTTAATAAAAAGCAAACGAAACGTTTTATTTCAAACGGAGGTATTTGGTGCTCGTAGCTCGAGATCTCGAATATTATCGATAGTCTTTCGACTCTATCGATAAGTACGTCGTTATCGGATTAATTTTATCTGTTCTACGTGTTGGATTCGTTATCTCTCGAGAAGACTATGTGGATTTTGTTCACTTTGTACTATATTTTTTTATCGATTTATTTCTTAATTTATTATAACGCCGAAAGAGGATTCTTTCGTTTCAAAACGAGTTGATGGCAGTTGGACGACTGAGGGCGCCACTAGAACGATCGACCAAACGCGATGGTGGACACGCTCGGTTGCGTGTGGTACGTGGAGCAAGTATACCATTGTGTTTGACCTTTCGCGTTTGTAACATCGAGAGAAGCTAAATACACCATAAAAGTTTAAATGTTTCTTCTCCGAGGGCTCCTAACGAGCGTATGAATAGCCCAGTAGCAAATGCAAACGTGGCGTTAACGAAAAACAACCGGAAATCCTTTTTGTTACGAACTACCAGAATGCCAAAATATTAATTTACGAAGGAATTTCAATAAATACGATATATTTGTACAGGCTGTTGAAAACACACACGCAGTCCTTTGGCTATTTTGATGATGAAGAATTATAAAATTTTGGCAAAATTAGAAAACACCAAGGGTGGAACGATTCGAATTTTTTACAGATGAATTTACATACAAAATAATATATTTGTGAATAAAAATTAATAATGCATGGCAAAACATTTTAAGGATCATATTTCAATTAATATTGGCTATTGAACGGCAAAATTTAAATAATATTTTAAAAAAAACGATGCTGTGATAGATCGTACGAAAAAATGGTCAGATTTCAGCGATTCTTGATAGTAATTTGTAATTAAAAAAACAAACTGCCTGGTGTTTTCGTGACTAAAATACATTAAAACTTTCTCATGTAGGAAGTTTTGCTTAGACGAAAAACATTCGAGCTTTTTATTTCCGCGTGGTTAAAATGTTTCGCAAAGGGAAATAAAATCGTATTCAGAAAAAATTTCCGGTTACGTGCGAGACTGGGGGAGGGTTAACGTATGTTTGTACGTGTCAGTTTGACGGCACATAAAAGTAAATCTCTCGAGAACGACTCGAGCTATCGAGCTAAAACTTGGCACAACAGAAGAGCAACCATACCGCTTGTTCAACGTGACTTTCGTATGAAGGAATGCACCATTTTGAAGATTTTAAAGAGGGTTTAAGATTTTTTTTAGTTTTATCGGACGGATATTTTCTACTGCAATCTGCGAGTCGACTATGATGTCCCTCATTGATTTTGGCCAGAATCAATCAATGAGCTGAGATTTGATGATTTTTTTTTGAAAATTCAAAATTTTCATTTAAAAAAACACATAAAAAGTTGGGTAATCTCGATTACCACTGGCTCATAGAAACTACAAGAGAACACGCTAGAAAGAGCAATGTGCAAATTTTAATTACTAAGGTTTTTTGTATTTTTTGCCTTTTTTTCTAAAAAGACTGAAATGTGTAGTTTTTAATTTTTATTTTTATTTAATTTAATGATATTCGTGATTTGTTTTTCGTGTTTAAACGTATCACTAAAAGTTCGAAATATACTTGAATACTTTGCAAGGTCTGTAGTATAATGAACAGGACATTTTGCGGAGCGTCACGCTCAAGGATTTATGAACCCTTATGCGTGACGGTCCACAAATGGTTTGTTCGCTACTTGGTAGGCTATCTACGCTCTTGCGGCAGCTACTTCCATCTAATAAATAAATTGAAAATGAAGAAATTACTAAAGTTTTAGAGGCAATGATTTTTTGTAAAAGGTACTGACATTTTTGGTTTTTTCAAAAATACAGAAAACATAAAAAAAACGTCGAACTTCATGTCGCAACAACCATTGGTTTTACGATAAAGGTCTTTTATATCCATGGAATATTTAAAAATAATGGGATCAACAATTGTCGAAATATTTTGAGGCTCAACCATCAAAGTATTTTACGAGTTTTCATGAAAAGTGGCTCACGTAGCCAGTACAAACGCAAATATAAGTATAAATAATTGTTCGAATTGACGGATATTTTGCATATGAAAAATTGTTTACAAAGCTAATACCGAAAAATCGCTTCAGAAAATTTAGAAAAAAGTTACAAACATTATTTCGATTATCCATTTCTTCTTAAACTTGTACTTGAGAATGTTTGAGGAAAAGATTATTTTTTAAATAATTTATCAATTCCAACATTCTTGCAATGTTTTTTGGACAAAAGAAAAAAGTCATTCTTTTTTATTTCTACCTAAAAAAAAAGCTTGAAAATAAAATTACCGCAATGTACGAATTTGTTTTCCAACAAAGAATTAGCAAACGACGTTATATAATAAATTGTCGACGTGGAAACATTTGAAACAAATAATTAAAACGTCTTACACGAAAAAAAATATGATTTTTTATCGACCCAAAGCAAGAGCGACGCGATTATTCGTTCGGAAAATCTTACGTTTCCATTTTCATTGTTGATTTTAGATTCATAGATGGAGGAGAGTGAGGGGAACGATAATAACAGCACAACCGATGTGTGCACGAAGCTCGACGAAAATCGGTTGGACGTGTCGTTGGGAGACGAGCCTGAGAGCAACGACGAGACGAGTAGTACAGCGAAGGTCGAGAGTCTCGAGAGTTTCGAGAACATGAAGAACCGCGAGGACAAACCATCGACGATGGATTTTAAAGCCGCGACCATGGATCACGAAAAGTCAATGTCGCGAGAGGAAGAAGCGGACGAGGACGAGGGCAAAGCATCCGATGAGGATGAAAACATCAAGGAAAAAATGGCCGACGAGAAACGCGACGATGAATCGTCAACGAGGACATCCTCGACGAGCACGTCCGACGACGAGTCGGAAACGAGCTCCGAGGAAAAGACCGAGACCTCCAAACCGGAAGTCGACGAACCACTGGCGTCAACGACGCAAGCGTCCAAAAATAATGGCAAGCAGAAGGAAGAAATGCCGAAGAACGAGGACACGACGGATGACAGTGACATTGACGACGATCTTGTCTCGACCATCAATTACAATACCATTACCTCGCTCGCTGCTCTCAAGGACATGCTGCAATCTTCGGGCGAAGACTCCGACGGTGTCGATAGCTTCTTTCATCATTATTTTCTGTCGCACGTCAATCGTTTGCCATCCAGAAATCAAACTCACAGCCCGTATCCTTGGGGTCGTAGATTATCCGAATGCAGAGAGGAGGACGAGTACGAGACTGAGGAAGGTGAGTTTTAACAAATTGCCTCATTCTCGAATTTATTTAATTCAACCTGACCTATTTTACGACGGTTATTTATACCGTCGTTCACCTATAGACGGGTATTTCACAAAAATGGCCAAACGCAACAAATGTTTGCGGTTCATTTATTTTTCCTCTGCCTGAGGAATAAAAGTGTGACACGAGGTTGTGTTTTGACTCGACTTTCAGCTATTTGGATTTGATTTTTTGGTTCGTTGAGAGACTAATTGTAATTCGTAAGTGTGAATCGGTTTTAATGAAATTGGACGATTCGTAGCGTGTAAATTGTAACGGAAAAACGTCTTTTTTAGCCCCGAGTTCGTGCTTGAAAACCGGAAAACTAAAAAGGGCCAGGCAAAAAATTAAAATTCATTTTAATCCTCGGGAAAATTAATGTTCAAGTCGCCCGATTCGAATTTAAGATTCAAGGTTCAAAATTCTAAGCTGCTCGTCCAATATGACGAGGAAAACAAGGGCGATGAAGTACCGGCTCAATGGTTCCGTTTTGTTCGATTTTGAAACGGTAACTTCGAATTTGTATTTGCCGGTTCGACAAAAATGAGATAGCATGTTTCAACGTGGTGGATTAATTTTGGTCCTCCGACCGACTTTTTGGAGATATCGTTTGGAATTACGATAAATTTTAATCTCGAATTAGTATTAAACGAGCCAAAAAAACTCATGGGTACCAGATCTTATTTCAACCAATATTGTTTTTTGATCGCAATTTTGATTTTACAATTTTGACCTTGTTTGCACCGATCCAGAAATCTCTTCAATACGAATGTGTATGTAAAGTATATACAAGTTTGTTGTAAAATAAACAATGCGTGCCATATGGTGCCAGAATCACGGAACGCATTTACTCGTAGTTAACTTTGGCTATAATCCATAATGGCCACATGGTAGACCATATAAAACCGCAAAAAAAGTAACCAAAAAATGGTTCGATGTTGATGGTGCCTGTGACGTGCCCTGAAATTCTGAAAACGCTAAATTCAAATTGAAAATAAATATTTTAAGGATAATCACCGAATCAAAATCGTTTATTAAAAGTTTAATTCAAAATTATTAAATTCAATTAAATAACTTTTGAAGGTGCTTTTTTAATTTTCTTAAATAGTGGAAGACTAGTTTCCCGTTGTTCGAGTTAATAAACAATCTCCAGATATGAACTAGAAATAACATTGGAATTTAAACGTTGGAATTCCAAGCATAAGCAAAACCTACGTCTTCGTCCATTTTTTTTCTGCGCGTTGTGTGGTTGCACCTGTTATGGCTTCCACAAAACCCGTATAATGACAAGAAGCTACACGAAGCTTCAGACAATATCCGGTGTATACCCCGACCTTTTATCCATTCTGCCGCCAAACTTTACGGTACTGTAGAGCTGCACTTGTCAGAGATCGCTCATCCCATTAACCAATGACTGTCGCATATCGGAATTACTAGCGGACTTTATTATAAGGCCCTCGCAATAATCAAAAAAACTCGACGCCATTACCCGACAAAATCGGCTCATAAATTAACAAAAATTCGTTCATTTGTGAATTTTTTGTGGAAATTAAGACGAAAGTAGCAGACTGGATATTTTCTTTTCTTTGACATTGCTGCAAATCACACTCGAGTTGATTTTTCTTACTATTAATAAATCTTTGAAATTTAAATACGATTCTTTACTTTCTTTCGCAATATTAACGCACACTACTCAACGATTTTATTACACGTATTACGTATACCTCAAAATAACAACGTGTAACCTAAATTTCATATAACTTTCTATTTTTTATGAATTATAAAAATTGGTATTTGGAAATCAGAAGTTGTCACAAATTATTATAAACGTTGGAAAATTACACTGTTTTTTTTACTTTCCGCTTTAAGATTCATTCATTCAATAAAGGCCCGAGGCCTCATTCTGAATTTTAATTTCATTAATATTTCCGCATTAAAAAAATTACAATTTGAGAATCACAAATTTCTCAAGAATATTACAAACAGTTAGCAAAACATTTTGTTTCAAAATTCTCGCGCCAAGAGCGATGAAAATTCTTAATTTGATTTTTCCCAACTTATACGAAGATCCGTTTCGTGTTAATGTCAAATTAATATTTTCTCATCGCATAGTCATTTATTGTTGCTCAAAGATTACGTTTTTGTGCGATCTTCGCAATGTAAAGATAACATCGTGATTCTTCGAACGGGTTACGCAATTGAGCGTGTTTCATCGAACGTGTACGCGCGCGGTTAAGTGAGTCTTTGACTGAACGATTATATAGAGGTGTGTTAGCCGCGTGCCGTTTTCTGTTCCGCTGGCTTGCTGGCTATAACGAGAAAGCATCAGCAAAGCGCACGCGGTCCAACGGAAGCTAAGATTAGCGGGAGCGAACGATGGCATCGGCTTTTTCCTCTCTTCATCTCTCTTTCTCGCCATCGTTCAGTCGCGGTTGGCAACACAAGTATTATAACGTATCCTCGACACGTTCGAACCACCCTCTTTTTACTTGTGGGCGAAATTCATCAGTCACTCCTTCATCCCCTTTGACTTTTTTAACTTTAGCTTCCCTCTTGCGCCGCCACCCCTTTCGTCGATCGCGATGACCTACCTGGTTAACGATTTGCCTATTTATAAATGTAAATTTTGCGGCTAGACGAACTTAAAATTTTATCAAGGAAACAAAAAATGTGCAACTACTGAAATTCGGGTGCGATTCGAGCGAAGTTTGTGGATGAATCGATAAATATACAGAAATTAATATCGCTAATATACAGAAATTAAAAAAATGCATTATTGATGATCAAAGCCAACTTTGAAAAATCAAAAATGTGAGAAATCAGGAAATTATTAACAGGTGCTTGCCACGATTTTTGGAGAGCGAGTTCAAATTTTATATTTTACTTAAAGTCATTTTTTGTAAAATCCATTTTATTTATACCTCGACTCGAAAATCTCTCGAAAAAGAAACATTAAACTGAACGAAAAATAAAAATTTGTTGTTGAAAAATTGTATTTCATTAGGAAAATACGGTTTTGTTTACGTGACAGTGAGTAATTTAAAAAATCAAGTCGATATCGCTAACTGTTTTTGCGTTATCGCGGTGAAACTATAATGGGAAGTGCTGTTTCGCGAAAAACATTTAAACGGAGTTTAACAACAGTAATAAATTGGTCGGACATACATGGCTCGGACAGGTGCCTCGAGCTGAATACGTCGAATTTCGAAAATTTTGTACCCCGAAAAGTTCACTAAAAATTTCAGTAACCGAATGTGTCAAAAAAATTCAATTTTCGAAAATTTAAAACCTTTTTCATTCCCGTAAGCTAGCATCGTTTTGTTTTCGGCTATAAAATGTTGCATATTGCTTTGATATCATATATCTCAAAATACATGTCGTATCTTGATGTAAATGTGAAACAAAAAATAAAAAACTGATCAAAAAACATAAAAGCTGATATTCGAAAAAATTGAACACTAAAGATTTCTTCACAAAACTATTGGATTTCTTAGAAAACCTGTTAATTCTAAACAGATTAAAAACAAAGCAAATTTTACAGATTTTCACCAATATGTTTACAACGTCGAAATCATTTTTTATAATTTTCACTTCTTTGCGAAAGAATAAAAAATTGCGTCTTATACGAACGAAGAAAACGAGTATAATTGGAATATTTGCAGAAATAAAAAAAAAAGGATCCGCCCATTTTTATTTGAGATTAATGACATTTTCTAATAAGCTCCTAAACTGTTTATACAGCAATTTTTACGTCGAGTAACTTCCATCGAAGCGACACATCGGTCAGAGCCACGCCTCTTTGTATTATTTCCGTCGGAATCGTTTCGATCATAGTTACGCGTGCGATTATACGCATGTCGCATCAACACGAACGCGATTTTCCGCGATGACGTAATCGGCGTCCTCGCCGATTAACAACGCGTGACCGATAACGCGCTCGTCGCTAACGTTACGACTCCGTCATATTAGCAAAAAACAACTAGTCCGTGTGGACTGGGCTGTCTAGGACATCGCGTCGCTCGCGAGACACGTACAAAAATAGAATTTAAATGAGAAACCAAAATCGTCCGTTTCATCGATAACGGACCAGCGTCGCGCTATCGAGTAACCGAGAGAAAGTTTTTTAGTGAGAAAATATAATTTACTTTCTACGGTGTTTCGTTAACATTTATGCGCAAATTTACATGGCACGCGACAAAGATTTCGAGTTTTTGAAAAAATAGGGGTGAACAAAAATGACGACTCAGAAATGACTAAAAAATAAATGTTACTCGCACATTGCAACGAAACCGTACAAAGATGGAGACGTGCACTTTGAGATTAACTTTTATTCGTTTTTCTGTTTATTTTATAATTTATTATCTCGTTAGTATTGCTTACAAATTTACATTCGCGCTTTTAATTAAAAATAAACGGAATTGTATTTGTAAAAAATCTTTAGGACAAAGTGTTGTTAACTGGAAAGCAATTAACGCATTTTTATGATGTAATAATTTAGGAACTGCTTATTTGCGAGACGAAACAAGTTCAGCATTCAGTATTCACGTTTTGGAGGTTTTCCACTTTTTCCGATTACACAGATTAGTACCTCGAGTAATTTAGTAAAGTAGCTTTAATAACTAAAAAACTGACCATTACTTAATTATTCAAGGAAATTAACTTAATTACACAGTAAACACGTCGTCCTTTACTTAACTTTAGTAGCTAAGCAATTTTACTTAATAAGAAAATTAATTAATACATCAAGCAACTTTACTAACTTTAATAATCGAGTAAGACAGATTTGAAAAATTAAAATGTCGTCAAATTTTTCGATATTTTAGCGAATTTACTCAATAATCTTCGTAAAATAACGTATCGATGAATGCGTACATATTTTGACGGCTTTAAAAAAATATTGTCAACATTTAATTTAATTATTACAATAGAACTATTCGACCTTCGATCGGTGCATTGGTAACTACAATTACTTTTGTCTTGAAAAATAGTCTCGATAAAAATCTCACATTTCATTTGAACAAATAGTTCCCACGTTGAACCATAAATGATCCTAATTAAAATAATCTCTAAACGAAAAAAAAAACAATATTTTCAACCGAGTGCCAATTCGTGACTATTTATAGTCAGCCATATTCGCCATGAATAAAGTCGACGATGCACGCATTCGTCGTTGAATAGGCATATTAGCTTTGCGCTATCGATCACCGGAAGTTGCGAAGCCACGCGCGATTGTAACGCCCCATTTCCAGGAACGGTTACTCCGTCGATAATACGAAAGACTGACAAAAAAATCTCCAACAAAGTCAAACGTAACGAACGCAGATAACAAAATTCACAAAGACCAATCATTTCTCCAACATTTGCGATCTAAAAATATATTCGAAACTTGATTTTACACGCCCTAAAAGATGTTATCTCCGGTCAGAAAATAATAAGATTTTCTTTTTCTAACAGATTGACGTAATGTGACCATTTACCAGATTTCTCGTTGGCCAACTTATTAAAAATTTGATCATTTATCGGAAATGAAATAACACAAAGGCGTCTTTCTTTCAGGGAAAAATAACGAGACCGCGAGTGCTGCAGCGACAGCGGCGAAAGCTCGAGAGGAGCGTAAAGTCGAGATGACGATTCAAGAGTGTCCAGAAAAGTCGGAGAGCCTAACGTCGAAAGCCTCGAGTCCCTCGTCATCGGAAAAATCAAGCTCCGAGAAGATCGATCAAAAATCTAATCCAACGTCGAGCGTTTCGGAGACTCGACCACCAGCCACGACCTCATCGAGGTTCACGACTTGCACCGTTACTTCGCCAACCTCGAGTAAACCACCCTTGAGACGAAGACATACGGCAGGACCCGGAATGACATTTCCGGCAACGGATCCTCCTTCTTATTCGAGCAGCATGATATTCTCGCGTACGAGTCCACTTCCGAGTCCGCATCTGGACAAGAGATTCTTCGACTCGAGCCTGATCGAGATGAAGAGCCAAGCGAGCAGCTCCAGTACACTCGACTACGACTCGACCGAGGAGATCTGGGTTCGACGAGTCGATTTTGTGCAGGAAAGAAAGAGACAGGTTTGTTCCATTGTTCTTTTGATCGGTTTTTTTAAATAACCCCGCTATGCTTAATTCACAATCTCATTCACGAGAGTGTCTCGAGTCTCTGGCTCGCCTCAAGAAGAACTTCTTCTTCCATGTTCGAGACATGTTGCCTCGATCGAGGACGCGAGGGTGGCGCCTCTTACTTTATCAGATAATAGGTTTTCCTTTGTAGACGGGTTTCTTGGTGCAGGTGTGTTTAGAAAAATTAGAAAGAATTGGGTCAACGACTCGTTTACTGAAGAATTCTCGTATTCTGTGGGACAAAGTTTGGTAGCTTTCGATACGATTCGAATCTTTGGGGAAAAAACACTGTTGGTATGGAAATTATTTCGAACATTGATTAAAATTGGTTACGTTGGTTAAAACGAGTGTGAGATATTTGAGTGCGTGTATTAATAAGTAAATGTATTTTCTGATTTTTTTTCAAGTGCTGTTGACTGGAAAATTTTCGTCTTATTATGAAATTTTTGCCTTTGCCCCCTGGTTTCTTACAGTTTCTTTGTTTTTTTTCACAATTTCCTTGGTTTTGGTTTTTTAATTTATATTTTTCCTTCAAGTGGCGGATTTTCTGGGATTTGATTTCTATTTTAATTCGTACTAATTTTTAATACGTTATTCGTGTATTTGATTCGTCCAATGACCTTCAAAATTTAGAAATGTGTTCCAAAAATGTTCTCTATAATAATTAATTTAGATTTTCGAAGTGGTAAATTTTAATATCCAGAGAAAATGAAAAAAAAATCAAAGGAAATACATTTACCGAGTCGAAATTCAATATATTACGTGTCCATATCTTGTTGGTATTATCGTTATCGTGAAAAATGAATATAACTTATTATTTGCACTTTTTCGCACTTACCGCCAAATTCCGGAATTTTCACTTTGCTGAATCTGGGTAAAATGTGAAGCGAATAATTCTATCGATCAGCTGGTTTCGAACGCGTGTAGGGTTTCGAGAGCCTTCAACAAGGTTAAACGGCTCGTGGCTAGCGTGCCAACAGTGTAAAAAACGCACCAACGAACGTCAACTAAAAATATATATCCCAACAAAAAATTATTGACAATATTTATTTTTGTGACATACACTTGGCAGCACGGAAGGAACAATTTTTAAATGGTCCTCTTCTAGTAGCCGAAGGGCCAAGAAGAACTAACAGCGATAATTTATCAATTTTTTTCAAAATTTTGACAATTAAGTATTTTTATGTTGATGAACGAAATTTCCATAACTATCCTTGACGATAACAAGATATTGACGAACACTCGTATTTTTTCGCATCTTCATTGACTTCTTGAATCCAAAGCATCATAAGAAAATAATTAATATGTAAATGTTATTTTATTTATATTGCACAATAATCCCATTCGTCAATTTATTTCTCACGATTAATGAGATTTGAATAAAAAACTCGATACTTAAACTGTCATCAATATAAATATCGAATTTGTCAGGCTAAAGTTGAATTAACATCGGACGGAAAAACCGTGATTACATATCTCGTTTTTTTATTCGAAGCCTCGAGAAAAAAGCATTCAAATTCACGTATAATTTTCTTCATCGAACACCCAGTTGGAACGCATTTCTCAATTTAAGTTCTAAGAAATAAAAATTTACATTTAACTTTATCGATATCGCTCATTAATCCGTTTTTTACAATTTTTTTTTCTCGTAAATGCCAGTTTGACTTGAAATTAACGCGCTGAAAGTCTCTCGGACAAAAATATCCAATACAACACGTTACAGATCGATGAACATGATTCAAGTTGAACGACCAACTGCGAGAAATACGAGACACTGTAAATTTGTCGAAAGTTCGTTGGGATGAAAAATAAATCCGATCAATCCCTCATTCAAATATTATTCTTTTAGCGTATACACTCGATGACCATTCCACTCGATTGATGGGTCACTGCATTTTGTATTAGTCGAAAATAGTGAATTTTTTTAAATGGAACCAAAAAATCATTCTACGAACGAGTTCGAAGTACTTTACGCTTCGACGAATCGTGCAACGGTCGCGATTCCACGAGAAACTTCGTCGAACGAGCCGCGCCTCGTCTCGTCGACATCTAATTGCATTAATCGACTAATTACCATCGGCTAAATGGCGGTGAGGAAAAATAGAGAGAAGGGCGCGGATCCACAAATTTGTTTACCCCGCTTGCCGGATATATAGCAACACCGGGAACCACGCGCGGTTACGAAACAACTAGGAGGTTCAATGAACCTCCTCGTATCTTCGTGCTCAATGTTGAGAATGTATATAGATATTGTTTGCTGTACGATGCCTCGTAGTTGCGTGGTCGTCAAAAGAAAAGTGCGAATGAGATACACCGGAGCTCGTAAATCCACTTGGCACCGGGTTCGAATTCATTTTTTCCCCCTTTTTTACACAGATATTTTCGTTTTGCGGTCTCGACAACTTTTTAACGTTCAATCCTTTCTATCGAATCTACCTTCGATCAATTTTTGATTCATCTTGTAAACGTTCATAAAACGAAAGGTTGCATTTGAAATTTGAAGACAGTTGGATGAAAAAAAAGAGGCGAGAAATTAAAGTTTGAACAGTACGCTTTTTTACATTCTTTGCTAGCTCTTTGTAAAGGGGATTTTTTTTAATGAACGAATGATACAACGACGTTGTTTTCCCGGAAATAATAAACTTCTTGGGCAAACAATGAGAACAGCGAAAAATCTTCGCCGTTCGCGAAGACGTGCAATTCGTTTACAGTTTTTGTTACCGACCGAGTCTATCGCTCATTCAAGCCTAATTACATTGGGGGGGGGGGACTACAACGTTACGAAAATGTCTGTCTTAATTTGAATTTGATTTTATCGGCAAGCTCCTTAAAAGAGCCGAATAATGTATAAAGATAAAACATAAAAAATAAAATTGTCCAAAAACGGAGAACCAACTTGGAGAAAATTTATTACCAATTTTTATTACCGATTGAGTACAACCGAGCACAACATTACCTACCTCAAAGATAATGAAATTGGAAGGAAAAATTGTAATATTACAAATATTTCTATCCAATATTCAATTTAATTCGATGATCGAGGGCCTTTAAGAAGCGAAAAGAAGTCATTAAAATAATGATAAAATACTCAATTTTCGGTATCAAGAATCTTTATCGCCAAGTGTCTAAAGCTCTATCGAATTCGAAAACTTTCAAATGCTCGGAATTGAAAGAAGCGATAGGAACATTCTTAATTTTCCACTCGGAGCTTTTTACAACAAATTGCCATTTAATTAAAAAAAAACATCCATCAAGTTCGACTTTTGACGCCAAGTACTGAAAACAAATAATAGATCTAACGATATTTGAGGTTCTACTAACGCTTTTACTAACGGAGGGGTGGCCTGGTATCCGGTAGTTCTAAGCTACGAGTAAATATCTTACAATTAATTATTTCCGGGGAATTATCGTCTTAACCGACAGTCAATAACGCCTACGTTCTCGTAAAACCCATTGAAGAGTGAAAGGGAGAAGAAGTACGACGTTATTTCGGCACGAGCTTTGGTACTCCATTTCTTCCGTGTCATACGGGACATCTCGTGCCGCACGTAGATTGACGTACGAGCTTTTATTCCACCCTTGCACGATTAGTTCCCTATTCTTGGCCGACGTGGTCCCTATTGATTTCGTTGCTATGATAAATACACCGGCGAAACACGAATCTTTCTGTGTGCCATTTGAAAAAGGAAGAAAGGAAAAAATGCTGTAAATATCAGGTTTTGGCGATATTTCCGGTTGTAGATATTCCTATTGTTTCTTCATTATTACTGATATTAAGCTGGACATCCCTCGAAAAATGCCATCTTCTTCATAAACAATTAAACCCAAACTAATATAATAATTTTTTTTAATATCCAGTTCATTGTACAATATCGACTTCACATTTTGAATTTGGAAAAATTGTAAGTAAAGAAATATTGAGGGATAGAACAATATGTTTATATTATTCTTCATGTTTTAAAGCCTCCCTCGGTCTTGAACTTTCCGCTTATTATGATTACCCGAAGCTTTATTCAAAACCATAGAATGTTATATATATATCTTTCTTTTCATAGAGCAGATCAGAAAATAACAGCATGTGTGTTTTTATTTTTAACCCTTTTGAATATCTCGCATCTCGTCTGCAAGTATATCGACGAGGGTCGTACTACCACGCTCCCGGTTCATCGCACTTTAAGAGAGAGAGTATAGCTGGAGCGTGGGACAAGTGCGAGAGAGATCGTTGCAAAATGCGCTTCGCAATTCCTTCGGTACGGCTCAACGAATCGAGACGAGATGTGGCGTAGCCACTTTTTGCCATTATTTTCCATTAGCTAAACTAAACTTCATCCCGATCGATCGCACCTTGTTGGAGAATTTGCGAATTGCGTTTTCGAAGTGATAGGAGCGGTCTGCCTCTCGAGACACAGGTCAAACACTTCGACCACTTCGAAAACGCGATTCGTAAATTCTCCGGTATGACTCGATAGATCAAGGTAAATTCTTCGCTAGGCAATGCAGAATCGTGGCAAAAAGTGAATGAGGTCAATTTTATCCTGATCGGTTCCGAGATAACGAATAATTTACGAATCGCGTTTCGCAGTTATCTCTCTCGTACTGAAGGGATACGTATAACCTCAAACGCTCCGGGCGTTGGTATAGCACGTTCGCTTGTACGCTGGTTTCGATTAAGAACAAGAAGAAGTGTTTAATTATCCAACTGAATTCTTGAATTCACTTAATTTACCAGCCATACTGCCATCCATTTTAACATTGAAAATTGGCGTTCCTATCATTCTTTTACGAAACATCAATCCGCCACGACTTTGCAACGATACTAGGTTTTCAACCAACGAAATATGATGAACAATATCACAAATGCGATACAGGGAGATTAGGGGGAATGCGAAACGGCTGCACCCGTGGTCGCGAATAAGAATGTCGGAGGATAGGTTTGAATGGATAGGTTGAAATGGTAACATAGGCGTGTAAAAACCCGACGAGGGTATACACGTTAAACTCGCACATTATAATGAACAATATCATCGAAGCTACAATTTTAAATGGAACATTTGAAGGAGAAGACATACCATTGCCACGTCTCCCAATGATACCAGCAGATATATCATTCGAATTCAAAATTTGCAATTTCTTAGTGCGATTCGCATTTGCAATGACCATTAACAAAGCACAGGGACAATCGCTACAAGTGTGTAGATTAAATTTGGAAAATCTATGCTTTACACATAGACAGCTATATGTGATCTGCTCACGCGTAGGAAAACCTTCTAATTTATTCGTATACGCACAAGATTATAAAACAAAAAATATTGTGTATCCAAAAGCACTTGAATAATTTAAACAAAATTTCTTTCATTGAAATTAGCTGTAAAATAAATTATGACATAAAAACGGCATTGCAACGCATGCCGGGTACCGCTACTAAGTAAATAGAATAATAAAGCACCATACGATGGAATATCAACGTCGGAACGTTGATTTATTTTTATTTTTATGCATTGGGCAGCACGTTTATTTTGGCAACCTAAAGCTCTCCGTCATCTTATAAATTGTATAGGTAATCTTGCAAAGAACTAACAAGAAATTAAAAACAAAATTCTTATTTTTTATAACGATATATTATGACGTTTTTATATCTTTCTTAAAACATTGCAATTTTTTTGATGACTTTCCAATTTTGCATTATAAAAATACAATTCCTAACTTACATAATAGATGATTTAAGAGAAATTGCGAAATCTAAGGAACTAAATTTCTTCATCGTACGTACATTCCATCGCGATATTATATACACCCTTTTTATGATCACGTTCGAAATCGCGCGCGGGATACAGCGCTGATGCAAAAGCCACGATTCATGCTGTGAGTGGGAAGCCATTGCGAGGAAGAAAGAGGGGGCGAGAGGTAAAGAAAAAAAAGAGTAAAGAAAGACAAGAGAGAAGTATACATATAGTGAGATTAAGAGATATAAAGGAAGAAAGAGCGAAGAACACAGAGGGTCCGCAAATGACGCGGGGATACTTCCGTAAACAACGAGGCAACGGCCGTTGCCGAGCGTGACCACAATGAAAAAGGATAAGGGGTAGGGAGCAATTTTATACAGAGATGACCAATCTCGGAGCACGAAGTTGGTCCTTTCTATAAGGATTTCTTGCGCACGGAGGACTGTAACGTACTACTACTATAGTAAGCGCTACAGCTGCATACTAGTCGTGCAATGCACATACAGTCGGTCACGAAAATATTCGGACACCAGCATGGAGTTGCTTTTCATGTTTTCTATTTCAACCAAATAGTCAAAAAACCATTACATCATGGAATGGTAGGGTTAGAACTCACTTTTCAAGTAACATGACCGCAAAAATAATTATTCCGTACGTACGATTGTTGAAATAATCCGAGAGATTCAAAGAATTCACAATTTAACAATTTTTTTAAAGTGCTGCTAAAATGGGGGTTGGACAAGGGCTTAAATGTAATCACGACAACGATTCGAAGCACAACGCACGCATTTTTCACGAATATTTAATGTATGGTAATTTTACCATACATTAAACCTTGAATCTTACTGAAAATTTGTGGGACGAACTGGACCGGCCAATTCGAAAAACGTCCATAATAACGAAGGAGGAGTTGAAAAAATGGTTTGTGGAGAAATAGGGTCATAGTATCCCAGATAAATAAAAAATATATAATTCCAACATGCTAACACTCATTTAAGCAATGTTGTGCTACAGCAGGGATATCCAATAAAATATTAATCTTAAGCTAAGAATTATTATTTAAACCTTGTAAGCTTAATTTCTATAATGTCCGAATATTTTTGTGACCTAAAAATTCAACATTTCTTTGAATCTCTCGCATTATTTAAACAATCGTACGAAATAATTATTTTGTTGCTTTCGTGTTACCTGAAAAGTACACTCTAACATACCATACCAGAATTGTATGCTTCTTCAAACTTTTGGTTAAAATAAAAAAAAACAAAAAAGAAACTCTATGCTCGAGACCGAATATTTTTGTGACCGATTGTATATAGATATGCAAAATGTACCCATAGTAAACAGTGCAGTAAGTCATCGTATTATGTTCACTATACGTATATATATATATATATATATATATATATATATATATATATATATATATATATATATATATATATATATGGTATATATAGTGAATATAATGCGGTCACTACATATATAGTAAATATAATACTATGCTGTTTACTATGTGTATATTTCGCAGCATCGTCACGCGCGCCGGATTAAACAAAAGGCACGAGCGCCCGCGTGATAGTTATCCAATTCGATCCAGTATACGATGCTACGAAACTTGATTCTCGTACGCAACTCATTTTACTGTGTCCCTCTCTCTACCTCTTTCTCTCTCTGTCTCTTTCTATTGATTTCTCTCTCTATATTAATATAATAGACTAAATGGAAACTATACGATAATTAATTATAATCGGTTTATTTTTCATAATTTGTCAATTGTCACAATTCACGATAATAAAGTCAGTGTAATTGGTAAGAAAAAGAAAGGTTGGATTTTGTTTTCATTGAGAATTTAAGACGGTGAGAAGCCTCGCAATGGTATTTCATACTCATTGTACTTATATACACAGTAGTGCAAAATATTCCGAAGGAAATGTGATTATAAATATGTACGTGGTACGATACGAAACTGCCGTGCCATTCGAGCACTCGCTTCGTCGGTCTCGTGCGAAAAGCTTCGAAAAGATATATGAGGATGCGAGGAGATGGCGCTTCGGAGCTAGATGAGTAGATCCACCTAGTGGCCGATCAGTCAACTCGGTGATGCCTCAGAGGGAAATATCACGTGGGCAGCTAGCTATCGACTCCGGCCTATTATACCGGATTCACGTTTTCATACATAATCGAAACGCAAGCATTTCCGTTACTCTCACGACGATGAGAATAATGGTTTCGTTTGCCATGTATAAAGTACTACAATTGATGAATTTTTATTACGTTTTTAATTTTAAAAAATTTACTGTTTTCGTTGTATAAATATCGAACCAATTGCAATCGCACTATGCACTCATATAGAGGATAATGCATAATTCGACTTCCGGTGTAATAATAATTATAATAATAATAACAGTTGTAATAAACAATTTTATTTTTGTGCGGAGAAGGAAATATTTTAGGTTGTTTTAAATGAGAAAAATCTTTTTAGAACAATTATATTATTTTGTTGAGCACTCATATATTTATTGATCATATAGTATTATATCATAATTTGTGTTATAACACAGACATGAACATCATTTTAGCATTATATTAATATTTTTTTGTTCCAACCTTTTGAATTATAGCCCAAAGATATTTCGAATTCCCATATACCTCGCCAATTAGTTAAAATCCTCTGCATTTCATCGAGAAAATTCCAAGAATAAAAGCAATATTTGCACGGTCTATTACATCGCTGCATCTTTTTTTTTAAATAAAGTTAGCCATTTTTACAACTCAAACTGACATAATTTTTAGGTTAATTGCTATATTTTTCCTGATCATAAAACGTTTAAAAATTGTATACCTATTTATTCACCCGTCTATAACCACTTATGCATCACACTTACATATATTCCTATCAAAAACTCGTAAACGCAAACAGGTTATCCACCGATCAGCCGATATAGCCTCTCAAAATACCAGTTTAAAATTGATATTGAAAAGTATTTTCAATTAAGATTAAGATCCACCTTAAGTCATAATTTTCTTTTCCTACTCTTCGCTCGTATCTAGAAATCTATCAGATAACTGCTGCATCGCCACACTTTACTTTAATTGTTCCAAGAATTCTACCGACACAAAAAAATCCAATATCAGGAATTACATACACACATAATTCCAATTTCGAAAACATTTGACTCCACATCTTGTTACTAAGAAATAAAATTATTTATAAGATGCTTTCACCGCGGTTTTTGAAAAATGTCAAGTTTTGTTGCTTCCCCGCGAGGTGTCGCGAGTATTATACGATTGCGTCTCTAATTCATGGAATCCGCTTGATCGATCACCATCTAAATATAGAGACAGATATTGCGGTCGAGGACGTAAATAAACATCAATCGAGCCGTAATCAATCGTGAATACGAGAGAGCGCTTTTCGATGGACGGTTCAAGATCGCAACGTAGGTGTCGCATATAATCGTATGTATTGTACTATCGTCTGATAGATAACGACCAGTCACTCGAATCGATCAAGCTGTGATTTCAATCCAATCGTACCTCGCGCGATTATTTCAGTTCGTGATAAAATTTAACCCCGTATTATTTTTCGTCTCGTCGACCCGAGGACGCATATATTTATAGTCAAAGCATATTTGTCAGGACGTCGAAGGAATTATCGTAAAATGTAGCTTAAATGCGAATAGATGGACTATGCTCTTACGGGTTTCCGATATGCGTGTCCGAAATTAATCGAATTGATGATTAAGTAATTGAGAGTTTATCAGACAAAATTCTACTTTGGCGTGTGTTTAATTTTATTTCAATTTTGCGATTCTCAGTTTCTAAATACCCGAAATTAATTAAATTTTCATAGAATTGTTGATTCGTGTGGAATATTATTTTCTCGGTTTTTAGTTTCTCAAAACAATAACTATATATTCGGTCATATTGAGGTCATATTTTATCTAAGGTCATATTGAGCTTTTTCTCCGTCGAAGATTTGCGGTCGCGTGAAATTGGCCCTCGTTTTTTTGAGTACAAAGCTATAATTTTCCTCCGTCGCATTGCAGGTTGCATCAAGACGCATTTAATGAAAAAAAAGAATATTCTCCGGCTTCAAAAACGTGGGAACTACAACGCGTTGAATTTTTCCAAATCGCACGCAACCTCTAACCACCATCATTACTCAAGTATTCCAAAGTAACAGGGCCCGAGGTCCTCAAATACCCCAACAAGGACGAAATTCGACCGTACCACCTCCACGCGTCACTGTTTCGGTAACATTAGTGCTGGCGTCACATTTTCAGTGGCCATTTTCCTATTCTTAAAAATTAAAAACGCCATAACCCCTTCGTTTTTAAGATCTTGATCTTGCCTAAAACCTAACGACCAATAAATTACAAGTTTTCACTAAAAAAAAAAAGTGGTGATGCCCTTCACGTGACCTCAACGTTTGACTGAAAAAAACCTCAATATCACGATCGTTTGTCTCCCTGGAAACCATCGTACCAGACCTCATTTTCTTAACTTATTTCCCATTGTAAATTGAAATAGAACACCCTATATATATGTGTGTGTGTGTGTGTGTGTGTGTGTGTGTGTATTTGTGTGTATGTGCGTGTGTGTGTAGTATATAGTATATTAATCACTATCTACGGTATCAACAACTTCTTGCAATCGTCGAGCCGAGTGATCATGAACGATAAAACTGGACGGTCTTTCTTGGTGAGGGGCGAGGGTTGGGGCGGGTGGGGGGGGGGGGGGGGGTACCATACCATACTCTCTCACTCTTTCTCTTCCACCAACAAACTCGGTTGAACCACGAATCGTGTTGAAGCACGATGGAGATGGTGGAGATACAAACATCTCAGTTGGCTTCGAAGCTTCGATCGTAACGCGCGGCGCGCGTTTCTTTTCTCTTCTCTCCTGCCGTGTGGGCCCGAGAGCGCTCCTCTCGCGCATGGAGTGCACCGCCGGCACAAGATCACCGCGTGGTGGTTCGCGAAAATCGTCGATGCCCATGATACCGGTACCGTTACTCGTTACTAAAGTACGTAAGTACTCGCTCGGTGCAACCTTCGAACGTTGTCCCGAGTATATCGGTAAAGGGAGAAAATATTCATTGGTGCCCTATCTGGATCGGTGTCCGGAATATCATGGAACGTACAAGGTCAGTTTTAGGTACAATCGAGACGAGGAGGATGTGATTTTGTCATTTTTGTGCCGGGAAACGACGATACATGCGCGACAAAATTTGCCATAATTTAAAAAATATAAATACGAGGGGTAGGACATTATTTAGCCCGGTAAACTTGCAAATGATTCATTTGTGAAATGAAATGCTTCCCCATAGATACAAAAGAGACCCATACCTCTTCAAGCAGATGATCAATCTACGCAAAAACATTAAAAAATGTATTTCAACCATTTTTTTTATTTCGACCCTTGCTCTTTACGAATATAAACATTATCCATATTTTATGGGTATTCGCGCTAGAGTAGTAAACATACCAATAATTTCTTAACAAATATACAAGATTTGTTAAATAATTTAAGTCAATGTTTAAGTTAAAGAAAGACTGATGAACACGAAGTAGGATTTATCTGTCAATGCTACGACACGCATTTCTAAGATGGATTTCGGATGGTACTTATTGAATAACAACATTATATAATTGTTGTTCTATCGTTAAAACTAACATGATTTCTTTTGGAATATTCGTATGTATAATTTTTGCATACTTTTGAAAATACCAACGTGTGAGGATGAATCGGTGATTAGAATACTTCATGCTCACGTAACAATGGCATAAGGCTTTTCAATCTAAAAATGTTTTAGACTAAAGTTTCTTTTTTCACGTTGAATAATAAATAACGTAAAAAAAGGTATGGGTTTCTATTTTTTTTAATGTAGTGGACCTCAAAATGACCTTGAAAATCTTCATTAACCCTTAGCTACTACATGGGGTTTATCATCCTATGTTATTCGGTTATTCTAATGAAGTGTGGCAGCCAAGGGTTGTATCGAAAATGAATGATCCAATTTTCTTGCCCCTTCTAATCCACATAGCTTTCCTGTAACAACATGGTATTTCTCAAATGCTTGATTTTCGAATTATTCACGTTTGTCAGGTTTAATGCCTCACCCTGCATATACCTCTATTATGTTGTGTTAGAATTTCTCAAACAAAGTTGGCGGGAAAAACCGAATTTTTCAAATCGACAAACTTTTTATAATCAAAAGTAATCACATACAAGTTGTTTGCCATTAATTGGGTACGAAAATAATGCTTTTCGTAGAATCGTTGATTATTGATGTCGGAATTTTCTTTGATAAACTTCTCTGATAATAAGCGAACGAAAATTCTTAAAACATTCATAGAGACTTATTTTTTTTAAACAAAATGTTATCCATGAATTTTATAGTTGCGTGTCATTTCGTATTTTGACTACCGTGTGTCCTTAATACAATGATTATACTTGACGTTTGCGCGTGTCCCGTAGACGATTGGCCAATCATCGGCCATTGTACTCTCCGATTGACCCGCTATGCACTCGCCTTCGAACATTTTCGCGTTTTTTTACGATGCTACCGTATTTGATTTTTTAATCGTCCGAGACAACATCATGAATTTTTTAAGGTTTTCGACTTAAATCATTTGTACTTTTATTCCGATGATTTTTATTATTTATTCACTTTAGGTCTTACAATTAATAGTGCTCCGTGTATTTTTCACAAACACACCAGAATCAACGTCTTTCGCACAATGACGTTACACGCGAAATGGATCCAGTGCAAAAAATACTTACAGACATGAGCTATCTGTGATTCGCTCAATCGTTACTCTTGCATTTTTTGGCTCGAAGTTAGAAGCGATTTTTTGATACGCAACAAAATTTGACCTGCCATCAAAGACGAATAGACGTTTACACGTGAAAATAATATTTTCTTTTTCGGCGTTTTATAAATTTTAAATAATTTTTTGTCGAATTTTTATCGATATTTATCTGTCGTATTCCCGAGATCCGTCCTTTATCTCGGACGTGATATTGTATGTTGATAAAAATCTTTGCGTCGATTAGTCGAATCGATCGTCATACGGCGTTTCAATAGCTCTATTGATAACGCGAGTACGAAGTTATTTAAAAAAAAATGGCTACTCTTACGCGATCCAGCTGGACACGTCATCGTCACGAGACGACACGCAAAATCGTTGCACGTGCATTACATTTGTTTATGGAAATTTAATTTTGATATTGCCGATAACATTCAGTCGTTCGATCAATTATCGACACTCAATTAGTCAATAAATTGTATTATCAAACAAGTTATTGACTTACTCAAACTTCTTATTTGTTGTTATCGTGCGATGTCAATTATACGCAAAAAAATAACGTCGAAAATAATACGGTTGATAATTTTAATTTTAATTACTATTGCTAATTGTTTCCTATCGAAAGAAAACTTGCAATCATAATTTCAATCCCCTGGTCGTTTACGGAAAATCCACGTGAAGTTAGCCTCATCATATTTTTAATAACAGCATAATATTAATATAAAATAGTTCGTTCTTATTTTTGTAATTATCGCTCTATTTTGTTTATTTTTTAATTCGATTACATCGCTGATTGACAACCACTGCCCACATTTTTTAACGGCATGGGGAAAGAACGGATTTTAGAAGGGAACGTATAGACGTTCGATTTAAAAACAATTCGATTTATTCGAACAAAAGATGAAAAAAAATGTAGTAAACGTTGATTTTCAAGGAATCCAAAAAATCAAACAGTCTTTATTTTTGTTTTTCCATTTATGAATCTTTTGTTTTTTGGCGAATTCCCTATCAACTCGTCCTTTACAGTTCGAATATCTCTTGCTCATCTTCCCCTCGCGAATCTCGCTTTCCGATGTCGCTGCATCACGCTGCGACTCCACCGTGTACTGTGCCTCGCGAGTTTATTAGCTTCTCGTCCCATGGTATTTCGTCGAAGTTTATTTTTCTCGTCTCTCGTGCCAAATCCGTGCTCAGGTTCTCAACCATTATCCGCATAAATATCACCAAAAGAACCGCTTTCGCTTGCAAAGTCAAAAATCTTTGTTAAATCAAATTATTCCTAGCTATTATGTGAAATTAATAATTTCGATAGTAGCATTGCTATTTTTAATAGTTTTTTATCGTCGTGAACAGATTTTTTTTCCTTCATAATTATTCCCAAAAACTTTGATACAGAATCATTTTCAAACGACTTTTTAATAATTCCAGTGGCGTCCATTCCTCATTTTTGTGGATATCGCACATTGTTTTTCTTATATATACTAATTAATATATTTTAAAAATTTGAAGTCGAAATGTGTGATTTTTTTTTTCAATTAAAAAGAAATTACGTTGGATTCAAGATACTAATTTCTAAAATGAATAGTACTAACTTACGTTACGATTGCATTTAAAAAAACATGTCAGTCAATACTGACATGGTTTTTTGGGCAACTGCCATGTACTATCCAATGATAGTAATTCAATACACAAGCGTTATTATAATACATGAAATTTTTAATTCAAATCGCAAAATTCGATAGAACAGAAATATAGTACTAGAGTAGAAATTTTGTATCATTATTTAACGATTTCTAACAGAAGTAGATATTCATATTGCTCGTTTAAAATGAAAATCTTTGTTGGAAAATTATTATCGTCTATCATTGTTTATATAATAATAATTATCGAGAAAAATTTAAATATAACGATAAATCATTGCTAGACGAAAACATGAATGAAGATGTGATATAATTGTTCGTAATTATTTATTACCTACATAAGCGACGAACCGTTAACCAAACGACAATATTTGCAATTTTTTTCCAAATTTTATCACAATTCTTAGAAGGAATGTTATTTACAACGACACATTAGCAAAATTGGTATGCCAATGATTTCTTCAAAATAAAAGCTGTCTCTAGCGTGGTTTCGTTCGACTTACGTCGTTATATATTACTCACTCGAATATCGTCTGTTGTCCCCGAGGATTTGGTTCTACATGTCACGTATTCTATCACGATACATGCTAAATACAATTTTGTCTGCCAGAAACTTAAAATTTCCTTGAAACGTGACAAAGTTCTCAAACAAGGTTTTCTATGCGTTTGGCAAATCGCCGGCTAGACAGTCTCACATTATTTCAACTTCTCTCTCTCCGTGATTCCTCGTCGAAGAGTCTCGTTGTTTCGTTATATCTAAGTTCAGGCAAAATAATTTCAATGGACCATCTTACCTTATTTTTCGGAAAAAAAAATATTAAGAAAATAAACAACACCTGTTATGACTAAAATGTGTGTCGAAAAATGTCCTATTTTATTGTCAATATTATTTAATGTTATTGTTCGTTTTAATATTCGTCAATAACGAGCACAAAGTGTTACGTTAAAATTGAATTTGGAAAATTCAACGATTAAAATTCTGGACTCTTCAAAATTGAAATACAATTCTTTCCTAGCTTTCGAATATCTCGGTAGTTCTCACAAGAATTCTGAATCGCGACTGATAAAGATAGCAGGTGCATTCGTTCATTCGTTATAAAGCAATATTTATTCAAGTCACTAAAAATAACGAGAATGTAAAGATCGTTTCATCGAAAAGTGGAAGAGAATTCTCGCTGAAAAGTTTATCTAAATATTGTGCTCGTATATAAAATTAATCTTTCGAACGTGATCGAGTCATCGAGTGAGTGGATGACGTAAAGAATCGCGGATGCAACTTCGGCATCGTAGCTTTGCCTAATATAATGCTTGCAAAATCTTTTAATAGATCTCACTTTCGGTGTGATAGAGTTGAAACTACAGTCTCGTCTTCCTCGTTGCGAATCCTCCATTTCTTTCTTTCCTGATATTTTTCGCTTTTCTGTTTTTTTTTGTTCTTCGTCCTCGTCGAAAGCCTGAATCAATAACAATCCAAGTTGATATTTTGCACATCTTGGTGTTTAAATGAAATAAAGCGTGTTTATGCGATCATTCTTCGGTTCCTCCTGTAAAAAACCTTTTTTACAATGATCTTTTCATCTATTCTTGAAAAGTAGAACGATACCGGGATTTGCAGAAAATAATAAGCGGTATGGATAAACGCACTCGTGGTACGAAAATAAATAAATGGCCAAGAATAAACATACCTGTACCGATTTGTTAGTAATTTTGTTGAACACTCGAGGCACTTTGTAAAATATTTGTATTACTTTGAGTAAACGGGTGCAAGAATTTTCATGCTTTCCTTCAAACTCTTAAAATAGTTTTACTACTTTTTTGACTGACCATGTGATGTCTGTTAACCCAATTTATAAAATTATCTCGTTGCGTTTATTAAAGTAAAATCATTACAAAATCCACCGTTCAATTTTATTTACTATATTACTTTTAAGTTTAAACAAAATTTAATGGTAATCATATGGAATTTGCCAATAACTTTTGATCGTACTTTTTTTTAGAAGCTTTCTTAAAACTTATACGTGCCAAATTCATTTCGATATCTAAATTAAAGACATATCAGTTATAAACGCATTTAATGCCGAAACAATATTTTTATAAACATTTTCAGTAACTGCAACTAACTTTGTGTAAACGAATTTACTTAAGAAAGTAAATTACATTTTTCTCCCACGACTACATAGTCAAAGTACTTTTTGAGCTAACGATAAAAATTCATTCATTTTTTTTATCCAAAGCCACGAAGACGATAAAAATGCGATCAAAGTGAATTTTATTTTCGCTCAATTTTTCTTCGTGCTTACGTCAAAACTACAGCACTCGTATCATGGACCCACGCATAACAACCGCGTCTCTCTAAAATAAAATCGAAATTATTTTCTCCTTGATAATTTCCAGTTTGATTTATAAACGTAATCTTCTGTATCGTCTTTATCTTTTCACTCCATGATAATAACATCGAATTAAACCTACGATAAAACCCTTCACCTTCCTCTCGGAAATTTCAAATACAAACTTACGTAGAAATTTGTCATTCACGTGCGTCATATAAAAAATATAAAAAAAACGTATTATACGCATGTATATGATTGCGAAGCGCGTGATTACGGTCGGCTATTCTCGGACGCGAATCAAGCAATGAGCAGAGAAAATCAGACTCGCATATAGGACCGTACGTATAGTGTCACGTGCGACGACGACGTTTCTCTGTTTCGATTCTATATTGATGACATACGGAGTCGCGAAAACTCGCGGTCTCGTGCTTTTGTAATACAGAGACGCGTGATATTCCGATCACGGACCGAAGACAGTCGGCATCTTCGCGCAGAGATATTTGGGGATAGACTGATTATAGTGAATGTGTCTGTGTGTGAGCGCTTGGTTCTAACTTTCTGTCTCTCTTTGATCGCCGGATTTCCGAGCTCTAGACGTGAAACATAACGAACGTAAATGCCAGTCTTCGAGGAGATGCTCCCACGTTCGCTCTCGACCGCGATTTTATTCGTGGGTCGATAATAGTAATAAAATAATGAGAATTTTAATTGATAATTTTATTGAAAATAGGATGAAATTAATAACAATTATTAGATCTGTGAATTCCGAATAACGAAAGAAATAATATCGCGTTATCTGCTAATCGTTGTTGGCAATTTATCGAATTATGTCAATTAAATGTCGAGAAAATACGTCGGTTTTGATTAATTTTATTCGTATGAATAATCGTACTGTTATATCTTGAGAACGTAATAATAATAAGCTTTCGTCTCGGCGAGATGTAAATTTGATATTTATTTTTGCATCGGTGACGAATCTTAATCCACGATGTACCAACTAATTCAAGTTCACACCTTCCAAGTGTTATGTGCAGTGACTGCTCTTTTGTCTGGATCGTACAGACTGCAGTGCAACGTTATCTTCGACTCGGGACTTATCTCGAAATCTTTCATTCCGCTCTTTCTATTTTTTATAACACGTACGTTTCCGTCGGTGATTCGAACGCGAACAACAATAACGAAATAACATTCTCGTGTCTCTAAGAAATCCTTTCTAAAGACTGGTATCAAGATAAATTGATAAACCTATATGATTTTTTAAATTTCAATTAGTAATTATTATCTGTCGAGAGTGATGAGTTTTCTTCTATTTTTGCCGCAGGAAAATCTTCCACGAATGTTGAAAGATCAAGAGTGATTTTATTTTTTCTTGTTTCGAGGAATATTGCCCGAAGTAAAAGTATGTAGATAAGAGTGAAAAGAGAGAATACAGAAAGAAGGGATTTTGGGTTGAGCCGAGTCCAGGACACTTTCGGTTCAATCTTCGGCGGGCTCTCCGATACACCATTCGCGTATATTCTCGTGCACAAAAGGACACTTCTACACACCCAATTCTCAGTTAACAGAGGGAAAGAACCGGTTTCCTCCTTATATGAGTTTCTGTGCTACTGTCGAACGACCCGTATGTTGCACGCGACTGCATATTCACGTGTATATATATAGCTATGTCGTCCAACAGTTACAGAGAGAAATTTGCTCCGACGTGTAACTGGCGAGCAGCACCTGTTGACACATTTTTATTTTGTTGGTACCCGCGAGCACGTGACCAGACGCCCTTAACCATAGCCGTTGAACTGATTTTCATCGAGAGGCCAGAGATAACCTTCGAATTATTACGCGAAGCAGGAGATAATAATCTTTGCCAGGGGGAATTGAATATTTTAATGAAGTTTCCATAAAAAAATGTGATAATACTACGTATTTTTCTCCCGAGTTGAAAATTTGTTCGCGTTCACGATGCTGAAATAGTTACAATGTTCCAAACAGTCGAAAGGCTATATTTAGAAAAAAAATCGTGCGGGTGTGATGTGGCTAAAGAAATTGGAACTTCTATAACTTCAAAATAGATTGTTTCATTCGAATGAAGACGTCCAGACTGGTAGAGTTATCAATTTCCTTCTTTCGACATTATTTTCATGAAAATTAAGTAATTTGGGATTCTTTTTTCGTTTTGTTTACCGTTGTAAAAGTACAATTTTCAAAGTTTTCGAACTATTTAGCCAACTTTTTATATCGTAGAATGTCATTGAATATTGTTTACTGCGTTTATTTAGATTGAACAAATTCGAGCGAATAGTTTGGGTTTGATAAACTATCGGATGTTCCAAATTCAATTTTTTTTTAGTTTCATCCCTTGGTACAACGTCTCGAAGTTAAGGAAATATAGCCCGAATTTTGTTATCACTTGTTCAATGCCTGAGAATGTGATCGAGAATAAAACAAAAGACATATATGCGTTTAAGATAACATTAAACCTTTTGATGAATCATGCCAAGTTTGTTTTGACACATCCCAACGAATTCTGCCTTCTTGTAGAACGAAATTCTACAAATTTTACAGAATTTAGAGGAGACTTGACTTGGAACGACCAAGCTCATATTATATGAAAAATCGGCAAATTAAAATCCGCACACTGCTTCCTCGGCAGGTTTGCTTCGCCACGAGGCTTTCTCTGCGAAGAAGCAAAAATAGAGAGAACCACATGGGTCTTGACGCCTGAGCAAACGTCACGACGAAGCAATACGAAAGTTCCAATTTGTTTCGCATCAAAAAACGTTTTCAATTTCCATTCGCACATTTCTACTCCAAGGATTGTACAACGATATTTAGCTCAGTAATAAACTTTTCGAATCATTTTCGTGCCCTTAATCGCTCTCTTAGTCTTCTCAATATACAGAATTTCTTCTAATCCTTTTCTATTCCATCGAATGACTTTTCATTTAGTCCTAACGCATCATAAAATCTTGTTTAATGCTTCAATTATGATAATAGAACAAAATCTTATTTTACATTTGAAATTCATATTTTTTCACCGTATGACCATTTTGCAAAAGGTTTAATTGCAAACCATCGATGCATCAGCTCTGTGCCAAGATATCGGAAAATCAGTCGATGATTGCCCATTGAATTCTCCATTACTTCCGTTAGATCGGTCCAGTGTACTTTCCAGTGTACATACATCGTCGACAATTCGCCAGCTGGCTACCAGAGAAACGTAATTTAAAACAATATGATATTCTACGAACATAAATAAATATAAAATGAGCGAAATAGTATGGTCAAAGTTTAGTCGTGAGATAAAGTGTCTTTGTTGATCGACCGAAGAGAAGAAAAATGTTTACCGTCGGCTCGGACACCTCGCTGTGTCTTCCCAATGGTAAAATCATCGTTCATCGAGGTGGTAACATTGTCAAGGTAAAGTCGCAGTACAACTGCGTGATGGTGGTTTATTGCCAGACTTGGATATATTTACGATTGGAGAGCGTGGTGTGTACAATTCCTCGACAGAAATTCATTGCTGCTTGTCCCTGGGTCAGGGTCGTTGGATAACTAGTGCTTTTTGATGTATACTAGGACACGAGTCTTTGAATCTCTAGACGTACCTCATTTTCATGCCTTGTCTTGTACTTCATGCAAAGCGTCTTGTACTTGATGCAAGGCGTACCGTAATTTGGATTAAAGACTGGTGGACTATATATTGTTTCGTTCGAATAAATAGAACAAGTGCTTTCTCATTTGGCTGGAAAGGTAAATTTTTACACGCTGATACATGGATTTTAGGTGGATTTTACTGGGATCAATCTTCACTGATGTTACTTGGACCAATTCGAAACGTGTTGTAGGTTAGGCTAGCCCTTGAGTGCTAGAGCAAAAGCCGTAAAGTCGCGATTCGTAAAATCTCCAGTATGAAGCAACCGACCGGAATGATATTTGGATTAACCAATTGTTGCCACAATGCTGTATTAGCTAAGCAAAACTTAATCTTTATCCATTGAGCCATAATCAAGAATTATCAACTCGCGTTTCCGAAGTGGCCACAGTGTTTAACACTGAACCACTTAATCTTCATGATTCTTCTGGGGTTAATCTTCATGAATATAACTGTACATGGCACAACGAAACTCAACTAAATCTCACTTGACATAAACTCGAACAACATCGCTACACATGTGACTTGTCCTACGTAATCTCCCATCAGCCAAACTAACTTTGGAACACCCAGCTTTCCTCAGTGCATCAGCCACACCCTTATAGGAACTAAGCTCTCCCACCCTAACCTTACGTGAACTGAAACTCGCTAACCTATTTCTCGTGGTTTAATCTATCCTTACTGGAGTAAGGAGGTTCGGGTCAAGTTGACTTGACCTCAAACGATCTAACCTTACAAGATCCAATCACACCTAATCTACCTGTGCCGAGCTGCAAGCGATCCGAAACGATGTTACCTTATGCAATGTTGTAAAGCTTCAGGTCCGAATACGAATCGAATACCCGCTGCAACTAAATCGGTAATAGACAACTTCACCAATTATTTGAATGCTGTACCCTATGGACCCAAATTAGTTTGCATGCAATCGTATAGGTCCATTTTTATAAACAACCAAAAGAGTGTTCCTCTACGAAGTTTTTTGTAAAGAAGTGTGGTAAGAATAAAATCAACGGAAAACGATAAACGGAATAGGACTAATTGTTAGATTTGTTGATTGCGATAGCTCATTCGATTTCTTTAGCAAAACATTTTTGTAGAAAGACATTTCGGTTCGTCTATGATTAGGAAAATAATAAATCCTATAATTAAAAACAGTAGCAGTCAATGTTGTTTTTTAGATTAATATTTAATGAATGACAAAACTGATGATTTATGGGGGCATTTCGACATATCGCAGTCAGTGTCGATGAATATCACAGAACTGTCACGGGGCTTCTAATCAAACTCCCCGATAAGCTTTATTTAAAGCTACATCTCCTTTAATCGGTCTTAAATCTGTATAACTTCTGTTTATCTTTCAAATTGAACTTGTCGCGAGATCTTTCCTTAAGGCTGGATCTTAACCTTGGAGTTGCCAACAGTGACCATTAATGGAGTGATGGATAAAGTTTATGAACAAGAAATTAGCAAGATCAACGGAATAAAAGAATGCCACTGCGAAAATCTTTCCAAAACCCGTTCGAGAATCAAAATAATACAACTGTCAAATTAGTTTATGCACGTTAAAATAATGAAATTGTCGTTCTATTTTTCAGGAACTCGGATCTCAGCCTTTGCCTACGATCGTTACCGAGGATGTCGACCATACGGGACAAAATGCCCAGGATCAAGGGCACAGGCCTAGAGCCGGTGAGTAACAAAACAATTTCATATGGAAGATTCTACTAATAATTTGTTATCCAGTTTCTAAACCCAAACCTAAACAATTTGATGTCGTAATTGTTCACATTCATTATTAAATTGCGCCAACTGTACGGAAGAAATTTGGCAGTTAGTACCACCTTTCCTTCGTTCCTTCAAACAGGTACATGGGGCTCTCACTCAAGAACAATCAGAAAACCAGCATCCGGAAGTGCTCCAGGGTCGGGGAAGTCTACTCCTGTACCCCCACAATTGGAGCCAGCTTCGAGTTCATCGGGCTCGAGCAAAGGACGAAAGGCTTCTGGTACACGCTCAGGTTCGAACAGTCGTAGCAACAGTCGAAGCAACAGCGCCGAGAGACGAAGAAGTGGTGACGACACGGCAAGTCCCACGAGGAAAACTGCCCTGTTCGATGCTTTCAGGCCTAGGAGTAAATCAGATGCTAGCAAAGCAAGAAAACCCAGTATTATTGCGAATATGAAGAACGCGGTGCAGGTAAGCCATTTATTATGGGTGTATCCTTATAACGGTCAATATAAATGACTTGGTGTACTTACAATTAGTAAACTCGCCGGATTCCCTTGAGGGAACACGTCATGCATTGTCGGAACTAAAACAAGTTATCGACTAAACTATGGCTTATAACTTCAGCATACAATACATTCATCTAGAACATGTATTCCGTATCATATAATAGTTTTTTTATCTCAGTCAACAAAATGTTGCGAAGTTGATTGAATAGATACGTAGTTCAATCAGCCGCCGCCCAGGTGGCGAGCAACTACTAGTCGCTTCTCGTAAGGGAGAAAGCATTCCACTAGGAATATAGAGCCGAGACAAATGGCTCCTTCCTTTGTACACAAGTATCTATTTCACACGTTGAATTGAATGAACTCCATAAGAGGTGTTGCATATTTTATCGCGACTGCTCCGAAGCGCCATGTACAGTGGAACAAATGGCTCACTTCTCCATAATGCCTTGCAATAGTATCTTCTGATACAAATACGGTGACCTTTTTAAATAAGGGATTCCAATGTTATTTCGAAGAAATTACGGTTCTCTCGGTGGCATAAATGACTACTTTACGATAACTTCGGGGGAAAAAGTGATGATTGTTTCAAAGAACACTTCCAGAACAATACCAGCGGAAAGTTGTCGAGCCAGAAACACCCAACCTCGTTTTACTCCATGTGACGCGTTCTCATTGCAATAAAATACTATCGGTGAATAGAAGTCATATGAAAATAAATGAGGCAGGATGCCAACGTCGATATTCTAAAATTTCACGTGAACCATCAAAAACTAATTTAGCGTCCAACCAACCCAGTTTTCTGCAACATGCAATTATCTTGAAATCGTTTTGCAGTATTCATATATTTTCTTACTTCGAGTTCGTTGGACCGATCGTAGTTGTCGATGATGTACGTCATGCCTTTCTCGAAGCACCCCAATTGCATAATTGTCATAAATTATTTCAGTCGTTCTTTCATACTGTAATACAATAGAATTTTTGAAAGAGGAACGAGACTCAATCGACAAAAGGTTTGCTCTAAAATAAAATTTTCGAAATTTCGCCGTCACGATCGAAACTCTATTGCCACAAATTAGTTACAACAAAGTAGACCAATCTACCAGGAAGGAGGGACGAATTTGTACCGATAATAAATAGATTCCTACCAATTTTAAAAATCAACGATATATCGAATTCTTTTGTAAATACATCCAGTGATATATACAGATAATTCAAGAAATAGATCTTGAAAAACAGCTGAACATAAATAACAGTACACGAACGGCAATTCTTATCAATGATAAAAAAATGGACAAGATATATCCCGATAAGATGAGTTTGTTTCATACTCTTAACAACGTGCGACTTATTGTCAACAGCAGTCTCTTCATCGTGGATCGCACGGGAGCTCGTCAACGGACGTTCACACGGAGAAGGATCATCACAAAGATCACAGAGACAGTAAAGATCCAAGTGGACGTCCGAGAGCGGGTTCAGAGAGCAGTAGGAATCCTGTGAGCAAAGTCATGGATCTCATTAGACATCGAAGTCACAGCGCCATCAGTACAGAGGACAAAAGGAAAGCGGTGAGTTTAAGATCAATTTTTATTTAATGAAATTTATTCGAATTTCCATTTATCGTGCTTTTTGTAAATGTGAAACCAAGAAAGGAAGGGTCATCGAACAAACGTCGAATCAACGCGATTTGACCCACTTTGGTTCTCCCTCGTAGAGGGTGCTTTGCGACGGTGAAAAATAAATTCTCAAATGTTTCTGCTTAAATTGTCGAAAGAACTTACGTAGTTAATGGTTTTCTTTGAAAATGAGCTGATTATATTTTGCGGTTTTGGAGTTCTCTCTTTTATTTGTTGAACGTGACTGAAAATTGCTGAATAGATGCATCCTCGACCAATCATCTTTGGTATTGACTTTAGCAAAAATTGGGAAAGAGATTCAAATTTTATGACGTTTAAAAATGAATTTAAACAATGATAGATTGCAACTTGACGAATCCACTAAAAATTTAGTGACGCATTGGTAAATAAGCGTTTGAGAGGAGATGGTATTGTATTAAGTAAATTTATTTGGAAAAAAGGAAAAGAAACAGTTTCTATCGCAACACCTGCAATTTTGTTTTCAAATGGCTATGAAAACTTTCCTACTGCACCACTTTCGACATAATTGGTTTTCATTTGAAGCAAACAAATTACTGAAGATAAGCAATGTGCACCTTGTTTCGTCCTTTGCGAAGCTTTCTCTACGAGCAAATCAAAGAATGAAGGAAAACCTTTTTTCATGGGCGAGTTTCAAATTCAAATGTGAAACGCAGAATTTCACTTGCCAACTGTCGATAAGAAGTTCGATTAAGTTTAATTTGCGATCTCCGAACGAACGCAATAGCGTTTCCTGCCGTATCAATGCCGATAAGTCAGCACTCTCGTCTAGGTAAATAGCGGAGCAGCATGCTTATCGGTTTTATTAGTAACAGCCGGTAACTTTGTAAAAAACTTCATGGAGAGGTTATGCAAATTAAACAAGTTACTACTAGTAACAGCCGGTATACAAAATACCTGCCGAAACGAACGTCAGGTATTTTATCTACAGACGAAAAATCAATTTTCAGCAATGATTTTTAGTAAATAACGAATAATTAGGGTAATTCTTTACAAAAAAAAAAGGAAATAGAAATTGCCCAATCTTATGAACCGTGAATCTTTTGATGAGTCCTCCCTCAACTCAGTATCAAATGCGCTTCTCCCGTAGGATATTTGTATAGATGTTGCTCGGTTGTTTTTCCCCTCAAAAATAACTACCCCATAAAATAAGAACTCCGCCTGTAATTTTAACGAAAAATTTAGCACGAATAAATCTTGCGTTAAAACAAGCATTGACTAAAGAAGGATCCGGTAGTCGAAGGTTGTATTGATGAATTAGTTGGAAATTGCATATGATTTTTTACGCCTGTAAAATTTGTTTATCGCCGAATTGTAATTGGCAACTAGTACGACTCCCAGATACACATTTTCAAGAATATTTACTGTATCTGAGAATTCCGGAAAGTCATATTAAATTCGCCGTTTTGGATTTCAATTTGCTAAATTTGGACTATAAACTCGTAATAGACAAATCCGAAAACCTTCGGATCTTAAAATTGTTTGAATCGTCTTATATTCTAAAAAATTCAGTCAGCTAGATTGTACTCGCTATATCAGATTCGCCATGTTGGATTTGTAATTTGCTTGATTTCAACTTTGATATCGTAATCAGCAATCCCGAATATCCCAGGACATCCCAGTTCAATGAACATGTGAAAAAAAAGATAGAGATTTAATGAGAAACTTCCACGCCAAATATTTTGATAAAATCTTAGAAATCCGTTTTTTTTGTCATAGATGCATCTTTTTGTAGGCAATTTTGCATTCAGAGAAATTAGCGATTTCATAATCCTAGAGGACGAATGGAACATTAACGTGTTAAGCGTCATGTCCGTCACCAGTGGCTGACACTATATTTTTCAGTCAGGCAGTCGTTGGTCACTGGTGATTAACACTACACTGTTTGTTCTGGCTGCGTCAATTACTGTTGACGGACGATTTACAATTCAAAAAGTTTTTAGATCATAAGAGAATGTACCTATAATAAATATTATTTAGTATCAAACATTTTTTTAATGAACATTATGAAAACAGGATAAGCACAAATTATTGAAAAGATACAGATCGGCACAGGACACCTATTAAGGTGTCCTGTGCCGATCTGTATCTTTTCTGAACATTCTGACAATATGTCTTCCAAATTGTACCGCAATATTTCCGTAGAATTTTTGACAATAACTTCGAATTTTCAGACACTCTCCAAATTTTTTGTTATAGTTTATGATGAAATACTTGCGATTTTCTGAACTGACACAGGAGCCACAGACAACTGACTTAAGAGAAAGCCTTTTTTAAATAATCCGGAGTACAGATTGTGATCAATACATGAATATATCTAATCATACACATACAGTCTTATCGCAACTCACAATTAGTAAACAGATCTCTCCCGATCAGCAAATCAGTGAAATCGGACGTCGCGAACTAAACGGAAAAGTCAACAAAATAGGCCTGGTGCTTGATGTGTTAACTTTCATGACGAAGATTTGCACCTTTCTGGCGATTTAGACCAAGTCCGAAAAAAACAAAGATCATTGTCATTAGCAGCTAAAGTGCTAATAAGCATATTTTGCAACAAGCATTTGATCCGTAAATGTGCGAAAATTTTTAAACCCTACAGTTACAAAATGTACAATTTGAATTTGAATAATTAGCAAGCGTTTCATGGCAATCCCACGAATCACGGATCATCAAAAATGTTAAAAACTGGAACTAAAATTCCGACCATTTTTGTCGACCTCAAGTTTGTTTCGTGATCCTACCACGATGGTGAAAAACCGCATGACGTCGAAACGTCGTCACAACGGAAAAGAAAGAAACCGCACTCGGTTCTCGACGAAGCCCACGGAGAGTTCTTTCGAACAATAGACCCTCTGACGAACAAAAGATTCTTCGTGTCTCGCGATCGTGCAGTCTCGGTTTAGAGCGTGTATACAAATTTACGACCCTCGCCATTTGCGAGGCTTTGCGCCCTTTTTAATGTTGTGCTTACTCTCGTGTAACTTGCACTCGCCTATATGACAGTATAGAGCTCAATATCATTTTAATCCGAACAAAAATCAAAATATTGTTTTTTTGCTAGAATTTAAGGACCTACTTCTCTTTAAATTGATAAAATATTTGATAACATTTGATTTTTAATCGATCAAAATTTGAGCAATATTAACGCTATTCCCAATACTATGAATTGTCATTTTCGTATAATAATACGAAAACGTTATTTATAAACTGATGAAAAAATCGTTTATCAAATTTGCTGACATTTAAAATTCAGTTGGGTATGATTTTTTTTAATTATCGACGAGTCTTCTCTTTTTCAAAATTTACTTTTTTGTAAATTAGCAAAGTAACGAAAATTTGCGAATTTTGGATATGCTTTCAGAGAGTTTCGTATAATATTATTGCGAGATTTTAAGATAATTCCACCGACCAATTTCATAATTGAACCTTTTCTCAAATTTGTATAACTAACGTTTCAAAACGCAGGAAAGATGCTCAAAAAATTCCGGAGATTTCTATAAAATCAGGAAACATATGTACCAAGTATAAAAAGATTAGTCAACGACCAGTTGATTCAATAATTTAATTCTAAATTTATGTTCCTGGTATAATCAATATGGTTAATTTTTACTGATGTTTATCGTATGGCAAAGTATTTACTGGTTACATTGCGGTGACATTTTGGAACAAATATTCAATTAAACGAAAAATGGTGTAATTTTCAGCAAAACCAATTTTCTATTTAGTAAAAATAATTTCAGAGCAAACAAATTAATTTATCGTGCCTTGGAACTGGCACATTTTCTCTCTCGGTCAATTTGTCGTTAAACGTCAGACCACCCTCAATGAGATGGGCTACGACAAACTCTACTCTCGCTCCTTCGCGTTCGCGAGAGATACGCGGAACATACCGGCGCGAATCAAAATGATAAATCGTTTGACCTTCCAAGATTTAATCTCGGCGCTTGTAAAACAACGACCCACGCGCAAATGAGAGACTTACACCGTTTATATTATATTTTAGCTCTTTTGTCATTCCTTCCTTTCATTACTCATTCTATCGTTGCTACCTATCGGGCAGTTTGTTTGCCACGCGTGACAGCCGGAAAGAGAGCCATACGACTGAAATTGAATTTCTTCAATGTGTTATTATGTATTAAATATATATTAGATACGTTTGCTCACATATTCCTTCCTTTTTATTAGGCCAGTATCTTGTTTTTATTATAAAACATTTTTTTTAATTAATTATTTTTGGTTTTCTACAGCCTGTTGATGTTTTTTCTTTTAATAATGTTAAAATCCATTTAAATTTAGCGTTTGGTCCCGAGACGAGGCTTTTTGTTATATAAAATCGAAGAAAGTCTTGGTAATTTGGCTGTTGAAAGAGAACGAGTCGGTTAAGAGCAATCTTGTAGGAATTGCAGGTCATTGTAGTCGAACCGTATGCATTTTCGAAACCATCCCTGTCTCTGGCGATACTTAATTAAAAGTGCGAGAGCTCCGGAACCAGGAAATCCTGTCGAAACGGTGTCAAGCAAATTGGATTCGTTGATGTCACGTACATAGGTTTTCCACGTTGGGCCGGATAGTTTATCTTTGTAAAACGTTCATTTTCACCAATAAATATTTAGCAGAAAATTGTTTAACTTTACATTTCGATACGTTTTTCAATTTTTTACGGTGAATTAAAATTGGGCTAGGTTGATCAATTAGTTCGTATCGTACCTACAATCAAATTGCACTTATGGTTAAAATGACTTCGTCCATTTATTAAAATTATGGAATTTTAGGGTCCGAATCGGAAGTCGTTAAGATGAACTTGAGTTTCAACTTACTTTTTTTTGTTCGTTCTTGAGGTCGAATTTTATGGCGTATTGAAATTGTCTGTTCATTAAAAAATGGAATTGCAATAACGCAATCCTACATTAACGGCCGACCGAATAAATTATTGCGCTACCATCCTTGTAGAAATTAGTTAGCTATTTAGAGATTTGGTTCGCAAGTCTACGAATTACAAGAAGCAACTCCAGAGTCATATATGATTTTAAAAATGGTTTCAATCAAATTCCCTCCATTGATAAAAGTATACGATAGAATTCCGAAGAAGAAACAAATCAATTGTTGAGACAGTAGTGATGTAATTCGGGAATTTCCCAATTCTCTCCCCTCCAATGATAAAATAGAGTCTCCCCTGGCCTTGAGTACAAGTTCAAGAACGACATCAAGTGTAAATTTAAGTCCGAAATGTAAATCAAACTTGGCGGGACGGTTCAAGTGTCCCGTTTCGAACCTTTTGTCAGAATTTCTTGAAAATAAAAACAAAAAAGTATCTTATATAAATAAAAGTATAACTTTTATTGAGAAATAGGTCCAATGTATTCTTGGATATTTACTCCTCTCTTATTAATTTTTTTACCAAGAAATATATCTAATTTGTCCCAAGTACCCATGGAACTGATTTATATCCTACGTATGAACATACATGAATTTATTGATAACTTTTTGGTAAGATTTCTATAAAAGTTGGTTTAAAAAAAAATAATTTTCACATTGTTCTCAAATCTCCAAGTACTTGGATTGTTTAGATTGTAATTCTAGGTACCTCCTGTTTATCCGACACTAATACAAATAATCATAATCATTGATAAGAACACGTGCTCGAAAAGTTCGAGTAAAAACGTTCGAAGTTCCTGGAAACTTGGTATCTTCGTTCCAAAATATACAATAATATATATTTATAGTTAAGCGTATCTATATCAAGAGGTTGGAGGAATACGCGTGACAAGAACGGGATTTCGCGATAAAATATTCCATACCGAGAGCTTTCGATGACTATGATAAAGTTTCTTCCCGATTCACCGTCTACTTTCTCGACGAAGCTGTCTCGTATCAGACGCGTATCATCTTATAGCGTTGTCTCGCGCCCGCGATACCTGCTCATCCACAGACGTCCATAAATTGCTACCTATACACACAAGTAGAGAGAATATGTATTTCGGTGACACAGGTGCGCACAAGCCTTTGTAAAGTATTAATCAGTCTCGAGGTTGGGTTATAGGTAATTCGAGAAAACGTCACGCTGTAACCAAAAGTCTTTCCCACTAAACAAAAAATAGCAATATCCAACACATCTTAAATAATCCCACCAAATTGCCCGACAAGAAAAAAAAACCACAAGCTCTTTCGAATTATCCCAAAAAAACAAATCTACAAAAATTCATTTTCTACGAATTTTTTCTTTTATCATCCCCAAAATGAATGACACAAAATATTTAAAAAAGAGTAAATATACAAATTATTCTTCAAAAACTATAAACAATTTTCTACCACTTGACCTTGGAACGCGATTAAACATTATGTAAATAAGCGTTGGAAGTTTTTGTTATCGTTAGAGATAAATTAACGCTAGTGACATTAAGAATATTGATAATATTCGAGTGTTACCAAAATAACCGATCGAAAAAATAAAATAAAATAAATAGATCGAAATGATTTGACCTACAAACATACGAGCATGTTGTACATGTGTATAGGACAAACATGGATGGTCTAATGTGTGGCGCGTCGTCGTAGTTATAGCGACCTGCGGTATAATATAACGTCCCGTTACGTCACAACCCGTTCACTCTTCGTATACTACGATGCATGCGTTTACTTTCGTGCTTATCTACCATATCGTATCATCTACATATGCATTTTCTGCTCCCCGTATGGATATTCATTTTGAAGCAGAAGTGCCGAATGGGAGCTGAGCACGCGGCTCGTCTAGTGGTGGTGGTCGTACACGTTTTTCCGCGCTCAGTGACTCCGCGTGCCGCTTCGCGAATAGAGCTCTCTTTCCTCTACGTAGGTCCTACATTAACACGCATACACCAACGCGGATTCATCAAAAAATCGCGAAAAAACGTTGAAAAAGTTAATAGCTAAAATCAATCGACTAGTTGGATTAACAAAAATAATAAACTAATTAAATTCCATCCGATAAAAATAATGAGTAAAATCAATTTTGATTAAACGAATCAATAATCTAATGTAACTTTAATAAATTCTATTTATGATTAAAACGGTACGATTAATCGATTACTTCGATTAGCAGTAATATTAAATTAATCAAACGTGAAATAATAAAAATAATTCGTTAACGGAATGTCGATCGTTTCGGATTAGTAATTAAGTGTAATTTTTAATAATCGGATTTATAATCGAATCTTGCCGAGTGCAATAAAATTTACATTTGTTTTTAATTTTTGACGTTTTCGCAATTAATTTTACGACGTTCGATCGGATAGAAATTTCATCGGATTTGTCGGATCTCTCAGTGACGTTAAAAATCAGGAATTGTTACAGAAATATTCGAGATGTCTAGTCTCGAGTATCTAGTGGGATCAAATAAGCAACGTCATAATCGTTTTTGTTAACAACGACCTTGTAACGCGAGCGAGCTTCAAACTCTTTGCAATATTACTTACTACGTGTACTTAGCTGTCCTTATAGTTACCCATGCCGGTCGCGAGTGTCGTGTAACTCGATTCGCGTGCTAGTTTTCTATATACTCAGAAAAAAAGCACATACGAATACTCGAGTGCACGAATTTTATACTTGGATATACTTCGTGGCTTTTACGAACCGTGACCCTAGAGCCGGATTCTTATCTACCGGATCTACGTTGAACGTTCGTAAAACTCGCGTTTATCATAAATTAATTAAACATTTTTTGTGTCGTCTTCGGAAACAAAATTTTTTGATAAAAAAAGCATTTCGTGTAATATTTATTACTCCGAAACGAATACGATTACACGATGATTTATAAATAAATGATTTAATGGTAAATAATGTATTCTTTGATTATTTACTAATTAAATAATTTATTATTCGGTAGATTTTTTTTTCGGGTTTCAATTATTATTATTTATAAATGAATTATTTCTAAACGATTCGATAGTGAATTATGCCCTACAAAAGCAAATCGCACAAGCGATTTGCTTGCTTGTCGATTTATTTTATTTCTGATTGTGACGTTAACTTGGGTTCAACATATATCTCGCACTTTCGCCAATAAAAATAATAGATATCCTCCATTTCATTCTCGAGACATTTATGCCTCCGTGTTTCTACGACTTGTATCTTTCCGAATGAGTGAAAAAGAGAGAGAAAGATAGAGAGGATGAAGAAGAAGAAAAATTAATATCAAGAAATTATTGAAGACCCGATAGCCTTGCCACCGACGAGACGTCTGGTACAAATTCGTGTACAGTAATTTGATAAAGTGTGGTAGTGTCTCGTGATAGAGCAATAGACAGGAAAATCAAGCCACCGTGCACATTATAATTCCGGGTATTTCGATTTTTCGAAATACACGTGCAAATATGGGCTGACTCGTGTCTCCAATTCGTACAATTATACATCGTACATCGTGTAATTTTATACTAGGAAATCGGGACCAGAATGATTTGATACAACGAACATAAATTTTCAAATCGTTTTTCGCATTTCAAATTTTTCATTTACACAGATATAAATAGATATATAAAATCAGAAAAATATTTGAAACAAATGATTATTTGTATTTTATCGTGTACTCAACCCATTTGCATAAAATGCCTGGCTTTGTTGTAATTACTATAGTAACTTTAGTAAAAATTGTATTTATTTAAATTACCAAAAAAAAGCGCGTTAATCATATAAAAATAAAAGATAAGATAAGAAAATAAAAGATAAATAAAATCCATAAATTGGTGTCGAGATAAATGTTAATTTAAGCAGTAATTATTATCTTCGAGTGATATAAAAATTACGTTTTAATTTGTTTTGCCACGTGGATCAGTGGAATCTTGCATACACGTATGTTGTTTGATATACGTGTCACGATGGTTCGGGTAAACTCTTTGTTAAACTATACCTACGAGTTTCACCTCGTCGAGCTCGATCGTACGATGTCACCTACGGGTTATCGACAATGCGACATTTGCAATGGAAATTCCGTGTCACTGTGGAGAGTTGTTTGCCCGCGACAGAGACCGCTTCGTAACTTTAACAGATGCAACGAATACGATAGGATATTTGGGTGGGAGGAAGCATACAATACCTATATAGAAAAGTCTCGTTGTTATAAAATCTCTGCGTCATTAAATAAACTTCTTATTTTATCTTTAAATATTTCACCATATAAAATTTCGTTTCGTTCAAGCCAATTCTATTCTAAAATGTGTAGGACCAATTTTTTTTTGCGGTGCGTTATTTATTTTTGATTTTATTCATAATAAACGTTAGGACGAGATAGAAAAATAATATAGAGAAAGGTCGTGATTAAATTTTTTTTCAAAATAGACTCAAATTAATATCTTATCATTAATTGTTAGTTTCAATGAAATATCGTCCAACTCGAACAAATTTCTACGAAAAAAATACACGGCGAAGATGTCTTCACCGTGCATTATTTATTTTTGTTTCGATCGAGGTATTAAATAATTCACGATGAAAGTATAGATATGGATTTTGTTCCATTGACTTTATTGGATCGCTATAAATATTCATCCGATTGGAATCAGAGTGATTTTAATATTGAAAAATCGTTTTATCCAACAATTAATTTCATTTAAACAAATAATAATATTGTCAATGTCAATTTGATTTGAACAAATTTGTTTTTCGTGTGATCTCGTGGAAATTAAAGTTCGACGAAAGATGAATTCGTCGAGTCGTGAATTCTCCGGTTCGATCAATCTGTTGATCAATTAAAAACATGTGTTTCTAGATTATTTATACGAAGACATCGGTGAGCCCGGTGAAACACGTGGCGAAGAGATTAAGTAGGATAATCGAAGGCCAATCGTGCGACGTAGATCGACCATATATTTCTGTTTCGATTCGATGGAAATTCGATCGAAGCTAATATTAAACCGTTTGATGGCTAGGATAACGAGCTTTATTCGAGGTAGCATTGTATCCGTGGTTGAATCGTTCGAACACTCCAACTACGCATTACACTTAGGCACATCCATTGCACATACAGCGTTTCGATATTATTCCAAATTTGCTCCACTGTCATTCCATTGTGTTTCTTGTTATTGACGATTAGCCAGAGTTGACGGGAGTTACCGACGGTGGTAAATGTTTCGAGATCCTTTATTACGCGACTATTAGCTCACAGAATTGATCATCCTTCGCCAGGTTACCAAATGATATATCAATGAAGGTTATCCTACTTATTATTTCAGTAAAAACGTCGTTAAAACGTTCAAAAAACCCCTTTTAAAATTTTTGGGGTTAGGTTCGTGATGTACGTTAACCACGAAATCACAGAAAACATCTTCAGCCTTTTGATATCTATCTACAATGATTTTAATAAAGTTAGGAGCAAAGTACTTTTAATTAATCTAGATATTACCATCTCGATAAAAAATAATCAATTATGGTAGCTAGTAACAACGCAATTTTTCTCTCCGTCGGTAAAAAAACTTCTGGAAACTTTTGCGATGTCTAGAAACGAGAATTGTAAATCATAATTTTATCGTAGGAGGCAGAAAAAATGTTTTCGTTCGCATATTTCTGTTATAAGACTTTTATTTTTATTCGAATAATTTATACTGCTTTGGAAAATTTAGTCCTGCTGTAATGGAGTAGAATAATGCATGCAATCTCGATAAAAAGTCAATGCCAAGATAATCTATACCCCCCCCCCCCCTCTCCGGCGTTCCACCGGACAATGTCTCTAGGAGATATTTTAAAAGGCAACTCCCACCTACGTAGCTATAAACTTTGTCTGGTGCAACGAATAATTATCTGAAGAAACAGAAGAAACAACAGTATTCTAAAACTCGAATGAATTGCGAAGTCTTGAAATTATGCGGGTAGTCAATATTATGAACGATTATGAATTTTATTATATATTTTAATCATTGATCATTAAGGATAAATAAAAGATATAGTCCGACTGAAAACCAAAATATTGTTTCGCTTTTATCAGAATTTAAGTATTTAGCTATACACAAAACTGAAGAAAAAAAAACAATTATTCTTATCGGACATACTAAGAGGACTAATTTGAACTAATAATGCAACTCATTAATGATGAGGTTAAAAAGATCAATTGAACAAATTTGTCTTTTTTCTTTAATAAATTTATAGTTGCGGTTAACTAATTAGATTTAAAGCTACAGTTGCAGTATGAAAATGAATAGACGCATATCGTTAAGATTGTTTTTAATATTATAGTATTCTTGCTGAATTATTTTGAAATTTCCTGCATATCTCCTTATATATCTCGACGATGTATACGAATTTTTACACATAAATATCTGGAAGATTATTTAGCACCAGGGAATGCTAAAATAAGTTGTATATTATTAGAGTGGTATAACCATCTGTATTTAGGTACTTAATAAAGTTAGAGAAAGAATATAATGTACACGAATGTAGCCCCAAGTCGATCTAGAATCTCGAAAAACTCCAAAAACACCAAAATGGCCCAATGAAGATAAAAAAAATTGTTAATTAATTTTTATTTTTTCTCTTATCAAAATAAATAAACGTCATACAAATTAGAAGATAATTCTTTGATTTTTTATGGAGTTATCGCTGGGACAACTTCGAAAAGCAACTGTTTCGTTAAGAGTGTCTTTGAAGTTTTACTAAAGTGTACACACTGGGGGTCCTTATCTAGAGTGCTTCAGCTACTTTGGCGCTAGAACTCCATCAATGTTTGTCCACTTTCAAAGAAACTTTACGGCGCAAGAAATTGCCTAGATCCTCAAAGCGAATGAAAATTAAATTTACATCTGAATGTTATAGCTGTATCAAGGTGAATTAAACGAACAGACGAGGACAATCAAACTGGAGATAAATTAAATTAGACCCAACGTCTAGGGGGATTCAAAGGTCACTACTAATAGACACACTTGTCACATTGTTCCACTGAATGAATAAAAATAAAGACGTCAAGAATGAAATATTATTTTTGAAACGCTGACCAATTAATTTGAAAATAATTTTTAACTATTAAATTTATATTTAAAGATAAAACGGTAATTTTCTCGATGATAAATCAGTGTTTTATTTTTGTTATTCGTCATTTTCTCTTGGTTAGGATGCATTCATTTTTACCGTGAATAGAATATTGCATCTGGTCTTTAAAAAAAATATGACATTCCGATTAAACATATTTTTTATACCGTTTTTGCCGTTAAAATCGTGAAATATCTTATGCATATAAAATTGAAGAAAAACGGTTCTAAAAAAAGTGACATTCGAATTTTTATTTGACATAAATCGTCCGAGAGTTTACTCTCGCTATTTAAAACTCGGATTTACTCAAAGAAATCTGCGGATTAATTTTTTGGCCTTTTCCGCCTAATTCGCATTTTTATAAATCAAAGAATATTTTATGCTGTTTATTTTTGCGACAGATCTCCGAACTTATTCTTATACCGAATACATAAATAGTATTCTATTAAAAAATCTCGAGGTCTGTGCACGATATGCTGCGATAAAAATATTTTTGTCTGTCCGTGTTACGATTCACCGCCGCGAACATAAACAATTCATAAACTACGTTGTTTGTATGATTTGCGCACTTGTTTGCGCATGCGCGAAATCCGCGTGATCGAACGATTAATTCAAACGAGCAAAAGGTGCGGAGTTAATTATCTGAATCGCCAATGAAAAAGTGGTGCACTCAATTTTTCACTTCTCACCCTGTTATTTCGGCTCGACAAGTGTCGTAAACAAAAAAATTTATGCAATTGATGAAACATATGAAATTTCCATGAAATTAATCAAATGCGTACGAATCAATCGACAATTTGTGTCGATCGAGCGAGATTGCAACTTGGGCAAATCTTACGTAAATAAGAAAAAATGTTTTTTCAAACTAAACATTATTTAAACAGATAACATCAATTTTCTGTTGCCTTCTCACTCCCGCTAGAAAAGCACCGTAACAAATAAATTGATCGAATTGAATTAAATAAATAACAAATTCTAATCAAGACCATGCTACGTTGACAAATCGAAATAAAATTGGATTTCAATCAGGTAATTCGTAACGTTAGAAATTTCTTCGATAAATAAAAAAATAAAAATCTATTATCCGATTCGCGTTGAATAATTGTGTATTTCGTTCTGAACAAGATTTGATACAGATGGAAAACATCCATAGGCTCGAGTGCTTTTTATCGTTGCATATTTTCATTTTACGACTGCGAGTAACACAGACTCGTCATACTTATTTTCTTTATCGTCGATTGCTTACTATACATGTATATAGACCTATATATGTATATAGACATATTTATGTATTCGGCATGAGTATATACATATATATAGACATATGTATGTATATACCCAACGAATCGGATAGTCGCTCGCGTTTCAAACGGACAATATCGCTGAGCTTCTGCGTGCAATGAAGGTCGACGACGATTAATGACCACATCGTTCAATAGAAATTAATTCATATATATATATACGACTTCTCCTGCATATATGTATCATTTTTATTGCACCCATGTATAGTTATATATACGTCAGAACGTACAGTGACACTGTTGAAACGTGGTATGCGAAATGACAACAAACCATGTGCTCGTCGATACAAACAATTCGATGGAAATCGAGGCTTTAATCAATGTCTGTCGTTCTCGTGGCTCTAGACAAAATAATTCGACAATCTTGTTGCAAATGGTTTCGTGATTATCCCTTGGACATTGTGAGAAAAAAAGAACGCAGTTGTTTATTTATTCTCGCTCGAGTACCTATAGTTAAAGTAACGAAGACGACAGTCATTATTCAGTGACAATGAGTGAAATGTCCAACTAAACTTTAACCCTGTAAATTATACGATATTACGAATAATGTTATATATTTATAGGAGATGGAGAGAATAGTCGAGTAGAACAATTTTTATTTAGGGATATTGGAAGAAATTTATAATTTTTTTTAATTGAGACGTTTCTAATCGAATTATTCAAAGTTTAGGGATTTATGATTATGAGAAATGATAAGATACTGACAGAGCCGGTCCTATCGAACTCTTCCACTCGTCAATTATGCAAGTGTCTTCTCGATTGAATCGAGTATTGAACTTTCATGGACTCTCTGAATTTGTATTTCAAACAAATGAATTACATTTAAATTCAATATGAATACAATTTTTTTAAATCTCTCACAAATTCACATATTTTGTAAAAAAAGAATCTTTCATTCGATCATAAACATTGTGAGATAGTCTTAATACGAACGATCGTGGTATAATCTTTTTATCAAGTTAAAAAAAAATTAAATTAACATTTTTTATTCGTTAATCAATTAGTATGCTGCTTCTATCAGTATAAATTATACAATGACATTATAATCTTGATTTAATTGAGAATTAGAGAAGAAGAACGAAGTTAAATGTTGTCGAAGCTTTTCCGGACAACGTTTCGACTTTTTTTCGTGAGTTATCTACTGCATAGACAATATAACGACGAGCTCATACAAAAAATCCATTTAGATTATTTCTCGAACTTCTTTCTACTTAAATGACTTACTAGAGTGAACTGATTAACAATTTCAAGAAGTATCGCTATAAATTTCATTTACAACAAAGAAATATTATACAATTCATCGAAAAACATTTAAAAAAAGATTGATTCATAATAATTTGAAAATTTGGTATCTTTGATGGTCGTTTTTTAACTGTTTTTTTTTGGAAAATAAAGTAAACAAATTTCTAATTATTTGCAATCAATTTTGTTTCTATCAAACAAATCTTATACATTTAATCCAACAGCACAAGCAAAAAAGATCTATCCCAAGTGTGTACAAAATTTTATACCTTCGTAATTGTACTTTTTATCAAAAAGTATTCCCTTCTGAAAAAAACACAACAAAAAAATATCCAGATTTTTAAATTCTTCCAAAACAATGTTATTTTGCTTTAAAAAGAAACTTTCCTTATTGAAAAAATGTCATGCTTACATCGACGAATATACGAATGCATTTTATTTCCAGCAATTGGAAACTTTTTATAAATTTACTAATCGTATTTTTTTAAAAAGAAAACAGTAGACACAGAAATAATTTACGGTACATTGTATACCATTATTTGATCCATGAAAATATAAAAAACAAAAATGAAAACAAAAATTCAATCCTCCATATTGGATTCGTGTCCATTGAACGAAAAATTTCTAAAAAGTCAAATACATATTGAATCTCCCAGGTTTATTTAAATACATGCATATGTAAAAGGAGACTTATCGCGTGACACATCGGCATAAGAATACCGGGTCTAAACGTACTCGTACAAATCTCTCTCTCTCTCTCTCTCTCTCTCTCAAAGAGAAAGAAAGAGAAAGAAAAAGTTACCTGAAGTTCATTCGTATACGAGTAAACATGTGCGCACCAGCGAGAGAAGAATATGCGTACAATCGTTTGTTATTTGTCGACGCGACAATATCGTTCCCCCTTAAATATTGACTTGGCGCTGTTTCTTTCGGTATTACGACGGAAACAACGATCCGTACCTAGTATATGGTTCCTCACCACTCTGAAATTCTCAATGCTTCACGATATAGCCGAGAATATGGTCGTTTTTTAATTCACCCATCGTCATCTCTTTTGCCTCGCGCAATTAATGGAATTTTTCCGCCAAGTACAAATATCACTTGGAAATTTTTGAAGTATCAGTTCGTCGTGTTATTTGTCCTCGTTTTTTTTGTCTCGTTAACGAGCGTTAAATTCGACGATACGAAGACGTGTAGAATATGGGAGTACAATTGTACGAAAAAAAAAACGGTAATTGCGAGTTAAACGTTTTTTTTTCTACGCGAATAAGAATTGTTAAGCGAAACGCGTGGTTCTTTGTAGAGTGTCGGATGGAATTTTTCCTCATTTGCGTTGGGCGAATTTTAATGGGGAAAAGATACGTGGAAAAATATTATAATTGTAAGCAAAAAAAATTGGAACGAAAAGTGTGTATTTTTTGTTTATAACAAAACGATCGTTTTCCCATGCGACACGGGCGGGATTTAATTTCTATTGGGTCGAAGCAAAAGTGAAAAAATATTAAATTTTTACAACTAAAGAAACGCAAAAGTCGTATTTACTTTTATAATTAAATTTATAGCGAAATTGAAACTCGATTCAATCAATTGGGAAAATTCTTATTAAATTAAATTAAATCTGTAATCTTACAATAATCGCACAACTCTCTATTATTCCAAGTATCACCAATAATTCAGAGAAACCCCCAAACTAAACTGGCAGAGAATTATTATTTATATAAACAAAAATCTCCTTTTTTAAATATTAATCCAAATAAAAATCACGTTCATAATAATTTACACTTACCGTTGACAATAATTGTTTTTTTTTCTTACGAGGATAAAATCGAGTAGTACTTGACCAGACGAAACGATTAAATTATGAAATAAATATACGTAAAACGCTAATTTAAAAACAATTAATAATTAAAGCGCAATGAGAATTAAAACTTGCATAATATTTCTTTAGATCTTTAAGTATTTACAAATTCTACTTTATCGGAAAGTAGCTTTCTCAATTTTTTATTCTTCATACGAGGAAATTTTATAACAATCTCGATTTACGCGATAGTTATTTATTGCTATTTTTTTCTATACACTTCGGGCCCACGCAAAGTTTCATATCGTTTACAATGTACATTGTAAATTTACATTGTACGTCGATGTCATATCGAGATATGCTCGTTAGGCTCTAGTCGTGTTAACACACGGGCTGTTTTCTTCCCCGACCCAATTTCACACTTTGCACAGAGAACCCAAGTGCGGGGGAGTTCGATCTATCGTGCCGCTTGCTGTTTTATGCATATAAAGTTTTACGTATAAAATATAGGAGAAGCGATAAACTTGAAGCGGATAGAACATTCTCTACACGGAGAGAAAAAGTCTTAGAATTTTTGTTATGAAATTCTAGGAAAAATTACCATGCTGTCGTATAATCAAAATATCATAAAAATTACCCTGCTACAGATGAAATTTTATGAAACCGTCTCTGAAATTTTACCGGGACAATATTAATTTTTCTGCTGCTTTACACCAAAGAGTCCTAGATTCCAATAGAAATATAAAGTGTAGAATGCTGCCTCCGAATTTTTATCATGCTCTCTGGGTAAAAATTCTAACGCTTCGGGCCAATTTTTCAAAGATTTCGCAGAAAATCCCCTGTACGTGTCGATTGCACACGCTTTATAGGGCAAGCATGGTAATTTTTGTAGGGATATTCTCTCCATGTACATGGAGAATTAATTTATTCAAGTAATGACGAAATAATAAATAATGGCGACAAAAAATAAACTATAAAAGATGAAAATAAAATAAAACTTCTAAATTATCAAAATAAAGAATATTTTTTGACTGTTTTTTTAAATTAATGATTTTAGCATGCACGTGCAGGGAAATATCAGACTTTGGTGAAAAGAAGAAATAAGGAAAAATATTATTAAATTTATATAAATTTATATTGATCGTTACGTGAGAGCGCAATAGACGAAAACAATTTTTTAAAATGCTTGGACTTGGGTTCAAGGTCAAGGGCATTGAAAATTTTAAGAAATAAGGGAAGCAATCCGGTGTCTTCGGCATTGTTCATTATTTGATATTAACATTTAAAAAAAACGTGTTCGTGACGTGCGCGTTAATTTTCGCGCGAGTGCCAGTGCAAAGAGCCGGAAGATGTCTTCGTACTTCCGGTGGATTAAAAGCGGAAAAAAGGATGAATATATGGGAAATAAGCAGAGGAGTCGTTCGTTGGACTCGAAATCGCTGGAATCCTCGGGCATACGGCTGATATTGCAAAATGTATATTAATTGGTTTTTTCTCTTATCAAACATTGAATTTTATCTTTAATTTGAAAATAATTTGACCTTGATTAAGATGGTTTACGTTTATAACGCTATAATCGTGTATTCGATTTTTCCGTTGCAGAGAGCAGCGGCACAGCATCAAGCCCAAGTAGCAGCACAAGGTAGGACACGTTAAGACAATGTCGCAAATATAATAAATAATTTAAACAATTTTGAAAGTTGCGCGTCCAGCGTCATTTTTATCATTGTCGGACCAAAGTTGGAACGACGATAAAATTTTATTGCTTTTTTTTTGTAGTAAGTTATGTTTTCGGCAGACGGTATATATGACCTCTAGAATATAGAATGTCCCATTTAGATTTTTTAACTTTGAGTAGATTTTTGACCAGACCAGTTAATCAATCGTGACTATCAAAATGTATTATAAACATATATATCCTGTTCATTCTAATCGAGAAGGAGGTTTTTTAGTATACAGTATATATAATACTTGTAAACTTTATCATTATTTTGTTTATTCTCATTTTTTAAATCGCTACGTTCTCAGCCGGTTAATTACCTACGCGTAGAGTGATTTTTACTGATCAAGTTATCGTCGTTTATCGACGAAGGTTCTAGAGCTTCGTCGAAACGTCGTCGGATGTCGCTGCGCGCACAGCGGCGGGCTGCCAACGAGATTGGCGTCACGCGCGTGCGCACTCGAGTGCTCGAGCCGCAGCCTCTCCTCGTGGCTGCTATTTCTCCCTCAGAATGCACAAATTGAAATTTGAAATGTCTGTTAGGGCTGTCTTTTAATTCACACAATACAGTATCCATGTGCTCCGGAGGATACTTGTGCTTCCGATACTATGTTATTCCTGTCTCTTTTTCATTGCTTTCTCACGCCGCATTAGGAACCCCACGATGCTCGCTACAATTTTTACGTAGATGGCAGGTGTGTGCGTACTCGGAGCTCTGACAATACGTCGAAGCGAGAGTAAAAGACAGAACGGATCGATGTTTTCGCTGAGAAAGAGTTCATCTTTTGATTTTTCGCAGTCTCGTTACTGATCACTCGATATTGCTGGCATTCTTTTACAAATAAACGCCCGGAAAGGAAAACATTCGATTCTATTTTTACCTACCTCGACCTGTCGGCCCAGACTCACGCTGAGTCTAATGGCGCATCGTAAACACTATGAGCACATTCTCAATGTAGACGATGCAATGTATATACATAATATAGTCGAAGATTTCTTTTGTACATCTGATCTTCGGTATTTACTCCCTACTGGCGGTTCGAATACTCGATACATAGAAAACATTGTTCGTCGTCGTTACGCAACGAAAAGGGGGAATAACCCACGAAACCTTTTTTATACGGGGCGTTTATTGTATTTTTTTTCTTTCATCGCTACAACGTAGAATATCTCAACGGGACGCAAAGAATGTGTATCTAGAAACGTTCTCGCGTCTTTCCTTTGAGATAACTCTTCGATCGACTATTGCATCGACGAATGTCAACATCCGTAGAATCTGTGTGGCGAGTGAACGAGGGCAAAAAGGAATGTTCGACCCATGTGTACGCCAGCGTACGCGCACGTACGAGCAGCGCGCGAGGGGGCTGGGAGGGCATAATAACGCCGTGGAGGTAAAGCGAACTCTCACGACTTGGTGTCGTTGTGTATGTTCGACGCGTCTCTGTCGGTACGGCGCGCGCGGGCATTCGTCTCCGATGCACGCCGCGTTTAGATGTGCCACAGCACCTCTCGTACCCCAGTAGCCCGTGGTACGTCCACGTGTGAGGATCGTACGTGAATTTTAATATAACTGAAAATAACAATATCCGTTGATTCGATTATTTAACAAAAAGCTATGTTTTCGACATGGCATACAAATTTTACATAATCAATTCAATCGATATAAATTATAATGATAATAATATATAATCCTTCCGTTGTATAAAAATAACGCTGCCGGTAGTGATAAAGATAATGCGTTACGATCAAAGGGATACAAGACACTAATGATATTCGATGAAAGTGATACAACATTTTTTACTGGATCGTTAATCACTTTTATTATTATTTTCTAATATTACGTGAAATTACTTTTTCACGACGAAGCGTTCGCTATCGTCACGACAGCCCGGTCTGTTAAGGTGGAAAAGTACTATCTTCGTAGATTCGATAAAGATAGCATCGAAATAACACCCAATGTTATTAAATCGAGGTGCTTACTATTAAAAACAAAAAGCTACGATTCGAATGTTCCCGCTGCTTTGAAAAATTGTTCCGTGATTGGACGAGGATCTCGGCTATTCCTCCAATAGAAATTCGCACTCGGCAAAGGCGTCAGATGGTGCTAGACGTACATTGGAGAAAGAGAGAGAGAATGAAAAAAATAATGATGAAATTTGTGTAAAGTGACGATAACCTGGAAATTAACGTGGATTATATTAATCTTCGAACGGGACGAAGAATCACGCATTGGTTTCGCGGCGATACACGAGACGAGGAACGAAAGTGCGCGTGTGTCAACAATAGTAACGTGGGACGATCGAGGGCGTTCGACACCGATCAAATATTGTGACGGAACCGCAGAAGACGGAGAAGAAGAAAAAACTTTGTCGCTCGTCGAAACGCTCGTGACCTTTTTCCACGCACAGAAAATACCGCGGACAGTGAATGTTCACTAATCTACAGAACGTGCGTGAGTGACAACGGAGAATACGAATATTCGTCTTATATCCGTCTTTTGACGAAAATATCGAATCGACAAGGATCATTGTAAGGTAAGCAATTCGGATTTATAAAAATACGTATAAAATTTGTTTTTTTGGAACCAATTCGTTATTGGTTTCATGACTGAACGTTTTACTGCTGGATTTCCGCGCATTTTCATATTTAGCTCGTAGTTTAGTTATGACAAAGGACATAATTCTTTCGAAGAGCAATTTCGACGCATAGAAAACAAAAAACGATAATTCGCCACCTAGCGGCAGAAATTTTAACTGATCTCTGTATCGCTCCACATGTGTAGTAATAATGCGTATCGTTACATATTGGAAAGAGGAGTAACGAATCTAATAATTTGAACCCAATCGACTCGTGCTCGGAATCGACTTAAATAAAATAATAAAAAATAATAATTAGTTTTTAACACTGAAATAATATTTTTTGTTTCTTTGATGCGAAATAAAATCGCATTTGAATAGCATTTGAACACCGATGCGGCATTGCTGCGCAAAAAATATTCAAAACAAGATTACTCTCAATCTTTCAATTAAAAAATATACGTAATAAAAATAAAATCGTTCGACCTCATTGCGACGGGAATATCAATCGAATTTTTTAATATTTTATAATCTACGTGTTAATTTATAACGATTTTTTTATTACGTAGAAAATTGTATAAACACTCGACAGCCTAATTTTGTTTGATGATACAACAAATCGTCGAAACGTAAATGGCTGCACGGATTTTTAAACAAAGATTTTTCCTTCGACACTAAATTTTGACTAATCAATTATAATGAAAAAAAATCCACAAAATTTTAAACTTTTTGCATCTCCATTTGGAATAATATTACAAAAATAACGATTGAGATTAAAAAATTCCAATTGAAGATTTGAAGAGGCCAAGGGAAAAGAGACACACCTATCCCAATGCCCTCTAGTAAATAGTTGTACGTGCCACGCCTCAACAAAGACGAACGTGAACACTCTCTTCGTCTCCCGGAAATCGATTCGCAAACAGAACTTTTCTGAATAACGAGATTTACAAATATAATCAGTATTTCCCATTTTTTCAGTTAAAAAAACATGTCAGACTCGTGGGAGAAATAATAATAAAAAAAATATTAAAAAAACTACCGAGAGGGGATTCGATCGATATCACCTCACTCGGCCGGGAAAGATAGACTCGTAGGGATAACCCGAATCGACAAAAAGTACTTGAACTTTAATGGCACTGGAAAAACTCTCGAATCTTTTTCGTCTTACCTCCAAGTACCAACTTTTTCATTCCTTTACCCTCGAATTAGCGTCTTTATCGGATAAAACTATCGATTTAACGAGCTATCCATACTTCGATTAGATTTATGTGCAATGGTCGAATCACAAATTCATAAAATTGCAAGAAAATAAATTTAATGAATAAATAATTAATTTATATTGAGAATTGGCCAAACAATAAATTAGTCTCATCGATGAATGAGTATGTCGATATATTAGTAAAAAAAGCTACTACTTTTTGACCGATTTTATATTTGATAAAAATCGAATTTTCAAATATTAAAGAAAAAAAACATTTTTAGTTGTATCGAAATTTTGGATTTTCCTATTGAAAATTAACGAAGTATGTCAAAGAAAGAAAACAAGAAAGACCGAAGGTAAATTACATATTCTCGAACCGGAGACAACGTATTCGTAACGTTGTCGACAAACTGGTACTAATTAGAGTTGAGTGTACTCGAATAACAATTAATTCAGTGCCATGTCGATGACACTCGACGGTACGACGCCATATTGACCCAGTTCCTTTAGTGGATAAACTCAATTCGGCTACGATATTCGCTGTTCAGTTACATACCCTTTTTTTCATCATCATCCACCGCTGTTAATCAAAATATTTCCAAAATATGAAACGAATCACATTCTGTTCTCGATTCGAGATTAGGAATAAAAATAAATATCGGATCCGAGACGGTCAGAAATATTTCCGAATCGAGCGAATTGTCCGGTTTATCAACCGGTTTTTTATTCACCGACGGTACATTTAGCAATTTATTCAATGGGCCATGATGCGATATTCGATAAGATTAAACAATCGGATTCACTTTTTTCTTTCGTTTATCATAATATCACTAATTAATTTACACGAATTATTTATTTTCTCTCTCGCTCTTTACGAATTATTCCGATTCGCATTTAAAGATTCGATTTATTTTAATTAATTAATTAATTTATTTATTATTCATTTTCGAGAAAACTCTTCAATAAATTAATAAGTTATATAAACTCGAATAAATTTTACTTTGGTCTTGAAAATATTCAACCACGAGGGTTGATATTTTTTAATAAATGAACAAATGGATCAATTTATTGAATTATTCATTACTTTTGTCGATTATTGTTACATACAATTGCTCTGATTTATATACTTCGTCATATACAAATCAAAGCATTACTTCATATCTGGGATTAACACAATTGTACATAAACATACGAGATATTCAACGAACCCGCTCCACATGAATATTCATAAACTCGTTTGAATGCAATTTTTTGAGATCACGAAGCGCTAATTAAAGCAGGTCCTCGCTCGGACGGTCAGACAAATAAGCTTTTTTTTCATGAATTTTTTTAATTCACCTAATGGATTTTTTAGACTTGTTTGAAGTTAAAAAAAAAAGTTTTTATTCTAAAATCGATGAATTTTGCAATTTGAGTTTGTCGAAAATATATTTACTTATGCCTGAATATTCTGAAAAAATTTAATTTAGAGAATTTTAAATGAGATCACTAAAATGTTAAAAATGTTCTTCTTTGGTGGATTTTTGTAACCGCTACCAGTCAACACGTGAAATTTCTTTACTTAGCAGAAATACAGTATACATGGCCCCCTCTTTCAGAACCTCCCATGCAATCGATAATATCTGGATCAACGCTTATTAAATCTCACCTTAAGAATTACTGGAATCCATTCTTTATTACGTACCAAAGTTGTTTAATTATTACTTTAATTAATAGGGACTAATTTTAGTGAAAATTTTTGTTCTCGGTATTATTATTTATATAATACCGAAATCGTCGATGTGTTATTTATTTCAATGGTACCAATTCCAAGAAAAGGCACTATTCAAAAAGCATCCTTAATTTGTAAGTGAAAAATTACGTTACTCTGACGACCGTCTAACTAATATAAAATAATGCTAAGCCAAGTATAATTTTATTTTAATATCATCAAATCACATACACAAATGTTATAATGGACGCGTCCGATTTGACTTTTGAAACCTTAATTAAAGTTAATAATCGTTCGAGACGATCTCACTTGCATAAACCGTCGTAGGATTTTGAAATATTTATTGAGAGATAAAAATTATAATTTATTAAATAATTTATTCGAATAAAAATTTGATATTATTGAATAAATATTTCGCATTTGGAATATACGGTTTTTTAATTAAAGATCGGGTGGATTAATTGTAAGAAATGGATAAAAACTAAAATACTTTCTAAAAATGAATGAACGCATGGAATCTCCATTGACCTTTCGAACATAAGTGTTCACGCCCTTCGACATTGAACAGTGGAGATGAGCGCTTATTAAAATCAAATTACATTCCCATTCCCAGTTGCAATAGGTACTCGGGATAACAAATATGACTCAAAAAAAAGTCCCTACTTTTATCATTAAATTCAATCCTGATTTTTTTTTCATCAGTTTCGATGAGCATTGAGAGTTTTTAATTGGGTCACGAACGACCGGTCGCGTTAAGCTTCCATGCGAATTAATGCAAAAAATCTCACGTGGACAACATTGATATTAATGCATTTTTATTGAAACGAAGGACGACAATATATTTCATCAAAATGATTACCAAGGTCCGACCACATAATAGGAAAGGTTTCTCATCTAAAAATTTGTTTACGTAAAATGTCTTCCACATACGTAGCCCAACTTTATGTGCTATTTAAAAGAACTAAACATTGTTTTTTGCAAAATACTCTGCTACCGCAGCAAAATGATTTTCTAGGTCAAATTTATGCATCATGCAAATTGTATATTTGGTTTTTAATTTTTTGTTCAAATAACCGATCAATATTTGCTGTTTTTATTGAATTTTCTAAAATAATAATTAACGTTGCACCTTATGTACGGGAAGTTCTTGTTTCTGTAGTGAATGTGCCATACAACAAATTTTTTTAAACTTATCTTATTCTTAAATAAGCGAAAAGCCATTTGTATTTATTTCTTCAAAGTATTTTTTGAATGAACATTTTTTAAAATTAAATATGTACATATCATTTGTTTCATTTTTTCATTACGTGCATTCATAATGCACTAGAGACCTACGTATATTTTTAACGACCGATATTTGTATTCAAAATAATTTCGAGTAAATTTGTAAATGCCCCAAAATTTGTTTCGAAGTTTCGACATATCCTCCAATAAATACTTCTGTAATTACTGACTTTTTAATTAGTTAATTTATATTTCGGGACTCGTGAATGTTCACAGGAGCCTCTCAAGCTTGTTTTGTTTTTGTGGCCAAGGAGACAACAAGGTCATTTCCATTATCATAATCGTGAACACGGTAGTAAACACATCGATTTTTTTCTCATGTTATTTAAATTATTTTAGGGTAATATTTCGACATCGTTTCATCACCTATTTACATAAAGGTCAATCATTTATCGGATGTTATTTTATGAATCGGAGCTAACGATGAGCAGGAGTAATAACTAGGCAAATTTTCCAGTCGTTCGAGTGTTACCAACCCGACTTGATGAAGGGAGGAAGGAACTGTTATCAGTTATCATGTAACTGTTTATAGTGTCATTTATCCTGACAATATCGACCCATCAGACTTGTTTTTTGTGTACACCGATAAAAAAAAGTGAAAGGATGTTGATTTTTTATTGATCTGATAAAAACATTAGGCGCTCCATTTTCATTCACAATATTTATTGCGAGGACAAAAATTTATATTAAACAAACAAAAATATTTCGGTTGAATGAACTCGAAGATTTTTTAACAAAATTAAATCCTTTTCTCAATGGCATCGTTATTAGGAATTTTATTCAATTTGAAGAAAAACTTAAATTTCAAGGACTCGCAGATTGTTTAATTACCCGCAATATTTTTTTTACGATATTTAAATGCTTCTTAGCCAAATTTGTTTTCTTTAAATAAAAACAGTCAGTTGACTGGAATCAACTATAAATACTGTTCTTCCTAATGAATTTTGCCATTGGCAAAATAAATTTAAAAAACGTCAAAGGGATGGGATGGTCCATCTAAATACATACATATTTGAGCTTAATTCATTGAACGATATTTTTTTCGGCATGAGCCTTTTTTTCACTTCTACGATTTATTCAACTGCAACAAACTTGCATTTTCCATATGTCCATTACTCATTGTTTATCGTTTATGAATATTACAGTCGTTTCCAAAATATCATCCAGAAAAATAACGACTAACTTTCATACGACAATTTTTCACTTGACCTTCAAACTGAATCTCAAGGGCATGAGTTCTTATTGAACTTCGCCCTTTTGTTTCATCAGCACCCAATGGTGGCTTGAGACTACGCCGCGAATCAAACGTCTTCGCTAGAATTTTTCGGCTTTGACTTTGCTTCTGTACCTACAACCCTTCCTCAATTCTTAACTGATAATCCTAATTCGTATCGGATTCTTCCTTGCTCCAGGAGTCGTCCTTGGGTTTGGGCTTGCGATTGCTATTTTCGTCTTTAATAATGCCACGTCAAGGGTAAAAACATTTGCCAGGAGATAAACAAAAACAATATTTTTTCCGCACTTGAGAAGAAAAAAAGGGTATAATTTTTTAGGACTCGGAATTTATGCCAAATAATTCAAACCGGTATGAAATTTTTTGAAAATAATATTTTTCATATTTTGGAAAATAATTTGAAAATAATTCAAGACAAACGATTACGGTTGCTATTTATGACGAATAAAGCTTCAAACGCCACGATATTCTTCCACTAAAAATATTTTTTGGTGACGTTGAGAAAGAAAAATCGTTAGAAATTGCGTGAACCGGAATGACTGAGGGCTTAGTTATCATGGATATTATCTCATTCAAGAAAATACGCGACCTTGATTCTCTATTGCCCAAAAATCGATTAAGTAATTTTCAAACGTTTTTTTTCTTCCTCGTTTCGAATGTTATTTTCAAATAAAATAAAAAAAACATTTATTTTCCTACCCCAATGTAGGGTAGGGACCCTACGTTAGGCACACCCAACCCATCATTGAGAAAAAAAACTTTTGGCATAAAAAAAAACGATTGTGTCCCAAATCGATTCGACTTTTGTCGAAAAAGAAAAAAAGTGTTAAGAAAACCCAAATTGTGTGGTGTTTTCACTTTTCTTTTGTACCCTAAAGCTCTTCTCGGGTCTCGTTGGGTCAGGATTAAAAGACGTACACAAAAGATATACACCCTAGGGTCGTGGTTACGGAAAATTTCCGTACTCATCGCCATCACGATTCTTGCGAGGAACACACTGGCGTACAGAAATCAATAACGCAGTACATACTACGTTCTAGTTTCACGATCGTGGTCCTACTATACGTTACTATACAGGGCAGTGTGTATACTTACAGTTCACTCGAAAATCCCTTGGATGGATCGCACTATGGACAAACCTTTCGGTCTATAGTTTCAAGCGATTCCCACCGAGCCAATTTGGCACCAAATGTTACTTTTAACCGCGACTTCACCGACCAATTTTAGATAATGGCAAAGGAAAAAGAAATCACAAAAAAATGAGAATTGAAATAAATTCTAAGAGTAAAAAGTATCGTGTGAAAAAAAATTAAATAATAATTATGGTCGATGGATAAAATGTTTTTTTAATTATAGAATCGAGTTTAAAAAAATTAAATCTTGGAGAATTTATAACTCGGCAACTATCGGTCGTAGCAATTATTATTGCAAAATGGTTTGTACGTCAATTCATCTAAAGGCTCACCAAAAATATTAACAAATGCAAATCAAAATTACATGATATCAATTTCTTTCGGACGAGAACATGTATTTTAAGAAATTACAACTATGCGTCGTAACTATTGTCGTTTTTACAACTTTGGGATAGAAATTTAGTTTGAATTTAAATAACAACGATAGTCATTAAGAACGCAAGTTTGTAAATGTCTCGAAATTAAATTTATTATTATTCGCGTTTCATAGGATTTAATTCCTTTAAAAAACAATATTGCCATTGCGTAATAAAAAACCTAATCTCAATAAACTTACGGCGAAAGTATGAAAATAATATCATTATAAAAATATCCTTTTTCTCCGACGATTTAGAATTTTTCCACGTCGAAAAACAACTAAGAATATTTTGTTTCCGGTTTCCAAATAACACTGATAGATCGGAACATCGATAGACCCACGCTAATCTTCTTATTCGTGAAAGCAGATCAAGGTCTATTTTTTTTCAAACGCACCTCGTGTAAACAACTGAAACTCTGCAAATCATTTCCTTTTCATTATTCAAAATAACGTGCGAGAATAGCAGCGAAAACAAATCGTCGATGCCGAATGCATAGATACAAATTTACAAAACGACCCATATACATAAAACAAAATGTAAAATAGGTCTCGTTGTTTTTCTCGTTCTTGAAATATCCTCTCTGCAACAAAGTCAAAATAATGAAACTCAGCCAGAAACTATTTCAAATAATTGTCTACATTTTACCGATTTTAAATGTTCACTGTATTAAGAAAAAAAAATTGTTAATCATTTTTTTTATCTTCATTTATTTATTTATATTCAATGCATTTATTAAACAATGATCTTGAGCTGTCGTAAAAATAGGTTTCTCTTCACAATAACTTTGGGAGTTGGAGTTGGAGGGGGGAAAGAAGATTGTTGAACACAAAAAAAATATGATAACGCTCGTATTATTTGGATTTCGGAGAGCGATGCGGTTTCCCATGTGGGACAGCAACAGCCGAGGAGCAGCAGCACGTGTAGACCGTTTCGTTCTTTGTCCTTGAAATAACCAGTTCCGAGGGAGAGCAAGGAATGAAAATGGTTCGCGTGGTTGGGCGCTCGGACGTGTCGCGTGTTTTAGTTTCGTTCGGTCAGGACCGGAAGCGATCGTGTTTTACGCACTACGCATTTTTCGTCACGCTTCGAAAAGTTGAACAACAAAAAATCTCTGAAATACGAGAATTCGTTCAAATTTTTTTAATAACGAATAAACAACAATATCACCAAGAAAATAAATATTATTAAATTTTATTTTGAACTTTTATTTATTTTGCATAATAATCAAAAGAAATATTATCATCAGGCAGGAAGAATGTGATTAAGAAAAAATTACTCGTAGAAATTTGATAAATGAAGGAAATTGTCGTAAATTCGATTTCTAATTTGAAAAGTAATTTTTCGTTTAGAAATTTTTTAGCGGACTTTACGCTCGTGGAATTTCATAATCAATACCCTTGACAAGCTCAACGCGTAATGAGGTGTCTGAGGAAGAAGCGTATAACATATTTACGACTTTCTGATCATTTTCATGGCGACTGACGTTTTTTCATTTACATTTTCAAGCAAGTACATCTATCATTGTTGTCGTTACTATTATTATTATTGTTCAACGAATCAATCCAATCGTGATACGTAGAGAAATAAAAATAAACGAATGCAGCCTAAAACGTAAAATCCATTCGAACAAATAACAATATTTTTTGCTCGAAAATATAATTTGTTCATTTGTATTATCTCAAAAAGTAAAAAACGTCGAATATTCTTCACTCAATCGAGATAATATTAAATACAAATCGATTCTTCTTTATTATCGAAGTCTCGTTAACGTCGCTAGAACAAATCGACAGTTACAATTATTTATGCCTCTTTTTTTCGCTCAGACGATTCATTAACGATCGTTCGATACTTTGACGCGATAGATTTTTTTTTCTCCCAACGATGTCGCGGACCTCGCGTATTTTCCATGGAGGGAATATGAAAAATAAAAATAAATCGTCATTTAAAATAGTACATTGACGACGATGTCTTGTCAAAGTCCAGACTCGACGCCACCCGAGGGCAATTCTCGTCAAGGTCAAGAAAGTTTTCTTTTTCTTTTTTTTTCTTCTTTTTTTTGCTACTTAACACATGCACACGAACGAGTGTTTTCGTCGCGTCTCTTTCGTCGCGCGCGCGAATGCTACATGCAAGTAGCCATACTCGCATGCGCCTGCATGCGAGTCCCTCGAATTTTTTTTTCTCGTTCGCGCCACACTTACGTCACCTGTTCTGCTTGTAAACAACAAATTGAACGACCGGGACCGAGGGTAGGGGCGAAATGGAAATTCGTTAAATCGTTTATGGAATCGTTAGAGCGACACCGAACGATCGGTCAAGAAGAGGCCGTTGGAAAAAACGGAAACTCGAACAATCATTTTTCTCTCGGAAAAAAATATTTTTTTTTAGGCGTGAAATTGATTTTTTAAATGCAAATAATACGAGTTTCATTGTTTTGGGGGAAACAAGAGGGTGTAAGTTTCGACGTTGACGTATTTGGAAATAATTCTTGGGTAAATAATTATGGTGCAACGTTTCTCGAATTGATGAAATCAATTATTATCATCAAACCCTTCGTTCCAACTGTTTTTTGCAATTTTTAAGCGTCTTTCGCGGATTAAAAAATTCTCAAAGCTTATCCGTGAAAATAAGTTTTCATTTGAAAATTTGAAAATTGAATTTGGGGATTAATTCTTGAAAAATTGATAAGTTTATTTATTTGTTTTTTTTTTAGAACTTAACTAGAAGAACATTTCTTTTTTAAGTTTTGAAATATTCGACCTATTGCTTATACAAATGTTTCTATAGACAGAGCAATAGAATATAAGTCGAATAATTGAACGGTAGAATAACAAGTCCAACGATCGAACATCAACAGTAATGGAATAAGAAACCGAAGGTTTGTTGTAGCACTTCCGATTCGCCTTCACTTCGCAGACAAAACAGATTTTCCGTCGGTCTGTGCGGCCTTTATCGATTTTACGCATCGAGACTAAGAACAATTGAATGACATCATATATATATACATATGGGGCATTCCACGTCAAATCGGACAACTTGGAACTTTTACAATCGACGATTTTTTTGAATTTTTTTTTCTTTTAGACCCGGTTGTGTCTAGCATTCGTGATTTTTTTCAAATTTTTTTTATCAAGCCATTCCCGAGATATAAATTTTTGAAAAATGTTATTTTTCAAAATACTCATAAATCCGCGAATAATCATCCAAATTGCACTTTCTTTTTCTCAAAATATTCATTTTTAAACGTACTTTTCATCAAAATATCGTTATTTTTCGAAAATGTATATCTCGCGAATGGCTCGATGCAAGAAATTGAAAAAAAAACATGGAGACTAGTCTCAACCACGATTAAAAGAAAAACAAAATTTCAAAAAAATCGGAGATGCAAAAGTTTCAAGCTGACCGATTGCCATGGAATGCCCTATACATATTATATAACGCAGGATATTCGACTAAATATAAACGAAGGCTGTAGACTCCCTATAAATTATACAAATCATCCATTGGGTGTCACTTAATGACGAATAATTAATTTTTTTATACATCAACGCAATCGAATTGATAAAAAAATTAAGAAATAATTGTAGTATTCGACTATCCAAAGGGCGTTCCATAAATTCGCCGAGACGTATCGAAAGTTGCCGAACACGAGAGTGTAGAGGTTAGTCTCGTCTCGTCTGGCGTATTCTCGTCCACCCTCGCGGCGTGTTTCTCGGTTCACAATGGCCACGCCGGTACTGGACGAGCCACGAAACGCGCATGCGCCCTATCCGCGCTGCGCCACGCGTTAGGCGTCATTTTAACCCTCGGCATTTTGCGGCATCCTCTAAAAACCTCAACTGCCCAATAACCTTGAAAATTTTACAAGCTCAATGACGTTGAAAAAACGATCGGTTACGGTACAAATATTTTTTTCATTTTGTTTTTGTCCTAAATTTCGGTGAAGATTGAAAAATCTTTAGAACAGGAAAATATAATTTTGTTTTTAAAAACTGTTTATTCAGTTGAGTTTTAGAGAGTAAATTTATTTTGGTGATTGAAAACGGTGGACGTAAATGGTTCGGAAGGAACGAAGGTTTTTTCAATCGCGACAAAAAAATTTATTGATGTCTTATTTGTCGTTGATATAATTTTTTTTATAAACAGAAATTTAATTAATTTAATTAATTTCGTTCGTCGATAAATGGCAACTTGGCGAGATAATGATAGAATTTTCGTTCCGCATTCCACCGATCGCGTGTTTGGTCGTGACCATTCGTATCTCCCCTCAAGGGCAAGGTCCCGTTCAATCGTTAAAACAGCCCTTGCCCTTGCTCGCTGCTTTGGCCTTGACGGGACGAGGGTGTAACCCCTATTTCTAGGGACCGTTGCTACGAGGAAACCATTCACAATCCCTACAAAACACGACATAGCAACTTCTAAATATTTTATGAATTATTCTCATATAGCGTAAATATCCGATGTATAAACATTTTTTTATTACATAAACAAAAAAACTTATCGCAGCCAATATTAAATTTAATTAAAAGTCAAAATATTTTGAATTTATCGAGACTATATGGTTTTTTTGTAAATGAAATTAATAGTAACGAATCGTTTCATTAATTCGTGACAAATGATTCTCGAGACGCGTCTGCACTAACTGAAAGGAGGATGTAAATAGTCCGTTGTATTCGACTACGCCCATAATTCGGTTACGCCCGTTGTATTCGACTGCACAGCTATGTAACAAACCAAAAATCGCAACATCGAAATATCTTTAGGTCGAGAAAAAAAAAATCTTTATCAAATCGATGCAAAATTGCCTCAAACGACCATTGACCTTGATAAACGTTCCACAATTTTGCATATTTTGCACCAGCTACAATCTAAGTTTATTTAATTCGCCTTCATGATGAGCTCGTAATTAATTTTCAAACATACACAAACTCATTCATAATTAAAATTTAGACGTACATACATTGTACGATTAGATTTACGATTAAATTGAAATGGGGTGGAATGCATTTATTTATAGTAGAATTATTATTAGTTTAGAAACAAATGTTATTATTTTTTAATAAAAAGTATGTTTTTTTATACTAAATAAAAATAAAAAAGGTCGGCCCGATGGTCGGAAATGTCGCTCGGTGAACACTTCCGTTTTCGTACCGACTCGGATCAGTCCAACTCGACGCGCATATCCCCAGGATATAATAAAATGAATCATCTCCCGCGTGGAAGAATCGAGAAGGGTATAGGGTAAAACAGCCAGTAGTCGGTCAGGAACCAGTAGTCAGCCTCTGCCTATACTTTGTATGAGTGGGAAGAGTACAAAAAATATGCTTTGCTCTCTTCCCACTCATACAAAGTATAGGCAGAGGCTGACTACTGGTTCCTGGCCGGTTACTGCGTGGTTTACCCTATACCGGGTTTCGAATTGAGAACGGATGAAACTTGCATGAATCGTTTGGAACTGAAAGAAATAAAACATATACCGGGAGCGCGTCAAGCCCACGGACTAGAGACGCGATGTTTTCTGGTTTATAAAGGGGGAAAGTGAAGTTGTCAAATCTGTATCAATCAACGATAAATCATTTGAGAAGAAAATGTTTCGTACAAAAGTTGTGTTGTGATTCAGAGGGGTAAAAAAAATCGGTTATTATTTATTTTGAGTTTGGTTATAATTTTCAAGGTCGTCCTTTCCAGGTTAGCTTATGGTTTTTTAAAATGAAAGCCCAAAGTTTTTCAAGGTCATTATTATTCTATGCAAAAACATAAAAAGCTTTTATCTCGAACATTGTTTTATCTAGTCCCTCCGGTATTTAACCCTTCGAGGGCACGAGGGGTCATTTTGACCCAAAAAAATTTCTATTATTGATCGTATTTTTCAACGCACCCCTGACCTTGAACGAATGTTTTGGCATTTAATTTTCGTTCTCGCCAGAAAATAACTTTAGGGCTATAAAATATGGATATTGTACTACAAAAAACATCTATACAAAAAAAAAAGTGCATATTTACCGAGGTACAACGATTTGAAAAACGCCTTGGGTCAGATTGACCCAGTATGCACTTATAGATTTGTGGCGGAAGTGTGCACTCGAAGGGTTAATCTGACAAATCTAAATAACTAAAAAATAAACCGTTCGAAAAATTTCAAAAAGATGCGTTTACGTTTAAAATAATGAATTCGACCTCAACACGACCTTGAAACCTTTCATCAGATAAAAAATGAACGATTTAATGTTCTTTTCCCCTTCTAAATCACGTTCCGTTTGTTCGAAACATTTTTAACACGGATGATTTATTTTTGAGTTATTCAAATTAGCAAGGTTAAATAACTCACCCTATATACACGTTGTATTTAAAGTCAAACGAACTCCGTCCATGAATTACACCAATGTGCAAATAAACGTCGTTCCATAATACGACTTGGCATTCTAGAAATCGATACGTACTGTTTCACTAATGATTATCGATGTTAATTCGTATTATCGACGTGTTATTGACTTTCGGAGAGCCCGAGCTTACGATTAGACTTTCAGACACGTAATTCAACGATGATTTTTCGCCACTATAAAACGTGAGGGTGATACGAATTCATATATGTAAAATGTAAAATGTTGTTAGGCAAATTCGTCCTCGTTCCAGGCATTCGATAATCCGGTCACGAGGCTGTATGTGTCTATGCGGAGGACGAGAAAATAGGCAAAACCCATTTTCGTCGGATATTGAATTCCCGGGTCGGTTGAAAGGATTTCCAAGGAAATCTCGTATTTTGAGTACCCAGTCATACCGAACTCGTTCGCGCGAGATGAATCTACTGCAGGTGTTCCTACGTACCATATAACTCTAGTAGAGAAAATTTCATTGAATGGCAATTCGACATTTACATCATTTTCGTTAATCAAATTACGAATTGTAATTTAGAGTTTTTACTTTGAAAATAATCTATAGGATGTTTACCGATACTTACATACATAAAACTTTTAATTATGATATACGGATATGTTTTATCAAATTTATCAATAATGATTTATAGTACATTTGAGGGTAAATCTTTATGAATAAAATGATCAATGAATTTTTGTCAATCGTAAATTCTTCATTCATTTTAGTTTCGCTTAACAAAGAAATACTCGATCGTTTCTTTTTTTTCTTTCCCTATATATAATCTACTCGGTGAAGTATTTTTATTCCCAGATGTGCTATTAACGATTTGTCTATTTTTATGAGCAAAAAGAACAATCTTACTTTTTTTTCGTTTAGCTTGATGCAAATTTTATTATTCTTGCGATGAGACACGCTTTTTTTCGTTTATTCTGCCAGACTATATATTATATACTCTTTTTCATCATTCACCTTTGTATCAACACGGATATGTATCCCTCGAATAGAGTGGAGCACAGTTAATGCGACAAAGTGGAGGGTAGTTAAACGAGGAGTGGGAATTTTAATTTGTATAGATCGCGGAAACATGCGATTGACTAAAACTGTTTACACTGTTATGTCGTTATTACAATTAAAATACTAGGAATGCTATAGGAATACTAGGAATTAAAATACTCTCTAATTAAATGTGGGTAAAAACAACGTCAGTGGAAAATAAAATATTCTGGGTATAAAATGGGTTGTTTTCATGTTTCGATCGGCCGTATTAAAAATAAACAAAGGACTAAACAATACATAAATTATTATATAGATATATATCCCATCATGGTATAAACAAAATATGGAAATATTTTTTTATCATTAGTTTTCCTCGATGGCAAATCTTGTTCTGCGATGAACCAATATGCAAGTTTGAATTATCACATTCAGTCGTTTATTATTAGGTAACCGAAGAAAAATGATTCAAGGCCGTTTTTGGTTTATAGAAAAAAAAGAATTACCCAATGATTAAAATTGTTGTTACATTTGCACTACTTTATTGATCCAAACTCAACATAAAATATGCAAATTCTCTTCTTCTTCTACGTCCAACAATGGTTAGAACGAACGTGTGATCTTTTTTCGAAAAAGTTGACAATTTCATGAGATATAAAATTATTTATAAATATTTATCAAACGTTGCTATCCCCTAGTTGTCGATTCATTTCCTTTAAAAATACAATTTGCCAACCGTTGACAAAAATAAATTTCGCATCGTTTAAAAATTTCAAAATAAATTAAATTATTTGATTTTTTATTTCGTTTTATTTATTGGCAAAATATATGATTCGTGTGTGTTATAAACGAGGTATCCAGTCATTTTAGAATTACATATGCCAACGGTATAAAAATCTAAAAATGTAAAGAAAAATAGTTTTATTGGTCGGCTTGATATAGAAAACCCCATAGTCATTGAGAATCTCGTCTATAATGTCGAGTTTATTTGAATTTACTTTCGTGAATGTACTGTCGAAACAATTGACAATCGCATTACAGTGTACCACCTATATAATGTCACTCAACGCGCCTCGTGTAATAATAGTGGGACTCGGTATTATACTTATACACAGTACGTTCTATTCTTACGCATCTCATGCTGGTTTGTGTCGAACTTGCCTGTATAGAAAATAAGCCATAGAAGGGACCTCGACGACGATGACTATATATTCCCTAGTGACTCACAAACGTCGAGATTCCATCCTGAGAAACTAGCTCGACACGTCCCTTCAATGATTCGAACTGAACGAAATAATCTCAACGCTAAGCTTAAGAATAATTTTATGGTCGAATTTATTAGACGATTAGAAATTTATTGATTTAGCAGGAAAATAAGTTCGATGCCGGTTAATATAGCGCAAACTAAAGTAAGAGATTTTTAGTAACTGGAAACAATTTTTCGTTTAGAGAGATACAAATTATGTTGGAATCAAAATTACGAAATTTCATTGGTGGAGAGATTTACTGAATCGATTTTTTTCATACGACTGAGACATCTCGATGGATGCGATAAGAAGTTACTGAGAATAAATCAAACTAACATTGAATGCCATGGAAAATTAAATTATCTCATACAACCGCAGCGTACGACTCAAGATTAATTTTATGATCAAATATATTAAGCGAATAGACATTAATTGATTTCTCAGAATATCATTTAAATGCCAATCAAGTCCCGATTAAAGTTTGTCACAGTCCGTACTTCGAACGATAATAATAATAATAATAACAATAATATTTTTAACTCTGGAATGAATTGAAACTGAGTTGAAAAAATATATAAAATATTTTGTTGATGAAGAGATCTCACGAATCAAAATATTGTTCGTACTCCTGGAACATTTAACAAAATGTAGAACCCAACGAAATTTCTAAAATAAATCAAAATCTTTGTAATCGAAGGATTAGAAATATCATGCAAGAGAACGAACGAGTCAAATTCGATTGCTCATTCGTCTTACGAGTTTTTAATATTTTCAAATTTTCTTGCAAACGACGTAACGTTTCCTTCTTTTATAATATTTCCAACAAAGATTATATAGCTGCAAGCCTTGGTAAAAGAACTCGTAAAGCTTCGTCGACAGAATGAATGCATTATCGAATGCACTATTGGTTAAATGGTTGCATTTTTTTCTCTCGACCCAGCAACTCTGCTCTAATCATGCGGAGGGCCGAATGATAGACCGGTGAGAAAAATTGGAATGAGAGGTTTCAGATTACTAAGAAAAGGATAATGAGAACTGGGATCGGTTGTTCGAGCTGGCGAGGTACGATGTCAAATATCACGAGCCTCTTAGCTTTAGCTTTCAATTTTTGCTTACGTTAGCCAGAATTTTTTTTACGACGATATCACTCGTGCCAATCAGAACTTCCTGCGATTAAACATTATCATCGTTTCTCGAGTCTCGTCTTGTCGTTGCATCTAAATTATATGTCCTTTTTTTGAATGATAATTATTCCAGATTATTCTTTAATTACTTGAAAAGCATTTTTTTCAATCTTGGTCTTAAGAATATTGATAAAAATGCTTTTTCCTGCAGGTTTTCAGGTTTTAATCAAATTATTACTATTTACTATTTTTACTATTACTATTATTATGTACTGTTTGAATTAAATATTATTATAAAAACGTGGAAAACCAGTCCCAATAAAATAAAATTAAATTCGTTTTTCATGCAAAAGTCGATGGTCGGTTCTTCACGAAGAACGCTTACGCATGCGCAATAGCTTCACGGTTAATGTGACTGACAAAATCTCTTCCGATGTTATGCCGAGTACCACGAGAAACCTAAACTCGAGTAGAGTAGTTTTTTATTATTTTTTTTTATTTATCTTTTTCAATCTCCAACTATAAGCCGCCACTGTTATGGCATTAAATAGTTTTCTTGGTATTTTCTTTTCTTTTCGTTTAGAGGGTACATCCATTGATTTACTCTATTCTATTTTTGGCTAGAGTAATGAAATAAGTTATATGCGAGCGGAAAATATTCCTTCAGAACTTTTCCTATTATTTCATGCTATTTGTGTTTCGCTTTAAAAAAATCACAGAGGAATTTCCTCGATCATCCAGATTCCGGGGTTTTTCGTCAGGAACGACATCGATCCCCAGAGCCGTGGAGGTGCGCGCACCTCTTGGTCTCTCGGCGTTTTTTGTGCCGTCGGGGTCGTCGTTGCGATGCGACGCTTTAGCGTTTCCTCTCTCGTGTCCTTACAACGAAGAAAAGACAATGAATCCCTCTCATGAAAATGAAACAACTAGCCCAAGGGGAAACAATCAGATCTCCAGAGAGACTACAAAACGAGAGATAGAACGATGAAAAACAACTCGGGTAAAAAAGATAGAGCTTAGAGAATAAATATAAAAAAAACTTTCCGCTAGAAAGAATATTCTACAGGACGTAATTATAACGCCGAATTTAACTATTTTATTTGCAAAGACGAATTTTTCCTGATCAATTTTATTTAATTTGTCGTTTATTCCCTTATTGGTAGAGAATTTTTTGCAAATGAAACAATTTAAAAAACATGAAAAATTAATTATTGGGGAAACGTTTATTCGTGATGGAAAAACGTTCGAGTTTATTGAAAAATAAAATGTAATAGTATTACGAATACGCTATATCGAAGTTTTGAAATCATTTGTTAAATGGTTTGCGCGATTTTTCATACTCTTATATGAGAAAATATAAATTTTTATCAACTAATAGGTTGTGCATATAATTAATCAGATGGACCAAATTACTGTTACTGAATGCGATTTTCTTGTTTCCTCAATAACAAATATTAATCCCTTAGTCTCGGATAAAAACATTGTTAACAAAACGATCGAGTCAAACAAATTAATCGTCGTGAGAACTAAAAATCTTTTCTATATATATCGGTACAAAATTTATAACTTTTGTATTTTTCTATTACATTTTGATCGAAACGACTTGATGGAAATTTAAACAATTCGCGATATAATATAAATCTGGATAAAAAAAGTTAATAATAATAATATCGGAGAAGTATCTTCGCTAAAATAATTTTCTCGCTAGATATTTTTTTTTCTCTCCTAGTTCATTTTTATACATTTTGAAGGACTATACCCATGTCACTGGTGATTTGTCGATCATCTTCAAATTGTCCGAAATCAAAGGGGAATCTCTCTATGAAAATATATTCAAAACTCACAGCTTTCCATTAATCCTGCTTCGAAACAAAGCACTTTGATTAGGAATACGTACGTTTTGCCCTCTTAAAGAAGTACAAATACGATTGTCTTCGCTTCCAAAAAAAACACTTCAACGAGATGAAATTTTGTTATCAGCCATACTTTTTTTCCGGGAAATCCTGTATCAGTGCGTTCGATAAACTGTCAGGAGTTTTACGGAATAAAATTTACGACCTGAAAAAAAAGACATTTGACAAAATGTAAAGTAGCCATGAAGCAAAAAAGTGGAAATCTCTCGCTCACCATGTCCTGAGTTTCGGTTGGTAACGACCCCTAGTGGGTGGCGAACAAAGGAAACTCTGGCTCACTCTTCTGATCGATACGTCCCGTCAGTTTTATCAGCTTCCACCACCTCCCCACCTTCAACCGTCTACATTCCGATTATATATTCAGCGCCAACGTGCTACAACCACTTTCCTCCACGTTGACCTAAATGCATGGGAATCGGGACAACCTCTTCCTTGCACGTTCTCCAAGCGTGCTGCACTTCCCACTGTGAAAGTGGAATGTGAATCCTGTTTTTTAGAATTCGTTGCTTCGACGAATTTCAACCAACAGTTTTGTTTCTCAAATCTCTCCACATTAGTCAAAGTCCAAGCGGCGGCTTGTAAAAAAAAAGCTGGGGATTTCTAAAAGGATGAAATTTCCAGAGAAGCTAGGGTTCATCGTGACGACGAAGAAACGCCACAGTTGCCTAATCAGAACCTGAAACGGTGGGGTTATTGCGGAATCAGAGTGCATTCTCGACCTCACTTACGTCATAAGCTGAAAGGATGAAACCAACACCGAAATGAAAGGCTTGAAAAGTTGAAACAATATATGTAGGGTTGCTTGAAGAAAACAGGTTACAACCTATTACAACCTTAATTATCTATTCGGTAATTCTCCGTAAAGCAACGTAATAAATTTCACGAATTTCACTTAAACATCAAAATTCATTACTCCAGGGCTGACGAATAGCCGAAAAAGAGGATTTGTGTTATCCTGGAAAACGTTTTTCATTGATTTAACGGTGCGTGTATTCGAGTGCACTCCTTATACAAGGGAGTCCGGAATAATATGCTTTTTTATCATTATCGATTTGTTACTTTTCTTTCAAAACCAACCACTGCGACAAACTATGGTTGCTGATATTAATATTAGTTAATGATTATCAAAACTGTAATACATTTTACAAAACAGTAGCAACATTTGGTGGAAAGAAAACGGTTTATTTTCAAATTTATTTTAACATCTATTTGTTTATTGTATCGTAGTAAGTAGAGAGATTTACATACCGTGTGTAAATTGGCAAGAGAGGGGGGGGAGGGACTTTGTCCGAAAACGGTCTTATTTTATTTTTAATCGAATCGAACCTTTTTTGCCTCATACTTTGAAAAAAACGTAAGGAATGGCTTTCGAACGAATTCTCAACAAAAAAAAACATTTCCTCGCGGGTCTATCTTGCCCCACTGTTCCTTATGTACCGTCTATATGGTAACATTAAAAGAACGACGATGATGCGTGCATTCCGACAAAAACCGGGTAACCAAAAACGAAAATCGAAGGATTATTTGGAATATTATTTGTGAAACGGAGATGTCTAAACAAATATCGCAATTTTTTATATCCAGTCATTTCGTAAATGTCAGACGGATTTTTGAAAAGAATTTTATAATCGTAAATTAGTATTGGTCGATACTGAGCAATAAACCGACAATAATTCAAACTACTCCGTGAAACGTCATTAATTAATAAATCGGTTGCAAACTCGACTTTTTCGAAAAGTAAATAAAATGTAATTTGCTTGCCAACTTTGGTTACGTAAGTTGTCGCTCGTGCCGTGACGAGGATTGGTTAATTTGCAGTAGTTAAAAATATCCGATGACTGTACCGTTGCCGCGCATGTCACGAATATGTGAAATTAAATTTGCCTGTGGATCGAACAAAAATCAAAATCTCATTAATAATAATAATCATTTTTTTTAAATCTCTAGTAACGTGTATAGAAATTCAAAATATTTAATGTTACTAAGGGGTCGTGCCATTTTGTTTTTCTTTTTAATTGCGCCCTTCTAGAATTAATGCAAAATATTTAAATATTCTGACCTTCCCTTCTCACTTGATATCGTGGTATCTCATCAAATCCAGCTGTTCTTATTTTCATTAGATTAATTTAGCAACCAAGTTTGACTCATTATAAAAGAGATCTTCGACAATAAAATTTGTTCATCATAGCTTGATTCATTATCGACACTGGTTATCAAACTTATCCAATTATGATTCCGACGTCTTCGACACTTTGACACTCTTGTCAAAAACACCTTTCATTCGTTTTGCAATATTTGGTTTTGTCATACTCGAACGATTCCGTTCCGTTTCCGGATAAAATTGTGTCGAGAACCGAGAACAACATCTCCTTCTCTCACCCAAGGGAGTGCGAGAATCTTTCGCTCGCAAGTTCGAGTAAACTTCATTGAAGGACGTTCGAAACTTTGATCGGTCAAACGTTGATTTGTGACAGTTTTGCTTATTTCGGTTTGGGAATCAGCCTCGACCAATCTCCCAAAATCTTGATAATAAAAACAGGTGTCCGTACGAAAGAAAATTCATTATTTTCCCAGATTTTTTTGTACATATTTAATTTATTCATCATGGCGCAAAAACAACATTAAAAATTCTGTTGGACGCGAAGAAGAATAAAAACCATGGACTCGATCCAAATTATAACGTTGACCGTATGTCGTCTCCCAAGGTATTTCACTTCCGGTTGTCATTTGTTCCAATGAAAATTAAACATCGGAATGTTCTCTGATCCACTGTCGGTAAGAAGCGATCTCGGTGTAGACACCAGGACGCAATGGTTGTGCACAATTCTTGCCCCAAGAAACGATACCAGCGAGACGTCCTTCGATGGCCATTCCACTGCCCGAATCACCATAACACGCGCCCTTGCCACCGTTGGGATAACCCGCGCATATTTGCCCCACAGGAAGTCCGCCCAAATCCTCGTACATTTTATTGCAAGATTCCTTACTGATGATTGGTAAGATGACTTTTTGTAGCATATTAGAGTACCACTCGAATTTAGTTTGACCCCAACCACTCGTCACTGTCATTACCCCGGCTGGAGATTCCTCGTTGGCTTCGAAGAGACTTATCGGCTGGCGCGTTGCATCGAATTCGAATGGTTCGGTAACGCGAATGATCGCGATGTCGTTTTTCGGTACATAATGAATTGGTCCGTATTTTTCGTGGATCGTAATTCTGTTTATGGTATGATTCGAGCCACCCTCGTTCGCCCAGTTGGTACCAGCCAGGATCCTGTAGTCACCTTTTTCGTTGAAGCAATGAGCTGCTGTCACAACGTAGTTTCTCGATATTATGCTACCGCCACAATGATGCTTATCCTGTAGTAGTATATTGACCTGATAAGGCACGGTCTCGATATCAGTAAATTCACCTCCCCATATACGATTGTTCAACGACCGTAAATAACTTAGCCGATCGTTCGATATCGCGGTTCCTATGAAAAAACAAAATGAAATACCAATAATGAATTTTCCCACGACGAATTATTCGTGATATTCGATCGTACAGCTTTTTTCTTTTTGACAGGATAAATAATTTTTGTAGTATTACAAATTTACCTTGAAATGGTTCGTTTCTCAATCGATAACCGTGTCGATTTGCAATTGTCGTAAACTCTATGATTTGTTTATAAAAAGAGGAATTTGGGAACGACATTTCAAATTTATTTAACGAACGATATAATTCGATAATTCAATTAATGCCTAGTTAATTATTGCATTCTATTTATACAAGTAATTGTTCCATTTTCTTTCGTTAATCGAATCATGCATTTTTTATTTCATTCAAATAATCTTTCTTTCGTTTTGATCCAAACGAATAATAATATCGGTTCATTTTTTATTAAAACTCAAGATTCACACAAAAGTTGGTGTCACATAAAAGTGTTCTATTTTAAATCGTATTTAGGAAAAATGTATATGTACGTGTGAACAGATACAACTGCGTAATGTTTTTTAAATCGGGCATGAGAATTTTTGTTAACTTACCGGATGCCAGTGCGGCGAGGCTGAGTAGTGCGAAGAATTTCAACATCTTACGAGAGCTTCGAAAGTCGAGTAAACTTTCCTAGGGATGCGGTCTATATATAAGTAGGTACGAAATAATACGTCGTATTACCTCCCTCTTTGATTTATCACCAGTATCAAAACGGAATTTCCATTGATATAATTATCGCGATATTAATCTCAAACTATATCCAATCTCGCAGTATTAAACGCAATCTTATATTTTATTTTATACCAGATATGCGATATCTCCCTGTTTCGTTAAATACCGATCAATCATATTTAGTAAATTTATTTTGGATATTTGACGGTCAATCTCGTCCATGATCGATCGCCTATGATTACTGTCTTCTACACTAATGTTTTATTAGGATACCATACGATTAGATTAAAAAAAATGATATCAGTGTTAACCGCCTTGTAGGATTTTCGCGTCTAATCTAAGGATGATTCGCATCATTAACAATACTGTAGAGTATCCCACGTATAATTATCGTAACAAACATATAATTCGTTAATTTAAGTGAATTTAAGTGAATTAACCAAATTACTTGCATTACTTTGTACAGACGTTTCGTGTTTTCCAATTCAATTTAAATATTAGAAAATTGTATTTTTTCAAACTTCGGATCAAAAAAAAGGACAATCTTCTAAAACTAGCTTTTCATATAATTCACGTTTCCAATCCATGATTATTTTGTTATCTCTTCGTATCGTGCGTCACTCCGTTAGAAGATATTTTTGGAATTTGTTTGGAACTTTTGATTTGATTCTATTTTAGATTTTTCCAACTTCCCCGTTTGACTTGATTCGACTGAAACGTATCATATTTTTCCAATCTCCGTCGTACATCATTTGCAAAACGTTTGCAGTGTATTGCGGAAAGAGCAAGGTAGACGAGTATCGAATGTCAATTTCATGATATCTCGATTATACATCGTTCGCTTCGAAAACGCAATTTTATTGTTGGTATGTCAATTGGAAAACCCACGTTCTAGACTATCGATGACATTTTCTGAGACGACAAACCATAGAAATGTAAACCGCAAAGTCTCGGTGCATTCAGCTCGGCTACCGGCCAATTCGTCATGACGACGAGAACGATCCCCTCTAACCAGCTTCCCACGCGAAGCTTTTCAGTCGATCGAATGCTTATACAGGAAACTTTAAAGTACCATAAAGAAATGTTGACTGATAAATCGAATATTGTTGTTATTTTTTTAACTCGTATATTATCACGATGCAAAGACAATTATTATAATAATCGTGGACTCGGTTTAGGAGCTCAATTAATTTGGCCACCCTTCTTTCATCTCGGATTATCGGTGTTTTAACGAGCAATAATGTTTAAAAATAAGACGCGGTCACTTGAAACTTGACCTCACAGCTCATCATGGAGATGTGTACGGAGCGTTCACGCTACATTGAAGCTGGTCTGCCAATTTATGGCATCTATCAATCAATATATATACAGGGTGTCCCATTTTAAATCCCTTGGTTGAATAATTTTAAACAAATAGCAGTTTTAGAATAAATGTTTCGTATAAAAGTTTCGAGGTTTGAAGGAGGACGTTAAATAGCGTTAGTCGTTTGCTCTTACATGGAGGTTTTCAAGGTCAACTGCTTTTTTTATGGGAAACAGTATATTTTATTGCAGCAAATTTGACTAATCAGTGTAAAAAATTGATATGTTCGGAAAAAATGTGTCGAACCAAAGTTTCTCATTGACAGATTATTTTTATGTGGCATTTTTTTGCCTCATTCCCAGGTTGTTTCATTTTTATTTATCAATAGAAATAAGCCAAGATCATAAACTCGTACGAGACCAAGTTGTACATAAAAGTTTCATCGATTCGGTGGGAACATCGTTTGATCACGTGAAGGTTATCATCCGTTTTCAAAATAAGAACTTATAATTTCTCCTCCGACATATTGTAGGCGAGATCAGGACGAATGCAACGAAAAAAAGAAAAATAATATTACTAATCTAAAAAACGACCGGCTTATTGCACTTCGATGTTTTTTAAATGGTGCAAACACACGAGTACGTCTTTCGATGGGAAGAGGTAGAAAATGGCGTAAAGTCAAGCGTAAACCCAAACTCGGATCGAATACATGCTTATGAAAACATTACGCCTGCATTAAAATGGAATGCCCTGTATATGTATGTGGAAAGAGAGAGAGAGAGAGACAGACAGAGGAGACCTATATAGACCCTGCAAAAGTTCTGAATAATGATATATGGTGTGTGTCAAGCATGAGTATACAACTGGTGTTAACACCAACTGTCGCGTGTGACTATAACTTCTAGATAACGTATTTCAAGTTAAAACGTCTTTCAAGAAACTTCCCGGACTACGCGCTGTGCCGCGATCGTACTAATGAACTACAATGAAATTCTCGACTTTCGAATAAGATTATTTGTTGCACTAATTATCGTTGTTGAGATATTTCAATGGTTGTGGGACTGTAGTAATTAATGAAATAAACCTCATTTCTATCGTATTAGCGTTCTCATTGTTCAAGCCACTAGAGTGTTTGAAATTTTATTAAAAATAGATCGAGTGAATTAATACAAAAAATGTTGACATGATTTTGGTAGATTTTATCTTTTATTTTTAATTTCCTCAATAATTGCGATAATACGAATTATTGGATTTATTTGACGAAATGTTTCTTCGTATTTTCGTAATTATTGGAGAAATTTAATTAAACATTATCGGCCGATTATACGATTGTTGATTATAAGAAATAGGTTACGAAGTAAGTAACACTTGGTTCTATATTCGTAGACTTAAAAATTTATTCTTTATAAAACATTCGGAAGGCACGTCTGGCTCCTAGCATATATTAGTCAAGACTAAAGAATAGCAGAGTCCGAACTAAGGAATCGGTTATTGGGTCCGTACTTATCGCTCTGGCCTAATAAGAGCGTAACATCAACATATTGGCCGTGAATAGCATTCTCGATATATGATGGAATAATTTTTATACATAAACATATGCATATAAAGAAACCAACGATCATTTATCAACAAATCCTTCCGCTCAATAATGGAAAAATGTTTTTAAAGAAACGCCTTCTAGTAAATCTAATTTATTAAGTTTTCACCCTCTCGTCATTCTCTTCCACAGCGTTTGTACTTTTCTTTTCGATTATACACGTTACTTTTTAATGATCCAGCAGTGAAACGTTTCAATCAGTTTACCATAAAATTTAAAAGAAAAAAACATTAAAATTCTTCATGTTTCTTTAATTTCAGACCAATCTGCGCCAAGTGACACGCAAAGTGTCAAATTGTCAATTAAGAAAAAAAAATCTGTCTAACAGTCGAATACGAGACAAATGATCGAATCGGGTTTCGCGTTCCGCAAGAAGATTCCCACCCGTAAAACAATCGTTTGATTCGCAAGGACAAAAGCCAAAGTTTTAAATTTCCATCGCCGACATCCACCAAGATGCACGGGATAACTCATCTTCTGTCGCACCACGGCTCGCCGGCGGTTGATTCGAACAAGAGCAAAAATTACACCTCCGACACAAAACTGATAGCCGAACTGACGGGAATGCAAAAAACAAGCAACGAGGGAAAGCTTTATCTGAACGATCGTCAGGCATCGCGCGGTTCCGTGAGTTCGACATATTCGTACGGATCATCGGCATCCTACGGTTCGAGTCACGGCTCTTCGTCCTCGAATCATTCGGCCTATCACACGATTCACGGAAGTGGAAGTCATGGCTCTAGCAGCCATTACTATCATCCCCTTCAATCGCTTCATCATCCCGGTAGTCACCTTCATCATCATCATCATCACCATCACCATCACCATCAACATCCTCACAAAGTTCAACACCAACATTCACTCGATGGAACCAGCAGCGGGGCTGGATCACCCACGTCGATAAGTCCAACCGGTGAGCCGGACAGGCAGCATCATCATCATCACAGTATTCAAGAAATGATCAAATACTTTGGTAGGAGACTTGGGCACATTAGACGGCAGAGCGAGTGTCAGGATACTCCTAAAGAAAAAGAAGAAGAATTTCGCAACAGAAGTCAGAGTTTGGACGGGTCGGCGCGACCACAGACGCTAGACACCGACTGCGAGACGACTTATAGAATCTACGAAAGCATCCTGCGACAAGGTAAACGGATCCAGAAGTTAGTCGGACTCGGGATGGATTCGAGTAATAACTGGTGACGATTCGATCCATCCTAGGATCTTTCTTTCTCAGGTTTTTCTAAAGTATTTTGTCATATTTGGTAATTACGTGAATATTTTGGGTTATTATCTCGGTTCCTGAGATAGTAGGAAGTAAGTCGGATGAAGTAAAGCATTAAAAAATGTTAAATTATAACTAACTTTAGAGAAATCTAATTTACCAATCTGAAATTTTTATCAATTGGATAATCAACGTGCACAAACTATTATTATTAATAAAACTTTTTAAGGATGTCATTGGGGCGAGTTATAATAAAAATAGTCATTATTATTATTATTATTACACTTTTTATACGAGTCTCGACATCTAGCCAGCAACTATGAGGACCCCCCAGACGTATGTCAAGTAGAATCCTCTTACAAACTTTCTACAGATCGTTCTTGCGTTGGTCTTAACTTACTAATTGTAAGTTGCTTTCATCCCTGTTGCTATTGGTGTCCCCAAGATTCGATGATAATGGACTTTTCCATTTGTTCACACGTCTGAGTCGAGAGCCCGATGGCGTAAAGGGCTTCGCTGAGTTCTTTCGGTATCACTCCAGTTGACGATACGACTATTGGCACTATCCTGACACTGTCCAGTTGTCCACTCTCCATAGACATTTTATTTTCATTGCGTGTTCCAAATATTTCGCGATCTTCTCTGCAATGGTCATCTCCACATTATTCTTGTTTGGTATTGCAATGTCAATCATCGTTGTTGTCTTGGTGCGTTGGTCGATCAACGTTACATCCGGTCTATTTACAGCAATAATATTATTATCATTATTATTAGTTTAACGTAAATTTTAGCGAAATTTCTGACGACAAGTTTGATGGAACAATGTCCACGATTCTGCTGGAATGTATTAGGAAGGAAAATTGTAACATCGAATAAAAATTCTTTTAGTTATGGAACGATAAATGAAAGCTCCGGTGATGTCACGGGGACCAAACGTGCCTAGGAATTAAAGCAAAAGACACATCGGCTGAGCCGACTCGATTCGTGAAAATACCGGTGTTCCATTTTCTCGTACACTGTTCATATACTTCCGACAAGACAAGACCGTTATGTTACGCGACTTTCGATAGAGCACAATATCACAATATAATTTTATTCTGAAACGTTATTCGTTTTGAAGAACATTATACGAGACTTCCGGAATCTGTTACCTCTTTGGCACTCATTGACGGCATTAACCTTTGATCCGTGCGATATGTCATCTTAATAAAGATAATGGTTCATCGAGGCACTTTTTTCAAAATTAGTATTTCACCTCTTACAAATTTTTAACAATCCTTCGCGATAAAAATTACAATTTTTCTCCTCGACACAACGAATTTCAATACGACGAAAAAAGAAAAACGACCGTAACATAGTGAAGCAAATTGTGTTTACGCGAAATGATGATAAACGACTACTCGGTTGGTAAAAATCCCATTACTCTAGTTTCTCGTATAATATTAACATTAAGAAAAAAACAAAACTGCCATCCTATTCCCCTTTCGACAGAGCATAAGACGACACTCTTTGATTTTTCAAAAAGTTTCTCTGCTAAAAAGAACCAATCAAACAGCACGATAAATCATTTTTACCCTCTCATGGTAGCTCAGTGTCGGTCACGGTATATCACTCATCCTCAACAAAATAATAATAGCTTCATATTCGGCTTTGACTATTTCATAACCTACGCCCGTTCCATTGTCTTCGTTCCAACAAACAAACGGTTTTCGTGCAACCTACGATAAACAATTGTCGTGCCAACAGGGCGTGGCAAATAAATTGTGAAAATACGAGTTTCCCGGTATCTTTACGACCACGTGCCGGTGATGTGGATTTGTGTTTTTTTTCGGTTCTCATTAGTTATTCGACACGGACAGCTTTAATCTCGGTTAAACGTGGCTTAGCCGTGACTTTCCGCCGACGAAACATCAACTATAGGATTTATAACAGCATCCTCTTCTCCTCATCGAGAGTGAAAGAGAAGAAACGGTTGGGTTAGAGGGGGCGTATCGCGCGTGCAAGTACAACACGATTCCGTTGTAGATGGCGACACGTGCTTTTTCGCTTCTCTTTATATCCTCCTCCTTGCGTTCGCCACTCTGTTTCCGATGACTATCCGCCAACGTTGGCAGACCGCTTGTTGACGTTACGTTCGCCTCGTTATACCATTGCCGGCTTTTTCATTACGTAATCGAGCGGTCACGAGACCGCGCGTTATTTCGCCTCGAGAACCAAAGCGTCGATTTCTCCAACAAAATTTCAAACATTTTCATTTATTCCTATTTCACATCTTATTCTCAATTTTTCTTCATTCTTTCGAGCATTATTTTGGCTTAAATATTTCAAACAAACAAAATCGTTAAAAATGGTTTACGATTTTTTTTCTTTTTTTTTCTTTTTTTTTCTCAAAAGACGGAATTTAATGGTCGGAAATTAAAAATAGAAACACAGCGAGAGGAGAATTTCGCCAAGGTACGCGATCCACTCACGGACAGCAGGCCAAGTGGTCCCTCGCACGAGCCTGCGCTTCGAGCGGATCATCTATTTCCGTCCTAGCTGCGAGAGAACGATTCGACTCCGTGCTCTCGTCATTATTAATGCAGATTCGGATGGGAGGCCAGTGGTCTTTGATGCACCACGATCTCTATCGAAAACGCTTAACTGGTCGTTCAATTACACCTTTTTCTTTCCAATATTTTCCATGGAAACGCGTGCTGTTATTCATTCGCATTGCTCGGATCGATTCGACGAAAGGGTGAAACACCCGTCCATGTTTTTAAGAACGAAAATGGGGTTGAAAGAAGTTTTCAGATTTCTGGAGGGTTGGAAAAATTTAGATACTTGGGAGAGACACCAAGGAGGAATTTGTATGGCTTACGCGTGACCTACGTTAGATAGTCGTGTTGCCGACAGCTTTCTTTTTAATCAAACACCGTTTGACCTTTCAGAACGCAGTCTTCGAGGATACATTTTTGTTTTCAAGGTCGAAGGATTAAAAAATTTATTTTTTCTTTCTTTTTAATTAAACGGAAAGATCACGTGGCACACGTTAGTATGATTAATACGGTATAAATTATAATATTGTTTATACCTTTGCGTTATTTACATCAATCAAATTTGTCGCTAAATTTAAATTTAAAAAAAGTGCTGGTATTTTTAATTTGAATGTAACAAAGTATTTTTCATCCCAAATCAGTATTTTATCTTTCTTATATTTCTTTAAATTTTTTGTATCGTATTTCCGAAAATTATGGATAGGAATTAATCGTTACAGAAAAAGAAGAAAAAATATAAAAAAAGGTATCTCTATAGGACAAAGAGCGTGAACAGTGTCACCAAATTCTCAGATACCTTATCCCATTTTGATGACAGAATTAAGAAATAAACGGTAATAATTCGTTTTAATCGATACAATTTAATGAAATTATATTTCGATCAAAAAGTAATTAAGTAATTCAATTCATCGATCATCTTTGTTTATTTGTAACCGACACCCGTCCATTCAAATGGAACAGTATGCATTATTTGCATTTGGCAAGGAGCATTTGTTTACTTGGCAAACAGAGCGAATATCGCGAAACGTGATTTTCTCTCCATCCGCACAAATATCATTATCGTCACGATCCAAGCGAGATGAAGAAACGGAAACGCGTCCAAAAATAATGATAAAAACGTGGTTCAACAGTCAAAAAAATGGACAAAAACTAGTGACCTTCGATTTTTACACATTATACGATATTATTCAACACGAAGTCATTTTAACACCAAACCTACCGACAATTCTTGTATACCTATTCCTACTGCGCTCATTGTCAGTCAAATTGACCGGTAATTAAAAAAGTTATCGATTTTAGTATCCAATGCAGATAATGATTGATTTATTGCTAAAACTATATAAAAAGAAGAATTTTCATGAAATATCGTGCAAATTTATTTTTATACAAGTTCAATTATTAATCTAAAAACAATAATTGCATGTTTGTAAGTGTGTAATTCTTATAAAACTTTGAAAATTTTCAATTTGACCTGTACTGGTAGGTTTAGTTTTAATCGGCCGTGCTAAGAAATTTAAATCGATTCTCCAAACTGATTTCTTCATTTACTCCTTCGCTGTTTTTTCCATGCGTTATTTGTCTCTTTCCCTTTTGTCTTCGAGTTACAAATCTATTTCAGACCGCGACGATATATCGTCCCTATGCGCATTTTCATGAACGACTCTGAAATTTTTCTCACTATCACGGCTTCATAAATATCCGGGTTGAATATAAATTTCCGATTTTCTATTTTCGTTCCAACATGCTCACATTTGCGACGCGTTCTCACAGTCGGATGACACACGCGCGTTTGTGCGAGTCGGTTCTATAAATTCGTAATTGCATAAATTCTCAAATTAGAATGCATTTTCAAGAGATTTCCGCGAGTGTCGATAAAGATACACGCGTTGTTTTTCCTTTCGCTGCTGTTTCGTTGCAAAAAAAAAATAAAAACGATGATGAAACAAAAGACACATAAACATACACGAGTATAGAACAAATATTTCATTCGTTAAATATAAAAATATAATTGTAACGAAAGAGTAGAAATAATTTATATATTTGTCGACGAGGATATTAAAAAAGTTTCACGGTGACTCGAATGTGTTGGTATTATTTTCGACCCAGTCTCGTACAAGGCTATGCGATATAAATTTTAAATGATAGAGCTCGAAATTCTCGAAAACAGCTGAAACTCGAGATTCGTAAATACAAAACTCGATAAAACGCGACGGTCGTGTCTCGCTACAAATGCTTAGAAGAACTGCTTCGAGCGCATTTAATTCCTGTCGATGTTGCAGTAATTGCTCATTAGAAGAAGCCTTATATTCATAGCTCGTGTTCATCAATGATAAACGTTTCAAACTTAATATCCCACGTCTCAAATTAGTCGCGACTGGCCACGATTATGTTTTGTCCATTACGTTGCCTAAGTTGTAATACAATACAACATTGGATACATATAAAATTTATTTTTATTTTAGAACTACGTTGCGAATGTAATTCGATTTAAAAAAATCATTTTTTTGACGTTATAATGACAATTATTGTTCAAAAAGAATTTTTGTCTTAAGCCAATTTTAAAGTCAATTAGAAAAGCAAACGAGAAATAATAAAATACTGCAGAAAATATATCGAGAATTTTATATATTTCAAATAGTTTTGCCAAAACTGGATTCATCGATTTGACTGATAAACAAATGATAAAAGAAATTATGTTGAAATCGAGGTATAATCGAGTGTTATAGTTATTATTATTTTCAGCATAAAAGTTATCGTTATTATTATTCTTGCAACTATCAAAATATTATCAACAGAAAATTGTGGCAAAATCTAAACACTGGAAAATGTGTCAGATAAATTAAAATCGTCGTTAGGAAAAAACCAAAATACGAATTTTTAGCCTCTTTCTGTGCTAAAAAAATTCTTCACTACGATGAAAATTACAAGTTTAATCCACTACGGATGTGTATATAAAACCGTGTAAATCACACGTATGCCGAGTTGAATGGAAAATCACAAACGATCAACGGATAATGCTATTAATCATTAGTTCAGGGTCACGCAATTAGTGGGTAAAAAAGAATACCCAATTGGCATGTGTTTCTACGTACGATATGTACGTGACCAATCCAACGATGTAGAACAAAAAAAAATACACTCGACGCAATACGATACGTCGATATAGGTATATACTTATATGTATAGATTAAAAAAAAATTGATTAAATTAATCTTTTTTGTTTTTTTATATGTAAATTTGCATCGTGTCCTCGCCATATCCTCTGTATGAATAATTTGGACAACAAATCACTTTAATTGGCTAAATCTCATTTTCAGGAGCACTCAGGAGAGGTTCATTGGACCCAGGAACGAGAAGACTGTCCCTTGGGACACCGGCAATACCGCACAGAGCATCGGATGCTTGTTTGGATCCGGTTCACGCGGCCATTTTATTCAGAGACGCGCGAGGGGTGAGTTTCGAATTTCCATTATTTTTATCATGAATGAATAAATTAGTACCTATATAAATTTATAACTTTCGTAACATCACGTTTTTGATATATTGTTGAAAACAATTTTTTTGTTTGTAAATATTTGCACACGTGACGATCTAATCGACGTGTAAATGAAAATTTACACATTTTTTAAAATGAATATTTAAGAAATTTATATCGTTAAAATAAATACATTCGTGAATTCTGATGTAATATTTCACTTGCGGGGAATTTGGAATAGTGTATGTTATTTATTTTAGGCACTCACATTTGCGACGTGTTTTGGTGAAGAATGTTTGACGTTATTGCTTCTAAACCGTACTGGCTATACGTGACGGTTTGCACGTACTCAAACACGCGGCTTAAACAAATTCACCCGCGCTGTATGAATGTAGGAAGGTGTTAGAATGTTTGCTGATAAAATCAATCGATCGATCGATTCATGGCCGATCGTTCGTCGGGCGGTAGCGCAACGAAATAAATATTAATTATCGAAAAAACTGGATATGTCTTCCGTACTTTCTGCGGAAGATTTAAAGGGTATATCTCGGGACAATTTAAGGTCAATAGGGTCAATAACTTCGTTGGAGAAGGTTTGCGGTCCAATTCTCGGATAGAAAACTTCATTGCCGACGATCTATGTCAGTCGGTAAATAAACGTAAAAAAACCGCGGAAAATCGCTTTTACCGTCCGTTGCAGGGTTTCTGTTTTTTTTTGCCTCCGAACATATCGGTGATTGGCCAATTCCTGCATAATCGACCACCAATTATCAAGGTGTTTACTTTATATGGCTCGTTCTTCGTTGATAATCCAGTCGGCACATTAGTGAATGATAAATCTGTCGGTAACCATGTAATCGTTCGAGAACGCACCATTTTTTTAAAACGCGTTTAAGATAAAACAGAAAACTGCAGCAAGAGGGAGCCGGATAGGTGAAAACTCTACTATTCCACTCGATATTTATACAGTTTAATTTTAGAAAAAAAAGTTTCGATACTTTACGCAAAAATAAAATGAAATAAGTTTTTATTATTTATTGATTCATTGAATAAAGTCGATAATATCGAATTCAATTCCAATTCGTTAGCTGTAATTTATTGATAAATAAATGATCTTTTTTTTAAATTACAATCTTGCTGTTTTCATTCCAATAACAACATTTATTTCTAGTTAATTAAATTTCTCGACTGACGGTTCTTCCGATAAAATATGGTCGTCTCTTTTTTTACATTCAATTTTTTTCGTGCTTGATCGATTTAGGCTTTAGACAACGGACTCTATATTAGGTCAACCCTTCGTTTCATTTCGTCAAATAATTTATCGAACTTCCTTGGAGCCAACCTTTCTCAATATTCAAAATAAATACGTTATTTATAAATTGGTCTCCCTCGGCAATATTCACGGGCAAGTTCAAGCCCCAACATGTGGTTTAAGGGCAGTGGAACGAAGCAGGTCGTTGCATTCCCATGGCGCAATCGATCGTGTCATGCGCAACGACTGTCGCTACTAAAAGACTCCCCCCTCCCAATGTATTTCTCTCAATAAAGTCGATTCAAACGTGAATGAATGTTCTTACAATTCATGCACTTTTCTTTCCAATGAAATTTTGCGAAGCGTCGAAAGTTTTTACAATTTTTCTCTTTTTTAACCGAAACGAAATTTGTATTTTTTATCCTAACAAACTAGACATTTTGCGAAAAATATTAAATCGTATTATCTTACATTAACATCATTTAACGTATTATAAATTTGTTATATTATCGTTACTTTCAAATGTCATTGATACGTTTCATATGTTGTACACCATTAATGTTAATTGAATGAAAAATTTATATTTTTACTACAATATATATCAAATGTATTATATGTAGTCATCTTAGCCACTTTTGGATGTAAACTGTCCCGTTTAACGTCCCCAGTTAATTAATAGTAGTCGAAGAAAATTATTTAATTCTTACAAAACATGATTTTTTATCTCTGAATATAAATCGTATCTCATGTTATATCAAAGTTACGACTATTTACACAATACTCTGTTCAAAATAAAACAATTGTTCATTTTGATTAAAAATAATATTTATAAGGAGCTATAACTCTTGAGGTTTAAAGTTTGTTTGAACAATCTCCTTTAAAAAAAAAGACTAATTTTTCTCGAATATTACAATTAAGTACGAGATAATAATCATACAAGATTAATCTTGTCTGACCATTTTACATCAAACCTATCTGATTATAATTATATTTTCTCACATAAAATAATTGAATTAAAAATAATTTGTAGGGGCTTAGAGAGATCCGATTACAATGCTGAAAAGCAATGGAACGAAAGGATCCAAACGAAAGATTAAATGCAGTTATTGGCTTTGCAACAAAAAATCGAACGAGATTTCAGTCAGAATTTAATTTCGTTGTTACCACAACGCGCAAAGGTCTCATGGCAATTAAAATCAACGACACGTTGATTTAAAAAGCCGATTCAAAGCCAATGTTTATCCGATTGTTATTCGTTAACCGTCAGTATTTCTTTTCACCCCATAGGGACGATTTGAGAATTTTTTATACCCGAGTGGGCTTGGGAAAGTGACTTGTGTAGCAAGAGAAGGATGGAAATAAGTCACATTTTTTTACCATTGCAAATGTCACTACAATCTCCCTCTTTCTATATTTCTAAAAATAATCGATCGAAATTTTTACATTGTCGTTTTGAGGATGGTTCCAAACAAAAACAAACATTAAGTATTATCTTATGAGAAAATAATTAAAAAACAATTAATCACCTATCCAATTATGTATAATCATTTCAAATGCGACAGTTACTTTTGTCGAATAATAAAAAATAATCGAGCACTTATTGTTTCCTTTTTAAACCTCATTTTTTTATTGAACGGGATGGATATATTTTAAATGATTCACTTTCTGTCGCCCCAAGTGACGATATTCCTGAGATAACATTATCTCACGCCTGACTTAAGTGTCCATTTAGATTTTCGAGTCGAATCGAGACTCTTAAATTACAAACTTAAAAGTTTTAATTAAACCTTATCGTTAGATTTATATGTAAGTTTGTTTTTAAGTGCTAACTGGAATTTGTACTTAAGTGCAACTCAAGTACGAATTCATTTAATTTAAATCTGCCCTTTTATATCCAGTTCTGTACTCGAACAGTGATTGAAGTCCTTGCACCTTGCTTAAATTTATTTTTAGACTTCTCGGTCCCTATCCTACCGTATTGAAACCATAAAAACACGACCGAATCTCGAATTTAAATTGTAAAGCTGGCTTTAACGTAGATTGATTCAAAAAATTGAACTTCGAATTCATTGTTCGCAATGCAAATTCAGACCCAAGTTCTTCTTTAAGAGTGACTCAAATTTTGATTCGCGTTATCGTCCGATTTCTTATCCGAGTCAAATAAATTATTAATCCTTCGATACTTATATAACAAGATCCAATTTTATATTCCATCTTTAAAAAAAATAAAAATTATAATTTACGTTTACACTACTCAAGTATTTCCCGTCGAAATATTCATATATGTTGTATAAATTATAATTTTTTTTAGCAATATCGCGACTTTTGACCCACTGCAATTTCAACTGCCGATTTTTCTTTTTTTAATTCCTGTTACAACATTGTAGGAGAAGGTGGTACAAAATGATCCCTCGAGGTAAAACGATCCCCGGCTGTTATACCGACTTAATATCGGAATCTAGGATATTTTCAGTGAATTTCGTGCTCCTACGGCCAAGCCATACAATCTCTATCAGTGTCGTGGCGTCGTTGGCAGTGGAAAAGTTTTTATCACAAAATATTCAAAATTAATGTGCTCGATCTAAAGTAAGCCATTATTTGACATTATGTAGCTTTAGTCTACGTACATATTATGTCATAGCTGTGTTTGTCTCATTTTCTGTTACCAATTAGCAATGGAATTAACCGTCCTTCATTACAGTATTCGAAAAACATCGGTTATATTTTTATGTTTTTTGTTAATAAGGCATTTGGGGCAGAACGATCTCTTTATGGGGCGGGCAAAATGATCCCAGGATCATTTTACCCCGTGCCTACCTACTTCCAATCGTGAAGTATTTTATGCACAATTATAACTTAAATGTATGAATGGATATTATTAAACTTATCTTTATTTTGTTGCTAAAAATATTTAACTTTTTGAAATCATGCCGCGAAATTACATTCGAAAAACCACACGCCAGAACTGGAATAAATACGCCATGAGTTGTTTAAATTTGTTGCCTAGACTGAATCTACAATAAAACTACCAAAAAATATTATTGAATTTTTTATTTCTTGCTTGAATTTTGAATAGTGGGGTAAAATGATCCCGGGATCATTTTACCCGCACTGGGGGGATCATTTTGGACACCCGGGTGTCCAAAATGATCCCTTAGTAGACCTTCACAAAACAATTAATATAAATTAATCCTAATTGTTTTTGTGATTCAACGCTTACTAAATTTGTAGTTCGATTATATTTCCTATATAATCGAACTACAAATTTAGTAAACGTTGAATCACAAAAACAATTAGGATTAATTTATATTAATTGTTTTGTGTATGAATATTTAAAGTTTAAGAAAAATCTGTATACACCCGTTTTACAGCTGTCTTCCCTTAGGGGGATCATTTTGTACCACCTTCCCCTATAATAAAGCATACGCTTTTTTCATCAGAATTTCTGTCCAACCAATGGGAAATTCGTGTTCTCTGCTTTAAATGAGAAAGAGAAGAATCAGATTGAAGCGTTTCGAACTCCGTGGCTCGACAGAGCTTGTGCGAGTTAGTCTCTCGCTCATGGCACTCTCGTGTGGCCAGGCCACAGATAATATTGAAACTTGTTTGTTCATTCGTTTCGTTGAGGCGCTTTATCGCTGTTTATATGCTCCGTCCTGCATATTTTATCGAAGATACGTTTATACATGAACACACACATATATATGTACGTGACGGACTCGACATTCTACTCTTCGATGCGTCGAAAACAAAGCTAATTTGTCCACGATATGGTTAACCCGAATAATTTTCTTTTTAAAGAATTCTTCGTTCATGCAATATTTTCAATAGTTAATTAGAATTTTTATTCGTTTAATTACGTGGCTGTAGCAATATCGTAACAATCTATTTATTTATTTAATATTATTAAATTTATTTCATTTTACTTCATTCACGTTTCTAATACGATAAGAGTTATAGAAAGTGTTAAAACGTTTTTCTATGAGCAATAATTTTTTTTTGCTTTGCTTATATTACTTCAAAGCTCAAATTCCCTACGATGTTTAAATCGAAAACATTATTTCGTTTCTCCTCAGCAAACAAATCTTCGTCGATCAAAAATCGGATTAATCCACAAATTTGCTTCAGCGAATTTTTTTATCACGCTGCATCATTAAGACACAAGATTTATAACTATTTTTTCGTAAATTCGTAGATCGATAAAGATTCAATGTTTTTTTAAAATCTTATTAATTTTATCGATCATCGCCCAATTCAATACCAATCATTATTCTATTATATATTAGACCATAAATATAAAAAAAATAATGAAGAGAAATAATCAAAAGAAATAATCAAGAGAGATCATTATGAAATATAACAAATTATTTTATAATTTCACAACGTCGTTCATTCGTTGAAATAATTCCGATCTCGATACGGGAAGTAAGGTGCGCATTTTTCGAACGTTAGCGAGCGGAAATTTTCAAGTGACGTTACCTGACCACGCTGCCGGCAACAGCTGACTATCGCAGCTCAGGCATTGCTCCTGCTTTTCCCTGTACATATAGACATGCTTCGCAACCATACATTTCTCTCCTCCTTTATCATTCTCTCTCTGTCGTTGCCATCGATATCCCACTCGTTTCTACTCATCACTCTCAAACCCCCTCTCTCACATCCACGCAACAAGCGCACACCCGTAGACGCGCATGCGCGCGCATGCGCACACGCGCCTGCACGATCCCGCGTACACGACACACGTGCATGCGCACGTTCCCGTACACACAACGCCTCTTTTCCTCTCATTCCGCACCGCGCACATATCCCGTGCGCGTAGCTCGCTGCTCTGCTTGATTCTGCTTCTGCTTCTCGCTACTACACTACTACTACTACTACTACTACTACTACTACTAGTACTGATTCTGCTGCTGCTGCTGTGGCGAACGTTGCGTTACTCCGCTATGTAGATACACGCCTTGCGACTTCGGGCTCTGTTAGGTTGGCTGGCACAGAGGCCGGTAAGCATCTCGCGCGATCCAGTACTCCGCGAGCCGCGTCTCGTGCTTCAGGGTCATGTAATCAATCCCCCCTCCCCCTGGTGTTGTCCATCTCGCTATTTAAACATCGTCCCGTTAATCATTTTCGTCGAATTTCGTTATTGGGTACCAAAATTTCTTTATTTTCTTACAATTGTCCAAAAGACGATTGGAATCCGGTACGATTCGAAAAGAAAAAGAAAAAAAACAAATGATCACTGTTCGAAAGGATCGTGCGAGTTGATAAAGGCGCGCGATATATTCTACACGTATTCTTCGTCTACGCGGACTGTGCGTCGACCTCGCGAAAACTGCGCTCCTCCCCCACCTATTCCCGTTTGTTTCTTTTCACGCACCAATAACGGTTCAGTGACGTGGTGTGAGTCGTACGCATCGTTCGCGAGTTCGAAAACTTGAAGAAGCTTCCCCAATTTTTTCTTCGCTCTCGAGCCTTTCGAAAGAAGCAAAATACGAAAGAGAAAATATTGTTGACTGTTGTTATTCGAATTTTTTCTTTTTTTTTTCTTTTTTTTGTTCGGTGCGTTTATTTGCTTCGCTCGCAAATGTGAAAATTGTGGAAGAAATGAGTATTCGGTCGTGGACACCTGCTGCTTGTTTTGCGCGTCTCGGACTCTTTTCTGCGTCGTGCCGGTCTCGCGTAGTGCGACGCTCGTGACAATTGTTTTGTTATCGACGATTCGATGGTTTCTCTGGGGATATGTTACAGCTATTTTTGTTACGTGATTCGGGACGTTCTTATCGGTAATTGGGGTTCTTTTTTTTTAATTACGCGTCGACTCGGTTTGAGAAATTTTTTTTAAACTGACTTTCCACTCCACTGGATAAAAATGCATTATTACAATTAAATTTTGTGATTAATTTATTTCGTTGAGTTCCTTGGCGAATTTATGCTTGAAAATAGTTCTTAGATAAATAATGTTTTTTTTTCTTTCGAAATCTTACAATTTTTGGTTCCAACTATTTTTTTGGGTTATCTGTGGAGTGAAGTCAATTTTTCAGCATCTCTTACAATTAGCTAATTAGGTACAATTTATATTGCACGAAATATTAAGTTTTCGTTCTGTACAGTTCAATTTACCGAAATTGTCTCTATTGAACGTCCATTTGGTTTATTGATCATCGCGACGTCTACTCCGAATAATCATCCACGTATAAAAAAATTGATTATCTTTTTTTCTACTGCCTCTCCACTCTTGTTTACCATTTTTTGTTACATTTTGTGTAATTTTCATGTTATTCATGGGAGTAAATTGATTTCTTCCTTAAAGGCTTTTGCTACGCTCGTACATATGTTTACATTTTCATAAATGTATAATATGTGGGCGGGGGTCATTCCATGCCAACTGTTGCATTATCCGACAAATACCCTGATTGATAAATTTGTAAATCTCCTTGCATTATATTTGCCAAAAATAATCGATTTTGGGTTAATAAACGTCCATTTTCTGAAAATTTGTTCATTTTTTAGAAAATCTGAGATTTTTTATGAAATGCCACGTATAAAAAATTGATTATCTTTTTTTCTACTGCCTCTCCACTCTTGTTTACCATTTTTTGTTACATTTTGTGTAATTTTCATGTTATTCATGGGAGTAAATTGATTTCTTCCTTAAAGGCTTTTGCTACGCTCGTACATATGTTTACATTTTCATAAATGTATAATATGTGGGCGGGGGTCATTCCATGCCAACTGTTGCATTATCCGACAAATACCCTGATTGATAAATTTGTAAATCTCCTTGCATTATATTTGCCAAAAATAATCGATTTTGGGTTAATAAACGTCCATTTTCTGAAAATTTGTTCAATTTTTTTGAAAATCTGAGATTTTTTATGAAATGCCACGTATACAAAAATGATTATCTTTTTTCTACTGTGTCTGCACTCTTGTTTACCATTTTTTGTTACATTTTGTGTAATTTTCATGTTATTCGTGGGAGTAAATTGATTTCTTCCTTAGAGGCTTTTGCTACGCTCGTACATATGTTTACATTTTCATAAATGTATAATATGTGGACGGGGTTCATTCCATGCCAACTGTTGCATTATCCGACAAATACCCTGATTGATAAATTTGTAAATCTCCTTGCATTATATTTGCCAAAAATAATCGATTTTGGGTTAATAAACGTCCATTTTCTGAAAATTTGTTCAATTTTTTTGAAAATCTGAGATTTTTTATGAAATGCCACGTATACAAAAATGATTATCTTTTTTCTACTGTGTCTGCACTCTTGTTTACCATTTTTTGTTACATTTTGTGTAATTTTCATGTTATTCGTGGGAGTAAATTGATTTCTTCCTTAGAGGCTTTTGCTACGCTCGTACATATATTTACATTTTCATAAATGTATAATATGTGGACGGGGGTCATTCCATGCCAACTGTTGCATTATCCGACAAATACCCTGATTGATAAATTTGTAAATCTCCTTGCATTATATTTGCCAAAAATAATCGATTTTGGGTTAATAAACGTCCATTTTCTGAAAATTTGTTCATTTTTTAGAAAATCTGAGATTTTTTATGAAATGCCACGAACAGGCCATAATTTTATTTACAATAATAACAAAAATAAGATAGAAATGAACGATACGCTTTGATCCTCTTGTAGTTGCAAACACATCTTGGGAATATCAAAAATAATTGTCGACAGTTTAAAAATGATGCGAATCGTCGATAAAATCTGTTTTGGCCAATGGAGTATTTTCTAAAATGCACAATCACGACCGTATCGTAAACTTTTTCAAAATCCGCAAAGAACAATTAATTAAAACCGCGAAAACGTAAACGAAAAGTCATTTGCCAACTTTAACACATAGTTTGAAAATATTTACATAAAATTTCGAATTCTTTGACATTTGTCAACAAATTCAAAATATATGTATTACGATTCAAAAATACCAATCAAAAAACGAGGTTTCTTTTTTAACCCAAATACAGTTATAAATAGAAATCATCAACGAAAAGCGAGAGCCAAGTTTAATTATCGACATTACGTTGGCATGGAAAGCCCTATATGTGCAATCCCGCATACAAATCAACTACCGATACATCGTCGTACATCGCGATTATGGAAAATGATGATCAAAGCCAATCTCCCCCTCCTCTCAGTCGTTCTCGGATTCAATTAACGTTTGGAACATATTAAGCAAGGAATCTACACACGCAGCTCACTACTTTTGTTACAATGTCCCTTTACCACTAAGAGACATCGACTGACTCATTGAGCTGTATCCTCTTCGTGCGAGATGGCACGTAGCATCGCGAGTGACCCGTTTCCGAACCAAACGAGATAGAAATTAGCATGCATTTGCATAAAGAAGCTAGAGGTTATCGATTTGTATAAAATCATAGATACACTTTTTACGCTAAACATTTTATACCAATAGTTGAGCCGCGATAGTACATGAACAAACAAAATCGAATTTATAATGATTATTTGCTAATTTTCTAAAATATTAAACGTAGCTTAATAACGGGTGGAAGTTTAGCTCTATCTCCTTTACGCCAATAGCCGAGTGTAGTACATAATCTCACCACCGCGTTTACTGGCGGCCATCCATCCCCTCTTCTTGCCCTACTAACGTGCGGCGAATATTATAATGTACCCAGTGTCCTTTCGCGACTACCTTTCCTTCACTTTTCTCGTTTAATGGACATCATTTAATATCTACTCTAATATATTATATTTCGAAAGAATAACGGACGTACTGAAAAATTCAGCAAAACTGAGACATTTCATATTTATTCGCAATATTGCGAACGAGGAATAAAATAATAACTTTGGAATATTTCTGTAACGTTGAGTCTTCGTTCGAAGACTTCGTCGTTTGAATTATTTATTCGTCCGAATGGGAAACATTAATCAAACTATTTCGGTTATTACGCGAACGTCAAAATTTAATCGATGATTTATTTAAACCTTAAAAATAGGGAATAACGAATAACGAATTGTGCGAGTAGAGATTGTGCATACCAGAAAGAATCGCGGAAATATTTTTTTTCATAATGTACCCCTGATAATACGCTATGCATCTGGGTAGTTGTTGGGTCGATCTTTGCAACGTGTACCGTGCAGTTTCAAGGACACGAATCGGTAATCCTGGGAGCCTTGCATGTGTATGTACATTTGAGTTATAATTTAGTCGAATAACCAATGAATACGAAAGTTGAATATATCGCGATCTTATCGATCCTGTCCCCACTATTATCTGGGTTATTGCATCAAAGTGCTATCGAAGCAAAAGACTGATGGAAAATTTTGGATCTTAGAAGCTTTAAAAATGAAAAGAAATTATTTAAAATTATATCGAATGAATAAAATGAATTATTTTATTATAGAATATTAATAAATTCGATTTTGTCACAATAGTCAGAAGAAAACGTGAATAATAATTTCATTGGGATAAAAAATGTAACTGTATAATCGGATAACAAATTAATCTTATTTCGAATAATTTGTTATTTTTATTATTTCTTGATATATTCGTTGGCATAATTGAAGATTATTTTACCATCGTCATTCGGTTAGGTTTTTATTTACACATTATCATAATTTTAATTACATGGAAAAGTTTCACTATTTAATTGAACAAACAATTAGCCGTTACTCAACTGCGACACGAAGGTCGTCCCATCCTTATCGCATTTTATGAAATATTCGCTCTAGGATGAATATATGTTCGCGCGTATCTGTGTTGTTCATAGATGTCACTCGTACTTTGAGACCATACAAATATTCCTGTGGACATTGTTCGTTACTTGGATGTATTTTCAGACAAGGATAAATCGTATTTCATGTGTAAACAAAATATATTACAAATTTTATACTTTTAATCTATGTACCGACATTTTTCCAAAATACCAACATTATTTGCAGTACAAAACATTAATTCTCCATTTTACAATAATCCCATTTTTTAATACGAATGAGACACGGAAAGATTTTTTAATATCAACAGTCCTCTCTAGTCCAGAACCCATGTAATTATAAGTAAATCAAACACTGCGAAAAATTTGAAAACAATAATTAAAGTTCTTGAATTTAGGAATACAAAATTTTCACAAAACAACAATTTTTTATGCAGTTAATTTATTTATTTATGCTTCTCTGAATTCTTACAGTCAACAATACATTTTTTTGCTGCGAAGGTTTTACATAAAAACATTTTTCTCGGAATAATTTATCATCTTTATATACTGCAAAAATAATATTTTTATCCATTTTTTAAAGACGTGTTTAAGTACACGTATGTGTCAATAATATGTATAAATATCTTGATAAAATTCCGCCTCCCAGGTGTAAGTAACGATATTTTATATAGTTACAAAAATTTTGGTAAAGACAGTCGCGCTTATTATTTGGAAAAATTGCTCGAACGTTTGTACAGTGAAATGTAAACTAAATTCAACTATTATCAAGTATTTTCTATTAGGCAGCTTCTCAATAATATTTAATGGCCTTAAAAAAAAATACGTAAGAACTTTGTACTTTTAGAACGAGGAGAGAGAGAGAGAGAAAAAATAGGAGATGCTATACGCGTAACGTCCATACTGGGCAGGAATCCTCCGTTTTATGATGTTATACGCAACCTTCGACTCTGGACCCCGCGTTGCTTTTCAGTGTTTAACTCTCTTGATCGTCAAACGAGAAGATAGCCGATGGTGAGAGAAAGACAGAGAATACAGAAAAGTGGATAGGGAGAAAAAAATGACCGACAAAGAAAAATACTCGGTCGGAGCAGCCGAACGGTGTCAAGCGTGGCAAGATAAAACAAAAGATACATAAATAACGAACTGATTACACACGATGATTTGGGACGAATCGAGACCGGGAGACGAACCCTCCGACTGGACAGAATTTTGCGTATACAGGAATTACAGTATCAATCTGCATTGGTCTAATTGAAATTCTCGAAATTGTGTTACTATTTGTCTTAATAATATTTTACATGAAGTAAACACTAAATTTATAATCATTACTATATAAACGATATTTTGTTTTCGTGCGTTATGACATAAAAATGCAAATTTTTAGTAATTATAATGACGAAACAATAACGTTCGGTAATTAATGAATTAATGTTTATCAAATAGACTCTTAAATCTAAATTATTTTTGAGTATTGATGAAAATCACATAAGAAAAATGTTTCAACAAACTTTCACAAAATTCAATTTGAATAAAAAAAATATTTTCTTTTTATTCGGCAAAGAATTTACGATAATAAATATGAGAAAAATCATTTGGTACGATCGAATCGGAAAATAACTGTAAATATTATTAAGCTCATATTTTTATGAAATTTAATATCAACTTTATTAGTGACGGAATGATTGGCCGTTGAAATGACTCGACATGAAATATCCCATGTACGACTAAACACCCTCCATGTCGTATAATTCCACGTAGTGTGACGATAAGATGTCAACAGGTTGTTTTTCTCACTCCGAGCTCCAATGGAGGTTCCGATCATTTTTAGAAATACCTAAATGGACACGTATTTGGCGCCTATTACGAGGCCATTAATAGACTTCTCGTATAATCGGAAGACCGACGTATGGTCTCCGATACCCGTGGTGACAATTTCGCTTAATAAAGTTTTTTTTTATTACACCTCGAGCATACGATAAATATATAACAGTATGATCGATTATTAAGAACTCGATAATTATTCAATTATTAGAAGAACAATGCCGGTTATACAATAAAACTGTCCTTAACCAATATTTTCTTCTTTGAGATACGCTCGTTTTCATAATTTACTAAACATTGAGATTGCTACAACAAAATCGATTAGAAAATAATAAAAATAAAAATTCAATATACTTGTCTGCTTTCTTTCATCATAATGATCGGTTGACAATTAGATCATAAACGTTAATTAAAAACAAACAAAAAATAATTAAAATTATATTCTCGAGGGATTATCAATTATTGAAGATTAAAATTAACGCCACCTATTTTTATGTATAGTTTCAACCGGACGGAATATTAAAATGTATTTACCTCGCAGTAATTTACATTTGATTTGTTTCGTTATCGTTTATAATGAATAGTAATTAAAACGATTTTTGTTCGTGTTTGATAAATAATTCAAATGCATACAAGTCTCGAACGTCGCCCGTAAAAAGGTTGACGTTGTTGTTATTACCTTGTAAAAAAATTGGGAGTTGCAATAAATGTCTCGGTTACGACCGGCATTAAAAATACTCGGAAACCGATCGGGCTTGAACTCCCGCGTGAAATTTTGCCGCTCGAATTATTAATAGCACTCGATGATATATACACCGAGATGCCGGTGCAACTCGGTCAAGTTTCTTTAATATCTATTCCACTTTTTATTTTTCAACTCGCGATGCCCGCGATTTATAGAACCAATTCAAATTCAAGTGTAAATTAATGCCAAACAAAAATCCAAACCATTTTTAAGCCATTGTTTTGCACAATTTACATTGTATTTATTCACGCGTATAACTTTTATATTTTTTATTGCATGCAAAATTAAATATAAATTCATTGAAAAAACAGTCTGGAAATAATTTTGAAATAATCGTTTGGATGATTTACATTGAATAAAAAAATTATTATTCGGAATGGTTTACAATCTGTTTATCTGGATTAATCAATCAAATTTATATAATTGTATTATGTTCGTTTTTAGTACGGATAAAATAATATTTCTCCGCAAACGGTGAAAATTAAATGATTATTTATCATTTCGGAAATTAGTATTTGATTTTTTACACGATCCCATAAAATTTCTTTTTAACTTGCGTTATAGTTTAACCGAATATGCATATTAGTAGTATTCTCTGCTTACTCGCATGGCACGTGAGTCGTCTTGGTGAACTAAGTGTTTGAGTGTCCTCGCGTTCACTTCTTTATACCGCCTACGTATATTTATTAAGTCTCGTTTGCCATTTGTAATATCGCGTGGGGTCAGTCTCGTTCATTCTCCTTTTTACGATTCTTGTCACGAATGGAATAAAGCACCAGAGACGAGAGACCGTATCGTTGGATAGAAACACACCACCTCGAGGTAATCGAGACAAAGAAACGAATCCAGGGAGGAAGAGAGAGAGAGCACTATGAAATATTAACTTCAAGAATATATCGTAGAACTCTGTCTTATTTTTACCAGTCAATTCCCTCGGATCATTAAAAAAAACTATTTTCTCAAAAATAATGGCATTTGTTTAATTTTCTTCTTACTAAATGTTGAGCCAAGCCAACGGGCAGACACGTCCTAAAAATTTAAATCAGTGCACGTCGGTCCAATATTGAAAGTATATCTGCATTAACCTCTTATAGGACGAGTTATGAAGGACATGGGAAAAAAGATTTTTTTTAAGCGTGAACCTCTTTTATTTGCTCCCTTACCGCATTCAAGATTTAGTAGCCATATATGGCTTTGCATGCGGTAAGGGGTGAAGGAATTTATCCGACCAGAATTGTCTGAATCTGTGAAAAACAGATAAAAATTAAAAGTTTCAAATGTGAATTTTCTCCAAATGCCCTTATTTAGTCATTATCCTGTTTGTTCCCCGCTCATATCCTACTCAACATTATCTTTATCCTTAAAAAAACTTAACGATCTGGAAATTGTCATGAAGTATTTCAAAAAAATGGTTTGTCAACAAACGTAATATTTCAAAAATTTATATCTCTTGATTGGCTCGATTAAGAATTTCAAAAAATAAGAGAGGCTGGTCTCAACCAGTACCAAAAGAAAAAAATTCAAAAAAATCGAAGTTGCAAAAGCTACATGGTGTCTGATTTGACGTAAAATGCCCCATATATATAGAGAGAGAGAGACTTACGCAGTTTGTGCGAAGAATAACATGATTGCACTGTCAACGAGCTGGTGTTTTTTTGTTTCCATTACCTATCATTTGACTTTGACATTCCTTTACCTCATCTTATACACCTCAAAGAAACACGTAACGTGAAGCATCTATGGCCTGATTTATTATCGTCGAGTACGTTAAATATTCCCCGACAATCGTTTGATTGGAAAAAACAAATGACGCACGATCCATTATAAACAACGAAATAATTAGGTATTTCTATATTTCTCCTTTTAAATATCAGTATCAATAATTAATTACTTATTAAATTATTTCGATTGTTCGGTAACTTTGATTATAAATTCACACGTAATTATCCCAAATAGTTTTTAATTACATTCAAAAGTCGTAACTTCCATTTTTTTCTTCATCTCAATTACTTCTTTGATTAATTCATCAAAAAATCATTTTTATTGCCTTCGTGCCATGCCTGGTACGGACATAGCATTGATTTTAATCTCACAGTTACATCGTACCCGTCGGCTACGTAAACAAGACGTCCAATTGTATTGCCAATCACACTACGCTAATATTTTTAACGCAATCTCTATAAAAAAAGGAAACTTCTCGATCCGAGTTGTCGACGCGCCTGCAGTCAGGATGCAAATATACGTGTCAGCGAGATTGTTACATATATACATATAATCGTATGCACACACGCATGACGATAGAGCACAAGAAATGCCCGAAGGCAGGCGCTATATATAATATAACGTTCCGATACTCGCCGTTGCATCGTGTAACATTCTCCGTCAACGTCTGCAATACGGGGGCAATGTTTACTTTTTCTCGCGGCCTAACACCACTCGTTTTTATACCTTGTATATATATACAACGTTATTATAGCACGGTGCGTTCTCACGATTTTGGGCGAGGGCCAATACGACGTGTGCCAAATTGTTACTTTCGATTTTCGCAACTCCCGTGAAATTATTAATCGTAAGATAGTTGAGGACAATTCTTTAAAAAGTCCTCGGACGAAGTTTTAATTGCGATTGTTTACAGCTATTATAAAAAGAGAAATTAAATATTCGTCGACCTTGAATATCGCGAAAATTCACGCTTTTAAATCGATGAATTCATATAAGTGGAAGCGTGTTTATAGGAAGAATTAGTTAAATTTGTAAATATATTTTTTTAACCAAAACACCAAACGACCAGGAGACTATGACATTGAAAATTCGAAATGTATGTTTCAAATTATTCCTGCGTACATTTATGCGATAATGCTAAATTTATTGACGTGAGATGAAATAATAATTCGAGATATTATCGTCACTACGGTTAGTGCCAAACCGCTTCGTTATTAAAACCGTGCAATAAATTTTAACTCGTTGGCTGAAACTTTGCTCGAATTATCTTGACACAGCCACACCCGTGACGATGGATTTAGAAATTTTCCAAAAACGTTAGTACATCGTAGAAGCACAACCTCTTACTAACGAGTCAGAATTACTTCGAGCAAATGTACTCTGCAGTATAAATTTGGAACCAAATCAGAAATTTCATATTTTACGTTTTAATATTTACAATTTTATCAATATGGAATATTCAGATTATTTCACAAGCATCACGCCATATGTTCCATCCCTGAAGATCTACGAATCGGAAACGCGAGGGGTGGGCCAAAGTTTACCAGACCTGCGTCTGTATCAATTTACCCATAGGAACGATTAAATTTGACCTTTATACCGAGCAAAATTGCGTCTCGATTTATCGACGCGTGTTTGCTCTCAAATCTTTCAACCGAGAGATCAAATCTTGTCGAATAAACACTGAATATACGTATACAAAGTGCATAGTGCGCGCTGATTTCTGGCCCAACGACAATTTTCCGTGCTACACTTCATTGCAACATCCGCAGAGCTATTTCGAACCTTCGTCGCCCTCCTCTCGCTTCGTTATTTTCGAACCTCGTCGTACACTCGTTGATCGATAATAAATTTCTCTTTTTCGTCTTTGAAAGTGAGAAAAAAAAAGAAAAAAAAATTTTTTTGCCTCGTTCTTGACGCAAGGTAAACATGGTATTTGGAAAACTCGACAAAAACATCGACACAGTAAAATGTATTTGACACAAAGTTTCGTGACGACGAGGACGGAGACGAAAGCTCACAGACATGTTTCCTTCAGAGTCCGGTTTCGGCCTAAGTCTCGCCCGAGTCAGACTTAAGGAATGTTGTTTGTCGGACGAGTTAATTTATTTCAATCTCAATTCTCACGTCGCCCCTCGTTCGTATTCCTCCGCAATGCCGTGTACATACCGTATTTATATCGTATATTTATATAAATATGTGTATACAATCGTTGTATACTGCATTTATTTATTTATGTAAATATATGCGATGTGTATAGTGCATTTATATTCGTTATATTTACGTATACACATATCGATATAATAAAAAGATTCCTCCAACTTCGTCGTATACAAGGGTCGAGGACTGGCTGGTAATCCCCCCCCCCCGCCGCAATAAAGTAAAAAAATCATTGCCCACATAAAATCATGAAAAATAAGCTATTCGTTTTTAAAATTTATATTCAAAGTATCGAACTGTATCAACGATTGATAAACTGGTATTCGTATCCAAAAATACGTTGAAACGAAAATTGGACTTTAGAGTCGAACGTATACATAAATGTTGACTCTATTATCCATCGAAGGAAGTAGTCAATAGACAATGTGAAAATTGGGATCGCTTGCTGAGGAATCTTGAGACGTCTTGTTAGCTTTACTGGTTTAATTAATAATTTTACAAAAATGAGAAAGCCTCAACTTAATTGTTTACATTAAACGATACATTTTATCATACATTTCAATCTTACTTAACTTCCTTGAGGGTAAAATCATGGTGTCGTTACATTCGCGAAATGAATAAAGGCAAGGAGTAGCTAATGTCATCCAACGGCTAAAGTTGAGGAGGGGCCAAGTGACGGATTGGTTAAAAGTCGGCGAATGACTACATTGATAGCAGGGGTCCTTAGAGCCGATAGCGAAAATTGAAATGCTTTTTTCGTTTTGTCTCGTAAAGACATATCGATCTCCTCATTCGAATCTGTTGATGTATCGATTGGTAAAATCTTGTTCTTCTCGCACGTTCGGACTCTGTGATACTTTTTTCATTTTCTTTTCCTAATCATTACGCACTCATCCGCCCACTAACATCCCTTGCAACAATTTAGTAAAACAAAAAAAGTGTTAATTTTTTTAATTTGATAAAATATGTCATACGTTATAATCGTCTTTTTTAGATCAATCGAACTGTCCAAATACCCTGAAATAAAAGAGAGAGAAAAGGAAGATTCTAGTTGAAGTGACTTTATGATTTATCAGGACTCGTAAAAACATTAAAAACTGCACAGTGACAGTAAAAATAAAATTGTAAAACGTTTTTTAAAAAAATTGTGAAATGTGTGCCATTGGCTTTCTCAATATGAAGCTGAGATAACAAATTTCGAAAATGTGTTTCATACGATGCCTGTTGATATCGATGTGCAATTATTTTTTGACCCTCACTTGAGGGTCTCGAGAGGATCGGCGAAAGACAATAGTGGCAAAAAAATGTGTCGAACGGACGATTCAGTGACTCGTACGATCTATCAGGTCGTCCTGTAGTGTTTTCAGTACGAACTAAATCAAACTAAATTCCTTTATCGTCATTATACCAAACTTTTCCATCATTATGAATTTTTTTTACTAATTATGAAGATTTTAGTTTTTTATGTGAATAAGAGTCGTTAAGTGATGAATTCTCGGAGCTTGTAGATTAAAGCGTCGTTCCTTTATTGTACCAAATATTGATTAAACAACGCGAAAAATTGGGGTACATTTCGAGACGTTGAGACTCACCTACGACTAGGATGGTGTAATCGCGATCTCGTGAACGCGTAGTGCTCGTGCGTGAGTAAGAAGAGAGAGCGAGAGAGAGACAGAGAGGATGCTTTTTAGACGTCAGGGCAGTGACTCGAGCAATGGACCCGGCGGGACCGGAAGTGCCGGGAAGACATCGCCCAACGGGCCGGATGTCTCGGTCCAATCCACAACTACATCCGGCTCGACCGTCGGTCTCTTGGCACACTGGTGCGCAAAGATTGCGACTAATGTGAAGAAACGTCAAAATTTTAGTCCACGAACGTTGCTGAAAAAATCGTTGGTACGATTGACATTTGAAATTAGAAAAAAATTGAATAATCATTTTTTGGAAAATTAAATTCCCGTTAAGTGGCCAAAATAATAATAGGTTTATAACGAGATCGTTATAAATGGTCGCACCAAATGTTTAATTATACGAAAAAGATTTTTTTCGTATTCGTTTTACAATTTTCGATTAAAAAACCACTACAAATCGTATTTTTAACCGTTTTTTTAAATCGTCGCCTGTCGAGGTTTCTGGTATAATAGAGCTTTTTTCCAAGAGGTTCAACATTTTTATTGACATAATAATGGTCTTCATTATCGATCACTTTGCTTCTAAAATGAAAGGTGATCTTGATTATGATGCTATTATCAAAAAATCATCAGTCTGATCTAATTGTTACTTTCGTATTTTATTTTTCAGCTGCCAGTGGTCGATCCCTTCTTGGAAAAGGTCTCACTCTCCGATCTTGGTGAGTATAATCAATTATCAAGTACAATCGAGTACAATCAACTTCAATTAACGAATACCTACTTGGTCAACCATATTCCTCGGGTCGTCGTATTTTTAATGTCACGTTGTCACGAGCCGCGATTTTCATCGAAAAATAGATGAATGTATTTTCCCCCATGAGGGATTGAAAATGCTTCTTTTTCGGAACGTTTTTTTACGGCGAGGAAGAATCATCCGCTTGAGCCAAGAGATAACGACCAACCATTTACAATTTTTGTTCGCCGTCCTGATTTCCTCAACAACTTATATCTCGTGTAATTGTTCATTTCCCACGAATACGCGCGAACTTCCGCACGATATCTCGCGTTTCTCCTCTCAATCCCGTCTCGAGCGCTCCCTTTCTGCCACAGATTTTGCTGCAAGCGGAGACATTCAAGATTGTAACTAAAAAATAGACACCCACGCAGCGACCTCTGTAACTACTTTTCCGCTTGGACGGAGACCACGGTTAAAGGAGAGCTCTCTGCGAAGCAATGCCGATGTAGGGTTTTTTATTTTATTTTCACCGTGATAATTAAAGAGAGAGAGGAGAAAAACCGTCAGGTGCTCAGGTTCTCTCTCTTTCAAAGAAAATGAGAAAAAATGGCCAACAAGGTATTCCTCGAATATCATGGAAAGAACTGAGAATCAAGTCAACACGAACAAGCCTTTAATGGAACGAAGCGTAAAAATTTCGTAACAATTTAGTTGAAATTTTCGACGCTAGAGAGATGGCCCCTGCGCGCTCATTGACGTAAACGATAACGCAGCGAGACAGCTGTTAACCCACAGTTTAATTTTCAAATATATACACTCGGGTACAATGAAATCGCACGTGTGAAGATTTTTTGCCAAATTGATTTATTTTTCCAATTTAAAAAAAGTGAGCTTTTTATTTTAATGTGAAGTCATAATACAACACTGTTCTCCCTTTTCCCTATGGAAAGACCAGAATCTCATGGAAGGGTCGTTCGTATCGCCATAGAAGAGAGAATTTTTTGATCCCTTGTTCTTAAGAATATTTCCCAAATATCGCCATTGATTCAGTATCCTAAAACACATTGTTCTCCCCTTGAGTCCAAGCTGGAATCGGTGTCTTTATCAACAACAGTGAATTAACCAGTTCCCGAATTACTTCGTTAATTAAACATAGACTAGGATAAAGGACACTCTGTTCATTATTTTAATAAAAATTCATGCCGGAATTACGAAAAACAAGTGTTTAGCTATTTCGGGGTTAAGTTCGCGACAAGCTCAAACCTAAAAATTCAATAAAACAATTATACTTTTTTCTGATTTCTACAGCATTTCAATAAAATTATAAACAAGATATCCATCGTTAATATGAGTATTATAATTCCAGAGATGTAAACAAGTTGATTAGCTAATAGCGATTTAATTCGGTGTCTAGCAATTTTATTTTCCATTGGCACAAAGGAAACCGTAAGAAGATTTCATGAATGGACCACTGGTTTCATTGTTGGTTTTGGCAATATTCAAAGCGTTGAAACCAGCCCCCCTCCTCCCATCATATTCGCACAATGTGCTGACAAATCAGTGTAATAATTTATATAACGCACAAAATTTAATAGTCATTGGACAAAGACATCCGCTACGCTGAGGTAGTTGTTCTATCGATAAAGCCTCGAAATATCCGATAACCGTACTGGCCCACTCGGGATTTTTCACTTTATGAATTGGCTCGTATCTCGTAGGTAGGTCAAGCGGTTCACCGAACTAAACTCAAGCTTTTCGCGACATTTCCACGAGTTAAAATTTCATTTGTCGAACCCACAGTCCAGTTGCGACAGAGCTTCCTTAAGTGGTCCATCCATGTGGTAACTCTGCCACGTGCGGCCTAGGTCTGTTAAAAGTTCCGAGAAACGCTTGACCGATCGACACAACTCGGCGCACTCGATTCCTGTTAACAAAATGAACTGCGAGTATATAAAAGCCAATATACCGAAGAGTTTCCACGATCGATGAGGGCAACCATGACCCTGACCGACATATTCGTTCCATCCTCCGATCGGGAAAGAGTGCAGTCCTTTGATCCAGTTTCGCTGGAGTGGGACGAATACAAAGCTGTTTTTCCATTAACCTCCCTTCGGTAAACCCGATTATGTGCCGGGTGTTCTTTATCGGTGCAACGAGATGTTTGCAAGCCCTAAAGTGAATTCATGTGCGTTCGATCGAAAAGAAACATCAACGATCCGGTCGGAAGAGGCTCTTCGTAATGGTACACCACGGACCAGACCTATACACCACTGTGGCCTTGACCCAGGAGAGTTTTCTAAATTTAGGTGATCGCTCATAAACCGCTCTTCTTGTTGACTCCGATCTCCAACTTGGAATATTATAAACATGGGATTCCCATCCATTTCTGCTCTGCCATAATGTCGTTGCATCAAAGCGATCTTTACCGATCAAACCATCTGTGAATACATACACACGCCACTGACTAAGACGCGGGCAAGTTTACTATTAATTGAAAATAAGACCTACCTGAAGCACGAAAAACTTACTTTGATGGAATAGACTGATCAATTTTGACGCAAAGAACAGGATTAACGGGCGGTTTTAACCTTTTGGAGGACAAATTCTTTGAGTGTGAAGAGAAAACGATTCAAAAAATGTTTTTTTAAATTATAATTTTAATTGAAACTAAAAACTACAAGTACACTCGTGCTTCAATGTTTATGAAGAAATTTATGAATGGATTACCTAGCTTTTCATATATGGGAGGTTCCATTGGAAAGGTTTGGGCAAATTGTATTCGCAAGGTCATAAAATGGGAACCGACAAGTTCGTAACCGAATCGATTAGTCCATTAATGAAGGGTAAAAACAGTCTTTAGTAGGGAGATTTTAGTTGAGAAATGTCATCGTAAATGGACCATTGACAAATCTTGATGCGATACGTCTCCCAGAATTAGAATACCCAATGGAGCGGGCCTTTGTGCATTTTGAAGGGCACCAATAGACCACGTGGAATGTTACAAGTTGGCTAATTAGATATCATGTTAATATCAATCGCGAAAAATTTTAGACAACTCAACTGATTATTTGAATCGGCCACTTATTGTGTTAGACCCAGCAACAAATGCTAGTCGACCTCGTGATCCCGAGAAATCGGCAGATAAACTACTTAAACTAAATTTGTGGGTAAACATCAATAATCCATCGTCTAAAAATAATTAAAAAATAGTACTAAGCAACTTATGCGAATGACGATTTTTTTAAAAAAATAAGCGGTCCATTCGTTAAGCTTCGTTGATGACAGCCATGAATTTAATGATTGGACCTTACTCCGTTCACTTTATCCTTTTGTGGTAACATTTTTCATTTTTTATTTTCACAATAACAGAGAGATTAAAAACATTTTACTGCCAGATGCATACAATAAATATCTTTCGTGTAATATTCCCGTAAAAAGATTGTCAAACGAAAATGGAAGTCCGGAATTCCATGGTATATGATTCACGTAAGAAATACTTTGACGCTCTATCAGCAATACCGATAAGAACCGTATTCAAGAGCGTCCGAAGTAAAAATTTTATTCCCGGAGTTCGATCTCATGAAAATTAAAACTGTCTGCAAAATATCTTTAAAAAAGAAATATATAACGTGTCAAATATGAAATTGAATAAAAATCGAATAAATAAATATGACAACAAAAATCCTCGTTACGTCAAATTTTGTCAACAAGACTGATCGCCTCAATTAAAACTTACTCTATCCGTTCCATTCGACATACGAGCCAATACAAAATTACCAAGTTCGTTGAACATATTTTACAACGTATTTTTATTTTTTTCACAAACGCTATGAATATGAATATGAAGCATCGATTTTCCAATATTCAATGTCGCCGTCGTTCGTGGACGCGCGATTTCTCGAAATAGCCCACGCGAATTCACATTGAAGAGAAACACTTTTAGGTTCCCCGGCTTCATTTTCATTATAGCTGACTACACACTTTTATATACTTCGAACGTCCTTCTCGATTGCTGTTTTTCTCATCTCTCGGTCACTTTTCGGTTATACATACGGGGTGGAAGGGCGTCAAGTTATTTCGGTCGTCGTCCGAGGAAGACTCGATTATCAGAGTACGAAGTAAACTCGATTACGCGTTATCACTACATATATATATATACCTGCATGTAGATTCATGTATATCATATATCGCCACGCGAGAGAGGTTCGCGTCGTTGCGTAATGCTAATCACGATAATGGGCACTATCGATTAACCAACCAGCCGTGAATACATCAGCTCCTACTCGTCACTTTTCTACAATTAAACGCCAGCGAGTCAACCTTGTCGTCGAGACACTCACGAAAAATGAATGTTTTTCCTCTCGTAAAAGACAAGATTCAATCCAGATTGATTAAACACCAAAAATGTTAACATTTATATTTTATTTTCATCGTTTTCTTTATAGTTTTGTTAAAATGGTATTGCACAATACTGTTAGGTTTTGTTTGACAATACCTACATTTTCCTTGTCACGTTTACCGTGAATATGAATTTTACGAAACAGAATCCCTAACAATCTCTCGATTCTGTCTCTGTCTCTCCCTTTCTCCGTTCCTATTGCCGTAGCTTCACCCGTTCACACAGAACCGATAGCCATTCCTTTGAGCTTGATTATATACGTTTTGCCGGCACAGTGGAAACGGATATTATCGATCAGACTTCGAGCGTGCGTCGTCTTTGAGCAATACCGGCTCTCTCCCGTTGCGATAATATACGCCTTATCAAGTATATTTTTCTCTCGTTCCACTGCTTATTCGATACACTCGGTCGGACGTAAAATTTTAATCACGGCCGTGGCAACCCCTTGGGTTCGTCGGTACATCTTTTTTCTTTTTTTATTTCGCTGTGACTGTGTGTGTGTACCGTAATAAACGAAGAAAAAATCACCAGCAGCCTTGATACAACTATTTTTGTATTATGGATGAATTATCAGGTATTTCTCAATAAACATAGATTTGCGTATAAAAATTCATCGCGTGTGATAATTTTTTTACGATGGCGAAGAATATTTTATACACAAAGAGCTTGACGTGTTTGACCCTTTTCGTAACTCAGGCTAATTTCAAATAATCATTGATCGATAATGAACAATCGTTTATGTTTTATTTGAACAGAAAAGATTTTTTTAATATTTTTCTTTCTTTCTATATTTTTATCGCACAAAGGTAATTGAGTTGAGAAATTTTTTATATTGGCGTTGAGTCTGATAATGAAACAAGTTTAAGGCTCGCTTAAATCAAACAATTTGTGAGCCAAGCAAACAAATTTAATTTGCACGTAAGAGAATACTAGAATAAAGATTATGAATAAATTATAATCGTTATTCGTTGGTCTTCGATGTCACAGTTGGAATTTCGAAATGAACGCGTTTCAACAAACTGTAGGAAAATTTGAGAGGATGTTGATAAGTTGAGAAAATTAAGTGGGAAAAAAAATCCTGATTGCTGGAAAAGTTTTTAGAAAGGAAGAAACTCGCTAAATAGTATAAAGATTGGCTCTGTGCCGTATCGTAAGTATAGTACCTGGGCAAGGACATGCTGCGGTAAATTCTTTTATTGGCCTCTCCACAGCATCAAAATTTTTATATTCGTACTTCCCTCAGGGAATCAAATTTCGAAGATTGAGAAACGAACAAACTTTATTTGCGAATCCAACTCCTAAAGTATACATAAAAATTGACAAACATTTCATAAAAATAAGAAAAAATGTGCGAAAATGATAATTTAACTAAAGATTGAAATTCCCAAGTGATTCATCTGTCTCTTTTTCTCGTGATGGTACGGAACAACACTACAATAGGTAAACAATAAATATATACGATACGGTGCGTTATGCTTGTTTAAATATAACTCGACTGGTACGACGTGGTGACAACGAAACGAGCAGTGAACACTGTGTCAACGACCGACTGGTCTTCTCGTATCTTGGACTCGAATACAAAAGCTCACGTCTGTGCTTGCACAGGTCTAACTCTCTCCCTTATACCTGTATTTATACGAGAAGAGGGGGGGGGGCATACATAACGACACTCTCGATTAAGCGAACGATGATAAAGTGAGCGATTACGTGACTGCTGTAATCAGCAGATGCTGTGACAATCGAACAAAATCTAACATTGAGAACTGAAATTTTGATATGACGTGAGTAAACCCCCTACTACACGTATATTTTTATTATGAAATTGGAGCACCATTTTTTTTAACGATGTGGAAGAGAAGTTGAACACTTAAGGGTTGAAAGAGCACGTCACCTTAAGAAGACTTTCGCCTGGGGGTTTCGATGATCGCAGTTTTGGTGCTTAACACGTATCCACCTTTGTTTTTTTTTATTTTTTAATATTTTTGATATTTAAAATCACCGACTTATAATCTAGGAATAAAACTATACTTACAGAAAAGTTTCTGTTGCTATCGAACAAACGGATCTTGCAATTGGGATGCTCTCGGTCGATATTGAATATAAAAAATATTCCAGATTGTTCTTGGTAAAAATCAGTCTTTCGCTACATTTAATTACTTCGAGATCCTTTGTAACCATGGAAACACTTCAATGTAATTGGCCGACAAATTTTCGAAGACTTGAATGTCATTTAAACAATTTTCGAAGTGATTATTTTCTACAAATTCGCTTTTTTGACCCTTCGACGAATAGCTTTTTCGTATCGACAAAAAAATTATAATTTTTTAACGGTCGCAGCTGCCAATTTGTTCTCCCCCGCATCCTTCGGATCATGACCTCTTACACAAATGGTTGAAAATGAATTAAAATAATTATAAAGGAGTTTAATTTGAGATTTTATTTTTTAAATAAAAATTATTTTTATATGATGGGATAAGGCATTGAAGTTGATGTACACAATCGTGTGTACGCTCAGAGTCGAAGCGTTAATTTGCGAATCTGACAAGAATTGTCAAATTAACTCGTTTCAATAATTATCCAAAATGCAAAAGATAGCTTATGGTAATATTTTTATTTATTCATCATTGTCGAGGCATGAATAGTGCACAGCACGCACAGATGACTCCAAAGTTATTAATTTATGGCTAATTTGCGCGAAGAGCTATTTTTTCCCAGAAAAATTCTATTTTTTGACGCATGCAGTCACTTCGAGCGCATGGACCATTCGACAAATAACGTCGCTTTTTCGTATCCTTTTTCTTCTTCTTCTTATAACCCTCTTCCTTCATTGACTATCTTCGTTGAACCAAGAGGACTGACAACACGTGCCATAAATTAAAACCCAAAGAGTAAAGACGTATTTGGTCGATTTAGTGGAGGAAATGGGGTACCAACAAATATAAAAACATATGGGATCTCAGCCCTGGATATTTTCGGGTTTTTCTAGCTTGAATCTTGATCCGTATCTTTATGATAAAGTTACATAAATACATTTAATCGGAAATTCTAATAGCTCGAACCAAGAGTATATTTATATTTGCGATAGCTCGATGGGGCAAACCCAAGCCCAGACCCCAATGCACTCAGTCGTTATACGAGACACGTGCGTAGAATCCATAGGTACGAGCGACACCATCGTGCGAATATAGACAAGTGCCTAGTTTCGAATAGCCTCTAGAGGAGAAAATAAAATATGCAAACCGTTTCATTCCCGACGAGCCGAATTTTCGAAAATCATTATATAAATAAACAGCGAGTTAAATGTATCGAAGTAAATATAAATAAATATAATTAATCTTATTTGACTCGACGAAAATTTTATGTTAATACAATGTTACGACTGTCTGGAACGTTTCTAGTACTCTGGCATTAAATGAGCGAATGACTTATAATAAACTCATTTTTAATATCTTCTATATCTTAAATGAAGAATTTTTTATCGAAGCTTGTCCGTGTGACGTAACATTTTATTTTTGCCAACTACAATCGAAATTGACTTCTCCAACATCACTAATATATGGGCTATCATTCTCCAACATCACTCATATATGGGCTATCATTCTCCACATGGGAATGATAGCCCATATATGAACTTATGTATGATATTGTAGAAACGCTATCAGAAAATTCAATTATACGTATTCTCACAAATGGTTCATTATTACGTCTATTGAGAGAAGTATAGAATATACGTAATTTAATCTCTGTCGGGAAGTTACGAAGCCTCTGAGCCTTCTTTGATTCAAACCGAGTCTCCGAGGGCGTGTCCAAATGGCAATGAAGTTTGTCAAACGCACCGAACTCTTTTTGGCTTTGCCCGGTCATTTCGGTTCCTGTCATTACCGATATGTGTAATTACACGCTGATTTAATTCGCTTCGTTGTCCGACAGATATTTCGTGAATTTCGACTATTTTTGACACGACTTTGCGTATCTCTAAATTAATCGCGGCGGAATATTTAAAGGGAGATAAAACGTCGAGGGTGACGGAGCAGTCGAATATCGGACGAACGCTATTTTTATTATCTTCCGGTTATTTTCAAACGATAACAACATTTTCATTATTATTATTATATTATTATCTTCTTCATTTTGCTAGGCCCAATCATTAAAAATATTCCATGAAAAAATGCTCAGAGAATTTGCCAATGACTTTGATAGCGACGCTGTCTAATCAGTAGTTTACGTTTGGGAAGAGACACGGGGTATTTCAAAAGGTATCATGTTTTCTAAAAGAGAACGACAAACAATGTTTAACTATTTAGCAGTTCGGTGTCCTCGTCTTTTGAGGAAAAAAATCAATCTGCTCATTATCTTCACGTGAAATGAAACGTGGACGTATCGTTTTCTTAATTTCTCCGTAACGATCGACCTTTCGTAATGAATAATAATATAATCTTGTGATCCGTTGAAAATTAATTAGAATTGCACTCTCATTTTCCCCATAATATAAACCATGCATAAGAAAATAAAGCAACAATATTTTTTACCGACCGAGTCGTCTCAGCCTGTATATTATCTCATCTTAGGGATCTTAGGCTCGGGGTAAATTTATCGTTACTCCATCATATCGATAATTTATAACAGTAGGTATTATCGAACGCTGCTACATGAACTCCACCGGTAACAAAAAAGAATCAATTTTTCTACGTTATCTACCCTCGGTAAAATCCCGCAGTCGGTAACTTATCATACGTTCGTGCGCTTCGCAACATTATCAATACATCTTTTTTTTTAAATCAAATTACAATGAGAGCAAAAAATGGGTTCTGGAGAGCCTTCAAATGATTTTATCGCGGGAATAATTGGATGTATAAAAATGGCTAAAAAAATAAACTTACATACTGCGGGTGATGGGAAGAGCCTGTCGCGTTTGAAAATCACTGTTTTTTTGGCAAGGCAGATCGGGCAAGCGTGCTGTCTCTCGCGTTATTCTTGGCCCTACCACCCGGCTATAACGACGAAGTAGAAGACGCGAGAAAAGCCGAGAGACGGAAAAGAACTCGCCACACGCATCGTCGTGCGCAGATCGAGAGCCGCCGAATCAACGAGACCAGTCATCCGGTTCGTTGGCTACGAAGCCGAACCTCGTTTCCGGGTTTCTATTCCGAAAACTATTTTTACTAAAATATTATAATCGTAATTGGCAAATAAATTTAAAAAAAAAACAGTTTCCGGATTTGAGAAAAAAAATGACGTTTACGGAGACTAATTTGATTTTGATTTTCCTTTATGCTCGAATGCATCAAATTGGACACGTGTATTCTCGTCATCCTTGAATCGTATTTCTACCTTCGAGACTTGGGTATAATTACTTCGTTCCGCGCGGTGAAAATCCCCTTGAGAATAAATAAACTCTGATTAGTTCTCGAACTTGGCTCGATACGTACCTACCGCGCATCGTTTTTTTTCCAAGCGGCAAACTTTGCGTGGCTCTCTTTCGTAACCCCCGCCCAATCGCGAGCTTCCTACGAGAATTTTTCAACCCCTTTGGGCATCACGTTCGTAAAACGTCCATTAAAATAAAAATTCATATGGTTTCCCCAAAAATGTTACGAAATGTTGACGCATCTAGAGCTCTTCTCGCGTGATAAATATTGATGAGAACGCTTTGAACAAAAAATTGAACGAATATTAATTTCAACCATTCGGGACGATAATTTGTAAAAATTCAACCACGACTGGAAAATAAAAATTGACAAACTTTCGGAATTATTTTTAACCATTTTTATTTTAAATTAAAAATGGTCACGGACAAGGCCGTTTATTAATCGTAGTCGAAAAAAAAACGATAACGCACGACGGGAAACGTCGCGTAAAATTCGTCACCCTTTTCCGTCTACCTTTCAATCGTGTCTGCTCGATGTCACGTCGACGCTTCTCTGGCACGGATCAGCGGCGTCGAATTTGTTTTCATTTATAATTAGCAACTGGCTCGTGTACCCCGAATCGATTATAAAGCAACCGATCGAGATTGTCAGTCCGCCATCTCGCGCGTTTATCGAAGTTTTCTTTTCGCGTCTCGTTGATCGTCAAACGTGCAATTCGAGACGTAATTTTTCACAATCATCGAAAATTCCTCAGGACTTATCGGCGCGTTAGATTTCTTGGCAATGACGAAAATCATAATCCCGGAAGTTCGAGGCCCAGCCAAATAAATAATATCGCATCAAGACCCGCCGATCGGGCAAAACAAAAAAAATCAAAAAAGAAAACAAATTAAAACAGAGATAAATAATAAAATTCTTCCTTTTTATTACGGTTTTTTGAAAATTTTCCGACATATTTGGGAATCGCAAAGCTCGTGCGTGGATATAAATTTTTGAGCGCTCTTTCCCAACGTCCAGCGTGAAGATGTACGAATAACTGTTGAATCTGGCGAAAACTTGGCACAACTCTATTTCGATCGAGGGCTCTCGGGGTTGCTTCGACATCTTCGACTCTCGGTCTCGACGCGGTATTAAACGGCCAGTCTTTCGGGACGTACGAGAGAAAATGCGTCGTACCGCGTCAGTCGTTCGATAAATAATGACGAAAATTTGCGTCGATTTTTTACGCGATCGAACGAAAGATCGATGCGTTATCGTAGGCTCGGATCTTCGATACGGAATTTTTTTGAGATCAACGATGAAATTTGGACGCGATCGTCGTGAAAATATTTCCATGAATTCGTTTCGTTGACAAATCGTTGCGTCGAATGATAGAATAATATTTTCGCAGTGTAAATATTAATTGTCGTGACTCGAACCCCAAGTGTTACATAAAATTGTGATTTTAGAATATTTTTCGTAATATTATCGCGAATTAGAAAATAAACTCGATTATCCCGCTTACCCAGTGATGATTTTTTACGAAAATGTTGACCCTGCATTATTATTCGAACGCGGCGGGAATTCGCGCCGCGATGCGTCAGGTCGGAGTTTCCTGGTGGGGACAGGAGGACGAGGTACCCGTGTACTCGAGGGATCTGATCAAAGAATTCGACGTTGAAAATCCACCATTGGAGGATGAACTTGCTTGGATGGTTTCCAAAGGTAAAATTGCGCGACGGCGATCAGCGGGATTTTTTTTTTTTTGACAATGGTTAAGTCCGCTTCACACACTCGCCGAGACGTCTCGCCGAATGTCTCGGGCGAGACTCGCCTCTCACGAGACACGACGAATTTGGAGAGCCACATTCTCGTGTCGCTCAGTTGATCCCTCGTCTTTGGCTACCATGGATTTTGGTGCTGCGACTATTGTTGTGATTGTCCCTTTGACTCTTGTAAAAAAAACTGACAACGGACCGAGACGACACGAGACGGCGAGAAGCAAGACGAAACAGACCTCTACACTCTCGCACTGGCCAACATTCGTTACGTCTCGGCGAGTGTGTAGAGCCGGCTTTTGGCTACGATGGATTTTGCTGATGCAACTATTGTTGTGATTATCCCTTTGATTTGTGCAAAAAAACTGACAACGGACCGAGGCGACACGAGACGGCCCTCCACACTCTCGTATTGATCAACATTCGTTACGTCTCGGCGAGTGTGTAGAGCCGGCTTTTGGCTACGATGGATTTTGCTGCTGCAACTGTTGTTGTGATTGTCCCTTTGATTCGTGTCAAAAGAACTGACAACGGACCGAGACGACACCAGACGGCCCTCCACACTCTCGTATTGACCAACATTCGTCATGTCTCGGCGAGTGTGTAGAGCCGGCTTTTGGCTACGATGGATTTTGCTGCTGCAACTGTTGTTGTGATTGTCCCTTTGATTCGTGTCAAAAGAACTGACAACGGACCGAGACGACACCAGACGGCCCTCCACACTCTCGTATTGACCAACATTCGTCATGTCTCGGCGAGTGTGTAGAGCCGGCTTTTGGCTACGATGGATTTTGCTGCTGCAACTGTTGTTGTGATTGTCCCTTTGATTCGTGTCAAAAGAACTGACAACGGACCGAGACGACACCAGACGGCCCTCCACACTCTCGTATTGACCAACATTCGTTATGTCTCGGCGAGTGTCTAGAGCCGGCTTTACGGGACTGGCGACTCGTCGCGAACTATGCGCAGTCGTATCGCCGATGCCTTGAGCCAACGAGCCAGAGATTCTACCTGTGGTCTAGCCTCTTGTTTACCATCTCTCTTTACCTGTATACGACACGACACTTTTCACTCCTCCACCCTTCTCTCATTCCGTCTCGCGGATATTTAAAATTCTCTAATTATTTTTTATCCTCGAACACGTGTATCGGCTGTTACTTGTTACGATCTCATTGATGATTATGCCAATTCATCACCGATAAACATGTATGGAGGAGGGAGGGGGATTGATGAATCATGGATTTGTTGTGCTTACACACATCCGTGTTTTATTTTCGTGACTCTTGAACAAAAATCAAGTATAATACTACTGTTATTACTACTAAATACAAAATAATAATAATAATAACAACAACCAAGAGAATAATTCGAGCCTATTATTCGTTGCGACGCAATTATTATCTATACAGAATTATCACAGGAATTATGAAAATATAACAATTACGGTTATCGTTATAAAAACATATTTCGATCCTGTTTTATTATAAATCAAACGATTCTGGTATCGATCAAACATATGGGAATCTCATCCGTAAAGAATTTTTGATCGACCGCTAATTCAATTATATTTCCAATATTTTAACAATAATACAACGTAATTTGAAACTTGGTGTGTAACACCTCTACTAAACGTTGTTTAAATTGAAAAAAGGCAACCTTTCACTCATGTAACTAATGCCAGAGCAGGAGTTTTAATCTCAACCGTAAATATTTCAAATTAATTAATATAGTAAAAAAATCAATCTTCATTACGCTCGAAATCAATATTTAATTCCTTCGAATACGTACGAAAAATTCATGTTTCTCATTTATATGCGAAAACATGAAACATAAATTTTGAAAAAAAAAAAGAATTTTCAAATTTTCATCCGGAGCTAATTTTGAAAAAAAACAATGACAAGTTCACGTTATAAAGTGTTTTTAATCACAATACCGTTCTCTCTTTTTCTTACTTCACGTCTATAAAAACGAAGCATTTCCATCGCGTACTCTTTCTTTACGCGAGTCGTTGAATACTTTCCCATTCCCGTTGTATAAAAGGTGAAGCCGACGCGTAGCTCCGTTCCCACCGTAACAGAATCAGTCGACATCCAGTTTCTACGCGCGATGGAGAATCGCGACAGCGCGCTCGTACGAAACCGCGCCTCGCGTCCTCGAGATTTCTCCCAATCAACGCGATAGTTATCGTTATCGGGGAAAAAAAAATTATCTCCAACAAATTGGTGAACCACAATCATATCCTCCACATTCCGTCTGCGTGTAAAACGAACTACGATTTTCCTACGCTCTGTGTATAGTTCATCTTCGTTCGTATCGATTCGACCGACTGCCCGCGCTTTAGTGACGCAACTTCATCCGCCGAGACGTGCAATCGTGTATATTGTGTATCTCGTTATAGGAGAGAAAAAAATCAACAACATCATCATCATCATCATTTCGTTGCAATCTCGTGCACTTCCGGATCGAGTCTGTGCTTAAAAAAACAATAAAAAATTAATAATTGATCAACCCAATTAGATAATTAACGACACGCGATATTGTTTAGATCGCCTGTCATCTTTGAACGAAATTCGAAGGGTCGACACTTCATCCCAGTAACGAAACCAAAATATTAGATTCGAAAAAACCGAGGTCCGAAGTTGATCCAACGCGAGGCCACAGGAGGCCTTGAAACTCGACAGGATTTCCTGATTCCGATTAATAACCATAAAGCCCTCGTTGAGCCAACGGGGAATGGACGTGCGCAATCGTTGCACAAAACTATCCTACTCCGGGGCTTACAAAAAAATCCACAAAATTGATAAAAATGGACAATAACTTTTTTGTTTTTTCAATGAATTTTTCTTTATAATTCGGTGGTGATATAAACATTATTTACGACCAGTTTATTAATCGATGTTCGTTCGAACTTTTTTTCTATTTAATTATTTTTTCAAACCTATCGTCGCTCGATTTTAAATAAAAATCGGTACGTTTCGAGGGTCGAAATGGAAAATCGTGCAAATACAGCGTACATTGAACTCTCACTGTGAGTGTCAACGACCGGGAACCGTTAATGCATACGTAAATCCGTAAATACTTTCCGTAGAAAGTTGCTTTTGTCCCGGAACGTGTTTGACGATAAGTTCACAAAGTGAAAAGCATCTTTCGTTAGTACGTAGTAAAGAATGACTCGACTCGAACGCCGATCGCGAATAAGCGCGCGAGACGCAAGTTTTCCTTATACAATATTATAGTCGACGCGATTCGTCGTACGTTCGAGGCTATTTGACGAGCGTCGCAGGAATTCGTCGAAGAAAAAACAAATCCCTTTGCGATTTCCTGTTTCTGCGATGACGCAGCCTTCGGTTTTACCGAGCGAACTTTGATCGCAATAGGTATTTCATATCGAACCTCGAGCATAACAAAAATAACAACGAAGATTCTCTTCTAATCAATCGTCGTTCGCGTTAATGCTCAAATTTTTGTGATAATTCTTTCGCGAGTTTCGAGCAACTGGAACGATTTATAAACGATTCGGGATTGAAACGAAATAATATAATACAAGAGCGACGAGGATAATCCGAGGCAGTGCGGAAAGAATACTCTTTGGACTGTTACATCGGCGCATATTCGATTATTTTTTGTGACGAACAACGCGAGTTACTCCAATGGTTGGTCGTTAAAAATACGCGTGTATAAAATTCGGCTCGCCCTCGTTGACAACGTCGAAAACAGACAGAACGTCGACTCGTTAAGAGAGTACCCGAGGAAAGGAAGACAAGATTTAAGATTTAAAAAAAAGACACACACAGACACAATGTTGAGAAGAAATAAGAAAGCCTTTTTATACTGTGAATTGTTTGGACTTACAGAGGAGGACGAGTCTCAAATATTCGTAAAATTCTTCAAATTTCACAAATGTTACGACCTCATACCAACGAGCGCCAAACTCGTGGTTTTCGACACTCATTTACTCGTGAAGAAGGCATTCTTCGCCCTCGTTTACAATGGTGAGTTGAAATTTATAATTTATTTTGTTAACGTAACGGATGTTCTCTTATGGACAGTTTGATTCGCGAAATATCGTTGATAAGTTAATTTGTAAATTTGTTTCACAGGGGTGAGAGCCGCACCGCTGTGGGATAGTTCGAGGCAGCAATTCGTTGGGATGCTGACCATAACCGATTTCATTAAAATTCTTCAAATGTACTACACAAGCCCCTCGGTGACGATGGACGAGCTTGAGGAACATGAACTGGATACTTGGAGAAGTGAGTACAAAAACTTAAATAATTCAGTTCGTAGACATTATTCAAAATTTCCTCAGTTTTGAAGAATCTTCATAACCATTTCGCATTTCGAGAGTAACTGAATGTTTATTTAACGTGTTTCTGGTAACAATTATGTACGACAATACTTTGTAAGAATTTTGAACATTTTTACTCAACACAGAAACAGTTGTTGAATCTGCTCAATGTTGTTTGCGCAATAATGATCAAACGAAATCCAATGTTAGTTCTTCCAGAATGACAATTTTTTCCTAACGTAAACCGTTACTTCATCATCGTACAATACATAGCGCACAGTTCAACACGTATATAGGATTTAATTAACTTCATTTACAACAAGTTTCTTTACAATCTATGGTCAAACATTCTTTCAAGATTGTTTCACCGATCGGTCGCTGTAATTTCTTTAAATCGTCTCATCCAGGCTAGAAAACTTGGTAAAATTTCCCCCGACTAAATTAGAAGAATTTAAAGCTAACGAATTGTACGATGTTATTGCAGAAGTATTGAAGGATCAGGTGAATCCTTTGGTAAGCATCGGTCCCGACGCATCTCTCTACGACGCCATAAAAACTCTAATCAACAACCGAATTCACCGATTGCCTGTGATAGATCCCGACACTGGAAACGTTCTGTACATTCTGACACACAAAAGGATACTGAGGTTTCTCTTCCTCTACGTAAGTATCAAATGTTGGATAATTTTTTTTCAATTTCGTTATTACTCATTTTTACAACAGGTTTATTATATTTATTTGACCGTTACAGATCCACGAGTTACCTAAGCCTTCCTTCACGAATAAAACTCTGAGGGATCTGAGGATAGGCACCTTTGACAACATAGAAACGGCCACTGAGGAAACTAGCATAATTTTAGCACTAAAAAAATTCGTCGAGCGACGGGTATCGGCATTGCCTATCATCGATACCGAGGGAAAATTAGTTAACATCTACTCTAAATTCGACGTTATCGTGAGTACTAATTTATGAAATTCTTATATTTTTCCAATAACCTAAATTCGAATTCGCAAATTTATTAAAAAAAAAACGTTTTGTCCAAAAAAAACAGAATTTAGCCGCTGAGAAAACATATAATAACTTGGATGTTTCGCTGAGGGAGGCTAATGAGCACCGAAACGAATGGTTCGAGGGTGTCCAAAGTTGTAAATTAGACGAAAACCTCTTCACCGTTATGGAAAAGATTGTCAGGGCGGAGGTAAGTTATATGTTTTTTTTGTTTTTAATTAAATCATTGTTTTACCATCAATTCTTATCGGACTTTTTTCAATTAATGATAGCGTGCAAAGGATTTTTTCAAAACATAAGCTTATCTTATTCATACAATGAATTTATTTAAATGTTGTTCAGCAAGGCATGAATTAACGATTTTATAATACATTTTTAGGTCCACAGGTTGGTTGTGGTAGACGAAGACGATAAAGTTATCGGAATTATATCTCTATCCGATCTATTATTTTACCTCGTACTCAGGCCTTGTGGTAAGTCTGCAAAATTCAAAAACATTAAATTTCAACCGTAACACTAACTATAAAGGGTTCGAGGGTACGTCGAACCCTTAAAAATCAAACCCAATTCAACCCAATTGAAAATCGTTAAATTTCAACCGTAACACTAACTATAAAGGGTTCGAGGGGACCTCGTTATGTTCAAATTTCCTCCAATTATTAACACACATTTAGAATAAAGTAACATATTAACATTTTTTTCGCTTCACAACTTCCAGTTCGCCGTTTTCTTCCTTTTTTGTTCGACAGATCAACCGTCTCGATAAAAATTAAATCACATCGCACTTTAAATGTTTTAAGTTAAATAATAGTTTAATCAAGAAAAATTTGCCTTCGACCTTCAATTTTGAATCGTCGACTTTAAATACGAAATATAAGCGACAGCCGATAAATCCTAAGAAATCAGTTTCCAGCCAAATCGAAATATTTTTCGTTGACGAAGTTTGACACTGTCATTTTTATCCTATCAGCCATTTAGTTTGATTTTAAGATTAGTGACGTAAAATAAGATCCAAGAATGACGCGTTTTTAAAATCATTTCTTTCTTTCTTTCATTTTTTTTTGCCATATTAAATTCGTCACTTTGAATTATTATGGTCCAATGTAATTTGGCTTCAGACGGCTGTTCAGATTCAGTGTTAGAGTACTTCGGTCCACGCGTTGGCCAGAAGTGAAACAACGGGCCAGAACGAAATCTCGAACGGTCGAGTCAAAGCAAGGTCTCGCACGTTCGCTCGCTCGATCAATCAAACGCTTTGTACTAACAACAAAAAAATAATCGCGCGTATAACTTTCATCGATATCATTTCTTTCAGGCGAAGACGGCAGTAGCAACAAAGGTAGCTCTATATCCTTGAGAGCTCAGGACTCGATACCGTCGAAGGCACCGAGTTCTGCCCAGTCGGAAGCTTCCCTCGGCGAAGACGAGCAGGAAGTCGAACAAGACGCTACAGAGGCGAATCAATCGGTCGAAGTTCCAACGACTCCTAGTCCGCCACTGAGTCCAGCCGCGTCGGATATATCCGAGCCTCAAACGACAATTGTCAATCAACCATCGGAACCAACTTGGCGAGAAGTCACAGTTTCCGGTGGTGAATGAAAATTGTCGTCGCGCGATAGTTGTGCTGTTGAGTACGATTATTCAGAAATTAAGCGAGTATCGATGCTGCTTCGTTTACTACATATTGTACAACCATTGAACTGGGAGAACTGATACGAAAAAAAGGATTATTGTATCGCCGAAGAGCCAATATTTTTTTTATCATACAGGATTCGATCGCTTCGCGAGCCCTGCGTTTATAGAATAGTATTTTTTTTTTTAACAAAAGTCTTTTTTCGAAACGAATGTCGCAATTTCCGAGAGAGATGGCTTTCTCGAGGATCGTCTTGCCGGAGTTATTGCCAGCAGATTGTAAACGCAGCGTAGTACAAAGAAAAAGACGAAAAGCGATGACGATCGTGAATTATAAATATTTTAACGCAGCGCGATTCTTCCTCGAGATATTGTACAGTTTGATCGCGCTCCACTTGCCATATATTCTCCAGGTTCAATCGATTACTTTTTGGTATCACTTATTAATTGCTAATCAACTGTTCCGAGCAATGGCAATGTTTCCGTTTCGCATTGTAGATAAAGAACGAAAAAAAAATGAATTTAATATTTGCCGCAATTTGCTTCGCGTTAAACGACTTGTAACTTTGCACATTGCTAGCGGAAGAATCGATGGATAATTCTCTTTTATGTTGCATAATAGATCCTTTTTTAATAATGAAAAGAAAGAAAATCAAGTCCGTGTGCGAGATTCGAGCTGTAACGATGACGTTCGATACTCCGTGGGAAAAAAAACGGCGAAACTGCCTTATATTTTCTGACGGATGTTCTCGAACGTCGGTCGAATCGCGATTTAGAAAAAAAAACGACGACAACAAATACCAACAGCAACAACAAGATCAAACGTGGAAATATTTTGCGTAAATGGATATTCGCCGTGTTAAACTAGCGTGGATTGTTCGACAAACTTGAGATTGGCAGTTTTTCCGAGTAAAAAAGTTTGTAATTCGAAGAAAGAAATGGATAATATAACAATGATAATATTAATCCAGACAAACGAAAGAATCGTAAGTCATTTAATACCGCGAATAAAATTCAAAAATCCGATTAATATTCCGTTGCGTTGTCTCGTTTGAACGTGCGCTTATTTGGAAAGAAAAGTTGTATAGAGGAATGCGAATAAGAATTACGGATGATGCGTGAGATTGTATATTGTGTATGTGCGAAGTTTACATTAAAGGCCTACGTGAGGAAATATTCAAGTGTGAAGAAAAAAAGCAACAAACGGCTATAGAATTTCTAGTACTTAGAGCGCGCCTGATCGAAACGGAGAAAACGTCAGATTCCTTTAATCGGACCGCTCTTGATTCGAGAAAAAGAAAATGGACTTAAATTATTACGAATACAGCATAAATTGATATTTAGCCCATGTCCCGTACGATCGTTACGATCATGCCTTCTTTATTCGACTAATTTCTACTAATTTAAATCACTCAAGTCGATAGAATGTGTAGTTATACTATCGCATAGAAAATGTTGTACGTTAGCGACTGTCTTGCAGAGAGAACGCAAAAGAGCGAAAAATAGCGCCTAAGCGCAATGAACACTTTGGGGCGAATCTTTTTTTGCCCGCTCCAGTGTCGCGCGGAAGTGCAGGAGCGAGCGAGAAAAAAAAATTTTAAGGTTGTTCCCTGTTAAATAAAACATGAAGCTACCACTAGTCGTGCAGGACAATATTTTACATTAGTGTCGTTGAAATATTGCATAACGTCGTGGCTAAAGATTACGAGAATTACGATGTTATGCAGCATATTCGGCAATTCGAGTACCTGCTAATTAAATATTCGATTATCTTATGCAATGTTTCATTTGTTTTTTTTTCTTTCTTTTCTTATAATTCTCTCTCTCTATATATATATTTTATCGAGAAAAACGGCCATTGGCTGATACGGGGCAAATTTAATTTAACTTTTAACACGGGTCCATTGTTATAACGCGTATTATACTACTTATTATGTCCACGAGAATCTATTTTCGTATACTTTCAGCGAATACCAACCGATATTTGCCGACATAGGGAACATCCTTTATGCAAAATCTAAATCATCGACGAATAAATCACTTGGCAAGATAAGAAAAAAAGAAAAAAAGATAAAACAAGTTTGGACATTGTTTCCTACTTATTTTCCCTCGACTGCAAAGTATTCTTGATGAAAAAAATATGTTTCTTGACATTCTTTGGCTCGCTCATGGAGGAAGCTTTATGATCGAGAGCAAAAGATCGGGAAACAATGTGCAAATATATCATTTGTAGGATTTTGTTACATATTAACGAGCTTATTGGGATATTGCTGCAGTTTTTAATATCTCAGAGAACTTTGACTGGAGTGTAACGGGTAGATATTTTTTACGCGAGATTCCCCCTTTTTGCTGAATACCATAAAATTTCTTAATTTGCGGAAAAACATTCTAGCTCCATATTTTTTATTTTTATGAAGGTCAAACTTTTTGCATTTTTTTCCAAAATTGTCACCGATTTATCATATTACTGGGACATCTCAAATCGTTACGCTTTATCGAACCCAACGTCTATCCACACGAATATTTTTTGTATTATCTCTCATTCGTACTTCCAAAAACTCTCCTTGGCTTTAACTTTGAAAATCCAGAACAATAATATTCGCCTTTCGCGATATTAAAATCATTCACGTTGATAACTGTTCGATTGATAACTATCGTGCGATTGTATGGAACACGAAGAAAAAATATGTTGAAAATCGTGAGATTTACGGTGTCTCACGCGTACATTTATTCAAAACGTAAAATTTTCGAAATTTAGTAATTTACAAACTGTCCCTGATCTTGAAACGCCGATAATATTAACAAACGCTCTTCGTTGAAAGTCAGAATTTTCATTCGACATAAGAATAATGCGAAAATTCATTTCACAACGTTCATGGAAACAAACGACGATCTTCCTGATGAAAAAGTCCAGCAGCACGTTCCATGAAATCATACGGTATGTACATTTTTTTCTCTCCACATTAACTTACTAACATCATGCCGTTTTCCCCGTACGATCTCGGCTTTTTTTCAATCGTTTACGAGCGTCCGATACGGAATTGTTCGTCGTCTATAAAATTGATCGAAATACGTAATTATAAAGGAAAAACTTTGCAATATATCAGCTAAAAATATGAGAAAAAGTAAAACAACGACACGTTTCTCTATTTTTTCAAAAAGGAGATTTCGTGTGTAATTTTTTCAGCCGTACCTTTAGACTTTTAAGTTTCACCTCTTTCGTTTTACTGCGTTTCGTCTTGTTCTCTGCCAAATTGGCCTCGTTCTCTTCGTTTCTAATCACGGCCATATTTTCAAATATTTCATCGTATTCCGCCTCACTGTCTGACTCGACGTCGGTTATGTGAAGTTCGTCATTCTCGTTCGTCTCAGCTAGCGAACGTTTACCAACTCGTTCTTTCGGTTCCTCTTTGTCCACAGCTTCCACGGAAAAATCGGAACGGAGTACCATACAACTCAGACGAGATGTGAGATATATCTGATGAATTTGGAAAAATTGAATTTTTTTTTTAATACACTTAATGAGCGAAATTGAACCATCGCGATAAAAGCAATAAAATAAAATCTACCTTCTTCAAAAGTTTTTTGGTGTTTATGTCATGTACGCGCAAATATCTATCGAGACCGACGCTCACGATGTAAGGATTGGACTTAGGACAAGCAACAGCCGTTATACTTCCTACGAAATCTTTGTAAGTATTTAATATTTTTCCTGGTTGTCGTAAATCAATGAGCTTCATGATGCCTTTACCGGATCCGACAACAATACGCCTGAGCAAATAGTTATTATCAATTATACTCGCGTTGTATTAAAACCAATCAACCAACTCGTGTAAGCATTAAAACCAATTGCTTTTTTATCGAGTCTTCTACAATGTCTCTTACCTCTCCTCCGGAGTTATAGCGAGTGTAGTTAGAGCTTCGTCTTTTATTTCAAGATTTATAACTGGCCTTTTTTGTGCAGCAGGATCGTACAAACGAACCTGAAACAGTATGCAATTTTCGAGTGAAGTGAGAACGAACAAGTTTCGAAAAAAGAGCGGACAAGCAAGCAAGAGTACTATAGAAGGATGTCCTTCGTATCTCGTTAATGTAATGTGGAAATTGATCGTTATTAATTTTGCAAACATCGAGTAAATGTTCCTCAGCCTAGATTCGTGACCATTGAAGTATTCGGAAGATTTCTTTCAAGAAATGTTTCTAATTTTAACATTCAACTGATTTATCACATTATTAGGCGATTCGAGCGATACGGATGTAAAAATATATTAATAGAAGAATTGTTTAGAGTGTACACGTACATGACCGAACTTGCTACACGTGACGACGTGCGAGCTATTTGGAAAGAATCCTATGTCTGAAATCCACAGAGGTACTTTGAGCTCGAGCCAATCGTGACGAACGTTTTTTTCCATGAATACTTTTGTCTGTTTCTCTAAGTCGAAGAGTTGAAGTTTGTGTTCTTTGCCCCCTGTGGCTATTATATTTTTGTTTACGGAAGAATGTCTCATTCTTTCCAAATTCTCACCGGCTTCTATCGATACTTGATCATTATCGTCAAATCTCCATAGTTTTATATGACCAGATTCGACAGCGGTTATTACAGCACTTGAACAAAAAACGTAAATTAATCAACTGTTAACCCAGTGAATGGGAACTAACTAGATGTTGGAAATTCAAATGTACAAATTAGCTGGATCTCATGATCGATTAAATATAGCCATTCAATTAAGTCCAATTATTCAAATTCCCAAATATTTTATTATCAAAATTATCCAAACATCCCGATCTAGTTAAAATATCCTTGCTATGCGCACATCAACAACTCCACCGTGCTGCAAGGTATGTGTATTACGATGTTTACATCGAAGTACAGTAGAACCTCGATTATCCGAATCCTCAATTATCCGAACGATGACTTAGTTTATCCGAACGCTCAATTATCCGAACGTTGGCCCGAAAGATACATCGTTGCTCGCTGCCAAGGCCGTGAGCAATAATGTATCTGCGAGAATCGCGAGATACATCGCCGCGACATACATATTAACGCGAGAACATTAATATGTATGTGAAATTTTAATAAATATGTATGTATTGTTTTTATGTGATAAGGTGTTATTTATGACCTCGTCCCAAAAAGCTCACGTTTCAATTATCCGAACGTAGCCTCAGTCCCAATTGGTTCGGATAATCGGGTTTCTACTGTAGTCGTTAATCAAACAAAAAACATGGAAAATCGATAATGTAGGCAAACATAATATAAGAGCTGTACAAATCTTTGACGAATCAACCGTGAGAAGTACAAGAAACGTGATAAAAAAGGAAAAGCAGCAGCATATAGTGTAAAAAATGTGGGCGGTACATAATTGGTGTAACTGATTTGGAAACAAACTAAATAAACCAATCCATTCAAAATATTAACATAATAGAAGCAGGACAAAGGGGATATGAATTATTTTATTTTATGTAATTATTTTTAACGCTAATGGCATAAAGAGGCTAGCATCACTAGCTTCACCCTTAAACCAGACACTTCGGCCGCCGATCTATAACTGCATATGGGGTCATATCGACCCCTGGCATTTTTCAAATCGTTGTATCTCGGTAAATATGCATTTTTTCAATTTCTTTGTAGAGACATTTTTTGCAGTACATGATCCATATTTTATGGGCCAAAAGTTATTTTTGGCCGAAAGTAAAAATTAAATGCCAAAACATTCGTCCGAAGTGGGGTAGATAAAATCGACGAAAGAAAACGCTCCGGGTCATATTGACCCGAAATGCAGTTTAAGGGTTAAATTGATCAACTATTAGAAATAGCCATTAAATTAGACTTTGAGATATTTTTTTGTAATGTTTTTGTCTTTTTCCTTTAGATTTCGAAATATAAAGATTGACCTTGCTGCATCCAATTACTTACTTGTCATATCGCGATAAGCCTTTGATGTTCCCTTTGCCAGCGTTGCAAACGAACGAACTCGTGAAAGCACCGTACTGTGTATCATAGATCTTAACACTGAAATAAAGATGAAATAAATAAGATCGAGCCTTCCCGGCCAACGATTTAATACTGTAAATTCGTTTATATAATAAATTACTCGTGTGTACGACCTCCTATCTCCTTTCGATCCACATGCCAGTAAAATTTCTTTCTCGTCCTCGTCACCCCAGGACATAGCAGTCACTTCGTGATCCGCTGTTATCGACATCAGGCTTTGTATATTTTTCATTATACATGCCTTTTCGTCGACTTTAACACCTTTAAAGACCCCCGAAATCCCACCAACGAATACATTGAAATCGTTTTTGTAATGCATTTTACGCTCGTTGTTTTGATACGCGTACACGTGAAACTGTGGATCGGTTTATTATCTATACCATGTGCGAGGTACACGCGCGGCAAGGGTATTCCCGCTGTGCGCGAGTTAATAACATAACCCCCAAAAACCAAAGTAGGATATACATGTCAACGATGTAAAGTTGGCAACAAGCTCTCACACTGACGTTAGCCACAGTACGTGAGAGTTTCCGTAAATAGGAAATACGTATAATACGTTGAACGGTGAGTCTAATCGATGAGTAAATGTGATAAAAACATGCATTTTTTTTAATTTCAATGGTCTTCTGAAAGGAAAACGTGGATTATAGTTCATCTTATCGACCGACGCGATACTCGAATTTTAACAGTTTTACGGTATGGTGCCGTTGATAACTTCATAGTTATCTCCTACGCCAATGGGATTGTTTAGAATGCACTCAACACCGATAGTGTTTGTTGTGATAAATCAGCTGTTATATAATAAATCGTCTACGTCAGTTTACTTCGATACTGACGGCTAGGTTAATGTTTCTTCCACAAAACAAGAATATATCGATAGGAATCAAAATAGGATTCGCGACATTTGCGGTGAAAAAACGATAGAATCATTAATGATGAACAACGCAATGAAAACTTTTCGAGAAAGTCTATCGAACGCAAAACACGTGCTTATTTTGACGGGCAGTGGAATTTCAGCGGAATCAGGGGTGCCGACGTTTCGCGGTCCGGGTGGTTTTTGGCGAACTTATCGAGCGCAGAATCTCGCAACACCCGAAGCATTTCGTGCTAATCCTTCGTTAGTTTGGGAATTTTATGAGTATAGACGACAACTCGTTAATAAAGTCATGCCTAATAAGGTACACTCGTAGTTCTAATACCAGTGGAAGGCACCCTTACTCTCATTCTCCCCCCCCCCCCCCTCTCTAGATTTTTATTCGTTATTAGAATCTCAAAAAAAAAAAATTGGCGTAATAAAAAAGATTCCATAACGAATTTATAACATTCCGATATTAGTACCAAATGGATCCTACAGTCCTGGGTTAGACACGACGTGAAGCATGTCCCATGCCATTGTTCCTCTCTCCACTACGGTCACCTGTGATGCCATCCCCCTTCTACTTGTTATAACGGCTGACGATTCGTCGTCCCAAAGAAGTAAAGCATTTGATTAAGTTCAAACTTAAAAGGCCTACACTAGGTTTAGGAAATATATAGAGATCGATGACTTTTTCTTGTTGCTGGAATTGGGCATCTATTCACCGTTTAATTTTTTCAAAATATATCTCGGAATATATAAATTTAAATGAAGTTGAGCGTGTCTTGTGCAAGTCAGTATTGTCTACATAATTCAGCCAACTTTTATAATCATTAATCGAAGATTCACCTTTGAAAAATTAATACAGCCAAATTGTATCGATGATCATTGCGCTAAATTCACGATAAAAATAACATGCCAGCTTTATTGCTCGAATAATCCAGATTGAAATTTATAATGCTTCCATTTACATAGGATATTTCGTAATGATCAATAAAAGGTGACTGCATAAGAACATCTGCTATAGGGAAGTTTGAAAAAATTTAATAAACAAATCTTTATTTCTATAACTTAAAGTTATAGAAAGTAATGGCGAATACTTTGATTAAACAATTTAATTTATTTTATCTTTAAATAAACCTTGAATGTAGGTAAAAAAATTCGATTATTCATTTATACGCCTAATATTGTAATGTATGTGGAATAACATATTTTCAATTGAGCCCCAAAAAACCAATAAGTGAATTAATAAAATTCATGAAAAAAAGCTCATTTTTCTGACCATCGCGGTGTTTTTCTGCATTAAGGCGTTATCTCAAGATAATGTACAAATACCAGCTTATCGTTCTCTCTCGGTATGCCACAAGGACGATGGCAAAATTATCTTTGTAATAATCTTACCTGCTGAATCTATTGCATATCAGCTTACCGCGAGTGCAAACCGTAATGAAATATGAACAAAATTCAAGAATTGAGAAGTTATTTCGCAACTTCATAGAGAATATATAAAGTCCAATATATGTTCCGCAGGCGCACATGGCAATTTCAAAGTTTCAAAACCGATTTGAAAAAGATGAAAAGATGGTTACTGTTGTGACGCAAAATATAGACGGACTTCACCAAAAAGCCGGTACGGACAATGTTATTGAACTTCACGGATCGCTGTACAAGACTCGTTGTACAAAATGCAAAAATATTGAGTTCAACCAAACGATACCAATTTGTTCAGCTTTGGCAAATAAATGGTAAAATTTATATACACGCCTATCACTAGCATGGACATTTTATATATGTAGTTTGCATATCGAAAACGCAGTTGAAGAAATCGCAGGCCACATTTTGTCTATTGGCCAAAGTTGCGACTCTCGCGCTAATAAAAAGTGCAATTCATTTTTTTTATAAATATTGTATGAAACTAACAGTATTGATCGGTTAAACTATCTTTAATTCCTTGGAATCACGAGGCTACCATCTCTACCGTGTATCCGGTAATGCTTATATATCCGTTAAACAATGAACCGGCAGCTCGGCCGATCCAGACGCGACATCCTCGAATATTCCCATTGAGGAATTACCGAAGTGTGGGAAAAACGGATGCTCTGGACTTCTGAGACCGGATATCGTATGGTTCGGTGAAAACCTCGAAGAGATTATTCTTGATCAAGCTCGTAAGTCCGATTACGTAAAATAAAGGCTAATAAACGTACACCATTTTTCCTTAATTGTTTATATACCTAGAATTCGAATATGGATTCATTTTATTTAATTATCTTTCGTATTTTTTCTGTCAGATAAAGCTGTCGAAAGTTGCGACGCCTGTCTCGTTATCGGTACTTCGTCCGATGTTTATCCCGCTGCTATGTTCGCTCCTCAAGTCGCAAAGCGTGGTATGCCCGTCGCCGAATTCAACCTTGAAGAGACGTCCGCCACCCGACACTTTCAGTAAGTACACTTGCACTCGTTAAAAATCGTTATTTCTTCGTACAAAAATATGTAGCTTATCGTTAAACGATGTTTACAGTCTTGAAAAGAAAACGGTAGCGATTGTGTTTTAGAATTTATTGAAGAATCACATTTCAGTCGGAATTAACGTGTTTCTTTATCATTGAAGGTATCATTTTTGCGGCCCTTGTACAATAACCGTACCGGAAGCTCTTGAACCGTAAAAAAGGTATGCCTTTTTCGTAACGCTACTCGCGATGGTTATAAACATATTGGGTTTAGGCAGATTTCATAAACAATATATTAGGTGTGAAAATAAATAATAAAATCTTTTCATCTACATTGAAGGTTTATTTTGAAAGAAAGTTAATTAAATCGTTCAATCAAAGTATTCGCCGTTACTTTCTATAACTTTAAGCCGTCTTTCAGGTAGGTGATGACTTCCATCCCAAAAATAATTTTATGTCTTTGGACACGATAAAGTCGTCAAGGTCTTTTCGGATATCATCCAGTGACTAAAAATGCATATATGGTGTGTAGCATCGACTGGAACAAGTGGTAATCGGATGGGGCAATGTCTGGTGAATATGTCAGGTGCTGCAAGAAGATCCAGCATCAGCTATATAAAATTACCCGCTCGATTTTGACTTTTGCATTTTTTTTTAATTTATAATGATTGTCGATTGTTTGGAACTGTTTGATTCAACTGTTTGATTCGTTTGATCATATTTTTCATCAAACAAACGAAACAAAAACAAACGTTAAGTTGGCGGCAAATTTTTTAAACTGTCTAATTTTATTTTTTCAAACGTTAATCGATTTGGAATCGTTTGTTTGAAACAAATAATATTATTCGAACGTTTGTTTCATCGTTGTTTTTCCAAAAAATGAATAAATAAAATATTGGATCGTTGTAGCTTTAACACTACATTTTGGCTTGACCAGACTCGAGGTGTGTACGCATGCGTGCAACAATATGACCTATAATTCATGTTGTGACGCGGGTTTACTTGATCAAGTTTACGCGGGTTTGTTAATTTTACAAATTCTAGCCTTCAGCAGTTGAATGCATTCTATGTTGAGCATCTTCGCAGTTGCATGGTAAGAAAAAAGATTCTCAACTTTTATTATCTTTGTGTCATTCAATTCGTCCGTGAGTTTGTCGATATATACTCATTCGTATATTGGTCAATATCAACAACAGATATATAGTATCAACGATCTCAGACGACTAGAAAAGGATGTATTCCTATATATTCCTATTCCTATATTCTGATAGAAGTGAGAAATTGAGTACCCCACCGTAGTTTAGTACCCCGGTTACTGGCGTCGCTGGCGTCGCTACAAGAATGTCAAATTACACAACCACGTTCCCGTACACCTCACGCAACTTCATGTCGCCAGAGAATCGATATGAAAAATCGATTTTTCTCATAAAAAAGATCGATTCAGATCGAACATCACGACGTTCTGTACTCGGCTGGTTTCGCTAGCAGTACCCAGTACGACAAACTCGAGAAACTAAAATCAACTAGAATAAAAAACATAACCCGAGACGAGATCAACCAAACGGGCAAAGACCGGGTGTGAATTGTAGAATTCATAAATAAGTGACAACTTGTCAATTAATTCGTGCGCAACAAAAGTGAATCGTAGCGTAAAACCAAGCAATCCCATTATCATTATCGAAGTAAGTATCTTAGTGAAACAAAAGTATTAATATTTCGACATAAATGACAAACGACCCCAAAGAAATAACTAAATTATCAGACGTAAAAGATAAAAGAATCAACCTCTTTTTCGTAGATGACGAAACTCATGGAATGGTTGTTGTTCGGAACGCTTTTTTTTGGTGTTTGGACCGCTGCAATAACCGGTACGATTCAATCATCCGTAATCAACGAATGGAGGCATCTCATTCTCCCGCTTCCTATCGTTATGCTGTTTCTCTTCGGCTTATACGCAGCTGCCATTGTTACGTATAGGGTATTTACTTTCAACGATTGTCCAGATGCGGAAAAGGAGCTTCAAAGGGTATGGAAATCTTCGCCGAAATGCACAAATATAATTTCGTTCCCGACGAAAATAATCACAAAACAACATTCGACTATTCATTCTCATAAAATATCTCCGAGAAATCTCAATTTTGTCATTCATTGCATTCTGACGAAATTTACGTTTTCTCGAATTAGTCGGGGTGTATTAAACTATGTTGCCCGAGTCGTCCCTCGTACTTTCGTTAATTTATTTTATCTTTTCAGCAAATTGAAGAAGCTAAAGCCGAGCTGAGGATAAAAGGAGTTTTAACATAAACTCCAGTAAAAAAAAGAATGGCTCGTACAATTTATTCCATTTAATCTTCGAGCATTCTTTTGTCCTTATTTGGGAAATACCACGTTGCATGTACAAAAAAGTATGTAAATAATATCGAGAGAAAGAGAGAAAGGAAGCATGGCGCGCCAGTGTGTCCAGTTTTTTTTTTATTAAATATGCTATTGCGCATAAATAAGTTAATTAAAAAAAACGTCGTTTTTTTTTTTTTTTTTTTTTTTTTCAAAGCGCGTGTTATTCAGAAAATGTCCATTATTACTTCTCCCAATTAGGCTTCTCTGTGAATCGGCTCGTTGGTATAACTTATCGGCAAACCCTTTCTTCCCTTTTGCGCAGGTTTAATCTCGTCCTCTCCCAATTTCTGTTCCAAGCCCTTCCACGTTCTCTCGTGGAGAAAATTCGCTCCGGCCTTTCCCACGGCCACTGTTCCAGAACCTTTTTGTATCAGAGCATTCATTGTGTCCGCGGAGAAAAGATCTTTCTCGGAATTTCTCAATTCACCGGAAATGAGCGAAATGTCCGTTTCCGTAGATGTCGTGAACTCCACGTAATTAGCACCGCCTGGCAATATTTGCCTAAAATCGAGGCAATAATTGGTTGAGTACGTACGGGAATTATTGAATGCTAGTTCGACCTCGAACGGTGTCAAAAGTGGTTTGTAGAATTCTTTGGAATCGAAGATCTCGCTCTCCGGACAAGCGATTACTACAAAAGCGTCCACCTGCGTGATAAATCGTTACACACTTGTAATTTCGTGCCAAAAAGTTTGTAAAAAATCCTGAAAATTGTAACGACCCGAGTTTTCGCGCTATTTTCAATTTCCACGACTTCGTATATGAAATATTCTCATGGTTCTAGCTATAGTACAAATTGAAAAGACTTCTTGAAAATTATTTTAGGTTTTTCAATCGTCGAGAAGACTACCGTACATTTTACTGTCTAATTTACCAAATTTCCGTATCCATGTATAGTCTTAATAAAGCAAATGGCCAGAGCAAGCCCCTCCAGTGTTCTGGACTAGAAACAAAAAATAACCGTAACCAATTGTTTAATAAAGAACTCAAATTAAAATCCGATTTAGCTCAGAATGTACTTTTCCAACGTCAACACGATATAATCGATAGTATCCTCTTCCGACGCTGCTAAGAAATTAACTGGATCGATAGAGACTGTTTCATATACGAGCGAACGAAAAAAAACGAGCCAATTACCTCAGGAAAATTGGCGAGTTTGGCCGGATTTGGTTTTCCAACGCTGAATATATAAGATTTTTTGTTCTTTTCTTTGAGAGAACGTTTGATCGAATTCAAAGCTTCGAGATAATCTTTTATCCCGAGTGTCGCAACGACTATACCAACGGTGCGAGCGTCTTTCAATTTTTCCACGAGGTATCTGCGTCTTTTGAGCCAAGGATTATTCGTAACGTCGAACTGTACGATCTCGTTCCCAAGCGTGTGGTACCAAAGCTTTGCCGGTATAGTGAATGCTAACGAGGCAAGCGTTTTGTTATTTTCGCCTATATAAAGAGCCTCGTAATCCTCGACTTTGTAACCGTTCTCAAGAGTCCACGATCTGCCCAAAATCACGGCGTTACAAGAGTTTTTCGTCGTAGTGAAATTTACATTGGATTCACAATTCAAAATGGAAATATCGAACGTGCGATAATTAGCTTTCAAAGCATCGTAGATGACCTCTGAAAATTCAAGATAATTTTGCGCGCTTTAGCAACGAAAAACGATTTTAACCCTTTCGCTACGGGCGGGTTCTCCGCCGCGGTACTTCCACCGAACGGAACGCTGCCGCGCGCCGCGACTACGCTGCACGCTACGCGAGACCGATCGTCAGTGGGAGGACCACGGCGGAGAATCCAAGTTGCTTGAATGTTTTCGAACGAAAAGATTTTAATGTCCAGTATGAGAGGAAATAACATTATGCAATGTAATAAAATAATATCGAAGCTGCTTACGAAAAGTAGCACGATTGAAATTTCTTACGAAAACTAACACGTTTCTAATTTCACCGCGAAAACCAACACGTTTCGATATTCGACGCGAAAACTAGCATGTTTCGGCTCTCACCGCGAAAACTAGCATGATTCGGCTTCTGCCGCGATAACTGGCATGTCCGAAATATGCTAGTTTTCGTGGCAAAAGCCGAAACATGCTAGTTTTCGCGGCAAATATCGAAACGTGCTAATTTTCGTGTCAAAAGTCGAAACATGCTAGTTTTCGCGCTGATATCAAACGTGCTTCTCTTCGTAAGAAATCTGAAACATGCTAGTTTTCGTAAGCAGATATAATATAATATGATTATAATGACTCTGATTATTTGTCATCATTTTAGGGGTGAGGTAAAAAATCTGTTCAGAAATAATTAATCTAAATAAGCAAAATTTCTAAAACAAAATTAACAAAATTACCTCAGTGACATTTTATGGCGAGCCACTATAGCGGCCCGTAGTACCTCAGTGGCATCTTATCGAAGGCCACTATAGTGGCTCGTAGTAGTGAAAGGGTTAAGCGGACTTAGACAATAATACGTCTATCGCGATTCTTCTTTTTGTTTCGAGACAATTGTGCGATTAGACGCATCGATAGTAACGAATGAATTTTAATCTCACCGATGGCATGAGCGTACGCGACATCGTAAAAGAGAAGAAGCTTCCTCGTCGGATCAGTGAAAAATTCTGTACAATTTTGTTTCACACGATCTACGTCGATTATTCGTTTTTCCAAGACGTGGAAGACTGCAAGACGCGTAGTGGGATTCAGACACGCGTGTCCAAAGTGTACAATGCCATCTGCTTTTATGTGACTCGCGGCAATTTCGTCTACGCAACAACCGCCACTCGTCGTGTCGCCGAGAATGTAAACCTTTTTTCCTAAGCAACCTTCGATATAAAGAGCAACATCGGCAGCGTCCGACAGTAACGCGTCGGGAAATTGTAGACAAACCTGAAAGAGTGATATTTTGTTAAATATATCGTTCCCTCGATTCGCTCTATCGCAAAGCCCGGCGAATCGAAATTGGACTCTATGAAAATGGAATTAAAAAAAAAGATAAAAAGAAGGATGTTGTGCAAATAAAATTTGTAAAGTCTCAAAATTGCAACGAAATAATACTCAAACGTAGAATTCGTACAGTTTTTGTTCGTATTTCTATAATTTTATTTGTAACGGAAACTCGTCTCTGTCGTGTTCACGATAAGTGAAATGCTGACAATTGATAATAATACTGCAATCTATCTTGTGTTGTAAAAGGGCCGTTTGATTATTTACCAAAGAAAATTCTTATTGACTTCTAACGTTTCGTAAGATTTCGTGAGAATAATAAAAAAAATGAAACCAAGAATTTTCGACGAGGTTTATTTACTTTATCAACTTTAAGCAAATGTGAAGATAATTTGGTAAGTATTAGCGTGTAATCAATATGGTAAATCAATGAATTCAAATATATACGTTGTAATGTATGAGATAAGGATTTTCAAAATTGATAAAATAATTTTGCGAGCCTACGTGACGATTCGCTGAACAAGAATGGCGACCGCCTAACCTCTAAATACATCGATAATGTTTTGAAGAAAAAAATCAACGAACATCAAAGTACATTCTTACAAAAATATGAAGAATCTAAAGCTTGACAGACAGTGAACGAATTTAATCATTAATTATTATATTGCATAATGCGAAACTCACCCTTTCGAGACCACGTGCGATGATCCATTGGACGCATTTATCGAGATCATATTTGTTTGCGACGTCTTTATTTTTTCCATCTCCACATTCCGTAGATGGATTTAATATATCAGAATTTTTCTGTTCCATCGAACAAACGGTAGTCATTATTGATTATTTAGTCTCGTATAGATACATATATAAATTTACATATCAATATTGTTTATTTACAACTTTGAAATGTCATGATTCGACCCTCAAAAAGACTTGTTGACATCTTGGGTGAAAAGTGAAGCCCCGTGAAGCTACCTGTATGTTGAAACAATAGTGGCAACATAAGCTGAACAAAAACCACCAAAAGAAGAAAAATTCAAAAACATAAAAAATAAAAAGTTGTCGGTTGACTTCAGGGCTCCATAAAGTTAGCCGACCGACTTTAACGGTTTAAGCTTTTTTTTACTAATCGTTTGATCATTAATTAAAATCGTTTGACGTTAATAGTTTTTTTTACAAAATCGACATTACTTTCTCCCAATCTGGCCTGAAGTTGTCTAGTAACTTTTTACTGGAGAACTTTGGACAATTCCAGTTTATGTATTTTTCAAATGTTTCTTTTTGCCATCATTTCATCGTCGTTGAATACCGATAGATACTAAATTCCATCGCTTCTGATCGTTACTAATCCTTCAGAATTCAGATTTTCCTATTCCTTAAAAAATCAAGATTGGAAGTCAGGCATGAAGTTAGTTGGCAACTCTTCCGAGGGTGCTGGGAGTCTGCTGTTTCAATACAACGCACAGTTAGTAACAATAGCAAAGAGAAACGTTCGAAAACGACAGAATAATGTTTGCATAAGTTACATTAGATAGAGATAGATGAGAATTGAGTAAACGACAGTCATTCGGCGTAACAAAGGGAACAAAGAACTGTCCCGAACACCGGAAGTCGTTCTAGATTGTTCTAGAACGGCTTCCGTCGCTCGACATAATTAGCGTTCCGAATACCATTCGGATCACTTCGGCGTTTAGTGGTGAAAACACGTCCGAAAGACTCAAGCTCCAAAACAAGTGCCGGCATCTCGCTGTTAAGTCTCGAAATATTTATCAGACAGTTTTCGACGCAGTTTTCCGAAGAATCAATAAAATTTCATGATGCGCGTGAAGCTCATCGGTTAGAGTTTTTTTTTCTTCTATATATTTTGTAAACAAACGACTGTGAAAAAAGGAACAAGTGAATAATAAGATAACGTTAAGAAAAATGAACGAAGTGGTGAAGGCAGTGGTGGTCCCTGGAGAAGACGAGGCTTATGCGTACAGCTCGCAACCAAAACTTGAGTACGTATGTCCAAAATGTAGTCAAACCTATTTTTACAACAGGAGTGGATAATAAAAATCATATCTCACTGCTTAAAAATTTGGGTCCAAATCAATGGGTTGCCGTTAGAACGGCCGAATTAAATGTAAACACATTTGTCAATAGAACACAATACGAATAATATCCGACACATGACTTAAATTCCACACATAACGTAAACAAAACAAAACAAAACCCTAATGAGCATGAATTATAAGCGGACGAAATACTCTGTCGAAATTCATGCAATTGTCAAGTATTTTAAATAGAAACCGTATCAAAGGATTGAAAATACTATTTTTCGTTAACAAACATCAACTCTCATTGTACAATTTGTAGAGCGGTAGATCGAACAATATGGACAATTTCGAGGGTTGACGATACAAACCGTCATCGAATTCATAAACTTTGTCTCTCTTTCATCTTTCTTACTTGTTAGTGTTAATATTTCGATTCAACTTCTTGGCGTCTATTCCTATTGCGTATTATTGGTAAATACTGATATTAATAACTTCGATAACAATTGCGATGATAGGTTAAACAATGTGGTGGAATCGCTTAATCGCCAATTGATGATTATCGATTGGAATAACACCGAAAGTGGGTGTCAGATAGAAGAAATCGATCAACCAGGTTCCTCGTTGTCGAAGGACTCTTGCGAGATACCCGATGAACAGTCGGTCGTAACCGGTATCGCGGGACCCGTAGCTCTTTACAAAAGCTGCTCGATGCATAAAATTAAGGTGTCCGATCACTTTTTTTCGATATATTTTCGCGCGTACGATCTTATCTATAACTCGTTTTAACCTATCGACTTCCTCTACTCAGATGCCGTCGGCTGAACTACTGCGCCATAGATTTCTCACTTGTAAGAACGAATCGTTCAAAAGCAAACGCATCGGCGGCAAGTTTAGAAAAACTAACCGTTATTATAAATCGGGGATATGCGCCCTGATTTCCGACGACCTACTGCGTTCCGTCACTACCGTCAACAATACCGAAATGGTACAAAGAATGCTGACGCAGGGTGTGTGGCCGAACAATAAAGATAAAAAAGGACGAACGCCTCTTCACATCGCTTCCGAGAGGTAAATATATATTTTTCTTTCTCCTCCTTGTTCAGATTTTCGTTCTCAACAATTCTAATCCAGTTTTCATTGACTCGGCGATATAAGCAATGTGTGTGCGTATGCGGGAATGTGAGAAATTGATGTATTTTCCGCTCTCAACTTTCTCCCAAACGTTTAATCGTTCTCCTTCTTCTTTTTTTGCTCGAATCAACGATTTTGGTGAAAACGACAAAACAGTTTGTTTATCGACCGAGTTTATTACACATTATCTTAAAGAGAATAAAAATTCAGCGATCTAAAATTAGCGAGCTTAAGGTAGTTCGATCGGTACAGTCAAATCAAAAGTTTTTTTCTTAGTTTATCTCCGTACCATATGATTTTTAAGCTCAAGTTTATTTAGAAAAGTTGTTGAAAATTCAGTTAAGAAAAACATACTATAAATTCAAGGTCATCCAAGGTGACCTATACTCGCTACGTACGTTTGTAAATCATGAAAAATAGGTTCTTAGGATTTTTTTAAAAAACTACGGGAGGCTTCTTTGAAGTATTATAAAGTGACACGCAAAATTTCAACAAGCTTCACCATCTAGAAGTTGAGATATTTAGGATTGAAAATTGCAATATTTAACACGTAGTCTTATGGGAGAGTGCCAAAAACTGTGATTTTTAACAATAAATATCTCGACAACTAGACGGTTAAACCTCTTCAAATTCGGCACACCTATGTAGATCGTATCAAAGAAGGCCTGTGCAATTTTTCAACGAAATCCTGTGAAAACGATTAAACGAGACTACTACCTTAACATACTCGAGCGCACGACGCAAATCTATCGACGAAGAAAAATGTTTGATTTTGGAATTGAATTATTTCCCAGAGGTTATACGGACATCGTACGAATGCTACTGAAAAGTGGAGCCGACCCCGATTGCCAAGATTATACCGGCACTACGCCTTTGCATCTCGCTGTCGAAACGTCGAAAAAACAAATCGTCGCGGTCTTACTCGAGGCTGGCGCTAATCCTCTATTGTGCTACAAGAAGTACGAAAGTGCGGTGCAGTTTGCTCGGATGAAATTACTAACGGCAAGATCTTACAACAACGATTACATGCTTCATATGAATGCCGAGATCAACGATATTATCAATATGCTGCTTGTCGCTATAAATTATCGCCAAGGCTTCGGCGAACAGATCGACACTCTGAGCAACGTATGCTCGCGCCTTACCCTCTCGAATACCATAAACCAGGTGAACAACTAATTCAGGCATTTCCTTTAAAAAGCGATTCCTCGAACGTCGAGAACTAAATCTATCAAATAAAACGCGTGTTCTTTCTTTCGTTTCGTTACTCGTTATATTCTTTACGCAAAATATATTTGCTTAAATTATTTTGTCGTTATTCATCGTTTTTTTCTTTCGATTCCAGCATCTTGTATAAATCTCGTTGGATAATGTATAGACAGAAATTTTTGTTTGTTTTTTTGTTTGTTTTTGAGATTCGATCCGTTGTGATAAGTGTATTGACTGGGGAATCGATGAGAATGCTTGAATAAAAAGTATATACGCGATGTAAGGCTGAATATATTTATATATTGTCACGACTATTAATTTGGAAAATAAATTCGGCAGCTGCGGAGGAATGCATACCATTTGTAAGCAGTGCATCTTTTTTTTCATTTAGTTTGTTACATTAAAATAGTAAATAATATAACGAATAAGCAATGTTAATACTATAAACGTGTAACACTTATCCGATCTTTGTGATTCTCTACATAAAGTACGATTATGATGTTTCGATATAATCCAGAGGCTGAAATTTCTATTTATCCTTGGAGACAAAATTTTCTCGTGATATTTGTATGCACGATCGATACATTGAACTTTCGTTTTCTATATACGTTAACGTCGTCAGAAGGCCATCGTCGGTTTGTAATTGGGAACCTACAATTTTTATTCTTTAACATTGGAGTTGGAGATTAAGATGAATAGAGAATGAAAAATTTGCGCGGAACGACCAGGATAAAGGAATTGCGAGGACGTAAAATTTCCAACGTCGCTTGCTTCAGCACGAGAATGTAAAATGGGCCAGTCGTGTATGTACGGTATTTATTATTACATACTATGGAAAATCGCAACTCGTGTCATTATACCGAATAAAATACAAATATAAAACAAACATTGTATAGTGTTTATGAAAATATGTCTCGTCCTTCAATGAAGTTTTATGAATAAATTTTAACTGTTGGTTGTTTGGCTGGGGGCACACGAGCGTTTTTTTAACGTTCGTTGAAATCGCTTTAGCGTATTTTCGCTACGACGGACGTTGTAGTTAAATACGAGCGATTCCCCACGGGCGTTGGAAAAACGTCCGGCAAGCGCATTTTTGTACCAGCTTTCATCGGGGAAAGACGTTTTGGGGAGTTCGTCGCGTCTTTGCGAAGCTCTTTGTAAGGCTGGGGACACACGAGCGTTTTTTTAACGTCCGTTACGACGGACGTCATAACGAACGTTGTAGCTTTCTATTGGACTCTATGGCGATATTCACACGGACGTTCTGCGTTACGGACAGCGTGCGTTGTAACGTCCGTTGAAATCGCTGTAGCGAAACTACGCTACGACGGACGTTTGAACGTCTCAACGCACGTTGTAGTTAAATACGAGCGATTCCCCACGGGCGTTGGAAAAACGTCCGGCAAGCGCAATTTTGTACCAGCTTTCATCGAGGAAAGACGTTTTGGCGAGTTCGTCGCGTCTTTGCGAAGCTCTTTGTAAAGAGTATGGTAATGCCCGTATCGACGACGCTCACTGTTTATCGGGTGAACTAATGGTTTCTTCTCGGGATTATTTTTATTTTTTAAATATGAATGTGTTAAATACGCACATGTAGTTAATTCGCGATCGTTCATATTTTTGAAACAATGATATAGGACCGATCCGAACTGTACAGAGTCTACGACGCAAAAAAATTAGCAGGATTGGTAACGGACGTCATTTCTGACGTTCGTGTGTTCATTCCAGTACGTCCGTCAAAATGAACGTCCGTCGTAACGGATGTTAAAAAAACGCTCGTGTGTCCCCAGCCTTAGTTGACAAAGCTTCCGCTAGGGGAGCTACACTGTACGGAACACCAGAGAAATATATGAAGCGCGGAAACATAGGCCCATGCATAGGCCGCTTCTTATTTCTTCTCATGAAAACGTACAGATAGGTGACGGCAAGTTAGCTCTTCCTCTTTGGCGGGCGGACGACTCATAAAAATGAAATCAGAGTCTGATAACTGCTAGTCTCTTTATCCTTACGAGTTCGCCTCAAATTTACGTTGAGCATCAATTTTATAGGTTAACTCGACAAAAATGCATATTTTGTCGCATAGAGGGCGCCTCGATCGCCTAATTTCACCCACAAGGCTAAATTTTCTGAAATAAGAAAGAGTGTACCAATAATCAGAGGCGAGCAATTGGGAATTAGGCTTGTTCAGTTTATAAATTGTATATTTATTTAAATAATACTCTGTGTGTGTGTTTCGTATCCCCACATATCGTTTTCGCAATATTATTTTCCGAAACAAGAGATACTGCTATTTAACAATATTAACGAGATTGAACAACGAATATAACGGGAAAATAGAAGAAGAAAAAAATAAATAGACGCGCAAGGATTTTTCGACATTGGCGTTTCTCTCTCTCTCTCTCTCTCTCTCTCTCTTAACAATGGTCCACGCAATTAAACAAAGAAGAAAACCTACCCAAATGCGAATATTCAATAATGTTGCAAAATCGTGTCTAAGGCCGAATATATAGAACGACGAAAAATCATGTCGTAGTAAAAGTACTAGAAAATGTTCAACAAGTATATATATAATAATACCTTCGTAAGCTCACGGGCTAAGCCAAAATATATATGATTCTAGGACCCAAGCCAAACTGACTGCATTTGTTCTCATGTAAATCTATAATTTCACCCTTTTATTTTCCTCTACCTCGCTCGCCACTTGGCAAACGCGATAACATCCTAAATCTAAACTATATGTTACGATACGAAGAAATATTTACATAGATTCCATACGTTATTGTTATTATTATTATTAATTATTTGATCCGTACATTAAATAAAGCAACTATGAAATCCCAATGGTCGACATTAAGGAACGTAATAAGAGACCGAAATTATAAGGCATTTTTAATCTTGATTATGCGTTAATTGGAATTGATTGCGATATTTACAGTTAGGACTCTCGAAAGAATAAAGATTATAAGAATTACCGAATGCCAATGTGCGAGTAATGTTATCTGGTGCATTCGGTAATTTACAATTTAACATAATTACAATATTTACAATCTACGACAAGTCGGGACCGTAGAATTAAACTGTTTGCTGTCGAGAAAAAAAGCTCTTCTAGTTATCGGAGAATTGGATTTATACGAACGAAGATCTGACGGCGGAAGAGTAAAATAGCAGCTTTGATCCCAGATGTCGTCATAATCGCGTCTAATCTATGTCCTATGAGCGTCAGAAGCAGCGAGGAATGTCCGAATTATGGACCGACGATAAAATGATCTCTAGAATTGCCCATTTTTGCAATCTTCCTGAAAGACAATGTTATTGAGCGTGTTTCTCTTACTTTTTCGAAATACAATCGTAACTATTAAATATAGTGATCGATCGATCGATTCGATAAATACGACGTATCGATAAACACGAAAAATTCCATATTATATCGATATGTTCGATAAATCGATAAGCTCGATATATCTAAATTCGATTAATCGATCAATACGATATATCGATAAATTCGTTATGTAGATCAATCCGATATGTCGATCAATTCGATAAATCGACAAATTTTTGTATATCAATCAGTTCGATAAATCGGGAAAATTTTTCGAATATCAATCAATTCGTCCGATAAGTCGGGAAATTCGATATATTCTGTAAATCGTGAAATTCGAGGTATCGATCAGTACGATAAATGCGATAGATTCGGTAAATCGATGAACTCGAAGAAGGAATATTTTCGGTGAAATCGAGGAATTCGATATTCCCGACGTATTCGGCCCATCGATATATCGTATATATCGATGGGCCGAAATATTCGATTTATCGAAGAATCGATATACTCGATTTATCGGTCATTGATGAATTCACTATACAGTCGATCCGGCATAATAATTTTGCACCGTCTGACAATGAGCTATGATGCGCGATATTACGAGATAGCGCTACGTTACCGAGTGCCCCCGCACTTCGGCCTAATGGGACCCGTCACTGGACGGTCGTGAGTAACTCGCATAGAGCACGCGAGATTCCGGGAAGCGATTACTCCGACAGCGTTAAACTACCGAGAGCATTGAGGGGAGAATGCACGATTTTACGGAAAGCATTTCTTTACGAACATCGAATTGTATCGATAGTCAATTTAATCGTTTTATCGATAGTCGATTTATTTAACGTATCGATTAAATCAATTAAATCGTCGTATCGATAAACAATTGAATCGTCGTATCGATAGTCGATTAAATAAATCGACGTATCGATAATCGATTAATACGATCGATTAATTTCGACCTATCGATAACTCGATTATTTCGATTTATCGAAAATCTTTTCTCGAACGAATTTTCATATTCTAATATCAAAGTGAGGATTTCCACGGATTATCGAGCGTGATTATCCTACGCGTTTTCTTCGTGGACGACGCGCGAGCTCCTTACAATTCACATAATTTATTTTTCTTTGTCGTTAATTTTTATTTTTCATCGCGATTTCGATCGTTCTTCATAACGTCCAGAATATTTAAAGATACTAACGATAAGTTTATATACTTTCTCATCTGCGTCTACGGACGAATATTTCAACAATACTGACCAATCTTTGCATCCCTTTTGTTCTCACATTTTACTAATTCCTAAGTGTCTTTCCTTTAGTTACAGAGGGATAGTCATATTGCACTCGTTTAACCTTGTTTTTTTTTTAAATTTGATCGAACTATTTTTAGGATTCTCGAGGACCGTCATGGTGATAATTGGCGTATTAACAAGAAATATAATCTATCGGTATTTCGCGAGAATAAAAAAAAACATGTACGTTCGAGGAGACGATGAAAAATGGACAAATTCTTACTTCGTACAGAAGCATTACAAAATATATAAACGAAAAAATCTTTTCGTCGCTACGACGAAAGGAAAGTGATCAATTTTTCAGCCCCTCTTCGACCGTACACAATCGTCTTTCTCCCATTTTTTGGGTGTTCTTAGTCTTTCTCGTTTTTCCCCCTCTGTTAACGATCATGCGGAACAAACGAGAGTCGATAAATTAAAAATGTCGCCGGAGATTAAGTTCCCAATGGAAATTGATCGTTTATAGTCGAGAAAATAATGTAACGGGTGAGAAACTTGAATTGTATTAGAGGCCCGCGGTCGATGCGTCGCGTCAAGTGCTCATCACCGTAGCGAGAGAGGGAAAAACTTCCGCCTGCAGAGGTCCGTAATCAACCTCCTCGCCATCCACGGTCATATGTCCTCCAGCGTTATCGGCCGGTTCTATCCTGAAAGCCGTGACTGGTATCATTTCCACACCGGAACAAGCCAGATGAGCTCCGGTGCTGAGACCCAGTAAAAATTGAAGCAGATTCGCCCTCGTTATTCCCGCTCGTGCGATCAGCAGCCAGATAACACCGTCGGCAAGTTTGGCTCGAGGTGCGAAGAAACAATCCTGTCCGAGATGAGACTGATAGGCCGCGTGAACCATCACGAATTCACCTGTCGATCATCAAAATTTACACGTTTTGACATTGCGTATGTTTTTTTTATTATTAATTTTATATGCTTTTCTATATATAAGTATAAGAATTTCGATGTTCGAAGAGGTCTTGAAAGTAGAGTTACTTATCGGATCTTAGGTGAAGGTTTCCGCGATAATTTCAAGATCAATTTTTTTCTAAAATTATTAAAGAATTTAATTGAAACTTTTTAAAAATATTCTCTAAGAATGTTTACCTAAACTTAAGCATTTTTTATCTCTTCGGAATTTCCTCAAAAAGCTTCAGTTATCGAGTAAAAAATTTAGAAGGATTCAAATATTTTTTTAATCAATTATCTTTAATAAAAAATTGAGATTTTCTGAAAAAATGTTTCGATAAAATGCATCGTATCTTTGTTTGTAAAATACGAATTTGCGAAAAAATAAAGTGCCCTGGAAATTTTGATTTCCAAAGTGTTCATGCTGAATAAAAAGTTATTGAGCTCGAAAGCTTTTCGTACTGATTTCAATTCGTTTGGGTCATTATGAATCTTGCTAATGCCCTTGGGTTACAAATTTGTCACCTTGAAAACTTTCAAATTAACAATAGCCGCCTCAACTTTATCATTTACCATTTACCAAAAATTCCACCTTAATTTAAAAACGTTAGTCAAAGATAAAGTGACTGGTTAACTAGTTGGTTAGTAGTTGGTAAAATTAATGTCTCAGTGTCGTTGAAATTAGCCACAGTTTGACCACAAACTAACTTTGCAATCAGCGAGTACAAAAAATTGAGCGGAAACCGAATTTTCAATTCACCAACCGTTCACTTGGATCCAGCCACTCGGAAGTTGAGTAGTGAGAGCGGGCAGTCGCGACGATGGACCGTACATAACTCGATTACCACCGCCGTTCTCGCCACCTGGTATTGAAAAAGAAAACAAAAAACAAAAATAAAAATTTCTAAGTTCTTCGATTTTTTTTTTCATTTCGAGTTAAAATTTGAAACGCACAGAAATATTACGCATAAAAAAATATGCGAAATCGAGAAATCTAAGAATTGTATTATTATTTTTTATTCAAACTCAACAATTAAAAATCTTAACGAAACATTTCACGTAAGAAAAAAAAGTGCGAACGAAATACGTACTTTGAGAAGAGCTTTCGTTATCGTCCATGCTGTGGTAACTCGATACCGAGCCGGTACTGAAATACGTCGATTTTCTGGACGTGGCCGAATAAAAACTGTCGAGCCTGTTGCGTGTCTGAGTCTCAGTTTCCAACGCGAGGCCCTCGGTTATTATTTCGTTGTCTTCGCAATTGTACATGTCGATTTCGATTCCTTGACCGGCGATGTCCAAGGCGTCGTGATAACTCTTGGACTCGCGAACACCGCAGTACCTTCCGACATAATTGTTACATTAATTTTATTTTATTTTTCTTTTCACCTTTGCTTTACAACAATTTTTTCGTACGTTTTGTGATAATAATCTGTACCGTTAATTTTGTTGCTTTTTTATTAATTTTTTTCGCTTCGGAGTAATAAAAATAAATTCCCTCACCGATCCAACTCGTCGCCGTAGCTCTTGGCATGTGGAAGTATCACCTCGTCCTTGGTTATATCGTCCGCGTCATAAATGCCATTGGACTTGGTACTTTCCGTAGATTGTTGAATTTTTTCGCAAGGAAGATAAGATACTTTGCCCTTGTAAGTTCGAAGTCCTATGAGCCTTGCGACGCTCCAAACGGTGAAACGTTGACCGCCTATCGCCCTTAACCTCTCGCTCTCGATGTCTATGTCCGCGAGAAGACCCCAGCCGACAGAGAGAAACGAAAATAATATCTGACTTCGAGTCTCGACTCGGATCAGATCCATCGGTGCTTTCTTACATCTGACGACCGAGAGCGTGCTGATGAGCATCGGATTGTGATCGTACGGTTCTCTGCGTTTCGTAATAAACAATTAAAGCCAAAACTCGATACTAACGAAGACGAACGACTATCGGACTAGAAAGAGAAATATTGCGCGAGCGTATAATTGTATGAGAATTAAAGAGAGAGTGGTACTCAAAGTACTTGTACTTCAAATACGAGGTACTGGATGTGTGCGCAGCTCTGATAGGCCATTCTCGAAGTAAGCAAGCCTTGGAGTACCTGTATTCAATGTTCCTTTATTCGGAATACCTGTACTCAAAGTATCCGTACGCTACATAGATACTTGTATACGCGAAATAAGCGTACCTGCCGAATCACTCGTACTCGGAGTACTCGTATTCGTAGTACTTGTACTCCGAGTACCCGTATTTGGTATACTTGTCGTTGTAATACTTGCCGCCGAAATACTTCTACTCGTAATATCGGTACTCAAAGTGTTCTTTATACGAAATACTTGTACCTTAAGTACTGGTACTCGGAATACCAGTAGTCGGAGTACTCATACTCAAAGTGCTTGTTATTCGAAGTAATTGTACACGGAGTAGTGGTAGGCGGAATACCGGTACTCGGAGTACTCGTACTCAAAGTACTTGTACTTGAAATACTTAGCGATCGAAGCAAAGTGAAATAAAATATGAAAAAAAGCGCCTCGACTCACTGTTTCGCGTGGGCGATAGATTTGGCGAGCCCGTTGCCAGATCCGCATGGGATGACGCCGAGAGGTACTTCTTGAAGCGCCTTCTCCCAGTCGGGTCTCTCGAGCAATCCGTTGACAACTTCGAAAACGATCCCGTCTCCGCCTACCATGAGCAGACCGCTCCATTGATATATGTCTTTGGTACGAACGAATTCTCTCGCGTAATTCGAGTGCTTCGTTATGTGAACGTCGTACGGCTTCTCAGCTTCCGAAAGAATCGGATGTACTCGTCGTTGAAAAGTCTCGCGCCCTCTGCCAGGTCCGCTCTTTGGATTCAGCAGGACCAACAGTTTCCTTCGCTCGCCAGGACAAGCTGAACAAAAATATTAGTATACATTTTTCTTTATCTTGTTTTTTATTATTATTTTTATGTAAAAAACAACAAACAAACAAAAATACATCGAAAATCAAAATACAAACAAATTTCTCGTAACTTCCCGTCGATCGATATCTATAATAGTATTAATGTCCGCCCAGCTACGCACCACCATCTTGCTATATGTATTAACAATTTTTGTATCGAAATATTGTACGGCTAAACATTTTAAAAACTTTCTCCCGGTGCATTCCCATTTTTTAATTTGTTTTTGTCTTTTTATTTTTAACGAACTCCTATAGACGCTCGTAATTTTAATGAGTATGTAATTAAAAAAGGTACGGTGGCGAATACGTTATATGTATATTTGTAATTGGGTGTAGCTTTTTTTTACAAAATACTGGTTCTTTTATTGTGTCGGGGAACACGCTGGCAAACGTCGCAGGTACTTTCTGACATTCTTGCTGGAGGTTTGGCACTCTCGAACGACGGCTTTCGTCAATGTGCACGTAACACATATTGTTTCTAATGGATCTAGATTAGTCGTTCATTGGACCAAGCGCGACTGAGGGGATCAGTTCATCATACATACACACACACACACACACACACGCACATATATATATATATATATATATATATATATATATATATATATATATATATATATATATATATATATATATACCATAGTGTTCAACGATTGCCAGAGGAGAGACTGTAATGGTTTATAATTTATTCAATTTTTCTCCTTTCCATCGGTTCATTTGCCCTCTCGGTCAACGATCCTCTATTAGAGACGTCCAACACGTATACAGTCGTGTGAAAAACGTCTACGTCATAGAAATTTCATTGGATCGCAATTGGGAAACAATATATTGTACTCAAATCGAGCCGGAGAGCATATTCGTTTAACGGACACGAGAGCTAGAGGTTGATAAAAAATTTTGAAAAAATTCTTGGAATACATCGTTTCGTTTGTGCTTGGAGCTAATTAATTTACCTCGACGAATCTTCGCACGATATAAATATTTTTCAATTTGGAAATAAAAAGTTTTTCGCATAGAATGAAAATATTCGATGATGTTTTAGCACTAGTTCTACAAAAATTAACACTTGAATGTTAAACACATAATTTTTATGAATTTTTATATTTGAACGTGACTATAGACATTAAACGTAGTGAGAAATATTTCGCGAGGCGAAATTCGTCGAATACCACGAAGTACTTTCGGAGACAAATTGTTTGCCATTCCGGCTGATATAAATACAAACGTCTCGTCAACCAGACGACGACGACGACGACAGCGTTCGATTATTATTATCATCCTGTCACGAGGCTTGTACGGCTCTCTCTAGTATATTTAATCCCATAAATATGTCGTAAGATATTGATATTTAATAAATCGACATAAAAACGCGAATATCTATATTAATGGTTCAATCCACCATTAATCACCGAGATATACGTCATCAAATTTTCCATTCGTCTAAGATCTTCGAAGATTATTTTACGTCGAGAAAAACATATAGTCTGCAATAAATTGGTCTTTTAATTTCACGCGTTTTCGACAAATTCACGAGGAAACAGTTTTCGTGTATTGTAGAGTCTCCATTATGCTGAGTAAGTAGGACCAGAGCTCTCCGGTCCCGCTTTTCCCCAATAACAGAACTTTTACTGTACGCGAAACGGGTCGAAAACTCTCCGACCCCGCTAGTCCCAAATAATCGAGGTTCTACTGTACACGAGAAACAGGGGGGGGGGAGATGTCCGACCCCGCTTAGTTCCAAATAATCGAGGTTCCACTGTATCTACACGAAATAAGGCGGATACTCTCCGGGCCCCACTTGTTTCAAATAATCGGAATTCTACTGTAATTGAAGAAGCTGAACAACCGCCACTCTCTGGCCCCGGATAATCGAGTTTTTATTGAACATGGAGGAGAATTAGAAATCTTACGTCCTGCTTTACGCACATAATCGAGATTGTACTGTACACGAAACCAGTTAAATCATTAAATTGACCGAAAAATTAGACGGAAAAATCGTGGACTGAAAATAAGGATGTAATAATAGGGAAACAGTTAAATAGGAAGCGCGGGATAACTCGATGGTTAATGACAGAACGAACGTCGGGGGTTATATTTATTTTCGAAAAGTCACGAGCCGCAATATCGTCCGAACGTTACGTCGCAAATTCGCCATGAAAGAGCGATTTTGCAAAATTTATCAGCTCTTCGTCTCGCCAAGCATGATCTATCGGCATTTCGCTATCGCGAAGCTACCTATATATATATATACAGACGCGTATACACATTTTTTTTTGTCGAAGAAGAAAAAAAAACGAGCGATAAGCGATAAAACCGTATTTTTTAACGTTGAGCCAATATCAATGAACGGGGCAACGGTTGTTTCATAAATTCCACAATTTTTCAATCTTTAGTATACGTTTCAACGATAATTGAACGAAAATCTCGCGAAAATGCAAGAACATTGAGCAAACACTTGTGACAAAAAGAATAAACAAAAATATGTTTAAATTGATGAAACGTTTAAAAAAAATGATCTGTGAATGAAAATACATAAACGTTTTTTCCCCCCTCAAGTTCGTAAAACCTCTGGTTACATCGTACAATAATATTAACAAAGGTAAAACAAGATAATCACGTTAGTGTTGAGAAACCGTGTTGAAAACTGCGCATCGTAGTTGTTCGAGTATGTCCCTACGATAAGAAATCATATTGCAGCTGTTAATATTTCGTTTCTTCGCGCCGATACACGCTTCGTGTTGCCTTGCCATCGTTCGCTCGCTATGCCGGCCAATACTTTGCCACCTACGACCCGACCCGCGTACGTCTAGCTGATACGACAATTACGAGGTGAACGGCGAAAGTGCTGAGCGAAAAAAAAACAACGAGCGTGGCTACGCGTTTGTTGCGCTACAACGCTATATAACGGTATAATGGCTGAAATTGTTTAGAATTTCTTTGCGAACGATATTATTGTACTTGGGTCTGCCAGTTGCATAAACAACGACAAGTCGAGCGAGGATACCGCCAATTTTAGTATCCGCGAGTGTTACGCTACATACGATTTAACGTACGCTGGAATGGCAAACGTAACGTAGGTACGAAGTACAATGAGGTACAGGGTGAGCTATCTAAAGTGTCACAGCCCTATCGTGGTCAAACTATGAGTACCTACCTGGAATAAGCTCTTTAGAACTGAATTTACGTCTGTCGTACATGATTTGTTAAGGAAATATGATATTCTTGAGACTTGTTCTCCAGCCGGTAGATGGCGTTACGCGTATTATAACGGATTACGTGTATGTACGCCGAGGAAAAAGAGGACGAATTTTGACGATTTTTTAATGGTAAAAAATTGCCATTCGTTAATAAATATTAATAAACGAATTAAACTATATATATACCGTCGATTATCGTAGCTGAAATTGTTATCTTAAAAATAACTCAAATCGACAATGTGGTAGTGATTCCCGCGAATGATGTTTCTTTGATCTTTGTTGGTAACCAATAGATCGATTTAATTGAAATTTTTCGCACTGTTGTTTACACTTAATTTGATTTTATGTTTCATTTTTTTTTCGTTTCATTCAGTTTCATTTTAAATACTAATTTTAGTTTATTTTTCGTCGATTCTAACCCAACTACTGTGTACTCAAAAATTTTCCGCGGCGCGGGTTCCAATAATTTTTTTAAATATGTTCCTACGATGTATATTATTATTTATATGTAAATAAAAATGCTTAATCATAGAGAAAAATTGTCGATATTCACTTTCTATTTCGTTAACGTCGTACCGAGCGGTGGATTAAACGATACGATCGCGTTATTAAAAATATGAACGTATTCCGCATATACGTACAACTTGTAGAGTGCGCGTGCACCGAGTCCGTTTAGTACACGACATCGTCGATGAACGTTTTCTCTTCGTTTTCACGGTTTGATAGCGTTCAACTCGTGGGCTTATCGAGATTCGTCGTCTTTTTTTCTTCTTTTCCATTCTCGACCGTTTAATCTCCTTCCATTTTTCTTCGCCCTCTCGCTCTCCGAGAGTTACGCGAGTATGATACCGTATACAGGGTGTACCATAAAGGTTAGGACACCTAAATATCTCGGAAAATATAAGTTTTACAGAAAAGTGTTTCAGACGAAAGGTATATGGTTTTAAAATATCTATTTACTGATTTTATTAGTTTGACCTTGGGTGTTGCCGCCAAGGTCAGATCAAGGTGACGTCAATTTTTCTAAATGGAAGCCCTATTTTCCATTGTATAATCTTATAGTATATCTCGAGAGCTTTCCAAAACACCGTAAGAATTTTTTTTTCGTCAAGTACTTTTCGAGTTATGATACTTCAAAGTTATAGTATGGACGGCACTAGCCAAGGTATACCACGCGGAGGTTGCCCAGGCGGATTGACATGTCTTTTGTGCTCGGAGAAAGATTGGAGAATAGTGCAGCCAGTCGAGGCAAGATCGGTCGGTGATCCGGCCAGTCAAGGCAAGATCCGTCTGTGATCCGGTCGATCAAGGCAAGATCGGTCTGGAGACCCTCACAATTTTGCTACGTTATGTTTTTGTTTGTGCATTAACTGAAGGTCAAGATTATAATTCACGGACCACCGACAGATCTTGCCTTGACTGGCCGGATCACCGGGATCACCGACTGATCTTGCTTTGACTGACCGGATCACAGACCGATCTTACCTTGTCTGGCTGCACTATTCTCCAATCTTTCTCCGAGCACAAAAGACATGTCAATCCGTCTGGACAACCTTCGCGTGGTGTACCTTGACTAGTGCCGTCGATACTGTAACTTTGAAGCATCATAACTCGAAAAGTACTTTATGAAAAAAACATTTCTTACAGTGTTTTGGAAAGCTCTCGAGATGTACTATAAGAATATGCAATGAAAAATAGGGCGTTCCATTAAAAAAAATTGATGTCACCTTGACCTGGCCTTGGCGGCAATACCCAAAGTCAAACTGATAAAATCAGTAAATACATATTTTTAAACCATATAACTTTTGTCTAAAACACTTTTCTGTAAAACTTATATCTTCCGAGATATATAGGTGCCCTAATCTTTATGGTACACCTGTTTATGTAGGTACGTGACGTACGTCGCGAGGCAGAATGGTGCCAAACGTCACAAGGAAAACTGAGAATGGCAAAGAAATCGTAAGACGTTAAATACGCAAATTCGATGATTCAATTTTTTTTCACGTTGTCGCAGTAACGCCCGTTATAATGTATTTGTTTAAACGCGTATTTTTGTACGAGATGCATCAAGCGTACATGGCCTTTCGCGTCGACTGGAACGATTTCCAACGTTTTTTTTATTTGGGTCAGAATTTTTCGTTTTAATTCTGCAAATTACGAGAATATTTCTATTATCAGATTTTTTAAAGTAGACAACTCGTCTCATCGATTCGACCGTTTTGGATTAGACTCAGAATTTGTTCTACGATCGTGCTGGAACGGAAAATTTATATTTTTATTTCATTGCAATTTTATAATCGTAAAATGAAAATGCTTTTTTTAAAGCGTCGTTGCTAAAATAGCACGTTATTCGATATCACACGATAATATTCGTCAAGCAATTCGATCGATTACTCAAGTTTTCTTTAAATACAAACAACAACAAAATACGGTTTGCAAACGGTAAAAGTAGTCAAGTGACACACAACGAAAAGCAATTCTTTACTATTTGTTGGCTCGAGGCTACAAAATTTTTATATACACGAAAAGTCGAGGTTTTCACAGTTTTTCAAAACGAACAAAAAGTTTGCTCCTTACTTGAAAAAGTATATTTAACAAAAAGGGTTAATGAAACAAATCTAAAAAAAATGATAAGCTTTTTAGTTCTAATACAATGGTAGCAAAAATTATTGGCCGAATTCGACAGAGTCAATTGCAAATATTTCTGTAGTTAACACTAAACGCCCCATACATATTACGTCCTCACCGTGTACTTTTTTCGCGCGAAAAAATCCCACAGCAAGGATAAGAAGAGCGACGTTTCTTGTTGCGAGAGCAAGATCAATATTGGCGATAATAACAATCCACCAGGAAGTTAATAGGCGTCCCATCGCGATGATGAAACCACCTGATAATTACAAGAGGAAGAAGTTATCGACGAAACGATCCGGAGTTTTCGCGTCAAAAAATAAGTCCGATAAATATTTGGACAATTCGACATGTCGTTGATATTAAAAATAAGTAAATACAGGCTATGTGCTGTGCACCAGAGTAAAGATAATTAAAATTCGTCATACTACATTTGGTCGCAAGAACGCAAAAGAAGCCAACAAAAGGCAAATAAAGGTGTGGAGAGTATTTTAAAAAAAAACTAAAAAGAAAGCCCTCGAAGCTTCGGGTAAAAAAAAGAAACATTGAAAGACTCGAAATAAGATCGTTCAATCGGTGAAGAAATGAATGAGTCAAAAAATACTTGGGAAAAATTTTGACATTAAATACTTATTTACTTGTTTCAATGTATCACCGCTGTATAAATATAACGCTAAGGAATAAGCCGTAATGGTCGCTCTGAGAATAATATGCATGAGGACTTTTTTGTAAAAAATTTTGTACTCGACAAAAAAGGTTATATGCATATTGTCTCTAGGTATGATAGTTTTCAAGATAATTAAGGGTGAACATTGGGTTGTTGGAAAGTCTCGAACGATCTTCACGTTCGATAGTTACGCAACCCACGTTGCGTTACTCAAGGTTTGTGCACTGTGATTTTTTTTAAACGAAAAACCATTTAATGATTAATTCAGACCTGCGACTCGACATTATTCTTTCGGCGAAATGCGGTCATTCACGCTCGCGTCAAAAATGACTCGAAAGAGCGAATGATCCAAGGCCGTTGGATGAGCGAAATTTCTAAACGCACAAGGTGCTCGGTTCACCTTGACTCCCGTGAATTAACCCTGAATCTTGGAAACGGTCAGAAAAGAATTTTAATTGGTGACTTTTTCGTTTCGACGCGTCAAATAAAATTCAAAATCGAAATTTTTTTCTTTCTCGAAGAAACGAAACATTTATATCATACTCGTTCATTTTATCGTCCCGTTTATTAGTTTTGAAATAAGTCTCGCCCGTGAAAAAAAAATCATAAAAAAGTGGCTCGACATATTTATTTTTTTAAAATTTGTTTTTTTGTTTAATTATAGTGATTTGTTTTAATTAGAAAGACAGAGACAATTTTGTTCGCTCGAAATAATAATCTGATATCTTTCGAGTGTCCGAAAAAGTGCCTTACACTTTTTTAATAACAATTATTCCTGAAGAAAAGAATTATAAAAATATTACTAAAAACTTTTCTTTTTTATATCTCGTTTATCTGATAGAATTTTATCATTATTTATTATTATCTAAATAATATCTCTTCACGAAAAAATAATAAACATCGAAAATATTATCGATTTACAGGTTTACTTTGTGTTTTCTTTTTCAAAATAATCTTTTATTTACGATCTCGACGAATTTTTGTTTTTCTTCAAAATCATAATATAAGATTTTTCCTTCAGATTTGTACGAGCTGTCGTGATCGAAGAGACGATCTGTCGGAGGGGAAGGTTCGTGGTAAGGCGTTCGAAGAACGGTTATTACGACTTTTGAATTCATGCATAGTATTTTGCTGCGCCAGACCGCCTCGAAGATGGAAATTCTGGTCTCCCTTCCTCATATCCATCTTTTTCGACGCGGTTTTTTACCGCCGATGGCTACGACGTGCGTCACTGCGCGGATTATCGCTACATCAGCTGGAATGATGTCACGCCATTTTTTGTTTCCCGTTCGCGGATCAAGCAGCGTCTTGTCTCCGAGTATTTTTAATTTAAAAACAAATTTTTTTTTTATTCTTTGTAATTTGTCAATTTATTAATCGAGCTTTCGTCTTGATCAAAAAGCGTTTTAGACTTTTTTTTGGTTTTTGTTTTCCCAAGAAAATGACTACTACGTATAAAAATGAATAGAAAAACTATCGTGAGTTAGAAGAATATTTAAATTTACTTCAATAATTTTTATAAAGCGCGCGAGTCGAGGCGTTTTTTTAAATTTATACGATACGTTCGAAATTCAATTAAAAACCTCCCTTGGGTGGCGATAGTTATATTTTTAAACTAAAATTAATGGTCAATTGATCGATCGTGATTTTTTACAATATTTTAATTTGTTTCAAGATTTTTTTCCGTGTCGTATATCTAAAAATAAAAATCTTGAAAGAAATAAAAATATTTATATAACACCAACAGCTTTTTAATCGAATTTATAATGTGTTGTATAAATTTTTAAAAACGATGCGTTTTTGAAAAATTTGTTCGATATTCAAGATTCGTTAAAAACCTGTTTTCAAAACCGATAAATATATTTTTTCAGAAAGATAACATTTATTAAAAATTTATTTTTTATTATGTAAAAAAAAATCGACATTTCGAAAAAAAAAATTTTTCAAGCTAAAAAAAGCCGAGAGTGAGTCACGAGTGTAAGAATGAGTGTACGCATTTTTCAAAGGACCTTACTCCTTCCTATTATGGGTGATTGACAAAGGAGGAAAAAACGTGTCTCGAACGTTATCGAGGAGGCTGCGAATTGATCGAAGCGTGCGCGAATGGAACGTCACGTCACAGTGCACGAGCACCGACTATCCTTCGAACCTGTTTACCACGTTTTAATATTTGCTCTGCGTTTGTGTTCGTGATGCGTAATCAATCGCCTTAGTGAACGGATCGAGCCATGTGTGTACTAATGATTTATGTATACGTAGCACAAGTATTACGGATCAACGGCAATCCACAGGTCATTATTGCAAAAATTATAGTCCAATTTTCTGCGAAAAATAAATCTCAATTTTTTTCATCCTCGAAGGACACGTTTTTTTTAAATCGAACGATCTCGAAATTCGATCAATCGAAAAATTCAAATATCTATAAAATCAACCCCAATTTTCTCAAAAACGATGATAAAAATAGAATTTCGAGCCAAAAATATTATAAATTTTGAGATTGCACTTTTTGACGATCGATTTAAAATGTATTTATTCCAAAAACTTCGGTCAGTTAGGTATTGTGAAACAAAAATATCGTTTAAATGCATTTTCTACGATCGACGATTTAAAAATGGACAATTATTGGTGTACATCACACCATTCGATATTGCAAAATTAATAACAAGCGATACGTGAGTTTTCCTTATTTAGTTGCAGGTCTTTATTTTTACGAAATGAATAAAAGTCTGGTACGAAAAAAAAACACTTTTATCTAAACTTTATTGAAAACTCCATTGGGGATTGGGCCTCTATTATCTTATTAGCTCGGAATACCACAAATGACGAAGTAAACAAAAGTTATAATGATAATGATACGTCGGCGAAATGTCAGAGACAAGGAAATACAAAATTTTTTAAATGAGCAATAGGATGTAAAAATAAACGAGGAAGCAACTTGGAGTCTCGACTACCCGGAGGGCACCTTTCTATCAGCTTATGTAACTCGATAGTCTGTTTTGTAACTTACTGCCATACATCGCGATGATACGTACGAAGCTTGGCATGTCTCTCCAACGACTCGTACGCCATTTCGGTCCATGAATCGAGGAAATAAAATTTGATTTAATATTCAACGACATTGGGAAAGATAATTTTATACCATGCGACAAATTGACTCTTCCGAGATCAATGAAATGTTCCAGATGTCAAATTTATTCGTCCTTGTCTTGGCTTCATATTTTTTAAATAATTTTTTTATGTAAAAACTTGCCAAGTGAGTAGAATTTATATTTTAACGACGATTCCACTCATGTTTCCTCCTAATCGCTCAATCGTTGTTCCGAGTCTCATCGTCAGCTCCAGGGAAAAAAACAGTCGGTAATCATCGATGAGTTTTCCTAATGACTGGAACTTTTGTATTGTTTTTATTTTTAGTCGTTCCTCTAAAGACAGGAGAATTGTTCTATCGATGAGTTTTCAAGCGGGAAACCTCATTGTTTCGTTATCTTCGAGGAATCACCTTCGGGCCACGGCCTCGTATAAAAGTGTCGGAGGGAGGGGGAATGACGACGGTACTGCCCTCTAGGTCGAGGATAATCGTTCTGCATTCGCTTTTACGAGCGACTTGGTCAACGATTAATGACTGCCAACCCATTCCTCTCTGTGTTACCTGTCCATTCGATGTCCGACAGTGTAGAAGACAAAGAAAGGGTGCAAGAAGGTGGTTTATCGTGACTGTGTACTCGAGTATAATGAGTCCCGAAAGTCTACGGGGTGGCGACAATATTTTTCAATAAATTTGCGACCTCAATGGCTTCTGCGATAGCTTTCTTAATCCAATGTATTACAATCACGGGGCATGCGGATTATCGAAGAAAAATAAATATTTAAACCGTTCCCGGTCACCCGTTTACGCCTCGGTCCCGGAAACAATGAATAATCGAGGTTCTCCTGTACCTCTACGCCAAAGTACCAACTTTGGCGTAGGATAGCGACGTAGCCCTGCGTCCTACGAGATACGACCATACGACCTTTATTACAGAGTAAAAAGTGCTCTATAAAAAAAGTCCTTAGCTTTGTTTACGTTCGTGGAGCCGTTTTCTCGAAAATCGCGAGTTTTCATTAGACCGCGACATTCTGACTTGCAGCCATCCAATGTAAGACTACCGCCAGTTTTCTCGTAAAAGTTCATGCCTAAAAGAAATATTCAAGAATACGTTGCTTTAGAGAACGTTATCCTCTACAAAATCTTATACCGCGAAGATGGCTGCGATCGATCTACCATCTTTTCTCTATTCAGAACTAATTTATTCCGGAGGCACGGTTGTTACATATACCTAGTTGTTTTCCCACGAGCGAACGCGAGCTCGAAGCCAGAAAAATTGACTTCAAATTTAAGCTGCGAAGCGCCCCATTAAAAAAAAACAACGTGTATCGATTCGAGGGGTTTTTCGGTCACCCGTTATATGAAGAGGCAAGGCTCGATGATGCGTTCGTTAATTTATCGCTGACGTTAGAAATTGCTGTGTGGCCAGTAGCAGCAGGAAAATAAAGGGCTGCATAGGAACCCCTTCGCGTGTTCCCTATTCCCCACATCAAGGGGGCTTGGGTCGAACAGGGGTGTAGCGCGGAGAGGGGTGGGAGGAGCGGCAAACGGGTGTATCGAGGCTTCAGGTGTTGTCCAGAGAGAGAGAGAAAGAGAGAGAGCGAGAGAGAGAAAGAGAGAGAGGGAGCACATGCAACCAGGCACCCACCGAGAATCTCCTCTAGTTTTCGTGCAACCATGTGGTGCAATCAATAATCCGTTGCCCTCCCGTGTCCGAACCCGTGAATATTTCGTCTAAGCGTTACAGATGCATTTTTATTCATCTACAAAAAAAACCAGTGAATAAGAAAAAAGATTTTTTGTTTATTCATTTTTTCGTCACCCTACGCCTGCAACAACTTCAGGAGGCTCAAAAATTTCAAGCCCCGGACCTAATACGAGTTATAAATTCAAGTGGCCGTACGTTTGTTCCTATTTGAAAATCGTTTCGGCGGGGACGCTCGAATTTACAAATTGCATTATAATCGAAATATTTCGTGTCGTAACGTTCGTTGAACGAGCACCTTTGTTTGCTCTTTTGACGACGTTCGAACCGACCAATTATTCCAAGTTGAGAACAATAAATAATCGAACGTATCGAATCGAGTGCTCTCTCGGTACTCGATTACCGACCGAATGTACAAAGTGCCATTTATTGGATTTTACTGCTGTGTCGTTTTCATACGTAGATGTGTGAACGCTTTATTGTCCTCGAAGAACTTTGAGCTCGGATTTCTTCGATTGCCTTTTGGACTCGTGAAGGAGTTTTTTTGTCTTACTGATTTATTGTTGTCTATCCTGCCTTCTCGTGCGCATATTATAGAGTCGAATAGACGTTCAAAGACGAGACGTGGAATGCGAGAATGCAGAATGGATCGACGCTGGGATCTTTGAAAATCCGGTGCGACAAAATCCGAACGGATTTGCGAGGAAGAGAGAGAGAGAGACGAAAGCAGGTGCATAGATGGACGAACGCAGGTGTACGGAGTAGAGGGCAATGCAACGCTGCGTCAGGTATAATGGTCTGAAAGAGACAAGATTCTCCGTATTGCGACGAGTCTGTTATTACGTCAAATTTTCGCAAAGCAATATTTATGTAGCCAACAATAAGTAATAGGTATTTATGAAAAGTGGATTGGGTATATGTAGAGTAGACGAGCAGGTATTCAAGGTTGGTCAATGATATTTCATTACCGTATAATGGAACGGTACAAAAGTACTCAAGCTTTTGGTCGAAAGTATTCAAAGAGTAGTAAAAAAGTACTCAAGTCTGAGTACGAAAGTATTTGAGAACGGTATCTCTTACATACTCGAGTACGAGCGTACTCAAGGCCGAGTACGAGAGTACTCAAAACGAGTAATGAACAAACCAATTTGAATACGCAATTAATCAACGCTCAAGTAATACTGGTGTAAAAATACTTCGGTCGAATATTAAGTTACTCAATCAAAGTTAATACGAATATACTTGAATCGAGTACGAAAGTATTCAAACCCACGGTAAAAGTATTCGATCGAATACGACGGTATTCGAGTTGCGTATGAAGGAACAAAGAAGTTCTCGGGTTGAGTTAAAAGTAGGTACTCAGGTGGACTCGTGCTAATCTAATACAAGTCCGGTTCTGAGATACTCGAGTGAGATCCGACGGTTCTTAAACTAATAATAAACAGAAATCGATACGATCCGTGATACGAAGCCCAGCGAGAAACGACTGCACAAGTACTCAATAAGTTGAGTACAAGCTCGGTCGAGCAATATTTTGAGTCAAGTCGAACAGTTCATTGAGGTTGTAGTCTGGTAACTTGGATCGAAAAAATCGATTATTTTTTGCTTACTTATTTCGAAAGTAAAATGTATTGAGAGTACATTATACTAATTTTAGACCGAAATTCGTAATATTAATGAAGTTATAATGAATATTTGAGAGCGGTCGCGCGCTCTCGCGTACGCTAAATTGTACAACAACTCCCGGATCTCAAAGGCGGAAAGTGATACGACAAAGGCTTCTAAAGTAGCCGGAATGAGTCGCAGGACAGATCAAGTTGCTAAGAATGATGCCTACGAAGAAATTGAAGGCATATTATACGCTCCATGCATACATGATTAATGTAAGTATGAGTGTTTTTTTTAAATCTGTTCTTGAAGCTTTAAACGCGTTTTTCTCGAAACAAGGTTTTTTCGGTCTGCCCGGGTGAAAACAAAAATTCTATCTGATCGATTAGTCTGAAATTTGTACACCTTGTTCTACACATCAGTAGTTATCGTCGGGATTACGATCTTTTTTTCCCTCCTTAACTTTTCATGTTACAGCCAAATTTTGTACCTGAAAAAAAAAATTATTTTCGATGTCCGCCATTTTGTTATTTTCTGATAAAATTGAATAATTCTAATTCCAAAGCGAACGACAATTCTATAGATTAATAAATGATTCTATAGATGTTAATAATAACATACTAAAAAAAAACCATTGAATGTTATTTACCCATAAAAAAAAATTCCCGAAAAAGACGTAAAAAACGTGCAAGTTACCAGACTACTACCGTAAGTAATCCGAGTCTAACCCGAGTTGAAACAATATGAGTAGGTACTATCGCCGAGTATGACTCGAGTGCATAATTACTCGAGTCGCGTCGACCCAATTCTTAAGGGGGTCGCTACCAAGAATTAAATTTAAAAAACTGTTTTTCACATTTTACAATTGGATTTAGTATATTGGTCCATATCCAGTACATGGTCTTCCACATCCAGTAGGTAACTCGAAAGCGTTCGTACCGTCATAAGTGTCGTAAAGGAAATATTTTGCGTCATTTTTTAATGTGAAGAAGAAAATGAAATATCAGTCTTGCCACTTTCTGATAAACAATCTGTCGAGGTCGAAGATAAAGATTCCTCTGGCTGTACGTATATTTTGTGACGGGGATGAAACTCTCTGGGAATCGTTACGATGTTTGAATTCTTGACGACGTATGTCACTAAAATTCTTCTTTTTTAAAAATTTCTTCTTGGTATTTGTTTTTTTCCTTGAAAAAATTTAAAGCGGATCATAAAATCATAAAATTTGGATCACGGAGATAACTCAATAATGTTCTAGGAGGTATGTTTATGGTTATAATTACTGGAACCAAAGCCTTTTTGATAAAGGTATATAAAAAATATCGATTATTTATATCGATAAAAGTGAAAAAAGGCGCGATTTTAAGATTTTTGCCTCTCCTGAAAAATCAACTTTTTTGTTACTCTAATTTCGTTCTCTCGAGTTCTACTTAACCTATTGGTATGCTTATTGTTTTATTCTATTCGATATAAGGTCGGGAACAATCGTTACAGACAGTTTATAAATAAAACCAAGTAGTTTTTTTGTTTATTTATTAAATCCTAAATCGAATAAAATCGGGCATTTTTTGTTTCATATCTCATTGATTTATTACTTATTAAAGAATGTTTTATTCACAAAACTGTCTCCATTAAGTAAATACCCTAATGTAATTTAACAACGCACGAAATTTTATAAAAATGTCAATATTTCTTAAGAAAATGGATGACGAGTGAAAATACTTTGAAAAAGTCAATTCGAGCAAGTAAAAGCGAGCAAAAGTTTGTATAGAACCCTTCTCACACAAAACCATCGTCCCAAAGCGTCAACGACCCTATTTTGTACAAGTATGTAAAATATCATTAAAATAACTCGAGTAGTTTTAAAGAAAAAAAAAATCAGAAGTCAACACACCTCCACTTTGTCGATTTGAGTGTTTAGCCACCCCCTTGAAGCTGCATAAACCCCAAATACTTCAACACATTGTTAACCGGTCCCGAGTTGACTCGTGTTGTGATCTCCAAACGTTTATAAAAAAATCCAGTCAACAACGTGTTTAAATCGAGTAAAAGTCAAAATATATTTTGAATTTGTTGAATTTTTGAAAATCAAAATATATTTTGACTTTCTCATAGTGTACTCAAAATTACACCCTACTTGGTAAGTACCTACTCGTTACTTCGGTATTAAAATTCATTCTATTTACAACCTCTATCTAACGAATAATAAATTTAAATCCTTGAGTGCTCAACGACTTATTCGAGCCAAAGTAACGATCTCGTTTTGAGTGAGTCCTCGAATCCTCGGTGATTCGAAGAGACGCTCGTTATTCGTATACGAGTCACCTTGAGTCCGAATCACGGTGTACACAAAATATCATTATACACGTTGCGTAATCTCCCTCGCTCCACCTGTACCGGGGTTCGATGGTGCTCGTTCAGTCTGAGCTTCGAAGTTCTCTATGGACGAGCACGATAGCTAAGTGCCCACCGACAATACGTCTGGCGTGGACGACACACACGTGCTCTTTCCCTTCGTTACACTCGACGCATGCGCATGCTAAATCCCTCGTTTTCTCCCTCTCTCTCTCTCTCTCTCCCTCCCTCTCTCGAACCTCCTGCATGTACGTAGGTACTTACGCATAATACGTGTTTCTGCCATGCCCCACTCGGACAAAACGTAATAGAGACAAAATACTCGTGCTGGACGAGCTCGGTCGAATCATAATTGGCACCGATCTTTCTTATTTGAAATATATAATTAACGCGAAAATACACGCTTATTATTCTTTTTTTTTCTTCTTTTTTTGTTTCTGTTTTCCTCTGGAACATGCACGGGTGATTAATTGAGCGATTAAGTTCGCACACGCGCAGCCTTTCGCGATCGTAGCGCCTCTTACGGATCTTTCCGTAATTACAATTATTCGCAATTGCGTGACGGTGCTCACACCTGCGAGCGCGATTATGCCGCGAATGAGAGAATAATCGAAACGAATATTGTTACTTGTTCTTTGTTCGCTTTGTTCGTTTTATTTCGTTCTTTCGAGCGAGAGAAAAATATTCATCGCTTTCTCGAGACTCTTTAATATTACAGTTTTTTAGTGATTGATCTTTCGACGAGTATAAAGTTTCAGGGGTGTTTTTTACGAGTTTCAAAATTGTATGAGTGCAAAATTCGAATGTCCGCTGAAGCTTAAAATGGAGGAACTTCCTGGAAATACAAGTGTTTTTTTTTAATTAATTTAAAATCGAAAAAACGCCTAGGGAATTATTAAATTGTGAATAAGGATTTTTTCTAATAAATTATTCCAAAATTAATTGTAAGAATGTTTTTTTCCGACGATTATCAAAATTCGAAAATCCGCTGAAACTTAAAATGGAGGAACTTCCTGGAAATACAAGTGTTTTGTTAGGGACAGAGTGTAGCACAATGGTAACGTTCGCGGCTCACACGCAGTCGGCCGGGGTTCGATTCCCGTCGGCACCAATGGATTTTTTTCTATATGATTTTTCTGTACTCTCGGCAGTTTGAAACCGACCGACGAAAAAAACTGTAGGTCCACAGGAAAAACAGAGGTGTTGGAAATGTGTTGGTGGAAAAAGTAATGAGAAAATTAAAAAACTCGCAAGCAAGGGTGTACATGGGAAAAACGTTTAATACAAGTTTTTTGTTTTATAATTAATTTAAAATCGAAAAAAGGCCTAGGGAATTATTAAATTGTTAATAAGGATTTTTTCTAATAAATTATTCCAAAATTGATTGAAATATTGTTCATAAAAATGGTCGGATATTTTGCTTACATGGAAACTAGCCGTGAGACACGATCGTCTTAATCGTACGACATTCTTTTTCGCGCTCAAGATTTTCAGGGTAGCGCGTGAAATAGAGGAAACGTTCTTGACTGGTCGCTCAGCCCTATATGTACGAAAGGAAGGACGTGGCTTATTCAACAGACCAAATACGCTGCTTATCCGCGTAAGTGGGATAGCTAATGGTTCGTTAGATGAATTACGTATGATCGTGATAAAATTGAAATTAATACGAATGCTTTGATCACATCCGACCATTATACAGCGTGTAAATGAAGAAATGGTCTCGTTTCGGTACAAAGACTCGATAATAAGAGGTGCAAAAATTCAAAGTTTCGCGAAAAGATCAAAGGACTAATTTTACGAAACGATTTTTCAATATTCATAAGTAAGAGAAACATTCACGAGGATATAACTCATTAACAGCTCGTCCAATGATATATTTACATAAGACATTTTTTATAGAATGCATTATTCTCTATAAAAAAGTTCCTACGCGATTTATCAGTAGATTCGATCGTTGTCGAAAAAAAAGGCTCGTTATACTCGAGTGTGGAGGCAACGACAGGACGTTTTACGAGTGTTTACATCGACGAAATGTTAAACCATCGATCATCTCGAAAACGGTCGTCTTTCGGAAAAATATGTATAGGAACTAATTTTACAAGCGCCTCGTGCTCTACAGTCAAGATCTCTTGTCAAATTATCGTCCGATAAGCCGTTATCGAGCTACGGGCTTACGAACATTCGTTTGATCCACGATACGCGTTACGGCGGTCGCGCGCATGCGCACAACACCGCGCTTCAACGAAAACAAAGCACGCTCGCGGATAAATGAAAAAAATTAGAGTCACGGGGTTCTTACCACTCAGCAAAGTTTCGAGGTTGCCGTGACTCGGACTGAGAAGATTTCTCGGGACCGCGACTTTGGTAACGAGACACTTTATCGCGAGTCTCCATCTGCTGGCCTCTCGCAGATTGTCCTCGTATTTATCGAAGCTACGAAAACGCAATGTTATGGTCGTTCGCTCGCGCCTCGCCGCCCCTTTGACCCTCGCTTTTTTCAACGTATAGGCGTATATGTAAAGATACGCGGACGTATCGTGCTCGTCCCATGCACCGTACATCTCGGTCGACTCGACGAGTCTCAGCTGACTCTTCGATACACTCGGTCGACAGGCGCAACTTCCCGGGCTACGACGTTTCGAACGCATGCACCTGCAGCCAATTATATCGTTGAGACCTATCGTCTCGGTCTTGGTCGCTCCGTTGCTCTCCTTCTGCAGGCTCAGGCCCTTCTCCATCAATTTAACACGATAAAGCGTGTTTTTCTTCGAGGTTATGTAGAACGTCTCCTCGAGCACCGTTGTCGAACCGCGCATTTGACGGTCCTCCTCCATGTTCTTATCTTTTTTTTTCTGCTTGTATTTATTATATAAATTTTATTTACCCGCGAATCTCTGCCGCGACACTTTCGATTCTCAACAATTAATGCAACAACGATCGTACGATTAATCTTTCGATATCGTTGAGTGTCGTAAAGAAATATTCAAATTTCCCGCCAAAAATACGAGAATTTAAATATTTTTTAGCGCGTTTCACGACCGAAACGACGGGCTATTGGAATTTTGTTTGTTCCTTCTTTACCGGCACAGTTCACGTTTCTCAGCATAATCATAATCGGTAGATCGAGCAAGAGGGGGGGGTTAATGAACTCACTAATTACTTTTCATTTTTTTTTCTTTTCGTCGTTCGCCGGATTCACATAGACGGGTGTTTAATGAGAACGTTTTTAATATCTGTAATTGTCGTCCCGTGTTCTCTCGTATGTACAAATATATTAATGCTTTGTTTCATTCAACTCGTTACAGCCTCGCGTTATTTAAGAAAAAAGTATTTTTCATTCACGAAAACGCGTGATTTAACGAAATTTTTGCGATTTTGCCATTCATCGAGATACGTTTCACAGCATGGCATTATGAAATTTCGATAACAATTAAGATTCATCATGGAAGCACTGATAAGATATATCGCTGATGCATGTGCCCCTCTCGAAGATTTTGACGAGGACGACGAGGGCTCATAATCATCCATATACGCGTATCTCTTTCGCGAATGGAATTGGGCACGGGAATGATGGGTAGATGGAGGGGGGGGACGGATTTTCCAGCAAGACACCTTGGAAAATGCACCCGGCCAACGTTCGATCCGGCCTGCGTTTATAGCGCGTTGCCCGCCCGCCCGCCACTTGCGATTTTATCTCGACGAAAATTGCAGCAACCGGTGCCCAGCATTCGCATCCCCCCTCTTCATCCTCTATGTACACATAAATATGTATGGACGTATGTGTTTTGATAAATAATAATAACTGACACTTTGAAGGTCTGCAAGAGGGCGCTGTCGAAGGCCGATTAATTAAAAAATTACGAGAAAAAAACAATTTGAAATAAAAATTATCCACTGTGAGATGTGATGTTTCGTTGCATCGTAGAACTTTTACGAAGTACAAGAAGGAACGAATACCTCGACGTTCCTCGAGTTACTGACACGCTTTGTGCCTCGAATCTCTGTCGTGGGCTCTCACTCTCTCTCTCTCTCTCTCTCTCTCTCGAGTTCTCTGCCGGCGCAAACTCCAGGAATGGTATCGAAAATGAAATGAGGCACTACGCGCCATCTTGCGGCGTTACGTTGAATTACGAAGTAACGTTGCGTCGGTAACTCGGATATGATTTACCTAACCGCGTGCTCCCATCTTGCAGGACTTTACTCAACTCAATAATATTGGTTTCTGTCGATATACATTAATTTTTTTACGATTTTATGGCAATATTGATTTACCAAACAATTGCCGTTAGATTCAATCGTCGTTAACATTTTCGACTATCTAATTGCAATTTACAGTCAGTGGATGGCATTTCCTGTATTCAAATCCGACGAATTTCATAATCAAAAATATACTCGAAAATAAATAAAAGTAGTCGAATATTATATAAAAATTGCTTTAATTTTCAACGTTTTTTATTCATAGAACTTTAAATTATAATTACACTGTGTTGCGAGACATATTATTTTTGGTAAAACACAAAAACGTTTCTGCTTTCAGGCATCTGCGCGCGTTCGTAGGCGCAAGTGCCAAGCAAGTGTCGCCATCTACGCAACTTCCGGTTCTTTCGAGGCCTCACCACGCTCGGGCCAAGTGGTGTCTCTTCCGATTTGTCAAAATGGTAGGACGTTACGCGTTTACAATACACGCGATAAATATCCGTTGTGATCGGCGTTAAAATCATTAATCGCGGGTTCAATTTTTTGCTCAAAAGTGACAGAAGGCATTGGATTATTAAACGAAAATGTTATTTATCCGCAGGGTATCGACATCAATCATAAACATGACCGCAAAGTGCGACGAACGCAGCCCAAGTCTCAAGATGTATATTTGCGACTTCTCGTCAAGGTAAGCGTGCTTTATTATTAATAATAATCCTACATATTAAACCTTTTTTTCTGCGAATTATATTCATCAATTTTACAAAAAGTCACAAAAATTTCGTCTCGTATCTCAAGCTTGAACATAATTACGATCGACTCGAATAAAACATCACGATTATAACCTCACTTTAAGATTTACCCGAATTACTTGCGAACCGCACTCTGTGTCAGTTTTTTACATATGGACTGGTCCAATTTGAACGTTCGCTACATTAAAGTTTACAGTCGGCTTTCCTATTCTGTCTAGCAGATTTTTTCCGCTAGTCAATTATTATGGTCGACACATTTTTCATGCTTTTTTTTTTCCGACGAAACTAACCATCGACTGCGATAAACAGCAAAACACGATGAAAATCGTTAATGAATCTTTTCTTATTTTATTCCGTATCGTAGCTTTACCGCTTTTTGGCAAGGCGCACCAATGCCAAATTCAACAAGATCATTCTCAAACGTCTTTTCATGAGCAAGATCAATCGTCCACCAATTTCTCTCGCTCGCGTCACAAGATTTATGAAGAAGCCCAATCGCGAGAACTGCATCGCCGTTGTTGTCGGTACGATCACCGACGATGCGAGAATCTTCGAAGTTCCCAAGTTGACGGTGAGCGCTCGTAATTTATAATTTCCATAAATTCGAAAAAAGAAAGAAAAAAAACGATTTCTTCGAATAATTTTCTGTGAAAAGGGATGATTTATTTTTTTGCGGACCGCACTCTGTGTCAATCTGTTAAATAGATTGATTCAATTTGAACGTTCGCTAGAGTAAAAAAGAAAAATTCAGCCTTCCTATTCTGCCTTGGAGAAACGTACGATAAGGCAATTATACTGGCTGAAACATTTTCCATCATTTACAGAAAATTCAAAGTAACGCTTTTCGTAGTGCCGAATATTATGATTTTTTGTCACAAATCGTCATTGTATAAAATATTCTTCGATAAATTGATAATCGAGGAGAGGATTAAGATTTTATTTATTTTTATCGCGTTACGCATTTTTGTTTTGCCTCGGTAAAAAAGTTTAAAATGAATTTATTATTAGGTCTGCGCTCTGCGAGTAACTGAGAAGGCCAGAGGACGAATTCTGAAAGCAGGGGGTGAAATAATAACCTTCGATCAGTTGGCTCTGCGAGCACCGACCGGAACGAAAACAGTTTTGATGCAGGGACGTCGTAAGGCCCGCGAAGCGGTCAAACATTTCGGTCCGGCTCCGGGTGTTCCTCACTCGCACACCAAGCCGTTGGTGCGCTCCAAGGGACGCAAATTCGAGAGAGCGAGAGGACGCAGGCGCAGCTGCGGTTACAAGAAGTAGAAAAGTTCACCATCCAACGATCGGCTTCGTTGTTCATTCTCCCGAATTTCCAGTTTTTTACGTGTTGTTCCGTCGATACGACATGGTCTCGACGAATCGAGCTTTGTAAGCGAGATAAATTGGGGAAATGAATGATGGAATTGATGATTAATGCATTTTTTTATTATTCAGCCTTCTTATTTTCCTTCCTATCGTCGTAGCAGCAGAAAAAAAATACCACGATATTAGAATTTGAGAAAATTCGTCAAATCTTACTCGCTAATGAATCTTGAACGATTTTCTAAGTTAGAAAACAAGTTTTACTAGATAATGACTTGTCTGGCGATATTTTTTTCTTAAGATTTTTGTCGATCGCACAATTTTCTATAAAAAAATTCCGATTCGTATTGTTTCTCGAATGGAGCTTTTTTGTAATAACCGGTATTTGATCCATTAAGGTAGTTCTATCGTGGGTGGGGGAATTAAAATTGTATTCCCGATTTTTCTCAAATTCCAAGTGGACCGAGCGTTTAAATCCATTTAGAAAAGTTGTTGCAAATCGACTAAAGAACAACATACTCAAAATTCAAATTGATCCTACGTAAAGTTTACTTGTTATATAATAAACGAAATCATGAAATTTTTTTCCATAAGATTGTTAGAAAAAACTACTCGAAGCTTCTTTGATGTCTTATAAAAATGTGTGTAAAATTTCAACAGGATTCATCGACCAAAAAATGGAGATACTCGTTGTATAATATTGCGATATTTAACACGGGCTCTTATGGGAGGTTACGAAAAATGACGATTTTCAAGAATAAATATCTTGATTTTTGAGTCGATAAAGACCCCTGAAATTTTACAAACATGTACATACGATATCAAAAAACGCTTCTGCAAATTTTCAGTGAAATCTAACGGAAACGCTGTAACGATAGGACTACATTAATGGAGAATTTTGAAATAATCTATACTTTAACTTCGTACACGAATAATGACGCTGTGACTTTTCGCCTCACCGCGTTATTGCATACCATATTTTTAATAAAACACAAAATTGTGTACAAATATGGTTCGTAGAATTTTTGTCGAATATTCAAGTACGTAAAAAAATAAATGGTGCGTTTTAATTGATACGAGTTTGTTCTAGAAATATTTCATCAAAGGAAGCTTAGCTACCGTATTTCTCGAATACGGCCATGCTGGGACTTATTACTTAGCGAATTTTTTATATAGAACATATCGACGTTGCTTACGAAAAGTAGCAGGTTTCAAATTTCTTACGAAAACTAAGACGATTCTAATTCTACCGCGAAAACCAACGCGTTTCGATATTCGACGCGTAAACTAGCATGTTTCGGCTTTCCCCGCGAAAACTAGCACGATTCGACTTCTGCCGCGAAAAGTCGCATGTCCGAAACCTGTTAGTTTTCGTGGTAAAACCCGAGTTTTACGAAAGTTAGTTAGTTTTCGTGGTAAAACCCGAGTTTTACGAAAGTTAGTTAGTTTTCGTGGTAAAACCCGAGTTTTACGAAAGTTAGTTAGTTTTCGTCGTAAAACCGGAAACATTGTAGTTTTCGCGGCAAATATCGAAATGGGCTAGCTTTCGTGGCAAAAGCCGAAACGTGCTAGTTTTCGCGCTGATATCAAGCGTCCTTGTCTTCGTTAGTATTCTGAAACATGCTAGTTTTCCTAAGCAGCGTCGATATGAACGATGTGAAAATTCGAATCAGAAAATATCGTTCGACAAATCGTTATCGAGTTAAAGATCACATAAAAACAAGAATAAAATAGTTGAGAAATTTCTACTTGTTCCCCCGTTGGATTTTCGACCGCCTCGGTGTCACCGTTACCCTCCGAATCGTCCGGTTTTTCCTCATCGTCCGAACCACCGTCGTCCATGCAACTCACGTCTGGAAAATACATTTTTGCTTCCTCGATCGCCGTCTCGGGATTTTCACTCACGTGATAAGGTCCGATACCGGCAAACGTCAGAAACGCCTCCGATCCAATTTTCTTCACGACGCAAACAAAAGCCTCGTATCTGCGAATATTACATTTTTTCAATTCAATTATTAATTGAGGAATTTACCGTTTAATAAAAAAAAATCAATTTTTTTAATACGCTTGCCATTTATTGCGATAAAAGAAAGTTCAAACCGGAGCGAACATTACCCGGTTTTTTCTTCTATTTGCTCGTCGAATTCGTCGACGCTGTTTGCTATAATTTTAGCCTCGGGCGGTTTGTCCCTTTCGAAAATTCCAAAATTCACAACTTCCGATTCCTGAATTTCCAGTACAACTTTCAACTCGTGACGCCTCGTGCTATCGTACTTGAACACGATTATCGGGGCTTTAGCCGTTTTGTCCTCGTACTGGAAAAACAATATATTAACCCTGTGATAAACAGACAAATTTTTTATATCGACGATCAAAATTTTATGCAATTAATGAATAAATTCATGAAAATTTGAAAATCCTCACGAGTTAGAAAATAAAAAAGAAAGCTTTATTTCAAGATTTTACCAAAGTCTATAATTTTATCCTTGAAACATATCGTCTTGTTTTTTAAATAATTTATTTTCGTGTGATAAATTTGTTGTATTTATTACCGGAAACGTCGACTCGATGTACTTCCGGAAAATAATCCGGAAGATCGTTGCTTTGCTACGAGGATTCGGTGGTGCCCAGACCAAAGGAAATTCCGTGGACTCCTTGTCGCTGGGAAGAAAAGCGGGTCGATGACGTTCTGCAAAACTGGAAAGAGAGAAACGTGCAACGGGAAATAAGAACCGGAAGTCAGGTTGTTAAGAGATGACCCTCGACACAGAATTGTTTAGCCCCTTGAGTGCATTCTCGAGAGCGTTATTTTTAACAACGTTAAATAGAGTACGTTGGAAATAAGTGTCCGAAAATCTTGGCAGCAGTGGTAAAAAAAAGCTCGAGTACAAAAATTATTTCGCGTCACATTTCTGTACTTTGAAACGTTGTAATTTCTTCTTTGCATCCGTTGCCAGGTCGCGGCGTTGTTTTTTCTTTATTGTTCTCTCTCTCTCTCTCTCTCTTTTATTAAATTTTTAATCAAGGATTAATGTTTATTCTCAGTTGTACGAGTTCGAAATTGGTAATTCTTCTAAAACTAGATCATCGATAATTGGGAATTGTGTCGAAATTTCGAGCCAGACCGGAAGAAATCATCAGCGGTCATTTATCGTTTGTACGTTTAAAAAATAAAAAGATCGCTTCGTTAGGGAATTATGTTTAATACTAACCATTCTTCTTGAAGTTTTTCTTCGACAACCGGAAGTCTCGCCTCGCCGAACAACAGACTGAGAAGATACTTTTCAACGTCCATTTCCGGTCTTTTATCGCTGACCTTGAGCCGCATAAACATGCATCTTCCGTCCATGAGTAATTTCTTCGCATTCTCGTTTATCTCCCAATCGGACTAAACGGAATTGTGTTGGGTGAGAATGATCGATTTTCTTCTTTTATTTTCGACAACAAAAATCAATTTTTTTCTTTTTTACTTTTACCTCGGCAAACAATTTCGATAGTGTCTCCTCGTCCAGGCGCTTTCGAAGTTCTTGGGAAATTGTGTAATTGCCGGGCAAAATATTTTCGACGAGCTCGACGTACGGTGGACTGGAATATTTGTCACGTTTGTGTCCGTCCTCGTCCTTAAATACCCAAGGATAGAGCAAAAGGAACGTTTCTTCCTGCAGCGAACTCGTAAAGTGTAACATTTCTGCCTCGTACTTTGCTTTTATCTCGGCCTCTATATTTTTTTTCAAATTCGTACTAATTCGTCAATTACAACTTAGCGAGAAAATAATGAATTTTTATTTACAGAATTAGTCAAAGAAAACAAAAAACTTTTGTTTCTTTTACCTTTCTGAGCCTTTTTCGCGGCCTCCTTGGCCGTCCTTTCTTCCTCGAGTATTTTCAAACGTTTTTCCTCCTCGGGGCTTCGCTCGCAGACGGCAATGCAAAAACTGCAATTTATCGAAAATGTACAATTTTTTGTTTTAAACGCGAATTTCGTAAATGAAAAGAAACAGTTTACGTTCCAAAACAATTGCATGCACGAATGTATAACGTAATTAATTGTTAATTTAATCGTATTCGAAGAAAAGGAAATTCGAAGGTACAAATTTGTTCAAGCTCCTAACTCGTGAGGCTCGTCGTTCTGGACTCTCTTTAATTCCTCGGTGAGCATTTTCTGAAGTTCTGGACAATAAGCACCGAACATGAGATTTACCATTTGTCCGTTCTAAAAGGTGAGAAGAAATATATCTAAGAATAAAATTGTATCGTATATATCGAACATATCGATTCTATCGAATATATCGATTGTATCGAAACGATCGATTGTTTCGAAACGATCGATTGTATCGATTGTATCAAAATTATCGAATATGTTGAATATATCGATTGTACCGAAACTATCGATTGTATCGAAACTATCGAATATATCGATTGTATCGAAACGATCGATTATATGGAAAATATTAAGTACATAAAAAAAAGAAATGTCGATTATTTTCTGCATATAAAAAATATTTAACAAATATATCGGATACGAGTAATAAATCGCTTATATTTACGTGAATAAACATCCAGATGGGTTCGCTCTTGCCACGAAATCTCTCCAAAGCACTAATATTGTCGCACTTTGCCTAAATATAGAAAATTCAACAAAAACGAAAAAATGGTCTTCATTTGATAATAACGAGATTTTTTCTTATATCCATATTTATTCCAACGTAATTATACCATCGCATAACTCAGCAAATCGCCGCCGATCTCCATCTTGATCTTCTTAAGAATACTGACCATACCGCTACAAGGACCGCTCCATTCTGAATAAATATCCACGACTAGGACACCAAGTGGAAAAAATAAAATACAAAAATATGATTATTCACGGAGAAAGATTTTTACATCTTGAAATTATTTTAAAGCGAATAGACAGTGTTTATTGTTTACTTGCCCACTAATCCCTTTCTTTTTAATATCCTTGCCCATTCCTCGTCCGTCGAGACTTCCGTCTGCAAAGCGGCCGGAGTATTTTTCTTCGCCATCTTTCGTCCCTTGCTCAATCCACCCTGAACGATCACAATTAAAAAAAAAACACGTTAATAATTTGTCACGATCATAATAATCAGCGAAATTTTTTGTTCAACTCTCGCGTACCCCTCTTTTCCGCAACATTTTGATGTTTTTCTCTCGTTTCTTTTTTTTCGTATTGTTATTTCACCGACGAAGACGCCGATGTCTATTTAACTTTGATCTAAGAATATCCTCTTTTACTCAGCATTTTAACTTGTTTATTTACTTATTATAAACTTCTAGTCGATAAGAAATATTTTATCGTTTTAATTAATACGATTCAATTGATTAAAAAGAAAGATTCTGATTAAACGCGAGATAATATCATATCGATTTCATTTCAGCATTTCATTTAATCGAGTTTCATTATATTAGATCAAATCGAATTAAGCGCCCGGAAACATTTACCACGGATTTCGGGGACAAAAAAGCGGGAAATTCGAATCTCTCCTTTTACCCGTATTCATCAACAAAATGCGCTCGTTACAAAAACTCAGCGTTTAAGTCAATCCAAATATTAAATTTAATTGTATTAACATAAAAATAATCTATCGATTAAAATTCGAATGGTCGTTCTAATTAATGATATTGTAATCGAATCAAATGGTAAAAAACCAAATGGAATCGAGACGAATCGGATCGAATAAAATAAAATCCTATCGCATCGAAACGAACCGAATCAAATAAGATTTTATTCAAATTGTAATAATAAACATCATTGCTTTTTCGTAAATGTAATTAAACAATTTGATCGAGTGAAAAATCGTTGATTTTCGTGTTACGGCGAGAATGAGAAGTGCACGTCCGAATATGAACTCTCATCGCGGTAATACCGAAACTGATTTTAGCGTGTACACCGAGGGGCTTATATAGGCTTCGTCGAGGAGGAAGTCGCGGTGACATCGAGGCAAGAAACACCGGGACACGCGACTCTTCCCGGCTCTCTCTCTCTCTCTTTCTCTTTCTCTCATACACCAATAAATGTTATAGAGAAGCATACCAAAGTCAAAGTACACAGAGCCGAGGAAAATAATTATAGTGAACTGGAAAGAAACGTTATCGTTCGTCTCGTCACGATTTCTATACAACGAAAATCGAAACCTTCTACATATACATATAAGGAAGAAATGAAGTTAAAAATAATTCACTCGGCGAACGGTATTCGTCTAGACTGATTTATTAATTCATATCTCAAATCGATCGTTGCGAATTAGACAAATTGAGGTAATCGAAGAAAATTGATGTAATCCGTGAAGATATGAAAAATCCTTGATGCGGAAAAGAGAAATTATTGTTCGATAAAGAAAAGTTAATTGCAATTTGAATAAACTCGATCGAGGTATGTGAGACACCCGGTATATTGTATGTTTTTATTAAAATATAGGACCGGTTACCATTTGCCATGACTTTCAATGTCACGGACAACCGATGTAATAGTCAGATTTTAAAAATGGGACATCCTGTATATTATTCATCCCTTAAAAAATAAAGATGCCTCGTGTAATCCTTAGTTTTAAAAAATAGGACACTTGGTATATTATTTTTCCCTTAGAAATGTCGTTACTCTATGTAATCCTTGAGGATTAAAACGGTGACACACTATGTATTTGTAAAAATCCGAAGAGGGAATAGACGGTAAACTTCCACATTATTATTATTGTAGTGACACTCTATGTATACTTTAGCTAAGAAAATTAGGACATCCGATATATAATTTTGTTCACTTAAGAGTCCGTTACAGGCGACAATAAGCGATTCGAAAACGCGATGCCTAATTTCTCCGGCACTGAGCAACCGATCGCGTTAAAATTTTGAGGGTATCTACAGAATCATGGCAGAAAGGGGCTAAAAGAGCTTTTTTCCAAAATTTTCGAAATATTCCAGGCGACAAGCGATTCGAAAACACCATCCGTATTTTCTCCGCACAGAGCGTTATAATTTTCAGAGTATTTTAAGAATTATCGCAACAATTTTGAAAAAAAATCGTTTAGCCCCTTTTTGTCATAATTCTCTAGATACCCTAAAAATTTCAACGCGATTGGTTGCTCAGTGCCGAAGAAAATACGCATCGCGTTTTCGAATTGCTAGTCGCCTGTAACACTGGCTCTTAAAATCCGGGCTATCCTGTGCATTCTTCGGTTTATTCTCCAAGGACAACCGATACATCCTGTATTTCGTGGGAACTCGGCTATACACTATATTTTACACGTGACCTTGTAGTCGGACACCCGGTATACAGACTTCAAAAAATCGTGAAGATTACGACGACGGTGGCAAGATCTTTTTTCATTCTATAGAGAGACATTTCTGCCGTCCGACCGTGTTGATTCACGATCTCGTGAATTCGTGAAAAAGACTTAAACATAAATTATGTAACGTGTGGCAACCCTATTCGTGTTGGCCCGTTTAATATCCTTTGGGTTTTCTACATAGTATTTCACAAATTATAGCCCGATAAATAGACAACGGGTTTAATAAACGGTCGGATTAATATTTGTATTTCTAATTAAATATTGTAATACTCGATTTAACAATTTGTCATAAAAATCTGTTTTTATGTCAATTAAAATTAATCGAATCGATCGAAGGATCTATATTTTAAAAAAAAGAAGCAACATGGATCAGTACCCATTGAAACTATTAGTTTCATTATTAATATTAAGATTAATTGCAATGTAATAATAATAATCAAGTGATTATGTGTAAGAAAGAAATAATTATGATTTTTTAATATTATAATTGACAATAATACGTTAGTAGCATAATTATAGCAATAATTTTTATATCGTAATATATTGTTTATAATTGATATATTTCGATAAATAAAAAAATAACGATAATAATTGCAATATTAATCGAAACACGAAGAGAAATGTTTCTTTCTTCGTTGCTCTCAATTTGCCTTCCGTCTCGGCCAAGCTAAACTCTGTAATACACACAGAGCTGCACATATTTCTTACTAATGGTTATTGCTATCGCGTGCACAGAGCACGCAACCCTTTTCTTCATCCTTCGTGCGCCTCTCTAGGACTTTGGTCGTACGGCATAATAATAGTAACAATAATTATATAAGTAGGGGACCAAGAGAAGCTGACTGTAATTTACTCGTCATATATGTCAGACCCTCCACCGAACGACAAAATTCTTATGGAATCCTTATTAGCAATTATACAACGAAACTTTTTTTTACGACGATTCGCGACCTCAACTTTTCGTGGAATTTCACATTGTGCTTTGTATAAAAAGAAATCTTTGCAAATTGAATTATTCCTTTTTTTATCGATCGATTTTTTCTTCAATCGATTCGAATATTTATGTCATATTGAGGGCGTGATAAAAGAAATAAGAATTTTATAAACAAAACAAGAAAATAATTTATTCAATTTTTTTTTAACAAAGTTAAATTTGTTTTTTTTTGTTTGATTTATTTAGTAATTTTCATAAATCGAATTTCCGTGATGGGGTTAATTAATTCGAAATGAATATGGTGCGGTTGTTATGGAAATTGGAATGGTCGTTTTTAGGATTATAAATTAAAACGTCGGTTGGATATAAAATACGAAGTAGTTAATTTTACTACGGGGCAATTCGGTGTTTATACTCACGTGGTGGTACAAACTGAATGTCCCAGGATTCTTATTTGCATCGTTATTTTATTGTACATTTAAAATACCAGTACTTTTGCTCTCGTTTGGACAAGTTTTCCTTACAATTAGTCGGATCACCAGTATTTTTCACAGAAAAACTCAAACATTGCCTGGTTGTCAAGGATACGGATTCGCCATCGACTATCAATTCGAGATTAGAACGACGAAAGCTGTCGCATTTGGGTGTCGAATTCGTGTGTTTGCCTGAAACATTATTTTTAATGATATTATAAAATATTTATAAGGTGAAAATAATCGAATAATGAAATTCATCGTTTTATTTATAATATTTGCCTAACTTAAGTCGGAATTATATTAATTATTGTAAATATCATTAATGTGACGACGAAATCAGATTTTACTCGTAATTACGCTTAATCGATATTCTTTTAATATTTTGAAAACATATTCATGGGTAAACAAGTTGAAATAAAATATAGAATTTTTGTGTGATAAAACTTCTGTCATATGTCCTAGGGAATATTTAAATGAAAATCTTGTTAATTTTTTCGAATCCAATTTATCATACTGAATATTTCGTTCACAACAATACGCTAATTGGTTCGAGGTCCAATTAATTGATTAAATATAGTGTTTGGGGGATTTCCTGAAATTCGAAAATTGCGCCACTTACAACAATGCCATCTGTGAGGATTGACGAAAGTAGAAAAACCAGGAAGAATGTAGACACTGTGCTCACATTTACGTAAGAAAACAGAGATGGCGACACTGGTCCTACGCGGTAGTTTTAAATTGGAAAATGAAATTGACGATTAATTAAGATGTTGGGACAGTTTGACGAATACAAGAGAACTAGATGCAAATTTTTCAGACGTTTATTTCCTCGTCGGATGTTTCTGAGAAAATACAAATTGTTACGGGATCAGAGTTAACTCGTGTAACCTTTAATAATTTGTGCTATTTTATTGCAGAAACGACCCGCGCCTTACAAAAACTCTTGTTATCGACCGAGCTTTTCTCACATTTAGCTCGATAGAAAAGAATATCTTCCTTATATACGAATATTAATAAAATTAAAGATGAGACTTGGATTTATACCGAAATGTCAGTCGATGCAGAAAAAATAAGAGCACTCGGAAATCAGCTATCGGTCGACGATAATAGTGCGATAAGACGCGCGCGTGTTTACTGTCCCCTATGCCTCTTTATCAGCTGTCTTACTGGGACTGACAGGTGGAACAAAAATGGCTGAAAATGGGTTTGGATCGGACCTCGGATCCCAGGAAAATCTCGCCGCCGACGCGATTAATTTGGACATCGAAGAGGTAAGATAATTCATCGATATTAAGTAAAAGAGCTATGTATGTTGGGCACGAAATCAAAAACATATTGACACTATTGAATTCCATGCTTCTCGCTCATAACAATTGAACACATCGTGCGGGTGATCGTACTCACAGTTTTTATATTTAAACAAAACACTGGACAAATGTCAATGAGAAAATTTGAAACAGTCGTTCATCCCCTCCACCCGTTTTCGTAGCAACTTTTTGAACTTTCGATTGTCCATATCTCATCAGTGGTCGTATTTCTAAATTAATTTGCCGTACTGTTATATTTTTGTTTAGCTTTGAAGAAACAACGAACAACAAATTATATAAAGTAGATAACGGCTTTCCCTTTAAAAATAACTTTTATTAGAAAATTCACCATTAATTAGTGATTTTCGTAAGGAAAACAATTTGTTTCCACAAAAATTCCTAAGAAACTAAAGTTGCTCCGCAAGATAAATACTTTACATAAAACCTACAACAGTTTAAAAAAATGTAAATATCCATTTACCGTTAAATACAAAAATGCAATTTTTCCCAATTTCCAAATGCAAACTAATTCTAAAACTTTAATAAATCATATTACGTTGTAAATTTAGAAAACAATCTGGTTCGTCACATTAAATCGTTGCAAGTTTCGAACCCATCGATCGTATAAGATTATAAGTAATCTACAAAACGAAAAGTAAACGATAATTATTTCTTAATTTTTTTTTCACAATCGCAGGTAAAGTACCGAAAGGAATTGTACGATTCGATTGTATTTCCACGAAAAAACTAATTTTCCATGGTAGAGTATGCATGCCAAATAAAATCCTGATCTGCAAGCTCTGTCAGGAGTTATTCCGCCTTTCGAATTGCACAGACTGACGAGCCGACAGATCGACTTGTAAAAATGCTTTTTTTGGATTACAATTCTTTCTCGTTTTACATATCTCGTGTGTGATGAGTAAGTAATTATATTAATTAATTATATTACTTCGACTTTAACTACAATGTTCGGCTACAATTTGAATACAGAAAATACTTAGATAATTGGCGTCGAGAGTACGGGCGAAAAAGGTTTTTTTAAAATTATCCTGGGATAAAAAATGGCCGAGATATTAATTCACAAAGTTTGAATGTTTGAGGATTAGCTGACAATGCGATCGAACGCTCTATTAATAAATGCTGGAATTCGAGGTTCGAGTCCCCTTCAAAAATGTCTTTTTTCACCGATTTTTGCTTTTTTGCATATTTTGACGACATAACTATTAAAAAAAAGAAAGACGAGTCGTAAAAGATAACAAATTTTGCTCGATTTCTCGAACACAGCAGCCTTCATGGCATTGTTTAAACTTTCAACCTTTGCGAATTAATATCTCGACCGACTTTCATAGCGGGACAATTAAAAAAAAAACTGTTTCGCTTGTACCGATGTACAAGGTACCTAGGTATTTTCCGTATCCACGTACTTGCCCAACAGCCTGCATACGATCTTAAAACGATCGTTACATTATCAAATAGACTTGAATTAAAAGGAAAAAAAAGAATATGTACACCGGAATATTGATTCTGACTTGAAATCAAGAAGCACCGAATAGTACAATAAAAAATCAATCGCGCGTCGATAATTACACGTAGAATAATCAAATGGTCAATAATTCGAATTTTCTGCAGCTCGACGATGCCGAGTACGGTATACCAGCGGTCGACGAGCTACCGTCGCTCGAAAGCATCCTCACGGAACTCGATTGTGGTTCTTTGTCCGGAACCGATGACGATTGCCTCGGAGCCGTTACAATGGACCAACTCGGCGGCAGCGAGACTGCTAGTGTCGGCAGTCTGTTGTCCCTCAATTCACTGAGCAGAGGCCTTAGGCCTCCGCAGTTACCACCGACCGGGGCAATTCTCAGGCACGTTATACTCAAAGGCATATCCGCCCAGATCGTCTCCGCGAGCGTAAGCATCTTAAAACTGGCCGCGTAATTCATTAAAAGATACATGTATTTTAAGCCAGCGTCGCAACTCGCGTTTTCAAAGTTTTATTTTTCAAGTATTATTTCCTCCGACCACTTTGAAAATACGATTTGCAAATTCTTTAGTACGGAACGATAGATTGATATGTAATTCACGTTAATGTAGGATTGCGCCAAAAACTAATGGCTAAATTTCATCTCGATTACATACGCCGTTCTGGAAAATTTATGTCCCGTGTTTTATGATTATGTCTCTCGCTCTCAAAAGGAAACCATAATTTGCCACGCGTCTTCAGGAGGCTAGAAAATATTCACGATATAATTCCGACGAATCATGCTGATTAAAAAAATATTAAAAGTCCTATAAACAAAATTTATCGAATTACTTCTCGATAATTTTCAATCTTATTATCAGAATAGGTTGAACGTTGTTTTAAGTTAAGAAAAACGTGTAATCCTATCAACAGGCAATTTTTTAATCCAGGAACGAGTCAATGCCGGACTCGCAAGTGCCGTAGCAGCTGGTGGTAATATGCTAGTGATCGGCACTAGTCACGGCCTTGTTCTTGGTTTCGATTCGACGCAAACATTGCGCTGGTGCGATCAAGAAGCGCGTCATCAGGGTTCCGTATCGGCTCTCTGCTTCAATCACGATGGTAGCAGAGTTCTCACGGGTTTCGCACGAGGACATATCCTCATGATCGATAGTTCGAACGGCAAAGTTTTACGAACACTTACCGAGGTTCATCCACCTGGAAACGCCGTGCTCCATGTCAAAGTAAACAAACCTCTCGTTAAAATCGATCTTAAAAATTATTCGTTATCTTAAATCTTTGGCTGATAATAATTTATACGAATTTATACGAATCGTTGACACATTTCTCTCGTAGTAAATATGTTTTTTTTCTTCTAAAGTTCACAGATTCCCCGACTCTCGCTCTCTGCAGCGACAGCGGTGGTTCCGTATTCGAACTTAGTTTCACCCGTGTCATGGGTGTTCGTGGCTGTGACAGCAAATGCCTGTTCAGTGGATCCCGTGGAGAAGTTTGCACCCTCGAGCCTCTTCTCATCAATCATCTTCCCACTCATCCGTTAAAAAATTACACTCTCGTGGCTCTGGCGACGCTCTCCAAGGTCATCGTGGTTTGCATACGACCGCGAATGCGCGTCGTTCTCACACATCCATTGAGCGGACCTTGCATAGCACCGCCGCAAGTCTCGTGGCAATTGGTCGTCATACAGGCAGCCGATGCTTCGAGGGTTATCGATCCCGTTCTGGCATTGGCCCGGGACATGACCGTTCATTTTTATCAGGTACAAAAATGGAAGACGATACTTTGATTTTATTCCAAATTGTTGCGGTATCGTTAATTTTAGGATTGAACGATTTCTCTATACGTCATTAACGTATAACGAGTATCCTCGTGTCGAAATATATTGTACATTTTTCGTAGGTCTGTTCCGAAGCTGGTTCGCGAGTCAGACTGTCGCCTCTTCGAAGAGTCGTTCTCTCGTACACCATAAGTAATCTGAGATGGCTAAATGCCCGATCTCTTGCTATTCTCGATACTCAGGAGCGATTGCATCTTCTCGACGTAAGAACGCAGGATAATCTCGAGACTCTGGATATGAGTCGAGTCGGTATATCTTACGCGTCGAGTCACTTTAAAGGCCTCTCCACGGGAGGTAACGTTTCCAAGGTAAATTATAATCGACGTCTCAATATTCTAATCTTCGCGTGTTACAAACTTTTCGGCTCTAAGATTTAAGTAGTTTCTTATCGCATTAAAGTAGTAGTCTCGGTTAATCGTTTTCTCAGGATTTCGTTGAAAAATTGCACAAGCCTTCTTTGATACGATCTACATAGGTGTGCCGAATTTGAAAAGGTTTCACCGTCTAGTTATCGAGATATTTATTGTAAAAAATCACAGTTTTTGGCACTCTTCCATAAGAGTACGTGTTAAATATTGCAATTTTCAATTCTAAATATCTCAACTTCTAGATGGTGAAGCTTGTTCAAATTTTGCATGTCACTTTATAATACTTCAAAGAAACCTTCCCTAGTTTTTTAAAAAAATCCTAAGAAACTATTTTTCATGATTTACAAACGTACGTAGCGAGTATAGGTCTCCTTGGACGACCTTGAATTTATAGTATGTTGTTCTTGAATGAATTTTCAACAACTTTTCTTAATAAACTTAAGCTTAAAAATCATATGGTACGGAGATAAACTAAGAAAAAAACTTTTGATTTGACTGTACCGATCCAACTACCCTAAAGTTCAACTCACTTTTCGCGAGAACCGTAATTATTATTTTCAAGTGTTCCTTTTACAGTTCGTAACTTTATAAGCTTACATTAAACGTTCTCCGAAGTCTTGAAGTTCTCACGTTCGTATATTGTTATTTCAGGCAATGGCCCTAGCTGGCGAACGAGCTTGCTACAACACAGTCATAACTTTCGGAACCCAATTGTTGTTGCTCGGTACCAAAAGCTTACACGCAGTTTGCATCAGAACATGGACAGAAAGATTACGCCATCTGACGATGCAGGTGAATATTTCTCGTCATACGAGACAATCGACAAATGAAATAATAATTTCGATTCGATAATCCTCGAGAATCGCGACCTTCTATATCCACTACGAAGTTGTTGAGAACACCCGAGCCTCTCAAAAACCACAATATTTAGAAATAGCATAAATAAATGTTCGTAGATTCTTTCATTCTCCAAGAAAAAAAACCTGCTGGCTTCACAGTCGTTTCACAGTCGTACGGACGCGTCGGTTTTTTTCAAAATAAAAAAAATAAGCCAAAAACTTCATGTTACTCCAATGAACGGTTGAAAATTTGCTAAGTTCACTCGTATCGTTCCCAAAAGATCGGTCTGCTCGAAAATTGCCGACCTTTTGGCTATCAACGATTGTACTAGAAAATTACTAATTTTTGTACTAGCGGCGTTTCCCCGAAGCTTTGGCGCTCGGTCTGTCCTTCTACCAGGACAAGGGCAAAGCGGTCGTGGGTCTTCGAGGTTCGAAGCAACGGAGAAAACAGATAGCTCGTGATAAAGTTTGCCAGGTGCTCGTACAGTACATGGATGAATTGAATCAGTGTTCGATCGAGGACACGAGCGATTGCGAAATAGTCACGACTTGCGTCGAGTACTGCGTGCAATTGGAAAACACAGAATTACTCTTTGGCAAACTATGGGATCTTGTCTCCGAGTCCGAGGCTCTCAAAGCCGGTTATCTCAGAGCACTGGAAGCCCCCCTTCTCGATGGCAGTCTTCCACCTCGATTGCCACCGCTCATAGCGCAACAGCTAGTCTCTCTATACGATCACGAAGAACGCATGGATTCGCTTCAAGCTATCGTGGTCTTGCTCGAAGTCGATTGTCTGGACATTCATCAAGTAAGAATCGAAAACATTCATGATTTCGCACAATTTGTATCGCATCTGGAATTGAGATTTCGTTGTCCAATTTCTAGCACCGATGCAAAACGAAAAAGATGCAGAAAAATGGGTGCATTCTTTTGTAAACAATCTGGCGTTTTAAAAACTAGAAACTCGCGGAATTTGAATGTAAAATAAAAATAATTTCCAGGTAACGACGATCTGCAGGCAACGTTGCTTGTGGGAGGCTCTGATTCATCTTCAAACGTCGGCGCTGAGTGATTTTACGGCTCCCATACACCAGCTGGTTCCTCTCCTTCAGACTTTCCTCGCGAGTTCAACGTGGAAGGAATCTCTGCCACGGGATTGTATAAAACTCGGCAACGCGCTTCTGGTTTACGCGAGTTGTTGCTTGGCCGGTCGTGGTTTTCCACGCGGAGAATTACCGCATGGTCTTCCGCAACGTGCCAAAGCCGAAGTGCTCGGAGCGCTACTCTCTCAACATTCCAGTCTTGCCAGTGACTCCGAGAGACAATACCCCTATATACGTACCCTCTTGCGTTTCGATGCCCGCGGTTTTCTCGACGTCATCGCGATCGCTTTCCAAGAACCGGAATTCAAGACCGAAATGGGTATGCGACAGCGTCAACGTCTCGTCGATATTTTACTCGGCATCGTTGTCCCGACCACGCCGCTTAGTCCAGAAAATCCGGATTATCTCGCCAACGAGCAGAAAGCAACCGTTCTCGTTTTTGTCGCCAATGAGGTGGCCGAGGACAACGTCAGTCTCGAATCAGGCGTTTTGAACCGTCTCGTCCAAGTCATTACCGGCGACAGTGAACATTTTGTCAATGCCGCGACGAACGTCAACAGAGATCGCAAGATCGAGCGTGAAAATGCTCTTCTTCGACTGCTACAAAACAAAAAGCTCGTTGGCATTACGGACATTGCGCTGCTCAATCTTGCGCAAAAGGCAAATTTGTAAGTTTCGTTGACTCGACTCAATAATTAATGGGAATATCATTAAAGCGATAAAAAAATAAAAATATAAATATGAAACTGGAGGAAATACGATATAATAGCCGAGGTTTGATTCACTGGGCAGTGAAAAAAGGACGGGTCGTAAGAAACCCGAAATCCACACAAAATTGGCATAAAACTAACGACAATAACATCGTTATTACGATTATTTCTTTCATTTTTATCGTACGGAAAAGATATTCGTATTATTTTCAACTCGTCGACTCGTTCGAATGTTCAATTGAAATGAATTTTACATTTTGCAGTTTAAGAGTGGCCGAACTATTGTACAGTGCCCGTGACGATTGGACGTCGGTCTGTCGTTGCATGATCGCGGACAAATTTCGGCATCGGGAAATATGGACGTGGTTGGAAAATTTGGCAGCATCGCAGTTTCAAAATGTCATACTCGCTCACGCTTCGTCACTGGTGAGAATCGACGCATCGAGACTCGCGTCTTTGATCGCGACTAGAGCGACTGGCAAATTTTCAAAAATCCTCGATCGATTGAGCAAAGAAAACACGTCGTTGGAATATTCGCTTCTCTCGGCCTTGCACAATATCACGAATTATCGCGAAGACGAGGACGACGAGACGAGACTAGAATTGAGTACCGAACAGTTGGAACACTTTTTGTCACTGATGTGTCAACATGAGCGCGAGAGAGTCGTCGGTCACATGAATTCTCATCACGGTTGTCGCCTCGACGAAGCGCTGCGAATCGTACGTGAAAATGGTCATCGCGAGGCGGAAGCTGTGATGCTCGAAAAACTCGGCAATTATCAAGAAGCCTTTGATCTGCTACTCGGGGAACTTCGCGAACGATTGGAAACGGTATGATCGACGGCGAAGACAATCATTCTCTGAACTTTTGAGAGTCCTAAGACAGTAAAATAGTGCGCCGGATTCGGTCGATAATAAGAAATTTCGAAAGTTATCGAACGATTCGGAAATTGGCACTATTTTATCGTCGAAAGATATTCGTTCACATTGGTATTGCTCTTTCGTGAAAAACACTTTTAATTCGTCTACTTTAGTTCACCCGAGAAGATGTTCCGGACGACGATACTGTGAAATCGACCACCCAATTATCTGGATTGTGCCGAAGATCAGCGGGAAATCTCGACTGGATGCCACTCGTTGAAGCAGTTTTGCATCCACAATCGGAAAACAATAATGAGCGTGGTACGAGCAATCGAATTCAGTCATTCGATCATTTGAATCGATGAATCGTATCATTCGATCCGTTAAATTGAATCGATTGATCGAAAAGAATAATCAAAGCGAACAAAAGTATCAAACAATCAAAGTAAGTAATCAAACGAACTTTTTACAGTTGAAAGATTACGGGGAAAACTCCTGAAAATAGTGCTGGAAACTCTGAGTGGTACGACAGCGCTTTCGACGGTTCTCGAGCAGATACTGAAGCATCCACTGGCGACGAGCGGAACGATAGGCGACATAAGGCAACTTTTGACCGGCGTACTGACGCATTCGCGTTATGAACAAATTCTTGTCGAGACAACATCGAGATTGGTGAGTCTCGAGCTTCACGAGACTCTCAAGAAGTCACTCCGAGACGCCGGTCGTGCTTGTGCTAGTAAATCACAAATTTGCCCGGTGTGTCGACAAATTTTGATTCAATGCGCCGATTACACGGTTCTTTTTGGCTGCGGCCACGTTTATCACGCCAGTTGCCTCGGCGAATCGAAGATCTGCTACAAGTGTCTGAACGACAAGGGATGGGCCCCTGTGGCGACGAATTCTACGGAAATACCACGACCAAGACCACCCGTAAGTTCGCATTTCCTTATTTTCTTAATTTTACGCCGAAACTTCGGATAGTTAATGTTCGTCCTGAATAATTCTGCAGTCGTACCGAAATATCTACACCAATTCGCGCATAAAACCATTCAACACCGAGATCTTTCGTAATAACAATGTTTCCACATATTGCGATATCCGTAATTTAAATAATCTGACCGGAATTTAATCTAAAATCAATTAATATATCGTGAAAAATCCGATATATCCTTCGACGTATGAATTCGATGTCGGGATGCGACCCAAACGGCAAATGTTTGTACTAAACAATATGGCCGCTTTGGCGCGAATTTTGAAAGTTTTATCAGAAAAACGAAAGATCGCGGGTAATTTTTTTTCACTCTCGACTTTATTACATCGTCGACTTTTTGTCTCCACAGGAAAGACGTCCAATTTTACCACCAGCTTTCATGCGCCGAAGAGATTTAACGCTGAGGGTCGGCGCACCAACGGTTTTGCCCGATCTCGAGGGTATATTTTAATTTAATTCTTTTCACCTCAATCCAAGAAAATTCGCGGTCGATCATTCCCGAAAGACTGTCTCTTTTTCCCCGATTGGACCAAGTAAATCCAAAAGGTGCTCCTGGGAAATTTCCGTTTACCGCGAAAAGTCATCTCGATCATTCTACAATTGTAGCATTTGTCAATACTCGGATTTCTTAGACGTATTCCATATTTGTATAATTGTAAAATATTGTATAACGGGGGCGTGCTTTTTTTCCACCTGGTAAAAAAAAAGATACGCGCCTGAAACTCGCGCCCTCCTCTGTATCATAATTAATAATAGTTATAAATAATTATCGTCGGTATAAACAACACGGCGTATCTCACCGATTGGCGTATGTTGTAGAGTATCGAATTGTTTATTGTTTCAACGATGAATTACGACCACATGCTATTTACTTGACAGTCAGATGTCTAAACGAAATAAAAGACGAGTGTGATTCTATCCAAAAACTATTCGGTTATTTCTTGATGAAAATGAAATCGAATCGAACAATATTTATAAACTGTTATTTTTTTAAATTATCAAATGAATCGATATCAACGCGCTAAATCAATGTTAATTGATAAATCCAAACAATTCTAGTGTGATTATTTGCATTTAACGTTCGAAGGAGAAGATAAATTACGTTGAATCTTTTTCCCAGAAATTCTTGGAATATCCAATTTTCGTTTGTTATTAAGAGTTATAAAAACGGGCTTCCTCGGTGCGTTATCGGCCAATATTTGCCATGGATTGGTCGCTTCTTTGCCGAATAATTCGCCAGTGAGCAATTTCGTGACGTAACGAAATGCTACGAAATCTTTAGTCGCATCGCGTTGTTCTCTCCTTGGCGAGAAATCGTTGTTCGCCACGAACTCGTCTATCGTCCCCGAAAGCTCAATCAGGTATGGCGTCGTTCTGCATATCACTAGATACTGTTGAACCTGTTTTTTTTTCAAAAAGTAACAAATGCGTTTTTAAACTTACAGGTCGCTTCCTGATATTTTCGTCGCATTCAGAACGCTACCGTTCTATCAACCATTAGGATTCGATATATTGGTTTCCTAATAATAAAGGCTTTGCGAATGAGCACGGGTTACACATTGTGAGATCCTAAATGTCCAAACTTTGAATCTAACGACTGGAAATTTTGTAAATTTACAACAAACGCTTGCTTTTTTTCAAAGTTTAAATTTTATCAAAAACAAACTTCGCGTGACGCTAGGACGAAATTTACAGAAAATAAAAGACTCGATGGTGGATTTCGTTAACGACGTATGGCGCTAAAGCAAACAGAGAGAAAAGGAATACTAGAAATGAATTTTCTTTGATTTTCGACACGAGAAATTCCGAAATATTGACCAATTATCGGATTAAAAATATTACGACTGGTTTAATTTTCGGACTATCGTATACCTTGTCGTCGCAACGTTCCAGACTCTCTAGAATCATGGAAATTTCTTCGTAAATTCTGTAACCACGAGATACGTAATCCTGATCGTAAATCACTGATCCGATTTGCAGCGAAACTTTCACAGCGGCGGCCTCCTTCTTTATTTTATTCAGTATACTCGTTAATGGTGCGCCACTCGTTGTACGACTCGCAACGCGAATTCCAGCGTATTCTTTGACCAGCTGGAATAAGAAAGAACGAAAATTTGTTATTAACGAAATTCTACCGTCGATTAAGGAGGTTCACGCGCCATAATCATAATAGTATATACAAAGTAATGGCAAAATCATCGGATACAATTTTTTCCAAGATATTTTTTTGAAATTGTGCGTCAATCTTCTTGAGCATCGTATTATAATGGGTAAGAAATTTGAGAAGGTTTCACCATCTAGTAATCGAGATATTCAGTATTTAAAATGGCAACTTTAACACGAGGTCTTATGGGAAGTTACGAAAAAATACGATTTTTGACAATAAATAACTCGATCTCTAGACGGTAAAACTTGCTCAAATTTTACCCACAGTTGAGTATTATTGTTAAGAAGGTTCCTACGAATTTTAAACAATTAAACTTGGAATTCGTCTAATGCATGGACAACGCTTCAACCTCCTTAATCCACGACAATCTGTAGAAAATATTTCAAAGATTCAGCAACGATATAAATCAAATTCAATTTTACTATTACCTTGGGTTCAATTTTTAATCGAATAGACTTAATTTTTTTATTCAATTAAATAGATCGTTGTTATAGATTTTTTTGTAAATAAATTGTATTACCGTTTTAAAATTAATTCGTGGTTACATTTTCAATTCGTTTGAGTTTATGCTTCGATCAATATATTTACTTCTTTATTCGCACGGAGCCAGGACAGAGTTATCTGCTCAACGAAATCTTTGATCGCTTCGCGATCGCCACAGCCCAGCTCGGAGAGAGCGACGAGAGATTGAAGCTTGCACGTGAGAGACTGCGACAATTCATTGAAATGACGAAGTTTCGTTTCCAATTGCGAATTTATATTCGCAACTTGGGAAGCCTCGGTTCGAAGTACTCCGATCTTAAAGTTCAAGTTACGAATTACTGGCTAATTATTAATTTTTTTATTAACAGTAATTACGATATTTCATTCGACTTGTTTTTTTTGTCAATGTGGAGGATTCGGGTACTACTCACGTTTTTTTCGAGGGTCTCGACAAGATTGCAGCCAGAAGTCTCATTATTTCTCAGCAGAAACGACTCGGAAATGTCTTCTTCATTCGATATTTCTTCGATAATATTATTCATCGTTATGTGGTTTTGTTCATTCGAGACGACCGAAAACGATGAAATAAATGAAGGGAAAAAAACAAAAGAAACGCTAGTCTTGCGTGTCGATATAAAGTCGATCGAGTCGTCATTTTTTCAAAATAATAACAATAATACATATTTAAACCGTGTAAATTGGATATCGCTTTCGCATCATTTTTTCAGCATTTTTCATCAGGATCATAAATCTTCTTAGAACATCGTAGATGATGGAAATGCGAACATTTTTGAGATTTAAAACAAATTGTGGACGGAAATTGGGACGCGTTATATTAATTTTGTTACCTTATATTCGCATATTTATTTCTTAAATTCGGATTTTATCAGGTATACAAAATATTCTCTTGAATATGGCGAAGATAAAAATTTCTGATTTGGTAATATTTTGTAAATGTTTTTTTTTAACTTATTTAAACGTATTTATTGCTTGAATTATAAAGTCCTTTATATTCTTATATTCGTTATATTTAACTCATACCTTGTACATAACTTGGGTGGCTTATGGATTAGAATTTTGGACCTCAAGAAGTCAAAATTCGTACCTGAGAATGAACTATTTTTAAAAAGTTTGAAATTTTCCGCCTCTCATCTGCATGACATATATCTACCAATCAGTGTGCTTTCTCATCTTCCGCTCACTCATTGGCTGCTTTTGACCAATGAGTATCGCATTGCAGGCAAATCGGGGGATTGTGCGCATCGCCGTCCGGCATGTAGTGACATGACGTTCGACGTTTGTGTCAAGTTTTTCGCAGAAAGATTGGGGAGAATAAGAATTGTGGTCAGGCCAGTTGCTTTGACCGTTCTGTAGTGTCGGACGAAAAGGAAAGAAAAAAAAATAACAGTACACCATTACTAAGTTCTGGACTTGCCCGTATAATTCGTTCGTCCCGTCGGAAAATCTCGCGAATGTTTGTAAAAAACGGAAAAATCCGAAGTCAAATGATACGTCAGGTTCGGTGAGGCAATTCTTTGTTCTCCCGAGGACAAAAAAAACTAAGCGAGAGAGAGTGAAAGAGTGAGTGAGAGGCAGCGAAAGACACTGAGAAAATTTGAACGTAACCAAAACAGAGACGCACGTAGTAGAACGAGTTTTTAGTACCTAACAACGAAATGTCTTCCGCGACGAAAGATGGTTATGTTTTCCGATGGTCAGCGGTCTAACGACAATGGCGGCAATGTCTCCGTCAAAGGTGAGTCTTGTACACCCGAAATATTTTCTTTCCCTCGTCCTCTCTTATCACTAAATACATTAACAAATTTTCCGATATACTTTGCAAAAAACCAAAAATCTTCACGCGTTCGGCACAAATCATAAACTTATCGAAAATTTATAATACTATCGGCGTATTTCTTGCCAATATATAAGCTTTCGCTCAACATCTGTAGTAACATTAGACCGTAGAATAAAATATGTAATGAGATGGGTAAAATCGATTTTCCCAACTGGTTGGCAATTTCTTTTTCTTTTTTTTTTCGTCACGAAATATCTCAATTTTCATTTCTTTCGAGATCTGTCCAAAGTGAATAGCGTGTTGCAAAAAGGGCAATTTTATTGTACATTCTTTTGACAAAGGATTTTCAGAATAAGAGGAAAATTCTGTACTCTCGTAAATCTACCGTACGACCCTTAATAGAATTTGTTTTTTGAATTTAATGCTTCGGCAATATAAACATAGGAATACAATAGTCGCGTGCATATTATTGATAGTATTAAATTTTCATAAATTTCGAGGCACACCGCTCCGAAAGAATGTGCAAAATTGAAAAAAATGATTTAAGCTCATTAATTTGTTCATTAATCGAGAAAAAAAAATTGTTCACGTTATTAGAAAATATCGCAGACTTATATCGATGTTACTAGAATTTAAAGAACGGTAAACTTAATCTTCGTAATTACACATTGAGCGTTTACCTATCGAGTTAACGACAAATGTTTACAAAAGTAAAACTCGCCCTATACGACGAATTCCAGAATAAACAAGGCGCTTGATTTTTTCATTGTTTTTAACTTAGAAAACATGAGATTTTTGGACGAACGTCCAGACGAATATTCAATTTACTCGAAAGCCTTTGGGGCGTTCGTCGACAAAATTGCGATTTATTATTTAAAAAACTGAGCGATAATCCCTCGGTCGGTAACAAAAACTCTAATCGACTTTTCTTAACAATTATGCAATTCTCCGTTCCCATCTTTTTCCTGGACTATTAACTGTTTCGGAAAAATTGAAAATCAGCAACCGGAGCTATCGCTCTGACATTTATTCCGGGTATTGTCGGTATTTTACATAATTTTAAAGGTCAATTGAGATTTCGATACAAAAGCAAAAACTTCCAATACGCAGACGCGAATGTTCTTTCCTATGTAAACTCAATTCACTTTTTATTACCGATCGAGTAAGATTGCTACGATCTTACGAAACTTCGAGCAATTATTTAGAACGAACAATTTTTCGAAAATTCCAATTTCCGCCTTTATTACTTCCGCACCGTGCATTGCTATAAAAAACAATGCTGAAACGTTTGTGCAAATGAAAAAAAAACAGCGGTCTTAAATTCGATGTCTTCCAAAAAACGATCGGGACGAATAAAATTTTCATATCCAAATTACGCGTCCGGATAATTAAATACATCTTTATATTTACAAACGCTGTACAATTTCCTTGACTCGTAGGATTTTTGTTTTTAAGCGTCGCTTACAGAAGGAGCTAATGGCTCTGGTACGCGAACCTCCGCCCGGGGTTCAGGTCGATGGTGAATTGGCCGGTCAAAACTTGACCCAATGGATCGTTCATATGGAAGGGGCAAAGGGTACCCTGTACGAAGGCGAGAGATTTCAATTACAGTTCAAATTCAGCTCGAAATATCCTTTCGACTCGCCCGAGGTCACTTTTATCGGTGGCAACATTCCTGTTCATCCTCATGTTTACAGCAACGGTCATATATGCTTGTCGATTCTCACCGACGACTGGTCACCGGCGCTTAGCGTTCAAAGCGTTTGTCTCAGTATCGTTTCGATGCTGAGCAGTTGCAAAGAAAAGGTGAGCGAGTTAAAAAAAATTCAAATTAATCATATCGAACATAAAACTTGAACAAAATTCTCTCCAACGATCAATGACGAATCAATCGCAAACAATCAATTGATCCCTCAATAAATTAAACATTATTTATTCAATTATTCACTAATTATCAAATTACTCATTAATCATCGAATAATCAACGAATTACGAACTAATCACGGATTAGAATTCATCGTTATCGAAATTATTACAAAATACGCGAAAAAAAACATAAAAAAAAAATTTCTCTCGTTTGCAGAAAAGGCCACCCGATAATTCGTTTTACGTGAAAACATGCAACAAAAATCCAAAGAAGACAAAATGGTGGTATCACGGTAAGTTTCGTCTCATCGTGCCTAATATTTATTCTTTTACAACATCAGCTTCTTATTCGTTCTTGACGAAATTTAACAAATGTTTCATTTGGTTTTACAGATGATAGCGTTTAGTAGCATCGACGGATAAGAACGAGCGCGGACTGATGATTCACAGCTTACCGAGATGGAGAAAATGCTCGATTGCCCCCCCCCCCCCCCCCCTCCCCGCCGCCCTCCAGCCCCGCGCGTCTTGCGACCATTCAGCAGGGACAAAATCGAGAGACGAGTTTAACTTGAAAAGTAGATAAGAAACCAAAATATGCTAAGTAAATAGTCAATGAAAAAAAAGGAAAAAAAAGAAAACAAAAATATATATATATCTGACAAAAACCGAAAAAATGTAACTAAAATGTGCGTAAAGCTGCGAAACGAGTGATAAATTTACGAGCTGACCGGACAGGTATTCGATGAGGATGAATATATATAAAATTATTTGCAGAACCAACGAGAAACGAGGGGAAAAACAAAAAACAAAAAATAATCAAGTAGCGCGATTAAAATAGGGCGTTTTATCGACGAATTATCGATTCCAACAGTTTGTCGAATTGAAATGAATTTAATGCGAACGATGCGTAATTATTATGAAATAGAAGACTAGATATTAAGCGAATGATGGATCGAGAGCGAGTAAAAATGCGGATAAAAAAAAATAAATATATATATATATATACACGAGATACGGGCATGTCGCGATTTATCGATTAGCGTAGTAGAAAACATTTATTGTCGAATAAGCTTTCTGGACAATTTTTCGCACGAAGAAAGTTTAAAGGAAGAAGATCTACAAATTCTTAATGTTTAAATTGCGATCGCGCTCTACGACACGACAGATCTCACCCGAAATCGCAATGTTAGCACAATATATGCCGATTAGAGGGAGAGAGAATTGTTCTCGATCGTTTTATCGATAATTTTCGTGCAGTCGTTTTACGTTCGTGAAGATGGAATGAATAAAAAAAAATATGTGAAATTATTTTAATCAAATATATGACGCATTTTATTATCCCTCCTTCCTTCGCGAATAACATTGGTGTCGCGTTGATTCAAAAATTATTTTTCATTTTTCCCGCCACAGTGAACGACGTACCGGCGGCGCACGCAGATCGGATGAATTAAAAATGGCGGGCGCTTGACAATCTGACATGAGAAGAAATTAATAAAACAAGACGCACAAATAGCGAAATAAATATTGCAAAATTAAATTAGAGCGTGACGAAAAAGGGGAAAAATGAGCATAAATATCGGGGCTAACGTTCGAGTAAACAGACTCGGTCTATGCGTCGTAATCGTAATTCTCATTGCTCTGTATCTCTATTCGATCCGCGAGTCTTCGTACGATCAGCTCGGTAAGGATGAAGTTTCGCTGAGAAATCTTCTCGCTGGTGCGATACGAGCTGCCGAACTTGGCGGTATCGAAGTCGTTAATGTTCATGACAATGCAAAATATACGATCGAAAGCAAGGGTAAAACAAAAGAAGGTAAATTCTCGCTTTTGAATTCTTGTGCATACATAACCTAAAAGTAAGTTCTTAGAAAAGATCATACAGTTGACCCTCCATTTAATTCATCGCGTAGGACCGATCGTTGACAAATATTAACTATTTAAATACTCCATATGATTTACGTAGTAAAAGTATATTCAAAAATCGTCGATGAATCGAATTTAATAATTTCCGATCTATCAATCATCATTTCGTAATTGCGAAAAAAACAATTTTCCTTTCTATCGAGTTTTCTAGCAACGAAAATCGATGATTAATAAATTACTATTTTACAACGAATATACAAACGCCATTAATTATTTAAAGAGATTTTCGTACGTGTTGAAACATCCGTACGCTCATATCCCTCGTAAATATAATATTTATTGTACATGTTTATCCATTAATGAAACAAACCAACACAAAAGAAAACTAATCATTAAAAAAGAAAAAAAAATACACATTTCATTAAAATTAACTATGATTATTCGTTAATAACAAAAAACAATTCTAAGGGATCAACGATCCAGTAACAGCCGCGGATTATCAATCGCACTGCGCTATGTTTCACTTCCTGACATCGATCTTCCCGGATATTAAGGTGATATCGGAGGAACAATCTCTAAATTGCGATCCGATGGAAAATTCAGATTTGGTCGAAGCGGTTAAAAGTATCGCGAGCTACGATACCATTTACGACGTAATCGTCAAATCTTCCGACGTCACGGTTTGGATCGATCCGCTAGATGCCACGAAAGAATTCACAGGTTTCCGTATCGTTTGTCGCGGATTTAATTGGATCATTTACGAATCATCGTTGAATAAATTGTACTTTGTCTACAGAAAATCTTCTGGAATACGTAACTACGATGGTTTGCGTAGCCGTTAAGGGTATTCCTATTATCGGCGTTGTTCACAAACCCTTTGCTCCGAGACAAACGTATTGGGCCTGGGTCGATCAAGGACTTTCCACTAATTTTCAGACCGTTCCGGTGGTATGAAAAATAATTCATAATTCTTAACCACAATTCGTCGTAAATATTCTCAAAAATACTCCAAACTCTGGAGTTACTCCAGGTGAATGGATCGAATCCATTTACTAAATTTTTGAAAATTTGAAAATTTTCAAAAAAATCGAACCACGATTCCAAATATTAATCCGAATTTTAACCATCCGTCTCGATAATAAGAGTTTTCATAATCAGAACAAATGTCGATAATCGCAATTTATGATTTCAATTTATTTCAAACAGGGTAAAGAATCAAAGACGCCAGTTCTAATAGTTTCTCGTTCTCACGCCGGACGAGTTCACAATGCTTCCAAGGTTGCGTTTGGAGAAAACGTGAAAATAATATCGGCGGGTGGTGCAGGTAAAAATCAATCTTCTCGATTTGTTATCTCTGTTTTGCTTTATTGATTATTTGATCGCGGTAAAATACCGGCGGGCAATTTATCCAATGGTTCGATTACCATTTGGATCAAAGAGACGGTGCTTATTTTCTGGAATGGGATTCACGGGCAAATATGTACGATATAAATCGTTATAAGTTTTTTCCATGTACACCTTTGCGAGTTTTTACATTTTCTCCTTACTTCTTTCACCAAACCATTTTCAACACCTCTGTTCTTCCTGTGGACCTACAGTTTTTCTTAGCTGGGTTTCGAACCACCGAGAGGACAGAAAAAACATAAAAAAAAAATTTCGATGGCGGCGGGAATCGAACCCCGGCCCACCGCGTGCGAGCCGCGAACGTTACCACTGTGCTACCCACTGTCTAAATATTCATAATACACAAAATCATATACAGTAGAACCTCGATTATCCGAACCAATTGGGACCGAGGCTAGTTCAGATAAACAAAAGTTTGGATAATTCAAACGTGGGTTTTTTGGGACAAAATCAGAAATAACACCTCATCGCATAAAACAGTACATACATATTTATTAAAAATTTTGACATACGTATTAACGTTTTCGCGTTAATACGTATGTCGCGGCAATGTATCTCGCGATTCCTGCAAATATACATTGTTGCTGACGGCGTGGCAGCGAGCAACAATGTATCTTTCGGGCCAACGTTCGGATAAACTAAGTCATCGTTTGGATAATTGAGGATTCGGATGATCGAGGATCGGATAATCGAGTTTCTACTGTAGTTATAAACGAATTTATTGTCTAATTGGCGATGTTTAATTTTGATCAGGCTATAAATCGTTGGAGTTGGCGATGGGAAACGCAACGGCATACATTCATATGACGAATATTAAAAAATGGGACGTTTGCGCTGGCACGGCGATCATAAAGTAAACTTCGACTTTTCCACGATCGGTTTTGTTTCCGGGTTCGTTCTTTTAATCGGACAATTTTCATTCGCAGCGCTCTTGGCGGTACTGTTACATCACTTTCTGGCGAGCCGACGATCGACTTTGGTCCTAGTGGCTCGACGGTTCTCGAGCACGGACTGTTGGCCACGACGAAAGACCACGAGCGATATTTGGAACAATTTTACAATCTCTAGGGAAATGAAAAAAGGCTAGAATGACAAATGAAGAAATCGTATTTTCAAAGTTTCGCGGTATCATTTAGAATCTCGTTATGCGCGAGGCTCGATTAATTGTGAAGTGTCGATAGAGAGATATACGCGCGAGAAGATCTAGCTCACTAGTCAGATATTTTATACTAGATATAAATCCAAATTATGACTCCTCTATGTATGTAATCTATGTAAAGACTTTTAATTCATTTTACCGAATGCGGGGCCATTTTTTCATACGGTTTGTTTACTGCAGGATTTTTTTAGTACCATTCCTATTATATTTTAATAAAGAGATTGAACGAAATTATGATTAAAATGTACTATTTTCTCAAAACAAATAACCCAACTAATGACTTTTCGGTTTTCTCGTAAAAATTACGAGGGAACTGTGACCTTGGGAAAAGAATAGTAACTTATTTAAATTCAATACGACATTTTGGAAGACACTTGGAATAATTTTTTGAGTCGAACAGTGGTTGATGAAACGAAATAATAATTCGTTTATTTAACTGACGGTTTATAATGAAAAAAGGACGAACGATGAAACCGAATGGATAAATAAATCGTATCATAGAAATTCATACGAATACATTTTCTCATTCAACGCACACCTGCGTATTCAAATTTCCCGCTCCGGCGTAACAAGCCCCTCCTACACATCGTCACACCTTTTTCCTTATACATATAGCTTAACTTATAGAAAGAGATCAAACATCGAATCACCTACATAAGGATTACGAAAAGATATTTACTCCCGAAAACAGTCAATATCGTCGGTTTATTTTCATTCCTACAAGAAAAAAAAAGACGTATCTTACATAACCTTGAATTTCGATGCTTTTACCCATCTCACGAAAAGTCAAAAGTGAAAAAGATATACGGATAAATAGATATGCTGCATTGTTTTCTCGATCATGTTGCTATTATTTTCGCCGATTTGACCTGGTTTAATGTGTGCAGCACTTTGATCTGCTTCATCGCAGTCGTCTTGACCGCCTGCGCCGGTCGTATAATACGTACAAAAGAGGTCCGCATCAATATTTTTTCTTTACCAATTTTCTCAATCTAAGAGAAGAGACTATGTATCACAAATTTCAGGAAAAAAACGATTCGTCTGGCGAACGCGATGAGACATTGCTCAAATATGGTTTCCAGGCTAGATTCAAGTTGGCCAAGCAAAAATTAATCGCCAAAGATCTCACGCCGCAACAGCTGGACAAGGAAAAAGAGTGAGTCAATATTGTCCTTGATTTTTCAGAAATAACGTTTAATTAATGATAATAATAATAATTAATAATCAATCTTTCATAAAAAACCATAAATAAAAATATATAATAATTATATTTTGTTTAGATTGGAAAGCGAAACTCTTTCAGCTGTGCTCAAATTGCTACAAGAGCGTAATGATATTTTTTCATCGCCCTCGATGGACGATCTCAAGGAACAACTGAGTTTATACAGAGCTCAGTAAATCGTGGGTCTAATTATTGTCCAATTTTTCTAGCGACTGTTCTTTATAAAATCTCTCAATAAATAAATAATTCAAACGCATGCTATCGTTCTATTCTATTCTTCTTTTCGACGGCATGAAAATCCTTCGACGAAGTCCATTTCGCCTTTTGTGCTGTTTTTTTTTACTGTTTTTCACTGATACGACCGTTTCATCGATTAACAGCATGTGAATAATATTTCTTGAAGAGTAAAATTAATTACGCATACAATCGTTACGATAATATTTATACTTTTGGCTCGTGGACAAGCGGGTTTGTAATATTAATCTTATTTTGCTTTTTAGAATTCTATAATTAAAAATAGCAAATATAAATGGGGATTCTTGTTGCTGCTTGTATCGCTGCATTTGCGCAATCTCATTCTTCCTCGTGGAAACAGGTTTTTTAATGCAAGGGCCTTAAAGCTTGAAGATTATTCAAGGGACAGTATTGACGCATGTTTTTCAATATTTTAAAAAATCTGAAAAAATCCGATGTTTTTTCGGAATTTTGGACCAAGTATATGAGCAATTTTCTTTGATTCTGTAAGCTTTGAGTTTTATTAAAAGACACACGGACAATATCAAATTCGTTAATAGGGACATTTCTGTTATTGGGAATTTACAACTTTACGACGAAATATTCATTCCCCTCGACTTTCCAATCGAAAGCTATGACGAAATAAATGTTATTAATGACGAAATATGGCCAAGAGGTGTTTTTTTTCAATAAATCATAGTTTATTGGAATCACGATAGCAAATGGACAATAATACTGGTATATTTTCTACGAAATAAATATTTCAAATCGTTTTAACTTCGAAGAAAAAGGTCATTATATTCTCGGGTGAAGTTCAAAATTCCCGCCGAAATTCGTTCGAATTCTAACCTCCAAAAGATGAGCTGACACCGTCGAGTTTGACAGGAGAGCTTCGCGGTATGTTTTGTTTATATTTTTGTGAATAATGCGTGGTATTATCGATGTGACAGCCGAAAAGCCGGGGCTCAAACCGGAGTTTTTAATATTTACCGTGTTAAACCAGAAAAGATTGAAATTTATCGAAAAATAAAACAAATAACCTCGCGGAAAGAACGCAATGCAGAAAAATAATAGTTTTTCGGCAACAATTGAAATAAATTCTTACAATTCCATTCTCTGATGAAAGCGGAAAACATATTGGCACAAAATTATTGGTGTATTTAACATATCGTAATCAAGTGAAAAACATATTTTTTTATAATTCCGATACGTATGCATGGCATCTGCAGGGTTTCTCGTTTGAAGTGGAATTATCAATTTGGTTTTTGTCGATAATTATTCCAGACAGAAATTGTTCCAGTCGTTGCATACGATGTATGCTGTTAAGAATGATTTTTTAAATGTAAGATGGTCAAAGACAAATAAAGGTCATTCTCCGTATTCAACCGGCACGTCCGTATTCTTTCTTACATTAAAATAAATTATATTAGACTCGAATGTCACGTATGAATATTTTGTGGTGTCGTGACTTGTCTTCTGGTTATAAATACTTGGAAATTGCCGTTCGTTTGAATTCTAGTGAATATTTTGCATGGTGGTTGCATTGAATTCTGGTGAAAAATCTCTAGAATTCTTACGAATATTTTGAATTTTCATCGTATCCAAATCCGGTTATCCATATTTCTACTCTTACGATTGACTTCAATTCTGGTTAGAAATATTTATAATTATTGTTCGAACTTCGAATTGCACTACTTTCGAATTTTTTACCCGGTTACATAATTCTTTTTTTAATCAAGTCATTTTCGATTAGTCTATATTTGTATTTTCGCATAACGAATATCTACTTGTACTGCGAGCTAATTATTTTCTCAAAATTCATTCACCCTGCTTAAAATATAGGACACTCTCGGTATTAAATTTAAAAAACGATTAAACATCGAACATCATTGAAAATTGATGAGTATTTGCCAGAGGGTCGAGTCGATGAAGTCGACCGAGGAAGATTATTTGTCGCCGTCATGACTACCGCCGAGCATTTCATGAGTCTGATCACAGTAGCGAGCGCTAAGAAATTGGCCACTCTTCTCGTTGTTTGCTTCATATTCTATCACGGTGTGATGCATCTTATTTACGGTAAAAGTAATTCCGGCTTAAATTCACTTCAAGGACAATTTATCGTAAAAAAAAAACGTCTGCAAAATTATTTTTTCAAATTTGTCCATAGGCAGCGATTCGTGTAAATGGCTGTTACAAGAGGGTCGCTACAAGGGAGACAAAGAATGGCAACCTTACGGCTGCATGATGCATCATTACACGCAAACGTATTTATTTCCAAAAAAAAAAAAAAAAAAAATTCTTCACGTTCTATTTTGCAAACTATTTACAAGTTCTTGCAAACTGGAATTAATCGTTGAAATTAAAATAAAATGAAAAATAATGTATTTTCTCTGTTTATTCGTTAATCTGGAAAAAGGGACAGCCGCAGGTGCCTGAGGTATTTAGCTTTTATGGGCCACAAGAATCATTTCGTCTTCAGCGGCGACGCGAGAATTCGACAACTCTACAAATCCTTCGTTTCGCAATTCGTTGTCGATGGCAAGGCGTCCGATTTTGCTGATCTACCGACGAGATCCGATTTAAATTTTAACGATGCCCAGCTGAGGCTTCACGTACAATTTTTGTGGAGGCCGAGACTCGATGGAGCGATGACGGACGATTTTCGAAATTGGATGGTAACGAAAAAAAAAAATATTGCGAATGAGCAAATGAGCGAATGAAAACATCTCCGTTATTATATTATACTATAATTATCCAGAGTAAAAATACATTTCCGGGTTATACGTGAAAATTTTAATTTCGCGCGTCTTTCTTCATTTGTAATAATAGAAAATGCTTTTATCGAGACAGAAGCATCCGCGTTATTTAAACGAATAAGGTTCGTTTGCGCGAGGTCGTTTAATAGAATTCGTAAAGCTGAGATATATGAAACATTCGATCGTAAATATTTATTTTTTGAGTAATTTCGAATTTCTCCAGAATGGCAAAGCACCTAGCATGATCGTCGCTGGCTGCGGCGTCGAGGACATTCAGGCGAACAATTCGAGCGATTCTCAACTTTACGACGAGTACAGCACGGGTACGGTACGATTGGTTCAACCGGCCGATGAATTAGTGAAGCAGGGATGTCGATTTCTTTGGATGATGCAGGATCCCGTAGTTAAGGAAACTTTGCCAGCACATTTATCCGGCATCGACAACAGACAAATAAATCTTTGCAACAAAGCTGCGAAAGAGGTAAAAATTGATGAAAAATAAAAAATTTTTAACCAGAACAAACAACAACTTCAAAACGAACGATAATCAAGACATTTTTATTCGAGCATTAAAGGATTAAAATTAACTTTATAGTTTTTCGAAATGATGCAAATATTGACAAATCTTATACTTCGTGAATTTATGAAAAATTTCTAGAAATTCTAATTATTGTATTTTTTTCGTGCAATTATTGCGCCAGATTTTATTGCACAGCGGCGCTCAGCTCTGGGAGAGCAGCAGATTGATCGGAAGCGGAGTTCTGGAGCAGAGTCCCGATGGATATCTAGCCAGTCCTCTCTCGCTTCGTCACAAAGTTCAAATATTACTGAACACACATTGCAACGATCATATGAATTTCGACGACGGCAGTTGCTGCAGTTATCCCGAAGCTGCGACTACTCTCCAGCTTGTTACGCTCTCGGCTCTGGCACTTTGGTAATCCATTTCCATTTCTTCAAGGATTTTAAACAATTATATAAATATTAAAAGATTCACATGGATTATTAAGCTTATTTCGTAATTCGAGGCTTTATAAAATCTGACTAATTTAGATCCGATTTTAATGGAAAGAATTGCAAATGAATCGTTCATAAAATTCAAATTATTTCAAACGATTAACGAATAATTTGTTGTTTTCGTTAAAACGTATATAGCATAACGACCGGTTTGAGCATCTGGCTGTACAGAAAGACTTGCCACAATCGTCCAGAAGTGAGTTATTCGCGAATGGCGTCCGAGGAAATGGAGGAGGACGAAGAATCGACGATAACCGAGACAGCGAAGAACGAGCCCGTCCAGACCCAAGATTTTTACAGCCTGGTGACGTCGCTCGCACTATTTTCCACGATACTCGCATACTTCTATCTGTGCGATCGTACGAATTTCTTCATGAAGGAGAACAAGTATTACAGCGAATTTAGCTTCTGGTTGCCCCTCGGGTACATTTTGGCGCTTGGTTTATTTTTTACCGAGGATTGCGAACGCGGACCTCGCGCACTGAATCGAGAACAGACCGACGAATGGCGCGGGCTCATGCAAGCCGTTGTACTCATCTATCACGTTACCGGTGCCAGTAATGTATTGCCGATTTACATGCATCTTCGTCTGATCAATTCGGCATATCTTTTTCTCTCGGGTTATGGACACTTTTGCTACTTTTGGCAAACCGGCGATGTCTCGCTCGTGCGATTTGCAAGGGTTAGTTTTTTCGAGACATTTGTTGTTTTTCTTTTCGTTTTTACGATGATTTAATTTAAGGAGGTTTATCTGGTACCGAGTAAGTCAAAAGAAAATTTTTGTGACCAGTGTAGTGAGTTCAGCATGTTTGACAGCGTCGCGAATGCTTGACCCCGCAGAAATTGGCACTATTCGAGACAAATTAATTTATTATGAATCTCGTGAATGCTGAATCGATTTTATGAAGCTCTACAAATGTCCCCTAGATACTTTTTTTATTAATTCTGAAATTTTTGTCAAAAACTGTTTGTCAATGGTTGCGAATTTAATGTTTATAGACAGAGAAATCACGGAAATCCATAAAGGCACGTGTTAATTTAGAAAATATGTTTTTATTTATTTCTCTCGAACGAGGTGTCCTTGAGTCTTGAAATTTTAAGAGATGACTTTGTAGATACTGTTAACTACATTCTGATTTTTTCATCAATATCTGTTTGTCAATTCGTTGACCAGATAAACCTCCTTAAACGAAAAAAGAAACAAAACAGCTTTGTTGTCGCCCGATTTCGTCATTGGCAACATTCTTAACGGGATCCGACGATTGAATCGCTAGTTTAAAGAAATTATTGAATGATAAAGTAATATACGTAACGTTTCAGGTGCTCTTCAGACTAAATCTACTCACAGTCTCGCTGTGTCTGTGCATGAACAGACCATATCAGTTTTATCACTTTGTTCCGCTGGTATCGTTCTGGTTCCTCGTCGTTTACATCCTCGCTTGGCTACCGCCGCGCGTGCATTCTGGGAGTTTGGCCGAGCATGGTCCACGAGCTTTATTGTATTTGGCACTGAAGCTGCTTGGACTCGTCTCGGTTATAACCATTCTCTACATGTCCGAGGTATTAACAATTGTCATCTAGCGATAAAACAAAATTTATTGTACTTGGTTCGAGGTATATCGATAGTTGCATACATTTCATGCAGCTTGATTCTTCGATATTTTCGAGATATATCGATTCTTCGATATTTTTCGAGATATATCGATTCTTCGATATTTTTCGAGATATATCGATTCTTCGATATTTTCGAGATATATCGATTCTTCGATATTTTCGAGATATATCGATTTTTCGATATTTTCGAGATATATCGATTTTTCTACATCTTTAGAAAATATATGGAATTTTCGAAATATTCGATATAAATATTTATGCGTATCGATAGTTCTCAATCACATTTATCGATATATTTCTTTTAAATTCGTTAGTTCTTATTTTTCAGGTCTTTTTTGAAAAAGTTTTCGTCACGAGACCGTGGAAAGCTTTATTCGTGACGGTGGATGACGATATACGCGAGTGGTGGTCACGCTGGCGAGTCGATCGTTACAGCGTCGCATTCGGTATTGCATTCGGTGCCGGTCTTCTCGCCCTTCAGAGGATCGATCATGTTCCTGGGACAGCTCTTGCGCCACTTTTAGCTCTGGCCTCGCTCGCAGCCTATACGACTTTTACTATACTGTGTCTATCGGTCTCGGAATGCGAGGAGATCCACTCTTACGTTGTTTTTATACCGGTAAATTGATAATTAATAATTATGTTTGTTAATTATTTTCAAGATTATATGAAAAAATTGAAATTTCCTTCATTATGCTGTACTATCGCGGTAATCGTAATTTCTTTTTTGCAGATCGTTGGATACATCGTTCTCAGAAACGCCTCTCTGGCTCTCCGGGGTAAACATTCCGTACTTTTGGCTGGACTCGGCAGAATTAGTCTCGAGACTCTCGTAGGACAAGGACACGTATGGTTAGCCGCCGATTCTCATGGTGTGTTGGTTCTACTTCCGCGCTTTCCCGTGCTCAATCTTCTCGTTACCTCATTCATATTCATTTGCGCGAGTCACGAGGTAAGCTGTTTTTTACGAGGAAAATAAAAAATACCAATAAATTATTTTTTCTTCAAATCGAATGAACAAAAGAAAGATTGAATATTCTTATTTACATTAAATATTTTATTACTATTTTATGAGCATGGAATATTATTATTTCAAACAAATACGAATAATCACAGCTAAATGAAATTATTTAAAAATCATTGAATTAAAAAGAGAATAAAGATTTTTGAGGCGCAAATTTAAACGTAAAAATTGTCCAAATGTTTCTTTTTTTTCAGATTCACAGGTTAACGCACATATTAGCGCCGTACGCAGTTCCGAACGACTGGAGACTCGTGGCGCGAAATTTGTTGCTTTTCATAGCGGTTCTTGTACCGATCGGTATTCACGACGGTATGTTTTGAACGTTTCTCTGCGCGTTTATGTGTACTGAATACGTTAAAAATTTCAACAAAAATCGAATCTCGAGTTATAAGTCATTAGATAATCGAACCTATTTATTGATTCATTTTTTTTAACTTTATCTTCGCCAAAAAATGATTCTTATGACCAATTTTTTGCTCTCGCCTTCGTTCCTTTATTTCATAAATGTACTTAGTAGTTAGCAAAGTGATATTTCGTTTATGTACCAAACTTATTTACGATAAACAATTATTCGTACAAAACTCGTGATCTTAAATATCATCGTCGCTTCGATCATTATCGCCTAAACATCGCTCTCGATATTAACCGTACAGGTCCGCGAAAGTAATTCTTTGCTATATTTTTGTCATCCGTTCGAGCAAAACACGAATCATTCCTCTTCCGCCAGCAGAATTTAACGATATTGACATTTTTCTCATATTTGTCTTATGTTGCTCGCGCGGTTTCGTACCCAAAATAATAATAATAATCATTATTATCATTATTATCATAAATTTAATACCTTTAGATAATAATGATAAACAATATTAACTCCTATTAAGCATTATTAGCGTTAAAAATCATTTACAATCGTCATTATTCGAAAAAAAAGGCGAATTGAATAAAATTTGTCTAAAAAACACTCGATCAATGTAAGTTTTTGGGTTTCTCGTGCTTTACTTGACTAGTATAAATGTCGTATCCTAACGATATCGTGTTGTCGTATAGAACGCGATATCTCGTCGGTAACCAGTAAAAATTAATGATTTGAGCGGGTGGCCAAACGATCCATTCGGCGATGTAAAGCTTGTGCGCTTTATCGCGTATCTCGACTTTTAGCTCGGACCAATCGGTCTTTTCCAAAATTCCAAGAGTAACAAAGAACATGGCTATGCACAGCGGAGAACATACGAGCTGATCGACGACTACTTTTTTCATAACGATACCGATCGTACGTCCTGGCAATCGCGCATCGAGATAACGATACCAATGATGACAAACTATTCCCACGGACATTCCCGATACGGCCATGTTTCTCGTACGACTCGGAGTCCATCGTTCCCAATCGCCCTGCCAAATATTTTAAACGTGAACGAAAAAAAAAAAAAAAAAAAAAAAAAAAAAAAAAAGACAAAAGTTCGTGGTAAATTTTGTTCAAGTAACGCAGCTTAAAATTGAATTACTCGATGCGAATGAAATTCTCGCTCCACGATTGTGTTCGTTGAGAAAAATGATGTTGACGCTTGACGCGATACGCGAAAAATTAATATCTCGCGCATTTCGGAAATTTTTAGATAAAAAACATTGATTCTCGATAAAATATTTTTTTTTTTATAAAACGAATTCTTTAAGGCTAGAGATAAATTTTTGCATGGTCACGCGTGATCGGCAATTTGAAACTACGCACTCTGATATATTAAAATTTAAAAACATTATAACGTCGATTAAAAATCAAACTACCTTAAGAATTTCGTAATGTTGTTCCAAAATATCACCGACGGCACTCAGAGATATCGATATAGCAACGTTTGTGCAGAAAAGATTTTTCGGTGAAAACAACTGTTCCTTTAAGTTAGTAATCTTCGTAAAGAATAATCCCATACCCCTTGTGATGTTCATTCTTCAAAGTTCCGCACGGAACTGTCGATCTCGTTTCTAGCCCTTGAAAGTAATAAAATCATTGGTGGACGCGGGATATCGGTATTTTCTGGGATTGATAGCGAAATATGAATAGCACCGGCTCAAAAGGTTATGTCAAGAACATTAGTAAATCATCCAACGACAAAGACGCAACGTATCGATCGATAACACCATAAAACGTTTATAAAAAGTTTTCTATTTATATTGTGGGGAGATATCGAGTCGAGTTCATCAATTTATTTTATTCAACGAGCACACCATGCTGTCACTACTCACGCGAAAAGGATAAAAAAAAAGGAATAGGGATCACGCGCGTACGACCCTACGACCCACACTAGTTTGGACGAAAAAATGTTGACTGCGCTAAGGAAAAGTCATCGCTTTTTTTCACGTTATCGTCGCAACATTTTTTCATCTATAACACGGGTTATACAAACGTCGTAACCGCATTATATAAAATACATCGATTATAAACTAAAAATAAATAAAAAACTATCTTTCGTTTTTCGAGGTTATAAGTGCATTTTGATTGATTTTGATTGAGAGACGGCAAAGATGGCGGTGCGATCGCGGTTTGACCTAAGATATAGAAAATGTTCGTCATTTATCAAGTAATACGATCAGTTGAATCTCATTACATGCATGATTTTTCTCATGACTTTTATTATAAATTTCCTTTTCTCTAGCTAAATAAAAGAATTGTATTTTTATAAAAATTTACCAACAAATGTTAGAGATGCGAGGCTAGTGAGAAAAAAATCACCAAAACTTCACTAGATTCGCAAACGCGTAAGGACCATCGTTAAAATAACAATCGCGTTATTCGCAATGATAATAAATGAGACAAATGCTAATTTGCTCAATTCTATGATTCAGAGAAATTGAAAAATCTCGACCTCGTTTGCAATCGTTTTCACCGCAGGTGTTTGAATTTGACTAGTACAGTACGGGAAGCCATTTTTGTTCAGTGACCGCTGTTCATCCGGTACACGCGGGTTGTAGTCACGTCGTTGGCACGCCGACGTTCTTCGAGAGTGAGACGCACATTTTATCGGATAAAACGGTTTTTAAACGTACCTTTGCAAAGTACCGTTTGTTTATGGTGATCGAGTGAATTACGCAGAAAGGCTGGACCATGGCAAGATTTGCACAGCGTCCCGAGAACGCCCTGAAAAGGGCAAACGGTGAGTGAAACGTCCTTACGCCCCACTAATATCGCTTTCCTCGGCGAAACGAGCTGTGCAACATGGCCGATTTTTGACCGAGTTGAATTTGATAAAATCCTTTTCATATATCTATGTGTACACCGTAGTTCTTAACATTCGGCGATAACTTCATAAAAGTAGCCTGAAGCGAGAATAAACCTGTAGGGAAAGACTGCCTGAAAATGTATCTATAAACTATAAAGCCTTCAAAAATGCTGACTTTGGACGCTTTATAACTTACAATTAACGTCCCGATCGACATTTGACCCTTACTTTATACACCTTTTGGTAACTTTTCGAAATGTGCTACCCGCAAAATTTTGTCCCTTTTTAGCGAAAATTTTGAACAAGAAATACCACGCGATCATTGTTCTTAATTGTCTATGTAATAATTTTCCCCCTAGTTGTGACATATGTCCTATCCTTATAGTAGAAATACAACGGAACATACGTGGAGCTTTTTCGGATAGCAGTTTTTTCTAATAGGTTTTTCACGTCCTATTGCAAATTTCTCTTGCTTACGATTTTCTGAAACTCCGTATTCGCTATTGGGAAGGAATGATTACAAAGAAATACTGCTGAAAAGCGTCGAGGTTTCGGTGCTTTGGGAATTAAGTACATGCATATGTTTCTATATATTTATGTAACAAATTTCGAAATAATTAATGCATTTTTTATCAATTTTAAGGTTATGCACAGTAATTTAATTGTTAATATTTATGTTCATCGTGAGATTAAAGATAGATCTAAATAAAAAAATGTGCTACAATCGTCTCGAAGTCTTAATTAGTTCTTTCGCTGTTGCATGGATTTTACATTGTGTTACAATCTTTCAGAGTAAAATTTGGTAAAGAATTTTGTGGTTACTTCAGATTCCTTTGACGTGAATAAATCTGAGAGAATTCGATTGCTGTTTTATTTATTCCGATGGAATATAAGTAGAGAAAGATTAGCAAAGTAGAGACGAGAATTAAAAAAAAAATTGCAAATTTCTCATACAACTTTTTAAAGAATATATTTTTGTAAACGAGGAATAGATGATGATGTGATAGGAAATGACACAAGGTCTTCGATGCGTATACGTTGAAACGAACGATTCATATGAAAAAATTGGCACGGCCGAATAAAATTTAAAAAGCGCGTTAACTCATTAAATAATAATAATACCAAGAATTATTCATAAAATATTATTTCCATTAATATTTTCAATTTCTATGAATTAAAATAATTAATTTAATATTATTATTTAGTTACCGTTATGATAGTCACAGGTTGCATTCAGAATCAAATAGATCGAAAATTCGATTCAGAAATTCTTCGTTATCGTTGATTCGAAAGAAGCGCAGTTTTGCCATTGTTCGCAACAATTTTACATTTCCTAATCTAAGTTTCCTTCCAACCGTTAAAAGTTTATTCAGTCTTACAGATCTTTTTTCCTGCGAGTGCAATTTTGCTATCAGAAGCTTTTTCATGGGATAATATTGATTTATTTTGAGCTTTGTAAAACCTATTCTTGACTTAAGTAAAAAATGAATAAAATAAAATCATAATTATATGATTTTATTTATTTTATTGTTTGTACCGATGGCGACCGAGTATCGATAGTTATCGATAGCGATCGGTAGAATCCGATATTGGCTACTTTCGCATTTCGAAAGACGATAGCGTAGAATTTTTTATTAAACACTTTTATGTCCATTACATTAAAGATCAATTTTTACACCAATTTTTCTAAATTAGGTGTAAAAAGAACTTGGCATGGGCCATACTTTCGAAAAATCACAGGTTCTGTGTACTGAACATCTCAATTGCGTGACTTTTCGTTCTATAACGTTAATTTGAGTTTTATTTTTTAAATATCCATTCGAATACATCTTTCAAAATTTATTTTCGAATCCAAACTAGTCTTTCCGTTTCCTTAAAACCGTCGTCGGATTTCCAGCGACGAATATCAAATTGGATCAGAATCGACTGAGCTAATTGGTACTAAAATTTGGCAAATTAGAACTCGACGCACTTTATCATAAAGACTTAACCTCTCTCGTGAATCTTCGTATCTACAAAAGATTAAAATAATGAAAAATAAGTAAATAAAATAACACGTTCGTAGACCTCGACAAATTAACAAAAAAGTAACATTTTAATTTCTATACCGTTGACTTTTCTTCGAATTAGCAAATTAATCCATCCTTCCTCGACTTAACAATTATTAATAATCAATTATTTATTTCGTTAGAATTTATCGAAGTTGGTAAACCAGGCAGAGCGTTGGACACTCTTCAAGAGATCTTCCGAAACAAAAAATGGACTTACAGCTGGTCGGAATCGGTTCTCGAGCCGATAATGTTCAAGTACCTCGATCTTTGCGTCGAGCTCAAGAAGTCTCACATAGCGAAAGAGGGTCTTTTCCAATATCGAAACATGTTTCAATCCGTAAACGTAGGAAGTTTGGAAAACGTAATCCGCGGTTATCTTCGTATGGCCGAGGAGAAAACCGACGCGGCTCGTAAGCAGAGTCAACAGGCGGTCATCGATATCGACGATCTCGATAATCTCGCGACGCCCGAGAGTATTTTATTATCGGCTGTAAGCGGCGAAGATGCGCAAGATCGTAGCGATCGTACGATCCTGACACCATGGGTAAAATTCCTATGGGAATCTTATTGCCAATGCCTCGAACTTTTGCGCACAAACGCTCACGTCGAGACTCTCTATCACGACATAGCGCGCATGGCTTTTCAATTCTGTCTGGAATACAATCGTAAAACCGAATTTCGCAAATTGTGCGAAAAATTACGCAAACATCTCGAGGAAATATGTAAATTGCCTCAACTCGTTTCGAACGTCTCCATGAACAAAGCCGAGACGCAACAATTGAATCTCGAAACGCGTCTCAATCAGCTCGATTCCGCGATACAGATGGAACTATGGCAGGAAGCTTACAAAGCGACCGAGGATATTCACGGTCTCATGAATCTTTCCAAGAAGCTTCCCGTACCAAAAACAATGGCTAATTACTATCAAAAGCTCGCTATGGTATTCTGGAAAGCTGGCAATTATTTGTTCCATGCAGCGGCGTTGTTCAAGCTTTTACAGCTTTTACGGGAGATGAAGAAAAACATGTCGCCGGAGGAGCAGCAAAGAATGGCCAATAGAGTTCTCTTGGCAACTTTGTCGATACCGTTACCATCGGCGCATCCCGAATTCGATCGTTTTATCGAGACGGACAAGAGCCCGATGGAAAAAGCGCAGAAACTCGCTATTCTTCTCGGTTTGACTCAACCACCTACTCGCGTCTCCCTTCTTCGCGATATTGTTCGTTTGAACGTCGTGAATTTAGCCTCGCCGCAATTGCAAGAGTTGTACTCTTGGCTGGAGGTCGAATTCCATCCTTTGCAATTGTGCAATCGCGTCAATTCGGTAATAACGACCCTACAAGTTGACGAAACATCGCCACTCGCTCAATACGTTACCGCTCTACAAGACGTAACCCTGGTACGTCTCGTTCATCAGGTATCTCAGGTTTATCAGACGATACAATTCGCACGTTTGCTCGAACTCGCTAAATTCACGACGGATTTTCATCTAGAGCGTTTATTGGTCGATTGCGTTCGTTACAACGATATGCAGATTAGAATCGATCATGGCAAGCGTTGCGTTAACTTTGGCGTCGATTTGAGCGAGGCCCAACGCGAGGATCATCCGGACGGTCCGGTTCTCCAAGCGATGCCTTCCGAGCAGATACGTTGTCAGCTCGTTAATATGGCGACTGTTCTTCATCGTGCGATAAACGTTATAAATCCTAACAAACGTAAACAGGAGCGTGAAAAATTGCGTACATCCTTGGTCGGTCTGTATCACGAGACGAAGCTCAAGGAACATCATCGAGTATTGAGCAGGCAGCACATAATCGAAAAGCGCAAGGAATACATCGAGCAGATAAACACGATCAGGGAGGAGGAAGAGATGAGACGACAGGAGGAACTCCATAGACAACAGGTGATGGCCGAGCAGAAACGTCTCGAGCAAGAACGCGAGGAACGCGAACGCAAGCGTCAACAGAGCGAGATTCAGATGATCAAGGAACGCCATCTCAAGGAGAAGATGCATCAGATATCGCAGACGTCCCACGGTCAGAAAGTATTGAAGAAATTGGACGAGGACGAGATCAAAAAGTTGGACGCGGAGGTGATCGCCGCTAGGGAAGCCGAAGAACTGCAGAAAGAGCGTCGCGAGATGCAACAGAAGCTCAAGTCCCAGGAGAAGAAGGTGGATTATCTCGAGCGAGCCAAGAGGATCGAGGAGATACCCTTGTTGGAGAAAGCGGTCGAGGAAAAAACGGAACTGGCCAAACAACGATGGGAGCAGCAGGAACAGGAGAGGATTCTTGCCGCTGTCGAGGAGAGACACCAGGCGGTCGCTACTCGGGAACGTATGGCGAGAATGAAGGATGATCACGATCAATTTTTGGCAAAGATACTTGCCGAACGGAAGAGCGTTTATCTCGAGAAATTGCGTGATTTTGAGAAGATGCTGAATGAGGAGAGAGCCAAGAGATTGGTAGAGCGTAAGGTTCAGCGTAAAGCGGAGAGGAAGGCTAAATGGGAGAAGGAACGAGCCGAAGCTGCCGAACGGAAACGACTGGAGGAATTGAGAATTAGGCAGGAGGAGGAGAAGAAGAGACTGGAGGAGGAAAAAGCTAAGAGAGAGGAAGCCGATAAAGCTAGAAGAGCCGAGGAGGAAGCCAGGGAGGCCGAGAGATTCGCCAAACTCGAGAGACAGGCGGAAATCGTCAGAGCTCGCGAGGCGGAGATCGAGAGAAAACTCGAGGAACAACGGCTCAAGGAACAACAAGCACCCGAACCATGGAGACCCGGCGGTGGCAGAGGATCGTACAATCGCGATAGTGCACCTACCAAACCTAATAGTAAGTATCGTTATTATCCAATTTACGCAAAAACATTTTAAAACACACGCAAAGGCTTATATTCGATGATTCGTTGAAACAACTATTTTTTCCTATCGTTACAAATTTGTTATGATTTTCGATAGTTCTTGAATCCGCGGTGTTTATCAAATTGGAATAATAATAATAATGTGGGAGTTTAACGTGTACATCCTCTTTGGGTTTTTACACATCTATGTTAGCATTCGAAGCTATCGTCGGACATTCTTATTCGCGACCACGGCTGCAGCCGTTTCGCATTCTCCCTAATCTCCCTGTATCTCATTTGCCACGGACGGAGGGAAACTGCAGAATTAACTTATTATATTTATTCTATATATTCTAGAAAGATTACACCGTAAATATTCAAAAGGAATTAGGTTCTATAAGGAATTGAGATATTTTTAATTTAATTGTAGGCACGAGCGACTCGACTTCGTGGCGCAGGGCACCAAGAGAGTCCGGAAGAGACGATGAATCCAAGGAGAATGCCGAGGATCGTTTCAAACGCTCCGACGATCGTTTCAAACGCCCTGAGGATCGTTTCAAACGTCTTGATCGCGAGAATGCCGACGAGGAGGGTCGCGCCAAACCGTAAGATTAATTCAGCAACGATTTGGAATTCTTTACGTTCCTTCGCGCTTTTAAAAACTTGCCACGAATTATCGTAAACGCGTGACATAAATTTCAGCTGGTTCAACGCACCTAAACAAGCCGATAGTCTGAGGGTCGAACGAGGCGAGCGCGGTGAGCGAGGGGAACGTGGCGATCGCGATCGTGGCAGAGAAGACAGAGATCGACGCGACGACAGGGCTGCCAGTACTTTCGATAGACCGACCGCGCGTGGTTTGGTAAGTTTATTTTCAACCAATCTTTCCCAACAATCTTTTACCGAACGACGAATTTTTTTTATACAAAAATATATTAAAAATAGATTTTATTAGTCTTTTATCCAAATGAATACTCGAAATAAAAAAATCGTTAATTGATCGACGTATAATTCGCATTTATTTGATTTCGTTATATTTCTGAATCGAAAATAAATCTTTCCTACAGAATACCGGATCTTCCTGGCGCGACGCCCGTACCACCGACCGTCCGCCTGTAACACGACGACCGGACGAACGCATACAGCGTCCTCCTGCACGCACGGATACCGAACTCGAAAAACCCAAGTTCCAGAGCATGCGCACTGCCGGAGGTACGCCCGACTGGCGTCGAGGTACCGATGCCGCTCAGGATTCACCGAAAGAACCTCTACGACGTGATCCACCGTAAGTAATCTCGATTCTTTTCCCAATTTATCTTCATCCCGTCCAACTCAATAATTTCGTGAATCGTATTATTAAAAAAAAAATCCTAAAATAATTTACGACTAACGTTACGATAAATTGTTTTGAAAAATTGAATTTACGTGAGAAATACATGAGAATAAAATGACGCAGGAAACTCGAGGAGCCGAAAGAAGCGATAAGACCGAAGCCCGAAGAAAAAGCTGCCGATTCTCAACCACCGGAAGAAGATGGCTGGTCCAAAGTCGCGAGCAGACGTTAACGAAAAAATGGCGTTACCGCGGTTCTTTTTTCTAAATCTACTAACCATCGCGCTCGATTATTCTCCGCTATAATTGGAGTTACGATTGAAAAGAGAAACAATAGTGATCCCGAGGTCGAAGTGGATTTCTCGATTTTTTTCCGGCAAATTGTGTATATATATATATCTTGTTTTACCTCGCGAAGGTATTTCGCGAATAATACGGATCGCTACGCGTTCTACTTATTACAGACAGATACATAAATATACATAAAGTCTCGCGGAACATTAACAACTTCCGGTAACGAGTATGCCGAAAACAAAATATTACGTTTTAGTTTATAAAAAGGCCATTCGACATGTTGCCGAAATCCGATGATTCCTTTTTTTTTTTAATCCCGAAGGCGAAACAAGTATGTTGAAGTAATTTTTTACGTATCGGTCGGTCGGGGCTTTTTAACGATTATTATTATTTGCCCGGAAAATCGGGATTAAATGTCAAAGTTATTGACTCTGTTCGTCGGGATGATTTTCAACGATTTTCGTAATGTAAGATTCAAGAAAGAAACATACCGGTTGCTCGTATTGACGGTGATTATCGCACTTTCTATAACAAAGGCTTTGCGGTGATAATAAAATTCTCTTGTATCTCAAAATATTCTCTAAATCGTCGGTTCATTTTTTTCTACCAAACCTCGAATCCCTCGAAACCCAAATCAATTCGAAGAGAAAAGAAAAACAATATAATTTATTTTTTATTTTTTTTATCTTAGACATTCCGTGCGCTTTATTATTGTGCAAAAACAACATATTAGTCTATTTTTTGCTCTAAATTAATTTTGGTTGCAGCAGGGAAAAGAATTATTCAAGTTGGCTCATGCCTTGGACTAGTTTATTCAATGTCACGAAAATAAAACTAAAATAGTGCTTATTCTAAGCTCGTTTAACTAATACGAACTCAAAAGAACGTGTTTGTTAAGTTAGTTCATGACTTAGGCCCGTTTTCTCCAACGCGGTTCAACGTTGATCTCGGTTCAATTTACTTTTCATCTTTTTCTAGTTCCAAAAATTTGAGAAAGATAAAGAGCAACTTGAACCAAGATCAAACTTAAATCGCGTTGGAGAAAACGGGCGTTAGATTAGTTTACTTAGGATTTTGGAGACAATGCTATATACAGGGTGAATTCCGTAAGGTTTCTCAAACGAGATTTCTGTGCAGTTGGGATCATTACAAATAAAAGTTGCAAATAAATATTAGGGATATTTTCAATAGTTTTCGAGATATCAATTTTTTAATTTGGTCCAATCAGAGCACGCCGAGAAGCGTTGGAGCCGCCCACTCTCCGTCCTAGCCGTAGATATAGCACAGTTTAGGGCGTTACATTTGGGATAGCAAAATTCAGAGGACTCAATTATTATTATTTTATTACGCAGTCATTTTTATTCGGCGCGCACGGCAAAATTCAGAGCAGTCGATGCCCGACAAATAAAAATTCTCGCGCTCTGATTGGATCAACTTTAAATATTCATATCTCGTAAACTATTAAAAATATCCCCAATGTATATTTGCAACTTTTGTTTGTAATGATCCCATCTGCACCAAAATCCCGTTTGAGAAATCTTACGGAATTCACCCTGTATAAGGGCAAGTCTTGTATCGGACAAGTGTATTTACCGTGTCTGGTAGAGACGATTAGTAACGTAACAGTAATAAAGTTTGAAGATTTAAGGAAGAATATAAATCATTTCGTTATCAGTGGCAAAATAGAAAGAGTGTTATTGTCTGCAATCAACTTGAACTCAATCATTTTAGTGCTGAAATACATTTGATCGATAACGAAAAGAAATTACGATCAGGAATTCTCTCTCGGATGAGAGAGGATTTTAGGAACAACGCCTTAAAGAACAACAAGCGACCGAACCATTGCAAACCAGACGACGATCGTACAATCGTGAAACTGGCTCTATAAAAAAATCTCGTAAGTATGAAGATTTGGAAAATTGAGAAAAGGTACTGAATGTCTGAATTATTTATTTGGCGGACATCGGTGACGCGGATTTTTGGCACAGTGCACTAAGAGAATCCACGAGGGACGACGAGTCTAAAGACAATTTTGACGATCGCTACGAACCTAGCAAAAATCGGTACGAACGCATCGATCGCGCCAATAACGATGATGACGATCGAATTAAACGATAAAATTATGTCGGCGCGTTTAGTATCATGCTGTAGCGGTATCTTAATTTTCTGTCATTAAAAACGACACATTTTCTTCAGTTGCACCAACCCATCACAACAGGGCAGTCGTTTAAGAATCGAACGAGGTGAAAGATGTTCGCGAGATCGCGGTAAAAAGGACAGGTATTCGGAAGCGCCTATCCGACCTTTTTTGCTTCAAATTAAGATATCTCCAAAACTATTCAACATTTTTCGACGATCTTTTTTTAGTTTTGTTCAGAAATACTTTATTAATAATTCTATGTGTGGTTTTAGAAGATATTCAAATTAGAAAAGTTTTGGGACCAATTCAAAGTCGAAAAACATTGGTTCGAAAAATGCTCATTTTCCATGTACCTTTTCTCAGGAACCATACGTTCGATTTTCACCATTTTTCTTGTGGGTATATATTAAAGCGTTATAAACATTGTATCGAGCCATTTTTTCGATATTTTGTTTCGAAATTTTTTGATGTCGTTTTGAAATTTTTTCAAAATTTCCACCACGTTTTTTTTACCTTCAAATATATTTTTCTCGGGTCTGAATCGTTTTTTCGAAAAAACGGCTCGACACAATGTTTACAAAATTAGGCAGGAAGCTCGACGAGCAGAAAGAAGAAATAAGACCGCAGCTCAAGAAGAAAGCGGCGGATTCCCAAGCACCGGAAGAAGATGGCTGGTCCAAAGTCTCAAGCAGACGTTAACGAAAACATTCCGCTAATCCTCAATTATTTTCCGGTACAACTGGAGTTACGATTGAAAAAAGAAACAATTGTGATCGTAAAGTGGATTTCTCGATTCTCCCCATGAAAAATCGTGAATATCCAGAATGTAAGGCAACTATCGGGACACGGAAAATATCCGGGTGGTTGACGTTACTACAATCAAAACGTTTTTTGTATTTACATTGTCCGGCGATGAAAATTGGCCGAGAAATTAATTCATTTAGACTTTTTTTTCACCGATTGTTTCCTTTTTTCTGTAAGTCTTGTCAAAATAACTATTTTTAAATAAAGAACAAGTCGTTACGGTTAAAAAAAATAATTACCCACGTCGCCTATCTAGGTATAATATTTTCTGTTTCCAGATAGTTGTCCAACACCCTGTTTATCTTCTTTTGTGCGCGATTGCATTTGGCGAATCCTACGGATATCCCTACGCGTTTTGGACACTCAGTCTCACGTGCTCGGAGACAGAATTTAGTTTACGAAAGCTATCGCCAAAATCCGAACAATCGTTCATTTATCTTAAATCTTAATAATTCAAAAACAATGAAAAGTTTATTACGTATCGATCGGTTAAGACCCTTTTTTCGTTTATTTTCATTTGTTCTGAACTTTGGGAGAGAACGTAACAGCAGTTGATTCAAAATAATTGTCTAAATTACTTTATTTATTAGTTACTTAAAACGATATTAAGGCAGTTCTCACAACACAAACGTATATTTACTATTTTTTATGCGAATGTTCGATACCGCGGTTGCAAACGTTAGAGAGTAAAAACGAAAAAAGAAGCAAGTGTATAAATAAAGTTCTGTCGTAATTGACAAACTCGGTCGACTGTTATTTTTCTGCGATTGTCTTAAACCCGACTTGTGCAGCGGTACGATAAATTTCATTGATTAAAAAAAACCCGAGGTTACGAAAGAGTATAATGGCACATTTTACTCAAGCATAATATTTATTGTCTTTTATTACATAATTGACTCGAAGAGTCAATACTTGGCATTCCTTTCGACATCCATTCCATTCAATCGGGTAATAAATAAGCCTAAAATAAAGAGTTACAAAGAACATATCTCGTACACGTTAAACTTTCTATTTACACGCCTTAAAATTAAAATCAAATCAAATAGAGTATTTGTGAGTACGCGCGTAAGGGAAGAACCTCGACGTTGGCAATTTTTTTACTGGAGGTCGTGCCCGGAATCGAGGTTTTACTCATATTTCGTCGATACTTTCGTTCCAGCGGACTTTTGCAAATAAAAAATATTGCGTCGTTGAAAAATAGACTTTCGCGGACTTGTGACTCATTGAAAAATGGCCACGGACGGATTTCCGGGTAAGAGGTATTTTCTCATGGTCCAGGGTTATTTCTTTTTGCCCAACGAGGACAAAGAAAGAGAATTAAATTGAAAAGTTATTTTATCATCGCGGAGGATTTAAATCGCGTTTATCTCAATAGAGCATTATGGCCGCTGCGGTTTTTTCCTCGAGTGCCGGAATTGGCTCGAGGCGATCGTCCTTCTCTTTTCCGGAACCCCAACCGACGAGGGCTATGCTTATCAGATGAACGATCCCTGCGCTCACGACCAGCCTGCGAGAAAAAAATGATATTTCGTGAGGTAAATATTGCTTTCTTGTATTTCCACGATAATTTTTTTCTACATATTTGACAACATTGTTTTGCATCCTCAACGCTGACAGCGTGCGATGACTGCAAACTTGTTTTTCGAAATTTTCTCGAGGAAGTACTTAATATATAATTGGTAAAGGTTAACAATGATATTTCAAGAAATTGGAAGTAGTCAAGCCCCAAATTTCGAAAAAGAAATTTGCAGTCATCCGACGCTGTCAGCGTTGAGGATGCAAAAAATTACTCTCATTCAAACGTTTAATTTTTTTAAATATCCCTAGATTTGTTTGTTGTTAATTGATATATCAATTAACAACAATCAGTTTTACTAATAATAATAACTAGGAAGTACCGTCGAACCTGGACATAACGAATAATCTCTAGGGAATAGAAAAAAAGTTCGTTATATCGAGGTTTTAATAAAAAGAACAAATAAAAATTGCTGTAATTTGAACCTTTCTTTCACTAAAAAAAATATATTAGTACTACAAATCTAGGGATATTTAAAAAAAATAAACGTTTGAATGATAGTAATTTTTCCAAACAATTATCAATTAGAGCATAATGTATATAACAAATTATTTTTTTAAAGCAGATTATTAAAAATTTTTAAAGCAAATAATTTGATTAATACTCGTTCATTGATTATATAATCATACATATATTGTACATAGTAACATTGAAATAACAGCTCTGGTTACTTTCGTTTCGTCAAACTCTCGTAATCAAAATTCGATAATTTCTTTTTATTTTTCGTACCCTTAGACTTTTATTTTTAACTTTGGTTTTCGATAAATGCCAGTCTACCTAGGCTCCGTAGAAGCATCGAGGGGAAAAAAGGGAACGAAAGAAAAAATTCTCGAATAGAAATTAAGAGCCCTGAATATAAATTCGTTATAATATCTATAATTTTTGTTTTCGTTGTATCAAGATTTCTGTTATTCACCGAAATAAGGGAATATAAAAATCTTCCTTATATCGAGTTTCGACTGTATTAATAATGATTAATCGTAACAGCATTATGTTGACACCCATAATTCTTTAATTAATCAAATTTATTATTTTGACTCACCAAAAGGAGTATCCCAGTTCCGCGCTAGCCTCGCTCGTCCACATATTGTCAATATCTTCCTTAGGCAATACATTAGCGTACAATTTGGTGTAATACTGAGCTAGCCAAGTACCGGCGCTCGAGACGCATAATAAAACTAAAAAAAAAAGAAAACAAAATAATTATTTCGTGTCACCAGGAATCTTGAAAATGATCGAGGAGACTTCTGTAACGCTCGAGGGTTGGAAAACAGATGATTTTTCTTTCGACTTACGAGTAACGATATTCATAAGATAAATGCCAGGAACGGAGAGAATTTTTGATCTCGGGGACGTAGCTGTGTTAAGAACAGCGAGGAGAGCTGCGAGAGCCGCTGCTACGAGGGCACCTGATGTCGTTGCCAAAGTTCCAATCCAGAGGCTGTACGACATCACCGCTGGATCCTGACGAATCATTTGAGGCACTGAAGACAAAAATTAGTATTTTTTTTTTGGTAAGCAAAATTTACTGTTTATCGACGTTGTTGGTATTATTTGAATTCAATCGATTCTTGGGATATTAAAATATTATATTTTTCCTATAAATTAATTAATTTCAAACTGATACAGATTGAGAATAATTTATTATCGTTTTTCTTGTTTTATTTTACATGTGATCGTTTGAGGTTGAGGTAGGTAGCGGAAGTTTCTGGTACTTAAGATAGGTATCTAGAGGAACGAGTCACGTACCGGTGAGGAACTTGTGCGTACGCGTATTATTACGTGTTATGTGTGACTGACGCAAGGGAAGAAATAATTACTCGTACACGTTCCTAGTACTCGCGTGTGTTACATTTCGCTTGTTTGTATTCAGACCGTGTTCTAAGGAACGCGTGCTCGAACGTTCCTCTTTAATGAGCAATCAATTATCATTTGAATACACGTGGTTGAAACGTGCTCGATCATTGAATTATCTAAGAGGCATTGACTTGAAAATAATCAAATCACGAATGTTTTTTTTTAAATAGTTCGCACGTATATAGATTTACCCAAGTGCATAGAAACATTGGGACAAGGTTCGATTAATATTTGATAATAGTGATATTTTGAATATTATTAATTTACAGGGTGGCAAAAGACGGTCTGTAAATCTAGAAAGGCTGGAATTACAATGAAATTTAAAAAAACCTGCGACATTGATGGAACTGCGAATCTCAAGAATCTTATATTTCATAATATTGATATTTCGAATCTTATTAATTTACAGGGTGGTAAAAGACGGTCTGTAAATCTAGAAAAGCTGGAATTACAATGAAATTTAAAGAAACCTGCGTCATCGATGGAAACGTAGATACACAGAAACATTGGGACAAGGTTCGATTAATATTTCATAATATTGATATTTCGAATACTATTATTTTATAGGGTAAATCTAGAAAACCTGGAAATACAATGAAATTTAAAGAAACCTGCGACGTCGACGGAAATTCAATGAATATTTCGAAAGTCAGGAAAATATTAAAATCAGTTACGCTTTGGAGTGCCTTCCATAACGATGAAAACAAAATGTCGCCGTAGTCGAAGCCGATAATATCATTTGTCGTCTTATTTTCAAGAAATTCCAAAATAATTCCAAAAGTTGCGAGAACATTGTCTTCTTGTTATAAAAAAACGTGCAAAATATATTAACAAAATTACGCATGAAGCTCGAAGAGCAGAAAGAAGAAATAAGACCTCAGCTCAAGAAGAAAGCGGGGGATTCCCAAACACCGGAAGAACATGGCTGGTCCAAAGTCGCAAGAAGACTTTAAAGAAAACATTGCCTTACCTTACCGTTCTTTTTCCTAAATCTACTAATCCGCAATCTTTCCTAAATCTTACTTATCGTTATCCAAGTTCTTCCAGGACTTTCTACGAGCGAAATAGAAGAATGCAATTTCACTTTATGCTTATTGTTAGTGGTAAAAAAAGAAGGAAGTACCGATTTTCATTCATGGAACAACGAACCCAGGACAAGATATTGAAAGTAAAGGCACGATGTAGGAAGCGGATATAGTCGATTAAACGGTCCACTTTTCCACGTTCTATCCCGCGGACGATGCATCGACCCCACGATCTCTCGCTTTATCGCATAACGAACGAAACAAAATGAAAAACAAGGATCTATCTTTCTTTTTTCTTCTTCTTCTAATTATTACTTCCTCTTTTAGCTTCTAAATGCAATAGCTTCTGTTTATCGATATTTATTTGCTCTCAATTATTTTCCTGAACTGATGGACAATTATACTTTTTATTGCGATGAAGAATTCCCGTTGGCTACTAAATCTTAAGGAAAAAAATTCAGTCTGGGTGTAAAAAAAAGTTTTTTCGTAATTTTTATTTCGTCGACAGTTCGAGAAACATTAACGATACTTTTCTATTTTGCATGTTTGATGACACGTGTGGGAACGAATAGGGCTTATTTCAATGGATTTTTAGTGATTAGATCGACGAAATAATAAAGAAATAGTTCCGTTTAAAAAGTAACGAAAGTTGCTCTTTCTCTCTTGGGCGCCTCGTGCTTCGGAAATATTACGAGAGATAGGAAACATCGCGGGTTCGACCTCTTCCTATTTATCGTTGCCTCGGCCAGACGAGTACGCCATACATAAACAATGGCTCTGGTTGTGCTCTCGTGTGTGTGCGCACCCACGGAGCTCATGTTTTTTGCCTGGTCACTCGACCGAAAACTTTCCACCGGTCTGATGTTCTCTTCCCCTTCGAAACACCTTGAACGCCACCGGCTAACGAACTAAAGTAACGTTGGATGAATTGCAAAGAAACGAGCGTTTATTCGCGCCTACTCGAAGATCCGAGAATTGTTTTCTCTATGGAAGAGAATCTCCCGACTCAACGATACGAAACGAGAAACGGAGATTCGAAGAAGCCGGGGAAAGAAATTAGCGAACAACTATTTTCCGCGAACGATATTTCAAATAATTATAGCACGAAAAACACCGTTTAAAATACTATGCGAAATATCAATCGGGATATTGTTTGAAATATTATGAAAAAAGTTATGAAAATTCTGTTTGCTATATTAAATCACTTCTAACACTTATGATTTACTAATTTTTCAAAAAACCTTTGACAAAGGTACAACAGTCGCGCCGGGTTCGTTCTAAAAATTGTGTTCACTTGTCAAAAATTGCAAATACAAACGAGGGCCATAGTCGATCCTGGGGCTATAACACTTCACTCATATTTCGCATCTACGGGTATCTCGACTTTCGAATTTCACAACAGATGTTACGATGACTTGTATTGAGTGAGAATTTTGTATTAGTCTCTTTCACTCGGCGTTTAAATCCGACCGGAGGTTATTCATAGAATCGGGACTGTCCGATGATTGACAGGTTTTATTATATTCGATTATCCAAACACACGGAATAATAGTAGGCGCGAAATATACACAAACGTGTGAATGTATATGCATAATACACTGTAACGGTATAGTCTTATCTATGGTGAGATGCCGGTAGTTCGCTCAGAATCCGCGAGAGAGAGCTGACCGTAGTGCTCTCTCGCAAGCGAATGGCCGGTCGGAAATCTATATATAACTTCGTCCTCCCATTTTTTTCAATCTCTTGCGTTTCCAAAAAGGAACAGGTCATTTATAAACATCAACGTTAGCCTCTGGGTCCTAAAAGGCCACCTCAAAAAGGTAAGTTTTCGTCATTTCCCTTTTTGTGATCATCAATCATATAATTTAGCGGGCCCAACACAATTTTGGGTTACAAACGAAGCTGTTTTATGAGTAAGATCACGCATGTTTTGTCATTCCTCTCTCGATCCCCCATACGAGACCTATTCCTCTCAAAAGAATATAAAAGGACGTATCCCTCGTTCAGCCGGATATAGGGGAAGGTGGTACAAAATTATCCCTCGAGGTAAAACGATCCCCGGCTGTTATACCGACTTAATATCGCAATCTAGGATATGTTCAGTGAATTTCGTGCTCCTACGACCGAGCCGTACAATTTCTATCAGTGTCGTGGCTTTGTTGGTAGTGGGAAAGTTTTTATCACAAAATATTCAAAATTAATGTGCTCGATCTAAAGTAAGCCATTATTTGACATTATGTACCTTTAGTCTACGTACATATTATGTCATAGCTGTGTTTGTCTCAGGTTTTGTTACCACTTAGCAATTGAATTAACCGTCCTTCATTACAGTATTCGAAGAACATAGGTTATGTTTTTATGTTTTTTGTTAATAAGGCATTTGGGGCAAAACGATCTCTTCATGGGGCGGGCAAAATGATCCCAGGATCATTTTACCCCCTGCTTGCCTACTTTCAATCGTGAAGTATTTTATGCACAATTATAACTTAAATGTATGAATATTATAAATGTATGAATAGATATTACTAAACTTATCTTTATTTTGTTGCTAAAAATATTTTACTTTTTGAAATCATGCCGCGAGATTACATTCGAAAAACTACACGCCAGAACTGAAATAAAAACGCCACGAGTTGTTTAAATTTGTTGCCTAGACTGAATCTACAATAAAACTACCAAAAAATATTATTGAATATTTTATTTCAAGCTTGAATTACTACGGTTTTAGTTCTCTAAACGACCGTATGTAATACAATGACAAATCCCTTTGCAATCTTCTCGTATATCTTTCGGTCGTCAATCTTACATTGTCACCAAGTTAATCCTCTATTCGATTTCTTATTTGACAAATATCGACTACGACTCACCAGAATTATTAGCATATACATACGATTAAAAGTATTTTAAATATACCAGGGCTTAATATGGCTCGAACGACTGATGCCCTTCGCGCCCTGTTATTAAACACCTTGTAGCGTGACGGGCACCCTGGGCTACGACAGACCCCATTGTGTTCAAATAAAAAACTTATTAGGTTTTCCCTTTATGCACCACAGTGCTTGGAGGTTAGCGAATGTTTCATTACAACGAGAATATACGCGCGTGCGTGTATCCGCGAGAGTTTAAATCGAGGACATCCGCACGCATCGTCATCTTGACCGCATCTACGAACGGTACATCCTGTATTAATATTTCTCACGTAACACGCTCTCATCTTTCTTGTGGAATAAATAAGATACCTCTCTCCGTTCGAAAATGAGAAGAATCTCTAATGCGTGTAATTGAATCAATGAAGAAATTCAATGGACGTCCTAATTGTACGAGTCTTACAATTCTTATGATTTCATTGATTTCCGATCTCGTTCGACATTGCGTCGTACTGGATTCGCGAAATTTACTCTTTTTGCTTGTATCATCGTTCGCGAAAGTCGGGCGACCTATTGAAAATAATTGGGGACGCGAGTAGGATTCTTTTTTTTTCAGGAGTTGCAAAATCATCTCGGAAAGTCACTACGTGTTTGTTCAACGTAATGGAATAATCGTACGCTCGTCGGGCGAAGTAAGGTGAGAAAATGTCGACTTACCGGATATGTGATAAGTTCGCCATCCGTAGGCAACGTTGAGCTCCTTTTTGCCCTGCAACAATCCAAAGTGAACTCTGCCAGCGCTCTCTTGCGGATTGGGCGTTCTCCATGGTTTAGCCTCGATCCAGTGCTGCGTGACGAGAGCGGCACAGACCAAACCACCGCCTAACAACGAGAGAAAGAACGTCGCGAATATCGTTCCTCTTCGAAACATCGACGTCATTCTTGGATCTCTCGGTCGATGCTGCTGTTTACCGCTGTGTTTGACCTTCGTTCCGTTCTTTGGATAATTTGTAGCGACGACTGTCAACAAAAATTTCATTCTCGAATTCAATCTCAACACTTTCTCCAGAATACCATGTAAAAATGTTAAGTCGAAATATGAATAAATAACAAAGTTACAGACCAAAGAAGAAAACCCTTAAAATTATTCATCCATAAAATTGTTGATTCGAAAATGGAAATTAATTGGACAAAAAAATATTAACGTTATATAAAAAATTGTTGAAAATATCGTTAAAAAAAGGAGATGAGAAATGTAAGCCGCGTGACTCGTTGGAAGAGTTTACGCTGTGACATCGATCATTGCTAACGAGAAAAGTATATGGACGAATGGAAAGAAAGATAAAAGAAAAGAAACAAAAAAAAATCACTTGCGCGCGCTCTTTCAGCGTCACGCGTCAAGAGACTTCAATGCCGTCATGATATTACCTTTTATTTTTCTTCGTGTATGTTTTACCGCGAGCAGAAGGACTGCGCGAGTTGATAATGCTAATGCGATGACCGGTACGAGACTAGGTGGTACAATAGCGGAAACGTTCAATGGGGGAGAAAAAAAATTGCATACCGGTCGTTTTAAATTACGTATTTGCCCTTTCGAATTCTTACGGTATAATTAATTATACGTTATTAAATCGAGAGACGTGCGCTACGAAAGGGAAGATTATTTTCTTCTTATATTCGTGGATTTGATTAAATAATATTTATAAAAAAATTTTAACGCGTTATAAAATTGAAATTTGTTCTGATCCGTTATTGATTTTATTTTCAAAAATCATCGAGAATTTCGTTATAAATTGAAAAGGTATGAAAATAATGTTTCTTTTTCTGAAAATATTTAAAAAAATCGTTGGTCAATTTGACAAAATACAAAATAATAAATGGTTGATTAAAAATTATATTCTAGTGTATTAATGGTTACTGGGATTATTACAAATTATTATTTGTAAACAAAAAATTAATAATTATCTTTTTAAACATCAAGAACAATAAATATTTTATAAAAATTAATGAAACCCCAATTTCAATCTAGCTCTTTTTCAATTTCTCCATTATTTGTTTCGATTTATCGTCATCCAAAAAAAAGAAGTGTTTCGTAATTCGAATTTTGATGATTTTTTTTACGAATATTTCTCAATTCTACTCGTTGCAAAATTCGATGAAAAAAGAAAGTAAAGAAAAAAGTGCGTTACCTTGTCCCTCGGCCTCGTCGAAGCTGACCTGACTCAGGCTTTTCGAAAATTCGCCCTGTTTAACTTTTTCCGAAAATTCGGCGGTGCTCAATTTTTTTGAAAATTTCACTCGATAATTTGACCGATGTTTTCCGGGCTTCTGAAGGGAGGATGGCTTTTTCGGTCTTCTCGCGAAGGTGTAGGGTATCGTATAGGGCTGAGCGACGTAGAAATAAATCGGTCGGTAATCCTCGTGCAACTGGCGTTGATTGTAAGTTTGATTAATATAAAATTGGCGGGTATTTTGATCGGGATAATTTGGCGCGTTGCCGGACGAGATCGTTGCGTGACAAATTCCGTTGTAAATACTGGCCGGACCACCGTTGCTACGGGCGTAAGAATTTTGATAATAATTTTGCTGATAATGCGAAATATGATGATTAACGTTGTTATTATTATTGTTGTTATTTTTATACGGTAGTCCGTAATGGTTGGCGGTTTTTCGCGAATTCCCTTCCACGATTTCCGGTTTTTCCCACGCCGGGCCCTTTTTATCCTTGAACGTAGCTCGTCGAATATTTTCGTTTTTAATTTTTACAAAATTTTTTACGCGTAATTTTTGGAAAACGATTTTGTTTGTTTTACGATAAATTACGAATTTTTTTTTCTTTAATGAATTTTGTCGAATGGTTTAAAAAATAATGTTTTTATTATTATTTTTTTTAAATTAAAGTTTTAATGAATTTTAGGAATAATTTTGGGTCCAATTTTTCTTTTGTTTCTCGGTCGAAAGTTTTTGTTTCAAAATTGTGTAACTTTATTAAAAAATAACGAAGAAAACGCAAAAAAAAACAAAAATAATTTTTCACTGTTCGCACTATTTCACCGACGCAAAGTCCACGCAAATTCTATCGATCGGTGATAAATCCTTCAGCGCTCCATGTCAAGACATCGTGGATTTTCATCTTGAGCGATCTGAAACACAATCGATACGAAGGAAATAAATAATTATAGTTTTTCTGCGTCGATTCGCGAATCAGCGTGAAAAATGTTTAAAACATTTCGGCGGTGTGTGTCGCAATGAAAAAAAAATTGTTTGTCACGATTAAAATCAAATGTGTTGAATTATAAATCGTATCCTCAATTGTTGACCGTTAAAAAACTGCTTGAATAAAAAAGAACGGCCGGTTGAAAACAAAAGTACCAAAAATCTTGTTAATTTGTGCAAATTAGTTTGAAAACAAAAGTAGCAAAAATCTTGTCAATTTGCGCAAATTAGTTTGAAAACAAAAGTACAAAAAATCTTGTCAATTTGTGCAAATTGATGTGCGCAAATTTTTTTTCGGCACAAGCCAATTTGCGCAAATTACTCGAGCTTGTACAGGAACGTTTAAATAATGATTTTTATTCAATATTTTTCGAGACCCATTTGATAAAAACAGATGAGAAAAGCTGTTTTTATGGAAAAATGAAATAGAGCCTTTCGCCGTTATTATTATTATTATTATTAATTTTTGTCACGCGCCAATATTTTCATCTCGCGTGGCCTCGTCCTTTCTCGTCGTTATATCGAAAACCGTCCTATCAACCTGCCAACTTTCCCAGAGCAAACTCGTCGAGAATTTTCTGATCGCGTGACGATTTCTTTCTTCCATTTTTTTTCATTGTCTTCGTTATCTACTTTTGAGTTTCTTTTACAAACGACAGAAGGGGAAAGAGCGCCTGTGCGTATAAACGTAGGGGCAATTTGAAAAGTAAGAAAAAAGTTGATTTTTTTTTCCCTCGCTCGCACGATGGTGACGAACGAAACCGAGCGCCGTTAAATTGGCCGGGATGATTTTTTTTTCTCTTTTCTTTCTTTCTTTTTTTTCATGGTCCAGTCTCACTCTCGAGCGTTACACCGTGGAAAGTCCCGGGAGACGAGACGCCAAGCGGAATGAATGAAACTCGTCGTTCCCGCACTTCGCGGACTCGTCCATTCATAAATTTATCGCGAGGCAAAGAATTACGAGAGATAATATACGGATTCGATTCGCGTCAATTTTTTTTCCAACTTTCAAATTCAAACGGTATAAAATGCGACGAGAAAAGGTAAACAAAAAGAAAGAAAAATTATTTGGACGTTCTTCGCGAAATGAATTTCATTTAATTGTCAGCGAATTTTGTCGAGCGGTGCGGTTCTTCGAAAATATTCTAAATTCTAATATTAATAATAACAATAATAATAATAATAATACTAATAATAATAATAATCATAACAATAACAATCAATATCAATAATAATAATAGTTATGGAGGGCTGAATTTATATCATCGTGAAGTAGCTAAAACAACAAAATTAATTGAATTTATTTTTTCGTTATTATGGAAAATTGGTGAAGGGATTAAGGCGAGAGATCGAGAGATCGACCGGAAATCGAATACGGGTCCATTGCGCTGGAAGCTTCTTGCACCGAGTTGCGGCTCTCTTTCTCTTTCTCTCTCTCTCTCTCTCTCTCGTTCACATAGCGATAAGCAACTTTCTAAATCGATAATTTAGGTTTATAACCATTTTCTATACATTTTTTAATTATTTATACCGTAAGAGTTTTACTTTCGTTCATAAACCATCGCGTGAATTAATCGATCAGAAATAGCAGTGTTTCGTCAACTATTTTAGAATCGTGAAACAGGAGGAAATTCACAAGTAATTCTTGTATTTAGGATGTATTTTACTCGGTCGGTAATGAAAACTATAATTTAATTTCCTTCGCCAAGAATTGTCCTTACGGACAAAAGAAACGAACGGTAAACTTCGTCTGACAATTGTGCAGTTCGCAGCTGTCGTTTTGTTAAACAACATTTTTTATTTATTAAAAATCTTGAAAACCTTTAAAAAGGTCGAAAGATATTCGGATTAAAGAACTAGGACTATACATATATATATATTTATAAAATTTTGAGCTTTCGTGGATTCAAAATTAAAACAGGCGTTTCTCGGATTTTCAAGCGTTTCTCTCGGCGTACCATCCGCTAGTATGCAACTCGTGACTCACAATCCAGTAGGAGATTTCACACGCGTACGAAGAGAACGACGCGTGCACTCGTGCAACATTCGCCCCAGGGCAAAGGAATGACACGGTCTAACGGCATTCCCTGGACCCAGTCGTCGTGGTCGTCGTCCTGGTTCTCCTACTCTCTTGCATTCCGGTATATACTCGATCTCTTCCCTTCCTCTCGTTATCCCGCTCGCTCTCGCTGCACAAAAACATACGACTAACCGGCATTCTCACTGACAACGAGTCAAGCCTGCTCGATCATCCAACGTCTCTCATTGTCAGTCTCCTTCGTTTCGTTTAAATGCTTCTTAGTATAGCCACGCCTGATCGCGTCGGTTTATTCGTTTTTTTAAACGACCCGCGCAATTTCTCGGTCGATAAGGTAGTTTTTCAACCGATAAATATGATGCAACGGGAAATAAGATTTGGCGTTTTTAATCTTGCCACTTTGAGTACGCGAGAGTGATAGTTTTTTTATCGGGTACATTTATAGATCGACCAAAAGAAATAATCGAAATTTCGAAGTGGCCCGGACTTTCCGATGGAGCCGCGACGCCATTTCGTGCGCATAACATTTACGATCGCTCGAGATCGAAGTAAGCCCGAGATCTTGATGCTTAAAGATATAATTTTCTGACAATCTTTCAGCACTTTGTGTAGGTTTTACTAGTTATCTGTGCATGCTCGTGCCTCCTTTCATTTTGATCGTGGTTATGTTCGAGTCTAAATCCATCATATCTGGGCCATGCGACGGCCATTTTAACTTTCGAAATTGTCTACGTTGGTCTCGGTTACGAGGCGCAACGAGTTTTCGATAACGAGGACTTTAAACGAATATGTACTAATAAACAAAACATAACATTTTAATATCATTATCGTTATTATTTATTATTCGTCGAATGAAAAAATAAGCGAATCTTTGCTAGAATGCGTAGAGCGCAATTTTCTTCTGTCGTTCGCCCACTCAAAGACTTCTAGGCCGATACGATTAGGCTCGGGCGAATTCCGAGCCAGGACAAGATAGGTGCAACAATAACGACGTTATGGTGATCCGACCGAGCGTCCCGACTGTGTACCAGCGCTTCCCATGCGCAGAGCGTTCCACGCAGAGAAGCTCGAGCGCGGGAACGAGTGTGAGAGAGAGAGAGATCGGCTTTCGACATCGTTGAAACGTCCGAACTGTGCCACAGACTCGTCGTCGTGGCGACGACCCCGCGTGGAGATTCACTCGACGACCGAGTCTCGGGAACCTCCAATTACACTGGGATTATTATTATTTGTTTTTGAAACGCTGTGGGAACCTTGGGTCATAGATTCGAAGTCTCTTACCATAAACGCGATACCGAATATTTATGGATTTACCGATTGGAAGAAAATAGTAAAGATCGATTCAATCGGTAATGGGGCTCGACAATTTTTTGAAAATCAATCTTTTTGTTACTTTTGGAGGTCTTAAAAATATGATACGCTAAATTTCATAGCGGGCATAAATGTTTAATAGCTTGCTTCAGCAATCGAGGAGAGATGGCGCTCTTGAGCACCCGCGAAAAATTGAAATGGGGTTTTCACGAAACGATTTTTTTTAAAATTGTTGAACACATAACTCCGGCGGACATTTATCGATCGACTTGAAATTTTAATTGTACGTTCCAAATAATATTCTTTAAAGAATTATGTACGAATTTAACGTTTCGTTGTAAATTTCTTTTTGTTAAAAATCATTCCACACGTAATTTTTTTCCTAAGAAAAAAACTTTTTTTCAACGAGCACTATTTTTTGCAATAAATGATATTCTAATATTTCCCCATGTACTTTTCATTTACGTACATACATTGTTTACGCAATATTATTCTTTTGTTATTGCAACTATAAAATCTACAACAATTTCGTCGAAACGTGAAGATTTTTTAAAGCTAACGAATTCATTGTTACTTTTCACTCCTTGACTAATTAAAATAAATCGAGTAACCACAGTGAAGAAATATTTTCGTCAAATTGGTTGGATTTCAATTATATTTTTTAATCTTCCTAATTAAAATCCGAACTCTCTTATTTCTGGGTTCAAGAATCCCAGGGCTGAGTCATCGACTTTCGACGGCCGATATCTCCGAGTATCGCGACGTTTTTTTTCTTTTTAATTTTATTTCACGTCTATCCTCTTGCTTTCGTTAATATTTCATCACGTATTATGCATCGTATAATTTCGAATATGAAAAATAGAAGCTGTAAAAGTGAAATCGAGGGATTATTACGATTTATAACATGGGCACCTCGGTTTGGCCTTCGATTCGACCACGGTGAGCGCGGGAGTAGTTCGACTAGTTTCATAATTTTTCGAGGCAACGATAATATGCTAATGCAATTTTTGCGAGATTGTAATCGGAGAATCATCCGGGTGAATGTGATATCCGTGGTTGCCGGTCGAAAGCGTTGTCCATATCGCGCTCTTAGAAAACTTCTTCCCAGTTCCCCTCTTCCTTCTCCCTTTCTTTTTTTTCACTAACGAACTCGATCGAATTCTCACCGATAAAACCGGTTCGAGCTTTATAAATATTCCAACGAACGAGGCGACAAAAATATCCCCACATGTTTTAATCGACTCGCAAATAAATTAATAATTGACATTAATCAACACAGAAATAAACAAAACCATGTATTTGACGAATTAATAATATCGATCGAGTAACGATCGATAAATCCCAAATTTGATCGACCGATAAAATTTACGTTTTATGGAAAAAAATAAATAAAATCGGTAAAAAATCGGCCGTTTTTATGTCAACAAAATGTCGTTACGATTTAACTTGAAATATATTTCTTATTTTTTCAAGAAATACATGTTTTAATTAACGATTTCGTCGAACGATTAACCGATCGATCATTTTGTGTTTACCCGATCGAACTTTTTTTTTTTTTAATTCCTACTAGCGAAATGAGAGGCAGGGGGAATAAAAATCTCTATAAGGCGGGCCTGTTAGAATTCCACGGTATACACCTTGGCGAGGTACGCGCTGTGACCCAGTTTCTCGTAACGCAGAACCGTAGTATTCGCGTCTCAGGCCGTTCTTGCACAACGGGTCTTCATCTTACGAAGGAATATATATCGAACGACGTACCTACTCTACTCTCTTCCTGCCATAAACGTTGAACGATTATTACGATATTAATCGCTCGTTATATTTCGAATTCATAACGCACCACATCAGTAGTACATGTAAATTGACGAGAACGCCACGCGTGGGGTTAATATTCGTTACTTTGTGCTAATGAGCAATTTTTCATCCTGGCTCTCGTATTTTTGTAGTAAATACGAATAAACAATTTACGGGATTAGATTATTACTTATTTATTAAAAATTGTGTTAAAAGTTTATTTTTCTTTTAAATCAATTAATTAAAAAATGTAATTATAAAGTGAGTGGAGTAAGATATTGTTGATTGTTATTAATCGATAGACGAGCAATTTAATCGACTTAACTTGATTGATAATTATTTGATGAAATTTAATTAGCAATTAATTTTGTCAATTGATTTAAAAAAATTGTTTCGACGAAAGAACAATGGGAGAAAAATCAAAGTGAAAATTAATCGATTAAATTCAATTACCAATTGTTTTATATTGTTTATAAAATAATCGTTTTAGAATTTGTTGCTAGAAATTTAATTCGCCATATATATTTATCGACCTTTCAAAGATTTAACTCAACTGCAAGATTGTTTTTGAAAATATGGTAAATTCTTCCCTTTTTTTATAGCCTTTAGAATTTTTCGTGTTACCAGAGGTTTACGATGATTTTACGAAATGAACAAAAAAACAATCGAAGGTGAATCACCTTTGCCGAGGGGAAAAAAGAGACAAAATATAACGAGTCTTCGAATAATAAAGAGGGGTAGGGAGAGACCGAGTCTCACGTTTTAGTACGACGTTATATTTGCATCACGCGTATTTCAACTCGTGTATTATATTCACTTTAGGAATTAAGTAATTAAAAACTGCTGAGAATCTCGAATAGCGTTACGACATTGTGCTCCAAAATTTTTTCCTACGTAACATCAATGATAATAACAATAACATATTTATTTAATTAGTCGTTAATGAGATAATTAAAAATTGCATAATTAATTAATATAACGTTAATAAATTACTCAACAAATTATGATAAAAATAATACTAATAATAAAGAAATTAATAAATTAGCTAATCGATCAATCGTTCAATAAATCGATAAATTATTAAATCTATATAATTCTATAAAGAAATAAATGCATAAATAATTAATAAGAAAAAATAAATGTTTAATCGATGAACGAAGTAATGGATTATCGATTAAATTAACAATTATTGATTTTAATGATTAGCGAGGTCAAAAAAAAAGAAAAATTAAATAATAAAAGTCCTTACTTCATCGGCATCGGCATCGTTTCCGTTCCGTTCGCCTTTCTCGCACTTCCAGGCCTCCTCTTTCGACATTTTATCAACGAACGTAATCCTTTCACGCGCGAGCCTGTTGATCGCCTATTGTCGTCTCGTCGTCACAAAAATCGTTTAATCCATCGTCGATGCACTTTTCGACACTTGGAGGTAAAAGAAGAAAAAAAAAATTAAAAAAAAAACGAATTATTATTCTTTTTTGTTCGTCGTCTCGTTTCGTTTTTTTTTAACGCGTAGGATTCGACGAAAGGAACGCGGATACTCGACTCCGGTTGAGTCCGAGGGCTTCGCGACGACTGAGTCGAGCGAAGGTGAGACGAGACGAAAAGCGAGTAAAATAAGGACTCTTTCGCTGAGGTGTGCGAGAGAGAGAGGGTGGGGGGTGGAACGTCGCGGCGGGGAGGGGGAAAACTCACTGTTTTTTTACCTGCGGGCATGTTCGGAAATGTTCCAGGTAATCCAGATGGCAGCACGCCGAGACGCTACTCTCGAAAATTAGCGTGCAAAATCCTAATGAAAATTCGAAGTACAACGAGAGGATTGAAAATTTGGGAAAATTTTATGTTTGAAAATTTGACGAGATTTATAAAAAAATGATAATTAGAACGATTTGAAGATTTTTTTCTTTCGTTTCATTACCGTGGATCGTTTAATGAAAATCTATAAATTTATCGTAAATCCTTGAGGATGGAACAATTTTTTTTATAATTAAAAAATTATTGGGTTTTTGATTTTTCAATTTTTTGGGAACAAAAAATCGATTTTTTAAATCTTTTTGCGTATAAACGGGTAGTAGACTTTGAACATATGACGAGGTTTTTTTTTAAAAAAGAATAATTTTAAATGTTTGAAGAAAACGGTCGTTTTTCTTTTTTTTCAATTGTTGCTATGAAAAAGAAACGCGTTCTTTTACTTTTTTCGTATAAACGATCGAGGCGAAACGATGAAATTAATTGTACGCGCAACGATAGGGCCAATGTGTATAAATTGCAAATAGTAAAATTGACGAATATTTAGTCAACGGGATTGAAAATAAAAGTTTTTGTTAATTAATGTTGGCGGCTGGTCGATGGGACCCCTTTAGGGGTGTCCACCAGCGCGTGACACCTGGCGCGTACCGGGGGACAGGTGTACGACACGATTGGACAAACTACCGAACCGTGCCACAAATTGTTCGTTCGAGCCGACGAATCGCAAATTATTTCGATTATTTTCAAGACCAAGGACGAACAATATCTTTGATATTTTTCAAATTAACATTTTTGTTGACAAATATCTGTTTACTTTAATTAAATTTTTTTTAAATCTCCGGATAAACAGTCCAATGGAACGATTAAAAAATTTATAAGGTTATTGAGGGTACATTGAGCTGTAACAAATCTTGAAAACCTTAGTCTCCCTATCAATATTTGTCAATACGCGGTAGATTTACTAAAACGACGAAAAAAGTCACGTTTTTTTCCTTTTTTTCAAATTAATGTGGAAGATGAACAAAAATTTGTTTTTAAAATTACGAAGGATTTTTATAAGAAATTTTGTTTAAGTTCTCCGAAGTATCTTTTTATTTTTTATGCGATCATTGGTTGCTGAGATATCGATGATCAAAGACAAATGGATTTTTCTTCATTAAAAGTCGCGTATCTTGGCGAAAAATTCACGTAAAGAGATAAAAAAAGTAAATTAAAGCTGAAAAAAAGGCTATGTGGTTCAGGCATGTGTTTGACTAAACAAAATTTTCTAATCCCGTAGACTAAAACAGAAAAATGAAAATAATTTGGAAAAAGTGAAAATAATTTGAAAAAAAAACATTTCGCGCTATCTCTTATGATTGCTAAGTAACTTTAGCTAAAACAAATTTCTGGTCAGAAGATGTCAAAACTAGAATCTTGGAGCTTCAGAATGTTTTTTTAAAATCTTGATACAAATATTTTTCACTGAGAAACAGTCTTTCAAAAATAACTAAAAACTTTAAGAAATTATCTTGCTCCCTTAATCTTTTTTCTAATGTATATATACATAAATGGTAATTTTTTGTTTAAACCACGACTTTTTAACGGTACCAGCCTTTCAGCGAAAAATATGATAAACAATATCATCGAAACTACAATTAAAAATGGAAAATTTGAAGGATAAAATGAACTAAAATTGCCTCGTATCCCAATGATACCAACAGATATTTCATTCGAATCCAAATGTTTGCAGTTTCCCGTCCGACTCGCATTTGCAATAACCATTAACAAAGCACAGAGACAATCGCTACAAGTGTGTGAATTAAATTTGGAAAATCCATGTTTTACACATGGACAGTTATATATGGCTTGCTCACGCGTAGGAAAACCTTCTAATTTATTCGTATACGCACAAGATGATAAAACAAAAAATATTGGGTATCCAAAAGCATTTAAACAGATAATGATAATTTAAAAAAATTCTTTCATTGACATTCGCTGTAAAATAAATTATGATACAAAAATGGCACTGCAGCCCATGCTGGGTATCGTTAGTTCAGTATAAAAATAGCTTTTACTTATTTCAATAATTTTTATTTGTTTTTGTTAAATATTTTTTAACCATTTATTTTGCAATTTTCAATTAATTTTGGGTGAATATTCATTAACGTAGGAACAGAAAATGTGCTATAGCGAATGGACAGCAAATGGACCTTTTCATAATCAAATTTGCATTACGTTCGCACAAATTGGTAATTTTAAATGTTACGTCTCCTTTGTAATAAAAATTGTTGTTATTTAATTAATACAAGGCACCGGTCTCCGGTACATTGTTCGCAACATCGATCTTCGTCTCTATTCGACCCCTGCTCACAATTTTCTCCCTGCCTGCGATGAGAATTATTCCCACCACATCGAAAACGCAGGGTACGATCAAAATCCTGCAAAAAAAAATGAAAAAATTATTAAATTCGCAATTTAGTGAGAGTAATTTAATTAATTTGTAATCAATGATATTAGTTAATTAATTAATCAAATTAATTAACGATGAGAATGATGATCTACTTAATTAGTGTTTGTCTGAATTAATTAGTAGGGTTTCATCCATTTACTACTTAATTACATTAATTAATGAAGGTAATTAATTGGGTTATCGAATAATGAATTTAAAAAACTTTGTCAATTCGTCAATTTTCTTACCCATCTTGTATAAAAAAACGGGCTATAATTAAACCATGAGTAATTTACCAGTAAGAATAATCAATTAATCAATTAATGACTGCGTTAATAGAGAAACTAATGTACCAACAAATTACTGTCTTATTAAGTTAATTAACACCGTTTTAATAATTCACTAGTTACTCACATTAATTAATTGATGCAATTAATTGGATTATTGATTAATGAATGTAATAAAGCTCATCGTTTCATTAATTTTCTTATTCATCGGTTGAAAAATTCGAACGACAATTAAATAATGATTAATTTACCAATAAGAATAGTGAAGAGAAGCGTAGGACCAATATTCTCCGATTAGAGTGTCGAATATCGCGATGTCCTCTTTGATAAAATTGTGATAAGCAACGCTATACATTGACAATGCCAAAATATTTGCGATCAATGCTATTCCATTAGCAACATAAATTCCTTGCACGTTAAAGATCGTTTCTATGGGACTTTTCATGGAATTTACAATCGACAAAATAATACTAGCGACGAGGGCAATTATCACGATAGCGATAAAAATTATCGTCGCCAGCCATAGACCGCCGTTCGTAAATATTCTTTCGCCATTCGTAACTAAAAAAAATTATTAACATTTCAATAAATTAAATTCGCTGAAAATTTTTTTTTTTCTTGCGATAAGAAGAAATAAATTTCTGTTTTATATTTTTATTCATATAGTTTGAAGCGAAGAATTTATGAAAAATATACCGTTCGCTTTTGACGTTTGGAGTTTGGCGAATCTTCCGACGGTTTGGGTCGAGATACAAGCGAAACTTGGATTTTCCATATTTACCAGACTGAGCACTTCGATCATTCGCGCGTCGGCGCTACTCGCGCAACTCCACGCGCACGAATTATCACCCCATATACACGTGACTGAAACGAAAAGGGATAAGAAATTTATCATGAAAAAAAATGATTTTTTAAAAAAAAATATTTACTTTTTTGTTTCATACGAATGTTACAATAATTTTTATCGCGAATAATGTTTGGTAATGGTGAATTAAACGAAAATGTGAAAAAAAGGGAAAATAATAAAAAGGGTTTCGCGACAGTTAAATTTTGGAAACGAAATTTTGAGAGTTTTGTAAATTCTTTTTTCAAAAAATTAGGTCAAATTGCACTTGTCGTTTATAGTGAGTAATTTCAATATGAATTAATGAAAAGAAAATGTAATTCAACATTAAAAGAGAAATTAAAGCCATAACGCGTATCGATTTTCACTTTTTTCCATTTTTTTTTCATCGATTCGACTTATCGATTTTGTTTATACTCGAAAAATTGATACGAAATTTTAGCAAATTATGCATAAATACATATATATTAACTACAAATCCATCGACGTGTGAGCAACGAGAAAAAAAACATAATTCATTTTTTTTCTTTAATTTTAAACGTTTTTTGGAATTAATTCGTAAAATTTAAATCGTTGGAACACAAATAAAAATAAACAAGGTATAGAGAAAGAGAAAATATCTATGTATCTTTATTTTCCATTTATTTGTGTAAATTATTTTATCTTCGATAAATTGAAACTAAATTAAATACGTTTAGGCAAAAAATTTCATCGATGACAAATAAAACGTGTAAACAATGGAAAAAATAATTTGAAAAATAAAAAAAATTTATATCTTTTATACAGTAAAAATTATAGCGAACAGTGAAGGTCGTATGTGTAGGGACTGTAGACGGGTCGTCTTATCAGCGTGCCCTTGAAAAGTCCATAATTAATGTTGGACGGTAAGGGCCCTTCGATGTTCGGACGAGCGACCGCCTTTATCCAATGCTGAGTTCCCAGGGACGTGAAAACAATCACGAGAGACACGACCGACGTTAGACCGGCCAGTTGAATATAAATCGAGTGATTTCTCGTACACAGGTTTGGTGACATTTTTAAAAGTCAATAATAAAAAAAATATATATATTGAAAAATTAATAATGTATATTGGGGAAATTGTAATTAACTTTTATTAAATTCTGAAAAATTTATATTTTTGATTAATAGTAAGAAATGGGAATTCCTATAATTTTGAAAAAAAAATGGTCGCGAGAACTACTACTGCGATGACAGACTGACGAGAGATATGATTCGATTCGATTTTCTAGGCATCGATATCTCAACGTATATTATCGTCGTTATCATTTTATCTCGTAACTAAGAGTACGATATGTCAGCGGGACATTTTTATTCGTCGGGCTAAGTGTATATAAACCTCGTTTCAAAGAAAAAAGGAAATGGATTAATACCACGAACGCTTTGATATCTATGAATTTTTTTTAACGAGTGTTAAAACGTGAACATTTGATTAAGGTGCTTTTTCCATGAGAAGGAGTTTGAGAAAAAATCTAAATCATAAAATGGTTAGGAAATTTAAAAAATGTATTTTTCGGTCAGTTGGAATCGCAAGTGGTGACGTTTTTCGTTATGAGAAGTTTGTATCGGTTGCGAGTAAGGTAAAGATCTACTTTACCGACTGTCCACCGTATGTGCGACAATCATCCGCGTGGTGAGTACTGCTAATAAGAAATTGTATTTTTATGGCATAGTGCTCGGGGTGATAAGAACTCGCAACGATAAACCCTCTTATCATCGGCAATAAATTTCTGCATGTGAGTCGGAGGAACGAATATTTCAAATGTCGCGGGTAAATTATTGAGATGATTTGCCATGCGGGTTTCAGTTACTCTGTGGAAAAGGTTGTGATCGAAGTTTTACCATTCCTAGCAATTGTACAATTCGTATATTATCCCTCGAGATAGATTAAGTGGCATTCCAAATTGGACCTTCTTTTGATCAAATTGTCTGCGTCGAAACATTACGAGGGGAAAATAATCGTGAGAAAAAATACTCATGACATCCGGCTGACTTCACGCAATTAAAAATCGCACGATAACAACCAGTCGTATTTTGTTCAAGAAACAAATAGTAAATGAGTTAATAGAATGATAAGATCTTTAATAATCGCCAATCGATTAACAATGCAAAAAACTTTAATAAGAATCCAACTCGTTCGGTCAAACTTTATCAGAACCATCGAAATTCATTCCGCAGCCAATTTCACACCGGTGCATAGCGGTGGTGTTTTGGTATACCATATTAAAATGGCGGAACATTGCTTTTAGCAATCGGGCGGCCTAAGGTGGTCAAAAACACGCGAATTAATATCGCGATACAAATGCCGGAACAAGAAGTTACGTCTCGCTAGCTCAGTTTCGTCGACGACGACGACGGGGCGAAATTGAGTGAATCGCGCGCTTCGAACGTTTCTAAATTCGACGATATTCAGTGTGAAAAAAACGTCGCGCGGATTCTCGGCGGATCTCGCGGCGCCCTCCGCCCACCCCTCCTACACTCGTACTACCACACCATACATTCCCCTCTCCACCTTAACCCGTTGGTGGGAATACTACACATCAATTTTCGGTGCTGAAACATCATCAGCACACAAACAGACCAGTTCGTTGTCGTTTGTTGCCGAATGTTAAATTTTTTTTTCATTCACGAAAAAGAAAAAGAAAGTACGCGCCGCGCGTAAATCGCGTTGTGACGAAGGCGGTATGATCTCGAATTACGAGACGATCGTGGCGGCGAATGAGAAACAGCGTCATTCCGCTGTTTAAGAACAACACATCGTGGATGCCAATATAGATTTTTAACCCCCAAAAAAGTTATAAAAAAAAAAAAAAACGACGAAACGCCGCAACATACTTTTAGGTTAACTAATCGTGAACTATATACATATGTATATGTATGTGTGTTTAGATCAATGAGTGGGAAATTAAATTTTGATATTTGACGGTGACAAAATGTTGGAACGTTCCGTGAAGTTGACCTTGCGAGGTTTCGCGAAGTTATCGAAAAATATCGTGTTTTTTTATTGAAGTGCGGAAACAAGGTTGTGAATACTTCTTTTTTTGGTGTTGCCAAACGATGGCGAGTTCCGAATTCGATGGTGAACTGTTCGAGCGAAGACTCCAGGCGCTTAAGGATTCTCAGGAGTCCATTCAGGGACTCTCGTCGTGGTGCCTCGAGAGACGACAGCATCACAAAAAAATCGTCGCTACTTGGCTGCAAGTTTTGAAAAAAGGTATTGTTCAATAATAAGAGCGCTGGCATCGACTTCGTACCAGGCATAAGCCTATAAAAACGAAAGAAAAATGTCTAAAACAAATATTTTGCACTTTGATTCGCTATTTTTTTTCTTACCAAGAGAACAATCTCTCTATATTAACAACTCGGACATATATCTCTCTTATAACTGTACCTCGAGATTAACATTTTTCTATAAGAAAATAATCTTTTTTTAAGACGATGTGAAAACCCTCGGTCGGTAACATAAACTGTAATCTACCGAAATTACTCTCAGATTATCAAACACTTGAAAAAAACGACGAGAACAATAAAGTTTGCTCGAAAATTGCGTAGCTAACTGTTCTAATTTTCCCCGAAATCGAAGAATGGAAAATTTGGTTATCTTTTCGATCGCTTGTAAAAGTATGATATCGCCTTGATTTAGAGAGTACTCATAGCGATTATTCTTTATTCCGCAGTCAAAGTGGAACATCGTCTGACACTGTTTTATCTCGCGAACGACGTTATACAGTATTCAAAACGAAAGAATTTTGAATTTGTCGAATCATGGGGTACGACGCTTCAAAGAGCTACGACGATGGTTCGAGACGAGAAGGTGAAGCATCGAATTTTGCGTATTTTCAAAATATGGGATCAGCGGCAGGTTTACGACGAGGAATTTCTCGCCGATTTGTCGGGTTTATTGTCGGCGGCGCCGAAGAAAAAAGTCGATCCGCAACCGACCGCGCCGCCGACCGACGAGTTTCAAGCTTCTTTGCTCGTATCGACGATGAGATCTTGCTCGAATCTCGAACAAGCGACGGACGCGAGATTGCGAGATTTGCGAGACGGCAATGTCGACATCGATAACGCCGAAGAACTTTGCGCCTCGTTGAAGGATCGACGACGCGTCGAGGATGCGGAGAAGGAAGTTGAAACGGCTGTTAAACACGTTGAGAACTACGTGAGCGCTCTCGAGGCTGAGATACGAGAGAGAACGCAAGTTCTCGAATTGCTCGAACAGGCCGATCAGTTTTACGAGACTCAGCGGGGAGAGGTGAAAATCGTTACGAACGTGAGTAAACTTTTCTTCAATTGTTTCTTGAAATATTTTCCTCTAAGGCTGATTTTAATGAGAATTCCTGAGTATTTCATTTGTAATTCACTGATTATTCGCGCGTTAGTCCGTTGACCAATGTGTAAATTTGGAAATGAAAGATTTTTGTAACGTTCGCGTTATAATCGTCGTAAGCTCCATAATAAACATTTTTACACGCATTATTATTCTTTTTACATTCTTTCCGCTATCTTGATAATTCGATCGTTGAATTCAGAAACTTCTAGAATTTTTTTGAAAATGCGATTTAAAATATTTCTCCAACATCGGAGGATCATGTTAGATTTCATATCTAAAAATCTAAATTCAACATTCTGAATCTAGATCCAAAAAACTCCAAAGACAATTTTTCCGGTACGATGAAATTATAATTAAGGATTAAAGTTTGTATTTCCGCACGTTTTCCAGGCTTACCGAAATTTCGGCAGTCGCGTAAAAAACATTCTGAATCTAGATCCAAAAAAGTCCAAAGACTATTTTTCCGGTACGATGAAATTATAATTAAGGATTAAAGTTTGTATTTCCGCACGTTTTCCAGGCTTACCGAAATTTCGGCAGTCGCGTAAAAAACATTCTGAATCTAGATCCAAAAAACTCCAAAGACAATTTTTCTGGTACGATGAAATTATAATTAAGGATTAAAGTTTGTATTTCCGCACGTTTTCCAGGCTTACCGAAATTTCGGCAGTCGCGTAAAAAACCTTAAGAAAAAATTGGACGAACTTCTCCCAACGCTGATATCGCCAATTCCATCGCCCGACGTGAACGCCCCATCGCCTAGTCCCGACAGTGACATCGAGCTTCCGGGCGACGATGGAGTCAATCAATCAACTGACTCGATGATGATGGACGTGGCGCCACCTTCGATGTACAATTCTTACGGACTCGATTACGATCCAATGCCCGTTCCAGCTCCTGAGCTCGCAACGGGCAATAGCACCTCAGATTTTACCAACAATTTCTCATCGTTTATGGGAGGAAACGTTGACTTCGACATGGTAAAAACGACAATTTTATACAAAATTTATTATTTTTCTCTCTAATAAGAAAATGTCAATTCGAAAGAAAAAAAATCTAGATCGCGTTTTTCCAAAATTCTTGAAGATTTTCCGAATAAATAACGTACTAAGACATTGTCCCTTTCAGAGAAATTTATTCAACGACAGATCCGTCACTCCGACAAACGGAAGTCAAAGATACAACGATTCGACCGAGGTAGGCTTTGATCTTTCACCTTAAAAACTACAAACAAAATTCGAGCATCGAGAGAAAAAAATGCCGAGATTAAAACTGATTCTTCTTTTTAAGGCGATGCCGATCGAGGTGATAAATATGCGGCCGTCTAAAGTCGACACGACGAACGAGGATTTCAGTATATCAAACTTTTTGAAAACCGTACTTCCAAGTGTCGGAGGTCGTGGCCCGCCTGGCGCCGAGAGTACAGGCGATCCTCCTGGTATTCCCGGTCTGGGCTTGGACGCCGTTGATTCCAGAGCGGAATCTCCGCAACGTTCGGATTACGGAATTTTAGCCGGACAAATCAACACACCGCCCTTTATGAGCGGACGCATGATCGGTAGAGGGGAAAATTCTTTGACCGGTATTAATAATCATCAAATGAGTCACAGCACGCCGTTGCCAATGTCGCGAAGTTTGACGAGCGATTCTCACACACCCTCGCCGTATTCGAGTCAAAACAGTCAGAGCAACATGACGACCCTACCTTTCGTCGACTCGTCGTTGAATACCAGCACGATAAATCCACTTCCGCCTCCGCCACTGCCACCGCCGATATTCTTGGACGAGGAAAATTGTTACAATAAATTGCCGCCGAAATTTCCAACTTGGACGTCGACCAACGAGACGAAGAACGAGAATACCAAGTGGGCCGACAAAGGTGAGCTGGTCACGTTGATTTTGAGGATATTTTTTACTGGGGTGGGGGAGGATCGCGATTTTGTGAAGAAGTTCTCATAAATCAAAAACCCATAACTCTTTCCTGGCAAAAATATAATTTCTGTAGGAAAAAGAAACCATAATCGTCCTTACGGAACGTTTCGACTCATTTCGTTTCCTCGTAAGAAACGTTTTGGGTTCTTGAAAAAAAGACCGATATCTCGAGAAAGATTGTAGGAATTGTCGATAAATTTGGCACACGGGTCTAACACGAAACTCTCGATTATTTTGGCGAAAACGACTCGAGAATTTCAAGTTTTATAGTCTTAAGTCTTTCGAAAAATTTGAGAGGTTTCTGTGAATCTGCACGTACCGAGTAAAAATTGTTTTTTCGAGATGGAACGATTAACATCGAGTATTCAATTTTGCCGATGGTGAATTTACAATTTGAAAATAATTGAGAAAGCTTCTTTTTTTGGATCCGACGAGAATAAACAAAGTTACTTCCTCGTGGAGAGCTTTTAAAAATGTTTAATCACGAGAAAGCAATGTGCAAATTTCTATTTCGATATTACAAATTTTCTTCTACGTCGGTTATGTCGCATTAAGTTTATTCCCTCTTCAATTTCTGCAATCGTTCAGTATTTCCAGGCAAGAACAGCATGAACGTGACGTGGCCCGAGGACGCCGTTGAGAAAAACAAATCGCAACAGTGGTCGGAAACGGAAGATCGTTGGGAGGGAGGAAGCGAAAGTTGGTCGACCAGTATCGCCGGAAAGAACGATATTCTCTCGGAGACTCCCGAATCACCGCCGATTTACGAAAAATCGAGTTTCAACACTCCGATCGAGTACAACGACATCGACACTCGCCAGCCGATCTTGAGTAGCGACGCGGACGTCGATCACAGGTTAGCGCTCGAAATTAATTTGCCATTTGAATTCCATCGTGCTTCGTACGACAGAAAGTTCAAAATTTTCTACCGAGCGATTGAATAAAATTGAAAAATTGTTGATCGACAGAGTAAGAACGGTACCGATTCCGGCGGAAATTCATCTGACCCATCGTTTGATAAAAGCCGCTGACGTCGATCATAGAAATTTAATAAGTCTCACCGGAAGTCCGGCCAACAACGCGTCCAACACGAACGAAGCGGGCACATCGCGTCCTAACAACAACAACAACAATAACAACAATAATAACAACAACAACAACAACAGCAACAACAATAACAACAACAACAACAACAACAACAACACTAGCAACAACAACGTTTGGACGAGTGCTGATCAGAATTATCGGTATCAAAAATCATTTGACCATTTATTATTTTTACGTGTATTTTTTAAGTCTCCAAATAGAAATTTGGAATTTCCAGTCGGGCCGGAACCCGAGATAATTAAACGTAACGGAAATCAGCCAACGAACGGAACTGTAAAGAAAGAAATCCGGTTGTTTGTTCAATCTCGATTTTCGCGGATACAAAACTTTTTCGAAACTGACGTTAATTCGTACATAAATAATCGTAAATTTCGTAATATTTTTTTCTGGAAAATATGTCGATCCGAGGTTACAAAGAAAATTACGGAGGTTTAGGAAATTATTTCGCGGTACGATCAACGTTGGCCAATTGTCCGCTAACTTGGTTTATCATCCGCCTCGTTCTCGAAATTTCAGACGTCAGCAAGGCGACATTGTCGAGAGCGTCGACATGGAAATGTCGGACGAGGAGGCGGACGGAAAGCCGAAGAGTCGCGTTCTCGTGGACGTTCGTACGCAGCAGGATCGCGAGATGCGATCTATGATCGGTCCGCCGCAGACGGTTCAAATCTCTCAGAGCGGACACACGCGTCAGGATCTCGATATGCGAATGATACCACTTCCGAGTGTCTCGATGGCACGTGGCGCTCCTATAATGCAGGCAGTTCGTTTGCCGCTACCACCACCGATCCCGTCGCAGCAGCAATTTCGTCGGGGCCAGGCAGACTTTCACACTGTGCAAGGATCGGATTTCCGTCAGGAATTCGGACCTCTCCGACAGAATCCTCAACAGTCAGTTTTCATTCCCAACCAACAACAGGATTTTCACTCAGCGACGCAGGAATTTCATCAAAATCCGAGCCAGCAGACACCCGATTTCAATCAGTCCCGGCAGGATTACGAGTTTCACGAAACATCGCCGCACTCGAGAATCCCAGGTCCTCAGGACTTTATAGGGGATAGCCTTCACGGAAGATATCCCGGTGGGAATCCTCTTCCGGAACATCTTCATCATCATCATCATCATCAGACGCATCAGTCGCATCAGCAAGGACAGCAACATCACAGAGATTCGCCGATCTTTCACAGAAGCGAGCGAGGTGCCCGGGCTCGAGGTTTCCCGCGTCGTGGACGCGACAGATTCAACGAGGAACACGCTCAGACTCAATTGCGAAATATGCCCAACAGAAGATTACGAAACGTCGAGCCGAGTCTCTCCGGCGTCGACAAGCCGCCGGAATCCTTGTCGAACAATCGGCCGGGTTTGCTTCAACCTCCTCACACTTGCGTCGTTCACGACGACGAGGGTAATCCCATAACTCGACCGGATCTCGATAATATCGAGATATCGTCGAGATCGATCCTCGAGACACCGTCGGAAAATCCGGAAACGTCAAGCGCATTTCCGCGTGACGAGAGTCCGGAGCATCGCGAGCAACGATCTCCAGGTAGCACCGACGACGCCGCGCCATCCATCTCCGCTACGAAAGATCCAGCCGTTATCACGGGAAGTCACGAAACACCCGAAGTCGAGACGATCACCGGCGAGATCGAGGAAGCGACGAGCGAGGAAGGTTCGCTCGCGAGAGCCGACGAACCACCTCGGCAATTGTCCGAACATCTCGAGGCTCTTATGAATTCCGGTAAGACGACGGGAGTCAACGAACTCAAGAGACAAGCGTCGAACGGTAGTTTGCTCGAAGTGAAGAACGACACGGAGGAGATCGAGGCGAACGTCACGCCGAGTAAGAAGAGGACTCTTCTACCAAACGGTCCGGCCTTACTTCCCGCTCCGCATCAACCCAACGATCTTCATCCCGTCGTTATTTACGAATACGACACTCACAATACAGTGGGAAATTTTCGTCCTAGAATACCGGGAATCGTGAACGTCGCTAACGCCACTGTTAATCCAGGACAGTTTCCTATGTGGCGCGGTCATCCCGTACGCGCACGCGGCTTTAGAGGCGGACCGAGAATCCCGTGGATCGACAGAGGATCCAGAGGTCCACCGATCGGAAGTTTCACGCCCAGGGGAAACAAGAGAGGAGGACAGTTTCGCGGTGGTGGAGGCTTTCGGGGTAGGGGAAGAGGAACCGGATGGTAAAGAGCGAAGAGAGAACGTCTCCGAGACGAGACGTCCCGGGGAATCCGAGATGGAAGAAGAAGCACAAGCGCTATTATTAGTTAGATCGATAAGCTACAATGGGCTGGTATGCGGGATCGACTGGGAGCAGGGGGCTATTGTCAAAAATAGGAATAGGGAAAAAAGCGACGGATTATCGACGAAAAAAAAGATATCTTCGGAATTGAACGCTCTACTTTGTTTCTGCCTTTGTTTTCGTTATACTCCGCAGCTTTATTTGTTTTTTTTTCTCGCATCGTACTTTTTAAGTAAAGACTATAAGATTTAAGTACGTTAAGAGGTAGGACATTCAGGGACTCGAAGGGACGACCTATGTTTCGGATTCTTTGGGAAACTTTTTTTAACGCACATTAGAACGATAAATCTTGTGCGTGTAGTTGCGAATTTTGGGTTCAAGATCGATCGAACGTTTTTAGGTTTGATTTAACAGATATTTTCTTTCTTTTATCACATTAAAAGGAATTTCGTCTATTTATCATCGTTTATGTAGCATTTGCATACTGCATTTCGATTTTCATGATATTTCCGAAGGGGATAGAGCTTCTGTGGAGAACCGGAGGAGAAAATCTTGGAGTTAATTTCGAGCGTTTAGATCGGTCGTTTGTTACGCTTTAACTTTATAACTGTACGTCCGAGGATATTTTTTCATTTTATCTTTTTCGTAGACCGTAAAGTTCTTTACAAATAAGTTCTCATCCACGTCGGCCCCAAAGTTGGCCGTTTTCGAGATAATCGATGGTAAGCATCTCCTTGACTTCGTATGTACGTCGTAACCCAATTTTCAACTACGTTAAAGTTATCATAGTCGCGTTGTTTCCCTTCCGACGGCATCAATGTATACAATCTTGTTTGTAAACTTTTAAATTCTGTATGATAAAGATCTCCAATGTTTTTATCGTGTAACCACCCGTTCCTGAGAAAATGTAGTTTTTTTCATCGGCCTGGTTTCGTTTTCAAAGACGTTCCATCGACGGAACGTTTATTACTGATTTTCTCGAAAATGGCTAAACCTGGGAGTAATATGCATGGGAACTGTATTGTAGATCATTTCGTATTCTACAAAAACAATCTCTTGATAAAATATCGTCGGACGAACGGTTATCGCGTTAGACACGTTCGAACGTACGTTTAGAAATGATCCTATTTCAAAAGTCATTAAGAATTTATCATTGACTTTCCGGACTTCACAGAACGCCCATTGATTTCTATAATATTGGTAAATGCCTCTCTACGAGTACTGATAATGTCATTATGACGAACAACGGTAGCCCACTGTAGCCCACTGTAGCTTATCGGGAAACGCAATCGGTTTGACAAACAAAAATATGAGAAGAAATATAAAGAATGAAATCGAGCGAGGAAGTGAGCAATTCATTTTTCTTTCTCTTTCAAAGACTCAACCCGAGCGGTGCTCGGGATTTCGATACACAGGAGAAGAAAAAAAGAAAAACGAGACAAAAATTTAAGAAACGAAAGAAATTGTTATAAACGGAGGGTGCGAGCCTCGCTCCCATGCAGCTTCCACGCGCACTTTGTAAATATTCGACGGAAAAAGAATGAACTAAAACGAAAAGTAAAATTCTTAACACGTGTGTTAATTGTAATTTCGAGTGATATCGAAAGGGTGAACGATATATATATATCTATATTTTTGTTCTCTTTCGTCGACTTTTCGTTCGAGGATTATTCGCGAAGGAAAGAAAAATGAAGATAGGACGAGGAAAAAAGGAACAGCAAAAAAAAAACAAGAATTCTCGATGTACTATATTATATTTCATTATATCGATTCGCAATAATGTAAATTTGTTGAAAATAAGATTCTTTCCCCCGTGTTTGTCGAGGATCGAGCGACGATCGAGAATGTAACGATTGCGTATATTCGATAATTCGCGAGATCTGGGAAACTTCGCGCTCGAATGAAAATTACAGATTCGAATTTCCCGCGCTTCGCGGACGCGCGGGATTTTCAAAACGCCTCGAGCGAGCCTACGTTTGCGAGGAAACTCAATGAAAAGAAAAACCGCGAAGAAAAATATGTTCGACTATTAAGAATTGATCTTTCAGTGAGATAAAAGAGAAGGAGGAAGGGAGGAAGAGAAAAAAAAACTAAAAAAAGAAAGGAAAGTGTATTAATAAAATACAAAATGTTTACGTTCTGCTCCACGTTCGTGCACTGACCCCCTGATTTTTTTTCATTTTTTTTTCGTTCTTTCAATACTGTTTCACTTTTCACCAGTTTTCTCGAGTAGTCGATTAGATTCGCGTCGATTCGATTGGATGACGATAATGAGCGGATGAAAATATTGACGAAAAAATAGGGGGAAAAAAGCGAAAACGGTAATTCGAAAATTTTCAGTTTATAATTCGAAATCCAACGGTTTTTAAATTAATGACCAATATGCGATTCTTAAGGACGCTCGAACATCAATTTCATTGTAAATATACGATCAGAGGGCGTTTTTTTCGACTGGAATAAAATCGAAAAAAAAATAGTCTTCTTTCGGAGTGAAACGATAGATTCGATTCACGATTATTCCGACTTAGGGAATGGAGGGGTATAGGAGCGGGCTTTTTAATGCTGGAAGTTTCTTGGGCATATTTCGGTATATCTTGTAGATTTGGAGCAACGGATTAGAACAATTTTAATGAATTCCTGAAAAAAAAATATTGACGATCCAATGTTCGCGACAGTTTAACGGAATAACGGCTTGTCCGAGGACTATTTTTCAAGAGACGTTTTTTATAGCTCGCGAAGTACTCTATAAAATAGTTCCAGCACATATTCTTCGAACGCGTGATCGTTTTCGAGATAATCGCGTTAATGCGCGTGTGATAATTTCCTCAAATAACGAAGTAGGCTTTGATCATTTTCACGCGTAATATCGGCACAAATCTTCATCTGGCAGTCTATATGTACTGGACCTTTTTCGATAAACGCGAAATTTGCAACAAAAACGGTCTCCTACGTTTTTTTCCTTCGTCCAGCCGAATCGGAGAAAATAGAGGATATTTGTCGATTTTCAACGTAAAATTGATTACTAATTTTCGCGAACGAAAATTTCTTTTTAGAAAATTGCATTCTCCGTAAAATTAGATTTCTTGATAAAGTATCGTAGCGCTGTTATCAAGCCAACCTTCTTTCATCAACACTTTTTAACGATCCGTTTTTCGAAATCTACAAAGTTTACCAAGATTTCCCCATGGAGCTCCGAGCGTTCATAAGCTTTACGCTCCAGGACTAGGAAATAAAAAAAAACAATTTCTTGTTTTATTCAAATGGCTGTGATGCGTGAGATTAAATGATAGTTCCGATTGTAGTTAGTAGGGAGAAAAGAGAATTGAGGCGAGGAACGACTGTTGCGACTCGAAGAACCGGATTCTCAAGAGAAACAAAAAAAAATGAAAAAGGGGAACGAGAATTATTTTTCATGATCTCGTCGCGAATTTTATTTTACCACTGCGACTCGACGAGCCACGCGCGAATGATTTTTTTTCCAAAATAAAAATTCCCAATCCCAGTGATGTCCTGAGACAAAACCCTGATTCGTGAAAAAAAAATCGCCATAGTACAAAAACAGAACGAGCCGAATCAACGGTGAAAAAAATTAAGCGTTAAAAGAATTTTTTTTTCAAATTTAATTATGAACATTAGTTTTTCATCTTTTCGGGAATGTTTCATTAACACGATAGCGATCGCTCTTGAAAACAATAATTTTTTATACGCTAGGATTTATAAAAAATTGGCGTTCCATTTTTTATTTAAATACGAAGCTAATTAATCGAGAAATAAAATTTTCATAATCTTGACGCCGATCAAAAATCGTTTAAAATAAAATCATTTTTCCCGGATTCGAATGACTATAAAAAGTTCCCTGTAATGTCACCATAAAAAAACATTCGTTTTTATAAAAATGAAGAATTACTTTTACAAAAAGCTTCGGTCCTTTGAGCTATTAATTTTTAACGGTCGACCATTTATTTATTTATTTATTTATTTATTTAAAAAAAAATTAGGACTCGATTTTTTCAATCGACGACTGTCAAATACTTTCGATCGCTACCAAAAACGTTAAAGAACAAAAATTCCCTTCGTCGAAAAAATCTCCCCAAACGTTAACTTTTGCTCGTTCGACAATTTGAATTTGTATTTACAAAGAAAAAAAGGGCGAAAATTTTTCTCATTCGTCGAACGTTGCGGCGGAGCTTTCGCGTTGCTCGGAAAGCTCACGCAGGCGCTTTCGCCTTTTCCCTCCATCGGGCGAGAGTTTGTCGAGGGCCACGCTCTTTTCGAACAGCGTAAAAAACGTATTAGCGACGAAAAATTTACGAGGAAAAATTGCAAAAAAAAATTGAAAAAGGAATGAAAAAAAAAATTAAATTACAAAAAAAAAATCTCTATTTCCGGTTCTTCGACGCATGATCCGTACCGTATGAATGGGACGATAGGGCCGAGCACGCCGGACAAACCTCGTTGGCGGCGACCCGATCGATTCTAAAATGCCTAGCCGTAGTCGGTAGTGTAGTCGACAAAATACGAGCGGGGGTTGGGTCGGGTTGGGGGAGGGGGGCGGGGGGTTGGAGGGTGTACCACGAGCCTAGACACGCGCGCAAAATCCGACGATTTGTCCGTCCGCTCGTGCCTTCGATCGCTCTCGTAAACACATGTATTTATAATATTTTGCATACCGTGTATGCTGTAAAGATTTTGTACATTGATTATTATAAAAATGAAAAGAAAAAGATTTAAAAAAAATGAAAAAAATGGAAAATAAACGAAGAGATATAAAAAAGAAAAGATCGAAATATATCAAAATAAAGAGGAGACGAAATATGTAAATGTAAAAAATGTATGAACGAATTAAACGAATGAAATTCATTTTATCGTTGAAAATATTGTGGTGTTTTTGTTTTTTTTGAAAATTTTTCGCTAAGGTTGAGGGATGGTAATGTTTTTTTACACTGTCCGTTTTTTTACTTCCATTGCAGATTGACTGATTGACCTCTTTTTTTGTACCGCCTCCTTTTTTTAAATGTTTTTTATACCTTTTTTATCAGTCTTCCGAGGGTCGGAACTTCCATACCTCCGATTCGCAAGTTTCCGGTAGAATTTATGCGAGTTCTTCCGGGGGAAGAGAATTTATTAATGGTCGAGGCCGATTTTAGCAAAATTGATGTTTGTGATAAGAGGAAAAGTTTTTCTAACGTCGGGTATGTTTTTAAAATGATAAATCTCAATTTTTGTACGTAAAACTGATTTTTTGATTTAATTAAAGAAAGCTCGTTAATTAATATTGAAAAATGGATTTACATTGAAGGAAAATACATTTGGCCTTTTTTTAAAACCATTATAGCGTCGGTAAGTTTATTATGAAAGGTGATAACTTAATAATTCAGTAAAAAAAGTAGAAAAGTAAATTACGAGACAACTTTTGAAATTAAACGAAAAATTAATGTTTAGGTATTGAATGATAAATTATATTTTTCATACCTTGGAAAAATCGATCGCAATTAAAAAAGAATGATGTTATTTTAAACATGTTATTCTATTCATTTTTTAATAATCATCTTTTAATTTATGCTGTGTTGATGGAAGATGGCAATAAAATGTTTGATTTACAAGTAGAAAGGTAAATTTTGAAATCACTCCTAAAAATGTGTGAAAAATAAATTTTTAGTGACTTTTGAGAATATCGATCATTGATGTGTTAATAAAACATCTCGGAGGATACTAGGTGAGCATGAGGTTTTCCAGGACTAGAAAATACTCGAATCAGAAAAACGAACAGATTTTGAGTATTTCGTGACGTGATAATAATTTGAAAAAAGTTATGAATCTTGAAAATATTAAGGAGTGTATTAAATTTGAACAAGTATATCGCGAGTATTGATGAAACATTCATAATCAATCTTTGCAACACCTCTTAATCCTTTAGGCCCTACTAAATTACTCTTTTTATCAATATTGCATCACGTTAGAAAAAAGGAATATTCACGAGCAATCATTAGACGAAATTATTTTAGAATAAATGTCCTCTTCCAATCCGGTTTTTATCAACATTTGTCAATTAACGATTGATTAATTTATGTTCCTACGGAATGATTGTCTACAGTATAGTTAAACATGTCTGCGCCCTATTCATAACGCCTATAATCTTTATTTTTTACAAAAACGAACCTACTAAAAAATTTACATGCTGCAACTCTGACAGTCCGGTACGCTTTAATTTACGTCGTTGCCGCTCGATACCCTGCGGCTCGTTTGCAAGCGAAGTGCGTGTCGGCTAGATGATTATTATTGTAGTTCTTTTTGTTTCGTCGAGAGTCGCTTGAGCGTGGAAAAACCACGTCTCGACGTACCGGCGCTACAAGGTGTGCGTGGAATGCCTTTTTTTGTAACTCGCATAGCTTGTTCCATCTTTTTGCTCATGGGCACATACGCACGGGTCAAACACCCACGCGGATCTTGGCGCGCGCGTAGATATTACCAGCGCCACCTACAGGCGAAGAGAGCTTAACTCAGGTGAAGTTTCCTGTGCACGGACGCTGAAATACATTCACAGGTGTAAAGTAGGTGTCGTGCGCATTCAGCGAATAAACCTCCGACTCACATTTATGCTTTGTTCTTTTTATTGGTTCATACAACTCGTGATGTTTGCGTTCACGGCCTGTGTTGTGCTTTATAACCTCGACTGGGTGGTAGTTGCACGAGGTAACTGAAAACAACGAAAAAACCGCTACGAATATCCGCGGTCATACGCCCATTAAAAGGCCGTGATTATATTTTTTGTTATTGTTTCTTTGGTATTTAAACATGTTAACTTAATTACAAGCCTGGAAGTCGCTGGAAAAATAACCTCCCGCTCGACAACCGATGAGTAAGTCGGTTCGTAACCAAGCAGTACTAATCCGAGCGATGGCAGCAACAGTGGCTGCTTGAGAGGCACTGCTACGCGGCTTGTCCACCTCAAAAACGCAATTTACAATTTCTTACGAACGGCGTAATCAATCGACATGAAATTTCGTTCAGCTGATACAGAATCATGGCAAGAAGCTGCTAAACTACGTTTCCTCCAAATCGACTGTGCCGTCACGGAGAAATTACAAATTATATTTTGTAGATATTTTTCTCGCGTTCGAGCCGACCTCGGTCGTTAACATTGCTTCTTAATTTAGAAGACTACAAGAGGCAGGTACACGAGCATGCACCCGTGTCGCGTGGGATGGGAAAAAGAGTAAATCCATTGACGCCTTACAGGAGCGTTGCCAGGATACGCACAAAGGAGTCGGGCGAAAGAAGGGCAAAGGAGGTCTAGCTACATGGCCACAGTGAGAGTGGGACGCGCCTCTGCATGACCCTTGCTCGACGAAGCTGCAGGGGTTATTGTATACAGCGGACCACGCGGGCACCACCACGTCGCGTCGACACCCTTGACTATCGCGTGTTTCTGAGCTAGTAGAGAAAGTCCCTAACCCTTAATTGTGCCTTTTCTCCTCGATATTCCAACGACCTCTCTCCGCCATCAGCTTCCGGCATATTAATCCACTTTAATAAGGCATGGCGTCGTAATGGAAGATTATAATTTTTTTTGGGTGCACGAGAGGGCGATTGGAAGAGATAATTTTTATAACAGTCTAAATTTTCTTCCTTTTAGTTACGTATTACTTAGTTACTTTACAATATCCATTTTTTACAATAAATTTATTAGAACGGAAGTGGTTTAAAATTAAAAAATTCAAAAATAATTTGAATTTATAAAATCAAATTCCTAAATTCGACACTGTATCTTGATCGGTTAAGGTGACCTAGTCCCTCGAACGAAGATTATTGACACGTCGTATCGTGAGCAAACACTCGGAAAAGATCAACCTCAGGCCTTTTATTATACTCGAGCTACCACACGTCGCCTTTTATTAATCCTCGTGGATCGTGTGGTCCCGACACAATCGCGAACTGGGTCAGAGTAAATTCGAGTCGCGAATTGCGTGCGAGTGTGTCTCGCAGGGTGGTGACACCGTAGAGAGACGGAAAATGAATGAAAGAAGCCTATCAATTTAATAACACACCCCGTGGCTTATCAGGATAATGAACTTTTCTCATTATTTTGAGTGATGCACGTTTACTAACATTATTAACATTGTATCCTCCCAGATTATTTGATTTTTTAAAAGGTATTTATTAATCATACTCAACCTATTAGTTTAATTAATTTATTAATTTTTGTCGATTTGCTCTTTAATGTGTTTTTCGATCAATCAATCCATCGTTTATTATTTTTTCATGCGAGCCCTCGTTAATTTTGCGATCTTATTCTTATTGTTAGGGTTGTCATTAAGGAGTATGATAAAAAAATAAGCGACGCTTGCTTTTTCTTTTCAGAGAAACTCGACAAAATTCCGATCAACGATAAGCTCCCGGAATCGATCAGCGATGAAACATTAGAGGCGTGTTAAAAAATAATAAAGAAAAATTCGCCTTCCCTAAAGGAGATCGACCGGTGGTAAGAGAGGCGTGAGACAGGTCCGTTCCTCGGTTTAAGATCCACGACGATATCGATGTGCCGGGCGATATAATCGTATGACGCCGTTTTTTGTATCCCCCTCTTAATCAAATCGGCAAGGGCCTCCTCGTGGACGGGATTATGTTACGAATCCTGAGATTGTCGGTGTCACGAAATTTATTTATAGGGGTGACACCTTATTATACAAAAAATTTACATTTCGTGGAATTCGGCTCGTAGCGATCGTTTATTTTCTTTATTTGTGAATAATTTTTTAGTTCGTTGCATCTGAGCTAAAACAATGAGGTCTGATCGAGGTTTAAAAGTAGACGTTTTGATAAATTATGGCCAAATTCGCTTGATATGAAACATCGTTGTCTATTAGTCTGTTTTTTTTGTAGAAAATTGTGATTCGATACGAATTAATTTTACAAAATTCAGACCGACGTCAGGTACTTTTCCAATCATTTCAAACGCGAAAATTACGAATGACGCTGCGATTTTTATGCCAAATTTCAGAATATACTTTTTCAAGATGTACAAAAATGCAGTTAGGAACTAGAAATTTTCCAATAACTTTGCGTTATCATTATTAATAAAAATTCATATTCGGAATATCTTCGATATATTTTTTTTCAAATTTTTAACAATCGTCTGCAGAGACTCGAATACTTTCTAAAACTTACCAAAATCATTTTTTTCAGTCAATCTTCAACGCTCAAATGATTTTTTTCATCCGTTTAACATTTTTTTAAATTTTCCTACGCTTTCTTTCGCGTTCTATTTTCCTCTCTTTCTATCATATGTCTGTTGAAAAATAAACCGACCATTTCACGAGGTTTGCATCGAGCGACGTAATTTTCACCACAAGAGATATTTATTGATGTATTGTCAGATTCACGGCAACTGACACTGGGTACCAGTGGAACTCGAAACATTTATGGTCTATGACTGATTTATTTCATCTTGTACATGATGTACGGTGCGATAGACGACACCTTTGACGTTTATACATCGAATACCACATTTTTTGACGGTGCGAACATTTATTACAACGTAATAAATACAGAATAAATAATAATAATAGTGTTGATTCTTGCTCATGAATTTGTATGATACTACAATCGCTAAGGTCTAATATGCTAGGATAATAAATTTTTTTCGAAGGTTATCCGGGCGTAATGCGTCGACCCGCAGAAAACCGTACCGCTCGTTTTTCATCGTTTATTTTCACAGCCATAGTGAGACAGTGACAATCGCCAAATTTCATAACAATATACCAAAGTCCAAGCAACAAGAATATATTGTCTTTTCATTTTTAAAAAATTGTGATTTTAGTTTCTCTTTCATTTAATTTTTATTGTGAATGCTGTGCATGAAAAAACATTGTAAGCACCATTTTTTGTAAAACCAAAAAATCCTAATATAAATTTTAGTTTATTCTCGATCTAAAAGGTTCGTATCATTTTTTTCGTATTGGCGATACATTGCGGGACGTATCGATTTGAAAAAGGGTTTACCCTTATGGTGTATCTATTCACGTCCTTACAAAACATCGGAGTACCGGTATTCTGGGTTAATATAAAAGTAGTAATATTCAGATATATAAAAATTCTCACGGCAGAGAAATATTCGGATGGTTGTATCGTACACTTATTTCAAATTTCAGAGCGCGCGATCAATGATTAGTAGTGAGAGTACCAGTATTCAAACCTTTTATGAAAAATCGGAATCTTGGTATTATCGTATACCTAGATAGATCTAATTTTCAAAACCCAGAATACTTCAATTCCCATTCGCTCTATCTCGGGAACGCAAAATTGAATACCGGTATTCGACTGTTTTCGCACGCGCGAATACCGGTACTCAATCATCAAATTAGCCGGAAAATTCATCAAGAAGCCAAATGTCGTTAATATTTTGCAATCAATTCATCCGAATACCGGTATTCGAGAAACTTTATCAATAACTGCGATGACAACCACTCTGACATCATGGGGCAACGTCATAATATTCGTGAAATAGTGGGTGAGGGGGTGGCATGAACGCGTGACTGATCGCACGTGAGAAATCGTACTGCGTGTAGGGAAACTCGGGGCGTACTGGCGCCTCTCGGGTCGATAGTACGGAGTCACGTAGGTACTTCCCGTGGGTTGTCTCGGGCGCCTACTACGCTACGGTAGGTCTTTCGTCCTCGCCGCGCTTTCCCCCTCCAACAGACCGACTATAATCCATTCGAACCAATTTTTACTAGCTTATATCACTTTTTTACTAAAAAAACTTACAAGATCGGGAAATAAACTTCGAATTACGAGATTTTGTGCACGACTGAATTTTGGCGGTAAAAAACCTCACGATCATTTTTTCTCGCCAAGATAAATATGCCCGTACGCAAAAAATTAATTCTCTCTTTGCCTTGAAAGGAAAAAATCCATGTCGAGTAAACAGATACAAGTGGGCTCATTGAATTTATTCTTTCAGCTCGGATGCTTGCATTTTCCGTCTTCCCCACCTTTTTTGTTCGCGCACGCTGTGTGTACGCCGGGCTCCGTTGGGGGACACCGAAGTACCTCTTCGTTCTACGACGACGCGGTCTTGCGCGTTTATTCAACGAGTCCCTCCCCCGCTCCCCGCAAGAGACGAAGAACGGGGGAAAATATCAGAGTTCTGTCAGTGGTCTCTCGGACGCTCGAGAGTGTACATTATAGAGCTTGTCAATTGCAATTCGCGAAATTGCAAGTAGTGACTTCCTTCGAGATTTTGTCTTCCCTTCCCTTCGTCGCTCTATCCCTCTTTCCATCTCCTCTCTCCTCCCGTTCATTTCTCCTTTATTCCGGCAGGTTAATTTATTTTAACCCCCGTCCATACATTTTTTTCCGTATTAACCTTGGCTCCGACCTCTTCGAAAAAACAAAAAAACAACCGAAAATGACGAATCGATCTTCAATGATAGTGCGCTCTGTTCGGTCCGACCTCGAGGGATGATTGGAAAGATTCATTTTTGAGCAAAACAAAGTGCGTCGGTATTTAAGAATTTCATAATCTTCCATTTATTTCGATAAATATGATAACGATCGAATCAATCGTCAAGATGAGACAAAAATAAAACACGTTGCACCCAAGAAAAAATTTGCTGTGACATAGTGCACTCGAGTCGAGACGTCGCCCTGAAGATCCGATGTTTGGGTTTGGATCTGACTTACGGTTCGTGAATTACAAGAGTTGAAACGGCCTTGATTAATTTCTTTATTGCATAATATTGATACGTTGGTCGAATTCGATGACCGATAATCAATATCGTCGGGTAAGATAGAGTCGTCAATATTTTGGAAAATCAATCATTCCTTCCGGTGGTGGGAAAGTGCGGTCGGAACCCATGAATGATTGGATTCCGGGCGAAACATCCTTATTTTCCCGCGTGACAAACGGTACGACGATAAGACGCGTGGTCCTCCTGCGTTTTTTATAGTTCGTTACGCCGATGGAAAAAGGAGGAATGAAGGTTTTGTAAGGGAGTCGTGGCTGAAAGGGGATGAAATATTTCGTGTGGTCCGGGAGGTTGCGACAGGGCCTGGGATGAATCGACAGAAGCACGAGGTCTTGATGGAGTAGAGTGGGTTAGGCGGTCGTGAAAGGGTCAAAAGTCAAGCCGGTGTGGTATGGATAACGTCACTCGACTTGAACATTCTCGTCAGCTTCATTGTAACGATCCTGCTCAACTGGCGGTTTCGTTTGACGTACGCAAATATCGTAAATTATCTCTCGCAATCCACGAAAAGCGTGTGCGAGTTCATGATGAAGTAGCCAGGTGGATTAGACAAGCTTTTTATAGTTATGCTGGTGAAAATTGCGTACGACGTTGATGATACCATGGAAGGATATCCTTCCATGGTGTCTATAACTATAACTTTTTGTATCACAGCCACTATGGCCTGAAACTTAGAAAGTGTTATCAGATTCCTGGAAAAACATGTTGATCCGTCGTAAAAACATTCTCAAAAGCAATTTTTTTCAAATCGTCTTAACAGTCAAAGGTGATCTAAAATTTCATCTTCCGGAAGCGTTCCATTTGTACGAATTATGGTCACACGCAGATCTACGGACTGTCATCATTTTCCTGAAAAAATAGATGATTTGAAGACTCACACACATCCTCAGACGTTATACCATTTTTAGGTGTGTGTTGAGTGTCAAAGAACACCCGGAAAGCTCATCTATGGATTTTCCAATCGACTTCCACCAGGCATAGTACTAGGGGTAGTTATCATGTTCCGTGAAAAACGTATTATTCTGATCCTTGTTTCCATAAGTGTCTTCAATGCCATACTTGATCACTCTTATGATAACATCCCCAAGGGTCATCCCTTTCTACGGGTTCTCTAATTGCATCCAATCCAGGATTAGAAGGATGGCTGATTCGCCACCCCAATCCCTAAGTACCTCCATTACTGGGCCATTAAAAATGGTGCTCACCATAAAAGCCATCTTAAGGGCTCTTCTTCTATTGCAATATTTTCTTCTTTTACCTTCGTGCCATTGAAGCTTAGAGGATTACGAATTCGCCACAGAGAGGATAAGGACTCTTCATCATCGATCTAGTAAAAATAGCCTACGATACGAAAGACTTCCTGACCTTCTCTGGACCATCCTCTTCCATGTTTTCTCGAAATGTGTTCAATCCAGCCTTAGGATGACAATCGATAAAGTAGCCACAAAATAAGAAAGGCTCCTCGACCGTTACCTCGATGAAAACACTGTCCAGTTAGAAATATCTCATCGAAGCTCATCCCTTTTTGGACCTCTTCTAAATAAGTGACCTTTAGATCTGGAGGGGCCGTAAGCTATTCGTTTCATGGATCGAAGAAGTACCTCCTTCATAAATGTCCTTATGAAGCTGGTGTTAAGATGTGTATCTCAAATCGATGGGTTCTTAAAACAAATAAATTGTAGGCGTGACCCAGATGATCCAGTAGCCATGTTATAGAAAATCAACCTTCCTTGTAATAGTTTTGTTTAGTCCGAGTTTATCATGCGACCGTGTGTTAAAAGACCGTTCCTTCTCACGCAACTGCACACCAAAATCCAAGTTTAGAGGGATGATTAGGAAACCCAGGTCTAGGGGGATGACTCACTAAGTCATAATTCCTTGTTACGATTTTGCAGTGGGTAATGATGTTCAAAATTCAACATCCTCTCAGAAATGCACCCCTCCACCGACCCCCCGAACTTCCATTCAAACTAGGGAATGGAGATCCAAACTCGACGTGAAGTATTTCATACTCTTGACTGAAAATCATCTCAATCCTCGTGCTAAGAGAGTCCCATCAATTGCGATTTGATGGACATTTTATTGAGAGATCACGAATGTAAATTATTCAGATACCTATTTTGAATGTTTCCTGTCCAAAATTATTAATTATCATAAGAATGTCGATGGACCTCCGCAGATCATCTTGGATAATCATGAATATAAACTTGCTAATGAGCAATGTGAATCCAAGTCCCACCATATAAGACCATTACCCGAGTCTCCTTAATTGCAAGAACACAAACGTTGCCCCTCAGTATTTTGGCCGAAATGGTTTCTACGGAGGTAACAACGTCGGAACGTCGGTTTCGACGTCGGAAAATTGTTATTCTTATGAAAATTTTCCTCTTATTTCGCCTAAAATGTTCCCTCGGCTTGCGAAAAGCCTAAATGGCCCTGCTCGCAAGCGTCGAAAATGTCCTACGCTTATAATTATGCAAAACGGTCCCTCTGTTGTCAATAACAGAAATGTTCCACCCCATGATTGTGTCCAAATGGTCCCTGTGCTCACAAAAATGGGAATGTTCCAGGCGATTATTTTGCCAAAAATAGCCCGACTGCTCGGAAGAGCGGAAACATTCCGGTCCATTATTTCGGGAAAAATCTTGCCATTGTCCAATACCCCTACTGACACCCTCCGTGCTCTTTGACGCGTTCTCCCTGCGCGTGATGAATTCAGGTCGAAATGATAATGGCTAGTTTCAGCAGTGGTGTTATCATTCTTCATCGTTCTCATAAATATGCTGTTCACGTTGCAGTCCCTCCTCGGTACAGCGTGTTGTGACGCGTGACAAACATGCCAACCCTTTGCGGAGTCCACCCCTTGTTTTATCATGCTCGTCGTGGCTGCTATATCGATCGTAACAATTCTCGTCCGATTGTCACGTCATAATCGTTGAGGTACTCGTGGGGTTTGTTTCATCGTGCCATTAAAGCTTTCTGAAATAACGACGAACATTTATGTATTTGTCGTATGAAAATTGGAAAATTCGTCGTTAATTCGTCTCGTCGTGGCGCACGAGCCAACGTCACGTTCTTTCGCTACAACTTAATGTTTTTTTTTGCCTCGAACGACTCGCGGAGCCTCTTTTATCACGAGCTTCCTTAACTTCATTCGCAAAGGGTTTCGTAATTCTTAGCTCGCGTTCGTGTCTCTCATTATTCCGCACGTTCTACGTATCACCTGTTGTCCAGTCGACCGATATATGTTCGAGGTACTTGGCACTCGAGCGATGCGAGGAAGCTCCTTGAGTATTGATCATGACATGTGCGTTTTTTCTAATGTCATTTTTATCGTATCGACGAGCGCGCTCTTTTTCCTCCCGACTTTGATATTTTTGCGAGACCTTGATGCCAAACATTGTCGTCCGCCACAATAATATGAAATTATGAAATTATAAAATTGTCGTCCGGTCATCGTATTATGAGATCGTGGAATTATAAAATCACGAATTTATGAAATTATGACAATCATGAAATCATGAAATTACGACAAACCTGAAATTACGAAAATACGAAATTATTATATTATAAAATTATGAAATTACGAAATTATTATTTGTGAAAATATCAATTGGCGAGGTTGTAAGATTGTTCGATCATAAGATTATAAAATTTCGAAATTATAAAATTATGAAATTATGACATTATGGTCTCATGAAATTATGAAGTTACGGAATTATAAAATCATGAAATTGTGACCTGATGGAAATTGTGTAATTATGAAATTATAGAATCATGAAATTGCATCGCAGATTCAGTTGTCACATAGGCCTTCCATTTGTCTTTCAGAATGTACGAGCGCAATCTTAACTCGTATCATCAATTCGCCATTAATCGCGAGTCGAGGATATTAATTTCATGACTGACCGGACGACAGGAAAAACGGACAATCGGCCGGAATCATGTTACTCGGACGTGTAAGTCTGGCCCATTTCAAGAAACGTTTGAAGCATTCGATCGTTCGCGCGACGACGGTGGTCAAAATCGGGGATACAAGGGTGAAAAAAAGGACGTTGCACCAGTTTAAGTTGGACAAACGATGAGCAAGAGCGTGGAACTTCTCGCTGGATCGGAGGACGGTGAGCCGCCACGTGGTGAGCTTTTTAAAATTAATTTTTCATGTTTTTTTCATAAATATCATTTTTCAATAAAATTTCTCAATTTCTCAATTTATTTTTGGTAAATATAATTTTTTTTTATCAAATTTGTTATGCACTTTGTTCTTTCGTTGTAATTAAAGGAGAGAGATCGAATATAATTGAATACGTGCTCCACTTTGGCGATCGACAAAGTTAAGCGGCATTTGGTGCTGCCAATATTTGTATGGCGATCGCTTTAGTCACGCTCTGTGACTCGAGACATCGAATCGCTGAGCGGGTGGTAACATCGGAAGTGCGGGTGGCATATGTTTTTTTGGTAACTTTCCTGTGCTTTTGAGCGAAGGCGATATTTATTAGTTCGATAAAAGTCAGCTGCGAAGTTGTTACAAAGTTGAGCTACGGACGGCTTTGAAGGATGGGAGCTTATTCTAGCCACGTGAAAAATGAAATTTAGTAAAAAGGGATTGTTAAGATCGAAAGGGACATTTGATGAAAAAATACAAATCACGTCAGTGATTTAATCACGATCGAGAAATAAAATTTCAACCGTCTCAAAAAAAATCAATTCGGCTCGACCAACATTTGAATATTCGAAATATTTAAGTTTTGGGCAAGTTTTAAAAATCTGAAAAAATGCAACGGTATCAGCAATTCTGAAATCATAATTCAATAAAAATAATACCCAAAAGAGTTGTACCCAAATTTTTTTAATCACGTTTGAATTTTCTGAGAATTCTTCTCCCGTTTGCTTTTGAACATCTGTTTTTGAAAATTTTGAAAAATCGTCCGGTACGACAATTTTTCGATTTTCGAAATAGGGTAATTCCAAAACGGGTTTTAGTTTTTTTAACGCCGGTAGGTTACGGAAAAATAAAATTTACTTAGTTACCAGCAATATTCGTCGACCGATTTTTAAAAACAATTTGTTCAATTACTATTCGGTACTATCCTTATCATTAATTTCTTCTTAATTATGCAATTAATAAACAAAATATATCGCGTCCAAAATAACCCAAAATATTCGAAATTTAATATATATTTAAAAAAAGGAAAAACAAAATTTCAGACCAGTCCTGCTCTGAATCGAGATCAGGATTAAATTTAAACGGTAATAGACAATTGTCGAGAAGCGCGACGGAGCTCAGAGTGAATAAGCGGGAAGATTCGCCGTCTGTGCGAGGCCGTTCGTCTCAGGCTTCGGGCGATAACCGCAATCACGAATCACCCCATCATCACCATCATCACCATCATCGATATTCCTCGGTCGCGCAGCGAACACAGACCTTTTTCGCGACGCTGAAGAGTCGATGGGTACGCGGAAGAAGCAAAGAGAGGAAAAAAGGGAAGGACGGTATCGGAAACGCGACGAATCTCAACGATTCGCCGAACAGAAACGTGGGTGCTGAGTCCGATTATGCGGCCGATTATTCGTCGGAGCATAGTCGAAGCTCGTCGGCCACGCAAAGTCCGGCGAGACACTGTCTCAATCATCCAGGTGATAAACTTTCTATTTTTTAAATTAATTACATTTTTTTTTAAATTAATTACATTTTTTTTTAAATTAATTTAAATATTTTGTTTCAAATAAATAAGAAGAATTTCATTTTTTTTTCTACTTGAAAATCATGACAGATGGACTTTCGAGAATATTTGTATAGGTATTAAGAGGATGATAAAATCTCGATGTCCATTAATTGAATATACATTCTTTAAGCTAAATATAGTGATGGAAAACAAAAGTTTTTATTCTTTTGTTGGGACAAATGGATTGCAATATTTTTTTGTAAATCATAATTACATGGATTTTACTCGCCTGTTAATTTTAAAAAGTGTTTAAAATTGCACGAAAGTTCGTAACAAATTTCCCAATAGCGTGTCTATTATAGTTTCGATGATAAAAAAAAACCAAGAAAATAAATATTATAAAATCAATTTTACACCTTTCCTTACTTTTTATTTTTATACTCGGTAACTACAGCTATAGTATTATATTATTCCAAATTATTCCGTAAAGATTGCAAACATTTTTGAATATCCTGTAAAATCTGTATAACCTAATAAAAATCAGGTTTCCAGACAAAAAAAGCCAATTTTTATGAAAAACTTTAATGTCATTAAAGTTTCGATTTCTCGTCTAATTTCACACACCGTTTAAAATACACACGAGGACAAAAACTTTGATCGGTCTATTTAGCATAGTCACAATAAAAAATGCGTGAAATCCTGACGAACCCGATTTTACGTACCAATAAGTACTACTCGATTTTTATTTTTTGCTCAGCAACTATGAAAATCTCAGTACCTAAAATTTTTCTACAAATCCCTTACATATATCTGAATGCACACTAAAATTATTAGCCTAAAAAATAATGTGCTTCCCGAGAAAAAATTTGTTTTCCAACGATAAGCAAGAACCAACAAAATCTATTTTGTAAATGTTTTGCTCTCAGAATCGCCCCTTGTGCGGGGTAACAGGGATAAGGGTTGTAACATAAGGGAGGATAGCCCTGGACGATGCAGCGATGGTTCATCGAAGGGTTCACATGGTTACCAACGCTATGGGAGAGACGGAATGATGCACGCCGAGAATGACGAAGATCAAATTAATGACGGTGAGCCCGTCGTCAATCGTTCGGACGAGGCCGCCCGAAGACGAGAATTGGCACTGCGTCAGCACGCCTTCTTTCAGTTACGACTGCATATCAGAAGAGGTGCTAATCTGGTCGCGATGGATCGATGCGGTAAGAGTTCACGACATTTTTTCTCCTCATTTTCTTCTCTTTTTTTTCCTTTTCCATCCTTCCTCACTCAATGCCCCTCCACCTTCTTTTCCTACAAGCTCGTTCCCCGAGATCGTTCCCCAATGAATACAGGGACCACCAGCAGAATCTCAAGTGAACCCAATTACTTCTTTTGTCACTGCTGATTGCGATTATTTGTTCTTCGTGTGTTAATTGGTCCAATTAATATCGTGAATGGATTTTTGAATCTTTAAAGTCGCCCGTAGATCTAACTTCGGAAGGAAATGTCATTCGATGAATAAACGCAAGTAATCGAATTCTCGAATTTGCCGTTAATAAAATAATTGAATTCTTCCTGATTGTTTAATGATTATTTATAGATTATTTTGATATAAAAACAAAAGATATTTTACGCTATAAACAATTTTGGTTGCATCAGTGAAAAAAAACAATTTTACATTTTCACATTATTTGTATGAATCATCAACGTGACTTGGCAATGATGTAAACGATACACAGGAGCTAGCGATCCGTACGTGAAGATCAAGTGCGGGGGTCGTCTTCTTCACAAAACTCGTACGGTTCATCGCGAATTAAATCCCGTGTGGGACGAAAGCGTCACTCTGCCGATCGAGGATCCCTTTCAACCGCTCAATATCAAGGTAACGCATGGAAAATTACGCAGCAATCACACTAAATTCGTAATCAGCAACCTCGCAAATCTTGCGATATCAAGTTTCGTTAAAATCGACGATTTTTTTATTTTTACGTCGTTCATATTGCGCCCGCCATTTTGTTTACAAATGGGCCATTTTGTTTTAAAGACGGCCATATTAAGTTCGCCATTTTGAGTAACGAATTTGTGACCTTGAATTGAAAATGAGCGACTTTAAGAACATTCGAGTACCGATCAACAGATCGTAAATTTGTTGGATTTTCACATGGTTTGTTGTTTTAGATCGAGTATATTGTTTATGATAATTCCATAATTTGTTATTACGTTAAGGTCTTCGACTACGACTGGGGTCTCCAGGACGATTTTATGGGCGCGGCGCAACTCGACCTTGTCCAACTTGAACTTGGGCTTTCTCATGATGTCGTCCTCGAGCTGAAGGATCCAGGGAGGCCACGGCAACACCTGGGCGAGTTGTATCTGTCAGCGACATTATGGCCCCGCAATCAACAAGAGAAAGAACAGGTACATTTGTTATTTATCCATTTTACGATCGATCTTTGGCCGCATCGCTTTTCCATAGATCTGTTAGGCAGCAAAATTAGCGAGAGTTAGTCTTGAAAGCCCTCTGGGGGCTTTTTTGCCAGTCGGTAAGCTCTTTGAGCAGATTTTACGCATTTCCCTCGTCTAGAGCTTTATTTATATTTTCCCTTACAGCTATTTAAGTTTAGACAAAAATGCCCATTCATTTTTAAAAGCTTAACCGGCTATATAAACATTTTTTTTTTGCGGTGTTGAAAGATATTTTGAGCTTTCAGGTCGATACGAAATTTTTAAAAATTATTTAGGTCTGATTTAAAAGCATCTCAGGTTCCACAGTAATGTTGAGGTTTGTTCTACGAGTCTTTCAAATTCCGCGAACCCCTTAGTAAAGGTCCCAAAAGTGTTCTCAATTTAGGTATTTAGGTAACTAAGACATCAGATAGGTAACTAAGGCCCACTGTATGTGCAAGAAAATAAATAATTCTTATATTTTGCGATAAATAAACAATTTAAGAAAGAAAAACTCGGCTTTTATAAATAAACGTAATCATGACAAAAAATACGAATGATTTACGTGTCGATTAACCCTCGGAGATTTTTTTAGACTAGCTGATTAAGAAATTTAATGAAAAGGTCGAAAATAAAAAATGGTGGTTTCAATATGGTGGAAGGAAATGCAAAGTTGTTCGATTTGAATGAAACTCGGTACTCAAAAGGCTCATGATGTTGTCGATTACAAATCAAGCTTAAGACCTGAAGATTTCAAAATGGCGGATCAACATTTTAAGTTTGGTCTCGATTGTGCCTCTCCTCCATCGCTGGCTCAACATTTTGGGATTGTGCAATACGTCAATAACTGGCACGAGATCACAGAAAATTTCTGTATTCCATATTTGACCTTTTATCAATACACCCAACAACTTACCCCACCATTTCCTCACATTTTATTCAGCCTCTGCCCGGCCAAAAATTTGCCCCAGCACAATCAAAGGTCGTCCCACGGTCCACATTTCTTCCAAAATGTCTCAACTTTTTCCCAATAGTGTCCCCTGTTTGTACCCAACTCTGGATACTTTACCAAGTGTTTTCCCCAAAATGTATCAAGCGTTTGTCTAACTTGGGACACTTGTCGCTACCTCCCCAAAACTGTCCCAAGTTTTTCGCCAAGTGTTTATGGTTTCTTTAACGAGCTCTTTGATTTTTTCGAAGACCTCGAGATCGGTCTCATCCTTTTACAAAGTGCCCCGGGTCATCATTAAAAAATTCCTCTAATTTAATCATGGCAACCTGACTCGGCTTCGAGTGAAAAGAACGCGTGAAGAGCTCCTGTGCATATACAAATACTTTGAGATAACTCAAGGTCGGAAAACTATTTCCTTTTGTCCGATGCTCGTATTTTCCTCTTGGTGTCAAACGTACCGAGAGCTTTAAGCGCGTTAAGCACATTTCGCTCTACTTTCCCGCTCCAGGTTCTCGCCATACATGCAAGCCTTGGTCTCTTCTAACGCGTAGCCAGGTGGGTGCGGCTGACGACTTATCACAAGCTTCTTGGCACACATGCAAAAATACCGCTTTGACTTCGCGTTGGATAACGCGAAAGCCGTTTTCAAATGTTAAGCAATCGTTAGTGTCAACTTCTATGGGTAGGTGGATATACGAGTATATCAATGTCATAATTAATAATAATAATAATAACAATAATAATAATAATAATGACAATAAAAATAATAAAAATAAGAATAATAAGAATAAGATTTTGTGGACACCAACAACAACAGGGATGAAAGCAACTTACGTTAGGTAGTTAAGACTAACGCAAGAACGATCTGTAGAAAGTTTGTAAGAGGATTCTTATTGACATATACGTCCGTAGGATTCCCATAGTTTGCCGGCTAGACGCCGAGACTTGGATACAAAATGTGATAGAAATAATAATAATAATATCGGTTGTATATGGACACAGGATTCCGACTGTTAAAATTTCAAAAGTCGTGCAAGGTCTTTAAAAACAACTGAGAATGAAGTAGTAATACGTTAAAAAACACATTACTCCATTTATGAAAAAATGCTTCAATTCTATTAACACGATCCTCATCACGCCGGCCGTTCATCATACGACTATACGTAGATAGAAACCAAAATTACTGCATTTTACATTTAATTTAATTTTTTTTTAATCTTCTTAATTCCGCTTCGTACAAAGGACCAATTGCTATTCGACTCGGGTTTTAGACGGGTTCAGAGCCATTGACAGTCGTCTCTTGCAACCACTGACCTATCTACTCATACGGGTCCTCGCGAAGTCGCTCGTATATCTGCTCAGCAGTCGGTCACGCTGTACCAAGTGTTTCTTTGACTGGCTGTACTGGGGACATGTGTGAGCGACAGTATACGCAGCTCTGTGAGTGCCTATGTTACGAGGGATGTGACCAACACGCGACCACTATGGCATGCTGGTATATATATATATATAACCGTATGCATAGACCTATACGTCATGTTGGCATCGGCGCTTTAAATCGTCCACATGTATCATCATCCAGAGACGCAAAACACCGGGCTCGGCTTTTTCTTTTTCTTTTTCATTTCTGTCTCTCAGTTTCTGTCCTTCTATTTCTGTATCGTCGAGCCCGCATGTAGGCTCTGTTATCGGCTCCCATTCGTACGTAACGTCCTAGTTCATAACATCGAGCGTACATGTAGGTAGATGACAAAATATCGTTTCTACCTGTGTACATAATAATAATGATACCAGAGCAATATATCGCGATGCTTCGCGTAAAGAGCATCGGTCTCTATCTTTCGGGATATTGTACAAGAGGTATCCAGCTATGTGTCATTAATGGAGAGGATTAAAATGAAACGTACTCCGTGACCTATCGAAATTAATGAAAAATGTATAGGACAAAAATATCCTCGGTGATCTCTCGAATATTCGCGATACCTTGAAAGTGAGTACGGCGAAAGTTGGGAATTTCGATACTCGATTGGTGTGCCTAAGATGAGCAAGATCGCTTGACTCGTTCTCGAGATATTGTCATTTTTCTTTCGAAGGTCAACGTGCACGTAATCACGTATACGCGGGGATGCACGCACGCATGCGCGTACGCTCGCCGGCGCGGTTGCCGGCGCGTGCATACGCGCATGAGCACAAGGCCACCCAATTATTTCTTATTGCAAAGTTGTTCGCGCTTGAAATACTTCAAGCATTTTATCGTGAATGTTTCAATTTTATTTGTGGAAAGTAAGCTTCCATCATGGAGAATGAAAATGGATGTGGAAAAATATTAATAATAATTGTTTAGCGCTTTTTAAAATTATTTTCAATGAGTAAATCAACGAAGAAACGATGAATTTATCTAAAACGATTACGTGCATTCTATATATCCGTTGATCGACCTTAATATCAATGCTCGTCCATTATCTGGGTATTTGTATATATTAGTCATTGAGCGAGACACATACTATATAAACTAGAGACGAGATTACAACCGACTACGACGACACACCTCGTTGGAAAAGCCACACAACTTTCCGTGAGCGCGTTTAAATGTCTCTAGTGCTATCTATACCTGGTTCTAAAGTCTGCAGGCCTGTCAATAATATGAAGTATACTGTAGGCCAACGAGAAAGCGAATAAATGCTTTACATGTAAACATTTATATGGGTCGTTCTACCATAAATCACCGACTCCCTAGCACCATTTTTTTACTCTAGGATTTTCACATTTTATTCCCTGAGAAAAAAAATTGGGACGAAAATGGCAGCTGCCTTTTTTCCACTTGTAGTGGCTTGTTCCGATATTGGACACTGAGAAAATTTGATTTCTCCCGCATAACCACTTTATTTTCTTTCCCATGAAATTAACTCGTCTTGTGCATTAATTACTTATACAAACGATGTTATCAATGTACTTTTTTTAAATTGACAACAGAATCGGCGAACTTTTTTTACAAACGCGCGAAGCCTGTTTGAAGTTTGAATAGTAATTACGTTCGACAGGAATATTCGAATATTTCAGGAAATATTATTGGTAATAAATTTTTAATTGTTAAATCATCGTATAAACATATTTTTCTATTAAAGTTGAGCAATGGACGTGATCGTGAACGACTGTGAGTGGATGAGCGTGAGCCTGCGCGCGCAGTTGCGCCTACGCAGATACGCGAACATGTATGCGCGTGCGCCTGTGCACATGTGCGCGCGAATTCTCACTTAGGAGATGAATGGGGGGGGGGATATCGGCAGGATATATTGACGTAGCGAACAAATCAGAGTCTGCCATTCGACAGAGTAATTACAACTTTTTATTGGATTTTGTCTCGTTTTCGTCTCGTTTCTTTTATCCGGTAATCCTCGCCCCTCTCGTCGTCCTCTCGCTCTTGATACCAACAATTCCATTCATCGATTTCATTCAATTCATTAGCTCAAACTCCATTCTGCACAGTGTATTTTTGTACATTTTTTACGTTTTTTTTTGTTCGATCACTTCGGACGAGAAATAAATTTTCTACGATATAATTTCGAACAAAAAAAATAATTGTCTTTATTATTAACAGTTTTCATTGTCTATATAATTTTTATTATATATGTTTTTTTCTTTATTGAACAATATTTGAATCCGTTGAAAAAATCGAGTGAGCGAAAACATGCAAATAAAAATGATTTTTCTCGAGTTTTTTATCTTCATTATTTTTCATCTTGTAAATGACTCACATGAAATTCGAGTGGTCAGCCGGTGACGAAATTTTTCAATGTATATATGTAAAAGTTGGCGCTATCTTATTCATCGTTAATCGGTTTACACAGCTGTTACTATTCGCCACTTTCCGCAAATACGTTCGATCTTTTACTCTCGGACTTGCGCGTTTCCAATAACTTCCCATTCCCAAGAGTACAAAAATAGAATACTAGCTAAATTTTAGTTACTTCATTTTTCATTATGTGGGACCAGTGAATGGGAGAGGAACCATGAAATACATTACGATAAAACAATGAGCACGATAAATCACATTAAAAATGAGTTATCGATTAAGCCATTATTACTCGGTTAATTAATTGATTCGGTAATTATCACCAATCTACTTTTTAAACAACGTTTTACCTTCTTTTAATTTTTACCAATTAATTTGTGATAATTAAATGTGTCGACGAGCATTATTTACAACTTTTTACTTTTTACATTTTTTGATTAACAAAGTTTTGTATTGAGTAACTTTTCGCACTGAGCGGTTGATAACGTACGTGTTTTTGTCGCACTTAGCGCGAATGCTCGAATGGTCTTTCACCGAGGACACCGGCGGTTATCGCTATCGTCGAATCGGTTGAAAAGGGAGGAAATTTTAATTCCGGTCAGAGAGTCTCGGTGTTATCAGTCATTCGACGAACGTCACCGGAAAGCGTTCAAGCGCCTCTAAATTCTGCCCGGTTCGTGTCGAGTTTTTCAATTTTATTGATTTTTCTAAATCGAACTTCCAACTTCCTTCTCTTCGATAAATCGGATTTTAATCGATTTATTTTTATTAGTAATCAATGAATTGACTAGGTAGGTGCAGCGATTATGAACATGGGCAAAGTAATTTGAAAATTAATTATCGAATGAGTCTTTTTCTGAATTTTTCTCGATTAGCAGTAATCACGATATTGGTAGATAATTACGAAGTAATCAAATAACAATTCGATCAGAATCGACCCATCTTGCGACATCAAAAATAGATATAAAAAATCGGTAATGAAATGGGCAGATCGATTATCGACTGTGTCGTTGTCCAATTTTCGTTGGTAACGAGTCTGTCGTATTAGTCGATAACTCATAACTCATACTGATGAAATGAAAATTCAGTCTCAGTGTGTAGGCACTGACAAAAAATCGTTAAAAATCGTCGATAAAGACATCTCCCAATTTATAATTGAATTTATGAGCCCTGTAATGAACCTGTCGCGACGTCAGTCGATAATTTCAAATGTTCAAGGCCAAAACATTAAACTAAACTCGAGCCGTATGAAAATTAGAAGAATAATTACAAAAATCGATAAAAATTTTACAAATTTTGATATTTTACAAATTATCCGAGCTGAGTCTATCGGTAACGTATCTTGACGATGTCAATAAAACATTTATATCCTCAAAATGAAAAAAATTCATCCTCGTTTAAGTCATCCGTAATATCATAAAATCGGCAAATAAATCTGCAGATCGGTTATCGATCGAGTATTTTCCTGATCTCTGTCGGTAACAAGATCCTCTTCTTATCGATGCCAACTTTATATCTTCTAAAAAACATTCGAAAATTAATAGATCGGTACGACGAAGTTCACTCGGTAAATATTCTTTTACTCTTTTAGCGAAAAAAAACAAAAGTTTATTTTGCAAACAAAAATTCCAGAACTATTTACGCCTTAATTCTAAAAAAATAAGGTATTCGAAGTTTGTTGCGACACGCTCGTTATATACACAACCCAAGTTGACACGTATCGAGCAACATTACCTATAACAGAATATGACGACATCGTCACGTTGTGGTCATGGCTGTAATATGAATAGTCATAAAGCCAGTCATATACAGGGTGTCAGGTAACTACCCGGTCATGGAAAATACCTAGGTAGTTAGCGTCGGTACGATCAACACGATTTTTTAAAAAATAATTTTGCGACGAAAATTTAAAGTACGCGTATTCCGACCAAATTTTTGTTAAACATCGAATTTTCTTTTCCCACAAAATCGCAAACGCTTTTTAATTACAGTTTGTATTACCGACCGTCGGTATTTCGACGCACTTAAAGACCGCTATTCGTGACCTTCCGCGCGTACTTGGGTAATCCCCCTCCCAGTCTCGTCTTCTTGGCAAGAGAGGGAGAGGATCCCCGAGCACTCTGATTCTTTGTTTCTTATCGAAACGAGACGGCAAAGTTCTCCGGCTTGGCTCGACGCTCGCCGGTTGTGCGCGTTGGATCATTGCGTAGCGAATCGCGAGTCTCCTCGTTCGCCAGGCAATGCCGCCACACAGCGTTTCTCGTATTAATTCGGCGGAGTAAAAAAAAATCGTCTCGAGTGTTCAAACACGTCGAAGCGTAACGTGTGTGATCAACTGAAATTTACGAGTGCAAGATAAATTGGTCCAGCTTGGTGCGTGTCTGTGCAAGATTTTTAATTATTCCTCGCCTTCTGCAAATTAATCAAAGTGCGCGACAGTTGTCGGATCTGTATAAGTCCGTACGCTAACAAGCAAAAGAAACGACGAATTTTTCATCAAATTTTAATTATTAAACTTCCGGATATTTTTGTAAATGAAACGAAGAAATAATGTTGCTTGGATTTATATACGAAATTATTGTTCAAAATGGACCGGTCCGATCTTCAGATCGTAAAAATGGCATAATCTTTTTTTCCCAGAAATAAATTGTCGCGTATTCGCGTGCAACGTATGACATAAAGGAGGCTTGGAAACGACAGCTCCGTATGTAGTTGCATTATTTATATCGGTCGTTTGATTTTCTTTTTCGATCTTTATGTAAATGTTGCCTTCGCTCAAAATTTTAAAAGTTAACTTTTTTTTGTTTTATCGAAATTTCGTTCGTCATTACTATTTTGAATAAAAGCACAGTTTTTTTTAAATTTTCTTTAAGAAGAAACTATCGATCGGTAAGGAGAAAGATTCATACCCGAAATGAAAATAAATTTTGAAAAAGTTAAGAAAATTTTCAAATGCGCGTGAAAATTATTTTGTTTATAACAATTAATGAATGAATTGATTAATACGATAAATTAGAAACAATTTTTGATCGTTTGACTTGGACGATTTTTCGAAACGCTTGAGATCCTTCCGTTTATTTTCGGTGATTTTCAAAGTTCTCGCACAAAGAGCATTCTTTGAGTCTACCGGTGGCGGTTTAAAAATACTACGAGTGGTCCTGTATTGGTCAGGTGGGAGCAAAGTTACGATAACTTGAAATATTTTTTCGATGCGTTTACGTGTTTTTCGATCGATAACAAAAATAAATCGGAAATTTCTTTGTGGAATTCCTACGTCGTTTTCACTTACGAGAACAAGTTTGAAACTGCTGTTCACCCGAGAACTTTTCTGTCGTTATTTTTACGAATTTTCTTTTATTCTTGAAACCGAAATAAAAAGCATATTTTAAAAACGCACAAATGTATATTAAAACGAAAATCATGTTCGATTCTGAATCAATTATAAAATAATTAAATTTTTACAATTTAAAATAATTTCTAACATTATTGAAAATTATTAACGATCGTTACATTAATAATTTTTTAAATTGCACTCAATCAATCGAAAAATCATTTAGAAAAGAGTTCCACTTTCTTTGATCGAAAATTACGATGTTTTCTTATCGTCGCGAAGTTTGTAAATCTTGTACGCATACACAGCTTGTCGCGCCTTAAGGAACGCAGATAGAGCGAAAAGAAAATTCCTACGTCGTATTAAGATATTCATAACAATAAGTAAAAATTTGTCTATAAAAATGTCGTTACTCTTCCGAAACAGCGTACGGATTAATCCTCAAATAGTGTTCTCTGGACATGAGGCATAATCAGCGATGATATAACTGTGTGAGTCGTGTATCGATGAAAAAAAGTGGCACACCCATTTCGAGGAAACTAGAAGGGACACGACCTCGCCATAGGAAGCAGTTAATTACCGAGGTAGACTTGTTATTATTGGTAATATAAACACCGAACAGTGCGAGCTCCCCCTTCCGCACGGCAAGAGCGGCCACGTGGACGCAACGAGTACCGGCAACAAAACAGCTCGGTTACTGGGCGACGCTGGGACGGCGCCCCGGACTAGTGTGAAGTGATATTCGCTAAACTCCAATGCCGGACGACGCGGAAAGAGTGAAGGAAGGTGCGGAAACGGAAAAACAGGCGAAATTAGGAAACGAGGTTAGAAATAACGTCGAGAATGCGACGGGGAATCCCCGCAATGTGGCATCGAATATCGTAGACGACGAACATGGGAATCCCCCGAGTATGTCTTCGAGCAAGGAGAGTGACTCCGTGGAAGACGACGGGAAAGCGGCCACCGTTGGAACTAAAAACGGCGCTGTCGTCGAGGACGGAGAGAACGCGGGAAATACGAAAGATCGCACCGAAAGTAAAGGATTTGAAAAGAATTCCGAGAAACGTGACGAGAAACATTCTCCTCGACAAAGGACGAAGGAGAGAAAGAAGGAAAACACGATTCCAGATAAGGACTTAATGGCGGTTAGATACGTCAAAATGCGAAATAAGAAACCAGCGGATGGTGACGAATCTGAAGATAGTGTAGACAAAACGGATGGGGAAGAACTGACCAGAATGAAGGAAAAGGTTTTAGAAGGTGTTTTGGGCGTCAAAGCGGAGAGACCGGAGGGTGAAAGGTGGGTCAAGGTGGACGTCGGAGAAGTGGAGAGTAGTACGGAGATTGCGAAACGACTAGATGCGGTTGAGAAAATCGCGAGGATGAACGAAGGGACGGTGGATAAACCTGACGATTTCGAAGACAAGTTTGCGGGTGGTAATATTGAAGAAAAGGATGCGAGGGTCGAGACACCGAGTGAAAAAATAGCCAACGATAAAATTACGTCAAGACTGACGAGGACGCAAAATTTGGTTAGGAAAGATTGCATCACGCTCGCACGGGAAATTCGAGCTCGACGGAAGGCGAAAAGCGCGGCTTTCAAATATTCCTTAGAGCGTCGAGTCGAGAGCGTGGAGAGAATACTCGAAGATCGAGTAGAGAAAATTCTCGAAGAAACGGCTGACAAACATCCGTGGTTGCAGCCGATCGAGACATGGCTGGTCGACCGGTACAAATCGGCAAGATCGTCGAGTTCGAGAAATGTTAAAAAAATTGCTCACTCCCCAGGCCCGAGTCGAGTGAGTTCCGAAAGTGAATCGGACAAAGGTTCGGAGATAGGAAAGCCAAAGGCGGATGACGTGCTAGTGAGAGAGACGGAAGATACCGACGGCGGAGAGATATTCATAGAGGCTGTGAAAAAGTTATCCAAGGATGAGACGAAAAAGGATGAGAGTGCACCGCACGCGAGTGGATCGAAAGATTCGGTGGAATTTTCGCCCGATTTATCGAAAGTACGAGGTACGGGTAAGATCAACATCGAAGAGAACAAGGAAGAAAAAACAGGAAGAGGGAAAAAGGAAAAAGTTGGGGGACACCACGATTTGTTGGACAAACTTCGGGGTGGTTTCATGGAAAAGGTCGAGGACGTTCAGAGGGTATAAGGACATCGATATATACATATACATATTACGCACCTTTTTTTAGAAAGATTAGTGCTCGTAGAGTTGCTTTGACGAGCTTTATTGTGGACGTCCGCATGAACAGGGTCGAGTATCACTTTTTCGAAATATAATAATGCGTAAGCGTATTACGCTATACGAATATACGAATCTAATTGTAAGCTAATATACGAATCTAAGCGTATAACCGGTTTAGATTCGTAACAACAACCTGAATCAAAGGGCCGCGTTAGCCGAAAGACGATGGCGCCATTCTGAACTTACAGAATTTTATGAAAGTTAAAGGTTAGGGTTGTGGCAAGTTCTGACCGCTTCGAAAACGCGATTTGAAAATTCTCCGGCATAGCGCGGCCGATCGTGAGGAAATTTGGCTTAACGAACGCAGAATTATGGCAAAAAGTTTGGCTAACATTTTGGTAAACATTACACTTTCACTTAGAAATATACAGCGATCATGCTCAAGCAAAATCAAGGGCATTTCACAAATAAAAACAAAATAATAATGAGAAATTGTAGTCATCGACGAAAAATAAAAAAGCCAATCAAAAATTTCAGTAACATTTGAATTGCGTTTGATGCAACCGAAGTTATAGAATCGGTTTTCGGGTCAAAAGTTATTCGATCGGTTTAACTTTAGCTCGAATAACCGACATATTCCAGCGACTGGGATCGACAAAGTGGACGCTCTTCATGTGGTCGTCTACAAGTATATTTAGGTCTGCCTATATTAAACGTATCAAATATACGGAAGATATTTAAACAATGGTATATGTCGAACATATTGAAGCCTAGTGTTAAATCATACGTTCAACTGTGTTTCGCAGTTTCTATATTATCGAAGTGACCGTAATCTTTGATGTATCGGTTTTGAAACAAAGGAACGTGATAATGCAGCTATCGCGGTTGAAATCAAATTTGTCACGATCAATGCGATGCAATCAAGCTCAATAATAAATAGATATTTCCCTGCACGACACATTGCCTCATTTCTCGCTGACACTGTACCGTTACGTGTTAAGTTAATTCGCAGTGTTACCTGCACAGTATTTTCAGCGAACGAGTCGTCTCGCCGATGTTAACAGAAAGCTCAAGTCGCAGATATGGAGCTCCGTCGTCACTATCGTACTGGTCGAGGCGAAGAATCTTTTACCCATGGACATCGATGGACTTTCAGATCCCTACGTTAAATTTAGGTTTGTCACTAGCTCGTTGTTAACTTATTATTCCCCAACGATATTTCGCACCAAAATTCTATGTATTGAATAGATTGTACTTTTGATTGAACTCCATCATGCAAATTTTTACCAAGTGGATAATCAGTGATTGATGAACACTCAGGAACACTAGAAAGGTTCAGGATCACTGGGTGCATTAACGGAACACTTACAGGCACTTGTAGGATTCTTAAAGACACTCAAAACACTTATAGAACAGCTGCAGGGATTCGCAGTACTCATTAACCACTTACAGGCAGATGATGCACTTATAGCCGTTTTACAAAGGATCGTAGCTCTGATGGAGCTTTTGTAGGCATTGGCAAACACTTAAAAAACTTTGACGGCCACTCGCAGCTTTCTTATAGAACTTTTACAAGATTTTGCAGCACTTATAGAATACTTATAGGCGCTTAACACACTTATAGAACTTTTGAGCAAAGTTACGAAGTGTTTATAGAACACTTATAGGTACTCGCCACGTACAGGCACTCACAGCACTTGTAGTATTTTACAGGCCCTTAAAAGCACTTATACGATTTTTACAAGACCTCGCACACTTAAAGGCGGTAGTCCGACGTGCCGAACCGTAAGATTCTTGCCAATGAACAACGATTATTAACAATTATCAGTTTATAATATTTTGCTTCTTCATATACCGCAAGGTTGGGCACGGAAAAGTACAAATCGAAAGTTGTGAACAAGACTCTGAGTCCAGTCTGGCTGGAACAGTTTGACCTACACCTCTACGAGGATCCCTATCTTGGACAGGAACTGGAAGTTACGGTTTGGGACCGTGACAAGAGCCATCAGGATGATCTAATGGGCAGAACGACGATAGACCTGGCGAGTATGGAACGCGAAACGACTTATCGATTGTGGCGTGATCTCGAGGATGGTGCCGGCCAGATATTTCTTTTACTAACGATCAGTGGAACAACGGCCAGCGAGACTATAAGCGACCTTGCAGCCCATGAGGAAACACCACAGGAAAGGGCTCGTCTTTTTCAGAAATATGCATTAATGAACACCTTGCAGAGACCAAAGGACGTTGGTCATCTAACGGTTAAGGTAAGAAAAAAGTGTATTTCATGGTACCTCTATTGTCGATGTAATAGTTGACTGCGTTGAGCATTGGAGACTTTTACCAACGGACATATGTACTTATTGACGCTTACAAGCCATCACATACATTAACGAGCACTCAGGAAGATTTACGAACTTTTGTAGCTAGCGACCCACAGATACTCATGACAACTCATCGCCACTTATGAGCACTTATAAACCGCAACTGGCATTTATATGTGTTCATAAACATTCATGGATATTTGCTGACATTTATATTTATTTAACGACACTTACTTAACTCAGAGGCACTAAATAATACTTATCATCACTTAGTTGCATTCAAAACTTGCAGACACTTAAGATGATTAGAAACACGCACAATCGGCGAAACTTAATAGCACTTACTATCACTTCTTCGCAGAATCTTCGTATCGAAAAATTGCCATTTTCAAACTTTTGCCACTTGTAGGAGATTCGAATATACGGTAACTCACAAACACTTAAGTTGAACCGATATTCAATATATATTTTCTGCACATTTTAGCCGTCTCGAAATCGCTGGAAAAAATTGTAAATAGAATAGACATTCCTATGTTATATTGGAATCCAGTAAATACAAATTAATGTTTCATATCCAATCATAAAGGATGTCACGATCGAAATTGAAATTTGTCGATGTTTTCCAAGGTGTATCGTGCTCAGGGTCTCGCTGCAGCTGATTTAGGAGGTAAAAGTGATCCATTCTGCGTTCTAGAGCTAGTAAATGCAAGGCTTCAGACTCAGACCGAGTACAAGACTCTAGCGCCAAATTGGCAAAAGATTTTCACATTGTGAGTATACAAATTAATTCCAAACAACATTTCCAAAATAGGAAAATAATTATATATGAGATTGCCTATAATGCGTTGATCCTGTAATCTTAACCCTTTCCGATTCAAGCAAAACTTCGGTCATTCTATTGTGCGAGCATAAAAATAATTTTTAATTCTTCAAATACTTTTTGCAGTATTGTTTTTTGAAGGTAATTTAAAAAAAATTAGTATCGTTTTCGCTCTAATCTTAAATGGATCGAATGCTCGGATAATAAAAAAACGAGCAGGCATCTCCGGTATATGAGTTATTAATGATAACAAAAGTAATAATAATTAGTTCAAAAAATTAATGAAATATAAATGTTTCTAATCATTTGCGTTGTTTTGTTTCATGCTTTTCTTATCAGCAACGTGAAGGACATAAATTCGGTACTAGAGGTGACGGTATACGACGAGGATCGCGATCACAAGGTCGAATTTCTCGGACGGGTCGCGATACCTTTGTTGCGTATACGAAACGCTGAGAAACGCTGGTACGCTTTGAAGGACAAAAAATTGCGCGGTCGAGCGAAGGGAAATTCACCGCAGATATTGCTCGAGCTTATCGTAGTCTGGAACGTGCTCAGGGCTTGCGCTAGAACTTTGAATCCCAAAGAGGCAAAGTACATGGAACCGGAAGTAAAGTTCAAGCGTCAAGTTTTTCTGAGAAACGTTCTCAGGCTCAAGGCCGTGATTGTTTTCTTCATCGACATGGGGAAATACATCCAAAGCTGCTGGGAATGGGAGAGCAAGACGCGAAGTATCGTCGCTCTCGTGTTTTTCGTTCTTCTATGCTACTACTTCGAGCCTTGGATGCTTCCCACCGTCGCGTTTCTCATTCTATTCAAATATTGCATGGTGAGCCGGTCTTGCGAGAAGAAACAAATTTATATCAAGACGACGAATCGATCCTGATCGAATCGGATCTTATTTAGTTCCTACGTCTTGATTTTATCTGATTTCATCTTAACTGACCTCATCTGACTTTATCTCACCTGAATTAATTGCATCTCAATTGACGTCATCTAATTTCATTTGACCTCATCTGATGACACCTGACCTCATCTAATTTGATCTGATTTCATCCGACGTCATTCGATAGTAACTAACCTTATCCGATTTCATTTGATTTCGTTTGATTTCATTTGATTTCATTTGATTTCGTTTGATTTCATTTGATTTTATTTGATTTCGTTTGATTTCATTTGATTTTATTTGATTTCGTTTGATTTCATTTGATTTCGTTTGATTTCATTTGATTTCATTTGATTTCATTTGATTTCATTTGATTTCATTTGATTTCATTTGATTTCATTTGATTTCATTTGATTTCATTTGATTTCATTTGATTTCATTTGATTTCATTTGATTTTACTTGATTTCATTTGATTTCATTTAATTTCATTTGATTTCATTTGATTTCATTTGATTTCATTTGATTTCATTTGATTTCATTTGATTTCATTTGATTTCATTTGATTTCATTTGATTTCATTTGATTTCATTTGATTTCATTTGGGTTATTCGATTTCATTTTATTTTATTTTCATTTCATTTCATCTGATTACACTTGATTTTATTTTATTCCATCTGATTACATTTGATTTTATTTGATTCCATTTGATTTCATCTGATTCTCTATGACCTCAGAGAACCTCACATGATCTCTCATTGCCCTCATCAGTTCCCATCTGACCTTGGACTTGGTTGGATTGCATCTTACCTACCTCATAATATTCTCTACCTCATACACTATAACCATCCACTTCTTTGACTCTTTCGCCACCCCCTGCCCTTTCATCACAGTTTTTGTAATTTTATTTATTCGTCAGGTTGCAATGCTGACGGGTGGCGCGTTGTCCAGTTCCTATCATCGCAGTCCTTCGGTCGGTCAACTTCACGACGCCGCGGATGGTGTGTCCGACGATGGTCCCATAACTCCTGGGGACGATGACGACGATGAGGATGATAAAGATAAAGTAAATAAAAATTGTCATAAAATTTCATCGTGTAAAAAACGTTTCGCAATAACCCATCTATTTTTGTTTCATCAGGAAGAAAAGAAAAGCCTGAAGGAACGTCTGCAGGCGATTCAAGAAGTAACTCAAACAGTTCAAAACTCCATAGGCTACATAGCCAGTCTCTGCGAGAGAATAAAAAATTTATTCAATTTTACCGTACCTTATCTGAGCTATTTGGCGATGGTACTGACCGTTATCGGTGTCGTAGTTCTTTATCTAATCCCCATGAGATACCTCATACTCGCCTGGGGCGTGAACAAATTCTTGAGAAAACTTTTGAGGCCTCACTCCGTTCCCAACAACGAGGTTCTCGATCTTATATCAAGGGTGCCCGATGACGAGGATCTACTAAGCTACAGGTGATTTAAAAAACTGATCACAAATTAACTTTATTCAAAGGATCGTACGGGCTGGTTGCTCTTACGTCCGGTTTTATAACCATAGCAAAATGGTGACGTATAATACTCAAGATGACGGATTAAATACAGCGGACAAAAACATAAAAAAAACTGTTCAAATTTAAAAGTAAATTCAAAATGGCGGATTCAAGCTGGTCAATCGTAAACTAAACGGAGTTTGAATTAAAATTAAAATTGATTGACAAGAATTTTCGAGCTCGCCATTTGTAAATTCCACGTTAGAAATTCGCAAATCATGGATGGCAAATGAAAACGATCCGTTTTTCAGAAATATTTGAAAACTCAGCCCTGATAATATTTGTGTACGTTATTTTCAGAGAGTTGAAACCCGTGCCGACCGCGGATTGTGAGAGGGGTGGCACATCCACGGCGAGCACGTCCTCAGGAGTGATAAATACGCGACGGGATCACAGAAAAAAGCACAAACCCGCGTAACGACTTGTTCCGCGGCCAGCCGAAATAACGGCCGGTCCGCCGGCGTCGTCGGTCGCCTCCGGTAATAACATCCTCAAGACGGTCCTGCTGCGAGGAAAATTCATTTCGACGCTTAATAGGCGAAAGGCATCCACGGAGGCCCGGGACGAGGGCGTCAAAGACTGATTAAAAAAATTAATAATAATAAAAATACAAAAAAATAAAGAAAACAAAAGAAGAAAGGACAAAAAGAAACCGATACAAATAAAACGATGCCGCGATTCCGGGAGATCGACCTTCGCGTTAGAAGCGCTTCGTTCATTCCGCGTAAAAAAGAAAATCGAGACGAAACTAGTAACATTTTTCCGTTGTTGCATTTAACACAATTTTCAATGAGTTTGAATAGTTAAATTGAAAAAGAAGAAATGACGAATAATTCGGCGAAATCGAAATGCGTCTAGTCTTTAGTCAGGGTAAGACAGCCGAAGTGAGTACATGAAAAAAAGAAGAAAAAAAAAGAAAAATAAACTGTGATGGATTAACTAACAATTGTAAAAATGGACGCGTGTTATTAATAAAACAAACAAAACGGTCGAAAAATTTAAGAATATATATGTATAAAAAAACAAGGATAAAGATCGAAATGGTAAACTTATTCGAGCGAAAAGAGCTCGTCGATAAGAGTCGCCAGTTTTTATAGATAGATCGATTAAAAGCTTATAGTTATGTATTATAAAATAAAAATTAACATTATATAGATATATAGTATATTGTATTATTGAAATATTAATGTAATCGGAATGAATTTCGAGTGCGTGAAGATCGAGCGGAGTCAAAAAAAAAAGAGAAACAAATTTAGAAATTGCGTCCATCGTTCTCCTAGACCTCGCGTGTACATTTCCATTCGAAAGAGTAAACAACAATCGAAATATACGCGATATAGAGGCGAAACAAAAGTCGAACGAGATATCATTTGATCGAATGCGATATTACGCGATAAATGCGAAAGGGATGATGCGTATGAGTAATGTTAATAAATAAATTACAAATGATATATTTACATACGTCGCGGCGCCGTGCGGACCGTCGTCGAATTACGCGATGCAAACTATTAATAATATTGTGACAACATTTCTTATTGTTATTATCATTAATATTATTATTATTATTATTGTTACGATCATTCATAAAAATTTTATATTCATCGATATTGTTATCATTAATTACAGAATATTTATCGATGTATCGGTCTTGGAGAGGACGGACCATTGTAAATTTTTAAGCCGCTGATTACCAACAAACTTCAGCCACTTTTCACAACGAGTGATCGACTGATGTTTATGAGCGTATAACTCGATAATTAATCATCTGGCTATATTTTTACTCGAGATACTTTCTCTTAATCGAAAAATTTTCTGCACAAAAGATTATAGCGATCTTGTTTCTAAACACGACCGTTTTTGAAAAAATCGATCGTTTTTCTGCGAAGCGGAGCATTTTTACCGTTGACGCGAGAATATTCTCGAAAACGGCAATGACTACGGATAACATGCATTATAAATTTTTTGTAGAGAATTTAACGTTCTATAGAAAAGTTATGAATAAAAAGTATCGTCGGAAAAGTCGTTATCGAGTTACGAGACTTGCAAACATTTTGTGTATTTTTTTTGTAAGAATTCTGATATTTCCAGTCAACGGCTCAAAATCTACAAAGTTTATTAAGATTCACCCACGGGCCTGCCATAGAAGGTTGGTCCACTCCAGGACGATATTAAAAGAAAAACAGAAAAACAGAATTTTTCGCACGATCTATCCATCGTTCGAATTTTTACGTATTGTATTCGAACGGCGAGATAATCTATTTCTTCCTTGTGACGCTTTTATCGCTAGCTTCCTTATCTTCAACGAACTTTTTATGAATTACTACAATTATTATACTATACTAAATTATATCTGTCGAATGAGAAGCCTGACATGTTGCGAATTATCATGTCGATCTAATATTCGTCTTCAATTGACACAAAACACAAAACACACAACACACAAGATTTGTGTTCGTACCGGGTATGAGCACCATACAAAAAAAAAGAAATCATTAGAAATGATTTTGTTACAAAAAAAGTGAGTAGTGATTTTATGAAAAAATCTGACCAGTCGAGAAGAAAAACGAAGCAAAGTTTACTTACCAGATTTACATTTGAGCGAGAGAATAATTATTTTCAAAAAATTGTTATTTTTTGGGTCAGAAGTAAAAAAAAAGAAAGAAAAAAGGGGTTGGATTTAGTCACAGAAACAAAGCTATAGATTGTGTACGACACCCACCCTTCCTATCGTACGCCCGAGACTACTCGAAGGTGTCTATCTTTTTTCTACGTCTTTTTCTACTCTTCCATTTTTGTAAATCCCTTATTATACCCCACCCTTTCTCCACTTTTTCCTAGACAATTATAAAACAGGCATCGAATATAAACTAATTATTTTATTTATATTAGGTGTGCCGGATTTGGATGAAAAAATTGTTTCCGGAAGATGGGATTGATTAAATTTATTGATTAATTAAATCACACAAAAACATTAAGTTCCTTTATCCATCTTTCCACGAATCCGACACGATTTGCGATCGGATGATTATTTTTGATAGAGCGAAGATGTGAAATGTCGATAAATGCAAGAAAACAAAAAAAACTTTTTCCTTATCAATTTTATAACGATTGTATGGATTTCCAATAATCAATCGGCGTTATATCGACTTATAACGACTAATTCTACAAATCGATACTTTATTTCAAAACGATAATGTTAATGACAAGTCGATCCATTTATTTATTTTTTAATCGGGTCGAACGCGATCGAGGAACGAAAAGTTTTCTAATCTGAAATACCCGATTCAGACTCGAATAATATTCAACAAATGATTTTCCGAATAATTGCATTTATTCTTGTTATACGCAGATGTATTCATTAGCTCCGAAAACAAAAATATACACAAATATATATCCCGGCACGAAAAAAAAGAATGGAAAAATATGAAAAGACAAACGACACGTACACAAAACAAGCACGACAAACTACTTCACGATATTCAGCAGCGCGGAATCTCGAAACCAAAAAAACAATACCGCGATAATAATCATTGATCATTAATCATGATAAAGAAAGTGCGAATGACAAAGGACTACGATTTCTGTCGCTACGATAATGTATCGTGTGAAACGAAAAAAGACAAACGAGAAAAATATGAAAAGAAAAAAAACGGAACACCGAGCCTTGTTATACTAATGCTAATTCTACTGTTTCCAGTTTCTTCGTGTCTCTTCGATTATCGCGTCTCGTTTTTTCGACGATGACGAATGTTTTATGAAAACGAGAGAAAAAATGTAAAAAAAAGAAAACAGCAAAAAAAAAACGAAAAACAACACAATATCCCGCGTATCAGCGTTATAAACATTTTTTTAGTCGCTATACCATGAAATTTCGTGCGTTCTTTGTATATTATTCGTGATCGAGAATGAACAAAAAAAACAAAGAAAACAAAAATTATAATCGATGCAGAATTTTAATTGTTGTGATTAAAGTAAATAAAACGAGGCTTTTAATACCCGAAATATATTTTTTGTATCGTGTTACGAAATATGATGATTCAACCCACTATCGATCCCTATGTAATAAAATTTGACGAATTCACTTTCCACAGCCAATATTTAAAAACATTAACGTCGATCGATAATCAACCGATGATAGCTTAAGATTATTATTTTATATTTATATTCATATATTTATTCGAATCAATGATTTTATTGTAATTAGTACTGTCAATTACATAATAATATTAGGAATGCTATTAGTAATGGTAATGCTAATGGTAATAGTAGGATAGAAAGTGATTTTTTTTATTTGAATAATAATACGAATGGTAATAATCTTTTTTACGCACGTTCTCCAAATCCACGAAGACTCATTTGAATTCTTCCCGCGGTAAGTACTACATACGAAAAGTGACGACAAAAAAACGGGAGGCTCGAGAGTGAAAGTATAGAGACATTACTGACTGTGAGAGAAAGAGAGAGAGAGAGAGAGAAAAAAAGACGCGACCAGGGTCTCAAGTCCGTGAAATAATTGTGACCGCGGTTACACACGTATTATAGTTAACCCGTTACTTCTTTTCTTTCTGTTAGGTCCTTCAACGCGTTTGTAATACAAAAGAGAAGACTCGCTGAGGCGATCAACGTGCGAAAGAGGACTCTGCTTGTCCTTGTCTGTTTGATTGTCTACGGTCGTTCGCACGATGAACCCACCACACGTGTACCAGAATCCCATTAGCTTCACTTTTTTTTCTTCCATTAGCTTCTTTTCGTTGTATGTAAAACAAGCCTGTCACAACAAAAAGAACCGTGGATGCGACGAGAATACATGATTTGGGGACTCTTTTCGTTTTCGATCGAGACGAATCATAAGCTCGTTATTCGTTCGCGAAATAAAAATTAGGATATAATGCTGGCCTAGAATTAGAATAAACAAAAAAAAATTTTTTATACCTTTGAATCTGAGGGATACGCGAAGATAGTCTTTATAACAGAAAGAAGAGTGTTTGAGAACCTGTTTCGTGAGTCGAGCAGTGGCGCTCCGTGGCGCGTCCTAAAAACCCGCGAAAATTTTGAATGTGTTTTTTCCGTACTCACGTTTTTCAAACTAGTTTGAAAGATAATTTGAACGGATCATCATCGATTCGTTCGAAATTTTAATCTTAGGTTTAAAATCGCATAGGAGTACGTCCGGATTTTACTGTTCATTAAAAATTTTCTTCGTTGTAAATGTTTTCTTATAAAATGAGTTCATTGAGAATGAAGCTTTTCCCAAAAACGTGCACCATTTTTGCTAAAGAACGATATTTAAAATTTTTCGTGCGCACTATAGCAATTCGTACATAAATTTCATAATTGTTTTTTATTTAGAAAGTATATCCCTGGACCAATGTCCTTTTGGGAAAGGGTATTCGCAACAAGGATGTTTAGAATGCATATTCTTGGAACGAGGTCCTTTCAGATAAGGATTTTCGAAACAAGCATGTGGCAAATCCACTCGTTGAATTTTCAAATCCATTCTCAACGTCCCAATTTTTTCGCAACATGTGAGATCGAAATAATTCGAAATATGAAACTCAAATATTGTTAATTACTTTCAAGTCCTTATTCTTTAATTATCTCAACGTCTCGGTAATTATTAAAAAAGAAGATAAAGTATCAACGAGTACTTTTGTTTTCAAGAAAAGGAACCAACTGGTGAGAAAGAGGGGTGGGGCTTTGATGGAGATGCACCTGGAGCCACCGATATCTGTTGTCGGTAGGATGTCCTAGACCTCGCTTGAAGGTGAAAGTATAAGGCCATGTCAATCGTAGCCTCGGGTTGGACAGCTAAGTGGACGACTAAACTCTCCTGAATTCTTTTCATACCCATAAACAGTTATTTTATTTTTATCTTTCGTTCTTTCTCTTTCTCTGTCTCTAACTCTCCTTCCTTCCACTTTTCTCTCTTTCAGTTTCTCTCTCTTGTCCTATCTCTCATTAAATGTTGTGCACTCACGTCGATAGGTGCGAGAGCCGATTTGCTCGCTCGTGACAGCGAGCTCTTGAATTCCTCGAGATTCTCGACGACAAGAAAAAAAAAGAAATACGATCAAGACGACGTCATATAATTTCGAAAGTATCGCCAAACTCGCGTACGGTAGAGTACACGGTGCGATCCACTCACGCCCTATAAGAATCAGGTTCAACGAGTTTTCCCTTATTCGTCAACTGTCGATTCGTGTTTTCATCCACATCTCTTTTTTCAGCTTTTCTGGGGCACGATAAACATATAACGAGAATTAACATCGATGTTCATTAGTTGGATGGAGATTTTTGAGATCTGGAACGGGGGTTGTTCGATACCGAGAGTGATAACTAGGGACAAAATGGCGGTTACGAAATTTAGGGGAAAATTTTCTTTAGAAATGTATTTCCCGAAAAATGTTTTGAGGCGTTTTCCTAAAAATTGCATTCGCATTTCCCTATGCATAAAAAAATAATAATTTCGCTTTGATATTTTTCTACAAGTAATATAAACATATTCCAAAATTTTCTACAAATAGTCTAGAAAAACTCTTCCCTATAAATACGACAAAAGCACTTTTCCTTAAAACGCCATCGAATTTGTAAACCTTGTTGAATTTTCCTGTACGTCGTCATACCCATTTTCCTAGAAACTTCAGAACTCGTACGGCTAAAAATACTTTTAGACATGTCCGGTAGACTTTCTTCACAATCGTTCCTACTAATATCCCCAGAAATCCCTAAAATCCTCAAGTTTCCAATCGATTCCCTAGACCCATTAGAAAATTCCCTATGAATTCTCGGTGACATTTTTCCATAAACATTCCTAAAAATGTCAGCACCAAAAATACCCCTAGGTGTTTTTCCAACAACTCGCTTACTATATTTGGAAATTTGGCACGAAACACACGACTCACGAGTTTGAGCATCGGTCGCAAATTTTGGGGACCCATCTCGGAGGACTTTCTTCCTGAAATCATAAGCATTAATAATCTCACGCCCGCGAATAACTGGACAGTGGGTCAAGCATCCCGCATATATGGAAAACCGACGCGACCGTGGTGACGATCGGTTTTTGTATATGTGGGTCAAGTTTGCGAGTTCGGATGTTCCGGAAACCGGTAGAGAGACAAAACCGAATCGAGAGTCACGATCCGGTGGAAGGCGAGGCCAATATACCTACACACGTGCGTGAAAGGAGATACCGGTATTTAACGTATATTCACGGGTATTCGTGTATCCACGACACCTGTACAAATACGCGTGCCTCGCTTGAGCCAGCTCTCCCACCTTCGTCCCCCAGAAATACGAAGAAACCCTGGCATTGAACCGAGAGACTGTAAGAGTGGTCCAAAGTGAAAGTAAGATCGTTGGTCCAGTTGCCTTGTTTTTTTGCTTCTTTTTCTTTTTCCTTTTTTTCGAATGATTGGTCGCTCGGGCGACATTGCTCTGATCTTGAAATTTTTTTCTTCATCCGGAATTCTTACCGAACTTCCGTTCACCATGATGGATTTGACATCTTCGAGAGGTTTTATTTAAATTCGTGGATTTATTCTTTGTTACTTTTCAAGCTCGAGATCTTGAAAATTTTCACATTCGTGCAACAAACTTTCTTTTTACGGTCGCTTACCTCGCGCATTATGATTCGCTACTTTTGATCCGGCATCTTGACTTTGTGAACTTTCATATCGGAAAATTAATTTCGTTCGAATTTAATAATCTTGAACGCTCACCGTAGTCATTTTGTAATTAGCAAATTTTCAAGAGCACAGCATTACTTTTCATTCAAATTTTCAAACTACGGTTCTTTTTATCCGCCATCTTGAACTTGCAATTTTTTATATACAAGTATTAATTTTCGTTCGAATTTTGATAACCTCGAGCATTTCGTTTCGCAATTTTTAATTTCACAATTATTATATCCAGAAATTAATTTTTCGTTCGACTTCGATGACCTTGGGCACTTAGAGCCACCATCTTAAATTCGTCAATTTCCACATATTGTTTCAAACGTGATCGTTGCGGGCACGTTAATCCGTTATTTTAAATATTTCGTCGTTTTATCTCAGTCATGCCCATGGCGCACTTCTCGCTCGAGCTGGTCCCGGCCACGCACGTTTGCAATACCTTAGAATTGCGATAATGAGCGGCACAATTCGGCCTTGGTGAGAGCGGTAGCCCAACCTCGAGTCGGCTGGTCTAATCGTTCTATTATATTATACGGTTACACTATATGCTGTTATAAATGTTTTCTCGAAACCGAAATGGCGGTGGTTGAAGCGCGTCATTATCCGAGACAGGCGAGAAAAGTGGCAAAAGGACGCGCCATTGCTCAATACCAGAATACCTGCCTAACTCGAGATACGATGGGGATGCGATTTCGTTGCGAAGTACCATGTTCGTTAAGGTTATTCGCGAGGATGCTGAAAGTTTCTGTCGTCATTTGATTTCCTTTGATAGGTCTCGTCGTAATGAATGGAAACTTGATATCGATTACAACGATAGCGAACGAAGAGCATTCGAACTGGAGTGCCATATCCGAGCTGGATTGCTCAAACGTTCCTCTCCTTTTTCATACGATGACATTTTCAATTCGTTGATGCATTCCAGGGAGATTTAACCTTTACGCACCAATAGGCTGCTTTTCTATTAGTATAATACATATTTAATTATAGTTATAGTTTAATTTCAAAGACCTGGAACATAACCCAGATTTGATTAAACCCAAGTCAAAGTGAAAATACGTCGATGCATTTTTAAATAGGTGTATTTTTAGTCGAATTAATTAATTATTTAATATCTCTTGAAACTAGTAATTTAAATTCGACTATGGGCTGATTATGGGCTAATCGAGCACTGCGAGGGATCGCCATTGGGTCTGCATGAAATTACAACGCCGTAGGATAACGTAACTCCGGAATGGCCAGTACGCAAGTCAATACCGCCGACAGCGGTACTTAAAAAATATACGACTTACAATTCGACGCTGTAATGGCCAGGTGTAAAATGACCATGTCACCTTTCATTACATTCTCTTCGTTCGGGAACACTTGATAACAATGATGAGTCATTTTTTTTAAACCCATAATTCTCCACGCTTCATACGTCGTCGATATCGACGGTCGGTACTGTAGCGGGCCCTTAATTCTGATTTATTTAACGAGTCTGTGAAGCACCCGAGACGAAATGAGTCGAACATAAGGAGTAGAGACGATGCACACTGGTGGTCCCGCATCGAGAAACGCGACCTCGCAGTGACTGAGAGAAGAGTTATAGTTGTCGTGACCCACATCCGGTCAAGTTCATTACTCATCTCTTGCCCTACGTCGTCTTATTATTCTCTCTCTTTCTCTCTCTCTCTCCTTCTTTCGTAATCTACATTACTATGTAAATTTTGATTCTGCTTTGCTCACACGTCACTAAACAATAATTTTCTCAAACATCAAACGACCGTCCGCCATTTTGTGCCTGCGGCTGCTGTGCACCATTTTGTGCAAATGGCAGCAGTACGCCATTTTGTATACATGCACACTGATTGCCATTTTTCGCAAGCGTGCCGCTGCGCGTGATGTTGCGCAGGAGGACCGGTCTACGCCATTTTGTGCACAATAGCATGCAACGGCCATTTTGTGCACTACTCGATTTCGATTATCGAACATCGAATATTTAACGTCCGTTTTATTCCGGATTCATCGTTCTATTCGAAAATTCGCGAAGCTTACTTACTAGCCCCATGGTCCATAGAACATTAACGATAGAATTTTATCCGACTAAAAATAGTGCTTCGTAGAATAACCTCAAAATTGCAGATTGGACCGGTCTCCCAAAGTTCCGATCCGATCTTTATGATCTTCGAGTGGATGGGAGGAAGAGCGAAGAAACGTGCCTGGTGTTGTAGTAATACAGACAGTAATACGCCGAGGCCGGTAACTACGAGATGGAATGCATTTTACTTTATGGGCGGGTCGCTTTCTCCTAAGTCCAGCAAGAGAGGCTCCCCTCTTCCTCGCCCCTTCTGCTCCCCGATAATTCCTCGCCACGGTCTGTTGATCTTTCGCCGTATGAACGTTGCATTGCATATACACAACTCGACGGTACAAACCCCTCGGTCTCCCTCATCACCCGGATGTCCTTTCGTTACAACGAATTTGATAATACGACACCTAGTGGGGATTTTGAAAATCTGTCTAATGACGTTTTTCGTCCGAAACTGTGCCGTTCGATTTCAATCGCCATGTTTTTGCTTTCTACAATTTTTAAAATGCTCGAGGCATTGACCATGTGGAACGACCGAGTTGCTTCAACCTACCGAACCGGATATCCTGCAAAGAGTAGCGAAAAACATCTTCGCTAAATTCTGGTTTGTGGCTCGACAAATGGAGTCGAAGCCGTGCGTAGACAACGGCTATCCCGAGTTTTCCCTGTCCCTCGAACGCTTTTGCCTCAAGAAACGAGAGAGTTTCCATATTATTTTAATAACGGTAGTAAAACTTCCAAGGCAACCGCTCTCGGTGGTTACGACCGAGGTAGCGGCACTCCATTCGCACTTTCGATCGTGCGAAACGGTATATGTTAAATCGGATTACCGAAAGCAAGGAGTGAAAAATATGGAGCATTGAAAAGAATTAGGCTCAACGAGGGCTACTAGAGAAAACGCATCGTACGTACAAGTACAATTTTCATATCTTAAAAATCATCTCAAGTTTTGCTTTTATAAATCTTTATTGCATCTTGGGATAACATTGGGCACTTCCAGAATACGATGAACAGAAACCAGATGGTCGATGATGATTACATTTGTCGTAGAGGTATCTGGAAGGGTATTTGAGTGGCTCTGCTTGTGAGTATTGAGTGACATTCCAGGGCTCGTGCTTTCTTTCGAGTATCGTTTAGTACCTGCAAGTATTTTGATGTACCTCTGATCGTTTTAGGATAGTTCTGAGTGTCTCTGAGTAATTACGAGTGTCTGAGTAGCATTGGGCACCTCCGAGTGGTTCCAAGTACATCTGTGTCGTATTGAGTGCATGCGAGTGCTTCGCACTTATATTGAGTGTCTCTGAGTAGCATTGAGTGCAAGTGAGTGATTATAACTCATAGCACGTATTCATTAGCGACATTGAGTGCCAGGAAATACGTCTGTCTGCCTGAAAATATCGTCAAGCGTGTCCGAGTGGTGTCCAATGCTACCAAATATTTCTAAAAACATGATCGTATTTGTATTATTCCAGACATCAATGTGTACGATCCAGGAATTCCCTCAAAGACTACGTATAAATATATATATAAAAGATCATAAATTGAACGCATGAAAAAGAAATTCTGAATATTAATTTTTCGTTGAGTTCTGGCAAATGGAAAAAAAAGATGAGAATGAAAAAAATAACAGAGGATGGAAGGATAGTACTTCGGTCGTCGTGGCTTCGTTACGAGCGCGTTAATGAAGAATGATATCTCGAAAAGATCAAATCGGATCTTTCTCGTCTTTCTTTTCAGGTAGTGGAGACCCTCGGAGAATTTTGAAGGCAGAAAATAAAATTAAACCCGTACCGAAAACAAGGCAGATATATGCAATGGATTGTTGATTCCAGCATGAGGCGTTTGGCACTAACGTATATCGGAGCGATTACGCCTTGCGAAAGGTACACCATGTTGTAGAATTGCGTTACTACGACAGAAAGGAACACTCTCGTATATACCTTCGGATACGTATAGACAATGAAAGGAGGAGTCTGGAGGAAGAAGACTCCTCTCTTCGATAACCGAGAGTCCCCTTTATAACGTCTCTTAAAAATTTTATACTACGTGCGCGTGTGGTCCGATCCGTCGAATTGAATGCCCGGATACACGGCGCCTTGACGATTGCGTAGTAACATTTTCAATGCTGCTGGTGGTAGTCGCTGCTGCTAGTTGAGGTAAGTACACCTAGAGCTAATATTCCGAGTGAGGCTGTGCGATTTGAGATAGGGAGCTCGTAGAATCGACGATGCAGACCGAGAGAGCTGTGTGCGCTGCTATAGGTTACTCGTAAGCCGTATACAGTGCGATAGATTTATATATATTATATATATGTAGAGAGAGAGAGAGAGAGAAGGGAGAAACAAATTAAATCAGTCCGTCTTTGAGGTTAAACGTTACGTAAGTATACACTCCCAGGCAACTCTACGATCCAAGTCAATTATACCCTGAATCACGTAGATGACTATATCGACTGGTGAACGTAAGATAAAATGGTATCCGGCCTTATTGAACCTCAGGATCAACGCCTTTTTGTACTTTTGGTCGTTGATATTAGCGTCGCGAATCTTGACAAGATGGCGGTGTCGTAGGATCGAGACGCGATGCGCGCGCAGCCTCATATCCCTTCCACTCGTTCATCGACTAATAGGATTGTGCTTTTGGATCCGGTTGGCTTCTTGCTAAATTCACTACCGGATGTTCGTACCACTGCTCTCGAATTCTCAATGACGTAGCGTGTTAAATCATTAAGCGTATAATTACGATCAACGATTACCATTACCCTTTATGTCGTAATTTTCTGTGCCACGGCACTTGGCCGCCGTATACACGAAATTTAAGAAGGCAACATTTCGGCATGTCGCATTTTCGTATATTGCAAACATTTTTCGCGTTACGGGCGTGATACTTCGCGACCTAACAGTATTTTGAAAATGAAGAAAAGGAAAAAAAACGTGCGCTGTGCAAATATAATTCTATACTGTGTATCTTTGAAGAATGTGCAAGTGCGTGCAGTAGAACACGTTCCGGCCTAATGGTCCGCGCAGGCACACACACACTACTGTGCCAATTTTTTCTTCGATGCTCGCCGCGCTCTTTATATATATACGCCGCTGACAAGCGGCTCTCGCACTACGCTTCGTTCACAGTCCAGTTCCTCGTAACTTAACTCATTATTCATTAATAATGGTTAATACGCCGTCTAGTAAAGAAAATCCATCAGTCAGTGCTTCCACACCAGGCCCATGCGCATGCGCAGTGCCTGAGCGTTGAGCGCAAGCGCAGTTGCTCACGTGTATGTAGCGTCTCAGCAAGGGTGCGCTGTATTTGGCAGACGCGTAACGACGTCCACGCGCGTGCTCTCCGCTGATCAGGCGCGAACTATATCGGTGCGCATGCGCGATGCTTTGCATTCGCGGGTCGGATTGGCGCGCATAGCGCGCATGCGCGGAGCTTGACAGACGCGCGCCGCATCAGGGGTGCGCAGGCGCAGAGCGTCACAGACGTGCATCGTATCGATGCACGAGTCATCGGAGCCGCGGGTGGTACGAATTGATGGAAGAATGAAGGAAAAAACGCTAACGCGACCCATCCACGCCCGGTTAAACCGCAAGAACCCGGATTATAGCCGAAGTACTGCAAGTATTTCTCGTACTGTTCCGCAGTGAAAGGGAAGCATATATATACGTTCCTACAACACAACTTCGTGCGCACTGGCGTGGCTACGGAGATACGAGGCCTAGATATCCCGCGAGCAATTCTTCTCGATAGTACCTCGATGCAATTTAGCTCCGCGATGATAATACACTAAGGCCAACTAACGTCGAAACTGGGAAGGCACTTTCAATTTATTGAAAAAACTGCTGGTTAAATATCGAAGCTAATTTTATTTCTTCGTCGTTTGAAACAATTTGTATTCCGTTCGAGTCTTTTTTCCACGGGATATAACATTCGTTAAGTACGACATGGAATTTTCTTGCAACCAACTCGTTTTCGGTAAATTAATATTTATTTAATTATCGGCACGTTTTTCTCTCTGTCTTACTCTTTCTCTTTCTCTTTTTCCTTCTCGTTGGACGAAACAGCATAGTACCTCCATGGTATAAGCACAGTCCGTTCCCGTATGTGTTCACCTCCTTCGAATCTCTTGGGTACCAAGCTCCGTATGGTGGGGATCTCTATATAGGCTTCCGAGCTCCTCAAAGCCCCTTCAAACTCTCTGCGATATCTTAAGCACGCGGAGCGCCATAAACGTAAAGTCGCCGGTGCGTTCTATGCGCTTCATTCGACGGGAACGGGCGTCCCGCGGCAACGGCGCCGCGAGTTCACTTCCGGTTCTTCGATAATACAAAAAGAGCTTTCGAGGATTTCGCTCCGAAAGCCAAAAAAAACGAAAAACAAAAATACTCGGTACCGATGTGGAAAATCGAAATATGAACTGCGCGAATGGTGGATAGTGCGAGGGTGGAAACGAAAATAAAATAATTTTGTTTTCGAAATTTGATTTTTCAAAAAGTTTTTTGATTTTTGGCGCGAAAAGTTTTTTTAGATTTAAACGAAAACTCGAGGTCGAGAAGCGGCGAACTTTCGATCTGTGGTGACCGGATATACGTTCGCCATGATGGTGAGTGATTTTTTTGGGAATTTTGAGAAATCATCTTCATTACAGAATTTTGTCTTATACGATCTTTATTACGGTCCAAATATTTTTATTATTTTATGCCGTTCGCAGTATCATTTGGAAGTACAAATCTAAACCTTTTCGACACATTGAAAATATACTAAATTTGGCTTCCCCCTCATGTAAACATTTGCCAAATATTAAAACGTATACGGTGCAAAAAAAATTATATAACAAATGCGATAACCGACGATTTTGAGAAATAAGCTAAACAATAATCACAGAATATTCGATGTTATTACAATTTACATAAATAATTAATAATAATCCAAATAGAAGAGCTAATTATGAAAAAAAAGAGATGATTCCCGATTAATTCATCAATTTTAATATATCGTCGGGACAAAATTAAAAAACAAAATATTAATTGATAACATGGAAATATTCCAAGATAACAATTCTACAATAATATACACAATAACTATAAAATTCATTAATTAATGAATAATTGTTAATTAGACATTTTCTCTTTTAAAAAATGTCATTTTTCACTAATTATTTCGAATTTTTTTGAAGACGAGCCCAAACGATTCTTTTTACTTTTTATCTAGAATGTTTTCTCGATCAAATTTTCAAAAATACCTTGACATAAAATGCGTTGCGTCGTACGATAATAAAATCGTCGTAAAGCTATCGGCCAGGTCAGCTCGTAGAACGCTTTTGGGATGGTACATCCTTCTTGTTTTCCATATACATATATGCCATCCGGTGTTTAACGTAGCGCATTCATGGAGAAGAAGAGCCACGAGAGATATGGAGGTCAGTGTGTGAGCAGCTTCGCTTCTACTCGGCTGTCTTCTCACATCCACCGTGGAGTTCACCGACCGGTTGTGTGTCTTTCTGCCTGGCTCTTTTTGCTCCGGGGCTTCTCTTCCTTTTCGTCGCGTATTTCTTGCGCACATTTTTTTTCTGACCCCTTTTTCTTCCGTTTAGGTGCGATCGATTTTTTTCTCTCACTTCTTTTTTCCTTTGGTTCGCGTCAACTTTTTTCACAAACAAAAAAATTACATTTTTTACATCTTTTCTCGTTCACGCGAATGCTTTTGTCCGTTGCGCAAAATTGAATCACTTTCTTCGAACACCGAAGATCTCCGCACGTTTGGACAATCGTTTCGTTGAGCATCAGAAGTTTCACCGAATCGGGAATTATACGTGTCGGAAATCACGAAAATAAAAAAATTTTCGACACGGATGAAATTCGACCATTGGCTTCGTACCGTTATATTATCGGGCGATCGGTCTCACGATTCGGCACACTTTCATCCGCCATAAAGGAAGAAAAATGAAAAAGAATTTATTAAAAAAATGTTTATTCTTAAATACGTTTTATTCTTTGTCGCTCGATAACTCGATAACGGTACGAGAGGGGATATTTTTCGAAGAGATCGTTTTTGTAGAGCGTAAAATTTTGAAAGTTCGTACGTGTATGAAACCGTGGCCGTTTTCGACAATATCGTATTAATCGTCGGATTATAAAAGAGGTCGGAACGAAACGGTTTTGAAATATTTCGACGTACGATAGGCGCGTAACCCTTTGTCCGACGATGTTTGTGCATTAGACTTTTTGATAGATCACGACATTTTATATAAAAAGAGTCCTTAACATTTCTGTCGTTTAGTCAGCCGATTCGGAAAGAATCAAGTTTTTCTAAATAAATCGATACGATTCGCTTCGTTGATCCAGTAACGGAAGTTTAACTACCCATCACTTCGAGATCGGAATAATACGCATAGGACCTTTTTTATGAGAATATTTACGGTCTACAAAAAAGATTATTTGCAATAATGCGATCGGACAAGCCATTAACGAGTTAAACGCTCATTAATAAATATTTCGCTTATAACAATAAACCTGACAAATTTTCAGTCTGGAATCCAGTATTTATAAAGGTTAGGTATAAATTTTATTTTATACAAATATATATAAATTTAAAAGAAAAATAGTAGATACAGCCATCATTGGACGGCCACCGGAATTTAAAATCCCCAAAGGTTCTCGTTCCGTTCACATTGCGTGCGAAACAAGTGTCTCTAAAAATCCTCGTGAAAAGTAATACCGTCGGGCTTTAATGGGATAATAAATGATGTAAGCTACTTTTTTTTAATTCCTACCACCTGTTACGTAACCCGGAGTCGTACGATAGTCGAACACGGCCCATACCACCCACGGAATAATTAAACGAGTACTTCCGGTTTTCCCATGAAATTTCTCACGTTTGTCTCCACCGGAAGATTGACGAGAGAGCATCGTACCCCCCACACGGTATGAAAAAAACTACGAATAACGTTAAAAATAAAAAGAAGTGCTACCGTACAGGCTGAGCGAGCAATGGAAAACGAGGAAGCACACTCACGGCGCTTCTCGTGCCGGTAATTTTTATCTACGTGACAATTAAATTTAACAACGAATTAAAGTAGGCAGTGCACGAAACGTTTCACGTGCGAAATTTCATACCTTTCTCCGACTTTTTATTTTCAGAGAAATCGTGGTATGGTCGCGAAGGTACGACACCGCGAAGTCAAATCGGCCCATGTGAGGATTTTTGTTGCGAACGATTAGCGAGAAATGAAAAGAAAGTGAAAGAACCGAGAACAATAAGGCTGTTCAAAATATTCGGGAAAGTCGTACTCGATAGTTCCATTTAATCATGGGAATTTTTATATTAAACAAATTTCATATCGGTCTTAAAACGTGTGAGACTAGGAAATGGGCGTCGTGTGTCTAATTTTAGGTTGCGTTTAGGAAAAATTTAGAAATCTAGATAAATCTTACGAATTCTCAACATGTCTCTGAAAAAAAATTTAGACGTGTTCGTTTGTGCTTAGAAATCCCTAGGAATCATTATATTAACCTAAAAATGGCTTGAATTCCTTATATTCGTTTATGAAAAATCACTAGGAATCCGATTTTTTTATAAAACTAGCCTACAATTTCAAATGCTCTAAAAGCCTTTCTCCTACCCTAAAAGTCCTATCTTAAAAGTATTTTGAATTCGCCATATCTACAAAAATTCCTAGAATTCTCACCCTTCACCCTTCTGGACACCTGTCCAGAAATCTCTAAAATTCTGCACAACCATCTAAAATCCTTATAATTCCAAGCACTCTACTCCAAGCCAAAGTTATTTGGTCGTTGGCACAAGAAATCCATTACCAGACACCAAAAAATGCGCATACCTACAGTAGGAGAAAAAGAAAACGAAATCCCAAGTTGAAATATCGTGCCTGATAAAGTACACGAGAGAATGCAAGATGACAATGACAAGCCACGAGAAGAAAGTAAGTCCGTCGTGACCGCGAAGGAAAGACGGAACCTTCTTCTACCTCCTGGCTGTAATAAAGTTTGTGGTTCTGCTTTCGTTCGTCAATCGGTTAACGAAGTCCCCATGAAAATTGAACGATGTCGAGAGACGGCGAGCGCGAGGGAAGGTGATCGTCGTCATCGTCGAAGACCTCGAAGAAAGTTATACCCGAGTAAACAGCACCTTCCGCCGGTAGGCAATAGCCACGCCCGCGAGCCTGGAGGCCTGCAGCGCGCTTCGCGTTTTAGCAGCAGAGAGAGGAATGGAGAACTGTCGGTGAACGGTCGGGCGTATGGAACGATTGTGGCGTGTGGACCGATCGGGGCGGTCGAGAGAATGTGAAATTCGAACGAAGGTTCGCAATCACGATTTGCAATAGTACAATCCACCGTGGTACGAAGTGGGAATAGAATAATCATGAAATTCCATTCGTTTATTCCGTTGCTATGGAAAATTTAGTTAAGCGAGAGGATATCGAATAATAGTACGGCGCGGGGTTTTTTAACCTAACTTAATCGGCATTTGAAAATACGCTTCTTTTTTTTGCGGCTATCTTGATTTCCATCGTTCTCGAATCATACCAAGAGTCCCTGTGAGTTATGCCCGCATGAATCATGAAAACGTACACGGTTAGCTCTGCACTCAGATAACGCGCATGCGCTGAATTAATGCGCATGCGTCCGGATAATCCACACGCATCCGGATAACGCGCATGCGCTTAGGTCGTGCACATGCGCACGAGTAATACGCATGCGCATATATACTATTAGGGCTTGAGAACAAGATTTCGAGGTTATACATATTTCAGAAAAAAAGAATGCGCCGTTATTTTATAAAACAGACGATTCTTCACGAAGAATGTCCCATAAATATAATTTTTTTAACACACCATTTGGGACCAAATCACGACTTAACAGTCGAGTGATATTATAACTCGAAACAAAGAAATTCTTTAAATATATTCACGCAATGGATACTTCCCTTCCTCTAGCGGCAAACAGGCTATAGAACTTTTTTTTCAAGCACTTTTCTTGACGTGATTCAATTCGTTCCGGTTCAATAAAATTTCGTTAAACTGAGACGTTACAGCTCCGTTGGTTCATGAACGAAAGATTAACTATCGATGTTCACGAAAGTGACCATACGTAAGAATAATATCAACGAAGCTTGGAGGTAGAGAGTTTCAGGCTCTAGAAAACAGGTGTTGAAAATATTATCATAAAAGCCGTGAATGAATTAAGCGCTTGTAAACATTTATCAGATATACACCATTTAATCCGACATCACTGCACATGCGTCATCCACGCCATCTAGACTTTGTAAAGTGTGTCTTTAGAGTTTGTCTATATGAATCAGTGATATTTATGCTTTCTGGCATTTCCTTCCACATTACTATTACAGAATTTCAATGTATCCCATGTTATACATAAAAATATCTATTCCCCTGTATATTCGACGTAGAGAATACGCATTATGGGAACCATAAAATCCTAGTTTCTCACCTCAAAAGGTTCAACGGATTTTTCTCGCAATGTTATGAATTAAAGTAAATGTAATTTTGCCACGGGCTACAGAATAATGGCACAGAAAAGACCATAATACAATTTTACTTTAATCGATCCGAAACAGTACGTATTATGGGAAAAAGTATTAGTGTCAGAAACGTAAGCGACACTGAGAATTCAGAAATATTATATTAACGCCTCTTTCTTGGCAATGCTGTTGTGAAATTTAATGAATTTTTAACAACTTGTGAAGAATGATGACACGTAGGCAATGGCACGATTTTTTTCTTATTGAGTCGACCCGTCTTTGAAAAGAATACGCTTAAAAGTTTTGAGGTTATGTTCGGCCCTTTTCTAGGCGAGCTCTTAATAGCAAATTGGATCAGTTTGTTGTATATTTCCGTATGAATATTCCGTTCGATGAACTCTTTAAGGTCTCTTAATGGTGCATTTCATCCTAGTACACTATCCATTGTACGCTTCGTACAATATTCACCGCTAGATGTCACCGCATGGACAATGCACAAGCGCAGTATCAGGAAACAGAAAAGTGACAAAGCTGACCGGATGTGTCATACGAAGGCGGACACGGGTACCAACCAGCGACATAAAGAATTAGACTATAGTTAAGAATTAAATTATCAAAGCGGAGCTATAAGTAGAGATAGAAAGGTGCTGGCGACCTCCTTCGAAGGCGTCACAGTTATCTGTACTAGACGCGTGTATCAATATATATATATATATATATATATATATATATATATATATATATATATATATATATACATAAAGATATATGTATCTGTCTAGCAGAGCATTTTTTTCCTTTGTGCTGTTTCGATATTTAGTCAAGCAAACGAAATCTGGTTCGTGATTATGTGTATCAAGAGATATATACAAAACGGGTAAAGTGCTAAGAGAGAAGGAAGGCGGAGAGAGAGAGAGAAATTATAATGAAGAAAGAAACTCGGCCGAGCTGAGAAAGAGATAGCGTGGACCTGCTATCACACATAATAAAGAGAAAGTCATTTCTCCTGGTATGGGTTGGGCGTAGCGTCTTCATGGTTTTAAGTGGCCAGCGGCACGTTTCATGGATTCCTACGATCATCTCTGGGATATTAGCTCGAGAGGGTAAAATTATGAAGTCTCGTCATCAAACCATTAGAAAGTAGGAGGGGATCTCAACGAAGTTATTGTATTTATCTTGGTCGTTTGGAGTAATGAGATTGAGATCGTGGACCTCGGAGAATGATTATTCTCATAAACGACGAATAATACGATTATGATTAAAAAAAATGGTAAGCACGTTTGAATCGCAGGAAATCATTATTTCCCGATCGCCAACTTCTTGTTCATAGATATCATCGTTAAATACGTGATTAACCAGAACTCTCGCGATGTTAATCCTATATGTCGATGTCATGTTTTAACGATCGTAATTAAAACGCCATTTTTAAAAGGTATATTAAAAAGGTGGCCATGTTCTCAACCAACTTGAAGTAGCACAAAATGGCCGACAAAATAAAAATCATGGAATTTCATAAAGTGTGCTTAACGTAACAGGATTTGAATGACATAAGGATTTGAATTGAGAAATAAAAATACATTTTCGACTATAACCGCCATCTTGTGTTACTCTTAGATACTAAGATATCGTTCAGTAATTATGTTTCTACTGTGAAAAAAATGATATTGGGCAAACGAGCAGGAAAGCCGCGGTATATCTTCATGCATATCCTCATTCGTGGCGAGATAGGAAGCGAGAAATTAACGAGCAAAGCAGAGAAAAATCGTTGGCATGTGGCGTGACAGAGGAGACGATGCACACACGCGATATTATATATATACGAATATATTGCTCGTGATAAAAACACTGCTCGGGGATGCCCATCGTCTCGGCACGTAACGATAAAGGATGTCAGTGGAGTAAGAGCTCTCTCACTACTCGCACCACTTTTTCGATCGGATTCCCCTCATGTTAACTGATAGTTTAAATGCACTTTATCGCGTATTCAGATGTTATACGATATAATTTTTCGTTCGAGTGTGCCATTGACGATTGCTTCCACTTTGCTTTAGCAGCAGTGTTAAAAGCGTTCGACCATCCGCTTCCGTTTCATGAAGGTCCTAGATTTCAAACTTTATGATATAAAAATAACTATAATTTGTAATTTGTGTTTAAAGCATCTCTAGTAATCATAGCTAGGGGTGGCGATGCCCTAGAATAATCGAGACCGCTAAAAATATTCCAGAAATTTTACCACCATCGTCAAAACCTCGCCAAAACAGAAAATTGTAAAAAATACCTAGTTCTGGGAAAATTTGTATAAAAAATACAGTATAATTCCAATGATGATTAAAAGTCTCTAGAATGATAAAAATCGTCGAAGAGTCCCCGTAATTATTACCCTTCTTCTAAAAATTTCTACAGTTCTTGATCTTTCTCTAAAATTATTTTGTAAATATGCTGTTAAAATATCGTAGTTCATACAACTCGAAAATGACAACAATTAGGACTAGATGAAGATTAAGAATGAGAGAGTGCTATCTGGTACTATGTTAAAAAAACTCTGATCCAAGATAGAAACTCAAGTATGATAACCAAAGTACCAGATAGATTAGAAAATCGTACAGTTTCAACCTGGGCGAAACTGCATAATGGGAAATATATTGTTGAGCGCCGGAGGATATAGTTTCGATTTACAGTTCGTTAGGTCTCACGGTCTCACTCCAAATCCTCTGCACGAGAGCTGCATTTTTTCGCATCGTGGGACAAGGCCTTCGCGCCATTATTTCAATGTGCACCTTCGCTACGCACTCGAATATATATATATTTCTATCTATTTCTATCTATTTATGAAATGTACGTACTACACGAATTATGACACGCAATTAAAATACGATGATGCACTTACGATGCTTTCCGAGAGACGAGGAGTGGAGGAAGCATTGGAGAAAACGTATTCGACTTCCAACGTCATGGAGAAAATTATCTTTTCTCGTTTTTAATATATTCTATCATCATCGTTGAATAAGAATTCTTAAATGTGCAATCCGCCTTACAGTGGAATGTGGACGTGGTTCGGGATAAGCAAACTCAGACAATGGGCTACTCAATTTTCGGGACAAAATTGAATTATTAAATTAGACGATTCATCAATTAGATCGTATTAGTCGAATTGTTAATTATAGAATAAATTTTATTTTTGATCAATAAAAATTTAATGAATGAAGAAAAGGGTAATCCTTTTTATTCGTAAAAATTAAGATTTGTTCAAATAAAATTTGAGAATCGAATAAATTTTATGTCGAGGAGATCGGAATTTAATGAATGCATTTACATTTGTAATTAGAATAAGCACTAGGGCAAAGAAGAACTGCGTGAGTTAGTTAATTCTTTCGTTTTAAGATAGTTCTGTCGTATTTTGTTTTTGATACAAAGTACGTTACAAAAATATTTTCAAAAATTATTCGATGCTGTACTTTCATCGAGTTTTTGTCTCACAGATATCACGTATATTACAGCAAATGTACTTTCCAAGCACTTTGAGAGTCACGCCGAGCGAGATATATAGAAGGTCGACTACATTCACCGGCGTGTACAAAACCGGCAATGCCGGGCACGTAAAACTTGCAAAACGTGTGCAAAAAACTCTTTGAAAAAAAAGACAATTGTATTAGAATTTTAATATTGAACAAAACAAGCCGGAACTGCAATACTTGAAAAAAAGACGGTCATTAATACCCTTATAACGACTAAAAATAAAAATACTCAGCTCAGCTTTTCAATCCAGTTGGCTCGTATTAATTTTTAAACGATATCATCGAAGTATGTAATTATATTTTATTCGTGGATTAATCGATAACAATAATAAAATTATTATTTTCTGTTCATTTTTACTAATATTATTAATAGCTATCGTCAGAAAATGAATTAATTAATCGATGAGTACACTTTTTCCCCCAACGAATAATTATATTTTAATATCCTTTAGATAACAGTAGATCTTTTTTCCATTGCTCTGCGTGTAACAAGCCATTTCATTCTATGTTAAATGGCATGCATTTTCATACCCGGAGAGGCCAGAGCTGTAATATTTCTTCAACACGCAGGGCTACGAGTTTCCGCAATTTTTATCGCATGACATTTTGACACGTTTTTTTTTGTTCTTCGTCCTCGATGAAAGTATACACACGTTCAGCGTAGATCAGAAAGTACCGAAAAACCGGTTGTATAATTCCTGCATCCAATCCAGATGACCGATTTACGACGCTTCGGGCTTACCCGTGGAGGGAAACGCGATCGCTTTCCTTTCGCTGTCACTGAACCCCCTCCCCCTCTCCAGAAGTATTACGTCGCGAATAGGCCACACTTTATTTTTCTTTCTACGTGTTCTTTTTCCGTATTCACTCACTTCATGGACTATCGGGTCCGATACCGACTATAATAAACCTCTTTGTCGTACAGGGAAAAGAACAATCACAGCCTAATGACCCGATTAACATTATAAAAACTCCAACCATAGTCAGAAGAAAATCAGTTCAACGCGAGAAAAAAGTCTAGGAATTTGATCAAATTCGTTTTCGGACCAGAATTGTAATATTTTCAAATTTGAACAAACACTTTCGAATTCTTACACGCGAATCCGACCTTTGTTTGCAGATCAGCCGAGCGAATATTTCCCTCGTTCTTTGGTCCGTCTGTCTACTCGTGTTTACGATTTTGGGACACACCGCGGCCGACAGATGGTCTCGACAGGTGTCCAATAGCGAATGGATACCTCTGACTAATCCGCGAAATCATCAAGGACACAATCAAAATATCGCCCCACCGCCATTACCGCAGATTCATCAACCCCTCATTCCCGGTTCGTTGCCACCTGAACTCCGTCAAGAGTATCAGGAACAATTGTTACAGCTCCAGAAGACACAGGAGAGTATACAGAAGCTTCTGTTGCTGCAGCAGCAGCTCAAGACGCAGCAGCAGTTGTTACAGGTAACCAAACATCAAGGGAACAACAACAAACCTTTCTCAATAGACGCACGAAAAATTAAAAACGGAAGAGCAAATAGAAAAAGAAATCGATAACCGACTAAAAACTAGCAATAGAAACTAATCGTTCACTGTGAAACCATTTTTATAGCAGGGCCAAGGTTTCTTACCCAATGGACTTGCCGAGGGCGAAGAGAACAAGCAAGCTCTGCACCAGAGTCCTGTAGTAAATAACCAAAGGGTTCCTCAGCTAGCGCCGGACGTACCATTACCGCCTCAACTTACGAATCAGGCCAGGCCACCGGTTTACACGTCCCAGAATTTCCATGAGCCTCAAGAGCAATACGAAGATTACAACGAACGTCAGACAGAGAATTATAAAAATCCCGAGAGACCAAGGGTAATACAGAAAGAGAAGGAGACATATGTACAGGAAGTACCATTGGGCGGTGACAGTGACAACGGCGATGATGGCGAAGAGGAGGTATATTATCAAATAAATCCAATTAATCATTGAAAACGTTATTTTGCTTTTTAAACAAAGTCGAAATGTCCACAAATATAAGAGGCACTCTTGTGATCGGTAACAAACACTCGTGAACTATTTTTTTCGGAGTTGCATTGAGATTTTTTGCGAAAATAACATTCAGACGAGATGGTGAATTCCTGAAAGCTCGATCTGAATATTATTTTTCATAAGACTTCAAAGAAATTTTTGAACCATAGAACGGTACACGTTTTTCGTTACAGACCAAGTGAATCACTGAAAATATTGATTTTTGGTTTTATTTTTTGGAATATAATATTTTAAAACGTATGTTTACTTTTCTTATCAAAGGTTCAGGTTGTTTACGTCCCAGCAGAGACTCTGGCACAACGTGGCCAATCCAAAAATCATCAGCATAATCATGAAAGAAAGCAATTCAGTAATCAGGATCCTCGTAATCCTCAACAACGACCGTACACCAATAAGCAGCGAGGACAATTAGGTAACTCGGGTAATGAGCGTGAACCCGTTGAGGCTGAGCCATCGCCTCAGGAGGAGGCCTACGCGCGAGAGTTTCTTCAACAATTGCAACGCGAGCATGAGGGTACCGACCGTCTACTGAAAGAAGCGCGCGAGAGGGAACTAGAACGTCTGCGTGAAGAGAGAAAGGAAATTCAGAGACGCGCTAAGCTGCAAGAAGCGGCGGCGCAACGCGAACAAGAGATTCAAAGGCAGCGAGAGGCTGAAAAGAGTCGCAAAGAACTCGCGGAACTCGAGGAAATGGCCAAGCAGCGCGAACTACAGAGAATCCGCGAATCACGGGAACGATTTAGACTGGAGGAGATTGAGAGATCAAAGAAGGCCCAGAGTCGCGCAAACGAGGAGAAGCGCAAGCAGGAGGAAGCCAGGCAGGCTGAGATCGAGCGTTTGACTGCGTTAGAAAGACAAAAGAAGGTAGAGATCGAAAGAGCTACAGCGGCGGAAAAGGAACTTGAGCGAGCACAAAAAGAGGAGGAGGAACGTGCTCGAGCAGCCGAGAGAACTCATTTTACCAATCAGAAAGAAGCATCTAGAGTTCGTCCGGAAGATGCGGGAGCATCCCCCCAAGCCCAGCCCCTCATTCGAAATCACCACAATCATCAACAGCAGCCCAATCAATCGAGAAAATACAATAGACATAGCAGAATCCGTAATAATCTTCGACAGCGTCAACATAATCAAAATACCGAGCATTCCGAGAGTCCAAATCAGGAAACGACGACAGTGGGGCCACCGTCACCCAATCAACCACCCCTAGCTGTCTACATGACTAATCTTCCAGGTCGCACCCGAACGATAAGAATCACCGATGTTTTGAAGACCCTCAAACACGCTAAGACCATCGATGTACTCGACACCGTTGGCCAGGACGCACCTCGGGTCTTCGTTGGACCCTCCAATCTCGAAGTTCCTGCCGTTTATGCGAAGTTCGATCTTCCATATTTGTCTGCGATTGACAACAACCGCGTCGAGCGTCGCGTCGACAAGCTACCATTCTTCGTGGCCCCACTGAGCTTCAATCCACCTGCGGGTTATTCCAAGATTCCATTCCCCGCTCCTCACATAGGTTCCGTAGTCATCAACACCCTTGATGCAAACCTTGCGCCGACTCAGACGGAAGGCGACGAGCAATCAAATCTTAATCCTCTCATAGAGCCCAACTCGTTCAGTGCAACTTCGAGCCAGGGTGAATCTTACGACTCCGCGACTACGCCTACTTATGAAAATTATCATAGAGAAGAGCCATCAACAACATCCCAATACCAGTCCAGTCCATCTTACACCAGCGTGGAAGATCGGGGACCCGGGCAGGTGTACAGATTCCGCCAACCCTATGAATCGCAACGACCGACTAGCTCGGGGTCCCAGGAACAGTCGAGGTTGAGCTACTCCGAGCTGACCCAGTCGCGACCAACCCATCAGGAAGAGCCTACATTGAGGCCCAATCCCGCCGAGAGATACAACGGCGAGACAGCGGGGTCTACCACACCGGCGTACAGGCGACCCAATGTGGTGACGTCCTTCTCGTATCAGGAAAGCCCACAACCCCAGTCAAGCACACCGAATTATCAAGAAAGTTATTCCAATGTCAGGGATGACTCCTCGAACCAGCCAATCAATTCACAGATTGGATCTACCGATAGCGAAATCGTGAGTCGTTATCAATTGGAAGATAAACGGGAAAATCATAGTGGTCGGGAATATTCAGCTGGTCAAGTTGATTCGATCAACTCCTACAAGGACTCTTCTAGCGGTCCTACTCAGTATAATCTACCCGCGGAACTTCCGCCGATACATCCTCAGCTGCCGGGATTGGTCAATTCGCTCCTGGACGAAGGTCAACAAACTGCTTTTGTTAACGGACAATCAAACGTTCCAACTAGGACCACGCCAACCACAACGACCACCACGACGACCGAAGCATCTTCAACGACTCACAAATCAAGGGGACGTCATAGGGGGAGAGTCGTCGCCACCAGACCAAGTACCACTACTACAACTTCGAGTCCTTCAACAAAATCAAGAGACAATGAGAGAATACGACGACCATTTGGAAGAACCAGAGCAAGATTCACCACGACAACTGAAGAATATCGGAACACTTATGAACCGACTAAGTCCGAAATTGCGGCGACAACCACACGTTACAATGTGCAGGATAATTACAGACGTACGCCTTCCACGAAGACGCAAAAGTTCAAGAGTCGGAAAAACGATCCAAGTGTTCATGCATCAAGGAATCAGGTGCACGATGTTCAGGCCCACGAAGCTGCTAATAACGGAAGTCCTCTACTAGATTCGAACTCGAGAATTCCTGAAACCACCGGCCCGGGTTCCAAAGAACCACCCTATTCGCCATTTAATTTGGCATCAGCTACTACCAGCCTGGATAATTATCCCGTGACAGAGAGCGATATTAGACAAGTTGAAAATTCTCCTGGCGTGCCGGAATATTCGAAACCATATGATTATGCTCAAGCAAGACCATTAGCATCGATTCGCTTGCAGAATCAGGAAGAAAATATATCTCAACAATACGAAGAACGTTATCCAACGTCGGGTTTTAGTGAGACAGGTTTGGAAGATGCACCCATCAATGGATTCAACTATCAGATCAGGAACGAACATTCCAAAACAACACCAAATATACCACTCACTTCAAGAGACTTTACGTATTTCCAAAATAAACAAAGTAACTCAGGAAGCTCGCATATTCCTGTTGCAACGACTGAATCACCGATCAATCCGCAAGGTACCGATTTTCAACACACCACTCTTTATGAGACTTCGGAAGACAAAACATCCGGCCTTGGAACAAGTGACGATGCTTTCTATGATCCTTACTCCCTGGATAATCAGAGTGGACTTCGAACCTCTGCATTACTACCTGAGCAAGCTCCACTCGAGGTAAAGACTACTTGAGTTACTTGAGTAATCGATGAAATTATAACTGATTAAATAATTCCAATTCGATGAGTTAGATTCAATTACACAAATTCAGTGATTCCGACTATATTGATCCAAGCAATTCAGAGAATCATAGTGACTCAATTACTTCAGAGAGTTAAATCCTCTTAATCGCTGCAATACTGAAGCTCATAGATCTAAATAAATCAAATTAATCTGATTTAATCGATCAGAATTCGTTACATTAACCAGAATTTCCGTCAGCAAATTGAAATTTATACCGAATAGTCTGCAGTGTAATTAATTAAGTTCCAGTTGAGTCATTGAGACCAAACCAATTATTTTCTTACAGTTAACGACGGAAATACCGTCTACAACAAGTACAACTACGGAGGGAGCACCTGTGATTATACGCCAGAGAGTTCGGGGGAGATTGGATGGTCGACGTCGCCCTGATTCTCTGATTCAGACAAGACCGAGAGGCTCCCAAGAAGAATATGTACGATTCAGTGCAGTGAACAGTCCAAACGTAGCGACAACCGAACGTCTGACACCGCGGCTTCGTGAAAATCATCGAACGAGACCCAAGTCTCGTCAGCAATATCGTGGAACACAGATACAGACGGACGGTAACGATTACGTAAGAATTCAGGCCCCTATAAGGACTTACCAGAAGACTATTGTCACGCCACCTTCCACGACTCAACGACCTACAACAACTCAGGCTCCGACAACCACGACAGTCGTTTATGAGACTCCCAATGAAGAGCTCGAGTATGGTTTCATTCGGCCGCCAAATTTCAATCCGATTCATCCAGTAGGGAACAGATACCAGAATTCTTTCAGGCCCCTGGACAGTCAGGTACGAACCAGACGTTTTGATGATTTCCTGACAATAGAAAAACGCATTAAAAACTACGGCGGTATATTGATAAGGGTATCTTTAAAAAAAATTAATTTCTTTGATTTATAGGCCCAGCTACAATCTATCGTTCCAACTGATGAAACTGCAGAAGATACAATCCAGAGTCACACGCAGATCACCCGCAATCGACCCAAATATCATACAACGGTTCGCCGTCCAACGAGTAAAGCTGTAACGTTGACGACACTCACCACGGAAGCTTCGTCTTATACGGAAAGGCCTCGGACACGAGTTGAAGAGCCGAAGAATAACAGGATTCGCGTTCGTGGCAGGAAACCCGGTCGACGACGAACGACCACAACTACCACCACAACTACGGAATACGTAGTGGAAGAAAACAATGATTTGCCTCTAGGAGAAAACTATCCTCGTCCCATACAAACAGTCAATGAATTAAGCAGCGACGGACAGGGATTTTATGACGAAAAGTTGGGGGCTCTACCACTTGTTTCGGGGGGATCGAGAAGTCCGACTCCAGAACAACATGGAGAAAGTTCAGTGAGTGAATCATATAATCAGAACTCATGCATTGGGCACATAAATCAAATACACGTTGCGTTATCATTGAAATTTGACTACAGTTTGGGACTTAAATGCAAATCACGTTGATGCAATTAACCAATATTGATTCGGCGAATCAATCTTGTTTCTCGATATTACCTGAGATCAGATGCTTTAATTTTATCGATTTGATCCCGGCCTGAACTTATTGTTAGAGATATTCAGTCAGATCGACGGCAACGAATCTGATCGGGTCTATTAAATCTGATGACGGCTGTTTCAAACTTGTCATGTATTTTTTAAAGTTATATTGTCGTCCTAAAACCTATTTAACGTTTTGTCGCAGTTCTCCGGCCAAGACTTCGCTCTCAACTTTGGGGCGGATAATGATCAAATTCCAATTTCGGGATCGGATCAGGCGCAGTTATCGGATCAATCATCAGAAAAGTATGACCAATCCGAGGGAATACCCTCAAGAACGCATATAACTCTCCAAGAAAGTCAGGATCCGGATATATATGGCTCGGAATCTCAGTGGTCGACCAAATTGACGAGCACGTCGTTCCAACCGAGTCCCCGTATCAACAGACTCCGCCACAACGAACGGAAGACATCCTTCACTACGATCGGAAAAAACAAATATTCCAATGACGAAACCTCGGCGGATGAACCCGAAATCATAACTGCCCCACCTGAAGAATCTTATGTCACTGTAGTCGTTTCGTCAGACGACCATACGCGAAAATCTGCAAGCTACAATCCCGACGCTTCGCTCGAAGCTTCCTCCTTAGACGGAATGAATTATGGAATGAAAACTAGCATTCAGAGTGGAAGTACTTTCTTCGGAAGTACACCTCCAACCTTGGTTCCTCAGAACACCTTTGAATCGGACACTTCGATCTCAACGACGAGTTCTACCGACGCGACGGATAACACCGTAGCGGGAAACTACGGCGAAACGATTCGAGTAAATCCATCAACAAGAAGGGTATGATGCAAATGATTCTTTGATCTGGACCATTCAACATTTAATTCCGATGATTTATTGGACTATTCTCGCTATAGACGAGGGTCGATTTCAATCAAATATGGCACACATTTATTCTTATAGTAAACTCGAAAATTTATAAGAGAGAAATTAAATTTAACTATAATTAAAAATGACAGAGGTAATATGATTAATCTATGAAAACAAATTCTATAAAATCACAATCGCCCAGTCAGCATACCCGAGAATTTTTCGTATAAATGTTTAGAAACAAAAATGATTACAGGCTGGAGTACGCAGGCGCAGAGTTCGAGTGCGGGTACGTCCAGCGCCTACGGATGACTTTGTTACTGCGGAATCGCAACATTTCAATTCGGCAGTCAACAATTTGCTGCAGGATCGTCAGAAATATAACTGGCGCAACGAAGAACGGAAAGCAATGATAACGACGACCCCGTCGTCAATTTCCGATGAATTCATCACAACGCAGACTCAGGAGAAAACAATTTTAGAAGATTTGCTAAGGGACGTATTCAAAAGGGACAATACAACGAACGCGGAAAGTGTGATTACCACTTCGAACGAGACCGAGGCGTCTTCGACCATTTCGGACTACTTGAAAGTTACGTCATCGACAACCGACGGTCCAGATTCAAATCAAAATCAATCTGAAGTCGTTCAGACTACTTCAGACCCGCTGAACGAGATTACGACCTTGGAAAATTTCATAAATCATGAAACAACGATCAATGATGCATCGATTATCGAGACGACGACGTATTTTAATGATGAAAATTCGAAAAACATCAATAAATCGAGCACCAGCGGATTTCCGTCAGCCACACCGCTCATGACGACAATGACGATACCACGGAAATCGTGGGATTCGACGAAACAATATATAGACTCGATAGCCACCCACAGTGGAGAAACATCGTCGAACGCGAATGACAATAACGTGAACGAAGATTTTGACGACGGCACAACCGGACGGATAAACGAAGTATTCGAGAACGATTACAGGGAGGGAAATTCAAAAAACGATGATAACAAGGAGGATGAAAATTATCCAAAAAATCATCGAAGCGAGTGGAGCGAGGTTCGCTATCCAACGAATCACGAATTGTACAATTACAGTAGAAAATTGAATCTAACGAAGAATCAATTGCCCGGAGTCGTCACGAAATCGGACGGTGACACAAGCGTGAAAACACTCTCCGATTACGTCAAAGCGATTTTCGATACTATGAAAAATGCCGACGAGGAGAAGAACGAGCAGGATACTTCAACTACCCAGAATTCGATATCAACGATTCCGAACGATTTTTTTGAAAACAATGAAAATTTGGAAAATATCGCAACGACGATAACACCGTTCGTTGACTCGACGACGAGTTTCAACGAAACGGAATATCTTTCGGAAAAAGTAGTAGCGAATATGACGAAAAACGAAGACGAGGAGAACAATTTTGAACAATTCGAGACTCCCGGAAAAACGGAAAATCCGATCCCGGAAATGAAGGAAGAATTGACGGAGAGACCGGAAACGACGCGATACGCCGAAGAAACGACAGAATCTTCGACCGATGCAAATTTGATCGGTACTTCGAGTCATTCCATCGATTCGGATTTTGTAAAAACCTCGTCAACTATAAAATCGATCGAACCAAAATACGACGAAATTACGACGGAAAATTCAGTCAAAGCGATAGACACGACACAGCTGAATCTCGGTGCGGTACTTCGTACCTCGACAACCACTAAAGTTTCCCACATGACTGAGATCTGCTATCGAGGGAGGTGTGTCATGACGAGACCGAAGAAAGAAATTCCCACAAGATGATGGGACGAGAATTTTTTAACTTTTTTTTAACAAATGCAAAATCCATCCTTATTTAATGGTTTATTTATATTTTTTCGGAAATTCATTATTTAACGAAAATTACGTTTAAGAAACGTCATTTATTTCTTTACTTTTAATTATTTTTTTGTGATTCATCGGGAAAAACAAGTCAAAAGTCAATCGATTCTTTTTCGTTCGCCGCTCTTTTTATTGAAAGAAAAACATTTTCTTCTCTCCCTATTCCTTCATTATTTATTCGGCACGACGGGCAGCGCGTGCGACAATTTGCATTCATTCATTGACGGGACGAGGCAATGTATTCCATTCTCGGAGCGAATTTGGGCGGCAACGACGATAAACGACGGCTACAACGCCAATGGGCACCCCAAATTATATTATTACGAATTATCTTCATTGGATTTAACAATACCTATCATGTATATATGTATATGCATATATACATTACACGATTAATATACAAATGGTCGTTTATGTATACTCTAAATTATTTTCGAACGATGAAAAAAAAACATGGTGTACGAACGAACGCGTCTTTTTGTTAATAATTTCTATTTCTCTTAAGTTGAAACGTATTATTATTATTATTGCATTCTGTGTATTTAGCTATCGTATTTCATGATTTTTCTGTATCCTAAGCGTATCGTACGTGTATTATAATTGTAAGTCATTCGCAAGTACGATCAAGATGATATTTTGAATAAAAATACACGAGAAAGCATATTTTATTATTTGGAACGAATTTAATTAATTGTCATCGATTTCGGGAAACGCGCCTTCCGAGAGATCGACGTGCTGTATTCGTCTTAATTTCGACTACAATGTGACAAAAGAAATAAATATAGGTTTTCAATTAAAAAAATCGATGGTAACCATCGCTTGACCTCAACACCTAGACGTAATTTTTTTTCAATGTAAACATCGTAGGTATATCTTCCTTGAAATTATAAAACTTTTATGGGAATCTTTTTTTTGTACAATCTCATTTGCTTGGCGTGTTTTCATCGATAAATAAAAATGGGTCAGCATGTATATAGCTTGTACAGAAGGAATGGTATATTCGCGACCCAAGAGGTCTTTTGGGCTAATAAAAGCGTCTATTCAAATGAAATTGGTGGAAAAAAACGTTTAGCACGCGGAGGCGTGCCAATAAATTATTTCCGCTGATTTTGAGCACACAGAATTCACCCCGATAAGGTGCATACATTCCTCCAGGCCTTCAGTGCTTTGGTCACTTCAAGAGGAATCTTATTTTTGTAAATTATATTCTTAACAGTTTACAATTATTTACATTTTACGCAAAAAAAGATTACCGCATAACCGAATTTGAATATTTGTTATAAATTATCGGATGGCATTGCCAAATGCGAAAAGAATTCAATAGAAACGCGTTTCTCGTTCTATAAATGAACAAAAAAATGTCACCAAAATCGTCATCGAACTTGAAAGAAATCAAAACAAGACAATGAGACGTCGATTTTTCAATGTTACAAATTCCGAATTTTCTCGACGAAAATTACAAAAAAAAAGTGAATCCACTCGAGCATGTTAACCTCTACCGTAGACGTTAAAATTCAGTTATGGATTCGTGTATTTTCCATATCCATTATCTCTCAAAAATCGAAATACTCACTGTTAGGCCAACTGGCAAGCTCTTTGACATGCGATCTCACTTCTGCAAACATTCGTTCTCGTTTCTGCGAGGCTTCTTTCTTATATCTAAAGCTGCTGGCTAGCCTTCGAATTATTTCGAGAGACGGAATAACAATCTTATAGGGGACTAAGAGGATCACCGATTCTTTATTTCGTATAACTGTACTTTTTATACTTATGATCGAAATAAATTCTGTACTTGAATATTCAGCCAAAATATATCCAGACTACAAAACATGATTTATTTCATCCGAATGAATCGACAACAATATGTAAATGAAAAAATCGATAGAAATATTAATGAAAATATTCTCGAGGGGCTTATCACGAAATTACCAGTCCGTTTCTCGTAAATGACAATTTTCATAAAATCTCGGTACGTTTTCAAAAGTTTTTAATTCGTTTCACAATTACACCTCGCTGATTTTCGTCGATATTTTCCGACGATATTAATACATGTTCATTTTCGTAGCTAAATTTATATACGTTTATAAATTTATTTATTTTTGTTTATAACTTCTGTAAACTTCATCGTCGCATCAATTTTTTCGATAATATTGTGACTTGATTCCATCGCCTGCCCCTCTATCGTGGGTTCTTGCTAACCGAAGGTTTTAAACAAAAATAACCTCGTGGTTGTATATAGAGGAATAAGGGTTGCGCCATATCGTCTTGGATCGAAGCTTCGTGCGTGCTTTCTAGGACTTTTGTTAGAAGCTCCCAAACATATATCATACCGACCCATCATCTCTTCCGATGGCCTTAACGATTTCCACCCCACGATAGACAACCCTCGTTTCAAAATAAAATGCAACGAGAGGTGAACCGACGATGGAACCGTAACGACATCGGCATTTCCAATTTCATCGCAAGTAAATTTAGAAACGTGAGAAATAAAGTTCACCATTATTTAAATTGTACTTACGATATCAATTTTTGGCATCATCCAGAAAATTTTCAATTATTTAGAAAAAGGAAATAACAGAGGAAGAAAAATTACGACGAAAAAAAATGTCCAAATGTCTCGCAAGCATGATTTTCTTTTTACAGTAATATCCCGTTTCGCCGCCCAATAATACGCCCCTTAAACGCTTGATCGAGTTTCGAACGCGGTGAAAATTCAAGACCAGTCAATCAGCGTTTCCGCGACGAACTAGCGGAAAATGAAGGAGGGGGGGGGCGAAGGCGAAAGCCACAATTGCTTTTTTCGTCCCACGTAGACACAAAGAGAGCAGGATATACAAAAATCGTCCTCTCCCTGGTAGGCAATAGCCGCAAACGATACGTGTGAGTGGGTTCGCGTCGAGAGATAAAATGAGAGACGATCGTCATTGTGTCAAAGAGGGAGACCGAGAAAGGGATGACGCAGGTCGAGTGTGGAAGGGTGGTCCGTTCATCGATCGTAACGGCGCATGCTTCGGTGGTTCGCAGGGTTATAGCATAGATGGCGCACGATCGCAAAAAGTGCTCATCCCCTTCCAGCCGTAGTTGCGCGCACATCGTCGTTGGGGTGAGGGAGGGGGGCAATGCGTTCCCAAACGTGGGGGTAAAGGAGAGCGGGAGAGTAGTGATCCGGCGCTTAGGGAGGAAGGAAGATGGCGAACGGGAGGGATGGAATGGGGGAAAGGGGGGAACGAATCAGAAATATCAGGAGTGGGGTTAACACGAACGACGTGCGAACTACGACAACCCCATTCGGCGGACAGTACAAGCGCAGGGGTCCACGGTTGAGGACGACAGGAAGTGGTTCCTGCCCGCGATCGCGGGTTTCCCCATAATGCCAGGCGGCGAGGGGTCGAACGACCCTATAATCGATTTTCATAATGATTTCCGAAGAGTTATTAATAAAGAAGCGAGTTATTCGACGTCAGATATTTGGGGTAAAAGTGGCGTGTGCGGATCTACCGGGCCAAGTACGACAGTTACGACAACTACGACGACGACGACAACGACGACAACGAAGAATATCCCAGGCACTGACCACGATAACGATCCCGCCACGATGACAGTGATCACGGGCGACGGCCTCAGACGAAGAAAGGTCATACGCGCGGCTAGAGAAACTCTCGACAAGGGTGAGACTACCACCGCTACCCTCACGATACCTTTCATCCCGACTCTCTGTCCGTTCGTCCCTCGAGATAATACGCCCGGTATAACGACCGAAATCCTACCAACGAAAAACTACCAAATTCGTAGTTTATCATTGTCGAAATGATCCATCGATATCGTTCGATAATTACTCGATTGGCATTGATAATAATTAACGCTCGCGGCCAATTATTATCAATTACTTAACGTTAATTAGTTGGTCATAGTGATTAGTATGATTTTCATGGACTGTAGGTAGGAACCATGGTCCAGAGGTCGTTGAATTAAAACGTTCTGTAGCCAATGAACATTCACAACGCGAGTGCTTCAGATCCAATAGAAATGACATTTACGGGGTGGGTTGGAATACCCTTGAGATATTCACGTGACATCCGCGGAATGTGCATAGGAAGTTCAACTACATACTTGCAATGTCCTAGGGATCATACACAACATATCTGGAATGGTCATGAAAGCTGCACAACGTTTTAGACATATTTCTGGGACGTTCACATCATATCTCTAGGATGTTGACACTATGTCCTTGGAATATTTGTCTACTATTCAAACCTTACCAGTAAAATGTCCCTAGAGACACCCTATGACATTCTCGGAATTCTCCAAGGATGTTTACATGGCAACCTTGACATTCCCCTAGGACGTTCTCATTATATACATGGATTTTTCCTAGGAAATGTACATTGCGACTGTGCAATTTTCCTAAATCGTTCTCGAGATATCCTTTGAATCCTACTGAACGTCTTATATGACCTCCTTGGAGTGTCGTTAGAACGTTTACATGATATCCTTTGGACTCTACTGGACCGATCACATGACCTCCTTGAAGTGTCGCTAGGACATTCACATGACATCCTTTAAAGTCCGCTGGACCGATCGCACGACCTTCATGGAGTTTCACTGGGACGTTTACATGACAGCTTTAGACTGTCGTTGGGGCGTTCACATAACATCCTTGGAGTTTTCACTAGGACGTTCACACGACATCCTTGTAATATCTCCAGGATGTACTCGTGTCACTGAAAATTCTCTGGGAAATTTACATGGTGCAGTTGTAAGATCTCTGAAGTGCCTTGGTGACATCCTTTTGATTATCCTACAAAGTCCTGGCAATGACAAGTGAAAATACCTAGACCGTTCACATAACGCCATTGAAATATCGTTAAAGTGTTCTCATGGCATACTTGCTTTACGCGGAGAATTTTTTCGTGCTGCCCTGAGGAGATATGGCACTCGATCATGATTGCGACTTGCCGAATTCACAGAAATCTCATCTAATACCTAACAATTTTGGAATTCAACCAGGATGCTCGTTATTGTCATAGACCTTCGGGAGTCCCTCGCGATAGAACCTCACGGGGCCCAATAATAACACTACAACGAAATTTCTCCACGACACTTGTAAAATACAAATTCGATGATCTTCGTAGAATAAACCGACACCAAAGGACCAAAAACGTGACCGAATCAAGGCAGTTGAAAAGATCGATGACCCGTCTACGAATTTCATTCGATTTGGCGGCTTTTCCAATTGGATTAGTCTAGCTATAAAAGCACGTGATTGTGTCGTTTCGTTTCGTATATACGTCTGGGCAATAAAGAGTAAATAGTTCCAGGACCTATCGCACTACCGTGCAGATTCTCTGGGAGGGAATCGTGAAAATCCGTCGGATGAAATCCTTGGAATTCCATCCCAGGAGCATCACGAACGAAACTATCGAATACCGGACGAGTTTTCACGAGACATCCTCCAAGAATTATATTCACGACTTACGCTTTATCGCGAAACCATTTGTCTGGATTTGTCCAATTCATTGACGTTTGCGATGGATCGCGAATCTTCGAACTTTGAAAAACTCATAACTTCGACAATTTCGATAAATACGAACTCCTTTCGATATATAAAATAATCTTATTTATATTATGTTTGTAACTTTATTCGTCGTTTACTGTTTTTAATAAGTTAAAAATAATTTATAATCCAGAAAAGTTTTTCCATAATTCGGCGAATTACAACATAGACACGTGAAAGAGTTATATCAAATAATAAACCTTTGTCTACATGCTTTTTACAACAAAATATCCAACGATTTTATTCGTGCCGGTTGACGTTTCGAAAACGTTCACCAAAGATCATTTTTCGAAAGTCGAATCGCTGACTGTATCGACACAGAAATTTTCCCAGCTCACCCGTGACCAAGAACACGAGGCAGCGGGCTACCTTCGTGCAAGTTCGATACGGAGGGTAGCAGGGTTGGTTGCGGATGCATTAGAAGCTCGGAGTAGGCGGAGGAACGTTCCGCACAGGAAACATAAAACGTAACGTCTTGTAATAAAACGAAAGGGTATAGAAACTCGAAGAATTAGAGAATGAGAAAAATAAACAAACAAACGAATAATAAATAAATAGATGAACTAATTAAAAAGTTTGTTAACGACATCGTTTAAAGTCTTCATTCGCGTGTTAAGCCAAGCTGCTAATGGATTCAATTGTCCCAGCACCGTGGAAAATGTTCCTTTCTCCCAGCTCTGAAGAATCTTCAAAACGTGAACTCAACGGCTGAGATAAAAAGAGCCTTCTACGATAGTCTCAAAATTAACAAAAAGCACACGACCCGCTTTCTAAAGTCCTCATACTTGTAGTCTCGAGTGGCTCGGCTAATTAGACGAACGTATTAGATAGTCGGGTAACAAAAGAACGAACGTTACAAAAGAGAATTCGAAAAAGCGCGAAACGAACAACGTTCGAACGTGGGCGAGACACGAGTTTCGTAATTTTATCCATTCAGCCCTTTTTGATAACTTCCAGCCTATTTATACTCATTCGACCCTCTTTTATTCATTCGCGCCTTTTTTCAGTTATTTTTAATTAGTCAAAATTGTTTGAAACGATTTTGCAATTTTGGAACGTGTACCAATCTTTTCTTATTTCTATATGTCGACGATTTTTAAATAATAGAAAAAAAAACCCCTAAATAAGGTTTCCCTCGGCCGGCACCCTAATGCGATTAAAAACCCTCTAAATCGAGAGAAGAATTCCCTGATCTGGCAACACTGTGTAGGGTTTTACGCTGTCACGTGTTTTTTCACTGAACCGTTTAGTTGATTCGTATCAAACATTTTGCGAATCGGCGTTCCAACGAGAACGCGCGTGATCCAAAGAGAATCTCTGCAGTGCGTATCAAGCACAGCCCTTTGTTTGAGCCAAACAAATTGTTCTTCAAGTTCAACAGCATATTCGAACCAATCAAAAATTTGTACTCAATGCAATTAAATACTTATCAAATCCGTGTAAAAATCATTTCAACTTACTGAGTTTTTTTTCAAGGAAACGTAAGCTTTTTCCTTGCTCTAGACCTTGAACACCTTCGAACAGGTTCTTAAGAGTTGCCCCGAATATTATTTCATCGACCCCAAGACGTCTCAGTAGCTTATCCTTGTATTTACATTTGTAGTTTTATAACACCCTCGAACCTTTTTATGTTTTTCCATCCGCAAATCATTTCGAACAACTTCGGATTCGTGCTGGGACGTTTTTAAAACATTTCGAGTAGGGTCCGAGGCCGAAACCTTTTTGCTTCGTCGTATCGTTTCTTTATTGAAACACAAGCAAACACATTTCTCAATGCAAATAAAAATTAATTTGATTCATATAAAATGCGAATACGAATAATGCCAATACACGGATTCATTAAATTACACGTGAACTCGTTTCTTACTGTAATCCTTGAACACCTTCAGGCACGTTCTTAAAAGTCATTCTAAACGAAATTTCACCAGTCCCAAGACGTCTTGGTCGTTTATTATTGTAACTCAATTTTCAATTTTTCGATATCCTCAAAAAATTTCGTACTGTTTTATGTACAAACCACTTCGAACATCTTCGAATCCGCTTGAAACATATTTAGGACATTTCGAGTGGTTGTTGAGTCTCGAATACTTTCTATTCCTTAAAATTTCTTTTTGATTCGCTCTCCCTCGTTCATCCACTTGTATCATTTACCATCTATTATTTATTCATTCCTTTCATGTACTCATTCGTGCGACTTCGTTTCTGCTTGTAAGATTAATTCAATTTGATTTTTTATCGTTCCCAAGATTCCTGCTCTTTTTTTCTCCTTATTTTTCATTTCTTCTTTATTTTCGATACACCCTTATTCTCTTTTGCTACCAGTATGACTTTGCTTCCTACACGGTTCATCCATCTCCGAGCCCTCTCGAATTCCCCTCTCGACCGACCGACTCGCAGTGAGCACTGAGTTCGTTCGATAAAGAAAATGAGAGGGAGAACTCGAGAAGGGTAGAAAAGATATTTATATATTCTCCCTCCCTCTCTCTCTTCCGCCCTCCTTCATTCCCTAACTCTCCCTCTCTCCTCCCTTCCCACACTCTCTCTCCCTCCTTCCCTCGTTCTCTCACCCTCGCTCATTCTCTTTCCCGGTTTCTCCCGCCCTCCCTACTCGCGTATACATAGATTCATCCCTCGTGATTCAACCTCCCCCCCCCTTCTTTGCCCCTCGTTCTTCCGGTAGCTCAAAGATATCCTGTGACGTATCATAAGACGTTTGCAGTTCATCCTTTTTGTCCTTGACGATTTACTTCAGTCTCAACAATAATCTAATCCACGTGCTATATTTCCGTACGTAATCAAGGCTCATGGGTAACGCAGTATCGTTGTAACGGTCACTTGCTAAAACGGGCTATTGCAACGTCTAATTTCTACCCACGGACCCGAGAGATAATTGCTTTTAGAAGCTGGACTAACGAAGCTCGGACCGAGTTCCAGGACAGCGTGTCTGACAATAGAACATGAATTCTGGAGTAAAAACGGCCGCTTACCTCGCGATATCGTCGGGCTATTTTTGGTATACGCCGTTTTGCAATAATTGCAAGAATTCTTTTTTCTTTTCATCTTTGTGCGAAGTTCGAGGCGACTGAGTACCAGGGGAAAAAATGGCGAGAGGAAATAAAGAATTTTTTGGGTCGGCTGTCAAACGCAAATTGATTTACTTAAAAAAATATATTGACAATAAAATTTTGTTTCGTGGCAAATGAAGTTCTAGTAACGAAATTTGCCAGTATATAAATTTTTCTGTTCTTACGGTACAGCGAGGTCGACTATACTGCAAGACATACAGAACTCTGGTTATTGTGAATGAAATAAAAATAAGTTTAAAGAACTCCGAATAATCGATGGTTAAAAAATAAAATAAAACAATTTTCTATTTTTGTACTTTCAAACTTTCCAAAAATTTCGATGGCTTTTGCATGCATTCTCGAGAATACGGTTAAACGTATAGCATTATCGGATACATTGCAGTGTCCGAAAATAAAAGAAATATTTCGTTTCATTAATGAAAATAAAAAAATTGATAATAGGGAAGGTAGCAAAAATAGAAGAAGTTCAATGAACCTACATAACATACTTTCAAATATTATTACAATATAAAAAAATGGAAAGTACCGGTGAATTTTATACTAAGCCTTAAATCCTCGGAAAAAAAATCAACACACGTTACTAAATTGTCATTCAAATCGATGAAAAATAAAAAAAATATATTAATAATTTTTGTTTGCCCAAATAATATGTAGTACTTTTATTTTTACAGCGTCACGCCTTCTGAGACGAAAAATACCGTGCACAGGCCACTTGATGACCCCCCGCCGCCTATGGATACAAAAGGTTCCGACTCAAGTACGTGTTGTTCGATATTTACACACAAACGGAGGATAACATTTGGATACAATGGAGGAGAAAAAAAATAATACTTTTTTTCAAACGACATTTTAGTTTGCATTCTCGTCACGTTTGACGTCTCCCACCCCCCTTCGATTTCACTGTCTGTCTCTCTCGGTATATACCTTCATCTTTGGGTCGCATCTGTTCCATTTTACCCTCTCTCTATGCCACCCTTTTCCTCGTTTATTGATTAAACCTGATCGGCTACATTGTTGGTATACGCGACCTACGCGCACAACCACATCGACCATGCTTTGAAGAAAACTAAACGCGATATTAGTCGAAGCAGTTACTCCCTCGTTTCGTACGTAAAGCTCCAAAAAAACTGATGTAGTTCGTACGGCGTAGTTCGGAGTTGTTGGCACTAACGTAACCGTAACCGGGACAAAGAGATTCGTGTATCGCTGTATGAAAACTACTTGAAAACGTAATTATGGATTTTCGTAATCACGCAAAGTGCTATTTATGCGATACTCGACCCTCGAGTTCATTAATGTTCAAAAATCTAAGTACATTGTACGGTGTACAACATCGTGGAAAATGTAGCACAAAAAACTTGTGTGAGTGCAATCATGCTAGTAGGACAATATTGAAGTCAGTACGCGTACTTAGAATCTAATTACACCCTGTAGTCAGAAAAGTACTCATGGGTCTTGAGCTTTCTGTGGTTACTTAACAGTTCGATAGACGTGATCTCGAGATCATCGTTGTACTCGAGTCGGAAATGTCGTGGTATAAAAAGTACTCAGACAAGTACTCATAGCTCGTTGAACACACGTGAATAAAATCGTTCTGTGCTCAAATCCTTGAAATTATCGACGTACTTAAATCAAGTTACGTTTACAACGACCTGGATTTAGCACTAGTACCAGTACTCAAATTCTCAAGTTTGTCGATGAATTTAAATCAGAATACGTTTTGATTAAAGAGCTACTCGGATTTACGTGGCTCAAACTGGTGATAAAATATATTCTCGATATTCGAATTCTTCAATTTACTTAAGTACTCAAATGTAACAATGATTTTGTACAAAAAGTACTCTTTAGTACTCAGAAGCATGCTGATAGCTCTCGAAGCTATCATCCATACAATTGCCCGGTGCTAAAACCAAACTTCGAAATTCCGAGCTCTTTAACTATACTACTGAAAAAAGCGTATTATGTTGGCCAGTGGCATTGCAGTACTCGAATATTCAAGTATACGAGTACTGCAATGAAAAAAAGTCTAAAGTACAAGGTTTCCGAACGTGGAATGTTGCTTGTAGCTTGCAAATTTCACGTTAGTGTTAGAATTCCTATAGCCAATTGCCATATTGTTCCCACTGTGCTCAAAACTAAATACTCTATGATGAAAAGTACTTAGAATCGGTACTGAGGCAACGCACTTAGGATATGTACTGAGAAAAAGTACTCAGAGCATTAACTTTGCGCGAATAAAATTCTCCTATCATGAAGTACCCAATATCATCGACGTACTTAGAAAAAAGATACCGAAGATCTCGAGGTTGTACTCAATTTCCCAAGTGCCCTGAGAGCAAGGCAGAAAAACTGCCAACACGTGAAATATATAAAGAAATTAAAAATGGCTCGTCGAGTATCCTTGAGCGTGACTTAAGTTCTCGAGTACACTGACAACTGCAAGTTCAAGTACAAATTGTCTGAATAGGCATGATTTTTCGAAACGTAGCTCATGCCTGGACCGCCCCCTCGCGACATTATCACCTCCATTAACCAGCGGCCGTAGCTAAGTAGTCAACGCGCTTCCGGCCATCATCGAACCTAAGCAGCATTTCGTGCGACCGACGGTTGAAGTGGTGACCGCTAAATCCGCGCACCAACTGGCGCATCGAAGCGTCGAGCGGGAGGTCGTTCTGTCGCAATCTTCGAGATTCCCCGTAGGAACGTCCAGACGTCGGACGCACTCTCTCTATTGGCACAGGTTTTCCAAAGTTTTCCTTTGTCCTCGTGCGAATACCATGCAATAGTGGGATATAAATCGCACGCGAATGCATGACAGGGTCGAAACGATGGGCGGGCTGGAACGGAGAAAGTGAAAAAAGGAATTCTCGTAAATGCTTCAGGGACTCGTAGGTTGGAGCAGACCCGATAAAAATAAAATATAACCATTTTTATAACTCAATTCCAAAATACTCGAAAGTGCTCAACTTATCTATACATATATATATGTATCAGTTACTTAACCATACGTTGGAAAAACACTTATAAATAAATCAATATAAAACACAATTTTCTGAATTACACGACAAAGTATTCGGAAGTAGGTACTCAAGTTTTAACATTGGGTTTCAACAACATTAATACCAAAATAAAAATAAAATACAATAATTTCGATTATTCGATGTCAGAGTATTCGAAAGCACTCAATTTGTAGAGCCTAAAGAAGAAAGAAGTTATTCTAAAGCAAATACTCAGAACTTGAGAAATACAATTCGACTAAAATCTCGCTCGAGTAGGTATAGTACCCAATGCATAATCGTATCTGAAATAACGCAACGTTCCGTAAGGCTCTAACGTCAAATGCACTTTGCCCCTCATACTCGATGATAAGACACCAAATTCAATATCCATGAACTTCAGCGGAGCGGAAGGAATTAAGCCTCCGTGTTGAAACCGTATTATAAGTGCTTGAGTCGAGCATCCTTATCTCAAAACTCTCAGCGTCGCACCGAAACGATCTCGCCATAGACGGCCTCTTTTCACTCGGTTTCTGCATCACGACTCGGGTATAAAGCCCCAACGCCCGAATACGAAGTAGTTACGGTTCTGCAATGGAGTCGACTAGCTAGTAGTGCAATGCCGTATTGGTCAGACCATCAAGGAGACAGAGGCTTTTTTTATAATGAAATTTTTTAATCAGAATGAAATTTTTTATATTTTACCGATTTATTTCTGCAGTTTGACCATCGATTATTCGCGATTTAACCAAGTTATTCATCGAAAGTATCGTTTATAATTAATTACTTTAGAATTACTCGACGAAATCCGGTTATTAAATTCTTTTACGTTTTAATATATTTTTAAATGTCATCCAGCATTTCAGTCGTTACAATTTTTATAAGCTTCGAGTATACCAAAAACATCATATCTTATAAATGGAACAACATTCGTTTACCAGCTCGGAACTTGGCATACCCGAGCGTAAGTAGAAAAGGACGAAGAAAGTAGATGCCCGACCGATCCTAAAATCGTAATAATATTCGAAATTAACTTATTGCATTAAAAAAAAACTCGTACAATGCTGCCGAGCTAACGCAAACCTAAATGATTATATCTCGAGAATTACTTAACGATTTGTCCCTCGAGTGTTCCATCCCTCTTTAAAGTTCGTCCGCTTTTTACAGTTCATCGATGATTCCCAAATAATTGATCAGAATCGATTCACCTCCCCGGCAAATTAAAAGTAAAATAGTGATCGTCGAAGTCTCGTAGGTCACCCAATTGCGCATCAGCCTCAAGAAAAAAAAGGCTCCAGTCAATTTACAAAATAGTGCAACCTCCTTAATATTTCCGCTATCAACACGAAAACTCGTAGGCTCGTCCAGAGTCGCAACGAAAATTCTCCAAATTACCAAACTCATTGAACGCAAGAACCGTGAATACTAGGGATGCTAAAAAAAAGTCATCTCGACACTATTTGGTCAACGACCACTCTTCTGAATAGCCAATACAAATACGAATACACAAATACGAAGCCCGTACCAACCACGAGGTAGAAATATGAATCTGCGTGGATAGAAAGAAGGAAAGAAAAGGGTACAGAAAAATAGAAACGATAGAATGGAAGAGGTGGTGGTCGACGTAAACGCTCGGGTCAAACGTATAACGCCCCTATTTGTTCCTCGATGTACAATGTGTGCATTCGGCGTACGAGATACTTGTACGATACATATACGTGAGATATGCGGACACACGCGACGAGTGAGAGAGAAAGACCGAGAGAGAAACAGGACGAGAGGTTGTGGGGTGGCTAGGGAGAGGGGGGGGGGGGGGGATAGAGAGAGAGAGTCGCCTGATGGCACAGAACTTGGATCGAGGCCAGAATAACGTGCTGGCTCGTGCCAGAATTCGGTAGGCGGAATCAAGCCCGGTGCGATTACTCAAAAAAAAGGGGGAAGAAAAATGCTCGGTCGCGTTTCTTCGTTCCTCTTCCGTTTTCCTTATCGCGAAACCAGTGGCTAGGATATTTGCGAAGTAACAAAAGTAAGGAAAAAGTAGCATTGACAAAATGGCGAAGCGTTTCGCGCGGTTCGAAGTAGTTGGGTAAATAAATTAAGAACCAACTGGATTCCGTCGAGATCCGTGACGATCTTCCTTCCTACAATCTAAATTCTTCGGACATCGATTCTCGTTGAATCGATTTTGGCACTCTTCGTTTACCCCCAAAACTCCGTTCGGGCAACAGCCATTTTGTCTATCGCGATTCTGGCAATCTTCATTTTTTTTTTCATCCATGATTCTGGCATTGCATCATCTTGGAAGCTTCCATTTTGAACAGCTGCTTTTTTTAATCCCCGTTTAATAATATTTTTATGACAGCGATGATTTAAGTACCCGGGAATTAGCCATTTGGGAAAAAAATCTCTCCCCTAACCTCCTCTGTGCGAACTCTCGCATCCGCCATTTTGCGAATCGTATCCCCGGGCTGCCGCCATTTTGTCACGTCCATTTGCGGTCGGTCCGCCCATTTTTCGAACATTAATTATCAATCCCATACTTATTTATTTATAACTATTATTACTATTATTTGTATTATCATTATTAATCGATATTATTATTGTTGTTATGATCAATATCTCATTATCATCATTATTATCGATTGGATGCCTCGTCAATTTCTATATATATATTGAGGTTATGTTCATCTACGTGAACATATGTAAGTGCATACGTATTTTTCACACAACCATTGTGCGAATAAGACGACGACCGTTACGAAAGCGCTTTGCCGGGTTTCACGAGTTCGATGACACGCCAATGACGAATCGATCTTTTACCCTTATCCCCCCCCCTCCTCCCGCCATCTCCTCGTCGCTCGTCGCTCTTTGTCCTGTCCCTATGTGATATTGACATCCCCAGTTTTATAGACATTCCTCTAGTCACAACACTCTCCATTGTGTTAATTTAACACAAGTCTTTTACAAACATTTTTCCATTTTTGCAAATGCTGATGTGCCGTTTTTATGTTTTCTTTTTTCCGTGCTCTTTTGTTTTATTCAAACGTCGAATATCGATTGCAACTCAGCCTTGCAAAGTTAAACACTTACGACAGCACACGAATTATTCATGCGTTCGCTTAATTCGCGCTCGCACGAATATCCGAGTCGATTTTGTTTGCATGACCACGAATGAGTTTAGAGGAGCTCGGACGAAAGGACGTAGATGAGATTAGGGCAACGAGATCTCCATCGCGCGGAACTTTTCTCGAGTATTCGGTTTAAATTTTTGGCGAGGGGGCATTGAGGAATACTGGAAAAATAAAAAAATAGTCTTACAATTAAAGTTATTCGCTTTGTGGTGGGTTTCGGTAGTTTTATCGAATTGGTACTGGATCGGTCAGCTTGACTTCGCCATTTTGAGTTTGGAAATGAAATGGTCGGTTTGTATACGAAAAAAAAATTTGAAAACCACTGAAAAATCAATTTTCCACCAGAACAAATAATTAATCTTTTCGCAATACATAGCGATACCGCCATTTTGAGTTTTTAATTGATACCTTTGATTTGGGAAGTAACAATTTCAAAAATACTGTAGAACCACTTTTCACCCAAAGGAAAACATTTTTTCATAAACCGGCCATATTAATTATGCCATTTTCAACATCGAAATGTTAATGTTCAATTTAAAATCCGCAACCGTAAATAAGCTTTGTAACCTGAAAACATTTTTGAAAAAACTTCATTTAAAAGTGCATTTTATATGAATTTTACCTTTTTTTTATATAATCTTTTGCACACCTCGAACTATATGTATCCCAGTTTTGTCCCTAATTAAGTAGTGTCGCGTTAAAAAGGGACCTCATTCGCTCGTCCGGTCGATACACCGGCGTCACTATCGTGTCATAAATAATTTGTAAAATAATAAAGAGAATTCGCGACATGAAAAAAAAGATAAAATTTACTGTTCAACAGGAATGCGACGTAGTTATGATGTTTCCAAGTGGTGCGAGCGACGAGACGCTAATGTGGCTTCTCGGACGGCTACGCGCCGGTACACCGGGAGTTGTGGTTCACGTGCGTCATCACGCTTCTTCCGACAGTTATGGATTCTATTTGACAGCGCCCTTTTCCATGTAAGTTTCACAAAAAAAAATAAACCTGCTAATTGAAATTTACATATTGCTTACTCGCGGTTTTAATCCACTCTCAAAGCACCCTCTATGATCAAGTGGCTTCCTCGATTTTCGTGGTCACATGGAGGAAATTGTGTCAATGAGCAAACTTCACGAGCCAGAATTATGCAAGGTCAAATCCTTGGTTCTTTTCCGGAATAAAAATGGCGATTTTTCGAAAGATTGTAAATTTTGTAAGATTTAAGATGTACTGATCCATTCGATCAGTGATCGCCCAGAGATTTTTATAAAAATGTAGATTCCGAAAAGGATTTGGTACGGGCTCCTTGTCGCGAAATTTGAGTACAATCGCTAAAATCGTTCTGGAGATATGTCCGTTTGAATTCCTTGACGATGTTCGCACACGCGCATGCGCGCATGCAGCCATTTTGTGGCGCTAAGAATTATCGCCATTTTGGAAGATTTTGCATAGTTTGATCCCCGAATTCCTTAAAATGATGTTCGCGAAAGCAAAAAAAAACCTGTGGTGAAGTAAAGCCCGGATAATTTCGTTTTTTTGCTTTTTCGATAGACTTCTCAAAGCCGCGGAGGAGGTTCATCTGCCGAAAGTCTTGAGAGAAGAATATGGCGGTGGCCTGAAGGAATTTGTAGGCACGGAAGCGAGTTGTTTCGAGGGAAGCGACGACGAGACGAGATTCTTCACGACCCAGGAACGACAGTCACTGGTTCTTCATTTACTTCATACCTTGCGAGCGGATCCACACGATCTGCCAAGTCTTCCCGGTCTCAAACTCGTGGAGGGCCAGGCAATTATCCCGAAGTGTGTCTCAGCAGGAATAATATCACAGGTGGATACGATACACCATTTCAAATTAAAGTATCGAGTCGTTTCGATGGACTTATGAATGGACGGACTGGATAACCAAGAGTCGTTAAAATGTCCCTTGTATATGCGCGAACACCCGCTCAGTCGGTAAACGAAACTGTTAACCATTTCTTTTTAATATGCTTCAGAAGCTCATAAAAAATGTAAATGCAGATTAAATTAGTACATCGTTTTAGCACAAAACCCAACATCCTTTGTTCGGAAGTCTCAAGGCATCCTCAAAACAAGAGTTTTACAAGTTTTGTTACCGACCGAGAGAGGATTACCCGCGAATTTGTGGGCTTGGCCGTAAGCCGAGGCTAATAGCCGACCTAACTGTAAAATATGTTTTGCCCTTTTTTACGTAGGTCTTCCCCTTGCACGAACTGCCTGCCCTGGAGAAGCTTCAGAAAAGTTGGGTCCGTGCTTTTCTATCGCCTCAGCCACTTGACGACATTTGCAATTATTTCGGTGTAAAGATTACGATGTATTTTGCTTGGCTCGGACACTACACCACCGCCCTCGTAGTTCCAGCTGTAGTGGGTGTCATATACTGGGTAAATATTCTTACATTTATTTTACTTTATCATCGAACACAGAAGATGTTCATAAGAAACGAAAGTAGTGCAAATGGAATTTTCGAAATTTCGAATGTTCAACGATCATCGAAATGTCTTCAATACCCTAGAATATAATTAAAGCATTGTCGCAATGTCATCCGTGTGTCCATCGACTTCTTTGTTCGCCCGTACGTTCATCCTTTTGTCACTGTCGGTTCCACCCGGCGCTACAATAAATATTGATAAAGCCTGTGGGTCAGGACCAATCTTGGTAAGAATTCACTACAAACGAATCTGAGCCTTCCTGTCGAAATGCAATGAGATTGCACAATTCTTTCTGGTACTTTGCCTACAATGGCGAAAAATGAAAAACGACAGAAAACTAATTTTTATATATTCCTATTTTTCCGCACCCTCGTCTTCGATGTATCGTTGACCCACGAAGATTACGCTTTTAACAATCCTTCGATTGACGCATCGATGACGACTTAAAAACAGGTCGGCATCATTGGAAGGAACCAGGCGGTGGAGGACGTGGCATACGTCCTTTTTTCGGTATTCAACGTAATCTGGGCAACTGCTTATCTCGAGACTTGGAAACGAAGAGGCGCTGAACTCGCTTACAGATGGGGCACGCTCGATCAGAGGGACGATCTTTTGGTGGAGCCGAGGCCTCTTTTTGTGGTAAGACTCTTTACCCAATTCCCCAAGCATTTCCTCAAACTTTCCGGCATGCTAGATTCTTTACGACAAAAATATTAATTCTTTTTGTCATCTGACTAGCCATCTGAAATTAACGTTTAAGAGTCGAAAAGGGGAGAAAAAAATGTTAATACAAAATTTCAGGGCACGCTGCAAATATCACCCGTGACGGGACGACTGGAGCCAACCTATCCCAACTGGCAGCGAAATATCACTCGTTACTGTTTAACCGTGCCTGTTATTGGGGTATCGCTCTTCTTCGTCTTTGTCGTCATGATTCTCAGTTTTCAGATACAGGTCACTATGATCAATTATTTTATAATGATTTATTAACAATTTATAATTATATTCTGTTCTTTGTAAAGATCGGAGCTTGAAATTAAATCTCTCGAGATGGTTTATATCATCAATACGGTTTAAAGTTTGAGCGCCTAATGGATTACGTAACTTTGAAATATTGATTGCGTTGGTGAATTTTTTTTAGGACTGGTGGGATGCTCGTCTCGAGGCCGCGGGTTATGGTTTCTGGCTGAGTTACGTGCCAAAAGTCTTGCTCGCTGTAGTGATTGCCCTGATGGACGAGGCTTACTTTAAAATTGCTGTCTGGTTGAATGATGCGGGTAAGAGAAAAGAGAACCATATTTGGTTAAAAAAAATTAAATAAATTTGTATATAACGTATCGATATTTAAACGAAGGTCCATTATAATCGCCTCACTCGCTACAATCATTTCGTATAATCTACTATTTATACGTATAGACGTACAACCGTTTCTCGATTTAGAGGTGCCCAAGTCTAGAGTCAAAATCCGAATGAGTAACAAGCATTAAAAATAATTATTGAAAGGCCCTCTATTTAGTGTAGTCTGCATTTCGCAATAAACCGCAAATCTTCTTAAATTCTATAAATTACTCCGTTTTGGAGGACATAACAAAAAAAAACATGGGTTAATCGGAAAAGCCTTATAGTGGTCGATGGATAACCGTTCGCCTGCGAGAAAGCGCTCGGGTCATCGCCACCTCGCGGATACCGAACGTACTGGTGATGACGATTAGTCATTTCTTTGAACGGTGTTCTGATGTCTTTAAACAATATATCTTATTATGACTAGCATTATCCATCTTTCTATGTTTCGTCAGTTTTCTACGATTGGGTTTCGATATTTGAACAAAATTTTGGCGCACCGTCAAAAACGTTTATTTTGGCACGATATATGAAATATAAGAATATGCTCACGCATCGAGAATCGGTTGTACTCCATACCACTTACTCAAAACACGCCGGTGTATCTTATCTTCTTGTACATTGAATTATTTTGTATATCATAAAAATTAACAAAAAAAATCGACGATCTACTATGAGAAAACCCCTGCCTTTATTTTATTTGCTCTATCTCTATCTACATCTTTCAACATCCCCACAGAACTTTTAGATCTTTTAACATTATCGTATATACTCTATGCACGATTAGACGACACTATTTAGCCAGAAATATCTTATGAATCATTATATTTCAAAAAAAAGCATTAGTGTTCATTTAGAAAATATATGAGAAAAGAAACCTAAAGGTTTTGGAATCCGCGAAGGTTTACGGGATACAGAATTTTCAAGAACCTCCCAAAGTATAGTAAAAAAAACAATAAGATTAACCCGAAGACAAATAAATTATGCGAATTCTCGTACGTATTCAGGGGCTTCAAATATGTTTATATATTTTTAAAAATAATAAAATAAATGGAACAAAATAATGATATATGAAAATACACAGTTGTAAAAATAATTTTCTCATTATCAAGCAAGAATGTAATTAATTGTAATTCTTGAATAATTCTTTTCATTGTGTTCATGTAACGAACAAAAAAAATATATAATCATTGTAAAGCCATTCGGTTTAGATCTAGAATCTATGGTTTTGTTTATGTTGGACGCAGAAAACTATCGTCTTGACACCGAGTACGAGAACCATCTGATCTGCAAGGTGGCACTGGTAATAATGAGAACAATAACATACAATAATAATATATATAAATACATACATGTGTATTATCCATGCCGAATATATTAATTGTTAATCATTTAAGAGATTAGCCTTGCGATAAACAAGGCACAAATCGTTATTGTAACTTTTTTGTCGTGAAAAAAATATACGTCGTTGAAATCGTGTCCACCAAGGATATCGGCGATTCAGTCACGATAATGAAAAATTTGCTTTCATTTTTCATTGTGATGATGAATTATTAGGAAACACTGATACTTTCGATACAACATACACCAAAGCTCTGTTCTGTCTCTGTGCCAGCACGAACAATGTTATTTTATCCCAACGTTTATATCACAAATATGTATTGCTCGTCAAGTAACCTTCCACTCGTAGCAGATATGCTGTATTGGAGGATAAAATTGCGAATTAATTATTACTAAAACGTTGAATAATTACTTTGAGCTAATTAATCAATCAAATTTTCATTAAATTATTGAATAACTTGACAACGACAGCTTGTTTGGGGAGATAATCAAAAACCGTGTGGCATAACTGATTACGTTATTCCTGGACGCAATAATTTCCCCGAGAATCAATCGGTAATCTTCCGATTTTTTGAACCGGAATTCATTTTTATCGAAATCGGCTGAACATACGTAAAAAATGCTAGAGTCCTTTCTAATGCAGCAGTTTGTTCTCTACAATAAAGGTCCTTTGTATGTACACCGTCAGTTATGGGGTTACATGACTATTGCACAGTACAAATTAACGACGAATTTGTTTCGACGTATATCATCAACTAAATGTTAATCACTAATTTTTTGAGAAATGGCCACGCCAAACACTACTATGCATAGGACCTTTTTCGTAGATAATTATACGCTCTGCAAAAAGTATATCTTAAAAAAATATCGTCAGCCAAGCCGTTAACGGATTAAACTAATATTAAAGACTAACCTAACTAAATAGGCTAATCAATCTATTAACTATTATTTCACTGATTAATTAAATGTCCAATGATGCATAAACTGTCAACATAATTTTTCTTTCGCACCGAATTAGTCTCTAATATGGCATATCTCATCCATAGCTTCACACTAATGATAATATACGTAGGCTATTATTCATTGTAGATAATAGTCTCAAAATTAACGAATCGGATCAAAGTACCGTAGAGTATTTTGTTTTTCTTAGCGCGAACGATGAGCACGCGAGTTTCTAATAACGACTCGACGTAGAAGATTATTCTTCGTAAAAGATAATTATTCGGTCGCTTTCAGTTTCAGTTCGTCAACTCCTTCCTGTCGCTGTTCTACATTGCATTCTACCTGCAGGATCAGGAAAGGCTCAAAGAGGTGAGAGGACCACGTCGTTCAGCCCGAGATTACTTTACTGCTTTAAAAAAAAATCCAAAATGTTTTGTTTACCAACGAAAATAATTTTTTCTTCGCTTCGCAGCAACTGGCAGCACTTCTAATCGCTCGTCAGGTAATCAGCAATTTAAAAGAATCAGCCATACCGTATCTGATCGAACAATTGCGTCTGGCGAGAATGAGCTTTGAGCTTTTCGGTGCTCTGAGTCCCAGCGAGGCCAGACCAGCGCCTGGCGAGGAAAATTCGAATCCTAATGGGGAGCAGGCCGAGCAGACGGTCGTGTCAGAGGACGACGTGAAGAATGATGAGAAGGACATTAACGGTGGTGGCGCTGATGGTGCACGGGGAATCAAACAACCGAGAAACGTCAGCCAAGCCGAACTCGAAAGTTCACTCTACAGAGTAGGACACCCTGCTAATTCTCTACTTAGTGACGTTACTTTCAAGGTTTGGTCTAGATTTCGCCGATCCTCATTTGCCTTTTTATATTATCATTATTATTGTTATTAATAATATACTTAATTATTAATAACAATATTAACGTTATATTATTATTTTTTAAATATATTATTTATTATTATTGATATTATTATTATTATTGTCACATTGAATGAACACATGCACAATAGGAAATCATCAATTGCTTCCTTCGTGCGGCGAAACGCGAATTGTCAGTAAATTTTCCTTAAAAACAACAATTTCGACGTCCTTTCCCATTTTTCTACCAGCCCCTATTTTCTTTTCTCGTAGTCGATATCGTCCTTGTACTCGTCATGTATATGTCTCATGAAAAAAAACAACAACAACAAAACATTTTGTAACATTTTTTTATATTATATTCCGTCTCCTCCACCAATCGGTATCCATCGTCGAAGCGCAGATACAGATGAAAAAGAAGGTAATGTTAAACATTGGACCAATAATCATTCTTAAAAAAAAAGAGATCCTTTCTACATTTATTTATTCTTCAAAATCGCATACGACGTCGTTAAGTTACTCGAGCTCGTTCTACCACGATTCACGATATTTCAAAAAAACATACTCTTCCACTTTTTACCTTTGCTTCTTTTTAGAATATCGTTGCGTGTGTGCTTTTTTTCTCACCAAGGATTGTCTCCGCGTGTGATTTTTGTGTCGTAGAAATTTTTTTTTCTTTCTCCTTTACTTTCGTCGATCCATAATTGTTCATTCTTTCACTGTTCAGTACGACGGGGCATTTTCGGAACATCTGGAGATGCTCTCGCAATTGGGCTACGTGTGCCTCTTCTCGTCCGCTTTTCCGCTAGCTGCTTTCGCAGCTCTCCTTGGAAATCTTCTCGAATTACGTGGCGACGCTTTCAAACTCTGTTTCGTTCTTCAACGACCTTTCGGACGACGCGTCTCGAGTATAGGGACTTGGCAAGTACGAAAGAAAAATGATAACATCCTTTTTTGATTTGATTACGGTAAAAATTGAATAACGCAAAAAATATAAGTTGAGAAAAACATTGTCACCTTTCGTTCACAAAGTTATTTATTGTCGACAAATTTGATTATAGATATGTTTGATTTATCAATGAAATTCTTCGATGAGATTGTTTCATAACCGATTCGATTTAATTATTGATTATTTTATAATCGATTCGAGGCGATCGTACCACCGGATAACTTTCTCGGCCGGTAATATAATTTATACACCGATTTATACGAAGTTGTACGCAGATTGTTCTAAAAATCAAATATCGACATCTTTGAAGATCAAGATTTAGAGTTTTTGTTACCGACCGAGTCGGCCTCAAATCGCATTCGCCAAGGAAATTTTGAACGCATCTAGTACTTCCTGCAAAAACTGATTCTGTTTCTCGTGTAGAACGCTATGGAAGCGATGGGATTGGTGGCGATACTCGTGAATTGTGCACTTATCGCCCTTAGTGGACAGGTACAACGAATGTTCCCGGAGATGTCGGCGACCCAGACGATCCTTTTGATCGTGGCCCTCGAGCATATTATGCTAGCTATACGTTTTGTGATAATATGCGCCATTCCCGATCTGCCGAATTGGGTCGCGACCGAGATGGCGAAAGTAGAATTTTTAAGGAGAGAGGCCGTCAGGAGGCTTTCCTCGACGCCTTCGCCCGAGCAACAGCCACCAACGGTTATAGGTAAATTTTCGTCCCACAGAGGGCATATGTGTTGCAGAGACACGATATAACCTCCTGGTCTTTGGTGTATTTCCTACGACAGTAAAAAAAAAGCCTGCAGATGAATGTTTTGGATCGCAAACGTTGCTTATTGTCAAATCCCGTTTCTGATTATTTACTCATCCGCCCATTGATACGAATCTAAACTCAGGGAGGTTCGTCGTCCATCCAGCAGACGGCGAAGGCGAGGAGGATCAGCCAAACGACACTGCGACGGCCGCCAGTGGCGCCACAGGTGGCGCCACCGTCGAGCCCCCTACGGGAGTTTCGGGTCAAGTCGAAAGTCCGGTATTGTCATCGAGAGCCCAAACGCCGAGTAGTCCACCAACTCCGAGTGCGGTAACCGTGCCGAGAATCGCCGAGACACCACCGCCAGCTGGAACTCCGGGTAGCGTTGGTAGCACCAACGAAACCTCGAGTCCCTTTCCAACCAGCTACAATCTTGGTAGCTCGCGCGATCTTCATAATACGCCGAGATGTTCGATTCCCGGTGGTGAAAAAGGTCCGTGTCCATCTATTTTTCACCTATTCTGGTCGCTTCTACTTCGAAAATGTATTTTGTTCACAGGAAGACGATCGAGGGACTGGCTAACGAGCGACCATGAATCCTCGCCGAGCGCTGACCAGTACAGTCATCATCTGACGATCGGTCCACACGGTGGTGTTGATTGGGTCAGAAAACTTGGTTTGGACGGTGGTGGGAGAAAAACAAGCGACTCTGAGATCGGTGGAACCGGAACCGGAAGCAGTAGTGGTGATGAACTCACCCTTCATAGATCGACCGATTGCATCGCCTCGAAGGAACTCGCCTCCTCATCGGATAGCGATTTACTTCGGTATGCATAACCACTTATCATTCTGTCTGACTTCTTGAACATTGCCATTTAAAAATTGTTCATGATTGATTATTACGTGAAAAAGGAATATCTTATTGCCAACTATTTTTAGGTAATTGCCTTGGCAACGGAAATCCTCCTTTTGTTCCCAAAACGTAATACCCGGCACAAAAAATATCCTTCGCTACATAATCCGATAAAAAATATATCTATATCAAAATATCCTTAGATGGAATATTGTTATAGAGATAAAAATGGGGAAGCCCCCAAAAACATGCTGTGAGAAAAGGTTAGGTGTAGAGTACTTACTTATCTCATGGCAAGTATCAAATTTTCATGCGAGACGTCTAACTACGTCTGATGGTCAGTTTCTTCACCTCCAAATAAGTTCGAGATAACTTTCCGCGGAAGATATATCGTAGGCCTACCTGAGGATGTCTTTCGTATAAAGTTAGCCAGAGGCGAAGTAAAACTGGTCATAAGTGTGATTTCTGAAATTTCTATAGGAACATTAACTTCAGTAACTATACGGAATCCTGCCCTAGTTTTCGTTGTGGATCTCAAGACTCAATGTTACAACCGACAAGTGATTCGAAAACAAGATCCGTACTTTCTCCGACACTGAACAACCAATCGCATTAAAATTTTGAGGGTATCTAGAGAATTATGGCAACAAGTGGCTAAAAGTTTGTTTTTGCAAAAATGTTGAAAACCATCCATATTTTCTCCGGCACAGAGCGTTCAAGTTGTTAGGGTATCTAGAGAAACATGGCAAAAATTTTGGGAAAAAACACCATTTAGCCCCTTTTTGGCATAATTCTCTAGATGCCCTCAAAATTTTAACGCGATCGGTTGCTTACTGCCGAAGAAAATACGGATCGCGTTTTCAAGTCGCTCGTCGCCTGTAACACTGACTCTTAACCTACAAAATATAACCAAAATTGTTCAGTTCTAGTAGGAACGTTGGATACAACTCTTCGTTGGTCAAATAGTATCTTCCCTTTTATTATTTTTGCAGATCCGCCCCACCCTGGGCAATGGCGCACAGGAATCAAAAATTTCGTTTCTCACCGGAAAAAGAGAGGGTTCGTGAGCGAGAAAAGGAAAAAGAAAAGCAGCAACAACAACAGCAACAACAGCAACAACAGCAGCAGCAGCAACAACAACAACAACAACATCAGCAACAGCAACAGCAGCATTATCATCTCCAGCAGAGAGAGACTCAAGATCGTCGTTCTTCGGGAATGGAAGCAACCGGAGGCGGTCTCTCCGACTCAACTCGCACGGTATCCAGTCAAGAGGATGAAAAATCATCGAAGGAAGAACGCGAAGCTAAGAAGACGAGAGTCAAGCAGAGTCTGATGAAAAGAGCACGTTCGGTGGCGATATTCTCGCTAAAGTTGAAGGAGAGGCGTGCTCGCGAAGCTGAGGTCAAGGCAAAAGAGGCTGAAAGAGAAGCGAGATGGCAACAGCCGCAGTCCTGCGTAGGCGGTGAACTCTCCTGTATCCCAATCGAAAAGCTCATATCGGTTGACGATATCGCCGCTATGGAAAGTCGCAGCAGAATGAATCACTGAGCTTTTCATCGCCTTGCTTACTTCGTCTACGATCTCTTTCTCTCTTTCTCTCTTTCTGTCTTACACCATGTTCTTCTGTATCTAGCCATTCACGAAACTAGATAAGATTTGTATAGTATTTTCGAAATGCGTCCAATAGGATTTCATTCGAATTCTCACCCTTTTCCATTGGAATCATTTCCCGGAGGGAACCTACCCGGTTGGATTTTTGGGTGCGAAATGATTTGTTCTGTATCTACCTAAGATTTAACATTTTCTGAAGAGTCCCTTATACATATTTTCTTTAGAGACCTTATTTTCCTACAAATGTGTCAAAACGCACGAATACTTTCGCCCCGCTTTTTCTCTTTACTCGTACACTTCCCTCAATCATTCCCATGAGGCTTACATCCTTCTACGTACGGATAAATCTTTCATCATTCGGACGATCGAAGCGAACATTCTTGGACAGAAAGACGAGAGAAAGGGAAACAGAGATCGAAACTTTTCGCCGGGTTACTACGACGCACAATGAAACTACAGAGACAAAAAAAAAGAGGATCGGCGATAGGTCCATAGGCGCGCAATTCTATCAAATTCATGCGGAACCATTAACGTCTGACGGTCTTAATTCATAATGATAATCATAAGCATTACGTGAAAATTTACTTTCGATTGTTTCCTCTCATTAAAGATATGGACATAAAGTATAAACGCCCCAAGGTTAAATGTTAATGCGGGTTGATAAAGAAAAACGTACAAAACGGAACGCGTCGTACCCTCAGGCATTAGTGGGTCGAAACGTGTCGAAATTATCCGTCGAGTTCTCGATTGAAATAATGGACCGCGGATGGTCCAGTTACACGATTATGACATTATTATTTTTTGGCGATAGCGTTTTGTGACATTGCTTATGAGCGAAGAGTATGAGAACGATCCTCGATCATCGTAAGAAACGAAGCAATGCGTAGTTATACCCGTCCACGCATTATTTAGACGAAACGAAATAGAGTAAAAACATAGGAGATAGAGTCACGGAGTTCTTAGGGTCGCACCAACATTTCTGTAAAGTACTGAACAAAGAAAACCAACAGAATTAGACACGAAGAATAAAAATAGCTTCGAATACAAAGAATACCAAAGGCATTTTGAGCAAGAGAACGAAACGTGTGTTACAGAAGAGAGAGAGAGAGAAAGAGAAAGAGAAATCAATCTGAAATTTAACGAAGATAAAATACATTAATAATCGTTGTTATAATTGTTGTTGACGCTGAAGATAAGTTGTTAATCGCTGCTATTGTTGATTAGACAAAAGGTGAGAACGGGATCGATGATGGAATAATAATAGTCGCTCCCAATGCTACTGCTAACTGATTGACCGTGAAGTACCTGAGAGTTTCGCGGATAAACAGGCTACGAAAGAACTATTTTTTTCTTCTCGTTGTTTTTATTCAATAATTCGCGTAACGACGCGCGTAAATTCGATTTACATTATTTTTTTCAACATTAAACAGGACATAGTGCCGTAAGACGCAATTATACTTAGTTTTCGTAGCCAGAAGAGTTCTGTAAATAATAAACACGACTATAGGTATTGTAAGCATTGTAACGTAACGCCACAGTCAATTAGGTAAGCGCGTAGAAGCGGAAAATGTCCCGTTTATCGCACACGTGAACTCGTTTAATTTTCTTCATTATTCATAAAACGATCAAATATTGTTTATCAACATGGCCTAGTTACTGGGAATTTAAAAATCGTCGTTAATACAGTAAATGATTGTTAGTTATTGAATTAATATGATTCGTGAGGAGATTCGTCGAATTTTTATTTCAATTGTGAAAAATTATAAAACAGCTGTGTGCGCACGTGGAATATCTAGATTGCTGATAATTGCTGCTGCTGCAATACTTCCTAATGTACGCGAGACGAGTGAAAAGATAAAGATACGACAAGACGAACAGAAGCCCTGGAAAATGTTGACCAGACCCATAACATTAAAGTATTCGTGATATAACGATAATAATAAATAATATGTGTTTGTTAGATGTTTTGTATAAAACAAGAGAAATGAGCAAATAGAAGAAAAGAAAACCTAAGTGGCATGGTACTTCGAGGAGTGCTTGGATGAGTAACTTCCTCGCAATATCCTTGATATGGTATTTTTCCCCTACGTATTGGAACATTCCAGTGATTCACCTGGTATCCGCCGTGGGGGCGTAGACCAAAGTACTCTCGCACAAGCAGGCGTTCGTGGCTCGATTGAAATGTACAAATACTTGTCTATAGGTTCAAATAATTTGTGCAAACTTGGAAATTTGCACAAATAACTGTACACGAGCGTCGCATCTTAAAGGGCTTCGTGGAAATTGGTAAGATTTTTGAGCATTTCTTTCCAGTCAGCTGTTTTTCTTCTTCTTATTGTTAGTGATCTTTTAATTTTCCATACCCAATGATGTTACATATAAACTTCCTTTCCTTTTCTTAAAAAGTTATTCTATTTGGGCATTTGTTATTAAACACTCTTTTATTTTATATGAGCTAATCAAATAGGATTGACCAACCTTCGGTATAAAATAGCATCGATTCTAGTATACATTTGAGTGTTATCATTGAAGAACGTAAAGAAACACTTTTGTCGCACAGGATCTAGTCGCTCACAGTGCACAGGCGAGTTGACATTAACATGAGTAGATAGTTGACGCAAACTCCACACGTTCGAGCACAAGCCGAATACTGGCAAATTTGCTTGTGCAAATTTGCGAGGCAGGCTTGAATAAAGTTCAACACGTTTGATTTTATTCAAGCCAAACTTGTGATTTGGCGCAAGCGCGAAGTCTTATTCAACCGCAATGATTCGGATGAATGAACGCAAAGAAGCAAAACTGCACAAACTAGTTTGCACAAATTATTTGAACATCTATATTTTTAAATCGTTATAAGAGGCGACACGAGATTGATTCACTTTTTTTTATTTCAACAAAGTCTGCAACAAAATTTTGTTCAGTCGCAATGATTCGAATGAATGAACGTAAAGAAACAAAACTGCACAAACTAGTTTGCACAAATTATTTGAACATCTAAATATTTAAATCATTATAAGAGGGCGACACGAGATTGATTCACTTTTTTTTATTTCAACAAAGTCTGCAACAAAATTTTGTTCAGTCGCAATGATTCGAATGAATGAACGTAAAGAAACAAAACTGCACAAATTATTTGAACATCTACATATTTAAATCATTATAAGAGGCGACACGAGATTGAGTCACTTGTTTTGTTATTTCAACAAAGTCTATAAACTCATTTGACCAAGCCCTCGCTCATTCTCGAATATAACTGAAAATTATATTTTGTTTGTGAATTCATTAAAATTTCTCATTTGTTACTTTACGTTTGTTTCGTGAAAATATATTTTTTTTAAAATTGGGACAACATTGGATCGTCACAAAACCTACGAAGCGACTATATGCCTTTCAGGATTATGAGAAACGTATACAAAATTTGGGACCCAATATGAAGGAGTCAAGGAATTTAAGGAATCTCAAGGTCATGGATCTAACATTTCGAACTGAAGAGCCCATATAAATATGAATTCCACTCGCGAGGTATTGGAAGATTATAAGCGCTTATATTTTGAGTTGACTCTCCGGGGCAAAAATAAAAAACGTTATCGGGAACATTTCGACGCATCTGACTAACTATATTGAGACACGCTCGAAAAATAATCATACCCGAGACTTTTGGCGAATCTCTGCTTTAATACGAAAGCTCCATAGTTTTATATTGTCGAGAACTTTTTTTTAGAGTAGCCGATGATAATTATAAAATGAAAATTTCAATGTCGTTCCATTCTGGCATTCAGAAAGATCAAAATTAATTTAGATTTATAAATGACGGATTTAATATTGTTATTATTAAAAATTGTGGAGTTGAATTTATTTATTAGTAAATGGAATTTTTAGAGCATCGATCGACGATTATATCTTGTTGAAAAAAATGTTGAAATTATTTGCGATTCGGTAATCGTAAAAATAATTTCAAGGCTGAAATTATTTTGGATTTGTCAACGTTTCATACACGACGTAGAAACAACCTTGATCGCTCGATAGAACACGCCACTGCGTACGTTATTTCAATCTAGTGTTTGAGGTTAAAATAAAAATGTGTATACATTTGAAAAAGTTGAATTGCAACGATAGGGCGTTCTCCGAAATATTATTCTATTGATAATAGCGGATAAGATATGCCTGAGCTACTCCGTCAATAATATTTTTGATTGAAACTTGTTGAGGAATGACTGTCGCTACCTCTATCTCTGTCCACAGCGTGCAAACGCGAGGACGTGGCCCAATCAGCTTCGTTTTAAACGTATTAAAGTAAGTAAGAAGGGGAAGCCCCCGCCATCTTAGTTTTACTTTTCATCTCCCCGTTTTCTAGTCGCATACTAAACATTATCATGATGGTTAGAATTCCAACTTAACTCACACGATTCACTGCCTATAATAAATAGTACCAGACGTATGTATCGCAGTGCACAGTCGTGTTCGTTCATCGTTGCATCGTACGTTAAAAGTGAGTAAAACCGTTTTACACATTACTTGGATTTTATAATTTGCAAATTTTTGTATTTCCTTCCTCCGACAAACAGGATTTTCAAACGACTTTGCAAACTTTTTTTCAACTAGATGAATTTATAATAATAATGCACTATTAGGAGTAATCTAAAGTTTTAATTGCTTATTGTCATCGAAAAGAACTATTAATTCGCGTCGGGAGCTAAACTGGTTGATATCCTGAAAAATAAATGATCTTCAACGTGGAAGTTAATATCTCATTGTCAGATGGATTTTTATTTTATTGTTACAAAATGCAATTCAAAGAGGTGTCAAAAGTGAAAAATCGTTCTAATTGATAATGGAGAATTCGCCATGATATTTTTGGCGCTTTTCGTCAGTATATTTTTAATAACAGTAGTTTGAAAAATTTATATATATTCAAGTTTTTATTTACGCTGTACGATGCAGTCTAATTATTTTATCAAATAAAACTTACCTCATTCACTTTTTGCCATAATTTTGCGTCGTTTAAGCCAAATCTCATTTCAATTTGTTGCTCTACATCGAAGGATTTATAAATTGCGTTTCCGAGACGTTCGAGCGCATGACCCTACCGTCTTTTGTTAAAAGCCTCGAAAACCGACAGTAGACATGGCGTTTGAGTTGAGGAATGTTTTTTTATCTTACTCATCGAATTACTAAGCTCGGATGAACGTATTAGCTTACTAATACGTTTTGCAAACACGACCTTCAATTTATTCGAACTTCGTTAACGGCCAATGTTTTTTTCGTATCGCATGCAAGTTTTAGAAATCTCACGCCACGCCGGTACGTACGAACCGGCGGCAAACTTTTCGTTTAGGTTATTCCCGCGCGCTCTTAAGCGACATCAGTTTTTATTTGGTTAATGATTTAAGGAAAAGAATATAATACTTAGAAACATTAGTATAATTTATTAAAACAAGGTAAACACAGAAGAAGTTTGCTGTTTATACTCTGACTTGCCTATCGACAAGCTACCCGAAGTCGCCCGCTTGATGGCTAACTGTGGCGTGAGCGGCGTGAACGAAACGTCAAGTAAAACCGGCGTGGCGTTTGACGGGTTACACACCGACAATGATGGAAGAAAATTCACTAATCGAATAAATAACATGCAATAATGATAGAAATACTATCGCGCCTTTCCTCGTCTTCAACAGAAGTTTATTTTTTTTATCTATTCCATTTCCGTACATAATACGCGAGGTACTAACGATAAGCATAATATTTTTCATTAAACCGGAAATCAATTAACTTTTACATGTCATTTCGACCGAAAACGTATTCAACGTTAAGCGGGCTGTTTTCAATATCCAAACAATATGTTTCGATCGCGATTTTTTCAGTTCTCATTATTAATTTAAATCAAAAACAAATCGCACGTGCATTACACTCGCTAAATGGCAGAACTTCTGTCAAATTACTAGAATATGCAGGTTATGTGTTACGCCGCACGTGACAGCGCCCTACTAGTGCTCTACCCTTGACATTGAAATTTGATTTCGTTCAAAGTGTGTGTACAATACGCGGGCTGTCAGATAATAAATATTTCAAGGACATTATTCAAAATCGCGCGACATTAACTCAAATTTATTCTGATCTTTAAAATAGTACACACAATATCATTAATCCATCAGTTTTTTCATGCTTCTCGAAATTATCAAGATCAATCCGTAGTCCAACGGACGAATCCTTAACCTCAAAATTTTTTCTAATTTCTGACGTCTCCGAAAAATTATTAACCCACAGATTGGAGAAAATGAGTAAAGATTTAACACTTCTTACGCGCGTCAGTAAATATTTCACCGAATCGACAATCGTGGAAATTTTGCAAAAATCGTGCGACAAAAACGACGTCGCTGCGACCGGATGGACTTTTCAGCCTCCCGGTACCAAAGGCGACAGTTACCTCTCTCAAATCGACAGAGTAACCATTCACGGTGAGACAGCCGAAGGCAAACCTATCGACGTCAAGGTTATCATCAAATCGCTTCCCAAAAACATCGGCAGAAGGAAATCTTACCGAAGCACCGATTTCTTTCACAATGAAATAACTTTTTACACACAGGTAATATCGCAGCCTTCGATATTAAGAATTTAACAAATTCCAAAGCATTCGCGACAACGCGACGATTGCATCACGTTTAAAAATTAAAAATAGTTTTACACGGACAAAATCATTAATGAAGATATCGACGCTGCTTACGAAAACTAGCACGTTTCAGATTACTTACGAAAACAAGCACGCTTGATATCAGCGCGAAAACTAGCATGTTTCGGCTTTTGCCACGAAAACTAACACATTTCGATATTTACCGCGAAAACTAGCATGTTTCGGGTTTTACCACGGAAACTAGCATGTTTCGGACATGCCAGTTATCGCGGCAGAAGCCGAATCATGCTAGTTTTCGCGTCGAATATCGAAACGTGTTGGTTTTCGCGGTGAAATTAGAAACGTGTTAGTTTTCGTAAGAAATTTGAATCGTGCTACTTTTCGTAAGCAGCGTCGATATACGCGATATAAAAAAACGCGCCAGATTTGTCTTCCGAACAAATATAGATCAACCATCGGCCCTTTTTTTTTTAACACAACTTTTTCATTACAGACTTTACCCGAATTGCTCAAATTTATCGAATCGAAGGATCAGAAACATCTGCTATCCGTCCCATCGTGTCTCCACGCGCTCTTAGATGGCGAGAACGATTATTTGGTACTACAGGATGTGAGCATTCAGGGTTTCGGACCAGTTGCGCGTCTCGACACTCTCGATCTTGATCAAATGAATACTCTGCTGAAAGCAATGGCCAACTTCCATGCCGTCTCGTTCGCTTACAAAGATCAGCACGCAAAAAAATTCGAAAAAATTGCTCAAAACACTATCGAGACGTATTTCCAGCCGGATATGTGGAACTGGTACAAAAACTTTCAGGTAAATTGTCTCCTCTGCTTTTTCCCGTTTTTCGAGGCTTTAGATCGAGGAAATTGAACAACAGCGAATATCCAATGATCGGATGAAACTTCCAAAGATTCATGGGTTTTTCCAAAGTCAATGAAAAGAAAAAACTTTCACATTCGCTAGAAAAATGAAGATTTTACGTTTATTTCAAACTTTTTATTTCTGATATTAATTGAGCATTTGCTACCAGGGCTTTTTTAGTTCAAATTACTGCCGTTGGCCGCGCTGATCGTTTTTCCCACAATTTTCCATTGTGAATCTGATGAGAAGGACGGTGAATAATTGATAAATATTTTATCGGATAAAAGTATAGAGCGAGCGAGGAACGAACGAAGAATAAGAAAAAAAGCTGAAAAATACGTTAATCCCTCGATCGTCTCAAGTTTCCTATAATTTCATTGCCAACCAACGAAAACCAACGGAAATTCATGTACGGACGTTTCTCTGTCCTCAGACGACCTTGGTTCGCATCGCGACCGACGCTCTGGAAAAAGAATATCCCGATCATCCAGCTTTGATGAAATTCAAGTCTTATCAGCCGTCAAAAACATTGTGGGACAAGAGCTGCAATTTTTGTGCACGTCGACACGCGCCAACTTCTGTTATAAATCAAGGCGATTCGTGGGCACCGAATTTCCTTGTTCGCAACATCGTCGACAGTGGGGAGAAACAGGCACTCTTGTTGGACTTTCAATTGGCTCGAGTTGCTAGTCCCGTTCTCGATATAGCGTTTTGCGTATATTCTTGCAGCGACAAAAACCTCTTGGACAACCATTTCGACGATATGTTGAAGACTTATCATTCCGCACTTGCGAGCGGTATTAAAGCCCTTGGCTCGGATCCGGAAAAATTATATCCTTGGTTTTTATTCCAAGAGGAGGTGAGCGAACGATTCTACTGATAAAAGAACGAAAATAATTCTCAAAACGCAATTTTATGTATTAATTACGATTGTTCCTTAAATTCTCCGGCACGGCTCGATCGACTAGAACGAAATTAAGCTCAGCCCCTTTGTGCAAAGATTCTCGACAATTTGAAATTTCACGAAAATCTGAAAAATGGTCCCAAAAATTTAGCAAATTGATTTTTCGAAGAAATTAAGATTCGTGATACACCTGTGCTGTACGATACACCCGGACCACCCTTGATCCAGCGTTATTCACGATCATTACGCGATTTTTATTCCATTATATACGAAAATAACGAATCGCGTCGAATTCTCATAATTTTCGATCTTTTCAGGTTCAAGAACAATGGGTGCACGGTGTGAATTTCGCGATGGAAGCCGTTCCATTCAGCATGCTCGAGGAGTCCGAAGTAATAGACCTGGATTTAATCAAGGGTGACGAAGCGGTCGATATAGCTGGCGTATGGCTACTTCAAAACATCACAACGTCCGCCGGTAGACATCGCGTAGCCGACTTCATAGTACACGCGTATTCGAGAGGCTTTCTATGACGAAATAAACGTCCCTATTAAGAAGGTTCACGCGCCATAATCAAAATAGTATATCGACGCTGCTTACGACAACTAGCATGTTTCAGATTTCTTACGAAGAGAAGCACGTTTGATATCAGCGCGAAAACTAGCATGTTTCGACTTTTGACACGAAAACTAGCACGTTTCGATATTTGCTGCGAAAACTAGCCTGTTTCGGCCTTTGCCACGAAAACTAGCATATTTCGGACATGCCAGTTATCGCGGCAGAAGCCGAATCATGCTAGTTTTCGCGGTGAGAGCCGAAACATGCTAGTTTTCGCGTCGAATATCGAAACGTGTTGGTTTTTGCGGTGAAATTAGAAACGTGTTAGTTTTCGTAAGAAATTTGAATCGTGCTACTTTTCGTAAGCAGCGTCGATATACAAAGTAATGGCAAAATCATCGGATACAATTTTTTCCAAGATAATTTTTTGAAATTTTCCGTGAATCTTCTCGAGCATCGTATTATAATGGGTAAGAAATTTGAGAAGGTTTGACCGTCTAGTAATCGAGATATTCGGTGTTTAAAATGGCAACTTTAACACGAGGTCTTACGGGAAGTTACGAAAAAATACGATTTTTAACAATAAATAACTCGATCTCTAGACGGTAAAACTTTCTCAAATTTGACCCACGGTTGAGTATTATCGTTAAGAAGGTTCGTACAAATTTTAAACAATTAAACTTGGAATTCGTCCAATGCATGGATAACGCGTGAACGTCCTGAAACAAAGAAAGCGTAATCTTGTAAAATCTCTGACGTACCGAACGTTCGAAGATTAATTCGAAACGAATCGTACGATACGAAAGAGCGAAGAACTTTGAACTCTGTCTCAAGGAGATAAATATAAACAATATCTATATTTGTATAAGCTTACAACGAGACAAGTTGAAAAATATAATATGTGTTATCGATAAAAACTTCCATGAAGCGCTCACGGATTTTTCGTCCTCTTCTTATTTTCTTGTTTTGTTGTTGTTTTCCTCGATTCCAAATCGTCGTCGAAGCGAATTTATCCGCATGAAAATTTCATAATTGCGGTCTCGGCGGTGCTAAACTACTCGCATCGAAAACAGTCGTGTCGTCCTCGTCGTCTTCGTCCAAGGGCAACGGACGCATCTCGATGTCTTGCTTGTGCGCTAATATTCCATACTTCCGTACCATTTGAGGACGATTTTTGTTGAGTCGGAGACTACGAAATACGATATAGGCTAGTCCTATAACGCCAAGGCCGACAAAAACGTATAAACCTCGCAATAGCGCTCCAGGCTTGAGAGACGTTTGATGTTGAACGACCTTGAACTTTGTCCAATAATTAAAACAACAAAAATCAACCATTTTAAATAAGGACGATAAGATCGCATTTTTCTACGTAATAATTTTTCAATTCGTTTGCAACCGCGGATATTTTTCGCGAGCTTAAAAAAAATTGCGAAATGGTGTGAAAAATTAACGATCGTAAACGATAGTTAAAACGTCTTTTATAAAAAATACATTTTTATCGATTTTAAGTGAATTATTTTTGATGGTTAACGATTTATAATTAAAGTGATAACGAAATAAAATACATACCTCGGGCTGCGTCGAGGTATTCACGATCGCTGTTTTGTTTTGGTTGTCGGACGTTTTTGAGGTTACGTCCTTGCCGGTTTGTTGCTTCGACGAGGGTAGTTTTGTGCTATCATTGTTAGTATCGGTTATTTTGCCGTCGTTTTTAATATTCGCCACGGGTTTTTCCCGTGTCTTCGTCTGTTCGACGTCCTCGGTACTTTTGGCATTCTGGCTGTCATCGCAGATCGTTACGGGTACCAAGCACAAAACGCACGTTGCAACGATAATAAAAATTATCGGGCAACGATTCCTTCGTATTTTGGAACGTATCATTTCCCCGTGTGCCTCATGCGACACGTTTAATTCTTTCTTTTAACCGATATTCTTTACGAAATATCCTATCGAGGATTGACAGTTGCGCTCGGCATATATGTGTTAACCAAGTTCAACCAGAAATAGCGTCATGTTTTCCTTCTTTTTTTATCTATGTTAGTTCCACGGGTTCCACGGTTTGTATTCGTGGAAAACGGTGGAAGGGTAAAGACGAAATGCTTACTCTTCGACCCACGGCCGATTACCGTGAATTCAAGAATAGAGTTTACTCTCTACAAACGCGTAGTTGCCTCCCTCTCCGCTACTGACTTACGCGCACGCCAATACGCGCAAGGGTTTCATCACTAATCAACAAGCAAGGTCTCTGCGTTACCGACGTGCCTACGCACGGACAGAATGTACTACCGCTTTAACAACAGTTGCTCCAACTAATGTTTTCAGAAATAGTTTTATAAATTGCTTTACGATAGGTGCAGCAGGGAGACTAGAGGAAAGGAGTGTCAGCTCACATATGAATGAAGCAGAAAAAACGTCGCAAAATTTATCGCGTTGAAGGCTTACAGATTTCTCCACTCATGTCGCCTCAAACGTTAATGCCTGACCAATAGCAGTATTTCCATTAGATAGCGACAACCCAACCCAAACCGCCTATTTTGGATATCAATTACGGGTATGATTTATACCGTTTATACGAATTGACGTGTTGTTATAAAAAATTAATAACAAAGAGGTCGAAATTCATGATTATTATTTATAAGAATCGAAATAAGATAGAAATTCGTGATTTTTAATACGTGACCTGAACCAAGGTCATGACGCATCAAGACAGTACACAGGAGACTCGATAAGTAACACTCCGAACCTTTTGGGCATTTATTTTTAACAATATCGAATATTGAGCTCGCCGAAACACAGTCACACAGACAATTATAAATTATTTCGTTCATTCGTCGTAAGACACGCATATATCTAATTTAATAAAGGTATTATTTAATCAATGAGGTAAACGGCCCAGTTACTGACACTTTAAGAGCAGCGGTGTCGGATTTTTACTATTCATTGACGCTAAAATGAAAAGTAAAAGTTTTAACACGCGCGTTAAGGCCGCCTGAATGAGATTGACCTATTAAACAAGTGAAATAATCAATATTTATTAATATAATAATTGTTGTAATATCTCTTCTCTGCTGCTGGGGTTCCTGACACTAGAGAAACATCCATGTCGTAATTTGTGACCTCTACTCGTATCCGATTTATGACCCCCTTGGCGTAATTCATGACACCTATGCGTACCCACTTCCTGACCCTTCCGAATATCCCCATGAAAATGGGTTAAATTAAAATATATGTAATTTCACGGACTCACATATATATAAACAAGTATAAACAGCAAAAAACATTCAATCAGTGTACAACTATTTTATTTTCTGTACATATGTGAACAATTTTTTAAAATTAAAAGCAAAAAATGGTTATAAAAATTAATTTTTTTGTTTTTGTTCTTGTTTTTTATTGGCTCATTTTCTGAGCGCTCTAATTCTTCAGCCTTAATTCTTTTCGCGACTTTGCTTTGTTCCTTCTTAATTTTTTTTCGATCTTTGACGTTTTCAGCTGTTTTTTTACTATTCAGGCTGCTTTTGCAATCTCTTGTTGCTCCTTTTTGATCTGCGCTTTCCTGAAACGTTCTTGTTTTCTCGTGTTTTTTTTTTGTTCTTCGGCACGCTTTTTCTCATTTTTCGCATTTGCATAATTTATCCATTCGTCGGACGTCAGTACTGCTAGCACTTTAGGTTTTCCCGGTTTTTTTGGCAAGTTCCTCCGTTTTAGGAGGCCAAAGAAAAACCTGTTTGAATGGCGAAAGGATACCGGATGGAATGTCGACTTGCGAATTTGAATCAGATGGCTGCCGAGAAGTAGTGTTTTTGGGATTTTCATCGATGTTTGCATTTGGCTTTTGTACAAGCTCCGTTCCTTCTAAAATGCATTTATCTTACAATTGAACCATCTCCGTCCTTTCTTTTGTACTTTCATATTAGACTAATGTTCCATCTGCGTCGACCTTGTACAAAGTGATATCTGAAATCGCGTCTTCGATGATCACAGCGTCGTCTCCGAGTGGAAGAGACTCAGCCATCTCTGTGGCGTTTAAGTCTTCCTTCTTTTCCTTTCCTTCTTTTTGCTCCACCTTATCCGTCGTACATCTACCGTGAATATTATTTCACAGTAAATCATAATTTTTAATTTGTACAAGAACGTCTACGCTGGTATTGGCATAAAATATTCCCTGAGATAAATTAAGGAGTTTCAATACAGTCGATACAATGTTGTCATGCTAAACCATGTTAAGAACATAAAAAATTCCAAAAAGTTCAGAATTTAAAAAAATTTGGTGAACATATTCTTCAGTAGCAATTTCTACGATACATATTTTTTCAGATTTTCCTTCCACACAGTTATCGAGTAATTAAACACTAAAGTTCACGTGTACAATCATAGCGTTTCCATATATATATAAGTATACATTCCGGGCATAAGAAATCTGCTTTAATGCTTAATTACACGATAACTAGGTGGAAGAGAATTTCGAAAAAAAATTATTTTTGCACTTGATGCTGAAGAACGTTATCACCGAAATTTATCAATTTCTTAACATTTCTTAACATGTACCGAAACACTTCAAATGTAAAAATAAATTACGTACAAAATATTGCATAGTGACAATAGCAATGGATAATTAAGGTAGTCGTATCGTTGGGGGAGGGACTAACATTTTATTCCCGTTTTTTCTCACATTCCAAGTGGACTGAGCGTTTCAGTTCATTAAGAAAAGTTGTTGCAAATCGACTAAAGAACAACATACTCAAAGTTCAAGTTGATCCTACGTAAAGTTTATTTGTTTTATAATAAACAAAATTATGATTTTTTTTCATAAGATTTGTTATAAAAACTAAGTGAAGCTTCTTTGATGTCGTATAAAAATGTGTGCGAAATTTCAACAGGCTTCATCGACGAAATAATCGAGATACTCATTGTATAATGTCGCGATATTTAACACATGCTCTTATGGGAGATTGCGAAAAATGACATGCTCTTATGGGAGATTGCGAAAAAGGCCCTTGAAATTGTACACACATGTACATATGCCATCAAAGAACATTTCTGCAAATTTTCAGTGAAATCTAACGGAAACGTTGTGACGATACGACTACCTTAAGAAATAACAAAGAAAAATATTTCGTTAATATACCGAAACTTCATTCTCGTCATCAACGTGTCCTTTTGGGACAACGCCGTTGGCTGAAATAGGGTCACTGACTTCGTTGGCTTCATCGATACCACTACCCTTTATTTTTCGCCAGAAATGGAATAAACTGAGATGTGTCAGATCGCCACGCCATTCTGCTCCCTCTTTGACGTCTCTGAACATCTCCAGCACTTCGGTTTCTATGTTATTCTCAATATACTCTACAATTTCTTTGTGCCGAGGTCCTTTGCTTCGAGTCACCGGAGGGATCTTTTCGGAGCTATCGCCGTTCTTAAAAAATTTCCCATAGTTAATTCCATCCGCTGAAAAAGGGTAGAGCCCGGTTGTTTTGAAACCGTTCTTCAGTATGCTTTTTGCGTCGAGAGCCTCGATAGCTTTCTGAAGAAGCGGTGCGAAGTCTTCTCGCTTTAAACGTTCAGCGTTGTTTTCTAGCCGCTGATGACGAACTACATTCCCCCATACACTCTTGAGGGGATGAAAAAATGCAACGTCCAGCGGCTGTAAAATGTGGGTTGCATTAGGGTATAGCGTCACGAGTTCGATGCCCTTTTCCCGACAAAAATCGCTCAACGCCATGGTCAAATTCGAAGTATGTCCGTCTACAAACAGTACGACTGGAAACACGACTTTATTCTTCAGCAACCATCGATGAAAAACATTCGCAACGTACTCGAAAAACGTTTCACCAGTCATCCATCCACTATCCGAGTGACCGATGCCCCAGTCTTTTGGCATTCGTGCAGCAACACGCCCGGGAATTCGTTTATAAGGAAAAAGTACCATCGGTGGCACGAGTTCACCACTCGCACTTCCACAGATAAGCGTAGTCAAACACTCTTTTTCGTCATTATTAATGAAATTGTATGCGGTTTTGTCACCTTTTTTGGTCAATACCGAGTCCCCCTTTGGACTCAGAAAAAAAGCCGACTCGTCGCAATTAAATACACGAGAAGCGTCAATATCAAGGAGTGACTTCGACTGAAAATACTTCTTTTCCTCGCTGAACCACCCTCGAAGTTTTTTCTCGCTTAAATCAACTCGATCGCGCGTCAAATTTTGTGACGTTCTTTCAGTTATTTCGGGGTGACGATTTTTAAAAGCGTCGTACCAATGTCTCCCAGGCCGATTATCTTTAAACTGAGTCTCGATCTTTAGATGCTTCAGAAGCAATTGAACACTGTCCAATAATTGGAATCGAGTTGGAGGGAAGCCGCGTCGACTCATGTGCAAAACCCACTGAACGAGCTTACTTTCATTTTCTATGCCAAGTATGCATTCGGGTCCACGGGTTTTTATTGTGGGTGGTAATGTGCCACGTTTTTTGTAGAGCAGTGTCGTCTTTGGAATTTTGTAAAGATTCGCTGCCGTCTTTACAGGCATTCCCGTTTTCACCGCGTCTAAGGCGTTCTCGAGATCAGCATCTGTGTATGCTCGTGCAACATTTGTCCTCTTCCTAATTAGATAAAAAATATATATATTGGTATTTGTATTGTATAATATAATACAATTGATCATTTTGAAAAAGCGACTTATAGTAAAAATGAAATGTATGAAATGTAATGTACGAAATGTACCTTTTCGAAACTGTCCGTCGAGTGATAGATGAGTTTGTAGTTTCCATTACTTCTTCGTCTTCGCCTTTCGAAACAGTTTCTTATTTACACCTAAAATATGTAGAATAAAGGACACGATAATACATATTTTACTTTCTTATTGAAAAAGTTATTCGCAGTGAAAAAAAAAGTATTTCATACTTACGCTTCCTCCACAGTCTCCATTCTCTCTTCGGCGCAGTCTTGAGGGGTAAACTTTTTTTTCTCCCTATCAACATTCACAGTTATTAATATATATATTATAAACATTGAACAATGCAAAAAAATATCAGCAGGATTAAGTAGGAAAATATTTTTATTTCGAGATTTCCATAAATTTTTATAATTTGTTAATAATTTAATAATAATTAATAATTAAATCATTGTTAATAATTTAATTAATTTGTTATGTCACGGCAAATTAGAATAAATAAACAAAAAATGGTTCGACGCTGCAGGTGACAATTCGAGGGTCAACAAGTGCAACATAACCTCAGTTATGTGACCTAGTTATTGACACTACGGATTTAACCAAATATCTAACCAAAAGTTAAATTATTTTTTATCTCATCGACAGTCTGGTTCATGCTGAATATTTCGATACCATTTTTATGTCGTTTTATACTTACAGTACGAACAAATTTTCGACTTACGTAGATCGTCGCACTTACTATCAGCGTCTAGTACATCCGCTGTGGAGCCACTGCGGCGCGCGTTACACTGTTCACTTGTCAATTTCTATTATAAAATATTTAATTAAAAAAAGTGTGTCTGTCCAGTAATTAAAAGTGAAAAACGCTCTTTAATTAGCTGATTATTTAATTATTATTCGACAAAAACTATATTTATGGCGGTCAAAACTTTGCCGTCGGGGTCGCAATCTGGGACAGGGTCAGAAACTGGGCCGTTTACCTTAGTAAACCTTTTCTACGTGTTTTTTTCATAAGCTTAAAAGGAAAACATGACGAACAATAATATTAATGATAATCGTAATTTGCCGATTTACTTTTCTTAACAGCTTTGAATATAATAGATATTTCTTATTATTTTTTATTAGATATTAGAAATTTTTTACCCTTCCGATATAAACGTTTTTCCTCATCTTTTTAACTCGTACGGCATACACTCATACTCTTTACTAAAATCAATTGAGAACTTTGTATATTTTAATTTACACGGAAAGTAAGTGCATCGTATCGCCAGTATCACGCGATGATAGAAATAAATCTTTTGACAAGTGTTTATAGATTATATTTATATACAGTTTTAGGTTATATCACTCTGGTGGTTTGTTTATCTTGCAATACGCCTGCGCGCTCCCCAAGATTGGTCAGTTATTAGCGCCGACAGCGCCGCTAAGTTGTACATACTTTTGGCTACGCTTTTTAGATCGAAGTTGACACTTCTTTCCTCTAGTCTCCCTGAAAAGGTGCTCTAGAGAGTTCTAACGGACAGTTTCTTCACCTTCGGATAAATTTCGGATAACTTTATCCGGAGTATAAGTATTTACCAGAATTTATTTTCGTCACCTCAGATTGTCACAGATATCCCCTTCAGGTCCCACCTGTGCAATGACAAAAAACTAACAACTTGATACCAATGTTTTAAAACTGTTTCAACATAACCTAATATTTTTTTCATTCGGACAAATCTACCGAAGAATTAGTGAAAAGAAGACTCTACAAAATAACAAATAAATCCAACAATTTGCAATTATGGAATAGTGCGGGATTTTTTGGATTCGTATTCTTTTAAATTAATTTGCAAGATCGTATATCTAACGAGTATTTGTTCTACTACTCAAGTTCCGCGCAAACCCGTCGTAGAATTTCACTATACATCGCACCATAGCGTCTGCAAGAAATGGCGGGAGATTTTGAAAAACTCGTTCGAAGCACTGCGAAACATGTTATAGTTCGTTAAAATTTATACATATTCTTTTATTATATTTCACGTCGAATCGTTGATGTAGACCCAAGACCCACGCAACATGTAGTAAAATTTCAGTAAAAATCAGCATACCGTCAAGACCTGACGTTTCCAAGATTTGTCGTAAATAATCATATATCGTCGAATGTTAGACAATTATAAACAAATATCAATTGAGAATTTCTGATTGCATTATCGTATTCATTACAATTAAATAGCCGTAATAATAATAAGCCGTAAATTAATCGTAACCTTGAACATGGAAAAGAGAAGTAAAAGAGAGGCGAATTTCACAAAAAGTGAAATCGATATATTCATTGATATCGTATTAAAATATCAAAATATAATCGAAAGCAAACGAACGGACGCAACAACGTGGAAAGACAAAAACGAAGCTTGGGAAAGAATCGCTCATGAATTGAACACAACGACGGGCAATTACCCTCGGTCCGTTAAAACCATTAGAGCGAAATACGAGTCGATTAAGAAAAATATTCGGAAAAAATGCGCATTGATAAGAACCAAACGACAAAAAACCAGCGGTGGCGCGTGTCTCCCAACTTTCACGCGTAACGAAGAAAAAATTCTATCGTTAACTCCAAACATGATAGCGGGGTTGCAAGGAAGGTTCGACATTGATACACCGTCGGACTCTGGTCATAGCGAAATTCAGCAGTATAATCCAAGGCAGCATGTAGAAGAAGGTTTCTAATTTATAATATTAATAAATATTCAATAATTAAATTTTAATGATATTTAAACAAATATGTTTACAATGTTAAAAAATGCGAGCGTTTTTTTTCGTAACAATATTGCATTTATTCCAGACCCGAGAATTTCGCCGATTTCCGAAGATATAGAAATCGTGGATGATAAAGACGATGGTTAGTATAAACCATAAATTATCAATATAAATTTACAAAGAGATTTAAGTATTATTTTTCAAATTTTTTAGATCTTCTTCAGTTTTTAAAAATGAGCACGAATACCGAATTCTCGAAGATACCGTCGATTGATCCAGGTAAACATTTGATATTAATTTTATATTATTCGAGTATTAAGAAATATATGGAAACCATTGTTTTTCCCAGACGAACTGACAAAAACGTCTGAAAGCTTTAAAAAAGAAATAACGGATGTCGCGCAACCTAAAGACGCTCTTCACAAGGATCAAACGCGAGGTACATATCTAAAAATAATTCTATTTATATATACAGGGTGAATTCCGTAAGGTTTCTCAAACGGTATTTTCGTGCAGATGGAATCATTACAAACAAAAGTTGCAAATATACATTAGGGATATTTTTAATAGTTTACGAGATATGAATATTTAAAGTTGATCCAATCAGAGCGCGCCGAGAAGCGTTGGAGCCGCCCACTCTCCGTCCTAGCCGTAGATATAGCACAGTTTAGGGCGTTACATTTGGGATCGCAAAATTCAGAGCAGTCAATTATTATTATTTTATTACGCAGTCATTTTTATTTGTCGGGCATTGACTGCTCTGAATTTTGCCGAGCGCGCCAAATAAAAATGACTGCGTAATAAAATAATAATAATTGACTGCTCTGAATTTTGCCGAGCGCGATAAATAAAAATGAGTGCGTAATAAAATAATAATAATTGACTGCTCTGAATTTTGCGATCTCATATGTAACGCTCTAAACTGTGCTATATCTACGGCTAGGGCGGAGAGTGGGCGGCTCCAACGCTTCTCGGCGCGCTCTGATTGGATCAACTTTAAATATTCATATCTCGTAAACTATTAAAAATATCCCTAATGTATATTCGCACCTTTTGTTTGTAATGATCCCATCTGCACTAAAATCCCGTTTGAGAAACCTTATGGAATTCACCCTTTATATATATAAAATAATAAAGAAGTATAAAATATTAAAATCATGATTTATTAATTACAGGATGCCAACCAAAATTCTCTCTTGCTAACAAACGAATAAAAGCGACCAAAAGATCGCATTTTTTCACTAAGAATTTAAAATTGAAGAACGAAATTTTACATCTGCAAAAACAGCTGTTGTTGCAAAAAGTGGAATCAAAGTCGGAAATTACCAAGTTGATGGTAGAAAATTTAGAATTGGACAATGAAATAAAAAGATTAAACTTACAAAAATTGGAAGCAAATATTGCTAACGACGGTTTGTAAGTGTTTTCGCTCAATCTACAATTTATCCATAATACAAAATTCGTTAAAAAATGTATAAAACAATAAATTCATTCCTTTTCATTTACAGTACTTTATGATCCATCCCATGGCTGTTCTACCGTACTTCTTTAAATCCGTCAATCCGCAAAAAAATTATATATTTCACGAATTCATTAGATATAAAGAAAATTATGGAATTTTTTAATCCCATATATTATACAAACTACGTTATGTATATTTTTTACGTTATTAATAACATTTACCTTGAGAAACATTTATCGTTCAGTGTCTGTCGTACGTTAGTATTTTCTGCTTAAATTTTTACTTCATTTTTATTTCGATTTTCGATTTATTCGTTAGGTAAATCCATGTGCAAGGGAGAGGAACGTCTTCATTGTGATTTACGGTTGTATTGTGTAAAACTACTGTAGCTACGATAATATTCTGTACAGTCTTTGTGTTAACTCGTATATTTAAGCTTAAAACTGGAAATCGACAGTTCCAAGCGTCAAACGATTGTTGAACAATATTCCTCGTTTGTACGTGAGGATTGTTGTAACGACATTCAGCTACTGTGGTTGGATGCAAAAGCTGAGTGAGGAGATATTTTTTTAACTGGATTTTCACTATCGCCAAGTAATATTGCTGGATGAAATTCACCGTGACCTTGAAATGAAATTCGACCTTGGACGCGCAAAAGCTGAGTAAGAAGATATTTTTTAATTGGATTTTCGTTATCGCCAAGTAATATTGCTGGATGAAATTCGCATTGACCTTGAAATGAAATTCGACCTTGGACGCGCAAAAGCTGAGCGAGGAGATATTTTTTAATTGGATTTTCGTTATCGCCAAGTAATATTGCTGGATGAAATTCGCCTTGACCTTGAAATGAAATTCGACCTTGGACGCGCAAAAGCTGAGCGAGGAGATATTTTTTAATTGGATTTTCGTTATCGCCAAGTAATATTGCTGGATGAAATTCGCCTTGACCTTGAAATGAAATTCAACCTTGGACGCGGTCGACTATGTCGGAAAATTGTCGCGTCGTGAACAGAGCCCGGCCATCTAGCGGCGATGTCTGTAATTCGCATTTTGCAATCGCAATGAAGTTGCGTGTTGAGAGAAGAGAATCCATTTCGATTTGTAAATTCTTCCGCGCGCTCGCCGGCTTACTAAATATTGTTTATGAATTTCGTTGCTTAAAACAAATTACGAGTATGAATTCTAATTTGTAAATTTATCGCGAACGATCGATTCCCAATTTTTATACTTAAAATTTTGCGTTACTATTCATAATTTGTCCAATAAATCCAATAACCCTTGAAAATTTGTACATTTTATGAAATTATTGTTGCGTTCCATATTTTTCTTGCCTAGAACGAGGCATATTAATTATTCTGGACAACGAAACGATGATCATGGATACTTTCGAAATAATACGGAATGCAGTGTTTACGCTGACGCCGCTAAAATCACGGAAGGAAGCAGAAAGTTACCGGAAGCATAAAATCTTAAGGTTAACAGCAACTGGTTCATCGACGTTAATGATCTTGATCTGAAGTTTTATTAAAAATTTACAATAAGGAGATACTCGTGAAATAATAATACTTCGATCCCACAAATTAATTTTATTATTTAACGAAAGACATCTTTGTTCCAAAGTATTGATAATCGGTTTTGGAGTATGTGCGATAATGCAAACACCGTAGCCATTTTCAAACGACAACGTTCGAAAAAATCTAGCTTATCCGGTAATAGCAAATTGTTTGAGTTATTTCTTATTTTATAGGGTCTTTTTCCTCATATTCCTCATCAGAATCGTCCGAATAACAAATTTTAATATCCAGCATTGACAAATCCATTACTATGTTTTAATTGTTACGACCTAGGCTCCGAAGTTACGACACGACACAAAGACACTAAAAATATATTAGGTTATGTCAAAACAGTTTCAAAACATTGCTATATGAAGCTGTTAGTTTTTTGTAATTAGACAGGAGGGAACTGAAGTAGATATCTGACAGACATCTGCTACTTTGAGTTTAGGATAATTTCATCGGTTGGATAACGAGGAAAAAATCTTCGGCCTTAAAAGCCTGAAGATGTACGCCCTTCTTAATTTAGCAAGTGCAGTCCAGTTCGACCATGTACATTTGAAGTTTTTAGTTTTTTTTTCGATTACATATTAAAAGATCGATTTCTGCGAGATCGATCTTTTACAGTTCGATCTTCAGCAGAATCGATTCTCAAACATCCGGTTCAGAATCGATTGCGAAATCGATTTTGTTCAGAAGATCGAACATCCCTAGCCATAACAAGATAAATGATTTTGTGATGATTATGAAATACAATATATCTTCTCTTAACCCGGAAGTTCTTTATCAACCTTGGAGATTATGTTTTTAGGATTATTAGAACACGTCTAAGATTTTAAGGCGCGTTCCCATATTAGACGAGCTACTGCGCCATCTCTCGGCCATTATTTCGTCAAGGATTCGCGAGGCGTCGCTAGAGCGTTTGAACTTGGAACTTGGAAACCTTGGAACTCACATCGGTGCCGGAACGGGGTGGTGCGGCGCAGTCTCAGTGAATCGTTGGGGAGGGGAACGACAGTCGTCAACGACATTTGCTTCGGCAGATTTAGTTTTTCTCTCTGTCTCCCTCACTCACTTTCGCGCTCTCTTACTCACACCACTGTTCTTTGTCCCTTGTGTCCCTGGTGTCCCTTTGGCACAGTGTGCGTTGCGTTGCGTTCGCGATTCAATCATGGTGTCGAGGTACTTCTACTCCCAGTCGGGCAAGTCGATAGGATTTGCTTAGGTGAAATTGACAGAAAAAAACGATAACACGATTGTCTCAGAGAGAGAGAGAGAGATAACAAAACTATAGGCTCGTTCTCTTTTATAATAGGATAATGTACAAATACGCGAAGAACGAAAAATAAAAATGTATCGATGAGTGACGCGCATTAGAAAAGAAATCCGAGTGCGGAACGAGAGACGATACCGATAAAGCTCAAATTACAATTACCCTCATAATATATTTGTGTGCCCCCCTCCCCTTTCACAAACATACACATTCTCGCTCTCACTCGCTCGCTCTCTCGCTCTCTCTCTCCCTCTCTCTCTCTCTCTCTCACTCTTACGGATGAGCACATAAAATACATCGCGCGAACAGCTGTTCGTTATCGGTCTGTCAAAAGTGGCTTTCGAGAAAACGCTTACCATTATTATTGTTACTATTATTATTCATCGGTAACGCTAGAGGGTCAGTGATATAGTTATGGCGCAACAGGATAACGGTCCCTGCTGGGACAGTCTGCCGAGTGTGATAATGTTCGAAATTTTCTCATATCTGCCCAACGAAGATAGGCTTAAAGCATCCGTGGTAAGTTTGCCATATGTATAAGCATCACCTATATCGTATACTTGGATACCCCTACTTATTATCCTCCCTCCCCTCCTTTCCCCACCGTATTGCCATAAGCAAAATATCAAGATGATTTTTCTTCCTCCTCGAACGAACACGATACACAAATGCAATGTATAACATTGTGCATAAAATCGATCATTCGGCTCGACTTGGGATATATCGTAAAAAAATGCGACGTTATGTCTTGATTACTGGAAGAAAGATAAAAAAAAGAGGGGGATGTTGACTAATGAATTCGAATGAACAAATAGATAACGAAGTAGCGAGAGGAGAAATCAACGAGATCTCAGTTATTGACCCTCGGTCTACGAGTGATCGACCTTGAAAAATGTACAATATTCATTTTATTCTAGAATTCTTTCTCCCGAATGATTTGATACGATTGAAAACAAAATATTCTTGAAAATTTTATACCACGCGATCGATATTATAACTTATATGTTAAAAATTCCTGGGTTAAGGGCAATTTTCGGACGACTTATTAATTACGAAAAATTTATAGCTGAGAATGGTTTTTTACAATGTAGGTTTGCAAAAATTGGCGTCAGGCGTTGTTTCATCCTAGTTTCTGGAAGGACATAACTTTCGCTTTCGAACACAGCGACGATGTGGCATGGGCGAGATATCTCGCGGAATGTTTCGCATTGAGCGTAAGAGACGCGACGGTTCGATGTTGGACGCCTCAGCGAACCTCAGAATTCGATAGGCTACTCAAGCGTTTGAGGGGAAACAGAAATTTGAGAAAATTAATCATGGAACCGACCTCGTCGAGTCTCGAGTGGCAAACGAACGCACCGGAGGGTGACGACTTGACCGAAGGGTAAGCAAGTTTCACTCGGTAATTTCCGAGAAGTATTATAAAAGTTAATCGTATCTATCGATAAAGATCCAACAATAACGGAGAACTCGAAATATCCCCAAAGTCTCGGAAACCTGGTAAATTTACGATCGAATTAAAGATCGAAGTTGTTGGAACGCGTTTTGTAAGATTCCATTAAATTTACGGTACGGTATTGAAGATATAATGCTCTAAATTTTGTTCGTTCGAAACACGCGGACAAAAAAGTAGATGAACGAATAAAAAATTATGTATTAATTACGATAAACGCGTTCGAAGATACAAGACGCAAATCTGCGTAGTTCGCCACTAAATTATTATAATAGGAAATATAAAAAATAATGAAACAAGCGAAACATAAGCTCTAAAAGTAGAATGTCCAAAGAATCACGAATTTTGTTATTTGTACGATTTATTAATCGTAACGAACGATCGATTAACTCGTAATTTCTGTAACTTTTATCAAACATGAAATAGGAGGACGTAATTTTATTTCAAGGAAAGACTGTCGCTTATTCAATATTATACCAAAATCATTTTAATATCGAGACACTCGGTCGTTTTAGTTCCGATAATAAAATTCTATTAAAATATACGTTCTGTACATTTAATAAGAAGATTACGCAAGATCATTACAATTTCTAGAGACCATAATATAAAAAACAGGGAATAGCAGGACGTAATTTTATTTCAAGGAAAGACTGTCGCTTATTTAATATTATACCAAAATCATTTTAATGTCGAGACACTCGGTCGTTTTAGTTCCGATAACAAAATTCTATTAAAACGTACGTTCTGTACGTTTTAATAAGAAGATTACGCAAGATCATTACAATTTCTAGAGACGATAATATAAAAAACATGAAATACGAGAACGTAATTTTATTTCAAGGAAAGACTGTCGCTTATTCAATATTATACCAAAATCATCTTAATATCGAGACACTCGGTCATTTTAGTTCCGATAATAAAATTCTATTAAAATATACGTTCTGTACATTTAATAAGAAGATTGCGCAAGATCATTACAATTTCTAGAGACCATAATATAAAAAATACATTGTATCTCTCACATTCGTAAGAACTTCGATACAAGCGGATTTTTTAAACGATAATATTCTATACAAACTCAATACTCGATATTTATAACCAATGCTAGGATAATTAATAACGCGTAAAATGTATTTTTTGATATAGCTGGGTATATCCGATCCTCGATTCGCTGGTAAAAATCATCCACACGTCGAAACGCCTCGAAGCCCTGACCCTCGGTTGTTTCGAGGATCTTACAGCACGTTCGGGCCAAATTGTCGCGGCTCTTTGTACGTACAATCACGAAAGATACATGACTCATCTTGGTCTCGCATCGGTCAAAGACGATCCTGAGGATTACGAATGCGCTATTCTCGATCCACCGATGTTGCGCTCCTTCGACAGACTGACCGTGCTCACGATAGACTACGACAATATTAGCGATTCCCTTTTGGGTTCTCTCGTTAATGGCGTACTCAGGAGGCTCGTCGTTCACGTTCACGGCTGGCACGAAAATCTTTCCGGTACTTCGAACGCGGCATGGCAAATGTTTTGTCAAAAGAAGTAAGAATATTTTCATTAATAGATAAACATCACACGTTTCTTTCCTCTCGTTTATCAGCTCGTTTATATTCTCCTGTGTCGAGATTATTTTACTATGGGACGATAGAAGATTTAATATTTCACTATTCTTCTCGCCAAATCATGTTTTAATGCTCGCTGGTAATCACAACGGGTCGCATCATCCTAGCGGATTTATAAAATGGTGGTTACCTTAAGGACTCCTTAAGGACTCCTTAAGGATACCGCGAATTAGAAAAGAATCTTTCTCGTCACGAAATAAATGGGAATTTTCTAAATCTTGAATAAAAAAAATATTTATGCGCGATCCTTGTGAGAAACGGATCTTTCAGTAACAATATAGTTGTATAAAGCGCATTCCAAGAACAGTTTTTATTCGGAGAACTGAATACGGTGTGTTCAATTTGGGAGGGAAGAAGCGAGGGTGCGTTCTATTTTGTTGCGTAAAAATTCTATTTAAGGTAGAAGTCTCGCTTAATCGTTTTCACAGGATTTCGTTGAAAAATTGCACAGGCCTTCTTTGATACGATCTACATAGGTGTGCCGAATTTGAAAAGGTTTCACCGTCTAGTTATCGAGATATTTATTGTTAAAAATCACAGTTTTTGGCACTCTCCCATAAGAGTACGTGTTAAATATCGCAATTTTCAATTCTAAATATCTCAACTTCTAGATGGTGAAGCTTGTTGAAATTTTGCACGTCACTTTATAATACTTCAAAGAAGCCTTCCGTAGTTTTTTGAAAAAATCTTAAGAATCTATTTTTCATGATTTACAAACGTACGTAGCGAGTATGGGTCACCTTGGATGACCTTGAATTTATAGTATGTTGTTCTCGAATGAATTTTCAACAACTTTTCTTAATAAACTTAAGCTTAAAAATCATATGGTACAGAGATAAACTAAGTAAAAAACTTTTGATTTGACTGTACCGATCCAACTACCTTAAGGTAGTCCTATCGTTACAGCGTTTCCGTTAGATTTCACTGAAAATTTGCAGAAGCGTTCTTTGATGTCATATGTACATGTGTGTAAAATTTCAGGGGCCTTTATCGAGTCAAAAATCAAGATATTTATTCTTGAAAATCGTCATTTTTCGTAACCTCCCATAAGAGCCCGTGTTAAATATCGCAATATTATACAACGAGTATCTCCATTTTTTGGTCGATCAAGCCTGTTGAAATTTTGCACACATTTTTATACGACATCAAAGAAGCTTCGAGTAGTTTTTTATAAGAATCTTATGAAAAAAAATTTCATGATTTCGTTTATTATATAACAAGTAAACTTTACGTAGGATCAATTTAAATTTTGAGTATGTTGTTCTTTAGTCGATTTGCAACAACTTTTCTAAATGGATTTAAACGCTCGGTCCACTTGGAATCTGAGAAAAATCGGAAATAAAATTTTAATTCCCCCACCCACGATAGGACTACCTTGAGGCAAGAATTACTGCAAAATAATGAAAAAAAATCGATGCAATGAATTTACTATAACACGAATCTCGCACGCAGTTCACAGTGCACTCTACGATTGAATCTGCTTCATGCGTACGTTGCGGTGAATGTTCTCGACACGGAAATTTTACGTCCGGCGATGCCGTTGGCGCACTTCAAAGCTCTCTTCTGCGAGAGCGTGAATGTCAAGGCGTTGCTTCAAATGTCGATATGGTACACGCGTACGCTGAAATCTATCGCGTGGATAGATTCGATGAGGTCCGAGGAATTAATCCCACTGACTCACGACCGATCGGTGCCCGATAGGTGAGTTTACTTTAACAAATTTAATACGTAAGAAGAATATGAATCGCGTCGAACGCGAATAATTAATCGAATTAATCTTTTTTTTTTCATTTGTGACGATCACAGTCCGGACGCTCTCGTCCTGATAGCGTGGAAGTGCACGCGTTTTCGCGAATTGGTCTTTATCGGTCACAAGTATTATCAAGAAAACATGCTGGCAATAGCTCGTCTACGAGGCAAAACTCTTCAGAGATTCGAATTCGCGGATCGCGACATCATAAGCGACAAGGATTCGGTCTACGAGTACAAAAAAGTTCGGAAGGTAAGTTGTAAAAATAGCATCGTCCCTCGTTAACAAAATCTCGCGAATATATTGATTTATCGATCGAGAGCCGTGTGAAATTAACTACTCGAAAAAATGTATTTTTTAAAATGTGAAAAAAATTATTCAAACCATCGAGTCAAGTCAAATCCGAACGGAAGTTGTTGGTAACGTAACAAATGGATCGAATCTTTGTTTCATGTTGCTCGTTTTTTAATACGCGTTAGAGATTCGCTCTGCGAATTATTCGTCAGAGAGAATTTTTTATTGTTCGTTCGGTACTCGTAACTCGCGAGCCGTTAATTCTCTTAATTAAGGAGGTTCACGCGTTAGGCACGCGTTAGACGAATTCCAAGTTTAATTGTTTAAAATTCGTACGAACCTTCTTAACGATAATACTCAATCGTGGGTCAAATTTGAGAAAGTTTTTACCGTCTAGAGATCGAGTTATTTATTGTGAAAAATCGTATTTTTTCGTAACTTCCCATAAGACCTCGTGTTAAAGTTGCCATTTTAAATACTGAATATCTCGATTACTAGACGGTCAAACCTTCTCAAATTTGTTACCCATTATAATACGATGCTCGAGAAGATTCACGGAAAATTTCAAGAAAATTATCTTGGAAAAAATTGTATCCGATGATTTTGCCGTTACTTTGTATATACTATTATGATTATGGCGCGTGAACCTCGTTAAACTCAAGCAACTCCAGCCTTTTATCCTTAACGCCGAAGGAAACTAGCTCATTGCAACCAGATTTGTTTACTCCGTCCTTTTGGATAATATTGCCCGTTAATCTTCAATTAAATCGTAGAAAACTTACATCGACGGATCTGTCCCCAGCGACCAAATTTTTTTCCCATTATAATACGATGCTCGAGAAGATTCACGGAAAATTTCAAGAAAATTATCTTGGAAAAAATTGTATCCGATGATTTTGCCGTTACTTTGTATATACTATTATGATTATGGCGCGTGAACCTCGTTAAAGATACTCGACAAGAGACAGAAGTATTGAAAAATGATTCTCCCATCGAAATGAAAAAGAACGACGTAACTATTTTCGTTGTTGTTGAAATTTTGATATCCGAAAACACAATTTGACTCGACCGTTCTCATTTGCATCGTCGGAGTTGAGATTTGATGAAAATTGTGAATATTTATTTCTCCCAGGAGCTCAAAGAAATCTTCGGCGACGAATGGAAACCGTTCATGGACGACGAGCTAGCGACGGTGATTACGGACGCGATAATGGGCGATAGCAGGGACGTGATAATGCCGCTCGTTCTACGAGACGCGAAGTAACGTACACATTTATTGTTTCCATTCTCTCCGTATCTTTATTTCAATTTACTTTTACGATCGTAAAACACGGGCACACGCGATTCATCCATGTGTGTGTGTGTGTGTGTGTGCATAAGACGAACGCAGCGCGCACGTAAAAACGAGAACGAGTGACCAACGAAGAAAAGAATGTTATAGAACGGGATTGCGACCAGCGAGAAACAATGACGCCAAGTGCCGATTATCGTTGACGAAAGAAGAAAGGAAAAACAAATGGGGGAACAAGGTGGACGATGAGAATCGAAGAAAAGAATCGCCGTGGACGATGAAATTTCAAGAGACTGACATACAAAATTTCGCTACGAGCGATATTTTTTTTTCCCCCGATTGTCGCGCATTATTTTCTTTCCACCTCCCAGAGTTCTTCTTTTCTCTACCAATGAGCAGCCGCTAGTCAAATCGACGCTCCGTCAAATGCATTTATTTATAAATATTGTCGCCCCGTAAATCGCACATTTTCATTGCGCGACGAGGAGAGAGAAGAAGCAAAAGAAGAAGAAGAAGGAATAACGTGAAGAAGATAAAATTCATCGAAAGCTCATCGAGGTTCAAAATTCCTTAGTAGAACCGTTGAAAATCCCCTTTCCGTGAACGACAGCAAGGCCATTTGGCAGAAAGGCCTCACGTGACCGAAACCCGCGAAAGGGTTGCTCAGTCGATAAAGGACGAAGGACGAAAGTATTGATTGACGGAGAAAAATCGAGCAAAGTCGCGAAAGTTTATATTCCGAAAAATAGGAAAGTCATAATGGAAGAAATACCATTGAGATTTGAGAACTTGTGTATATATACGACATACTCCCTATATCTTTCCGTACGCGTGTGTATTCGTATATAAATATACATAGACACGCGTAAAGAAAGAAAGAAGGAAAGAAAGAAAGATCAAAAAGATTAACGAACGAAGCTGTACAAAGTTCCAGCGTAATGGAAGGAAATAAATAAAGAAGACACTAGTTTAGGGACGACGAGGTAAACAAACGGGAGAAGAAAACGAGAGAACGATATCCGTAAACTCCGAATTACACAAGAGAAGAAAGTTGAAAATAATAATTCTAGGCTATTAACAAAACGAGGATAAAAAAAGAAGGCAACAAATCGTATAATGACGAAGCGTCTAGATGCTGTAAAAACAAAGAACAAAAACAAAAAAAACAAAAACACTTCCCAATAATTGAAAGATCGCGGTTAGTTTAGTAAGAGGGAGAAGAGAGAAATCGATTCGAAAGAGATACGTGAAAAAGCCTACGGGGCCGAATCGAAGTGAAGAAGAAGAAGAAGAAGAAGAAGAAGGAGGAGCGGAAAGAGCGATAATCTTTGCGGAGCGTGTGATAATTGGGATAAGGTGGGAAACGTGCGATAATGGGGGGAGAAGAATAGCTGTTTAGCGAACCGAGGTTATTTTTAATACGAGAACCAATCGGACCGCAACATCGTCGTTTAATCGCGAAGAAGAAGAAGAAGAAAGAAGATTTTAAAAGAAACGCATTTAGCCAATAACTGCGTCGGCGTTCGGATAAGAACGCGACGCGTTGTGTGATATGGGGCTTGGAGCTTCTCTCCGGGAAGCGGGGAGAACGACGACCTCAACCCCGGCAAGTAATTCCCTTTCGCTGCTCTTCTCCCCCCTGCCCCCACCCTCGCCCCCCTCCCCGGCCCCGTGTAAAATATATCAAGACAGAGTACGTGACGACGAAAACGATAGGTGCAATTAATCTCGCGGCTCCGTCTCTCTTCCAGTATCGATGTTATTGAACGAAGGGAGGGGGTTTGAGGGATCCGTTACTCCGAGGGTAAAAACGGTAAATTTTTCTGCCGGTAATATTTACAAGTTTTACGATATCGCTGTGGGAGAGATTGCGACGTTGAATTTGGGCAAACTTTGGCAAAGTTCTCGATAAAATTCGGTAACTCTGTCGGTAACAATGGCTTAGGGACCATTTTTTGAGGTCGGTAAAGAATGAAAAAATTTTAACTAAACGGAGAGATAAAAAAAACTACGAAAAAGTTTATTCGTCGATCGGTTCGGTCAAAATAATCAATATTCCCGTATGAAATTATCGATAATCGGAAGAAAATTATTATCGACATTTTCTCCGTCGATAATGCCGGCTACGTATGTCGGTAATGAAGTATTTTGAATAAACGATCGACGAACGGAGAAGCCGAGAGACGCTTATAGGTTTTTCTCGCGGATAATCTGGGGTAAAATTATCTCCGGAGGTTTGACCGACCGTCGGTAACCGTAGAAGCAAACACTTATCGACCGAGTTCCCGTGGCACAACGTCGAGCGAAATTACTTTTTCGACAGTGATATCCTTGACTTTGCAAATATTCCAGTCGTTATTTACACTATGGAGAATATTCCTCGTATGTTCAATGAACTGAAACCAAAGCCACGTTAAACAAAAAAAAAGGGAAAAAATTGGATGGAATTTTGTCGAATTGTTTTACGTTTAAACGATAATTGTGTGGAATTATTCAAATTTCTGGAACTAATCCATTAATACACGTAATGTAATTAATCAGCCAGTACTGTTTAGTGAGAGAAAGAAAAAAAAGATAAGCGAGGTAACAAACGAAACGCGACAAATGTCGACATTTTTATCTTGTCGAATTTTCGCAAATTCGCGTCTCGCGTCGACCATCTGTATAGAAAAAAAAACACTTAGAAGAATTAGATCACTGTTATGTGTAAAAAAAAAAAAACTTAAAGTCACGATGACGATTCTTTATGATATCTCAGCGCACAGGAATGCATCCGGAGAATAAAAAATCGTGAGTCTATTGTTCGAGGATACAAGTAAATCGGTGGGGAAAGAATCTTGGATAACGGAGAAAAACTACTTTTTAAATTTACGTTTTTTTTCTTATACTTTTATCGTATCGTGCATTCTTAATTTTTTCCATTTCGCGAAGAAAAACTTGTGAAAAAACAAAGAAAAATCCCAATATACATTAATGGGAAATTTTGATGATTCGTCCTTAAATCGTGTCTCGTTTTTTTCTGTTTTTTTTTTTAATTCGATGTATTCGATTTTCGGTTGGTTAAAACATCATTGACGCGACGAAGCTCTGCAAACAAAAGAAAATCCGAGTCGATACATTTTTTGTTCCATTGATTAACGTTATTAAAAATTAAGATCTTGTATAATTTTCATTGTTTTTTTATCGACGCATTCGCGTGCAATTATTACGTGAAAAGAAAAGAAAAAGAAACGAAAATGCGCGCAATTGAGTCGACATAGCGAGGAAATGACGATTAGAACGTAAAGATAAAGACGAAAGTGAGATTCGGGGAAACGAATTGCTGCGCCTTCTGGTGGTCGAAAAAATTGCCGCTCTAAGATTCAAAAAAATTACGCCCGATGGCCTTCCGACATTTTGTTTCTCCGAGACTTGAATTCGGAGTTTTTTGAAATCTGAAGGAAAAAAACTGTAAAAATTCAAATCGTAGCGAACTAATGAAACGTAAAAACGATAATGGCGCGCTATTATTCCAAAGAATAATACTCAAGGCCGGTTATAATTACAACACGCCATTTTTCTGAACCGATCAAATATCAAAAGGCAGCTGTAACGCATTTTCAAATTATAAAAACATTCACAAACATAGATCAACTTTAGAGAATGCAATATTCGGTAATTTCGTCCAATTGGCAAAACGACTATTCGTAAATTCGTCTCGATCGGAAAAATAGTCGGTGGTAAATCCGAATCCTGTTGTAAATAATCGTTTTGCAAATATGCGCAATCGGTATTTCTATAGGTTTGTTCTTTTTCGGCGAACTCCCCAGAAATCCCTGCACTAATTCAATAAATATAGGTATATAGTTCAGTGTATACTTATTAAACTAGTGTAGGGTTTTCTGGGGAGTTCGCCGAAAATGAACAAACCTTATGTTTCATTAGTAAATCGCAGATAGAACTTGGATTTTTAGGTTAGACATTCGACAAGTCACGAAGTCACAAAATGGCGGAAAGATTTGACATCGTTGAAAAGGGATTTTCGTCGCACTCGATAATGTATATCGAGAGGAACTATTCAACCACCGTTTTCGCGATTCTCGAAAGACTCCATCGGCTCGAGTAATTTCCCACCAATATTCGTCCATTCGGTTAGCTAAAACTATTTTTTTCGGCATGTCGAAGTTTCGAGGTGAAGCCTCGTGATATCGAACGGTCATGGCGGCTTTGGCGTCATCGCCACGAGGCGTCACCAGCGAGCGATTCGTAGCCCTCTACCGTGAACGGACGACGAAATATGCAAATGCCAACCTTGTACAAAGCTGTGATTTAAACAAAAGAAAATGGGTTTCGCGCAGCCTCGCGATCAAAATAACAAACCAGTGGGCACAACGAGCGAGAGAGGGAGAGAGTGGCAAAAATAAAACACCCTGTAAATTAAAGTAATATCTAGCGGAAACAAAGCGGCGAAGATTCATAAGACTGAGCTTGCCAAAATGGGCAAATGCAATGTAGATATAACGGTCGAGGCTGTGTCGAGCACTAACAATTCGTTTGTCCGTACAAAAAAATGTCGGTGAGAAATAATATTTAAACAAAAAAACAAGCCGAAATTAACATAACGAAGAAGAAATCCGACATCTTTAAAATCTCATTGGAATCATTCGAGAGTATTTTTCAATTCCAATGTGTCGTTCGATAATTATTATTGTTATAATATTTCTATTGGAAATTCATTAATTGAATTTATAATCATTTTTAAAACGTCTTTATGATTTCTTTTTTTACACGCACTTACTTTTGCACCAATTTGCTCTTCCTCGTCCTTGTATCCCGTGTAAAAGAATAAGAACGATGAAGTAGCGTAATACCGACGAGGGGCCTCCCTCACCGATAAGACAAACAGAGCTATGGTCCCCTAACAATGAGACAAAGAGAAGAAGTAAACAAACAAAACATTAGAAACAAAGAAAACAACTCAATCAGCCTGCCACGAATCAAAAAAAAGAAGAAAAACATACTGCACTGTAAATCAATAATAATATGAAAGAGAGTCTAGAGAGAGAGAGCGAGAGAGAGAGAGAGACAGAGAGGCAGATAGACAGAGTGATATATAAGACGAAAGATGAGAGAAAAACGCGAGGCTAAACGAAAAATGAGACGAGCCGAAGATTGCCGGAAAAAGCTATAAGATCTATTTTTTAAGCAAAGAGGTGAAAGAAAAAAAAATACAAAAACGACGAAGAAAATAATAATAATAACGATCGTATATTTTTGTACTAAGGCAGGCCTTAGTGTTACGACGAGCGAGAGCGAGAGAGAAAGAGAGATAATGCCCCTTCACGGCCGCGTATTATAAATAGAGCATGCGAGAATAAAGTCCCATAAAACAAACAAAAACAAACAAACCAAACTGTGATGCGTCTGTCGCTGTTAGTGACAATTTTCAAGATGGTCAGACTCGACAAGGTCAAACACGAGATGATAAATAATAATTTGTATATAGCCCGATCAATTTGCTTATAAAAGAAAATGATAAAAACGCACATTCCAATTCAAATTTGAAACGGGTGGTGTTCGCGCGCAATTTCAACGACCGACCCAGTGGCGCCCTCGCGGTGCATTTAGGAACTAACGAGTAACTCTCTCGCGCAGGCCGGTTCGGCTGAAGACTAACGAGTGGCGCCCTGGTGTAACGCGGTACTTTTAAGAACTAACGAAACGAGGTCTTGCTCTAATACTGCTGCATTGGGGGGGGGGGGGGGGGGGGGGGACTAACGACTAGCGCACTCGGTGTTTTGTTCACCATGGAGTGACGCGCCTATCCTAACGCGATATAGTTGAAACGTAACGAGTGGCGCCACCCGTGCGTATACGGACAAATTTCGGACTGTTTTTTTCCTCGAACTAACCTCGATCTTGTGATCGCCATCTTGAAAATTAACGAAACAAAGAGCCAAGTGCACGATCGTCGCAACGAGCGACATGTGTCAACGCTTAGCCCATCGGATGGGGAGGTTTAAAAGCGCGGTCCCCTAACTGTTAAGAGAATAACCAAGAAAAGCACGCGCGACAAAAGCGTGAAAAAAAAACTTAGATCCACGAATGGGCATATTTATTACGTAGAGAAAGCCGAAGATGAGGATGATTAAACAAACAAACAAAGAAAACGGTAGCAACGATTATCCGCTGCATCCATAATGCGTGTATAAACAAAAAAATATACATACTGTACGATCGAGCGAGAGACATAGAGAAAGCGAGAGAGAGAGAAAGCATGCACAAACGAACAAATTATACGCGACGAGGATGCGTGTATGGGCATGCGCAAAGTGCGCGGCGAGGAGCGGGAGGGGGGGGGGCGTTAGAAGCAGAGCGAACGAAACATCTGTGATACAAACAAAAATGTAATAAAATCTTTAGTGCGATGCGCGCGTTTAGAGTGGTTCTGGGGTGGGAAGAGAATAGAATAGGGATGAAAAACAAAGAGAGTGAGAAAGAGAGAGAGAGAGAGAGAAAAAACACAAAAACGAGTGCGCATGAGTGTGAGAAGAAAAGGCTGTTTTCTGTGCATTGAGCCAGTCCATTAAAAGATTTAAAAAAAACACACAATAAATAAATAAAAACAGAAACAAAAAGGATACGACAAAATGAAAGAAAATGCCAGATTACTAGAAGTCGACTTATGAAATACTTACGTAAAATTATTTAAAAAGAAAAAAGAAAAAAAGATTTACGAAATAATACGACGAAAATGGCTTTTGCGTTATAAAAAAAAAACAAAAGGATGACGATGGAATAAGAAAATGAAGAAAGAAAAAAAAGCAAAAACAAAGAACAATGAGGATAATTAATATTTACCTGAAAACTCTTCTAGCGATAGCTTCGCGCTCATCAATCATTGTGTACTATATATATATATATGTACATTAATAACAATTGTAATATCTATTCGAAGATCCGTGCACGAATGTTTGTATGGATGTGTGGGTATGTGTGTTCTCGACAGAAATAAAAGACAGCATAAAGAAAAAAAGCACAATCGTACGAGAAAGAATATTGCAACGAACAGAGAAAAAGAGGAACCCAGAGGCAAATCGGTTGGACGAAAAACAAAAATTCTGCAGCCGATCGCAGATTTTTTTTGTTTTTTTTTTGTTTTTTTTGTCGGTAGATCTTCAATCTCGTCATTCCATACGAATAAAGGACTCGTTGATAGAGCGTCCGACCGAAGGTCTCGCGCGTGGAACGAAAATATGAAATAAATTGAAAAAAATCATTAAAAAATAATATTATTGTTAAATGCAAAAGTAATCGACGAAAGAAGAAAACAAAGAGCCAATAAATCCACGAAAGCGACATCACGAACAGTATTACAAGTTCCTATGTGTACAATGACAAAACGAGATGATTTTTAATTTTTGTTTTTGTTCGTTTTTTTTGTTTTGTTTTGTTTTTCTTTTTTTCTTCATAAATTTTCATACTCGATTGTGCTCCCAGAAAAAGTGTGTTCGTTTTATGCGAGTTGTGTATGAACTTCGGATGTAACGAAGGAAAAGAAGAAGAAAAAAAGATTATTGCACGGAACACGAGCATTATATATATGTACCAACAAATGTATACACGCGAAATGAAAGATAAGAAAGAAAGAAAGAGATAGAGTCAACCATTTTTTGCGCCATATTGATAGCGTTGAAAGATCCATTCCATTTGACGACTTTGGTGAAGGTATTTATTGTTCGATCGATTTAAGCGAAAGAGTCGTAAGACGTAACGACGAGAACGAATTTTATTTTATTTCATTTTTGATGACTCATTGTAAAAAACAAAAAAAAAAAGAAAATACGAATAAAGAGAATAATAATGTATCGAGATGAAAAAGGTGTGAAAGAAATTCGAGTCTCGATGGAATATTTTCGTAATTCGAATTGGATCGTTTGAATGAAAGAAAAACCATGTGTTCGAAAAACTTCGCACAACTCTCTTACGATTAAACTCATGCGGATTTATTTACGTTTTTTTTTTTCATCCGTGTTCGTCCTCTTCTGGAGCGAGACAGAGAAACGATAAACAAAAATGAAATATACCGGCGTAACGATAACAATTGATATTCGTAAAATTGTAAATTTCCGACGAATCATTCGTCGCGTTGATGTATAATGTGTACTACCTAGGTGAGGATAACGACGATTTCGATGTTATTGTACGACCCAAAGAGCGTGAATCGTATCTGGAGTGATTTAGCTAACGAAAAAAACAATTGTACAGTTTTTTGGGAGAGGAATTGAAGGCGGAGAATATGCTGCATATTTGTTTCGTAGTTCGGGACGCCACCACTAGATGCGCGCGCTACGATCGCGATATTTTCGGTTCTTTGGTCCACCTGGTGGTGGCGTCGGTAACTAAAAAGCATCTGCCGCGAAAAACGGTTCGTCCTTAATTGATTTTAATTCATCGACAAATTGGTTAGTTACCGACGCAGCTGCCAGAGCCGTGAGCAACGTTCTGGGCCGCCTGGTGGCCGCGTCAGTAACTACAAAGAATGTGATTGACAAACCGATACTAATGGCGACGGCCTATGTTCCTTTCCCGAAAGGATTACGGATTATTTACCGACGTCAAGATTTCTCACGTTTTTTTTTACATGCTTTAGGGACTTGATTGTTGTTTTTATAGGGATAAACAAAAGAAAAATGATGGAAACGGGATCTAATTTATTTTTTGTCGTTGCGAAAACAGTCGCGACGTTCTCGACAATTTGACGTTTTAAAGTACGCGTAACTTTATTATTAATATGATTGTCATTATCAACTATTGTTATCATTAGTATTATCGTTATCGTTGCAATTAAATACAGCGAGAAACATTTTTAGTGCGATGATGAAACGTGTAAAAAGAAGGGAAAATATACCACGATCTGCAGGCAGACCGCGGTTACAGCCTGCGCACAATCGCTGTTAACTTTCAAAGCGTCGACCATCCAAGAAAAAATAAAACGATCTAACAATATATATATTAATAATATTATATTGTACGATGACATATATTTCACGTCATGGCTACAGGGAATGAGCATGTTCGTAATTGTATAAACGAATATATTGTCGCAACGACGCGCGTTTTAAAACTCCTACTCTTCGTATTGAAGTACGTTCCTCGTTGACTTGTATCGTACTTTGAATCGGCGCGCGCCGGCCGAAGCCTCGACTAAAATGACCGTGGTAAAATAAGAACTCGCAAGAGATACAAAAAGAAAATAACCGTCAAGTCCACAAATTGTTACATTTTTTTTCTCGATAAGGTCAAGATGAATCGCGAAATCAAGTCCGAAAATAACGATTCGTTCGGCAATTAATTGTCCTAAAAATAATTTAATTTTTCCAAATTGTAAAATATTTGTATTCTAATTTATACAAGATCTTGCCTACATTTTTGCTTGGAGCCGCAATACTCGTCGTTCGCAGGCGATTATCATTGTCAGACCGTTTGAATTCAAATTTACGGCGGCCATATTGGACTTGACCGGTACCACCATAGTCATCGTAGAGACTAACCGCGAAACAAGTTTTCAAGCCAATAAAAACAATCGATTACGATGACTTGGCATAAAAACTGCAAAACTGAGACAAATTTACGAACGTAAATAGACATACGGAATAAATATTTGTCGTTATGTGTATTGTCGTTGAAACGAGTACGCCAGTATAATCGTGTCTCTATTTGTAGGTTATGTTATTTTTCCATACGTTTCTCATCGTATATCGGCGAAATCCGACTGAGTTCGTGCGATTTGCGCGCCACCGACGATGTACGGAGAAAATAATGCATCCGCAATAATCATTTTGAATAAATGCCATTGTCGCAGAATTTATTGGACGGATAGACAAAAGATAAGAAGAAAAGAAAGACCGGAAACAGAGACGATTGTAACGAATCTACGTTATTTTTTACTTCAACGTCAACCTCCTCCTGTACTTCTATAAAGTTATTATATATTGTAACACGCAAACGTGTATTAAATCATTTGAATCAAAAACAGCAACAAACATTCTACGAATAAAATATAATTCATGTGTGGCAAAATGAAACACTATATGATAGTTTTGATAACCTAGTGTTGTTCTCCCAAATTCTCGATACACATACGTCGATTCAATTTATCACCGTGAAACCTTCTTCCCTTGGTATATTAATATTATTATCATTATTATTATTATCTCATTAGCGTTACTGTATACTGGGTCTTTAAAGGAACAGTCAAAATTTGAAACTCAAATTTCTCTCTTATGAATAGAGGGCGGGCTTCGGCTACCCCCCTTAAAAAATCTAGGTAGTCGTGGGGACTAAAGTCCCAAGGGACGCCCGGGTCTGGCAGTTTACCTGCAGACGTTAGCGAATGCAAATCGCTTCCGTTCCCTAAAAGGGTCAGTATACACGCCGCGTCAGTATTTTCGAAGGTGAGTGAATAGTGTTATTTTCGTTTTTTCTCGTAGTTTTTCAGGTTTTTCATAGTTAAAATAAATGTTGTATGTAATTTGATGCTGTTGCGGCTATTTTTTACTAACTTTGACCTCAATAACAAAACTTTTTTTTTGTATTTTTGGCGTATCAGTCCGTTATTTTCCCATGCTTTTTGTAGAGAATAAAGTTCAGCTACATTTTTTTCGCCTTCTTCACTTTCTTGTTTTCTCGTTTTTTTATTTAGTCCATGCTTTTTACTGAAATAAATTGTCGTTCGAACAGTTTTCGAAGTAGGAGACAGCGATTACAGATCGGGCGACGGTTACGCCATCTTACGGCTATTCGAGTCGCAGAAATTTTGGCTTCCAGCTGGCTATACGATTGCCCTTCTATAGGCTTCTAGCTTTGTTATCCGTGATCGCCGTGATAAGCGTTTCAGCTTTCAGTGTATATTCATATTTCAGTGAAAGATATTTGGAACGAAAGTGTCATGTCTGTGAGCGATATATAAAAACAAAAACAACACAATGTTCGAACAAGACGGTTCGGTGGTAGTTGTGAAGGCAAAACCTGTTCGGAAAATATTTAAAGCGCCCGTCCGCGTCAACAAGATACCACAGGAATTATTAAACGATCCTCTTTTAAACGCGGCGATAGCTGTTTTGCCAAATAATTACAATTTCGAAATACACAAGACAATATGGAGAATACGAGAGACGAAATCAAAGAGAATCGCCCTTCAGATGCCCGAGGGTCTCTTGTTGTACGCAACCACCATTGCCGATATAATCGAAGAGTTTACATCTGCCGAGACTGTTATAATGGGCGACGTCACCTATGGTAAATTAACACAAACATTATTTACGATTTTCGATCGAATTCTTCTTCGAGATGATTCAATGGATTTTTCATGGTTATGTCGAGCTTTCGGCTAGTCCCGAGGGGCAAGTAAACTCGACATAACCTGAAAAAAGGGTAATGCCGTTCTTCGGCACGTAATCTACATTACCGATGATTGGTAGTAAGATATCGACGGTTGAAAGGCGACCAAAAGCGCCATTTGATGTAAATGGCGCTTGAGTCAAGTCGCCTTTCAATCGTCGATAAAAAATACCTACAGTTAGTAACGTTCTGTCAGTATCTATTGCTGATAACTGGACTCGTAATACCAAAAGTGGGTAATACAGTGCCGATAATGCAGATCCCTTAAAAAAAATCAAAATACGTTCTTCCAAAAAGAAAACTATCTTATTTCGAATAAAAGCAAATTAATGAAAACAATATTTTGACATTTATTTGGAAAAAGACGACATTTAAAAGAAATCCGTAACTTCTCGAATTTTCCATGTATCATTTAAGTTACACATAAGAATGTCTTTTTATTACTCGATTTTTCAGGCGCTTGTTGCGTCGATGATTATACGGCGCGGGCTTTGAATGTTGATCTCCTAATTCACTACGGACACTCGTGTCTTATTCCCATCGATCAAACCGAGGGAATCAAAGTTTTATACATTTTCGTCGATATTAAAATCGACGCTGCTCATTGTATCGAGTGTCTGCAAGTGACTCTGCCCGTTACTACGAGAATAGCGCTCGTCAGTACGATACAATTCGCGGGAACTCTGCAGGCGATAGCCAGCGAGATGAGAAAATCCGGGTACGAAGTTACCGTGCCACAAAGTAAACCTCTAAGTCCTGGTGAGGTACGTTACACATTATTATACACGAGAGATGTATGGAATTAAAAATGGGTGAACGTCGGATTGTTTGGAAATTAATTTAATTGCTAATCCGAAAAATTATGTTTTTTGGTCGATTGGGAAAATTTACAATTCTTACATTATAAATATCGTTGTTGAATTCGTAAAGCGTGACCTTGAAAAGCGCTACGGAACAATGTTCACTGCAGTCCGATCACTTTGCATTCGTTGATCGCTCATCGTCACTTTATATTTGAAAATATTTAACTGTTTTTATGCAAATCGGATCAATCGTTGGTTGGTCGAACATATTGTCTCGGTTCATTTCTAATTTACATTTTTATTTACAATTCGAATGTTACTCGTGAACTGAAATCATTTAAACAAAAACATTGTCGCCGTTATTTCTCTCTCTTAATCGTAACCTCTTTTTTATAACGAAAAAAAACAGATTTTGGGCTGTACAGCGCCTCAAATTCGTTGCGCCGATGCTGTTATTTATGTGGGCGACGGCCGTTTTCATCTCGAAGCTGTGATGATCGCAAATCCACGTCTTCGTGCTTTTCGCTACGATCCTTACGAGAAAAAACTCACCGAAGAGTTTTACGACCACGATGAGATGCGTAGGGTGAGACGAGAGGCGATAGATGTCGCGTCGAAAGCCAGTATGTTCGGTCTCGTGCTCGGTACACTCGGTAGACAGGGGAATCCCAATGTACTTGACTCGCTGCAGAGGCGAATCGATTCTTTAGGAAAACGAAACGTCGTTATTCTCCTGTCTGAAATATTTCCCGATAAGATCATCATGTTCGATGGGATCGACGCATTCGTACAGGTAATGGAATATGAGTGATTTAGCTGAAATCTAAAATACTATAACTGCACTACTCCTGACAGGACTAATGTTTACAGTACAATTACACGTTTATATAAGCGGTTATAATATCGATAAATATTATCGATGCGTTGGAGAACTTTAGTCGAAGATATTTAAACAACTCGGTATTAAATCTCAATCCCTTCATCAGTCATTTTTATTTCTCGGGCATCGACTTCTCTGAATTTTGCCGAGCGCGCCAAATAAAAATGATTGCGTAATAAAATAATAATAATTGACTGCTCTGAATTTTGCGATCCCAAATGTAACGCCCTAAACTGTGATATATCTACGGCTAGGCCGGAGAGTGGGCGGCTCCAACGCTTCTCGGCCCGCTCTGATTGGATCAACTTTAAATATTCATATCTCGTAAACTATTAAAAATATCCCTAATGTATATTTGCAACTTTTGTTTGTAATGATCCCATCTGCACCAAAATCCCGTTTGAGACACCTTACGGAATTCACCCTATATACGTGAATTATTAATTGTTATTCATTAACTGTTGTAATTAATGCTAATGATATATTACAATTAATTATGTTCAACGGTTATAAATTGTAATTATTATTTAATTTATATTTAGTCATTTTGAATGACCGGAAGGAACGTGCTGATAAAAATCGATGCATATTTTTTCTGGTCATTAGATCGCCTGTCCCAGATTGAGCATAGACTGGGGGACAGCCTTCAAAAAGCCTCTCTTAACGCCATACGAGGGTGCCGTGGCGCTCAATATCGCCGAATATGACGAGAGTAAACCCTATCCCATGGACTTTTACGCATCAGCGAGCCTCGGTCCTTGGACACCGAATCACAAGCCATCCGAGCTCGAGAAGCAAGGCGACACGTGCTGTGGCAAATGCAAAGATGGAAAATGAGAGAAAAAATTCATCGATCGTACTACGTAACGATAAAAATTTGTGATAAAAATAAAATCAAATGAAAATAAGCTGTAATCCGAGATTTTCTTAACATACCATTTCAAATTTTCGTAAACCCAAATCTGAGGGAAATTCGAAATTAACGTAAAAGCACCAACTATATGAATTTACCGACAACCATTCACATTACCCATATCATTTCCAAGTGTATCCCACAATTATCCGCAATAAACCACAAAAACGTCGGCTCTGTCACATATCCCCCGTTAATTATATTTCCGTCGTATTAATCTTTATTTTCTCCTCGAACCCCATCGAAATTCAACGCTCTCTCACAGAGGGCGTACGGTGCATATAATAATTGCGAGAGTCTACGTCAAGATGGTGTGGTTGGAGTGGTTTCGACTCGTCCCACGAGGTTTCGAGCGAGTTTTCCATTATGAGGGGGTTGGGCAGGGATGAAGGGCGATGTAAATAGGATAGTAAGTACATGACCACTTGTGGTACGAAAAAAAGCAGAAAGCAGGCTGTAAAACCCAACGCTCTTCCATCCCTGGATCAGTTATGCGCTGTGAGATGGTGGACCGAGCGATGGACGTGAGGGAAGGGATGGTAAGCCAGTACGAGCTTCGTGGCAAAAAGATGTGCCCAGTGGCAAGGGGTAGAGGAGATGGAGGAGGAGGGGCGGGGGTGTGTTGAAAGAGGGATTGCGAAGGGGTGGGGAGAACGCGTAGCGAACGAGCACCATTGGGTTGAGTTGTGATAATGGACGGATGGAACGGGGATTGCGGTGTGTTCCCGCGTGGGCGAATTACGTCATACGCCCACCTGTAGCGGAGCAGCAGTACCAGAAAACACGCGCGCATCTACCCTGGCAATATTTCGTATCTGTATAACGCGTGTCCTAGAAAAAAACATCCCTAAAATCTCACAGCTCATTCTCGTCGAGGCCCACGGGGGAATCCCATTACAAACACTGATGGATTTGTTTGCAATTTGTTCTTTCTATCGGCGTAGACTCTCCGGACGGTAATTTGCATTATTAACACACTCGTATGTGTAAATAGGATTTTTTTTCATTTTTTCTACTATAATTGGAACTTTGTCGCGGAACGTACGATCTTATAGTCCGATGATCCGAATTCGTTGGTAATATACTAATTATAGTTTGGTAAATATTAAGAAATAAATTTGTTTTAGTTTTTTTTATCGATCTTGAGTACTTTTACGTTTTCGCGATGTCTTGAGAGTCCGTGTTACAGGAGACTAGCGATTCGAAAACGCGATCCGTATTTTCTCCGGCACTGAGCAACCGATCGCGTTAAAATTTTGAGGGTGTCTGGAGAATGATGGCAAAAAGTGGCTAAATGTTTTTATTTTTCATAAATTTTGAAAACAGCGTTGCAGACGACGAGCGATTCGAAAATGCCATTCGCACTTTCTCCGGCACTGAGCGTTAGAATTTTTAGGCTCTCTAGACAATTATGGCAACAATTTTGATAAAGAAAAACCATTTAGCCCCTTTTTGCCATAATTTTCTAGATACCCTAAAAATTTGAACGTAATCGGTGGCTCGGTGCCGTAGAAAATACGGATCGCGTTTTCGAATCGCTAGTCGCCTGTAACATGGACTCTCATACTTGCAATTATTTTCAATGCGCACCGGTAAGAACTCCTAACCTAAAGATTAGAGACCTAACCTTAAAATAAGTTAGGATAAGTTATTTTGATCGAACATTTAGCAGCTCGAAAGAACATAATATCACAAAGCCTCGAATAAAGTTGGAAAATGCAAATATGTGATTTAGCATGTTTAATAGATTTCTAACGAATAAGTTCGATAAGTGTAGCAAAGCGTGTCATTTGAGAATGTTCTTAGGGTGATTATCGAGCGAAGCCCTTACTACAAAAATTGAACTCGGGCTAGCATAAAACGAGCATGTCCCATCGAGGGTCGAAACTTCCACGGGGTGAACAAAAGTGCACGGGGTATATTGGAGATTTCCGGGAGGGTTTTGGAGGGTGGAAGTAGGAAAACCGGCGGCGCCGACCGCACCCCGAGATGGCGCGTCTCTCGCTCTCCCTCTCTCTCTCTCTCTCTCTCTCTCTCTCTCTCTCTCTCTCTCTCTCTCTCTCTCTCTCTCTCTCTCCCTCTCTCTTTCTCTCTCTCTCGCAAGCGCAACGTCAGTAGTCGTTTCAACGTGGCTCAACAAGTACGAGCTCCACTTCGCTCAGTGGCTAAGCTGACCAGTTCACGAAAACGATCGGTTCGACTTCTCATTACTGGAATCGACGTAAGAGTGAAATTATTTTGTTTTCATTTAAAATGCATATACAGAGTGGGCCGCGAGCTTAGGCTATTTCAAAAGAACCAATTAGGTGGGAGAAATTAAAAACGAGCAGCTATAGTGGAAATCGTGACACGAGGACCACCCGAACAGATCATCTTCGTAATTGTGAGTATTTCTCGAAAGATTCGTTTTTCTTTTCTAATTTTTTTCCCGTAAAGAAAAAAAAATCAATTTTTTTTATTCAATGTCAAATTCGATTAATATAGTTAATTCAAAATAATAATAATAATAATCATCTTATTTTCCTTTCGATTATAATTTTACAAATTTATTGTTATATTTAAAGCGTCTGAACGAAGTAAAAATCTATTTTTTGTGTTCAATATCAAATTTGATTAATATATTGTAGTTGATTCAAAATAATAATAATAATTATTATTTTATTTTTATTTTCATCATAATTTTGTTCAACAGAACGAAGTAATAATAATCTGAATAATTGATCAATAAAATTGAATTTATTTTTTCGTTTTGAATTAACTCTTTGAAAAAAAAAAAAAAAAAAAATCTCATTTGTCGTTTGCAGGTAACAAAAACAGAATTATGCGATCTGAAGTGAGCAGCGAAGACTCGTTGAGCAAAGATTGGAACGATAAGGTAGAGCAGGACGAACGCTCGTTGAGGCGAACGTCGAGACGAATATCTCGTCATAATTTGCGAAGTTCGAGCAAGTCGTCTCGGGCGACGACCCCGAGGGAGAGATCTCTCAGGAGGCTCGAAAGTAACGAACGCGAACGCATGAGGATGCACAGTCTGAACGACGCGTTTCAGGTGAATGTCAGTTTTTATATTATTTACATTTTATAAGGCTTATTTCGATCGTAAAACTCATCCGAACGTATGAATGATAAATAAATTAAATAATAATAATAATAAATAAATAAATAAATAAATAAATAAATAAATAAATCGTAAAAATGATAATAAATCCGTTTGCAGTCATTGAGGGAAGTCATACCGCACGTTAGTAAAGAGAGACGGCTTTCGAAGATCGAGACGCTGACACTGGCGAAAAATTATATCGTCGCATTGACGGACGTCATATGCGTAATGAGAAGCGAGGAACAATCAAATTCCACGGCAATCGCTAAAACGAACGATAAAGTCGTCGCCGAGGGTTCGTCCGAGCGAACGAAAGCTGTCTGTATCGACATGAACACTCCCACGTCGTCGAGGTCGTCGAGTCCGGCCGAGAATTTTCGGGAGGTCGATAAGGTAGTTACCTGGAATAATCACGTCGATAATCCAACGAGCAACACGTCCTCGACGAGAAACGCCGGCTTCTGAGGTCGTATCCGTTTTGTTGCTCCGAACGGAATATAATCAATCAAAATAAGAGAAGAAAAATATTTGAAAAAAAAGACGAATTTGAATTATCGATCGTCGATAAGAAAGGAAACGGGGAGCATCGATTCACGATGAATTCAATTATCGCATAACGAAAAAGATCAACGAAAAGAATGAAAAAATCGCAAAAGACGGGAAAAAAAGAAAAAGTAACAGTATTATGCGATTTTTTAAATATTTGCCAATTATTTGCTGTGCTTAGCCAATTATTATTCTCTCTCTCTCATTTTGTTTTCTTCGCCTATTGAGAGAAATATGAAAGTATAGAAGAGTGAGAATAATCGGAATACGAGGAATTTTACATTATACGTTTCAAATGTGATGCCAAGGATACCAACGAGTATTAAGTCAGTATTAAAAGTCAGTATATAATGTTAAAGAATTTTACGGTTAAGTGACAATCCTCCGTTGATGATTTTCTTAAATCTCGCAATTGTCGAATTAAGTTTTACCGCCAATTTTTTACAAATCAGTTCGTTTTTTTTCGCGCTAAATTGTGGGACGCCATTATACTTGCCATCCTTTCAAACGGAATGGAACGTAACGGTTAATTGGCTTTACTTGAAAGAGGCGCTATGATGAATTTATCGGCCGATCTGTATTTTAATAGAGCTTAAGATCGTATTTCTCTCATTACCGAAATATCTATTGTCACGGAGAAAATGAATAAACGGTACAATAGCCATTTTATTCGCCTTACGAAAGTGAGCCGCCATGTCACGTGATACATCTATGGCTTCTCGTTAAAAATAGATTTGAACGTATAAGAATCTCTTCCGGACAATAATGAAATACGAAGCGTCGATGCTGTCTAAAAAGATATAAACAATTCGACTCGTACGCGATCGTAAAATAGGCCAGCTTGACTTTTGTTTTATCTCCATAATTGTGATTAATTAGAGGAAAGAAACGAGATGAAATCAATTATCGACTGAGCGACGTGTCACATAATCAGGGTACAAGAAACTCATTGAAGAATTGGCAAACGAAACGAAGGATAACGAAAGAATCGACACGATTCTTTCAACAAGCTGAAATATAGAAAACTTGTTAATTGCTTGATGAAGAATTTTACGGAAGAGAAAAAAACTTGGGAAATAAGTTCGAGATACTTATGATAAATATCGAATATATTTATTGATTATGTATATATACACATAAATAAATATAATATATTATAAATATATATATATATATAGGATGTAATGAATAATAAATTATATATTTGAAGGGCAATTTGTTACAGTCAATATCGAACGAACCTATTTCAACATGAAAAATCAAAATAATCAATCAACTAGAACCAAATGAAATTGGACAAGCGTCTAATGAATTTAAATCAACGAGAACGCACGTTGCCGTCTGCGAGAACTTTGGAATGCATATTAGTCTCACTATTTGACCTTCGCCACCTAGAAACAAACATTTCCATTAGACGCCATTTTGAAAAGAACGGAACTTTCGAAAAATTGATTTTGTAAGATTTTTCGTCACCAGTGTACAGTTTGGTGGCGAATTCCTTCATATTCCCGGCAAAATAAATGTCCGGGCATTCCCTCATGACGAAAGGATCAGTATCGAAGTAAGGATAGGCCGAAAGTGTGTCGGGTGCGGTTGGCGCGAAATGACGCCATGTCAAAGTTCTTTCCAACCAGTCAATATCGTTCGCTTCTTCGAGGCCTGCGAATCTTGTTATGTCATCGATAGGTTGACCACTCGAACCCGCTACAACTCTATCGCCAATTTTCCCGATCCAGGGGTTCGTCGCGCCTCGTAAAGTTTTATATCTGAGCAACATATTTTTATTTCTACATTCGTAAACTTTCTTCCCATTGATAAGATTTTCTAGACAAACGTTACATTGATATTCCACCGTTTCTATTCTTCCCACCTAATCAAATTTTAATCAATGCTAAACCACGTTATCGACCATGCGCGTTATCGTGCGTGGGCCTCGTTCTAACCTAAAAGCAGGTTTCCCACTTTTAGGTTAGAAGTGTAATAAGCGCGAATTAAAAAAATTGCTTATGTATTTCTCATCTGAGTTTTAGAGTATTCCGATCGTTTGATCTACTTGGAAACAAATGAGAGCAATATCTTTTTTCTTGTTTCGAAATATTAACCTTTCGAAAAAAATGACGGAAACCCAAAATCCGCCATTTTTCTCGCATTCGATTCCAGCTGACTTATTGTTAGTGTTATTTCCATTCGTGCGATTTTACGTGCAAAGAAGTGAAGCAAACTCAATTAAAATCAAAATATGCGATTTAAAATTATTCAAGGTTTGATCATTTACGCAAAAGCCAAGAAAAACTAATCTGATTTAACGGTCGAGTTGCTCTCACCTTTGCTAAAAAATAAAACGTTTCAATAGAAAATTTAGACGAGACAATGTAGGGGGCGCTCGTGCTGTAATGGCAGACGCACATCACAAGCGATTCGAAAACGCGATCCGTAATTTCTCCTACCCTGTGCGACCGATCGCGTTAAAATTTTCAGGGTATCTAGAGAATTATGGCAAAAAGTGGCTAAATATTTTTTTTTTGCAAAAATTTTGAAAACGATATTACAGGCGACGAGCGATTCGAAACCATCCGTACTTTCTCCGGCATTGAGCGTTAGAATATTGAGAATATTTAGAAAAGTATGACAAGAATTTTGGTAAAAAAAAAAACATTTGGTCCTTTTACGTAATGCCAAAACTATCATAATATACCTTGATGATTTTGGTAGCATGCATGGATGTAACGGTTGCTGCGGCATTGAATGATCCGAGGGATCAAATTGTCCAGGCATCAAGATAGTCTGACAATTTTCCACTATCGTACTGAGAAAAGAATCGAATCTGTACGTCGATAGAATGGAGTCGAGAGCCGCGGGCGAGGGATGCGATTTTTTGGCCTCGTAATCGTTCCGTGTGTAAGTCTCGACAGTCGATCTGATACTATTGCCAGCGACGAGTACTTGAATGACCGAGGCTTCTTCCTTCTGAGCGTTCGGAACGCCCGCGAATCCACAGATCCATTCGCTCAACAGATCGTGGCTGATACGCTCGGCGCTGTTCGCAAAATCGAAACCGGAAACGAGCAGTAACTTGCCGCTTTCTCGAGACGAAAAGTGCGAAATATTGCTAACTCGGGGACAACAGCCTGGGCAACACCAGTCATCGACCTGTAGCAGAAATTTTACTCCTAAAGATGCTTTTCCTTAATCATTCGTCATTTGTCAAAAACGGACGTACCCAAAAAGATCCGTTCTCCGTTCCATGACCCAAAATAGCGCAGACCAGTCCCGTAACAACTTCTTTCGGATTCGGACGATCGCCCAATAATTTTGTACGGAGTACCTCATCCTCGAGAAATAATTTATCCTTGTCGGAATAAAAAGTCGATCTGTGAGATTGATGAGGTACTTGAACCTCTTCGCTGAGTTCCTTAAGTACCGATGGTTTGAGCTCTTGATGCTTATAAAGTATTCCTACAAGAACGATTTGCCTCTCATTTTCGTTAAATTCCGAAAGTTTATCTATCCGTGATATCGGACGCGGACCTGCAAAAATTCGGATTGCTTCGATCGGTTTAAAAAGCAATCGTCGATTGAAACAACATCGTCGGTCGTGATAAACGATCGGATCGTCGCGACTTTGAAAATATTTGACGATTAAGAAATTTTCTTGCTGCGTAACGAATATGTATGTGGAATATAGGTTATGTCGATTGTTGTTCGGTCAGGAAAAATCTCAATGGAAGTATGTAAATAAAATTACCCCATTTTAACTTAGCCGCCGCGATAAGAACATCCTTCAGCGCTGCCAATCTTGCAACGTAAATACCGCAGAATTGTTTTTGATAATTTTTCGCAACGATTCTAAATCTACCGAAATCATTGATCTCGATGTTTTGCCTCTTGAGAATCAACGATTCAGCTTCCTCCGAATCTAGCATAGGTTTTTCACACCATTTACATCAACTGTAAAATTCAATTCACGGTAGATTCACGTCCGGAAAATCGGTCTGTACATTGGTCGTTCCAATTGTATACACGGTTTACACGCTTGCAATGACGATAGTCGATCGCACAATTTGTCACGAAAGTACGGATACGGAAAATTGCAAACAATAAGTCGACAAGATTCTTCGTAGATTTGACATGTCAACGTGGAAACAGAGTACAATGGGATAACCGGGGTAACCATAGAAAGTACCACACGATAATATATCGATTCGAACGAGCGGCCAAAAAAAACTTAACCTGATTTTTCTACGTTTTAGTAAAGTTTATCGATTGCTAACGCGACAATTATCGAAAACCGAAAACGCATTCCGAATCCAAATATTCAATGATTTCGATCCCGATCACATGTTTTGACATATGTGATGTTAGCCGGTAATTTAGACTATTCTCCCTTTAAAGTTTCACTGGTTTCACTAATCGATTGGCGATGGCTGGTAGTTTACTGAGATCTCTGGTCATATAACCGTCAGGCATGGACATTTTATTGTGTACTGACTAAGCGATATAATTAAAAAATTGGAAACATTAACATTCATAACGAAAAATTGATTGTAATTGTACGTAGGAACAGTAATAATAAATACATCATTTCATTATTTTCCGGGCATATGACCGATTGTTAGACTTGGCGGTCATGTGACCCCTTTTAACTTACGACCGAGAAAGGCTTCTGCTGCAGCAGAGAGCAAGTAGTAAGCCGTACGCCAGCGTACGGTTGTACGCGAGTCAAAGAGAATCGCAAAGATGTTGAGCCCTGCCGTTATTGCGCGTAAGTATTCTTTCCGTGATCAATATTGTTAATGCAAAATTTGTATTTTGACGATATTCGTTAATAACAAGCACCGTCATTACACTCCTATATTTCCCCAATCATAATAAGTTCATAACCTCCAAAACCCAATCCCAATTGTTTCGGAAAGTAACCAAGTGTCTGCAATACGATTCGGTGCAATGCATGAAACTACGACGAACATCGGTTTTTCGGGAAATTATATAATCTTGTAGGACCGTTTACAATTCGTCGGAGATGAAACTGTATCTAACAACGAGATAGACTGATCTATTTTTGCACTCGCTTGACATAAGCTCGGAACAGAATTAAGTGTGTTAAAACGATCGACGAGGTTTTTAAATAAAAATTAGCAAATCATAACTATACATACGATTAAAGCAACCGTGATGCACTAAGCAATATACATTAGCGAAACATGCGCCACCGTGTGGTCATTACGCGAAAAGTGTGGTTGCATTAGTGTCAGATGTTTTTGCACTTGAATTAAAAGAAGTGAAAGTCGAATGACTTTTTCCAGAAAGATAAACTCGGAATCCCAAAAATAGTCGTGACATTAAATTAACGCTACAAACAATGTAGAAACAAGGCTAAATATTTTATCCCCCCCCCCGACTTTTACAACATAAGCCGACAATAATCTCCGCGATTGAAGCTACGTTGGTCCATTTTCACCCCATTTTTAGCCGGTTCTAATAGCTTCGCGTGCAAACGACCGAACAACGCATACAAGCTTGCTAATTAGCATGTATATACGTAGCATGCTGCACATATGAAATAATTGCTTCACATTTCTTTCTTTCTAACGAACATCGAAGCTACGCTCCGATAACTTTCCTTTTTACTCGAATTCCGAGCAAATCCCATAATATTCATTTTAATATCACATAAAAACGATAAAAATGATTAGTATCGATTCATAGCGATATCGATTCGCAGGCAATGTTCAGCAGGGTGTTCGCACCTTGGTGCGAAACAATCCAGGTGCCCTCGCACCAATTTGTGCTCAGTTACGCAATTTGGCGACTGAGGTACAAACAAAAAGCGAAGGTGATTCGACACCCGCCAAAGTTACCAAACAGCCCTACAGTCCTTTTCAAAATACGACCAACATGGCCGAATACGCCGTGGCTCGTCTCGATGATCTCCTTAATTGGGGACGAAAGGGTTCGTTATGGCCGTTGACCTTTGGTCTTGCCTGTTGCGCCGTCGAGATGATGCACATCGCCGCCCCTCGATACGACATGGACAGATTCGGCGTCGTTTTCCGAGCATCTCCCAGACAAGCCGACGTTATCATCGTCGCCGGTACTTTGACCAACAAAATGGCACCCGCGCTTCGAAAAGTTTACGATCAGATGCCAGAACCGAGATGGGTCATTTCTATGGGTAGCTGTGCCAATGGAGGTGGTTACTATCATTATAGTTATTCGGTCGTCAGAGGATGCGACAGAATTATACCGGTGGACATTTATGTACCAGGTAAGATAATAAATGTCTTATGATTTTTTTCTATATAGCCGGGAGGTGTCCGGACGACAAATTTACTAATACTTTTTCCAGTCTATTCTTCCATATGCTCTTAATCATCCAACGAATTGTTGTTACCAATAAAAAACTGCGATTTATTTATGATAAAAATATTCACGTCGTTTTACGACGAAACGAAGGGTGTTGAAAATTTTCGACCAAATGACGATTGTTGTAGAACAGTATTGTTGAAAATATTGGCTAAAGTCCCTCTCGTAGTGACCAGATCGTCACATTACCTCAACATCAAAACATAAGATTTTCCAGAGATGACAAAAATGTTGTTTCCTTTGATAGAAAGATATTTTAATCGTAAGGGTAGAACAGATCGATTTTTAAGCCAACATAATCTTAAAAAACTCTCAATTTATCGAGAGAATTGGGATTCTCGCATTCGTGCGGATCTAACCCGTCCTTAAATAATCTACGAATCTTGCACTAATAGTGCAACGGTAACCTCTTTGCCAAAGATACTAAAACGATCGATACCGAATTTTCATCTATGCCATTGGATTATTGGTAATTAATTGCGTCATCATCTGCTAAATTATTTGGGAAGAATCATTTAAATAAGAAAATAGAAACCAACTGCCGCCACGTCCATGATTTAAAAAATCACCACCAGGTGGTGTCGGGTCGCAAAAAATCGATAGAAAATCTATCGACGATAAAATTGATGTTTTTCTGTTCAGGTTGTCCCCCGACCGCTGAAGCGTTGCTGTATGGAATACTACAGCTGCAGAAAAAGATCAAACGCATGGAAACAGTGCAAATGTGGTACAGAAAGTAAATTAAATAATGATGTTGTATACGAAAGGCATTGCACGAAGCGACCCCTTGGGATTTTGTTTTAATAACTTTTCGAAAAAGTATGAAGAGGATTTGTCGTAGTCGTTTCTAAAGTTTATAAGCCGGTAAGGATGGAAATTATTAAATTTGTATATCCTGCGATTGCCCGCGTAGAACAACTAATAAAAATATTGTACAGTGAGAAAAAAAAAACTCCATGCTATATGGGAAATCCGAGAATATATCGTCCTCGTCGATGTGAAAAGCAAATAATAAAGACATAGCCAACAATACCGTCGAGTCAATTTCTTTTTCCGTTCTCTCATTTTTTTTCTTAGCATCTTAAAAAATACATTACATTTGTGATAAAACAGCCTGTACAAGATCGACGAATCGATAGACTTTTTTTTTCATCCCCCGCGCGCTCTCGTCATTCTCACACACATATGCACAAGTACACGTTAACTCCGAGGGAATTCAGCTCATCGGAGAGGATTTTTTGTTTCTTCGTTTGTCTGACAAGTGTGTCCGTTATACACTAAAAATTATCATATGTCGCAAGGTTTACGTAATTTCGACAAAATTCGTTGGACACCACTCGTCTCAAAAAGAAAAATAATAATCACCAGGAATTTTCGTGCCTCTCTAGGGCTGATTAGAAATAAACGAATAAAAGAAAATAAAAACGATTCCGTTAAAATAATAAATTATTAACCCGTTTCGCGGGTCTTTGTTGGACAAAAATTTTACTTTTACGGGTCGACGACATGTATTCGACTTTTGACGATTAAAAAAAATAATAATAATAATAAACAGACATTGCGCTGAAGATTTTTTCTTACGATCGCGTTTTAGTCCCCAACCTTCTCGATTGAATTATTTACAATACGCCGCGGCAACTCGATGGCGCGCGTCAAAAGGAAAAAGAAAAGCCAAAAGTAATTATCACTGCGCTTTTTTTTTGTGCAGATGAATTTTTCGAACACGCTCGAGTTACCCCCGAGCGTTAAGGCCCCTGTGACGCCACACGACACGCGTCAGGCTTTTTCGTTTTTTTTTCTCTCCTTCGCTCTAATTGTTTTCTCTTCACTCTTAAAGATCTTCTCGCATTTGTTAGATTGATCAATGAATAATTCCCTAGTGCATCGATATTATTGCGTAATCAATCTAACGTTAATATACATATGTATCAGCCCCGAAGTACGATCGTGATAGAGAAAGAGAGATAATTCCGCTCACTTTTATTACATTATTCACAATATTTATCTAAATTACAAAAAAAAACATACTTATTCTCATTCATTCGATATCTCTCTTTCTCCATGGACACTCCTGCAACAGGGACGTCATCCGCGCGTATCATCGACTTTCCTGTGTTTCTCCCGTTTATTTTTTTCTTCTTCTTTCTAAGCCTATTTAAAGTGGGATCAAATTTTATCAAAGAAATAAACGTTTACGAACGTTCAACTTCATAACGACCGGTACGACGATATTTTTTCGACAGATCATTTTCTGTATATCAAATTTTCGACAATTTACAAAAACAATTATTATACGCAATATTTCGTTCGTGAAACTCAGTCGTTGACCGCGTGCACGAAAAAATGCTGAAAAGCTTTCTTTGTAGAGAATTTAATAGTTTAAACGAATTTTCTTATCGGTGCGATTCGAGGTATTTCATCAATGAAACGTCGATGATATACCACGAATAGATTTTATGGAAAACGTTCGTGTATAAACGACTTGCTATACGTAAAAACCTTTTTGCGACAAATTCCACTCTCTACAAAAAAAATGATTTGTACAGGAAATATCGTCAAGCGCGTCGTTTTCCCATCGAACGCTTACGAATATTCATTTCATTCATAAAAATTGATCGACGTCTCTTTTCGAAAATTAATATTTTCACAATCAGCACATTTTTAACAGTAAATTTCTTTTCTCTCTAATTCGCATATTCATTATTCTTTAATAACGAAAAATTCGCCGTTAAAAATCCGCCAATTTTCAACAATCGTCGCAGAGTCGCCCCGACGAAACTCGTTCGTCGAACGTCACTCACGCAGAGACTCCCTTACCTCGAACCGAAGCGCTTTTTTGTTTGTTTGTTCGGTAAAATTCTATTCCTTTTTCTTACGGCTGCGCTTCCATCGAACGTCCGCGCGTGTCTCCCCGTATTCCTCCTCGGGATTCACGACTGGAGCGTTTCTTCTCTCGCTTAAGTAGTTATCGACTTGCGGACATTTTGTTTTCTTCGTATCTTCCGGGGGTCTCATTTCCGTATTGCTCAAACGCGTTATAAAATAGCCTGTGAAGTCGAGGGCGGCGGATTGCTCGGTAATGCGGGCACTGGACCATCGGTCCACTGTATAAGAGCGTGCTCGACCATTTGCGTGCTCTGAAAGTGATCCTTCAGGAGCGTTTGCGAGAAATTACAATGCATCTGATAAGCCTCGTTCTCGCGATTTGGATCGCCGCATATTCTATACAAATCTGAAAACACGATACGATGATATCTCCTGAAATAAAGGAGCGTGGTAAATGTAATTACCTTTAAGAATTGCAGAGGCCCAAAGTTGTACGTGAACGTCGGGTATCTTAGACGCCAATTGCATTGCCGGTGTAACCATATTCATGGATTCGCGACTATTGCCCAGAGATAGAAATATATGACCGAGAAGAACGAGACTGCACGACGTAAGCCTGTTAAGATCCTCGGAGTTGGCCATTTTCAGGGTTTCCCGTAGATATCTCCTGGTGAAGAGCGGAAACACAAAAGAACGTTGAATAAAATCTTTTTCCCTCTAATATTCGTTTCCATTGGATATTTTTCAAATGTTAGTAGTAGTGATTGGTGGTGGGGTGGATGATTTGACAATACTCACTTTGCCTCGTTGTATCGTGCCCCGAAAAAGGCCTGAAGACCCTGAACGTAGTAAGCCGCCGCTCTCAAAGAATGCGAATGCGACGGCAACGATTCGGGATTAATTCGCTCGAGAAGAGCACCTAATTCGGCGTCCCTCTTTGTTCTCAGGTACACGATCGCTAGATTCAGATTGGCAAAAGTCCAAAGTTCTCTCTCCTGGGACGTCTGTTTGAAAAAAAAAAAAAATCATCGTTCGATTATTCTCAACCGTCGTCCGATCGATCGTCTCCGGACGAAGCGTAGAACGAAAATAAGGACATACTCTGAGTGCAGCGGTGAACTGTGCCTCGGCAGCCTCCATGCAGTTCATCGACATCGCATAGAGACCGAGAAGGGCGTGCAATTGCGGCCTGTGACCTTGCAACAGTCTCGATTGCCGTCTGCACAATTGGCAAGCTTGCGATATTTCCGCGAGTGCGACGCTCTTGTTTCCCATCACGAGTCTGCACATGACAATGTGCTCGAGCAGCATCAATTGAAACACCGATAGTATGGGCTTGTTATCGACGACTGTCGGTGAAAAAAAGCATAAATCATTAATATTCTCATTGAAATAAACAATCGTAAATGTATCTCGAACTTCGATATATTGAAAAAAAAAAAAAAAAATCGATACGTCCAGATTATATCGAATCTCGATCTTCGATATATCGAGATATCGATACTTCGGCAAATCGCGACTTTCGATATATCGAGAAAACGTAATCGATACTTCGATATATCGAAACGATCGATACTTAGTTTAAAAAAAAATGAAAATAGTACAATTTATGCTCACTCTTTAATCTCGCAATTTGCGTAAGAGCTTTGTCCGTATATTTTTGTGCTTTTTCCATGTAACCGGCCTGCATCGAGTGCATGACAGTGACGAGATAAACTAAGACGTACAAATGTTCCTTTGGCATCCATATGAACATATCGCCGATGTTCGAGCCCGTTACGATCTCGTCCGACGGCCAATTTGGTGACATAATTGTCTGTATGCTCTGTTGCAATTGTTTCAAACATGGCTTGACGCTCTTCACCTGTCCGGCCATTAAAAAATGACAGACTTGTAGAACGAGAAAGTAAACTTTAAGGTATTCCTTCTGATGGGGATTTCCCTGCCAATTCTCGACATGATGACCAGCGGAATTTAACAAGGGATGCACCTCGCTGAATTTTTTGTCGATCAACAGCAGCATACAACGGCTTAATAGAAACAATACCCGTGTGTAGCTGGCATTGCTTATGTGAGAATAATCGACACCTACCGCGAGTAAACTACTCGCCGCCACGAAATCCTTCTCCGACGCGTGAATTTGCTAGAAATAAACGAAAAGTACAAACGATTATAGTAATTTTGTCGGTACAATAAGTTTTATTGTATATTTCAATGACGATTTCAGTAATAACGATAATTATCATAAACCATGATAATTTGTAGCGATAATTGTTATTATTATTATTACGATAATTAACGCTTGGTAATTTCGCAAGTTTCTAGACTCACCGCCAATTGAAAAATAAGCCTGCAGTGCCAATAAACATTGTGCTGAGAAAGTTCAATAGCTTTTCTCAATATTGGTTTGCTCAGATTTGGCTGTTGTTGTTGCTCATAAAGTTCGGCAACGACGCTCGCAGCCTCGAATTTGACATCGTCGAATGTGTTTATGTTCTGACTGAGCCGCCACTGTAAAATTTATGCAACTAATAATGAAATTGTGTACGAAAATAGAAGAGATTTATTTTTTTTTTGCAAAAATAGGAAAATAGCGTAATATTTAAAGAGTCTTGGGAAAAACAAAAATAAATGCACGTATCGAGGAATAGCAGAGATATTGTTCGAAATATGAACAAGATAAAAGTAAATTTGTGATGGAAAAAGAAATTTGACGAATTATGGATACATCGGTCGGAGAGAAGCAAAAATGAACTCATCGAAGTCACTGGTAAAAACATTTGTTATTGGTACGAAAAATAGATCGCAAAAAGGAGGTTAGGAATACTGGTAGCTTTCCATTGCGCGTACCGGAAGTGTCAATTTCACCCCGAGTACGGGAAATAGTGCCAAAATTCGCGGTAAAAACGATAAAATTGTGGTCATCGCAAGTCATAGGTAAAAAGCCAAGACTTACCGCCTGTTCGAGATGCGAACGCGCCAAGTCGATGTTTTTCGTGTGCGTCAGTAGAATATTGCCAAGTTGAAGATGAGTTCGTGCCTCGACGCGCGGCGGTGGTTTGAAGTTAAAAACTGCCTGCAAGCACTGTATGCAAGATTTGATGTTCGGCGGATTCGAGGTACGAAAATTCTCGGCCAAACCGAGTAACGAGAGATACCAAGCGTCCTGCGAAGACGCCATTTTGACATTTCTCACGACTGCAGCGAGTGAGCGCGACCGGGAGATGAGAGTTTTTGCCTGTAGTTTCGTATCATCGCCGCTCGTAGCGCCACTCACGCCGGTAGGGTGCTAATGCGAAGGGCTACGTTGGCTTGCTGTCGCTTGCCCGAACGCGCATTTTTGTTATGACGCATAGCATAAAATACAACAACTCGAAGATGCTGGGTTGGTAATCAGGAAAAGGAAGCATCCTCGCGTGAATCTAAGGATAGCAAGAGATTTAGAATGAGAAGTCTTTCATGAACGTAATTTGACGGGCTTTCCACAGCCGCTAGTAAGGGATTTCACGCTCACGACTGCTTCGCGTACTTATTCATTGTAGTAATACCACTAATTAATTTACTGAGTAATGTGAAAGACTGATGAGTGTGAGAACGGCAGATGGAAATGTTCTGACATTTTTTTCGGGACGTGAGACCTATCTGGGAAAAAGTTTATTCTTATTGTATCCAAAACCTCTTGTTACCTACCGAGTTTGTTTTACATAAAATAAAGTCGGTAATAGAAACTGTAATACATTTTTCTCGGAAGTAATCTATTTATTTAGCGAAAGAAGAGAAGTTCTGCTGAATTCTGCAGTTCGCTATTCTCACCTTTCGCTGAAAACTTCACCTTTCTGCGTGCAAGGCACCCGGTCGGTAATATAGCCATTTTTTCGATATTTTGTTTCAAAATTTTTTCATGTCGTTTTTAAATTTAAAAAAAATTTCGACCACGTTTTTGTACCTTCAAATATTTTTTTCTCGCGCCTGAATCGTTTTTTCGAAAAAAAACGGCTCGACACGATGTTTATAACACTTTAATATATACCCACAACAAAAATGGTGAAAATCTAACGCAGGGTTCCTGATAAAAACTACATTGGAAATGAGCATTTTTCGAACCAATGTTTTTCGACTTTGAATTGGTCCCAAATCTTTTCTAATTAGAATATCATCTAAAACCACATATAGAATTATTAATAAAGTATTTCTGAACAAAACTAAAAAAAAGATCGTCGAAAAATGTTGAATAGTTTTGGAGATATCTTAATTTGAAGCAAAAAAGGTCGGATAGGCGCTTCCGAATATGTCGAACCCCGTTAAAGTGTTGGGGTTAACGTAACCCCGGAATGGAGTATTTGTCTTATACGGATAGTATGGGGTCCTAGGGTTAAGATCAAGACTTATTAATGTATTCCAATATAAATTCACTTATATATTTCTGTTAGACTAATTTTTTTATTTAATAATTAAACATACGCGACAAACTTCAAGCCACCCTTTCTAACAAATATTTGTTACGTTCGTAAATCTGCAGAGCTTCAGGGAAAAGAAGAAAATCTACCTTACCAGATGGTTACAGTAATCGACAGCAAGTAACCTATGAAAATGTTGCTAGATTCTATATAGCTGCTACAAAATTAATCCCTAGTGATTTTGTTCGTTTCATTTTCGTGCCATGACGAAGCGCGGGAATTTCAAAAAGTTGCTAAAGAATCGCTAGTATTATGCGTACTTACTCCCCACCAGAGATCGTGAGTGTATAGATTTCCATCCTGGTCACTCGGTCGAGCAATATCCACCACAAACGTACAGAGTAGGCGATCGAACGTCCAAACGCGAACGCACCAAGCACGATGATCTCGCGATCGATTACGTCCATCCTTATAATTTTTTACTGTCTCCTCGTGTCTTTCGAACGTTGCTCAACCGAGGAAAATATCACCATCGGGCCGGACGCTGCACATTTGGAAACGGCGCTTGCAAAATTGGTCAAGATGTTTTCGAAACCCGGAGCTTTCGACAGGGTAAAATAAATGTTTGCCAAATACGAAAAGAAATCAATATCCCTGACATGAAACATAAAAACATTTAAGTTTCTTCAAAATTCCAAAATACTAATGCTTCACATTCAATTTGAATATTTGAAATAAAAAATAACTGCTAGAAATTATCCTCCGAGTTTTATTTACTTTTTACATTTTTCTGACGTTATGATAACAAAAATTCAAAAATTTTCATTATTATAAATCAAAACAGAATGTACTTAAATAATAATATTAATTGTTAATAACGATATAACGATGCTAATAATAATAATGATGATGATAATAATAAGGGTAATAAAACGAAAATTAATTTGTTTAAAGGTGAATTCGATCCTCGGTGAAAATTCGATCGAGGAATCGTCTTCGTGTCCCAAGGGCGAAGAGGGTCTCGATTGTCGAAGAGCCGAGGCGCGGAGATCGGTCGATTGCCCACATGGTAAAGAAAACAACTATAACTTTTCGAATTCATAATTATAAAAGAAGTGAACAAAAATTATTCCAAAAAGCCAAATGCAACGTATTTAAATCAATAGGAAGAATAAAACCGGGTTGGAGCGCGCGAACGTAAACAAAAGAAAAAAAAAAGATCGCGTTTCCGGCAATTATGAAAAAGCAGTGTGACTTTCCGCGTTCAACAATGAATGATCGGCATAGCGCGCGTCCTTGACAGTTAGGAGTTAAGCCACTCCCAGATAAGTTCATTTGTTGCTGCTGAAAGCCAGGAATGTATCTCTCTCATATGTATATATCAGATATTCATTATATATACATTGATACATATATTCTCGGGAATATCAGTATATGACCTATAGGCACTTTACATTCCATGAAAACTGGTATAGCTCGAGCGAGAGACGGGTGACCGACGGATTGACTTTCATCTTGACAAAGAAAGTATTTAAAGCGAGTATAGACACGGACGTAAAACCGTATAGGCAGTTGTCGACGAGTAAATAAGATTGTAATTGATATATCTGCCACGACACGGAATATACCAGAAGTTTATTTTTCTCGGTCGGTAATGTAGAGTATTGTGAGACGGAAGCCCGGCAAAACTAGAACGTTCTTACGTACCAATGATTATCGTTATATTAACCACAAGACTACATAACTGATGAGATGTCCAAATGTAAACGAAGAATAGCCATGAAATACTTTTTCCGGGAGTGAATCGAGCGAGTGGCGGGAAAAAAATGAATTGTCAAATTTTCTTGTAATTTAAATCTACCGCGCCCTTTTCAGCAATAATTGATAGGCGGACAAAAAGTTAGATTAATATTCTCCGAATACGTTTCATCGAGGTTCGGGTTTTGACAAAAATAAGCGTATTCGCAATATCTCTTACCGTAAATTTGCATTTGCCCTCGAGAGTACATGACGAAACGAGTCCCCCACGCGGCAGACTCGCGAATGAAAGTGGAACACGACAATATAAACACATTCGTATGTCACTTTCGCTCAATAAAGCTGTATCTACTGATATACATTCCAATGCACATCCATATGTCATAACACAATGATCTCTGCTTCTAACAGGATTTTGTTTGCTCGTGTTAAACTATGAATATGTAAAAGTATGAAAATTAGCATTTTTAAATCCGTTTGAAAATCCACGTGTATCTTGCACACGATTGAAAAGTTACAACCATTCGACTCGATGTAGTTTTGGTAACTTTAATTTAAGCATGCGATAAAAATACTTGTAGACGGACGACATCGTAATTTCAAAAACATGGCGAAGTATGTTTAGATCGTAGATAAAGTGACTTTAGACAAACGATGGAATATCATTAGATAAATGATAAAGCGACTTTAGCTAGACGATAACGCGGTTTTAAACAGCGACATTAGATAGTAAATAGAGTAATTATGCTGCTGATAGTATCTTTTTAGACAAATGGAACAAAATGACGTTAAACGTGACTTTAGACCGTTTTCAAAATGGCGGTTGCCGCGTAATGGCACAGGAAGTCAGTGTGATAAGCTTTGACCACTTCGAAAATAAGAATCGTAAATTCATCGGCTCGATGTAACAGATCGGGATAAAGTTCAGTTTGGCTAATGCAGATTTGTGGCAAAAAGTGGCTAAGCTACATTTCCTCTTATGGTATTACAAGCGTGTCAAACGCCCCCCCCCCCCTGAGGCTGTCGACAAAGTGACCGGAGCCAAGTGACGACGTGGCTAGTGACACACTAATGAAACTTCAATCGCGTAACGTGACTTTAGACCCGAGACCTAACCCCGAAAATCCTCATTAAAAAATCTATAAAAAACAAAAAATGTGTTTCCATTCTAATTCAACAGGTGACTGTTATTGCTCCAATTGTTCAGCAGCCGGACCAGAGATGTGGGCTCCCTGTTGTCGCGAGAGCTTGAGATGTTGTTCGCATCTCGCGGCCGCTTGTCGGAACTGCGATCATCCGGCGCTCTATCCATTCTGCTCGAAACACTTCAAGAAATGTCTCGCGCAGCTCGAGAACGATAAAGCGGACGATTTTCGAACGATGACGATGAGCTCGAAATAATTTTCTTCCTTTTACGATGCGTCTGCGCAATTTCTCGTACGTTTCGTAATTCACCCGTGAACGGCCGGCGCATACGCTCCGCTTGAATATCGAGTTCTCGTATTTCCATAGAAAGGTATAAAATGTCGACTCGCTCCTCACTGCGACTCGGTACTCCTCGACAGGTTTCACCGGTCCTGCGTACAAGCGCTTTTACCGAGAAACTCGAACGGAAAATTCTTCCTCGTCCAATCAAGCACTTTTTTTTTTTTTTTTTTTTTTAATACAATTATTGACAAGCTTTATTTAATTTTTACCTTTTGTAACATTCATTATTTCAAATGATTACCTACTAAATTTCTATCCAGAGAGAGAGGGTATAAATGATGAGCGAAGGGTAGGGGGCGCGTCCCCGTCGGACGCGCGGGAAAGTCGATTTCTTATTTTTTTTTTCTTACAAATTTAGAAATTTTTTTCGTGACCCAAAAATTAGAAAAAATAAACGCGCCAAGTAAATCAGGACGATCGAAGTCATCGCGACGTGGACGAACCATAAAAATGCCGAAAGTATTCTCCGAATAGCGAGTTCGGTTTTTGGGGACGGGACGATAGATCGTCCTCTCGGAATTACTATTTACAAAAAATATCGTCGTTTACGCGGCAGAGAGAAAGAGTGGGGCGGAAGGGGGGGGGGGGGGGTTCTTCTACAATTCTTGTAATTTTTTTTTACTTTTTTTTCTTTTCTTTTTTTTCTTCATTCTTTTATCATTATGCGATCGCGGTGCGAGACTTATGACGAACGATTAAATTGTTAAAAAGAGCTGGGAACGACTTTTCATTTTTGTGATTGTATTATTTTTCATTTTTCTTCGAGCATAAAATCTATTGCGACATGTACAATGTTAGTTTATGGGACGAACGGAGAGTCGTCGGCGTCGAGTTGAGCTCCAACCTAAGTCTCGTACTTCGGTCGATTATTTAACGTTACGCTTAAGTTTCGATTTGGATAAAAAAAAAAAAAAAAAAAAAAAAAAACATTTTTACGTACGATAATCGTTCGAACGAGACACAATTCGAGTTTTAACACGTCGTTTCGATTGAAATTTTTATCTCGAGTTTCACCCCGAGCGATAAATCTCAATCTCGACGCAAATCGTAAGGGAATTTTTTAAATTCAAATTCAGCGCACGCTTCGAGAGACAAATTTCCACTGAATTTCAAGACTCCGAGTTGAAAACGTTGGCTCGTAACTTAAGATTAATCGCGAGTTCCACCTCACATTACATTAAAACTCCCGTTTCAATGGGAATCTTACAGTTTAAGGTCGACTTTTGAATCAATACGAATCTCATTTTTTTGACGGAAATTATGACGAAACGTTGAAATGAAAATGTTAAATAAATCATCGATTCGTCTTGGTCGATAAAAAATAATGACCCAAGCACAAAATCAATACTAAACTCAATTTTCCATTTCAATTCTAACGTAAAATCGTGCCGACGACTTTCGATTCGTGTCCACGCACAGAGAGAAAGAGAAAGAGAGAGAGAGAGAAAGAGAGAGACAGAGATTGACGACGATGGTTGGATTATGCTATTATATTTACTTGTACCATATTATACTGAGAAATATCAAGATTAACGTTGTATTTTAGCATTGTCTATTACTCGGATAATTGTTTGCCATTTGTTTATCTTCTTTGCTTATGGGTAGGGGGAGGGAACGGTGGGACGATAGTTGCAAACGTACGATCTCGAAAGGAAGAAGAGTTAACGAAATTATTGAGCGAAATACGTACAAGTTTAAACTTCATTGCGTGATAATTTACGAGCGGATTTTTTAACGATAATTATAATTGTTTCGTCGCACAGCCCCTCCCTCCCACGCCAGATTCCAAGTCTTTCCTGCAGCCTCGAACTCTTGTTTTTTTTTGTTTCTTCTTCCGTAGTGAAACGTATGAAAACAAAGGAAGAAAGATCGGCGAAGGAAAAAAAAGACGAAAAAGCAAATTTAAAAAATAAAAAAAAAAACAATGCGAAAGGACTCATTCGTTCGTTCTTACAGACGCAATCGAGACGCACACGCTCGTATACCCGGAGACAGAAAAAAAGAGTGAGAGATGACGAAAATTTCGACTCATTTTCTCATGAGAAAAAGAGAAATTTCGAATTTTTCATACAAACAGACAGACACGCGCGTATACGCACGAGCGCGCATTCGCTTTTTTCCCCAGCTTTCTCGAGGACGAAGGAAGGATGGCGTCGATGCATAGCTAAAAAAATATAGAGAAAATTGTTAAGGACGAAACGCAAGTTGGACGTAAATCGGCGGTTGAAAAAATTCTCATGAATTTTCGAATTCGTCGCCGTGTGCGCAAGCTTCGCGTTTTACCCCTCCCTCCCTCCATTGAGAATATCCATCGATTAATTTCTTGACGATTACTACGATTCGAATCGAAACGAAAACAAAAAAATTATATATATATATATTTATATATATAAATATATATATATATAAATATATAAACACTCGCGACAACTCACAGTCATTATTCTCGCGCTTCCGATCCTTCGTCAATTATCGAATACGAACACACGCGTTTTCCATGGCACGAAACTCTTCGTGTCCGTGATTTATTATTATTTATTTTCTTTTTTGTTTGTTTGTTTGTTTATTATTATTATTATGCACACCGGACACTTTAAGTTTTTCTTTCGTCTCAAATTGTGTCCCCTCTCTCGACTTTTCATTCGTCCCGCTCGCCGTGCCAAAGAGCCTCGGGGTCTTCGTCGCTGGTTTTTTTCTTCTTCTTCTTCTTCTTCTTCTTCTTCTTCTTCTTCTTCTTGTCTTTCTCATCGGGGGCCAGAAATTCCGAAAAGAAGCGAATTTCATTTTCGTTTCAATCGTCTCGCTTTTATATTTCTTCTTCGTTTTCTCCGTTGTTCTGTGTTTCTTTTTTTTTGCGTTTTTGTGTATTTGTGTGTTTTTGTTTTACGCCAGTTTTCGACCTCACGAATAATCACGACAACGTGGCACATGCGGTTACGTTTTCCAGTTGTGCGGATGGGTTCGCGACGAAGCTTGGCCACCCTGACCCTGCGACGCTTGCGACGGTATCATGTCGAGGAGATACTGACGCTGTAAATCCGCGGCCTGTCGTTGCAATTCGACGAGGCCCTTGCCACCGGCTGCCTGAGCCATCGCCAGTTGATAGGGATACAGTATCGGATTAAACGGCGGCATCATGTGCGCCGGCAAGGGCTGATGCGGCGGCAGACCCGGTACGGGATTTTTCGTCAATTCTGTGAAAATGTGAAAGACGCGAAATATTAAGAACGATGAAACAGCGTTTAACTCGATAACGACTCGTCGGAGGACATTTTTACCGGGAATCCTTTTTGTAGAGCATTGAATGTTCTACAAAAAAGTTTCTATGCAAATTATTACTAGAAATGATCGTTTTCCTTTATATCGATGATTAACATCAGGTCGACGAGGTATTTTCAAACTAACGGATCTCTCGGTCATTTTTTGCTCGTGAATAAAAGATCTTGGATCTATTTTTGTCCACGCACTATGGTCTTCCGGTTAATTGAAGACCAAGCTTATCCATTTTTTATTTAACGAACAATATATTTCTAAATAGAATTGTTTCGACCGAGAATGAATTTTCCGTTAGTTCATTTTTTTATCGACGAATAACGGGTCTTCGGAATTATTACTTTCTTGTCAACGAGTAATAGACCCGAACTCGATATTATTTGCACGGATTTCTGGTTTATTAACCCTTAAACTGCATCTCGTGTCAATACGATCCGGCGCGTTTTCTTTCGTCGATCGTATCCGCCCCACTTCGGACGAACGTTTTGGCATTTAATTTTTAGTTCCGGCCAAAAATAACTTTTGGCCCATACAATATGGATCGTGTACTGCAAAAAATGTCTCCACAAAGAAATTGAAAAAATGCATATTTACCGAGATACAACGATTTGAAAAACGCCAGGGGTCGATATGACCCCCGTATGCAATTATAGATCGGCAGCCGAAGTGTCCGGTTTAAGGGTTAACCATCGGGGTGATCGTCATACGGGGAGAAAGAATTCGAGAATCGTCGCGTCTCACCTCGCAAAAGTTGCTGCTGAAGAGCAGCCGCTGCAGCTGCGTGATGCGGCGAGAATTTACCACTCTCGGCCAGTTTGACGAGAGGATGTTCCTGCATTTTTGGAGCTGGCGGTGTGGGCGCAGGTGGCGGTGCCTGTGGTATTGGTGGCGGCGGTGCTGGTGGAGTCGCTACTCTTCGTGTCGGCGTGACTGCCTTCGGCACCGGTTTAGGCGGTGGAGGGTCGGGACTGGGACACGCGGCTTGCGCCAATCTTTGCTCCATTTCCTGTTCTTGCTGCAGAGCCTTGACAAACGCTGTCTTTAATCTAAAAACGAAGAAAAAACGTAAATTAAACGCGTCCGAGGCTCGTAACGAGTTTTTCATTGTTAAAACGCGCTCTGTATATTTACCGATTCGTGTGTTCGGCCTTAAGGGCTTTTTTCACGTTGGTCGTGACGCAATGTTCGCATATGACGCGAGGATCGCGACCCGCCGGGGGCCTCTGGAAAGTCGCGTGCTGTCCTCTAGGACCGACGTCCTTCTTCCCACTGTTGACCGGTTTTTCCCACTTCCATACGGGGGTGAAATCCGTTTTGCACTGCGTGCACTCAAACGGCTCGGGTGGCGGTGGTATAGCCGGCTCCTTGGTTATAAAATCGACCACGTGCTCGAGACCAACGAGATATATGAACTCTGTGTTGGATGGATTTGGCACGAAATGCATCTCGGGTGGTGGTGGTTTCGGCGGTGGTATTTGCAGTAAAGTTTTCTCGAGTTGCTTGCGCAACGCTAATTTCGCCGCTGCTTGACGCTGCGCCGGTGATTGAGCATCTTCTCTCGGTCGTTCCTTCGCGAACGGGGGAAAAAACAAATGACGAACAATCAATTTCGCACTCGATTCGGATTAGTGACTTGTATTATTTTTTAAATATTAATTATTATCGATTATTGTAAGCTATGTAAAAAAAGGGTCGTTGAAATTTGAGTTTTGTAAATGAAACTTTTGCTTCGGGGAGAAAAAAAGAAGCCTCGAAACCATGAATTGTCTTTTTTCGAGGGTAGATCGTATTTTTTTGATGAAAAATTAATTTTCATTGTTTCATGAGACTTTTTTTCTCCCCGGTTAAATATAGAACGAGAATTAAGAAGGATTTCTCTACTTTTTGCTGTGATACCTGCTCCGGAATTGCAGGGGGAGTCGGATTCATTGTCGGGGTCGGTTTGTTATCCTGGGGAGGGACAACGAGCTGCTTTTCCGTATTTTGGACAGACCAATGCGTTAAGTATATATATTGTTTTAATGTAATTTACGATAATTGACGATTTCTAAATCGTCGTTAGAAAAACAGACGACAGATGAATTTGTCATTATCGTAAAGTGAATTATTTGCGATACGAAGACGAAAAGAGAAGAAAAATTATAACGTATGATATTCTTTACCGGATGAGCTGAAACTGGTGTAGGATCTTTGGTTGATCGTTCGGTACGATCGGCAGGAGCGTGATAGCTCACGCTGGTGGTGCCAGCGAGTGGTCTGCTGCGAGGATGAGGCGGCTGTGGTATTACCATGTTGGGTGGCATACCGGTGCTGGATGTGGAGCTTCTACCCGCGGTAGGCGGTAGAAGCATACCCGGTGGAGGAGCGTGTGAGCTACTGCTGCTTCTGCTAGGCGCAGGCTGTCCTCGCAGCAACGGCGGTGGCGCTTTTGCCGTTCTATGACTGATAAAGAAGCTTTGTTAGAAATTTTCATTAATTTTCATTAATATTACTATTTTCATATAATATTACTATTTTCATTAATTTATAATAGAACTCGATAATGCACGGAGTACAAACTATTCGTCGTGTCATTGAGCACATACAGCTTTGCGACTGTTTAAGACAGAGCGCCAGAAGTTTCGATCGCTTCGAAAACGCGATTCGCTAATTTTTCGAAACGAGCCAACGTAGAATTGTGGCGAAAAGTAACTAAGCTCAATTTTCTCCCGATTAATTGTTCTATGAACGATAATTGCGATTCGCTAATTTTTCGAAACGAACCAACGTAGAATTATGGCGAAAAGTAACTAAGCTCAATTTTCTCCCGATTAATTGTCCTATGAAGGATAATTGCGATTTGCTAATTTTTCGAAACGAGCCAACGTAGAATTGTGGCGAAAAGAAACTAAGCTCAATTTTCTCCCGATTAATTGCCCTATGAAGGATAATTGCGATTCGCTAATTTTTCGAAACGAGCCAACGTAGAATTGTGGCGAAAAGTAACTAAGCTCAATTTTCTCCCGATTAATTGCCCTATGAAGGATAATTGCGATTCGCTAATTTTTCGAAACGAGCCAACGTAGAATCGTGGCAAAAAGTAACTAAGCTAAATTTTCTCCCGATTAATTGCCCTATGAAGGATAATTGCGATTCGCTAATTTTTCGAAACGAGCCAACGTAGAATCGTGGCAAAAAGTAACTAAGCTAAATTTTCTCCCGATTAATTGCCCTATGAAGGATAATTGCGATTCGCTAATTTTTCGAAACGAGCCAACGTAGAATCGTGGCGAAAAGTAACTAAGCTCAATTTTCTCCCGATTAATTGTCCTATGAAGGATAATTGCGATTCGCTAATTTTTCGAAACGAGCCAACGTAGAATTATGGCGAAAAGTAACTAAGCTCAATTTTCTCCCGATTAATTGTCCTATGAAGGAAAATTGACGGATCGCGTTTTCCAACGTTTTCGCACTCAAGAACGACCATAACCTGTGACGCTACGTCTTAAGAGAAACACTCGCTACGAAGTATTGCCGAATTAGTACTCGAGTAATAATAAACTTAACGCTTGATACTTAAACTCCGATTAATAAAAGTCAATTTAACGTCGGTTCATCGAATTTACCTGTGCGAGGTTTGTTGAACGGTAACCGGAGGCGGTAATTTCGGCGGTACTTTGGCAACTGCGGCGATATTTTCCTTAAGCTGTTGCGACTGACGAAGTTTTTTGAGCAACACCAATTTCATCTCCTCCGATCGCAACTCCTCTCGCAATTTTCTCAACGTTCTCTCCCGTTCCGCCAATTCATCGGACGACAATTCTTTTATCGGCAGTAACGGCGGCATTTCTCCTGTACGAAAGGAAAATTTTTTTTTTACAAATTTTTTATAAAAAATACGAGGAATAATAAAAATAAATGTTATTTTTGTAAATTCCATTTCCGCGGGGAAGATAAGAACCTTCGTCGCTGTCGGAAGTGTTCCCATTGACGTAGCCATTTATTCTCGGCTCATCGGGAATTTCCGCGTAACTTCTCTCCGTTCTAGGTCGCAAATTACGTCTAGGTCGTCTGTCCTCGCCAGATTTTGGCGCCAAGATTCCTCTCGTCGCGTTTTGAATGTTTCTCGCCTCGGGCACGTTGTTCTCGACATTCGGCATCGCAAAGTGTACACCGAGATCGAGAGGCGCTCCCATATCCGAAGAAGGCGTCATCGCCGGTACGGACGGAGAGTCTCGTCTGGTGCTACTACTGCAATATTGCGATAAAAATTATTATTTTGATTTTTATTATGTGAAAACTCGACCGAGCCGTTACGGCGCAAAATTCATCGTAACGCTCAAAAGTAAATAAGCGAAGAACGACTCGAGATATTGAATCGAACTCGAATGGAACAACCGGATCTTCTTCTTCGATGTAAATTTTGGGTAAACGCAAATTTTTAGTAAAAAACGATTGACAATTTTTGTAAATTTTTTAGAAACGTTCGAAAATGAAATTATTAATAATGTCAATTTTGGAGAATTTACAACTACCGAGTTGAACATCGCTGAAGGAATAGTCCTTCGGACAGCGGCGTTTTACGAATTTAACCCGACTAAACGAAAAAGTTCGGATTTTGTAAAATACGTATTTTTCTTTGAATTTAAGCAACATTGCGATCGATTAAAAATTGTCTCCGTACAAACCTCCCCGTGTTTATCTTTGAATTAGCAATAATCGATGGAACAAATCATTTTCGAGAACATATCGAATCTCGTTTGATTTTTATTTGATTTTTTAATTGGACGCAAGCTTCTCGCTCGATATTTTTCAAGTACGTAAACTTTTCGAATCGAAATATTTGCTAGTTTGCGATTTTCACCGATCGACGGTCATGAAATAATTGAAAATCTTGGATTTATTTCATCCGCTCTCCGCATCGATTCGGACTATTTTACAGTGTTTGCGTTGCGGATCGGCGGAAACGCTCGGGCTCGAAAATATGGATAGGGATCTTATTTTTATGAAAATTCAATCGATCGATTTTTTTTTTATCTCACCTTACGGATAAATCAACTACCGCGTCGCCATCCAGATCCATGGCTTCCATTTTAAGTGGCACCCCCGATCCTGTAAACAGAAATCTCGATGAAAATATTGCACGAGAGAAAAATCGCGCGATAAGAAAATTGTAATAAAATCGTTCAGAAATATTTTCCACTTGTCCTAGCGAGAAAATAAATAATTCTCCTTTTCTAATATTCATCGAGAAATACTAAAATGTTTTGTCGTACGTAAATTTAGGGAATAAAAAGCAAAAGTCGAGCGCAAAAGTCGAGCGTAAATTCCGTAGTGCCTTATTAACCCTCAAATCAGGTTTGGAGTAATCGATCGTTTTTTTTTTGCGTTTCTTACGTGAATAAAAAAAAACGTATTATGTGAAAAAAATAATTTCCCGCAAAAAAAAATTGATGAAATGTGACAAGTTCGATTAAGTATGTCGTAAATAAAGTTGATAAACATAAAAATTACTCACGGGACCGTGACCGCGATAACAAATGACGAAAAACGGATGAAAACAACAAATAACATGTACAATTTAATGGAAAACGACTTTCTAACCTCGACGCTCGATCTCGCGAAGCTCTTCACGCACAGTGGCACTGCGCGCGAACGTGCGCATCGTGACTGCCGAAAACTATTGAGGAAAAGAAGAAAGATGAAAGTTCGAAAAAAAGTAACAGACAGCGCTTTCCGATGATCATCGCGAGCTGATTTTTATTATTATCGTGTGCCAACAGCTCGAAGCGTCCGAAAAATTCATCGATCTCGAGGATGTGCATCGCGCCGCGTGCGGCGAGAGTGCCGAACATAATCTTTGCCGTTAAAGTATTTTTTTTCTCTTTCGTCTCGATTTCCGTATCCGACCGACGATTCGCGGGCGGTATTAAAATATGCCGTAATCGTACATGGTTGCTCGATCAACGTGATCCAAACACCCAGAGGGAAATTACTTAAATTTGATGCTTAGGAACTTCGGAAGTGGCGTCTCCATTGCGCGATGCAAAGAGCTATAAGCGTTTGGTTCTGCTAAACCCCTCCCCTTCCCGCGCCACAGACGCGCTATGAGCAGGCTGACCAGGGGGGGGGGGGGGAGACGCAGTAGCGGCGGCAGGTAGAGAGGGGATCAAGAGCCGGGAAGGGTGGACAGCTGGTGGTGGCCGGTCGGTAGGTGATGTTTAAAAAAATCATCGATGTTAAAATAATCGATACATAATGAATCGATATTTCCGATCACAAACATTTTTTTAAAGATTCGTTCGGTCTGGACGTTAACAAACCCGCCATTATGCATTTACATTATCGTAGATATTTAAATTATTACGTTTGCGAAATAAATAAATTAATAATTAAGTTGACATAAATTGAATATGTATCGATGAGATAAAGTCTCGGTAATAAAAATTATTGTCGCTATCAGGATCATTGTCGACAATGCCAATGGGCCAGTCCGTGTATAAAACCAATGAGAACGGGACCGAGGTATCGAATCCCAAATTTAACGAGCGCGTGCAGAAGATAACACTCGATGTAACAAAAAAGTGGAATATATATGATTTTAAAAAATCGTCGTACGTGTCTCGTGCGTTGTTCCAGTACACACCCTAATTATAAATAAAAATAATCGTATCTTCTTTACCCATGATATATCATCGATTAATCTACTTGAAGAATTTAAATGTCGAATGATCATTCGCAATGAAATACCGGTTAAATTGCACGCAAGCAGTGACTCTTCGCCACCTAGCGGCAAATGTCTCATCTTCACGCTGCGCGCACTTTACTGTCTCGATTGAGATAGCAGCCAAGCCCGTACAGAAAAATACAAACGATCCGCGTAAGAGTGTACCAGTGATCGGTAAACTATCCTACTTTTATCTTCGTGATTCGATGCGTCTACGAACATAATTATGCTGCTTCCTAGTTACGCTGGGTCTTTATACTTCTGCGTATTATAACTACGTTGAGCTTCGTAGCTCTGCGAGTATCGCGTCCCGTTAGATTTCATAATTTCGCGCGCTCATGTCGCGCTTGCTCTTTTTCACTTCGAACTACGTACTGCATGAAGTTAGCAGATTTTGAACATCGGCTTGTTGTGACAGTCCTCGATAGCAGCGATGTCTATTCGATATCCATAAAGTTTTTGTTTTCGGATTGCGATTCGGAAATTGTCGCAGACTATTCGGAGTTAACCTTAAAAATGCTATGTTTATTATTGTTCTATTGAAATACTGTTGCTGTTAAGTGTTAGTAAAATCGCATTTCTCGTTATCCAAAGAAATTATTGGATTTTATTTTCAGGAAATTCTTTTCATCTCGAAAAATTACTCCAGACTTATACTCGAAGTTGATCGTTCTTTTATCGAAAATTCTAGAGTCTGTACAAAAATAAAGTCACGCGTGTTTCAATTGAAGGTGAGAATGTTTGACGAGATGGCGACTGACGGAGGAGAGGGGGAAGGAGAGTGAAGTAGGGAGACTGTCGCACATTAATTACTTCCTCTCTGCATTTCTTTCCTTACGGCCTGTACCATTCACCGGTCAACTCTATGCACTAAAATACCTTCAACTCATAATATGTTCTACAGTTACTGGATATTGAACCTTATATTTTTTATTATAGTCGTCGGGATGAACTTTTTTGAAGATGTAATTCCTGCGATTATTTATTATCGTAGAATGATGTTGCAACTTAAAAGAATAGTCTCAGCATCGTATAAACTTCAAAGCCGTCCAATTTTCGTAAATGCGCATGAAAATAAACTCTGGAATTCAGTCGATAAGCAAATCTGTAGTTCTAAAATGCTGTTTCAATCAAATGTCTCGAATTGTCAGTTAACTTCAAGTGACGAGTTAAATTATGTTTAATAGCAGAATTGGGAGGGCCCAAAAGTTGTTCAAACTCCAGAAATTAAGTCAATCGATCCTTAATCAAGCTCGATGAATTTCGCTATGGGTCTCATTAATATTGTTTAGTCTCTTACAATCACTGTAACCGCCAATTTATATCGCCGTTGCAATGCGCATGAGCTGTAACGATGTCTCATTTTTCACGAGCTTCCGACTGAATTATCCGGTGAATATCTTTTTTTGTCCGTCATATCCATCCCGAAGAATTCCAATCAGGATTTTTCAATGGCTGTAGACAAGCATACATTTTGCAGCATTGTCGTAACGGGCCCACATATGATTCTAGCTGGATCCCGATCAGTTCCGACTTAGACACGTAAATCGCTAAAATCCTGGACGATCCCTAGCCCAGAGACTGGTCTCCACTCGCAATCTTAACCGCTAATGGGTTTTGCAAAATTCTCTGGATGATGCTCACCAGAATCCCTAACTAATCCTCATTTTTCGAAGGACATCTCAGCTATTAGAATCTCGTCCATTGTTTTCCATAAAATTGACTCGTTATTTTATCTTATTTTAACCAATGATTATTGTTCTACGAGATGTAAAGTGTTGCCACATAGATTTCTAGGTAGAGAATACCCCACGTATCTTAACTACATGATGACACCTCCAACCACACCAAACAAGTGTCCATTTGCCAATTGGAAGTAATTGGTATCTCGAAGATGAGCCAACTTGGTCCCCAGAAGTGAAAACTGGCACCAAGGAAATATTAATTATTGGACAATTCGAAAGATCATTCAAGCCCAGTCTTGGACAAGATCGATTCGAACCGAATCATCCTGCTGAACTGTTGATCCACTTCAAGTGACCAAACCAAAGTACAAATCCAATGGAACGATGAAAATGTAACTCGTGCATCATCGACACGTTCTTGATTGGAAAGAAATGACTCTCTCGTTGGTACAACGAGGGAGACAAAAAGATATGTAAAAAAAAGTGATTGGATCGACAAGATGGTGTGAACGGGAACCGACAGCGTTGAAACTGGACAAACAGAGGAGAGTGGTTGGACGGAAGCGTCCCACAATCCCCACCTCCGGTACCGCAGGGAAAGCAATATCGGCTCACCCACTCGCGTTTGCCCTCCCGCGCTTACCATCTCTCTCCCAAGCCGCCGCTCTTCTCCCATGCGGACTTCTCTCATCCTCGGGTTCCACGATTTTCGCGAATTTCGCCCTCTCCACTACCAATGGACAAGGGAACGAATACAGTCTCACTGGGTCCCCGGCCAGCGGGTTCGTACACAACCGGAAAATCGATTTTTTCCACCAGGCTACGAGAAAGACAGAACGAAGGTAACAACGACGTGATGTTCTTTTTTTTGGTTCTTTCTTTCTTTCTTTTTTGCCACTCGCGGGCTTCCCCGCGCTTTCCTTCCTCGTTCGTCGGTTTTAACGACGCGCATGTGTGCACCATGTATATGCATGTCCGCCCGCGTCAATTTTATATCTCTTCCCCTTTTTATTCCCTCCTTCCAATCCACGATCCGGTTTTTGTGCCCGTGGCAAAGGAATAAAAGTGCTACGGTACAATAGACGAGCGTCGATTTTCAGATGAGAAAAAATGGCGGGCTAAATTTTTAGGGATTCTTAAAAAGATCATTTTTTTTGCGTTTAAAACTGCCTTGTCGTAGAAGGATATTCGATAGAAATTATTCTAACGGGATTCAAGAACATTTTCCATCGCAAACGGAACAATCCTATTTGCACTTTCTTGGCTGCAGAACCGGAAGTGAAGTTTGTGAAGGAATACGCGATTGTATTCAAATACGTGTTTCTATTGGCTGGTTAATTTATGGCGGGGTTTTGAAGGTGCGCGCGCATCATCTTTTCATGCTGCGTGGCAGCCATTTTATCAGAGGTGGATTCGATTTACCGGCTAACGAGCCAGTAACTAACTTTCGTCCATACTATTCCCGAACAAGTCTACGAGCCTTCTATCTAGATTAAAGTTCGATAATCTCATTATCGTGTACATAACCTTCTCGATGAAGATTAGAGCATGGCGGCAAAATACAAAATGGCGCCTTAACCACAGGGATCGACCGTACTGGTAAATAATCCATATTGCACGAGAGATCGTAAAGAATCGATCTTTTTTGTAATATCGATTATTTTTCCGATTCATCGATTATTTTCTACAATCGTTCGTTTTTAATTGCACTCTCGATCCTTTTGTTTCATATTTTCTCGACTTACTCGTGGATCTCTAGTTTGGACTGTTTATCGCAATTTTGACTATTTCTTTGTAGAAACGACAAGAGGGAAATTTTGAAAAATCACCAGTCGCCAAAATGCACAATTTTGAAAATTACTTCGACGACTCTGAACACTTTTCGATACATTGGGTCGATCTTATATTTCTACGTTTTTAAAGTTATTTATTGGGCTGCACTCAAAATGCCTTAAAGATATTTTTCTTCAAAACTCGTCAGAAAACGACGTATTCAACCTTTACACAATATTTTCGTATAACGTTAAAACGATGTGTAATATCGACCGAGTCGCCATGAGTGCGAGAGAGCAAGCTGCATTTTCCCGATAAAATTTCGTCACGAACGGTTAAGCTTATGGAGCGAAAAATACAAAGCAAACTACCGAGTAGGTCAGGCTCAGTTTGTCGTTCTCTTCGTTCCTCTGCAAAATCAACCATCTCCGAGAAAATTGGATTACAGTTTTTGTTACCGACTGAGTATATTGCAAATTGTCTTATTTCAATATTTCTGTGTGTTCGTTACATTGAATTTTTATATCGCCGCAACTTGGGTTTCTGTAGTTGTGGGGATCGTCATTATTTTAGGTTATATACTTCTGCGCATGCTCGTTACGTTGGCTTTGGTCCAGACGCTTTATATTAGTTAGCTTGGACATCGTTGATTTTATACACACGCTCCGTACTTATTGTCAATGGCGAAACTGTTCGCATCAAGTTCAATTGCTTAGAATTGAATTGATTACTAAACCGATAGAAATTATACGAACTAATTTTCAATCGTTTCATTGGCGTAGCGCTTTTAATCGAGGTGCCAATAGGTCTCTCATTTGGTAACGAAAAAACTGCATTCGATTTCATTCAAAAATTTTATGTCATGCGCCATTGAAACACTGGATAAAAAGATTTTTTATTTCGAAAACTCGAAATACCTTCGAAACAAATTGGGTGAATATTAGTTTCACCTCGCGCCTTAGGGAACTACGGTAATTTTCATAATGGCTATTTAGCTTGACCTTCAGGAAAATTGATTTAATAAAATCGATCGCATTATGTTTCAATGATTATGAGAACGTTGGTTTTGTTTTCAAACATCGCGCCGATTCTCACTATATGGTGTGTACATACCGCTACCTGTAGTATGCAGCGGTACAGCATGGCGGATAAACCGCGAGCAGGGAGAACCGTTAGTGGTGGGGGAAGAGAAGGAAGGAGGGGGGTGGGGGAAGAGCTAACGTACCTGAGGGTCAATCAGATTCGTCCAAATTCGTCGTTCCGTGCGAGAGCACTTCTCTCTGTCTCTTTCCGTATCGTCGCACACCGAAGGCTTGAACGGGAAAAATCGAGTAATCGATTGCGCGAAGACGAAAAAGGAGAGTGGCGAGTGCAATGCAAAAGACTGAGAGGTTAGGGAGACGATAAAACCGTAGATGTCTTTAGCATAGACGAAAGCTCGTCTCTATTCCGTATATTCCACTTCAATTGGCGATTATTATGTATTTTTCGAGTCACTGTCCACAAAGCACCTCTACAGTGATACGGCAATGCAGTCGTGTTGACGACTCTGTCCCCTCTGCACCCCCCGGCCCCGCCGTTGTCCGCACTCCCCCCGCGCCCCTCCCTATCGAAGATTTTCCTTCGGTATCACTTCCCGTTTTTCACATCGAAGCTACTCGGCACTGGCCGCATTATTGGTATCACAATACGGTCGACGAGTTTACGAAAAACTGAAGTTAAAAAAATCGCACGGAAACACGACAGTACACACAAAAATATTATCACTATTATGCACCTTTCGACTAGCATATATATGTAGATATACACTTTCAGTAGAAAACTTTTATTAATCCGTATATTTCGGATAGCACGCGAATTATTTGATGGTGAAGTTCACTTTGTATTTATATGAGTGTATATGCGTGTACGTATGTATTATTTAGCGATACAGAGGATGCGTGCCCTCCCGGGCGCCGACGACGACGACCAACGACGACGGGAGACACACACCGCCGCTCACGTCGCGGCCACGAAGCACACTCTCTCACTCTGTCTCGCTCCGACACTTCACCGCGTACACCCGCACCGCACGCTGCAGCGCTGCCAGCACCGGCAGATAACTCCCTCTGCTCATGCCAGCTCGGGTCGAACTCGCGACAGGTTCAGTCAGTTTTATTGCACAGTGGAGTACAATGTCGTGCGTATTTCACGAAAATACGCAAATTCGACGATTCTTCGGACTATTTTCACGGTCATCGCGATATCGAAAATATGTAATTTTTCCATCAGGAATTCCCCCCACCTTCCCGTTGACGGGCGAAAAAGGATGGGAGGTGGCTAGCCGCGGAGGGGAAGAATCGCGGAACACTGGCGATGTTTTCGTCGCGAACGCTTTTTATGGTGGGCTAATTAATTTATGTGGCTAACGATGACAAGGCCAATCGATGCGACGTGAAAGAGATTGATTAGAGTATCGAATAAATACTAGTTGTTAATAATAACGGTTGTACAATGACGCCGTTGTGCATTTCGCGTAATCATAATTATAACCGAGAACGAGTAAATTTCGATATGGCGGAATTGTCGATATACACCGTCGATGGCACCACCTTCGCGTCCCCCCCTCTTCGTGCCCCATCGCGTCAAGCCGCTAAAGCAAAGGCGATTTTTGTTTTACAAGCCCTTTTATCATTACACCGCCATGCGCGTCCGCCGCTTGTCTCACAGTACCTTCGTGAAGTTGGCCTTGAAGGTTATTTGATGTTATATATTTTCCTACTATTCGACACGGCCCTTATTTTTGATGTCATTAACACCCAGGGACTGATAGCACACTGCAGGCATCATTCTTACTGAAATGGTGGGAGGGAGGAGGGAGGGAGCGAGAGAGTGAGAGGGGAAGTAACCCACGCTGACAAAATGTTAAGCCGTCTTTGAATAAAAAGAGATGTTATTAAAAATATATATACTCTTCTCTCTTAATTTCATAACAAATTGGTCTGATATTTAAGGGAAAAACAGATGAACAAAAAAAATGAAAAAAAAAATCTGGTCAGGTCCCACCGAGATTTGAACTCGGATCGCTGGATTCAAAGTCCAGAGTGCTAACCATTACACCATGGGACCGGTTGAATTCAAGTTTTGTAGTGGAATGTTTTCAATGAAAGATTTACTGTTATTTTTAAAGAAAGATACATGTGTTCGTATTTAACACAATCAAAAATGAAACTTTATTTAACGTGATGTGATATGCGTCTATCGTTCTCTTTCGCTAAGCCATATTCACCAATTGCACTAGCTCGCTTGCACTTATGCAGGGCGCTGCTAACATTTTTCGCAACGGCTAGTGGCGTTGCGAAAAGCGAGATCGATATTTTTGTTTGTTTTTTTTGTCCTCTTGGCTATAGCATTATAAGTGCGAGAGAAATAGCTCATTGGCATCTCCATTAGCTATATACCAAATTCTGCATAATGAATTAAGGTGATGATCTGAAATACCGACGGACCAGCCGCGAGCGAAAAAGTAATAGCAAAATATTCTCTCAGCACAAATTTTTCCTGAACCTCAGCTATTTCAAGAAACAGACGAAATAATGCTGTGTAACGCGTCAAACGGCACGCCGGTTTTACTTGTCGTTTCGTTCATGCCACAATTAGCCGTCAAGAGGGCGACTCCGGGCTGCTTGCTTGTTGTCAGAGTATGAACAGCATGAACAGCAAACCTCATCTTTGCTTACATTGTTTCAATAAATTAAACATTAATAATTTCAAGAATTATCTTTTTTTCCTTGAAGCATTTACCAAACAAAAACCAATGTCACCTAAATTGAATGTTTAGAGTGAACAAAAAATCCGCTGCCGGTCCATCGGTACCGGCGTGTCGTGTGGCGGAGTTCGCCGTTCTCGTATGTATGCCGACTGATCAAGTGTCTTATGGTAAATTGGTTTTCATTTTTTATTACCGACCGAGCTGGTGGCACATTACCTTAAAACGATAGCAACATCGACCGAGCCGTCTGAATGAGAACGATAGACACATTTTGGTGTTTTGAATTTCTCCTACGTTCGAAATATATTAGGGAAAAGAGAAGAATCGCGAGTCACTAATCGAATCACTAATCGTTCATGACCTTTTATCCTGATCACAATACTAACCTACAACGACAACGAACAATGTAACTGAAACCTCGTCTGCTTATGCTTCCAGAGTGCGATGAACATTACGCCGAATGCAAGAAATTGTCATATTTAAAACTTGTAATAGAAATCGATTCGAGGCTAGATAGGTGCAGATGCAATTTGAAAAACTTCGATGGAACGTAACTGATAATAACTGTCGATGAATCTGATTCGCTGTTCTTATAATAATTAGATTAATTACAGTTAGGTATCACAGATTGGAACGTCATGGAATGTTTATCTAAGTAATGAGATAGGGGTGAACAAATTTGAAAATAATCGTAATTCACGAAATCTGGACGATGGGTATTCCCCGTTCGCCTTTATGACCGTGCATTATAATTACGCTAGGACCGAATATTGTTTCTTGTTCTCATCCGGAAGAGTCAGAGCGTAAATCTGATTGGCCGATATCGATGGCACTGTATAGTCAGAGCATAAAATCCTGTTCAGCAATTAAATAGAATCATTCATATCCGTCTTTATGACACACGATTGTATAGAGACGGATCATTCGATGGAAAAGTAAATAACGACAAAGAAAAAAGTTAACAATTCATTGTCGAAATAGACATGTTTACGCCGAAAATTTGTCTACTACTACTTTCGATTTAATTCGATTAGTTCGATTAATTCGATGTAGCCAACTTCAAAGCGGCCTAGATTGCTCATGTTGCTCATTACAGTAGTGGTAGTGGGAGAGAGGTTATGATTTTTCGTCTACGTCCGGTGAGCGGCGCTACCGGCTAGTCCGCCGAACGCCGGATAACAAAAATGCAAATGGCCGCCCTGTCCACGGTGTAGGCCAGCAGCGCGGTGGCAGGCAGTGAGGGAGGGGGGATATCCTCGTTTTCCGCGCTCGAAAAAACCTCTTCCAGTTTCGTGAACGTTTTATTATTTTACCAACGCGAACTCCCAAAATGTCATACGCTTGATGAAAATTACTCGGGCGCAGAGTTGAAACTGCGAAAACTTCGGAGAAACAACTCTCGGATATCGCTGAATGTCGAGAGCGAGGTGAGTACGCTGTGGGTTCTCTTACATACGTGTGTGTATAGCGTTTTCTCTCTCCATAACCATAATTCGTTCCCGCTAAACGTGCACGCGCCCTTTTTGCTCGCTCCCCCTCGGTATATATGCACTATTTTTTCATTTCGTGGCTCACTATCGTACATGATCGGGTCACACATACATATCCATCGCTTCGATGCATCGTTGAAGCGACACTCAGCCACGAGATCTCCCGAATGTGAAAAATTATTTTTCGAGCCTTTTCTTTCGTAATTTCATTTTTCTCAATAAGGGAATAAAAAATAAAAGATATACCGTCATTAAAATACCACGTACATACACAATTTTGCACCTAGTGCGAAGTACATGCGTGTGTGTGCCTCGTGCTCTCCACGCTTTTACGACCACATGCTTTGGGGGGCGGGGGGGGGGGGGGGGGGGAGGCTCTATAACATATTTCGTTGAAATTTTCAACTTTGAAGCTTACGTCGCTGCGATCGCGGGCTATTTTTTTTTATTCTTAAAAAAAGAATCTTTCACGGAAAAACTAATTTATAAATTCGAAGAATTGATCGGAATTGATTTTCTCAAACTAACACAATAATAATAGCGATGATCTTCGTGATTAAAATATATAAATACTAATACTGTCGTTATGATAAATATTAATTGATAATACTATCAATACGAATGAATAATATCGTAAAGACTAACATTAAGGATCAAGCTAGCTGCGATGATAGAAAAAATTTATCGGCAAAAGAAAAAGAAACGAAGGAAAAAATTAGTTTTTTTTGTTTCGCCGCAGTATTTTTCAGGTATCCTCGCACGAGAATAAAAAATCGAAAAAAAAACTTTAATCGGCTCAGTGATGCCTGCTGTTAGCGTATGCGATCCAATCGCTTCGGCCATCCGTCAATCGCTCGATACGGTACACGGCAAATCCTCCGATGCTTCGTTATCTGTGAGTTTGGCAAGCAGCGCCGTAAGAATATTACAAACGGAGATAACGTACGAAGAAACGGATGGCTATCGTTCGACGGTCCTCGACCATCTAAAGAGCAAATATATCGTGCTGAGTCCGCCGAGCGCGACGGAGGCGACCGACGGTACGAAACTTCAGGCTCGGAAGAAGAATTCGTCGAAAGAAATGGGTCCGAGTTTGCCGGAGCCGGTGAAAACTCTCTATCCAGCCGAGAAAATTCATCTCGGATGGAAGGGAACGTTTCCTGTCGGCGCCGGCATGTACAACGTCGGTAACACGTGTTATCTCAACAGTACGTTGCAGGCCCTCTTCCACGTGCCGGCTCTCGTCAATTGGCTCCTCTCGGACTCTCATCACACTTCCAAGTGCGAACAAAATGGTACGCGTAGAGATTAAACGCTTTTTTTTTATAATCGTCGAACGGGAAAAATAACAAATGCGATAAATATTCTTCGTTTCTTAATTTTACAGACAGCGGAGGTGAGTGCCTTACGTGCGCAGTTGCCAAAACTCTTCAGTTCAGTCATGAAAAGTCAGGCAGTGCCATCAAGCCGTTTTACATATACAACAAGCTCAAACGTAAGTATATTCTCGATCGATGAATTTCTAAGAAAAACAGACACGGTACGTAAGTAACACCAGCATCTCGAGAGTCGCTTCTATCCGGCTCACAGGTAACTGGTCGTCTACGCGTTTGCTTATTCCCCATAGCCGGTTGCATTAGAATCGTCTCGGTGAAATAATGTACGAAAATACGAAAAGTTAAGCAACGTTGTAAATCCAGAAAATTACTGGGTGACGTCGGTACAAACGCAACGATTTTTTTTTAAAATTCTTCCGCGATGTAAATTGTCTGAGATTTGTATTCGCAAAAGTTTCACATTTAAACAATGCCATCGATTTCGTTCGTTTAATAATCGTTATTTAGCCAAAAAACTATGAAAAAGAGCAAAAAGTCTTGATCGTGACCTCGATCCGGCAATCCCAGTATTTTTAAAGATCGATCGTATCGTTGGATTAAGCTCAAATTTTCAATCATTGCGAATTAAGGTAGTTCTAACACGACTGCATAAGTCAAAAGAAAACTGAAGCGAAAATTCTCAGACAAAGAGTTATATGGCCAAGTAAAAATAATGTTATCAGCTTACATGAATATTCTAGACCATATGAAAATCTTGAACGTAAAAACATTTTAAATAAATTAATTCAATAAAAATTTGTTTCACGTAGTCCCAGCCAAAAATTGAAACGTGACAACGTTGCTCTACTCGTATATGCGTGTGATTCATTTATCTGCGTGTATGCGTGCCGAAAGTGAGGTATGGGTATCAGTGATCTCTGTACACCATGCTCTACACTTAGCCCTACAGAACCTGAAATATTTAATTGGTGACTAAAATAAAGAGAACATCAAAAAGATGTCTGAAAAAAGATTGAAAGGGAAATTTATACGAACGCGTGAGCTGGTCAGAAGGAGAAAGGTTAGCACTGTCATGAGCGAGCGTTGGAAAGAGAAGCACAACAAAACAATCGACGAAAAACGCTTCCCCTGTCACAAGTCGCGTCGTCGTGAAAAACCCACGTTGCCGTGCGCACTAACGTGTTCTTCCAGCCTCAAAACAATATTTTTTAAATAGTCTATACTTTTTTACTGTATGGTTGAAAATTTGCTATAAAATATATGTTATTCTTCATATACTAAACTACTTTTGTGCCAAATTTCAAAAGCTTCGCATTACTCCTTCGTACATTTTGGTGACTGAATATCCGGAAAGTATTCATTTCGTAGTATACAAGCCATTGCTCGTATGCAAAATTTGAAATTTTTGATAAACGATATCGTGAAAACGGTATGGTGAAACGGTCTCAAATTTCGCAGAAGTATTCTTCAATGCTATTTTTAGTTTTTCACGAAAATTCATTAAATTGGCATTACTTTTGATCCGTGTTAGAACTACCTTAATATCTCGGCATTTTCCGTGTCGAGATATTTCCTCGATATTCCGTATGTAATTTAAGTAAACTTTCCTGGGATCGCTTTGTTTCTCACTGTCAATTTGTTTTTCAGTAATATGCAGAACTATGGTGCCGGGACAACAGGAGGATGCTCACGAATTTTTGCGTTATTTACTCGAGGGTATGGAACGCGCCTATCTCGCTCGTCACAGAGCGACGAAGCTCGATAGTTATTCGAAGGAGACAACTCCGGTCAATCAGATCTTCGGTGGTTACATACGAACCGAAGTTAAGTGTCTTCAGTGTCGTCACGTCTCGACAACGTTTCAACATTTCCAGGCAAGTAGTGAAATATTTCCCTTTATCATTCAGCTTCAATTTAAAATCGAATGAAAATGGAGAAAAAAAAATCTGACGCACTTTTCAACATTAAGTCCATCAATGGCTTTTCTCTCTTTCTATGTACTCGTTAAGTTACTAATACCGCTATCAGGGTGTGCTACAGGCTCGTGGATCCTCGCGCGCCCGTGTCGTTCGGAGTGCTCAACGAGACAAAAATGTTTAAAAATGTAAAAAAATGTTACAAAAGATGAATCAAAAATTGCAATAATTAATGAATTCAATGGAATTTTCTAGGATCTTCTCGTTGACATACGAAAAGCGTCTACCCTCGACGAAGCACTGACGTCGTACTTCAGTCGGGAACAGCTCGACAACAATGACTACAAATGCGAGGCCTGTAAGCGTCGTGTACCAGCAACGAAGCAATTCAGTCTCGAACGACCGCCTAAGGTTCTCTGCGTTCAACTCAAGCGTTTCAGCGTTCTAGGTGGTAAAATATCTCGTCACATCGGCTTCAAACAAACGGTCGACATGGGACCGCATTTATGGCGAGAGCCTGGTGAACCAACGCGACACCTTAATTACAAATTAACGTCAATGGTGACGCACATGGGTCCGTCGGTCAATTGCGGTCATTATACGGCAGTCGCGCAAGTCTCCACGGGACAATATTATTCCTTCGACGATTCTTGCGTGCGTTCGATCAATTTGGGCAACGTACTGAATACCAATGCTTACATAATGATATTCGAGATGGAACCTTCGGCCCAAAATACAAATCACACGTCTCAGACGTGTCGAGTGAACGGTACGGTAACAAAAACAATTCTCACCAACGGAGTCACAAAAACTCCGACAATAACGACCATTTCGTCGCTCACGACGTTAGACAAGACGAACGGAGCAACGAATAAAATCGTCGAACATTCGGATACGAGCAGCGGATGTTTAAAAATCGTCAGTGCTAGTAACAAGAGTACAAATTTCATCGGACCTCAGTTACCGTCTAGACACCTCGAGAAAACACAACCAAGACTGGTGATGCATATTAAAAATGGTAAAGTTCTAAATTCTTCGAGTCTCGTGCCTTACGACGGCTCGAGCGACGAGGAAGAAACCACGACGACGACGAAAAATTCGTCGGTCGCGTCGAATTCTGTAATGCAGAATTGTACCGGAATCTCCGCGAACGGATCTTTGAAAATTACCGCTGGCAACGAGACGATCAAACAGCCGGTTGCCAAGGAGATTCTTTTCAAAATTGGCAAAAATAACTCTAGCACGAATTCTCCAAGTTCGAAGACGCTTAATGGTCCTTCCGTGACATCGGCGAACAACGGTGTCTCGTCGATTAATTCAACGAAGCATCAAAATGGAAAGACGGGAACTAATGGGAAAAACGGTGAGAGCAATGGAAAGGAAAAATGGCATCCGATAAGAGTGAAAACTTGCGTTGGAAGCGACGAGAGGATCGTGACGAAAGCGGCAGCTAGCAGTATGAACGGATGGCAAGTTTCGAAGGACGCGCCTTCGCCGACCTCCAGTGCAACGCCCAATGGATGGTCCGTAACCGATAACAAGTGCGTCAACGTGTTATACGAGATAAACGTTTCGCTAGCGTCCTATCATCGTTTCGATAGACATTTCTTTTGCATGATTTCATATTGAATTAATTCGATGAAAAATTTCAAAGGAATCCACCAAAGATCGTTAAATTATTGGCTTTAAAACATTCGTTTAACGCTTCGAGATAATTTCTGGAAGATTTCCTTTCTCGAATCAATCGCTTCTCGGTCAAATCGCGTTAAATCGTTAATTCTATAATTTACTCGCTTTTAAAGAATCATTTCGTATTTCAAGGTCATTCACGGTCATTTCGTAATGGATTTAAGATCGTGAAACAATCGATTGTTTCTCGAGAATCTCAATTTTTCAAATATCTCCGTTAACATTCATCGTTTCGAAAAAAATGATTTGTTTTTGTAATTTTTGCTTCGATATTTTGATGATTTGCAGGGAAGGGAAATCCTTGAATTCGAGTGCGAGTGTTCAGGCACCGAGCGCAGCTGCTCCACGAAGTTTCAATGGTACCAATCGCTCGGAGACTGTCTCGCATCTACTGAAGATGTCGAATCGCGGTTACGGCACCTCGTCGGGTCAGTATAAAAACAAAAATATAAATACCGGAAGGTCGACAAAATTGCACGAAAAAGCTCCTACGAGATCCTCGAATATTCCAAAATGTGACGAAACGAGAGCGCCGTCCGGAAGTTCGACGGAAAAACGTTGCGAGACTCCTTGGAAATCCCGTTATTGCAAAAATGATCGAGCGATTGAAAAATTATCCGAAACGACAAAATCACAACGAAAAATCAGACTTAGGATCGATCGAATTCCTTTGAGGACAGGCCGGCTTTTCCCTGTAGCATAATTAACGTTAAAAAGTAACGAAAAACGTTTCATCGTCGAACGTAAACGAATCCATGTTAATTTACTTTTTTTGTAAATTTGATTTAATCCATTCTCTTGTTTTTTAATTAAAGATTTAATTTCGATCGAAACACTCTAGAATGTCTAAAAATTCAAAAGTCCAAGGATTTAAAAATCTCTTTTATACTTTTTACGAAAGCATTGTTTTCCTGTGTAAATCAAAATGATTTTGTCCACGATCCCTGCGTGTCTTGAAATACAGTCGTCTCGTCGAGATTAACGTGTCTTTCATTCAATTATTGGAAGTTACGTACGAGTTATGTGACGTGCGAAGAGACAGAAAATCGAGATAAAAGAGGGGAAAGAAGCCGGACAAATCAAGGATACGCTCGTCTTCCATTTAATTCTCAAAGTTTCTCAATAATTCCTTCCAAAACGCCGAAATTTCCACGAAATCAAGACTTTGTGTCTTTTCGTACTTCCGGTCGAAGGAGTTTGCGCGTTAATTTCCATTATCGTCAATAACGTTTGATTACTTTTATTTGTTTTCGTTCGATAGTACCAAATTGGAACGGTGGCCGAGCTCATCTGGAGCGCGAGGTGGACAACGAGAGGCGAGAAGAAAGAAAGCGTCACTTCGAGGCCGATCACGAGGACGACATAGATCGCGGGCGAACGAAAAAGATTAAAACTCGCGACTACGAGACCGGACGCTCGAATCCTGGTTATAATCCATTTCAGGAATATAAAAATGGTAAAACGTGGGATAGACAGTCGGGTGGTTCGTATCATCGACAGAGACATTATTACAACACGACCAACGTGCGTGGCAAAAGTTCGCGTAACGGTGGAGGTAATTATAGGCCGCACAATCACGGCCAACGTCACAGACATTGGAACAGTTCGCGCGATCATTGGCAACGCAGATAGAAAAAAGATAAACGATACATACGGGAGAGACGAAGAATTTTTGACTTTCTTCTTCGTTTCGACCGCTTTTGTTCGTTTTCTTTTCCGTGCAACGAACTCCGTGGCCGAATCGTGATTCGATCGCCCTGTGCAAGGCGATCGTTACCGAAAAAAACTCGTTTTTTTCCCTGGGCTATTTTCATCAAGAGCCTCTAGAGTTCACCGCGTGGCGGCGCGTCGATCGATGAACGATCGCGATGATCGTTTCGTTTTTCTTTTTCTTCTTTTACGATTCGTAACGAACAACGTGTGTAGTGATTTCCGTTAAAACGAGAAGTGCATTTTTTTTACATTTAACTCGAGCTCGTAATGCATTTTCGTTATTTTCGTATCGTTGATTGACCAAGCTGCGTTCCTGAAGAATTTCAAGGGAATAGAATTTAGGGGATGAATTTATTGTCACGGTCTTCGAGTAAATTTAGATTTTGAGCAATTGGTTACAGTCGTACGAGGGTTACGCGGAAAATAAATATTTATAAGCGTTTAATTCGGTAACGGATTGTCTCTCCGTTAACACGGGAGATCTTCGCGACGAATGCAGTTCGTACGAATAAAAATATTGTAATTGTAGCAATGCCATGCCTAGGCACGACCGTCTTTGTAGATCACAGAATTCTCTCTCTACGAGAAAAGACTTCGACGTATATTTTTCGGGCACGTATTATCGTGTCGCAATAATTCTAGGGGTTTGAATTTTTATGACTTTCCAATACGGGAATACTCCTAACTGTGCTCGAAAAATGGTCATGCTCGGGTAAAATAGCCATAAGAACTGTATTAGAAAGTATTTTACGATTTACGAAAAATATGTTCTAGAAATATTCTCGGACGAGCCGTTATCGAGTTTCGAACGCTTATAATCTTTTATTTACTTCACAATCGATGACCACCTTTTTTTTTTATAATTTATCACATTTTTGTAACCAGCGGGTGAGATTTTCACCGATAAATTCTCCCAGCATTACGGAGTTTGTCCAATTTTCTTTTTCTCTTTTTTTGTTATCAATTCGATCCATTCTGTAATCACGAATCAATTCGAAGCGACGGACCGCATTCAAAGTTTTGAACAATTTCCAATAATGCGAGTCACGATTCGATCGTTCGATACGATTATTCTATGTAATTAGTCGTTGACTAATGAGTCAGTATTAATTAATTCGTAATTAATCATTAATTAATTGGCCTTCGTTGTTAATCGATGCCGGAATGCTGATTAATAATTAATTAATTCCGATACGAAAGAAGAAAACCGTGACGCGAGAGAAAGAGAGCGTTTCGTGCGAAAAATCTCGATTTACAGCTCTGAAAAAAGAAAACGAGAAACCAGCCAGGTTGTTCTCAAGCCCCTTTCTTACGACACACCTGAGATCAAAGCACTGAAATTTTAACGGAAAGAAAAAAGAATACATTCACAACTAATAGCGAATAAACAAAGACTCAACGACGAAGTTCCTGATGATTTTTTACGCCTACAAGCATTTATGCTTTCTTCATACTTTATCCGAAAAAAAAGAAAAATGAAAAAAAAAAGAAAATGCAAACACAATCCGTCCTCGGTTAACGCGATCGTCGATCGACGAAAAAAAAATACGAGAAAACGCAAAAATAATGGGCAGCCTCGTTTCCATCCTTTCGCCTCAAAGTGCATGTTTGTTTTTTCATTAAAAACTCGATAATAACATTTTCCTTTTTTATATACGAAAAAAAATAAGAATCATCGCGTTATCGCAACTGAAAAACGCAAGTTTTTATGAGATAAAGAAGAAATATTTAAAGATCGTTGGAACGCGAGTATAAAGAGTGGAAAGAGATTTCTTGTCGATTTAAAAAAAAGACACGGTAATTAACGATTACTAGAATCTAGTACCATAGCTGTTAAGGAATATACAAGAATTTGCGAATCGTGGGAAACATTTCTTTTTTTCTTCCGGTTCGTCGCAACGGTGCAACTGCGGTGGGACAAAAACGGTTGCAAACCAGGAGGAGGTCGTGAAAAATTGAGATTGATTTTACAATCTCATTTTTCAAACGGGCGAAACAAAACAAAAAAATCGAAAAAAAAAGAAAACAAAAACGAATAAAGAACATTTGTCGTTCTCTGTTCCGGTTCATCGCGATTAATAAATATACCTCGTTATTATTACCTATTCTACGAATTAATACTAGCCAAAAAGTTATATTATATATATTATATTGTATGAAAATAATTGATTAGGGATTTAAAACGTAACGGGCAAAAAAAAGAAGTTACGACGCGCGACGATTGGTCGGATTAACTTGTAAATCTTGTGAAATTGCCATGAATAGTTTCTCTCGACGAAGAAGAAAGAAAGAAAAAAAGAAGCAAAAGATAAATAAATGCATCGGACGATAGAAGAATACATAAAATTTGTAATTCGTGTAATCGAATAACGAATTTGAACATTTGCAAATATTGCTTGAAAATATTTAAAACACACAACAAACAAACATTTATATCTGTACATTATACGATTATTCGCTGATGACTGGCTATTGAAGTAAATAAAAAAAAGAAAAAGAGAGAGAAAGAAAGAGACGAGATAAAAGCGGTGAGAAATAGTGGAAACACGCTAACTTTTTGTTCATTCTTTATTTCTTATTTCCCGCGTTTTGCGACCCTTAATAAAAAATGTGTATTCCCGACTGTGTTCGGGAAAAACAAAACGCGTGAGCGGAAAAACGAGACGCGATCGTTTTTTAGGTTTTCGGAGAAAATTCGTCGCGAATTCGCGATCGACGACAAAATCCCGTAGGATTTTTTTTGCATACGGAAATTCCGAAATAAAAAGACAAAAGCGTCTTCGGTTCTAGAAATATATTTTTAAAAAAACAGACTGTTTAACGTTTCACACCTCTTCTTGTGTATTTTACTTACCTACGAGTTCTTTTTTTTGTTCTCTCGTGCCTCGCTTTTTCTCGCATTTCTCGTTGTTTCAAATATCTTTCTATTTAATTATATTTTTTTACAACTTGAAAAAGAGACAAGTAAATCGTTGCATTTAGAAATAGTCTCGTCCTCTTTGTACGAATCGCGTTCTTGTAATTACGACCAATCGATATTGTAAAATCATCGTTCTTTTTTTTTTATTCTCAACGTTTATACATAACGGCCGTTCGATCATGGCGGACGCAGTTCTCATTCCGCGAATATTCCAAAACGATCTCGTACGAGATTTGACGGAAAATTAATAATAATAATAATTTGGCGGTTTAGACGATCTTGAGGCCAGCGATGGAGTTCTCGAGTGTCTGCAATGACGTTACGAACAATGAGAATTGAACGATTCTTAAAAAAAAAATACGAATTCTACTAAAAACGCAAGAAATAAGGTCAATCTACCTTTGTGTCCCATAGAACGAGCTGACCGTCCAAGCCGCTTGTGCTAAATTCGCTCTGCGACATTTTACGTACGCACGTTATCGTGTTCTGATGTATACTGTCGAGAACAATGTCGTTCAATTCGGTTCGTGCTTGACGATCGAGCGACTGGAATTTTCGCATCGCCGATATACCGGCAGCTTCGCGTTTTTGCGAATTATCCAACTTTGATACGTAATATAATTGACCATTCTCGTCGATCGAGTACAACATTGGCATACAACTGTGTCCCTGGAACGTAAGGAAAGATTGTTGTTTTCTTCTTTCTCATTGTTTTTTTAACATTATCGTTTGTGTGAAAAAAATGAGAAATGGAAGAAAAAGAAAGTGCTGGAACTTACGGCGGCGATTATGGAATTGGAGCCAACCCATACGCAGCTTAAAAATGGCAAATGCTCTGTATAAAGTCTGACGACGGCGTTTCCTTTCGTTGCGTCGGCGACGCATATCGAAGAATTGTGCGCTACCCAACAAATCTTATTGCCGCAAGGGCTAAATGCAACTGCGTGAACCCATCCACCTGTAAAATGAATTTTGTCGATCATATGGGATAAAGTAGTACGATTAAACGATATATTCGTTATTATTTATAAATACTTTATTCTATAATCGCTCGTTTAATTTCTCGAAATCAGCTCAATTCACGACAAAACTTTGAATATCTTTCTTGTAATAGAATTCTAGGCTCGTTCAAGAAGTACGTAAAGACTAATGTTCTTCAAAACTTCTTCGTTGCGAATTATTTTATAAATGAATCATTTACCAATGAAAATATAATTTTTTAAACGAAAGCAAACTACTTTTTGTCTCATTTCTGCATTGAATAAGCTAAACTTCATTCCAATCGTTATCAAACTAGACCCTTATGAATTATTTCGCTGATGATAAATGATCAACTATTTTTTTTCTTTTTACGATCGACGCGTTCAACCTCTAGAGCACGCATTAATATTGATAAGATCTACAAATTCTATGCGTCATCCGTGCGACCATTGCAATATTAATTATCTATTAGAGCTCGATAAACTTACCACCATTCGGGGAATTTGGAAATTCGGCAAGCAACGTGCCGAGAGTTGCGGTGGCTCCCCATGGACCAGGCGCTGGCGCATCTTCCACGTCTTTCACATACGCACCGAATACCCTTACTTTCCAGTCGGTCGAGCCAGCGACCAATACCTTGTTGTCCGGATGCCAATCTATTGCCGTTACCGTCGATCTCAACGGGCGTTTTATATGTTTCGATAGCCACCAATTATTCTCGGACACGAAGTAACTCACGGATACTAATTTGTCACCAGAGCCAACGGCGAATTTGTTTTCTGCATAAATCAGAGAGATCGCGCGTGAAAATAAACATAACGTTAATATTATTTGTCGGAAGCCGATCGTACTGATTTTTATCATGATAATTTTATTTTTTAGATTCTTGGGTGTTACTTCGAGCAATCGGACACGAGGTTTGACTTTGGATTATTCGATTTTCAACAATTTTAATTTTTCGGTATTTTAGATATTTCAATTTTTATATAAAAAGCACAAAGTTTTGCGACTTTTAGATCTTCCGAGTTTAATGTCGGATATGGCCGTTTGTTTTTCGGAATTTTATGGTATATTTGAGGCGAAGCATGTTTCCGCTAATTTTCACACTTCCGAACAGTCCTTACGAGATCCGAATTCTTTTAGACCTTAAGGTCCACGCTTTATCCATGCGTTAGACGAATTCCAAGTTTAATTGTTTAAAATTCGTACGAACCTTCTTAACGATAATACTCAACCATGGGTAAAATTTGAGAAAGTTTTACCGTCGAGAGATCGAGTTATTTATTGTGAAAAATCGTATTTTTTCGTAACTTCCCGTAAGACCTCGTGTTAAAGTTGCCATTTTAAACACCGAATATCTCGATTACTAGACGGTGAAAACTTCTCAAATTGCTTACCCCTTATAATACGATGCTCGAGAAGATTCGCGCAAAATTTCAAAAAATTATCTTGGAAAAAATTGTATCCGATGATTTTGCCGTTACTTTGTATATACTATTATGATTATGGCGCGCGAACCTCGTTAAACTCAAGCAACTCCAGCCTTTTATCCTCTACGCCGAAGGAAACTAGCTCATTGCAACCAGATTCGTTTACTCCGTCCTTTTGGATAATATTGCCCGTTAATTTTCAATTAAATCGTAGAAAACTTACATCTACGGATCTGTCCCCGGCGACCAAATTTCTTACCCATTATAATACGATGCTCGAGAAGATTCACGCAAAATTTCAAAAAATTATCTTGGAAAAAATTGTATCCGTTGATTTTGCCATTACTTTCCTCCTTAAAATGATCGACAATTTTTTAAGAACGCAAACTGACCAAAGGACCTTGGTCGATTTTCAGATTTTCAAACAATTTCTCACATACCCCCATATTTCCAACTTCTAAAACGTTTTACACATTTTTAGGACGTTTTGTGGACTTGCCGAAGAGTTGTAAAACTTTTCGACCGTCTCTTGAATTTCTGGACTCGTTATAAAGCTGTCTTCGTCTTTACCACCACATTTACAATTTATAATCTTTGTTCGGACTTGCGCATGTAACACGATCTTTGCAAATTTCTTTTCTTTCTTATAAACGCTTTTAATACGCGAATTGTCCTCGAGACTTTCGTCGTTTTTCAAATTTCTACGTTGACAAAAAACTTTAAAACTCGACGGAGAACTTTTGACCTTTACCGATGACTTTTGTATACGTATTGCTTTTAGATTGAAATTATGCATAAAATTTGAAAGAAGAATGTACGAGTTAGAGGACATTTTTCCGATTTAACAAGAGCGAAACGTACCCTGCGGTGCCCATTTGACGCATACAGCGGCGCGATTCGTTCTCAGGACGGACCATGCGGGAATCCATTTACCGTCGTCGCCAAGACTCCAGACATAAGCCGTCTTGTCGGCGGCGCATGTTACGATTCGATTTGTCTTTGGTGCCCAATCCAGACACAACACGCACATTTCGTGCGCTTGAAGAATATCGGCTGGTTTCCATTGTGAACCAACGCGTTTGTAAACGTGAACTTCGTTGCTCTTCGGGCACATAGCCACTTCTGAATACGCGACGAACAATGGGAAAGAAATGATCGAAGAGTAAAAATTTGTCTTGCGGATTAAAATAGAAATATCGATAGTGTTTAATCGTAACGATATATGCGAGAAAAATGAGGAAAACAAACCAGTTCTGTCCTTATTCCAGGCATGACAGGTAATGGCGTCGAGACCAAAAGTGTAAGATTCCGTCATGTCGGCGAACGATTATTTGTCTCTTATTTTTGTTTTCAGCCTAGATTGAAATTATGAAAAATCCAATGTTCCGCGATTCGAGAGATTGAATAAAAACTGCGGATTCGATCGCGATCACCGAGAGGAAGTTGACTTGGGTGCGGTCTACAGAGCTAGAGCGAGACGGAAGATCGGAGTTTATCTGTGTTGTTCTAGGAGTTATGTACCGGCCGCATGAACGAGGTTGTTTCGTCCGAACGACCAACTAGGAAAAATTCGTGAAGCGATCTCGGAATCTAAAACGAATTTCCGAGTCGGTATTATTGCATAAACTCGCGCTTTTTCTTAAAATTCGCGAGTATCACCAACTGACAGCTCATCCGTCAGCACGGGGGTCTGCTCTATGTTTTTTATCATCTTTTCTTTTCTCAACCGCGAATTAAGGGGATATATTCAGATGTCTCTTACTCTTTGAAATTCGACGATTGCCAGGGTAGCCATCTTGGTCGTTGTAAGTAACCAGCGTCCAATCGTAGGCACCTCCGTGAAGTTGGCTGTATTTGTAGGTTAGGGTTTTTTAATAAACCCAAATAGATTCGATAAATAATTATCAGGTAGACTAGAGAAAAGGAGTGTCAACTCCGATCTAAAAAGCGTCACAAAAGTATGTACATTTAATGGCGCTGTCGGCGCTGGTAACTGACCAATCGTGGGGATGCGAGCAAACAAACCACCGGAGTAACATAACCTGAATCTGTACAGAATCTATAAACACTTGTCAACAGATGTATTTTTATCAATGCATGATAGTGGCGAGGCGATGCAGTTACTATCCGTGTAAATTACAATATAAAAAGATGAGAAAAAACGATTATATCAGAACTGTAATAATATTTCCAATATCTATTAAGAAATAATAAGAAATTTCTATTATAAATTGTAAAAATTGAATAAGAATTAAGAAAATTGGTTTCAATCGATTTTAAAAAACAAGATCTCCAAAGACAATTAAAAAAGATTAAGTTTCTTAATTCATCGGCGCACTGGGAAGACACAGTTTTTATAAATAATAATAATGAATTTAGACTTACCTCTTTGTTATTAATTTTTTGTAACACTACGTCTGGGCCATTCGTATAAACAGTATAATAAACTATACGCGTAATTGATATAGCCGAAATGTCAAAACTAGCGGTTCGCTGCTACCTATTGCTATTGGTCAGTTTTTAGCGTTTAGGCGACACGAGTAGCGAACTCTGTAAGCTTACAACGTCCAACATTGTGTGACACTTTTTCTGCCCCATTCATATGGGAGTTGACACTCCTTTCCTCTAGTCTCCCTGATAATTATAATCAACGATGTATATTGTCATTTACATAATTCTACAGTCACACCTTGGCAGGAATCTAATATCTTAACATTTCCTGGTAGAAAAATTAAAGCTTTGGCAATTTTTTGCAACATTCATGAGCGACAATTATGGAAAAATGATAATGAAATTAATTAACAACAATTAAGTCAAATAAAGACTGAGAAATATTGAAAATAACAAAGAAATGAAATTAACGTAAGTTTTTTTTATAACCGACGCTCCGGAGTCTTCATTTGAATCGATTGGCGCGTGATTTGAAGAATTTCTTACCACTGGGTTGAGTCTGCACCTGGACAGAAAACGCTCGTAATACAATTCTACAAAGTTCCGTTCGCTAGTAGAAAATTATTGTTCGACCAACTTGTGGGTGGGAGTTCTGCGAGACTCGTTGAGTACATTGAAACGGCTGCGAAAAACTTTTTTGACTGGCTACCATTTGGTCAAAAGCATCATCGCTGTTTATGAACTGCAGATGGAAGCAAAGAAGAAATTACCCACAAAAATATCAAAATTAATAATACGCTGTAACATTAATCATCAACGTCTACGTTTTTTCCCCTCATTTCCTAAATCAGTAAACCCAATTTAGTAACTCACAGCCACGATCTTAGCCTCGTCGGTCAATTTGACAGGACTTTCTTGAGACCACGAAAAGACATTTTCAAAACTAATCTTTTTGGGGGATCGCCGTGCCAACGGCAGTAGCGAAGAACCCGATTTTCGTGCTGTCGAAGGTTTTAGAATCGACTTTTTACAAGTCGAGCTAGTCGATGTTGTTCGTACGGGACGTGCTTTGCCCTAGAAAAATATTGAAATTTAATTAATAATAAAAATATTCGTATCTAATATTATCTCATGCAAATCGATGATTTTTTTTAAATCGCCCTCTCGTAATCCCTTCGATGAGATTGATTTTTTATAGATGGTCATTCTATTACTAAAATTCTCTTTGAAGCAATTTCTTCAATTTGACTCGATAATGACCAAATTTCATTAACGGGGTTCGACATATTCAGAAGCGCCTTTTTTGCTTCAAATTAAGATATCTCCAAAACTATTCAACATTTTTCGACGGTCTTTTTTTAGTTTTGTTCAGAAATACTTTATTAATAATTCTATATGTGGTTTTAGAAGATATTCAAATTAGAAAAGTTTTGGGAGCAATTCAAAGTCGAAAAACATTGGTTCGAAAAATGCTCATTTTCAATGTACCTTTTCTCGGGAACCATACTTTCGATTTTCACCATTTTTGTCGTGGGTATATATTAAAGTGTTATAAACATTGTGTCGAGCCGTTTTTTCGAAAAAACAATTCAGACCCGAGAAAAAAATATTTTAAGGTAAAAAAACGTGACCAATTTTTTTTTTAAATTTCAAAACGGCATCAACAAATTTTGAAACAAAATATCGAAAAAATGGCTCGATACAATGTTTATAACATTTTAATATATACCCACAACAAAAATTGTGAAAATCGACCGTACGGTGGGTGAGAAAAGGTACACTGAAAATGAGCATTTTTCGAACCAATGTTTTTCGACTTTGAATTGCTCCCAAAACTTTTCTAACTTGAATATCTTCTAAAACCACATATAGAATTATTAATAAAGTATTTCTGAACAAAACTAAAAAAAGATCGTCGGAAAATGTTGAATAGTTTTGGAGAAATCTTAATTTGAAGCAAAGAAGGTCGGATAGGGTCTTCCGAATATGTTGAACCTCCTTAAACCGGCACACGGTAAACGAGAGTGAAAACGAGGCTTCACTAGATTCTCGTTCTCACCGACTTTGATTTTATAGCGCTAATGAAACTTTCAATTATCCCATCAAAATGTATTTTCAAAATTATATTCCCAAGATTATCGACCTTGCCCTTTTTTTCGAGATTTCCTTCTTCCCGTGATTTATTTTCCGTGCCTGAGAGAGTAGCGGCTTCGTTCTCATACTGCTCGAGCTTTCGTTTCAGTTGCACCTCCGAAATTACGTGTTTCATGAGTAAATCCTCGACTCGATGCAGATTCTCCTCAAACTCTTCTTTCTCTCGTTTGAGTGAATTCAATTGATCTTCCAGTTGAATTTTTTCAGCATTAGTATTTGCGATTGCCGTAATCGATGATTTCCGAATTCGCGAGATTTTTCTCTCATAACGAACCTCGAGCGTTTTTAATTTAGCGAGACGAGAATCGTACTTCGCTACTTGAGTTTTCACCTCATTCTCGTGTTTTTCCTCCAATTCCTGTTGATATTATTTGTACACGGTTTACACGCTTTATACAAATAATCGGAAACAAACGTCGATCGATTCTCACTTTTCTAACTGTCTCGTTCTTCTTCAATATTTGATTCATTTCCGATTCTGCACTCTCGAGCTTCTTTTTCAGTTCCTCTATTTCTTCGGAAGTCTTCTCCTTTAATTTTGCCACTTGATCTTCAAGATCCGCGTTTTTCGTATCGAGTTCATTCAAGAACTTTGTTAAGTTTTCTCGTTCGTTTTCCTTGTGCTTCAACCGTTTTGCGAGATCGATATTCGCATTTTTTATGGAAGATATCACGGCTAATTGCTCTTGGTACTTGATTCTTGCAGATTCGAGATCGTTGCTCATTTTTTCAAACTAGAGAAAAATACGCAAGGTTTATAATAAAGAGTGGCAGAAAAACGATAAAAAAAGGCAGGATTTATACTCACAGCAAGATTTTCCGCGATTAAAGCGTCGTTCGTGTTCAATTTTTCATTCTTCAAAGACTCGAGGTTAGCAGAAACTTCCGCCAATTTATTCGTAATATCCTTGATTTCGTTTCTACAAAGAGACGAAACTTTTTCCACGCGTTCGACATTAAAAATTAAAAATCAGCCAAACCATTTAACATACTCGTATTTCAAGCTTTCAATTTTCAGATCGAAACGATCGTTTTCGTTTTTCGACAGTCTAATCGCCAGATCTTCCTTCTCTTTCGCGATCGTTTCTAATTCTTCCTGCGTACGTTCTTGTTCCGCACGAACACTCGCCAATTCCGCTTCTTTCTGCAAACGTGTAATTCGTTCGAAACAACGACTGTATTTCCGTCGCTGGAATAATTCACGCGAAACGTACCTCTCTTAATTTATTTTCGTAACAGATCTGGGAATCGTTCGAACGCTTCGTCAAAGATGATTTTTCATTTCGAAGGTTCGATATATCCGCGCGTAACATTTCCTCGTCCTTTTTCAGTTGGCAGACTTGGTCCCGTTGTCGGAGTATTACGCTATGGTACATATTGGACAAATGATTTTTGTGTCGCTGACATCTTCCTAATGTGTCCGTTATGTAATTAACGTGCTCCGTTACGATGACGACCATTTCGGTGGTCGCGTTTATCCTATTTGTAAAATAATCTCTATATAAATACATACGTATAAATATAATTTAGCGAAAAGTATTCTATGGGCTTTGTTTTTAACGTAATTATCAAAATTTCGAGAAAATATTTAATCGTGGTTTTTTAAAAAAGTTAAAACGATGTTTATGCGTTACTGGACCATCGGCGTTCTGAAATAGCCATAGAAATAAGGAGACTGATATAAATTTAATCATCGTGGTTTAAAAACTCTGTAAACGCGACGCTCGTACGTACAAAAAAAACGAAAATTCAGAATAATGGAAAATTGATATCGGCCGATCGGAGACGATATTTTCTCCGATTACAATTACAAAAATTTTGTGTTCGGTATGGACGTTAACAGATTGTGCGTAAATAACAGAAAATTACTCACTTTTCTATCAGGTCCGACTTTGATTTTCCTTCGTCTTTGAGATATTTACTCAAAATGTTGATATGATTCTCGATCTTTTCGAGTTTCTGCCCAAGTTTTTGTATGTAATTTTCATGCTCAGCGCATTGTTGTTGACAATCTCGAAGAGAACTATTCTCTTGAATCTTGCAGCACAAAAGAAGAGTAGATGACAAATGAAGGTCGCGCGTGAGTATTTTTTAAATTGTTTTAGCCGGCATTGAGATAACTGTATACCACTTTTGAAAGTTGACCGTTATTAGTATCCTCGGAATTACCGATCCACATTGTCACTAACTTCTGTGTAAGGTCGCCATCTCGAAGTGTTTCGTTGTTCAAGATTCGACTCAGTTCTTGCCTGTTGTTATCCTCCGGTGCATCCACTTTTCTGACTTTGCTCTTGCGTGAGGTACTATGTGCACTTTCTTCGGTTCTGAGTGAACGCGTGATTTTTCTCTTGCTCTGTTCCATCTTGTTTCAAGAGTTAATAAATGAGATTACGAGAGAATATTTTACTATCGAAATACGAGTGATTCTAATAAGCTACACTTTCTTTCGGAAATAGACTGAAACAGCGAGTATAAGGATAAATGTGGTTGTTGACAAAGATAGGCCGTAAACAGGAGAGTTTTATGGAGGTAATTCGATTCTTTCTTCTTTTAGAGGACAATAACAAATCTAGTAATGAACGTCACCGCTCTGAGGAAATCACGCTGTCTACCTTTGTTCAAAAATTTGAACTATATATAACTACTCAAGTCGGGACAAAAAACATCCGCCGGCTGTATCTACTGCGCAACTCATCGCGCTATGTAGTTGATGAGACAATCGCTAGGTGTCGCTAGGCTGCTATTCTCGCATCGACTATATTGCAAACTTAAGAACTTACGACCGCCTGAGTACAAATTAAACAAACATATATTATATAATATGCTTGTGCGAGATGTGAATTATGCAAATGATAATTTACAAAAAAGTTTGTAGGTTCATCCCATTTCAAAGGATACTCAAACGCAGGGAGAAATCTATAAATATGAAACTGAGAATCATCAGCTGTTTATAATCGCGCAGGCGCATTAGTCGTTTCGCCATATGCCGTCTCGAATCCCCTATTGAGCTCCTCGATGTCCTACACTTTACTAAATAACAATAAATTTATTGCGTTTGTCGACATCAGGGAGACTATGTAATAAACTTCAACGTGTATGGCGTTCAATGAACTTTTATTAATGCAAGTCGATAAAGCATATATCGATTAACAACGCAACCTCACAATCCAATCGACTATTCGCGAAAATAAAATCGATTAATTGCTGCCTCTCGCACGTAAACAATCAATCCTACGGATAACTTTTTTGTGACTAACGATGGGTAAAACATCCAAAGATAAACGCGACATTTACTACAGACGTGCCAAAGAAGAAGGATGGAGAGCTCGAAGTGCGTTCAAACTTTTACAAATCGACAATGCCTATCGCATCTTGGACGGTACGTAGATAAAATTCAATTCTCGAAACACCCGAAATCGTACGAATCGTATTTCTCCTATTTCAGGAGTAACAAACGCGGTTGATCTTTGCGCCGCACCCGGTAGCTGGAGTCAAGTCCTGGCTAGGAAACTAAGGTGAGTCCTCTTAATTGTCCTTGTAACGATATACGTCGCGCATATACGTAACGATATTTGTCGCGGATCTTGCGCGTCCATTGCAGAGAAAATTACAAGGAGGAGGACAAAGGACCGGCGCCCAAAATCGTAGCGGTAGATTTGCAAGCTATGGCGCCTATCGACGGGGTCGTACAAATTCAAGGAGATATTACGAGTAAATCGACCGCCGAACGTATAATATCTCATTTTAGCAATACACTAGTCGACCTAGTCGTTTGCGACGGCGCGCCTGACGGTGAGAACTCGATAATCACGCTTATAATTATTTACCGAGAATCTACAAATCCCTATTTTATTACAGTTACCGGCCTTCACGATATGGATATTTACATTCAATCGCAATTGCTTCTCGCCGCTCTTAACATAACGACTCATATATTAAAGCCGGGTGGAAATTTCGTCGCGAAAATATTTCGAGCCAAGGACGTAAATCTCCTGTATTCGCAGATAAAATTGTTTTTTACCACGGTTATTTGTACCAAGCCCAGTTGCTCGAGGAATTCGAGTATCGAGGCGTTTATAGTTTGTTTCGATTACAAACCGCCCGAGGGTTACGAACCTCGCATGCTTAATCCTCTCTTGACTCACGAGCCTTGCGATTTCGATGAGTTGACCGGGATAAACAGGTAGGATAAAAAGCGCGAATGTTAAATCAATCGATAATCGTATCGTAGAAAAGTTTATCAGGGTTCGATGACTAATTTTGTCTCAGGTACATCGTACCGTTCGTGGTGTGCGGCGATCTTAGTCAACCGGACTCGGATTCTTGTTATCCCTTGAACGTAAGTCGAAAACTTCGCGATATTCTTAAGGAGGTTCACGCGTTAGGCACGCGTTGGACGAATTCCAAGTTTAATTGTTTAAAATTCGTTTGAACCTTCTTAACGATAATACTCAACCGTGGGTAAAATTTGAGAACGTTTTACCGTCGAGAGATCGAGTTATTTATTGTGAAACATCGTATTTTTTCGTAACTTCCCGTAAGACCTCGTGTTAAAGTTGCCATTTTAAACACCGAATATCTCGATTACTAGACGGTGAAAACTTCTCAAATTTCTTACCCATTATAATACGATGCTCGAGAAGATTCACGCAAAATTTCAAGAAAATTATCTTGGAAAAAATTTTATCCGATGATTTTGCCATTACTTTGTATATACTATTACAATTATAGCGCGTGAAGTTTAAAATTCGTACGAACCTTCTTAACGATAATACTCAACCGTGGGTAAAATTTGAGAAAGTTTTACCCTCTAGAGATCGAGTTATTTATTGTGAAAAATCGTATTTTTTCGTAACTTCCCATAAGACCTCGTGTTAAAGTTGCCATTTTAAACACCGGATATCTCGATTACTAAACGGTGAAAACTTCTCAAATTTCTTACCCATTATAATACGATGCTCGAGAAGATTCGCGCAAAATTTCAAAAAATTATCTTGGAAAAAATTGTATCCGATGATTTTGCCGTTACTTTGTATATACTATTATGATTATGGCGCGCGAACCTCGTTAAACTCAAGCAACTCCAGCCTTTTATCCTCAACGCCGAAGAAAACTAGCTTATTGCAACCAGATTTGTTTACTCCGTCCTTTTGGATAATATTGCCCGTTAATCTTCAATTAAATCGTAGAAAACTTACATCGACGGATCTGTCCCCAGCGACCAAATTTGTTACCCATTATAATACGATGCTCGAGAAGACTCACGCAAAATTTCAAAAAATTATCTTGGAAAAAATTGTATCCAATGATTTTGCCATTACTTCGTATATACTATTACGATTATAGCTCGTGAACCTCCTTAATTCTCAGGTGACCTTGGGATCATGAATTTTGTTCTCCGAATGAAATAATGGATTATTTCAGATCGATGGAGAAGAGTACGAGTATCGCGAACCGAGTCAAATTCCCCTTGAACCTCCGTACGCCGTGGCGAACGATCTTCTGAAAAACGGAACGATGGATCTGAGAAAGCCGAATTCCAGTATTGTAATGGCTTCGACGACGCTCTCGGACTTTAAACTACAAGCTATTCGTAAGAAACGCGACGCTGCGCAAATTCCCGAAAAGGATGAAGAAGTTGATTCGGTGAACGACGTTACTACGATGGCCGCCAATTTATCTCTTTAAGTTTGCAAGAAAATAAAACAAACAAATAATTATTTCATATCCGTACGAAAGAAAAAAAAAATAATACGTACGGAAAACACGTTTTATCAAAATATCCATTAGCGACGGGATGATTGTACTTTTACCGTTTAGAATCGCTACGATTCAATTTCGCACGATTATATCATCAAAACAGTTTCTCCGTATTCTCACAAATTCGCTCTCGTCAATATTTCAACGAGACCTTTCATTTTCAAAACAAATTTCGACACTTACGTACGAATACAAACAGTTACGCGAGGACGGCATGACCGCGAGTTATCCAGGCGTGTGGCAAGCATGACGACGGTCGAGGTGAACACACTGAATAATTCACAAATATAATCAAATCGTTGAAGAAAAATTCCGTTTTTGTTTTTGTTTTTTTTTATAAATTACCGTTCGTTCTTAACAGACGAATCGCTGCTACGCCTGTGGAAAGTTGTTCTGCTGCGCCGATTGTTGCATCGTTCACATAAGGAAAAAACATCCCAGCCGTGAGTCCGAGTGTCCGTTGTGTCGATCGGAAAAATTAATGGTTAAAAATTTCGCTAACGCGGAATTGCTCTGCCACGTTGTTTTTCATCATTTACCACTTCGTTGTCATCTGTGCGGTATTAAATTGAAGAATTATGAGGAACTGCAGTGTCTCGTTTCTTGCAATCGTTGTCTCATGATTCAGCCCCTAGTCGAGGGTTGCGAAACTTACGATTTACAGGAGGATTCACCGTTGTTGAATAAAACACCGTGCGATCAGACGAGTGTGATCAAGCACGATTTCAATGGTAATTTTGGAGATTTTTCATCGCCACCGGAATTATTCTCGCGACACACGAGTACTCCGATGCACGTTAATTTGGTCGGATTCGGGTCAAATTTTGAATTCAAAACACCGAGAAGTCCGAGTTTTTCTCTCAAGACGCCAAAGACAACGAGCAAAAAAATATCGAATAATCTGAAATCGAAGGAACGTTCGTGCATCGACAACGATGATAATCCGAGCTCTTCGAGCAATACGAATTGCCGAGATGGCGAATCATTGTCGTCGGAGTCAAATTATTTGAGTCTGTCGAGGTCAACGGCGGCCATTATCGATCGGACGCCTTTGCGTTCGATACTGACCAATAGATCGTCAAGTATGAGTGAAAATTCGGGCTCTTTCACGAGAAGTCGAAAACTCGGTGCTATGCAAAAACTCGACGAAGAAATGGGAAGCGAGTCTGTAGTCGATATGGAACTTACCGATCCTCAAGGTGTCGTCATTACCGAAGAGTACTTACCCGAAACGGAAAATCAAGATATTCAACAGAAAGATTCCGGCAAGAAAGTCAGATTTTCCGACCAATTCGAGATCGACGTAAAAAGTGATACAGATCCAACCTCGCCGAGTTCCGCCAATGCCACGGAGAGCGAAGAATTTTTCGAGGCACGAGAAACCATTTCGGAAATGTCGATCGCCGTAGTGAAAGATCTTTCGTTAGCCTCGGTTCTGATTAATCGCGAAAATGAGTTAAATAACGAGAGGGAAAAAGAAAGCAACGCAACGGAGGATAAAAGCCCGGAATTATTAGACTCGGTCGATCGAAATAGCGACGAGACTTCGTCCTCTTCGAAGGTCATTATGATGGTCGTCGTTGAAAAAAGCGGGAGTATTAATTCCGAGGATCTCGTACCTCTGATAGGTTCGAGTTTGAAGAAACTCGAGGGCATTGGATCGTCCTTTTCGAAGAATACAGCTGATTCAACACCCAGCGAACGCAAAGATCTCTTGCCGGGAAGTTCCGTCGTAACGTCCGACAGTTACATGAGCATATCCAGTATCGAATGTTTCACAACACCGGACTCGACGATCGGTCTTTCCCAGAATCAGCCAAAAATCACCGAATCGAGCAATTCTTTTGGCTCGAGCGTCGGCATTTTTTCGGCTATGGCAAATGCCATGAGGGTTGCCTTTCGAAGTTTGTCGGGTAAGTTTTCAACAATTTTTCAAGTCATATCGATGAAATTTAATTTCCGAGTTACCACGTACAAGCGATTGTTTAATTTCTCGCAGGTACCGGTCTGTCGAGAAATTTGTCGCGCGAGCCTATGCCGTACCAAGAAAACTCATCTCCTAGATCGTCCAATCTCGTATCCGATGTAACATCTCCGAACGTTTTAACGAGTCTTGCTTCTGCTCTCGTGCCACGAACGGCAAAACGCTCCAGAGACACGGCGGACATTTCTCCCATGCGATCGCCGGAAAGTACCGATCCGGTCAACGAAGCTAGAAGTCCGGTTGCTAAAAAACCTCGTGGCTGGTATAAAATTCGAGCGCGTGAACCGATCGCAAGAATGCGACAGATTACTTCCCCGAGAGGCGTCTCATCGGAAACGCAATGTTTTCAACAAGGTTCCCTATACGCGGGTGAGACGATTATACCCTTACCCAAACGAGCTCATCAATCGACCCAGACCGATTGAATCGTCGCGGTAGATTTTATTTCGTTTATCGTTTAACCTATTTAATGCGACGGCATGATTTTTTTTTTAAACCATTTTTAATGTCATATAATTTTGTATTTATCAAGTTTTTATGCAATGCTGTATGAGCGAATGAGTCAAATTGTTACCAAGCCTGCGCGAGCGACGTGTGATTTTAAAGAGGTATTATAATATATATTATCATATAATCAATTATTCGAAAAATTTGTTTTTTCCTCTTCATTACATTCGACGTATGTATCGATTCTTATCGGCTGTTAATAAACAGAGAAAAATTATTATTACGTATTCAGGGAATTTTTCACGGTAACTTACCGTGCAATTTGAGGATTGATTTTTCGAAGCTCGTTCTTTCGAGCAAAGTCTCGTAGCTTTTGAAGAATTTGTCGATTTTCTTAAAAAGATTTTTGCTTCCCGAAAGTTTCAGGTTTACTTCGCTGGCCGAATCGTTAAAACGCATCGTATGTAGGGTAAAACAGACAGTAGTCGGCCAGGAACCAGTAGTCAGCCTCTGCCTGTACTTTGTACGAGTGGGAAGAGTACAAAAGATATGCTTTGCTCTCTTCCCACTCGTACAAAGTATTGGCAGAGACTGACTACTAGTTCCTGGCCGACTACTGGCTGTTTTACCCTATAAACTTTTGAAATTATTCTCCGAGTGTTTGGGACGTAACACGAAGAAGAATTAATTATTCGATTGAATTATTGGCTCGAACGTAGTATGTGGAAAATAATCTTTCTTTCGGAATTTCCGGTTTGTTCCTCACTGTCGTTGTTTTACAAGCAAAATTTCGATTCTTGGTAATTATTGATCGTGCGAAGAGCTAGTCTATCCAACGTTTTTGCATAATTATAATATAAATAAGAATACGATCAAATACAAAACTCGAATAAATTGATTAAAAATAAAGATATTTTTTTAATAATTACGCAATTCGAAAACAATAAGAAACGACGAATGAAACACAACACAGAAGTTTTTCATGGACAACGTATGGTTTTTTTTTTGTTTTTTGTTTTTTTTTATTTCACTTCTGCAACATAATTCGCGATCTTTCAATATTCCGTCTTTGTTCAATCTCTTAAAGCTACAATACCCTACGAGCGAATTTTTCCCATGGTCATCCATTGTGTCGTGTCCCTGAACGACGCCAAGACGTCATCTTTTATTCTCTCCGTGATAATATTTAGTTCTTTGTTTATCATCCTCGATGGAGACATTTGTTGAAAATGTGTCGAATAATCGTGTGTATTATTGTTATTATTATTTGTACAATATATACAAAACATACCCTGCGGGCTCACGGAGCGTGCGGAGGACGTAACACGCAGAAACAAAAACCTAATCTTCAATAATAAAGTCGATCAAAGACAATAATCAATATTATTCTAGTCCGTTGATTTTTTTTACTCTCTTTTCTTTTTCCCGCGTTTCGTAAAAATTCACAACAATTATTTTTTCATTTTCGTTTTTTTTTCTTTCCTCTATCGTACAAATTATACAGCGATAAATACCGTATTGTTATCAGCAAACACATATTAATTTATTTGCAAGTGTGGCGGGGCAGAGGGGGGGGGCGTTTGGAGAGAAATATTTGACCGTTACGAACAACAGAACGTTCTAATTTTATCATTACAACAACAACAATAATAATGATAATGATAAATAATATTCGATATAAATAAATTATCCGATGTTTCTATATATTTGTTTTTTTTTCCTTCTTAGTCTTTCATTTGATGTTGTTTTTTTGTTTGTTTATTATCAATAAATAACCGGTAAATTGATCGTGCAACGATTCTACCGTCTCGTTACGATTACGAATTTTCGAAAAAACGATTCTCGTTCACACACATACACACGCACGAAATGTACACCTTCTAATACAATAATATTATAATATCGACAATGATAATAATAATGAGAAGAACATTTGGGGCTGGGGCAGGGGGTTGGAGAGGGGGGAGAATTAGACACGATTGTGAACGCATTATTATTTTATCTCCAATCATCAAAGTCTCGGAAATATAATCAACATCGAGATAGAATGGGTTACGAGGAATTTCCTTCTGTTAACTTGCTTCTGTTCGTTGAAAAATCTTGCTCGAACAAACCCGATCAAGTAAACTGGATTTTTGAAAGATTCTCGGATCTTCTTTTATGCGAAAGAAAAATTTAAAAGTTGCTTTATAGCTCGTTATGTTGAGATAATTTTTGCGAATAGAAATTGTCGTTGCTAGTTGGCCAATTTCTCTCTTTCTCTCTCTCTCTCTTTTTCTCTCTCTTGAAAATATTAAAGATGCATAAACCATTTTCGAATAATGCTTGTGTAATTTTTATTTTCATCATGTGAGTGCACAGATAATTCCGTGGGTGTAAAATGGCGATAATATAATACTATTCGAAAAATGGGAATAAACCCATGAAGAATAATCTTCCACGCACTTTTCTTTGTTTTCTTTTTCTCTCTTTCTAGGAAGTACCGAGTTATTTCGTTTTTACTTCGTCACGATCTGGAATGTTTCTTTCTCTCTTTCTCATTTATTTCGTGGCCTCCACGGGCCCGCCAGGGTGGTGATAGTGGTTTTTTTTCTTCTTCTTCTTCTATATTTTCTTTTCTCATTTGTTATCTCTTTTTAGCTCTTATCTATAAAGCAATGTGTGACTAGCATTCCGTAGTGTTTAACGGACCAAGACCGCACAATTTAGTTAGTTAACGTGGTTTTGGGCTTGCTCCGGTGGTAGCACTGGCGACCTCATAATTCAACCATCCAGGCGAATCTACGCGTGCGCTTCGGTGCCGTTGGCCAATGGGAGCGCGTTTGAGCTTGGAGTGGGGGGAAGCTGCGACCAATAGATTTGCGTGGAGCGGGGGAAGTCCCTGCGTTCGTGTCCGCAGACCTTCTATGGATGTTAGAACGTCTTTGGAAAAAAAGAATGAAACTTTGTCGACTTTGAATTGGTGGTTGCAAAAATTGCGTTTACGTTTAGAACAAAATTATCGTTGAAACAACGAATGTTCATAGATTTGTTTGACTATATTGGCTAGATTTTTGTTTGTATATGGCGGAACGTTCTCAATGAAAAATGTGTAAGCATGTTATTCTTAGACAGGACCTTAGATGAGGAAATTCTGAGCGAGAAGACTCTCAACAATTTCACGCGAATATAATATCTCCATCGGAGATATTTGTTCGACGGAAGATTCAACCACCGATTGTCTCGGCAATCGATTATGCCTAGGAATAATCTGCCTGACATACGTTCCGTCGATAATTAAATGCTTTTCGAACACGTTTTGAAATAATATCGGTGGGTTAAACCTTGTCGAGTTAAAACTTCGCGTGTCCACAGAAGGTCCGTCCACTCCTGGATTACGAAGTTAAATTGATTTTCGAGGACTTGGACTGTATATAATCAGCTTCCCTCGTTCTTCTTTCTTTACCCTCTCCTTTGACTTTATAAACGCGAAATCTTCTGTCTCGTGTCTTTTTTTTTCTCTTGTTTATATTTCTTTTAATCTGCTTTATCTCTCTCTCTCTCTCTCTCGATTCTTTTCCTAAACGAATTGAAACGCGAACGTAGGGTACATTATAAATTTATCACAGTCCTAACCGGCGTGTCTGTCGCGAACATTTTCTTTCTTTTCGTTAGTATTTGTTTGCCCCCTCTTCGTATACGGTATAACAATCGAATATCGTTATTATTGAAACGATTCACACTTTTTGCGCTACAACTATTTTGTTTAAACGTTTTTGCTTCTTTTTCTTCTTCTTTCCTTTCGCCCTCTATTTCATACCTTTTTGTTATCTACCGTATCGCACTATCGCGCGAATTTTAAGCTCTATGCGCGAATTTTTGTCTATAGTTCTCTTTTTTGTGTTTGCTTATTTTTCTGTTTGTTTGTTTTTTGTTTTTCTTCTTTTTCGTCAAATGCTTTACGTACGGCAAAACGCGTGAAGTTGTAAAAACGTAAATGTTTCATAAGTTGTTTCTTTCTTCTTTTTGCTTCAATTCTGTTTAACTATTTTAAGGGTACGCAGGAACGTAAAACTTCTCGTGGGGACGGGGCACATCGTAAAAAGTGGGACATTCGAGGGATGTTAAAACCACGACGATGGTTCCTTCGTTAAAGCGCAATCTTTTTATCTTCGAATTTATAATCGTGTATTGCTTTGCGCGAAAATTTTTCTCTTTCGAATTTTCGTTCCGTTCTCGGCTCGAGAGACTCGCGAAAATTTCCACGAATGAAATATTTCATCTCGCGACGAATTTTCCTCACTCTATTACGAGACAACGGGGCAAATGTTCGCGCAGATAATCGAACAACTCGCGCGATGTGCCCGGACAGTTGGTTAGTTCGAGCTCGTGAAGATGACGAAGCTGGATGAGACTGGACAGGCCGCTGCTCGTCAGCAATGGACAGCCTGGAAAAACGAGCACATCGTCGTTAATAATTTTTCATAAATTTACCGAAAATATGAATTTTCCTAGAACGTAAATGAAAATAGTAAAATAAAAATGAACTCGGACGATAAATATATCGATAACTATCGTCGCTAATCGTTCATAAAAATATATTTCTCTTTTATTAAATTACTCGGTACGGTGAGACTTCGATTATTGGGATCTGACATGGAAGCGTGGCCAAATTGAATATGGCGCAGAACGGGGTGCAGTCGCCTGCCAAAACCACGTAATAGTAGGCTTGCCGTGTCAATATAATATAAGTTATAAATATGAATGGCCGGAAATGGTAGTTTTAACTATTCATGATATTTGCCAATGGTCTGGTTCAACTCCTAGTCATCGATTTTTTTTGGTATATGCAACGTGCATTTTTTTTGGGAAACTATGAAACGTCAATTCACGGTTTTTTTAAAAAGAATTCTCACATCCATAAACGGAACGCGCAATTCTTTTTTTAGATGGTTTACGAGACGTAAAGACACCTACTTCTGTCATTTTTTGTTCAATTTCTCAATACCACTGATGTTAATTATTACGTTGTAACGCGAGCAATTCACCCCGGTGTTAGTTTCAAAATGTACCACTAGGGGTCTCACGAATTTTGTCAGATCCCAATACGGACACTTTTAACGGGGTTCCACATATTCGGAAGCGGCTATCCGATCTTTTTTGCTTCAAATTAAGATATCTTCAAAACTATTCAACATTTTTCGACTATCTTTCTTTAGTTTTGTTCAGAAATACTTTATTAATAATTCTATATGTGGTTTTATAAGATATTCAAATTAGAAAAGTTTTGGGACCAATTCAAAGTCGAAAAATGCTTATTTTCAATGTACCTTTTCTCGGGAACCATACGTTCGATTTTCACCATTTTTGTTCTGGGTATATATTAAAGTGTTATAAACATTGTGTCGATCGTTTTTTCAAAAAAACGATTCAGACCCGAGAAAAAAATATTTGAAGGTAAAAAAACGTGGTCAAAATTTAAAAAAAAATTCAAAACCACTTAAAAAAATTATGAAACAAAATATCGAAAAAATGGCTCGATACAATGTTTATAACACTTTAATATACACCCACAACAAAAATGGTGAAAATCGACCGTATGGTTCCTGAGAAAAGGTACATTGAAAATGAGCATTTTTCGAACCAATGTTTTTCGACTTTGAATTGCTCCCAAAACTTTTTTAATTTGAATATCTTCTAAAACCACATATAGAATTATTAATAAAGTATTTCTGAATAAAACTTTTAAAAAAATTGTCGAAAAATGTTGAATAGTTTTGGAGATATCTTAATTTGAAGCAAAAAAGGTCGGATGGGCGCTTCCGAATATGTCGAACCCCGTTAACGTCGTTGCCCCCACTCGGTTGCCCGGCGCGTGGTGGGGCGTAACCCGTACGCGTTATTGGCTAGAACGCGTGGGGGCGGGGCTTAAGCGAGCCAGCTTCGAGCAACGTTCGGTCCCGACTCGCCCGTACGATCGAGGTCCTACTGTACGTCGCGTGACGTTAAATCAACTATTCTTTACCAGCCACGGACAGTACTTGAAGGGACCTCATTCCGCACAAATGCTGAAGACCAAAATCCCGCAGTTGCGAACACCATCGTAAAAACAGAGCGCTGAGCGAACCCATCGTCGAGATGTAACCAACTCCGATGTCGGTAACGTGAACGCATCTGGAAGAAGAAATACAAACAGAAATTAAATCTTCCCTCTCGATTCTAAGATGCAAAAAAATCATAATAATCCAAAATTGGTTTGCAATTTAATTTTTAATTCGTAACGACGATCTAAAACGTTCTGAGCAAAAATGACATCGATGAGATTTATAACGTTAGGGGTATTAATTAATAGAGAATTGATATTTCTATTAATATGGATAAATACATATTTATATACGAGCTAAGTCGTGATAAAATTTTTTTGATAAAATACTGGACGGATAAAAAGCAATGGTTGCATCGTTTTGCGTGTCTCGACGATTAAATTTAATTCTATCTTCCTCGTCGCGGCTGAATTGAATTCCCCCGATACGAAGGTGGACACTCGATTAGCTTTTCGTGGCAAAGTTTCAATTGGCTCTAGTGCTATAAACGCGGAGCACCCGTCGTAGAACCTCTTGCTCTCTTATACACCTACCGAGCCGTCTTTTGTACCCATCAATCACGACTGACAACATTCTACTTTAGCGTTCCGAACATTTCACGACGTTCAACTTATCCGTTGTGTAACTACCGTCGTGCTCCGAGATCGTTTTCGAATAGAACTCTTGGCAGACCAAATTTTCCTTTTACCACGCTGCAAAAGTTCAAAGAGTTCGGTCACTCGACTTTTCAATCTTTACATCCTCATTTGAACTGACTATTAATCCTCTTTTTTTTTTAAAATTACCATTCGTACTTTCTAGAAGAAAAAAAACTCGCGTTTTTAAATTTATTTAAGAATTTAGTGATTCGTCTTCGAGAGACTCGGAGCGTTTATGACTGCAGGGGAGTGACTCGGAGAGCCCATGAGTGCCCGCGAGTGATCCGGAGCGTTTATGACCGAATGGGAGTTACTCGGAGCTCCCCATACTGTCTACGAGAATCTCGGAGAATTCCTTAAAAAAAAGAACTTTTTATTTTATGCGAGAGAAACTAAAATCTTGATGGTACTCCACAGCGATTGAACAGTGGCTTAGACCTTTAACTTCCTTCGCGAATTATTCGGCTCGATATATACGCCGAGTGGTAAATTCTGGCAATTTCACAACAAACACGACTTAATCTTCTCATAATCCCCTCAATCTTGAGCCAGTGATTTATCGAACGTGATTGTTTTGACGAGAGCTTTCGGGTTAAAGTCAAACTGTGTATTCGGACAAGATTGAGAACGTAACCATTTATCTTCAATCGTGATTTCTGGCAAACGTCTTAATTTCGAGATTTCTGGCACGCGTTATATATCGAGATGCCTTTTTCGTTAAGAATGATCGAAGGTGACATACGTTATACATTGTCCCTTTTGCCCATCTTCGGTTTATACGCGTCCAATAAAGTTTGGAATTAAAATAAAATAAAGCTTGCTTGTTCAAGGAGCTCCATTTCCGAGCCAATAACTTATCCAATTTTGCCTTTAGATTCATGGATCAGCCGAGATTACAAAGGAGCGATACGTACATTTATTTGCAGTGTTCTTCCTTTGTACAAATTGACAAAACGAAACCACACCAGTTTTGCGAAAAATGCGATAGTTGATAAAAACGAAAATTCTTTTAAATCTGACCTACATACCTACTGTACCATTTCTGGACCAATAATACTATATCATAAACTATCCTAGATTATGTTTATCAAGTAATGGAGACATTTTTACTTAATACAATTGTTTTCATTATTTTTCAAGCGCCATAGTAATTGATATATTTGAATGTTTCTTCGGCCTCTACGAACTTATTTTAATAAATTTGTGTACAACTATGCTTCCGCCGTTATCGAATAGATGGATGTAGCGGTGACTGATGGCCGAAATAAATAGATCGTAGACATTATACAATAAGCTTAGGCATTTGTAAACATAACGACTATGGAAGTCGATTTGTGTCTTCATCATAAAGTTATTCTCGATTGAAAATGTCAGTTTGGGAGTCGAATTCTCGTCATTTGCGGGAGGTTTTATTCTTCTGCTTGAATAAGAAGAAGACTGCGGCTGAGGCTTATCGAATAACCTCAAATACTTATAGCGTGGCCGCTGTTAGTGAAAGAGCGTGCCGAGAGTGGTTTCAACGCTTCAAGAACGGTCATTTCTGACGTCAAAGGTCGGCATGGTGGTGGGAGAGAGTAGGTTTTCGAAGATAGAGAATTGGAGGAATTACTTGATCAAGACTCGTGTCAAACGCAAGAAGAATTGACAGGATTATTGGGAGTGAAGGTTGATTCACACTACTGTAGCATGGATTTCAGTGGGAGTGTCCCACTGAAATCCCACTGAAATCCATGCTACATTATTTTTTTTGCCGGTACGTGATGGCCCGTGCCGTATGGTGTGAATTAACCTTCACATCATGGATTTCAGTGGGATTGTCTCACTAAAATCCTACTGGAATCCCACTGAAATCCATGCTACTGCACTTGTTTTGCCAGTACGTGAGAGCGCGTGCCATATAGTGTTTAGCACCCTTAACTCAACAAGACATTTCAAAACGCCTCAAACTCATGGGAATGATTTAGAAATAAGGAAATTGGCTGTCGTACGAGTTGAAGCCGAGAGATGTCGAACAGCGTTTGTTTACTTGTTTTCCCAGTACGTGACGGTTCGTGCCATATAGTATTTAGCACCCTTAACTCAACAAGACATTTCAAAACGCCTCAAACTCATGGGAATGATTTAGAAATAAGGAAATTGGCTGTCGTACGAGTTGAAGCCGAGAGAGGTCGAGCAGCGTTTGTTTACTTGTAAACAGCTACTTGCAAGGGAAAGACGGAGGGGATGTGTACATTGTATTGTGACTGGGGATGAATAATGGGTTCATTACGATATTCCCAAGCGGAGAAAATCGACAACCAAACCAAATATTCATGGTTGCAAGGTCATGCATTGTATTTGGTGGGACCATCTGGGCGTAGTAGTATTTTGAGCTAATAGAACCAACTGAAACAATCACAGACGATTCGTATCGAAAGCAATTGATGCGTTTGAGCCGAGCATTGAAAGACGAACGGCCACAATACAAGGATAGACACGATAAAGTGATTTTGCAGCACGACAACGTTCGGCCACATGTTGCAAAACAGGTCAAAACATATTTAGAAACGGTCAAATGGACAGTCCTATTCCACCCGCTGTATTCTCCCGACGTGTTGCTCACTCTGACTATCATTTGTTTCGATCAATGACCCACGAATTTCCTGCCCAACACTTCCATTCTTGTGAAGAAGTCAAAAATTAGATCGATTCGTAAATCGCCTCGAAAGATGAACAGTTTTTCGACGCGCGATTCGTATGCTGCCAGAAAGCTGGGAGAAAGTAGTGGCCAGCGATGGACGATAATTTGAATCGTAAATAACCATTTTTTAAAAGAAAGCCCTCGAATTACGAAAAAAGAACGGCGGAAGCAAAATTGTACATCTAATAATAAAGCGTCTGCGTGCCGAAACAATCTTTTTCACGCGTACTTCGCTTGTCACTAGTTTTTTGGTAACTAATGTCCCTAATTTGCGATCTTCAAACGAAACGATTCATTTAAAGTGTTTTATGTTTCTTAATAATGGAAACTGAAAATAAAAAGTAACGAAAATGAGACACGTAATCGATGATACAACAATTCGGTTGTTCTTTCCACTGAACACTTTCAGTTTTCCATCCTCGTCTAGTCCATACACTTTTGCATCCCAATATTCCATTAATAGATCGCAATTCTTCTTTCACTTATGAAACAATATTTGATATTCTACTGTTCGGCGCTATAAAATCTCGAATAAAGTTCATTATTTATTTCTCCGAACAACCTTTGCTTTTTACAGCTGTACCGAGAAATGTCGACTTGAAAAAAAATTCTGTATTTTGGAAATGATTAGATTGAAAGTAAAAAAATAAATTACGAAAAGTTGCAAATTAAAAAAAATGGAATTAAGAAAAAATTAATTACGTAGAAAATTGTTGGTCGATAGACGTTAATTTGCAAATGTTTTAGTTGATTGTACACTTTCTCGAAAAATTAAATTATACACAAAATTGTTCAAAATCAGTCACGATCGCTCCTAACTCACTGACGACGCTCACTGCTAAATATCATTACCCCTTAATCTATTTTGGAGATATTTTGGAATTTATAAGTGCTAGACCGATGAGATATTTTACGACAAACTTACTGTTCTGTAGAATTTGAAATCTTCGAGCGATTTGGTTGCTCGTACTGCTCACTTGTTCTTGAATCATTCGCGTTTAAATATAAAAAATATTTGCGAATATACACATGTACACTCACGCTCGGGCACCCAGTCATTTTTTTAAAGATGATGATTCGATTATTGTTTCCAAATAAAAAATTCTTTGGTATGAAAACGAAAGGATAAAATTGAAACGCAATACAAATAATATATTAAGCAGCCAGTGATCCTGAGAGAAAGGATATATGCAGGAACAGTAGAAACAACAAACAAAAATATAATTTAATATAAAAATAATATTTTTAAAAAATGTTACCTGTCCAGCGTGAGTTCCTCGAGATGATTGAGATCACAAGCGATATATTCGAGCGCCGCATCGGTTATCCTTGGGCACCAGCTAAGATCGAGAGAACGAAGCCTTGGCAAATTTTCGGCTATAAGCTCGACACCGTCGTCCGTCACTTTGCTGCATCCTGACAGCGATAGAACTGTCAAATTCGGCAAAGAGTGAACTGCGAGAAACGAGAAAAGAAAATGAGTTTCCTTTAGCGGCTATAACTGAAAGGGAACAACTAAAACTACCCGAGACAAGATCGAACGAATTAAACAAATCCTCGAGTTTGAATTGAAAATCGTAAATTTGATAAAAATTCTTTCCGCAAAGACAGGAAAATCATTGTATACATTTAAGTTACAATTTAACAGATAAAAGATATTGGAGGACAAATGATCGATTGTAAAATCGTGTTTTATAAATAAAGTGGTCGAAATTCTAGAAGGTACGTGCGGCACAAAAACGAGAGCTATAGAGTGACAAGAGAACACGATACGTCGAAGAGAGAAATCCGTGGTGACAGCTCATCCCGGTCTAAATAAAGCGATTCCTTCTACGATTACTATCTATATTTAATTCAAGGTGTGTTTAACTCCATCTCATTCCTCTGCGATACAAAAACATTCGTCTTTTCTTCATCTTCGAGACATTTGAATTTTTTTGCGTAAAAATAACAAAAAAACACATCCATCTTCTTGCAATCAGGTATCTCGCGATGAAAAAGCTCATATAAAACAAAAAACTTACCTATGTTAACAACACCATGATTCGTGAGTTCCCAGCAAGACTGAAGCCTCAGTATGCTGAGGGAACTGCTCTGTTTGGCGCTAAAGTAACCGAGTGCCGCGTCAGTAACGTGATAAGCCTGCAGTGAAAATTCGTACAGGCTTGGTAACAATTGTGCCACGGCACCGACCGCCTCGTCCGCGACGTTTATACAGTCCGAGAGCGAGAGTGACACTATCCTCGGTGTTAGACATGCCCACAGACCGGCTTCCGTTATTTCATTACAACTTGCCAATTGGAGCTCGAAAAGTGCCTGGAAACGAACATGTAATCGGATTTTTAAGATTTTTCGTAGTAGTAAATTGGTTGGTTACACTGGTTGTTCCTTTGTCTCAAAGTGGCGAGCATCTTGGTGATACCATAGATTCCCAAAGTAGCGGGAAGCCCCGGAATGACTACAGATTCTCGGCGAAGTGCCTAGATTCCCGGAGTTGCTATATTCACGACAATGACAGACTTTTGGAATATCTACGGTCCAAGAATGGCAGTACAGTATTACAGTTCCGGAATGTATACATTTTCGGTGCGTTTAGAATGCACTAGTTGTGGCTGTAGGTAAATTGCCTTGAGGCCAAGGTACTGGAGAATGAACGAATATCATCTTCATGGTTTGAAGGGGCATAGAATTCTCTACGATTAGGCTTTCGCTGGAGGACACTGTTAGGATGACACACGGGAGGACACATCATGTTATTATCACCGCATTGATGCGACATATGACTACATTGCTTGATTTCAATGGATCTGAACGATATCAGTGGCGACATTGACATCCTTGAATGTTCGAGGACACTTCTTTTGCCCTTTTCACTAGAGAAACAATATTTCTCTACTTTAGTCTCCATAGTCGCATGGTAGTGAAGTGGCTACAGTCCCGGAGGGGCTACACTGTCGGAATAACTTAAGTAGCGTCAAGGTAGTAAAAGTACCAGAGCTTCTAGATTCCCGAGTAGCTACAATTCCGGTTTGTCTTATTGCGAACCATCGGTCGTACTTAATAATTAGCCACGACTAGATTCCCGAAGAGGTTACAAGACCGGAGGGGCTATGCCGCGGAGGCAACGAAAGTGGCACCAAAGTAGCAAAAGTACCGAAACGTCTAGATTCTCTGAGTAGCTACAATCCGGGTTCGTCTAATTGCAAAGTAGCATCGTACGGAATACACCGAGTGGTTAGAATACCAGAGTGATGAAGTTTTACCTGAAGATGATCCAGAAGTGCCTCGAGACCCCGATCGGTGACGACGCAGCCTCTTAACGAGAGAGAATGAACGTGCCTCTGTGCGAGTGGAAAACCGTGTGTGAGTTCCGGTATATCCTCGTCGGCAGCACCCTCGAGAACGAGAGAGTGAAAGCCTCGTCGAACGAGGGAAGCGTAGAGTCTGGTTCTCGAGCCTGCGGCCATAGCACGAGCCTCGCGACACTTGACGACGGGTACGAGGCCTGCCCAAAGTCTTGGACGCGCATACAAGACATCCCTCCATCGAGCGCATACCTGAGAATTTTTGTTGTTTAAACATTTTTTTCATAAATGACAAATTTGTACGAAGCACAGTTTTTAATCCTCCCTACTAGTCGTTTAAATCAATTGAAAAAATATTGATAAAGAATGTATTATTGTTTACATGGAATTTTAAATGTTTAATAGGTTCAACCTGTGCGAGAATTCTTCGTTCGTTGGCGTTGAAGTACAGAAAGAAGCGGCTGAGAAAATGATCATCCTGCATTAGCTGTTCCCACGACAAGGGTGGTAAATAACCTCCGGTACCTCCGCTCGCCAGTGGTATATTCTTCGCCCGATTTCTGGTTATTCTGCCGGCACGCTGGGCCCCAACGACGGCACTGTTGTTCATGCTTTTGTTGTTACCAACGTTCGCTGTATTATTAACGCCGGGCATTTGTACGCTTCTACTCGGCTTCTCGGGTGTTGGATTTGCATGATTCGCGCTTTGCAAATTTGTATAAGCGACACCACCGCCGCCACAAAAAACATTTGTGACGCGTTCCATGACGCTAGCTTTTCCACCTCCTGTAATTATACAAACAAACGAGTATGGAGAAAAATTCATCGAACGATATACGATTGATGACTTCTAAATTGAAAACATCTTATATCTTTTCAACAATAATTTTAGGTGGTTGTGGCGGGATTGATTCATTTTCCTTACAGTCGAACTGGGATAACTCGAAGTTTTTCGTCGGTCCCTTGAATTTCATATCTTGGTAATTCAAAATTTTCGTGGATAACTCGAAGTTTTTCTGCAAATGTGCAGTATAATATTTTTATTGAAAGTACACAGAATACAAATTATACCATAAAAAATATGAAAAAACAAAACAAAGCATAGGTCGGACGTTAATAATCGCCGAAGCAGACGAAAATACGAATGACTCCATAATAAAGTCTTTAAATGTTCTAAAAAATTACACTCGGCTAAGAAGTATTAAATCAAAAAAACAATCTATAATTTCCAGCTTCTTTTATAAATAAGTTGACAAGGTCTGAGGCCTGATAATATTTTATTTATTCATTTTTTATTCATTCATACACACTCTTTATTCATTATATCCAAGTTCCACAGTGCAACTTGGATAACTCGAATTCGTGGATAATTCGAAGTTTTTCGTCGGTCCCTTGAGGTTCGAGTTATCCAAGTTCGACTGTACTGACATACCATTGGGGGTTCCCGGAGTTTGGGCTTTTGCTACCACTGTTTTCACGACACCTAGTAAATTTATTTTTTCCTATTCAAGCGATCAACTCGTACACTCAACGACTCCTTTATAAGGCCCAATCTACACGCGTTCAACAACTTTGTGTCAAGCGGTTTGTGCAGTCGTGTTTCCAGAAGTGAATCGTTGCGTTTAGATAAGATTTCTTTGCTTGCGCAAGGCAAAAAGGCTTACTGGAGTAAAATCCAACATGTCCGATTTCGCTCAATCTGTTTGTGCAAATTCATGCAGATATTAATCCACACCTGCGCAGTTTGAGTGATTCTAGCTTATGCGATAACAATGTTCGTTTATGTACTTCAATGGTAACACTAAAATATATCCGTTTGTTGTTTTATTTTATACCAAAGTTTGTAAAATGTTATTTATTTGTTTAGAAAAAAGAGAAGAGTGTTTGGTATAAAGTGTCTAAGCAAGATGAGAGTTTTTAAGTGAATTTGATGAAGACTATTAGGCTCTACCATATGGGCGGAGCCTAAAAACATGGCGGCGATAAGGGGATCATAAAATGTAAACAATAGAGGAGTTAAGTGTAATTATCTGTGATATCATAGGTTTGTTCTTTTTCGGCGAACTCCCCAGAAAACCCTACACTAGTTTAATAAGTATACACTGAACTATATACCTATATTTATTGAATTAGTGCAGGGATTTCTGGGGAGTTCGCCGAAAAAGAACAAACCTCATGTTAAGTATTAGTGCAATTTGTGATTGGGCCGGTACTAATCCCAAACAACGTAATTTAGTGGAGGGCGAAAGCATTTTTTAAAGGCAGGGTACCTTTTCTTCCAACTCTTTATTCGAACTGCTTTCAAAATCTTCAACAACGCATTTAACTTATTTTCGATAGTTTATCCGCGGAGAAACTTTGCACATTCCATTTCAACAGATTTTGTGTTTCTTATTGTAATTAAATGACATTATAGCAGGGCTATGTATAACTGCTAATGAACGTTTTCCCCTAAATGTACTTTGATTTTCCGCCATCAGATGTCGTAACGCCATTCGACAGATCCCATTAAATCATATACACATATATCTCGCTACACGGCCGCTCTTTATACGGCATTTCTCTATAATGGCCTTCTTCAATTGTGGCACTTTTTCGATTTGCGGCCTACAATATTTCATTATACTGCCAAAAAATGCTGTACTGATAGCGACCGTCTGTTCATTTTCAGTTTCTCCCTTTAGGCGGCACTGCTATATTTTGCCTCGCGAAAATATGAAGAACGTTTGGCCCGCAATAATGTTCATGAGATTAAAACAATTAAAAATTTTATTTTATGTTTTTTATTATGTATATGTACATATGTGTATATATGTACATGATTTCTTTTATTTTTGAATTTATATGTTTATTTTTTGAATTTCTGTTTATTACTACATTGTTTTGTACTTTTGCTTTTATGTAAGAATTCTTATAGCAAATAAACAGAATAAAATGCTTTATGAACTAAAAACTATATTATTTAATAAAAAATTGGAAGAGATTCAATTGAATTTCTGTGGGTTTGTATCAAAATAATTGATTCGTTATACGGCTTTTCGGTTTGCGGCCAACTTTTCCGGAACGTATCTAGGCCGTAAAGCGAGGTAGGTATAAGTGTACTTTTTTGTGCAAAGTTGAAAGATCATTTGAAAAATGAACCAACGACTGGAAAAAGTAAAAAAATCTTCACGATTTGAGCAATTAATTTGAACGTGTGCAGGCGACGTTCGTAGACAATTTTTGTGTGCAAGTAAATGTCTCGGTCCATACCAGTTTGTACAAATTACTCGAACGTGTAAACGGACTGTTACAGCAGTAAAGTATTTTTCTTCTATATACATGTACACAATGTCGACAGCCAGTATAATTGAAACAATGAACTCGTGACACAAAGCATCAATTCAAGTCCCGCAGAAGCGTATCAGCGCTGGAATTTCATTCCTTTTATTACTGTCTTATTGATGTCGTCTATGCAGAATGAGAATAAAGTATATAATACAATTTATATAGCACCAATAGCAACACAAGGCCTCGAATATTTCTCACTAGGGTCGGTTCAATTGCGTCATCGGCGTCACGATTTTATCTTCATTTTCATCATTTGAATATCTCGATAGTACTTAAAAAAAAACACATCTTATCGAAACGATTCTTTACCATCATTTGAAAATCCCAAAAAATTATTCCAAAGAACATTTCCCCTCGTTTGTTCTCGATCCTTTCGGCTAAGTTCTTTTATTATTATTGTATGATATTTTATAATTCGACCGAAATTAATCAAAATGAATATTTATTTTTGAAAAAAAACGGTTTATTTATAAAACGAGAATTAATGCAAGATGGGCATCTATGAATTGAGAGATTGCACCATTAGGTGTAATACAAAAGAGACGATTAAATCGTAGATGAAGACCTTGAAAGATAATAATAATAATAAGAATAATAAGAATAATAAGAATATAAAAAACCAAGATCGCACGGTGGATAAAATGTTATCATTGTACGCCAAGTTTCGAATGTGTGTATGCCAAGTTGGTGTTCGAAGGTCGTAAAAAGTAGTTTATCTAAACGCGTTCCGAATACTCTATTCGTCTGTCGACGATACTCAAATATTTTCGGCAAGAGTTCGTTTAATTGTCTGTATTTAAAAATAAAATGTAATTTAGTGTTTGAATAGTTTGGAACAGTGGACGATAACGTCAATTGTTTTCTAACAATAATAGATCATTCATTTTCCATAGATTATTAACTTTCGTTTAATTATTTGTTTTCTTTAAGCTTTACAGGTAACTCTGTAAATAAACGTTATTATTTTTTCAATGTTTATTTTTTTGATTGTGGGGAGGAAGGAGGAAATGGTACTCCAGTGGGACTCCAGTGGTGACTTCATATTTATTCAATTCTATTTATTAATGGTAATTAATATTAATTAGTAATTAATAAAATGTAATAAATAAACACACTGTCATTAATATCTAATATTACGAACAATATATTTCGTATTAATAGATATTAATGCTTATTCGTTGCATTTTATTTATAATTGGTAATTATTCATGTTTAAAGATTGAAAAAATGTTTTCCCAAAAATGAAACTTTGCTCGAGTTACTCCCAGCTTTTATGGCCGTGGACGAAGGAAAATTGCTAAGTCGTCAATACCGTGGTGATTAGGGTTTGAAGATTGAAAACATGTTTTCCCAAAAATGGAACTTTGCTCGAGTTACTCCCAGCTTTTATGGCCGTGGACGAAGGAAAATTGCTAAGTCGTCAAGATCGTGGTGATTAACGTCTTGCGCTAAGATTTGAGTCGTGCCTATGCGAGCAAAAGTTGATATTCGCGAGTCAAACTCATGTTTTCTATTTGTTTTGCTCAATGAACGTACCACGTGTTGGATTTCTGCTATTTATTTTGAACTCTTTTTTTACACTATAATGTAGGCGAAAGAATTAACAGCGTGTTTGGAAAGCGTCTAATAAGTCGTAGTCCGCACCCCAACACGATTTTGATCTTTTCTCCGGTTAATTTACAGAAAATTACTTTAAATAACAAATACATTTTTTGATCTATTTGTTCGTAATTAAAGCAACTCGTTAATTTATTATTCATTCAATAATTCGTATTAATTAATTTTAATCGACGTCCGATTATTTTTTACGGTGAATTTTCCTTGTTATAAAATCAGCCGTTTGATTTTTATTCCATTTCTTATGTGTACGTAACGTAAAGGAATAATCGGTTGAATGGACGGCAGGTGTTTTTGTTCTAATAATAGTCTTTCGATTACGTTGATAGAATTGGATGGCAGAAGACTGGTGATTAAAAAAAAATTAATACTAGTTAAATTGGCATGACAGACGTTTCTTCGGGTCATAGTGATATTTAATTACGGTAGTCCTATCGTGGGTGGGAGAATTAAAATTTTATTTCCGTTTTTTCTCAAATTTCAAGTGGACCGAGCGTTTAAATCCATTTAGAAAAGTTGTTGCAAATCGACTAAAGAACAACATACTCAAAATTCAAATTGATCCTACGTAAAGTTTACTTGTTATATAATAAACGAAATCATGAATTTTTTTCCATAAGATTCTTATAACAAACTACTTGAAACTTCTTTGATGTCATATAAAAATGTGTGTAAAATTTCAACAGGATTCATCGACCAAAAAATGGAGATACTCGTTGTATAATATTGCGATATTTAACCCGGGCTCTTATGGGAGGTTACGAAAAATGACGATTTTGATGAATAAATATCTTGATTTTTGAGTCGATAAAGGCCCCTGAAATTTTACACACATGTACATACGACATCAAAGAACGCTTCTGCAAATTTTCAGTGAAATCTAACGGAAAAGCTGTAACGATAGGACTACATTAAGACAGTGAATAACTGTCGTTTTAATTAAAAATCGAAGTTTTCTTACCACACCTCGCACAAAATTCTTGATCGTCTTGATAATTTTCAAAATAACGAAGCTCTTGGAATTCGATCGATTCTTTCGAATATTCGATGAAAAGAAGAGAAAAGAATTTATCGATGTCTTCTTTGTGACTTTGGTGCCACAAAAGAGTTTATTTCTTGGAGAAATTCCGAGAACACGATTATTTACTCCCTTTGAAACGGGGTTTACCAATTAATGGTACCCGTACCCCCAGGTGTACGTGAGGTAATTTGAAGGGGTGAGCGTAGCAATTCCTTGATTAAAATAATTCAATCGGTTAAAAACGCAAATATTAATATGGCCAAAATATATTTTTTGAATTAATCACAATTTGTGTATAAAAGCCAGAGAAATCACTGATTACTTTTTGGGCTGATCCAAAAGACATTTGCATCCTTAGGAAAGCAGCAATAAAAAATTTAGTAACATTTTGCTCGATGTACCGTTGCAAGAGTGGATCTTCAGCCATGGCCAACATAAAAAGTAAACATCGTGACTTCAACTCGAAGATGAATTAACTGTAAGATTCAAGCTCATTAAAAAGCAACTTGATTTTTCAGAGTTGGGTTAAGTAAAACGTGCACATTTTTGTCTGATTAAACTCAAATGACCATATGTGATTTTTGTTATTATTATAAAATTGTTATGGCATTGATAAATATTAAGATTTTACGTTAATCTATTTCGAAAAACTGATTTTCTTTTTTTATTTATCAGTTTGACTATATAGTATAGGGGGGAGGAGAGTTTGGGTTTTTTTTCGAAGTGGTACTCGGGGAAGATTAATTGGGAATCATTGCTTTAAGGGATTATTCTGTGAGAAATTCATTTAATAATATTAAACAATAACGAATAACATTTTTCAAAACTTTGACTGCAATTTTCTCGAAACGACATTTTTATAATCGATATCAATATATTTGTTTTTTCTAGAAAATAAAACAATATTGATATAAACGTTAGAATTGTCATTTTTTTCTCCAAATCACAATGATTTTTCCAGAAACGAATATTTGTAAAATCGACTGCAACACGTGCCAATTTTATTTATTTACTTAAACACGAGAATTTTTCTTTTCTTCGTGTAAAAAAATTCGAAGCTTTTGTTTGTATAACATATTGACTTTTAAAAATACATTTCAGGAAAAATTCTACTATGGAGCGACGTTTTTATTATTTTTTGACGAAATTTGTAGAAACTTTTATGATCGCGATACTTTAATTGTAAATTTTTTTCGAAAAGAACTTCATTTTACCTATTATAGAAAATGTTTAATATTTAAAAAAGTAACGAGGTTTTTCTCGTGTCCAAAGTTGTAAAAAGTTAGATTGCTGGTGCTCTTGTAAACAAATACACTTGTAAAACAAATGGAAATCGACGACAAGTAATCCAATGACCTTTAATTATATAATTCTTGAATAAAGTAGCACGTTGTGCAACTTTGAAAAAAAACACGAGACTTCGAGCTTCTTTAGGGGACCACTCTGGTGTAAAATATTTAAAAACACATTTTTTTCATAATCTAAACAAATATGGATTTTCATAAAGATACTGTTAAATTTTGGTCATGAAATTCAAATTATTACGTTCGCTACAGCTTTATTTAGAAAAAGGGATTTGGTCAACGTACTCGAAACTTTAAACGTGTTTTTCTCGAAACGTCGGATTTCAAAAACACTGGAACGTCTCAAATTTTACAACATTATTGTTCAAGCCATTCCTTAACGGGGTACGAAAGCGTTTTTATTTAATTTGAAATTTTCACATTTTTTTCGAACGAAAAATTGTCGAAAAAGGGCCCAATATGAAGCTTAATTTTGAACTGGCCACAATTTCGTTAATCTTCATCGAAAACAATTCTCAGTACGAGTCTACAGTTGTTATTGGTTAACAATCTTTTCTTTTTCTTTTAGACAATTTTTTGATGAGTAGGACTTTCTACCATTGAGCACTTTTTTTAAGCATCTTTTTACAGTGACCATAAACATCGTATAAAGAATATAAAAAACATATTCAAAAATATTTTTATGTACGTCATAAGTCATTGGAATAAACGAAAAAAATTTGAAGTGATTATCGAATTTTTTTAAAAACAAAATCATGAAAATCAGTCATTTTCGAGTCAATCACACTGGAATGGTATTTTAATGTTAAAAATAGCCGTACGCAATTTATCAATAATTTAAAAGGGAACGATACCGAAAAGTACAATTATTAAATCAATAATTAACTTTATTCGTTATTTAACTGAATATAATTTAGTTTTATCGAAAATATTTTGTTCATTACTACAACCTATATTTCAATTTTTTAATTATAAAAGCTTGAAAAATTGTTGAAAGATTGGAAAGATTGTGAAAACAATGACAACCCTAGAAACTACAGATATCACTCCCGACTACTTTTAATATCGTTCAGTTCTATCAAAAACGACGGAATCTTTATTTTACCCTGTAGTTCAACTTTTCGATTAAAAGAAATTCGAAAATTGTTGAAAAATTTCAAAAATTCTCAAAACAATTCCGTCTCTTAGAAGGATCGATGATTCTGGTCATTTTGGCTAATTCGGAATAACTCAGGAGGATCGAAACTCGTTTTTTGACACGAGTAACGTGACACAATTCAAATTTATCAAACTCGAAATATTTCCATCCAAAATTATTCGTCCTCTATGTTCTTCAAAACGACGCGAGTTCTATCAAAAACCACGAGATCTTTATTTCACTCTGTAATTCAACTTTTCGATTAAAAAAAATTCAAAAATTGTTGAAAAATTTCAAAAACTCTCAAAATAATTCCGTCTCTCAGAAGGATCGATGATTCTGGTCGTTTTGACTAATTAGAAATAACTCAGGAGGATCGAAACTCGTTTTTTGACACGACTACCCTGACAAAATTCAAATTTATCAAACTCGAAAAATTTCCATCCAAAATTATTCGTCCTCTAAGGAAAGAAACGCGTTTTAAAAATATTAAAAAATCTCGCGCCGGATGAAAAAGAAATTTGAAAAAGTCTTCCATGGAAATTTAATTTTTGATAATCTTGAAACATCAACTTGCCAGAACCGCGAAATCCTCTGGCGACGTTCCAGTTTCGTGGGCAATGTAAGAAAGAAAGAGGGCAGTCGGACGAACCGGCTGTAAAGCTATATCGTCGAGTTTTCAGCTGACCCGCGCGCAATATTTATCAAAATAAAACAGCGGGAGAACACCCTGGATTAATATTTATTCGAGAGAATTCAAAATTGGTTCAATTAATATTATGACAATTTTTTTTTCGATCGTTATTACTTTTTGAATTTTTCGAATAATTATTATCTTTAAAACCCTGCGAGTAAAAATTTATGGGTTTCTCTCCCCATGATCTTCTCTGGGGTAGAAATGTCCTCGAACGAACGGTTTTCCCAATGTTTGTCCAACCCCAAAAAATTCGACGTTCAAATAAGTTTTTTTATTCTCTGAAATTTGATTCGATTTCACGAAACGTGATCGATCGGTCGTTGTCCATTGACAAAAGCGAAATTGACGTTGCATTTTTTTCTTTTTGAAAATTGAAAAAATTAACGAATTAAAAATTTGATAAAATTCGAATTCGTTCATTTTTCGATTATGATGTAAAGAATAGTTGTAAGCTGATCTGTTATCATAAAAAAATTCCGCTCGACAGTTGCAAATTTGCAATTACTGGAGCGTTTGTCAATATTTAAAAAAAAAAAAAAAAAAGAAATGCAAACGCTCTTAAAATATGCAATTGGAAATTTCATTGCACGAAAGTCACGTCGAATAAAGAAGGCTGATCGCTTTATGTATGTACCGAGTTTCGAATCGATATCTCGAGTCGTACTCGAGTTATTTACACTTGAGTGCGGTCAAGGCGAAAAATCAACGAACCAATGGAAATTAATTCGAGGCGACGAAACATTATTTTTGTTTTGTTTACAAATTTAGTGTCGATCGAGAATTGAGAGAAAAAAAAGAAGAAGAATTAATATCTCGATTAAACAAATTAATTTTGTTCGTCATCTCGACGAGGAAACGTGAAAAATATTTTTTTTAAATATAAAAACTGGCTGTGGCTTGCGCGAAACGTGAAAGTTAAATGGCTTTGCGAGCATCGAAAGATTACGCTATTGGTGGCCAATGGGGCTGGTTAAGCGTTGACCTTTATCGATTTGATTGCAGTTACAATAGCAGCCGTCGATATCACACCGGTTAATCTCTCTGTCCTTTTCTTTCTACCTCTCTGTCTCGCTGTTAAAAAAAATCTTTTTTTTTGTAATATTTCATTATTTTCCACCGATTAATTAACGCGAAAGAAAAAATTCGAACGTAAGCGTAACGTACGCATTAAATAAGCTGCTTGTAAGAATGAGGTTATGTACACCACGAACTTCAAGAATTTCCTTAGACTTGATTTATTTATTTTTGTACTTATACGTTAACGGTTCAAGAGAGAAAATTGGATAAAACATTCTTGTACGGGATGTAAATGTGTTCGATGAACGAAAAACATATCGCGACGAACGACAGCCAAAGTAATATCGATGAAAGCTATTTCGACGTGAAACGCAATGCCAATGTACGTGCGCGGTTCGGTCGCGGCGTCGGTGCTGCCCTCTGTCCGAAGTTCGTCAAGTTTCCCACGAACCGACGATGAGGAAGAAAGCGAGCGTGTGACTTTTATTGCTCGAGTGAGGGAACATGGGTTGGAATTCGTAAATACGGAAATGCGGTTATGTAATGAAAAGAAAAAAATAAGAAAATTACTATAAAATGCGCAATGCTAAAATATAAATAATCGGACATTAAAATGTATGGGAATCGTCTCGAGATCGAGGGATTAACGAAAGCTTCGAGTAGATCGAATAAAATTACGAGAACGAAAAATACGTAAAAGTTTCCGTGATTATAATATTTTTAAGAACCTCGAGTTTGCAATTTTTTATTACAATTGCCAATATCGCGATTGTCGTTTGTATTCCGTTCGTTTTATTTTTGAAAAATCTATGGCTTGGGGACTTTGACAAAAAAAAATCAAATTTTCATGCTCCAATTTTTCAAAGCCACCATCTTGGCACGTGATCAACGCAGAATATCAAAATCCAAGTCTTCGCACAAATTCTCATCCCTCTCGTTTAAAAACACCCACACACACACACACGTACGCACTAACACACATTCTCCGCACTTTTTCAAAAACATATTTCAAAAATCGAGGTCCCAGGCAAATCTTCATTCCCCAATTTTCAAAATCGAACTCTCACCCCTTCCAATATATCATCCCTCTATTCCCCCCCCCCCCCCACCCCGAACTTATCCCACCCTCGTATTCGATCAGCTTTTAATCCCCCAATTCTTCCACTTGAATATTCATCCCCCAATTTTCCCACTCAAATTTTTCAAAAAATCACCAAAACAAAATCATCAAAGAACAATCTTACCATGATGCTTGGAAGCACGAAGTCCAAGTCCATTGATTCTTTTGGTCAATTCGGCGCTGGCCCTCTCGACGACGCCCTGGGCCGATATCGAAGACATAATAAACTCCGTGCTGCTGTACGTTGCTCGAGCCCTGAGCTGGGCCGTGCCAATCACGGCGAAGTTGTCAGGGGCGGGAGGGGTCGGGAGGAGGCTGAGGAAGGGGGGAGGGCGCGCTCTCACAAGTTTCGCTCTCTCTCTCTCGCGCGCTCTCGCTCTCTCGCTCTCTCTCTCTCTCTGCCTCGCGTGACCCGTTCAACCCTTTCGGCCGCGACCGTTGTGCTGCATCACCGCCACCGCTGCAGCCCTCTGAACGTTCGCTCTCATCAACGAAATCATCAATGACCGAACGACACGAACGTAAAAACGCGCACAGAAAAATCCAAAATTCAAATTTTTTAAAACAATTTTTTTTTGTTTTGTCGTTTTTTATCTATTTTTCTCCCTTTCTCCCACCACCACGGCACACTTTTGGCGTAAGACACGGGGGGTGAAAGGAATCCACCTGCCGGATATTCAACGGCAGGACGAGCTCAAATTTGTCCTCCGGTATTTCTTCATTTTTTTTTCGACGATGTCTAGCTTTTCTTCTATTTTCGAGAAAATTATCCACCCTCGATTTTCTTTCTTTAACGGCGTCCCGACGAATTTTCGTTACGTACGTTATTTCCTTGGAAATTTATGTGGGGGTGTTTTTTGTTTGTTTTATATTATGATTAAACAGTTTTCGTTATTATTGTTGTTATTTAACAGTGGAGTGTAAAATTTAACGCGTCTCATTCATGCTCGACGTGCAAAACAAACAGTTTTTGTTTTTGTTTTTGTTTTTTTAGTTTTTCTTTTGTTTATGGCTGACTCTCACTTGTTCTACGGTACACAAAAATCGGCCATTTTAAAATCGATCGTCATTTTGTTTCATCGTAAAAAAAACAAAAAACGAGTTTATTGTTGTTGTTTTTTTATTGTTATTGATTATTATATAGTTTGCCTTTAATAACACTTTGTTTTCGTAATGAATTAAGGGATGAAACTGGTCGTTATACGTAGTGTGTACGCTTGGTCGAGAGAAGAGAAAGAAAAAAAGACGCGCGAAGCGTTGGAACGCGAGGGAGATGGAGGAGCATGGCTTCCACCAGGCTGAATCAATACTGAACTCGACGAGAGACTCGTTCCTCCGTTCAGTTGGCAGCCGACTGGGACGGGGAATCCCACTCGGTATGGACGACGCGGCCGATGAAATTTCTCGTTATTTTCTTTTTTTTACGTTCCGTCGTTTACAAAAATACAACAATTTTATTGAATTGCGATGTTGTAAAAAGGAAAAAAGAATCACTACCCTTAAAGATTATCGTTTCACCGAACTCTGAGGGTCGAGAGACACTGGCAATCTTGGAGGATGTTCGCGAGACGAAATCTCGATAGACCCGCTCGTGCTCGTCTAGATACAGGGGCGAGAGAGTGAGAGAGAGTGAGAGAGATAGAGAGAGAGAGAGAGAGAGAGAGAGAAAGAGAGATGACAGAGGGATAGTTTTGTGATGCGCGATCGGAGCAAAAAGAGAATGCCTCGAGACCCCCCTTTACGTTTGTCGTGTCGTAGATTTTTAATTTGAATATTTTTTATATGGTCCTAATGTTGTTTTTTTTCAATTTCATACGCGATAAAGTAATATACCCGGCTCGTTGGCCAATATTATTAATGTTATAATCATTGTTTTTAAGTGATAATTATTATGATAATAATGATAATAATAATAATAATAACAACGTTTAAAGCACTTCCACCCTCGTCATCTGTCCTCAGTCAGGAGGGGTTGAAAGCCACACGCGCACGGGGGTGGTTTCACCGCGACTGAATCGATATCGGATTCGGCTCTTACCGCTCGACGTCTTTATCCCCTCTCTTTTCCTCGCCCTCCTTCCTATCGAGCTCGCTATTCCGTCTCTGTTGCTCTTACTCACTGTCACGAGCGAACCACGACGGCGTGGGAAATTCTACCTTAGGCATATACATATATATATCTCATTCCACAGTAAAGCGAGATACTTTACGGTCTTACGTATTGAGATTAGACTATACACACACGCTTACGTTCTAGAGCGTGATATACGAGTCAACTGGAGTCATGTTGTCAGATGTTTTCCCAATCTATTGCAGTGTCGCATTACTATTTTGGCGATTTTTTAAAGCGTTGGTGACATCGATAAATATATGGGATTTTTAAGTAAATTGGAAAAAAGATCGAGTCTATGTTGTAGGTATTAATTAAAAGCGTTTTTTTATACGAGCAAATACATGATGGGATTTTTAGTAAAGTGTGAAAGTCTCTAATATACACAGTCCTGTGTCTGTAGTTTGAGCTGAATAATCCAACGATCGGAGAGTTTTCAATGGTAAATAATTTTATTTAATTGCGCAGGCTTTGACCTATTTTTTGAAGTCATATCTAGCAGCAAGCAATCTATAGCATTTATTTGGAAACACAGTGTAAAATTATGCCTCGAAATTTTTGATATTTCCCGCCAAGATTTTCCGTGACCCATTTCCGTCGGTAAAAAAGTCCAGTGCTCTGTATACCATACCATGGTAAAAAGAAAAATTGTCCAATGAAAATCTTACAATTATTTTTAACGAGGTTATGTTAGATCATCTTTTTGAGAAGGGAAGGGGAAATGTCAACTTTACCGACTGCAAATTAATCATCTAATGAATAATCAGTATTGCAAAATATTTTATTACTCTCGATTCTATGCAAACTAGCTCAGTTGAGTCGTTTTTCGACGACGCGTGCGCCCATCAACGTTGTTTATGGGCGTAATCGACATTATAACCATACGTATAACCTCTTCATGGCAAAATTTGTATACTTTTTTATAAATAAATGGACAGTAAAGCAATATTTTTATTTTATCTAATAGTCAACACGTTGCTCATCGTTAACTTTGTGTATATTCTGAATTCATGGGTCATTTCGAACCTACTTTATTTTACCTACAAAAGTACGCATCCATAAGAGGCTATGTTCATGTCGGAATTTTCTTCGATAAATTTCTCGGATAATACCCGGACGAAAATTCTGAAAAAATTCATGAAGGCTTATTTTAGTAAAAATAACGTTATCCATTAATTTCGCAGTTGTGTGTCATTTCCTATTTCGACTAACGAACCTCCGTAATACGCTCGTGCGTGAAAACAGAGCCGGTATTTCAGCGATAAATTACATGGAAATAACGACCGTTGGTAAAGTAGACTATGATATCCAACCTCACCAACAGCGCAACTCGGGATTCAAAATCATTTAAAAATGGCTGTCGTAATAAACAAATCACGAAATAGACATCAGTTACTTTAGCTGTGCGATTACGTTTTTTTTTTAATTTCCAAGGAGATATTTCTCCCACTTAAAATGTCTTTAGAAGAAAACAGCATTGATGAATTGGAGCAAATCAAGGCGACGCTCGTGGAGAAGGTCTACAAATTGCGGGACGAGGTCGAAAACCGTTCAAAAAGTGGTTCCAAAAATCACACAATTCGCGTGCCAGAGTGAGTTTTGCATAATTCTTTTCTTTGGTATTCCATAATTGACTAAATTAACGAAAAATCGTTGTTCGAAGTTTGTTTCCAACCTTTTTCGTCAATCCCAACGAAAAAGACGATAAATCCTCGAGAAACAAAAACGGCCCAAAACGCTGCTGTGAAATTTCCCAATCGATTCTTGGCATACGTTTCAAGGATGCAACCAAAAATTGGTGTCGTGATAATATTTATCGTTTCGACGCTCACGTAGTGACAAAAGCGTTTCAGTTCTCTCTCGAACTCACTGTCGAAATTACGGTATATTATCAAAATAATTTTTAAAAAATCGTAATAACGAGCTTTAATAATGATAAAACCAATGATAATATTTCGATTTTATCAGGACATCGACGATTACGAAGTGCGAGACATAAATTGTCACTTCGTCAATGTCCATAAGGCTTTTACTCTCGAGATCACACCCTGGGTTCATAGATTCACGCACGAGAAAAGTTTTTCGTCTCTAATGTCAGGTAAAATAAACATCACTCGCCTCTTCCGATTCCCGTTTCAATCTATTTCACCGTTTCCGAGTCTATTTCAATCAAATTTCCCCACTTTTCGTCACAATGTTTTTATGTTAATCGCGTATTACACAACGGTGGAAAACTACCGGTCAAATGGTCAAAATTTGAGTCGATTATAGAAATAATTTTTAGCTCGTATCTTAAATTCATCGATATGAAATATTTTTTCAGCCGTTTCCGATTATAGCGAACAGAGCGTGATACGCGCGAAAGTACTGGGCGCAAAGGATATTCAGAGTTATTTGACGGTTGAAAAATGTCACGACAAGGGAGGAGGACTTATAATTTATGTTCACAAACCCGAGACGGTCGAACGCGTATTTTTCAAATTTCACTGGTACTTGAAATTTGCAAATAGATCGTGGCGTATCGAGCATATCTTCGCGATCGATCCTGTGGAAGCTGGTAATATTCTTTTTTCTAATGAAAATTTCTCTTTGCTTCCTCGTGGAACAAGTTTTCTCTTAATATCTTTGAAATTATTCTAAATCACGAGGAAGCAACGTGCAAATTTGTAATTTTGTATTTTCTTTAATCATTTTATCGTTTAATCGATAGCCGAGGAACTCGTAAATGCCAACAAAGATTTGCTTCAAAGCTTCTGTCGCGTTGGACTCACAAAAGCCGATCTCGACAAACTTTGGGAGAAACTCTGTAAAGTTATCAATGATTATAACGAGTAGAGGAAGATCGTTGTTTTCACCATTCTAGCCATGTACAGCCTCTTATTTGGGTAACGTTATATTTTTCTACCGCTTTTCGCAGTTTAATAAAAACTTGTATATTTTTTATAAAAAAGGAAACAACTGTTGGGCTTTCCATTGTACTTTACATACGTTCTTATTAAGTTTGCGTTGAATAAATATTTGATTTTTTCAAAACTAACGTTACCCTGTAGCGCGGATTAATATTAAAGAATAATTAATCGTCCCTTGCATTTATTTCTTAATTAACGGCTGAGAATGAAAATAATGTACGAAGGAACATGAAATTTACAGTATTTTCGTCCTTTGACCGATAAACTGTAATATATTCGCGAGCCAAGTACAATTTTCCCGTGCAAAATGAATCGTACAAGATAATTTTGAACGAAAGAAAAATTAAGCCCGACTAAACAAATTTTCGTGTTTGTATTTTTTTCATTAAAATTAACTACATCGGGTAGTAAAAAATAATGAATCTTCCTGCAAGATACGAATGAAATTTGGATTACAGATCTCTTGAAAAATCGTCCACAAAAAAAAACTCAATATTCATTTGTTTTCATCTTTCGAAAGATCGTGAAAATTTGAAAATTATGTTTTAAACTCAAAGGGCAAAATTCAATTCGAATTTTATTTAAATTTATATTATTATAAATGAGAAAATTAGGTTAAACAGTGTTTCAAACTTCTACTACATGGAGTTATGATTTTTTAAATCGTGATTTGGATGTTTTCTAGAATTGTCGAATTGCAAATAATTGTTTCGCGTAATTGTATCGATCCCTCGCCCTCGTGGGAATGAGCTTCTTCAGTTACGAACACAAGTCGAGTGCGGAGACTTTGCAGGATGAGGAGTTAACAGAAATATGAAAAACGTCGAAGGAAAGGTTCTCAAAAACCGAAACTGCGTACGAAAAAATAACACAAACATTTTTTTTTTAATTAAGCGTTCAATCTCTCCTGACGATCGCGAGATTTTTCAGTGCAGTTATTCGCGTCCTTACTAGCAACCACAAGTATTCGTTTTTATTGTCCTTTTGCTGTCGATACGGTGAGAATCGTTGATTCGTCCCATCGAATCGAATTATTCAAAATTGGGAAAAAACATTTTTCCAATATTCGATGGATTAAAAATTCTTCAAGTGTTTTCCCACCAAGTGAGTAAACCGAGACCGGGTTCATCGATGGCAGCCTACGAAATGATACGATCCATCGATTAAAAGTTGGATAAAAATTTCGGAGCAAAAATCAGTATTAACCCTTAGCGCTCCGTACGTTTTTGTACCACTACCTACCAGTAACACCGGCACATTTTCGCAGCGTCAAAAAATGGTTTAATCGTAACGGTAGAGAGACTGAGAACGTTTTAAGGTAGTCCTATCGTGGGTGAGGGAATAAAAATTGTATTCCCTTTTTTTTCTCAAATTCCAAGTGGACCGAGCGTTTAAATCCATTTAGAAAAGTTGTTGCAAATCGACTAAAGAACAACATACTCAAAATTCAAATTGATCCTACGTAAAGTTTACTTGTTATATAATAAACGAAATCATGAATTTTTTTTCCATAAGATTGTTATAAAAAAACTACTCGAAGCTTCTTTGATGTCGTATAAAAATCTGTGTAAAATTTCAACAGGCTTGATCGACCAAAAAATGGAGATACTCGTTGTATAATATTGCGATATTTAACACGGGCTCTTATGGGAGGTTACGAAAAATGACGATTTTCAAGAATAAATATCTTGATTTTTGAGTCGATGAAGACCCCTGAAATTTTACACACATGTACATACGACATCAAAGAACGCTTCTGCAAATTTTCAGTGAAATCTAACGGAAACGCTGTAACGATAGGACTACCTTAACTACAGATAACAATTGCCAACGCCGACGATTCCGTAACATCTTAAGCGTAATCATGCTAAAATCATTGTGCTCTGCAGCGGAGCCTACGAAGTTACGAAATAAATGACGGATGTCTCCGTAGCGGAGGCAACGTAGAGCGCCAAGAGTTAATCCTAAATTACATAAAATTTATGAAATTTGAAAATTGTCATTTTTTTATTAATAATTTACCCCCAATGTGTAAGGCGAGATACTCTTGGCCTCTGGCTTTTCCACGCTTTCACCAGCTACCGCCGGGCCTGTCGGTAGAGTTTCCACAAACGATTCGCTGACTACACGAAAACGAATACTTTCACCTTTTACAAAATAAAAACTTAATTAATCATACGATTTACGATTTTTTGAATTTTAATCTCGAGAGTTAAATCCTTTTGTTAAATACCCGCATCTATGAAAAGGTCATGCTTTTCACCATCGCCGGTGTCGTATTCCCACACCCAGGCTTGTTGCGTTTGATCGAATCTCGACGGATGTTGAAGCTTGTGAGGCGGAATAATTATGTCCTCGAAAAATCCTAGCGTCACTGGAAGGAAAATTTTCCTATGAATAAATTTGTATAAATCTGGGAATGGATAATTCCGCATTCGTCGATATTTTTTTAAGTCGAGACTTTCATTTTTCGTGTCGGACGATCGATATTTTCTCGACGTCGTTGTAAATTTCAAAGTCTTGGAAATATGTTATTTAAATAATTCGGTTTTTCTGAAAATTGTTGCATTCGTCGGGGTCGAATTATTGTCCGTTACCGTGTATTCCATTCGCGCTACAGCTGCGTATCTTGCCGATTAATATTGGAAGGAAAATTTTTCTATGAATAAATTTGTATAAATCTGGGAATGGATAATTCCGCGTTCGTCGATATTTTTTTTAATCGAGAGTTTCATTTTTCGTGTCGGACGATCGATATTTTCTCGACCTTGTTGTAAAGTTCAAAGTCTTGGAAATATCTTACAGTAGAACCTCGATTATCCGAACCAATTGGGACCGAGGCTAGTTCGGATAATCAAAAGTTCGGATAATCGAAACGTGGACTTTTTGGGACGAGATCATAACGATGCTGCTTACGAACAGTAGCACGATTCAAATTTCTTACAAAAACTAACACGTTTCTAATTCCACCGCGAAAACCAACACGTTTCGATATTCGACGCGAAAACTAGCATGTTTCAGCTCTCACCGCGAAAGCTAGCATGATTCGGCTTCTGCCGCGATAACTGGCATGCCCGAAACATGCTAGTTTTCGTGGCAAAAGCCGAAACATGCTAGTTTTCGCGGCAAATATCGAAACGTGCTAGTTTTCGTGTCAAAAGTCGAAACATGCTAGTTTTCGCGCTGATATCAAACGTGCTTCCCTTCGTAAGAAATCTGAAACATGCTAGTTTTCGTAAGCAGCGTCGATAAACAACACCTCGTCACATAAAAAACAGTACATACATATTTATTAAAATTTCACATACTTATTAACGTTTTCGCGTTAATACGTATGTCGCGGCGATGTATCTCGCGATTCTCGCAAAGATACGTTGTTGCTCACGGCGGTGGCAGCGAGCAACGATGTATCTTTCGGGCCAAAGTTCGGATAATCGAGCGTTCGGATAAACTAAGTCATCGTTCGGATAATTGACGATTCAGATAATCGAGGGTCGGATAATCGAGGTTCTACTGTATTTAAATAATTAGGATTTTCTGATAATTGTTGGGTTCGTCGGAGTCGAATTGTAGTCCGTTACCGTGTACGCCATCCGCGCTACAGCTGCGTATCTTGCCGATTAATATTTCTTCCATGAACGGACGGAATACGATGAAACGGAATACGACTTTTGTGTGAGACGATCCATCGCCTGGAAATATGTAAGATTCTTCGATCTTCGTGATGTCGTGAAGTGCTATACAAAGTCCTACGTTTAAATAAACCTGATAGGAAAAATGAGGTATAAATATTGTGTACATTACGATAAATGTTTAATTTCAATAAAAATAATGTTTTTCTTCGTTTAGTCCGAATTATTGGCAAATAAATCAAGATTTTGATGAATTTGTGTGAGAATTTACAATACTTGTATGGATAATTCAGACAACGACGTTAACGATGAATAATTGCGATTTCAAATATTTTGAATTTAAGATCGAAAAGTTGGCGGGAAAAGAAAAGCATACATTATCGATTTTTTCGGTTAACCTCTAAAAACGAATTAGTCTATTATTAAAATTTGTGTACTATCAATTATCGATAATCAAAATATTAGGAAAAGGTGTTAATTAAAGATTTCAAGTAAATACTAGAGACTTGGAAATTTGAGGTTAACAACGGGTTGAGAAAAGGTTCGAGACATATGTTTTATACGAGACCTTGTTCGCCAATTTTCTGTTCAACTCGTCGGTTATTGCGTCATTCAATTTTCTTTTGAATTTCCACGGTGGTATCCTGACGACGTCTTTTAATTCCGATAAAACAAACATTTCCCAATGGGAGTTTACGAACTGTGACACATGGACGGTGGTTGCAGAAGACCGGGAAGCGGGAACTGTCGTGAACTATAGAGTGAGCACAAGAGGTCCGAAGTTTTCTATGGAATGATGCAAGTTGACGTGGGATTCTGCGAGGGCAAGAGGAAGGTCACATTTTCCTATTCTATTTCACTCTCAGAGATTTACTTTTCGAGCTAAAAATGGGTTAATATCGTTAGACTCAATGCGTCATTCTCGATATTTGTTCGATAAATCAACAGTCTCGAAGAAAATAATCATAGTTTTGTTACCGACCGAGTCGGATACAGAATACTTTAAGGCGAAATGGAATAGCGACTAGACTACTGCATCTAGTGCATTTTGGCTAGTGTAGTCTCCCCACCGCAGACATCGCCCTGTGTCGCGTATTGTGCGTTCCGCATTAATTCAAGAGCCAATTGCGTAACCTCAATTCCCTCAATTCTATTCTATTATCTATGACAAAGCTATTGTCAATGCAGGATTGGCTGGTGTAATTAAGCGCTACCCACACTACGGTATATGATTGGTCGAACGATCGCGCGACGAGCTCTCGACTCGAGACGCGATTGGTTCCAGCAAACTTGGGCTTCCTATTGGACCAAATTTTACACTTAAAATCGGTGCGTGTCCTGCCCCGGTATATCTAGGGGTCTTTGATTTTTCTGGTACGGAAAATCATACAGTCACGCTCGCATGTGTGTGTGTGACGGGAGTGTGAACGCTTCTTTTTAATCCTCCCTTCTTTCTCAACCGGTGAATTCGACATAGCGTTCGCACGGTCGAAAATAATCTTTTTTTTTTTAATTCAGATTGTCGCGACAATCTTTTGGGCAAAACGTAACGGGACTGTACGACACCGGTAAAAAAGATTGTCGATTGATCATAGGTATATATAGTATCACACGCGCGCGCACATACACACACACACATACACACATAGATATATATGAGTTTCCTGCGTGTCCACGCGCAGAGTTCCTCGTCAGTACCTCGTAGCCTCGTAGTGCCAAACGTAGTTTTTCCCGTCTGCGGAAAACCAGCTTTGCGAACCCATCTGCTCTTCTCTAATCACACGTAAGTACAATTATTCGAATAAATATTGAAATACCCAGAATAATCGTTCGCAATCGCGAGATGAATTATCGAATGCTAGGCGTCCTATTAGCAAACACGCAACCGCGAATTCTGTTCTATGGGCGATTCGCGACCATGAGACGCGTTGAGGGAACGACACCGGCCATATTACCGTTCTCGGGCGGGCGGCGAGGGGGGAGGGGGGAGAACCGCACGAGACGTACCGGTTTTCGTCGAAATTTCGTGTTATCTCGTCGTTCAGAACGCATTTTACGTCCAAAACGAATACGTCCGCAATTAATTTAAAAAACGCTTTTAATTTCCGAATCCGACATTTCTCGTTTTTCATTTTCGTCATTTTCGTCATTTCAACGGCACGGACGCGAGCGCGTCGCCATATTTTTTTTCCTACCTACGATCGAAACGTTTATAGCCAGCGCCGGTTTTCGCGTGATAAACTCTCGTTCGAGTTCCGCATTACGTCCTCAAATTCCGAAATTCAACGTTTTTTCAAACGCTTCCGCTTCTACATTATTTTTCCGTCGGCTCGATATTCGACTTTTTTTTTTTTCCTTTTTTTTTTCTTTCTTTTTTCAAAATTTCGAAATATTTTTCCGCCATTTTGAATTATTATTTGCGTTTTTTTTCTTCATTCGCGGATTATTTTATCATTTCCGAAATTTCGAGACGGGTTTTCAAATTTTGTTTTTTCGAAGTCGTTATTTACGTTTATTCGGGTAATTTCTCGGATTGCAGGACGTAAAGCAAAAACAATGTCTGAATCGGATTTACTTGCTGCTGATCAGATAGACGGTCTAGACGGCTTGGAGAATGGTCAAGACGGCGATTCGATAATGCAGTCGGACGATGCCAAGAGGGAATTCAACGAGGCCAATATCGACGATCCGGTAAGTTTTTCAACATCTACCTTTAATTCCCAGTCAAATTTTTCGAACGCTTCCTTTTTCAATGATCCTTTTTCTTTTTTTTTTTTTTTGTCTTTTCTTGTGATTTCAGGAACTCGAGGCAATAAAAGCGCGAGTGCGTGAGATGGAAGAGGAGGCTGAGAAGCTAAAGCAATTACAGTCAGAAGTCGACAAACAGATGAATATGGGAAGTCCACCAGGAATCAGTGAGTTTGATAGAAAAAAGAAAAAAAAAAAAAAAAAAAAAAACAACGAAACTTGAGGAAAGCAATTTTTTAGCTCATCTTCGAAAAACGAACGTTGTCTATTTTATTAAAAAAAAAAAAAAGAAAAAATACGATTTTGCTCAATTTTTTGCAAAATTGAAAAAAAAAAATTCACTCGTTCGATTAAAGGGACTTTTTTCTTACTCTTATTTGATTCGTCGACCGAGAGAAATATTTTCCGTTTTCGCTCTCGTTTAATCACAAAAAAACGAAAAAAAAAAAAAAAAAAAAGTAAATTTTTTTACTCATCGCGAAAGAAAATCGAGTCACGATTAATTTAGGTGAAAAATATGAATTTTTCTCTCTCAGCAAGCCCCTTGAATATGTCCATGGAGGACAAAATGGAAGTTGACAACAGGTCGATCTACGTTGGGAATGTGAGTGATTCGATTTTATTCGCTCTTCCACGAGATTTCCAAAATCGCTTCGCGTTTTTCATTTCCCCAAGATGAATTTTTGTTTTTTCTCCTTTTCCGCGAACAGGTCGATTACGGTGCAACGGCCGAGGAACTCGAACAACATTTTCACGGTTGCGGTAGCGTAAACAGAGTAACGATACTCTGCAATAAATTCGACGGTCATCCGAAAGGTTTCGCCTATATCGAATTCGCCGAGCGCGAGTCCGTGCCAACGGCAATGGCAATGGACGAGTCGATGTTCCGTGGACGACAGATCAAAGTCATGCCCAAGAGAACCAACAGGCCTGGGATGTCGGTAACGAACAGGTGAGAAAAGCAAATACAATTTTTCTTCGTCTCCAAATTAGAGTAAAACTCGATAATTATTTGGCGGACAATAACGCGAGACGATACACGTGTTCCATGGTATTTTCTACGAGACGATTCACGTCTTGTCCCGTGGTTCGACCGTTTTTGCGAGAATCATCGTTTAATTAAAAAATATTTCGACACGAAATGAGAAAATATTCAATTTTCTTTGAATTCGTTTCTTGCCTGAGAAAAATTGTCAGGAACATTTCTGTAAAGAATGTCCTGTCGCCCTGGGAAGCTCTCGTCCACGCGTATCGTTGGGCGAGGACTCGAGGGCTTGTTAAAATCAAACGATGGACGAAAAGTATGTTTTTGCTAATTATTTCGTCGTTCGAAGTTTTAACTGGATTTCAGCGAGACGATCGTGTCTAACGCTAGTTCTAGATTCTCGTCGAGTTTAGGGCGAGGCAAGGTGACGAGAGGGTTCCATTTAAACCGTCCTGCTCGCGTTACCTCGCCCAACCTCGACGAGAACAAACAGCTATAATAAAATTAACGCGCAAAACTTTTCGTAAAATATCGAATTCGATGGGCGTTTATTTCGTTTATAACACTCAATACACAAATCCTTGGAAAATCAATAGGAAATCTCATTTCATCAGCGAAATATTATTGTAAAGGGAAAAAAAACATACGACATTTATTTATCGAGCGAATATTTGAAAGGTACGATAAAAAAATGAAAATGAAATTAAAGAGAATGTTTCTTATTTTTTGTATTGCAGATGTCCTAGAGGAACCCGCGGCTATCGTGGTGGAGTACGTGGAATTAGCCGTGGAAGCGCGTACTTTGGTTACAGGCCAATGAGGCGACCCAGGTAAAATTGTTTCCGATTAAACGAGGAAGACAAAGAACTATGAAAACAAAAAAAACGAACAAAAAAACTTAAAAAAAGAACAGTTTCTTTTTCTTCGTTCCTTCTTCCTTTTCTTTCGTTATATTCAACACGATTTTCCAAGAAAAAAAAAGTGATACAGGGTGACAAGGACATGGTTGGACATCCACTGATAATTTTTAAAAAACTGGACCTTCGTACGACACCATTTTTTTTTGTTTGTTTCGATTCCAATTTTGCCATTTCACGATTTTTTTCACGCAACTTTCATTTTTATAACTCCGTTACTTTTTAAACCCTTTACCGAGAACGTCCACGAGCGTTTTTGTCCCTGACGTTCGACACCATTTCTTAATTTATACTTTATTTTTTCTTTGTTCATTTTTGTCATCGACAAAGGGCGAAAAACAGTTTGTCTCGCGACGCAGAAAGATAAGAAAAACGAAAAATAACAAGAATTATGAAAAAGAAAAAAGAAAAAAAAAGGAAATACATCATAAATTGTAAACCAACACTACAAGCAGCTCTGTATCTCCTACATCGAACGAAAAACAGAAAAAACAAAAAAAAAACAAGAATTAAATCAACCGGTGGTCGTGGTGTGAGGATTGGGGAAAAAGACGAATTTTTCCCCCGACCATCCGTGTACCCCGAGTTTGCAAAAAAAAAATCAATGTTTTTGATTAACCAGTCGTGTATAAGAGAGGCTTTTTTGTTGTTGCTTGTGTCGATAGTAGCGCCGCCTTACAAAAGCGTGAGGTGCGAGGAAGGTAGAGAGAAAGGGGTGAGAGTTTTTCTTACGTAACTCTGCGACTCTGAGAGTATCGGATGTGGATAGTGTATGGCCCAAGAATAAAAGAAAAATAAAAGAAAGAAAAAAAGAAGAAGAAAAAAATCGGTTACAGGTATATTCATCGCACAATTCGTCCCGTTAACAAAACTTATCAGAGGGTGTCGGGTTCAGTCACCCTGTTTTTGTTTTTTGTTTTCTTTAACAATTATAAAAAACGGGGATGAGGAAATTACCAATCGGACATGGCTCAATTCTCCAATGTTTTGGGCAAATGCCGGGCTAGCCCCGAATCGTTAAAAACACAGACACAAAAATCAATTCTCCACTTTCAGAATCGTATCAAGCTTCGACTCTTCTACGCGTTCTCTGTGAACAAGTAATTGAACTCTGTATCTCATGGATCCTAGAAAGTTTGTGGTCCGGCGGTTAAAATCTCTATCGCACGCTTCAATTCTACATCCTTCCCATTGTATTCAATCCTACACGTCGTTTTCGCTCCTTGCCTACGATTCTACAATTTTTACGATCGTTTTCTATTCAACTCTACGCAAAGTGCCTGGTGTTTTACACTAATTTCCGAATGCTTCTCCCTCGACCGTTACGCGTTTCCTCTTTTCAACACTCGATCTTACCTCGTTTGCACACTTGCACGTCCTCGAGCATACAATATTCAACACTACTACATCGCTTTGCTATCGCGTTAAATTCGACTCTACAACTTGTAGAACGCAATACGGAATTTCTCCACCTCGTCGGCATAACACACCTCCAATCTTGTTCTCATTTCGTATCTTTGATTATAAAACTTTCATCTTCAAGCGTGCTCAAACTTTTCAATTCAACTTTGAGTTTACACGCTTTTCGTATCGCGTCGAGTACTTATCGAGATTTCCTTCTCGACCGTGCGAGTCAATTTGACTCGTTACCGGCCAGATAACATTCAATTTTACATCTTTGCGATTGTAACTTTTTCAATTCGACTATTTCTAAATAACTGTCGTATCGACGCTACCTCGAGCGCGTATTCAACTCTACAATCGAACGGGATCGTTCGAACGTGAATTAATTTTCGTATTTTCTAACGCGATCCTGCTTGTTTCCAAACTGGCCGTTTTTCAATCCTACAAAATCCTTCGCGATTTTCCTTTTAAACGCTATGATCGTAGGATTTTTCGTAGCATCCATTTTATTCCTACGTTTTCCGTTATAATGATAATAATGTGGGGAGTTTATTGTGCACACCCTTTCTTCTGGATTTTTACACGCCTATACTTTGCAATCTTATTCTACCATATTCCTCCGAGATCCTTATTAGCTGTCCCGGCTGTAGCCGGTTCGCTTATACCCCTAACTCCTGTATCGCATTTGCCGCGAACGGAGGGAAACTGCAGAAAACCTTCGCCGATTACATTTTGCGTTATTACCTCTGTAATTGGAAAATTTCATCGAACTCCGTCGGATCCTTTACAGTCGGAAAATATGCTCGACTCTACACGAGTTTTTGCCCAAACTCGTTGTATTTCTGTTTTAATCAATTGGCATATAACACACGGGTGTTTTGCATTAGAAAATTGAAACCCGTGGTATTGAACATATTTTCGTTGTACTCGTACGAGTCGACCACTGGCCAATTTCGTATTTACAAACTGTATTAAACGTTGCGTTTAAACTCTGTGTAGAGTTGAATACAACGATATCCCAGTAATAACGCAGAGTTCAAAAACTTGGACCGGGAATATTGTCGAGTTGAATATTAGAATGTCATACAGGCTCGTGGACTTTTGAAACTCCTTTGTGTAGTGTTGAAAATTCTGGTGTCAGTTATTAAGCGCTGAATCAAATATTTTCGTTGGAAATCGTCTAGGATTGAAACACTTGGGGTTGTGTATGTCTGTCTTTAGGATCCTTATAGAATCGACGCATGTACAAAGTTGGTTGGTCGTGTAGGATTGAAAAGAAACTGGAGTAGAATTGAAATCGTTAGAGAGACGGAGAGTGTTGAAAAGTCGCGTAGGGTTGATTCGAGTTGAGCATATTCTACAAAATCGCACGTCGCACGTCTTCGGTTTGTGTGTGAGTGTGTGTGTGTGTAGGGTTGAACGGTGTAGGGTTGAAAGTTTGCTTGGGTTGCACGATCGATTCTTTGCATCTATCGGTTGAAAATCCTCTCTATCTCGCGTACTTTTACTGCACGAACGACGAAAATTTGAGAATTGAGGCGACGCTTGAGAGACGAGCCGAGCCTTGGATATGTCCGATTGGAAATTGTTCCTCCTCGATTTCAATAACTGGTTTAAAAAAAAAACAAAAAAAAACAAAGAAAATGTTTTAAAGTCAAGAAAAGCGTGGGAGTCAAATTTGTCTCTTTCTTTCTTGCTGTTCGCGCAATGTTTCTCTCACACTTTATCGTTTCTCTCCGACTATTCGGGAGAGTAGCAGAAAAAGAAATTTTTACTTCTCAAAGAAGAGAAAAAAAAACAAAACGATGAAAAAAAAACGTTCGAAAAGGATTTGAGAACATTTTGGGATTTCGGGCCGAAAAAAAAGAAAATCTCGTTCTTAACGCTCAACTATTATTTATTTTCCTGCTTTCCCTTCCGACGCAGGAGCTACAGACGAGGCTACTATATGCCCTACTGACGACTCTAGTCCGGCTCGATGATAAACAACGAGAGACAAAAAGCCTCCCGCGCCGTTTTATAATTCAAGGTATGTTTCATTACGAAAATCGTAAACAAAATCCGTCATTATTGTCATTATCTTATATTATTTATTATTATTATTATTATTATTATTTCCTCATTTTTCTTCTCTCGTTATCCTTTTATTCGTTTCCATTTTTTCGTCTCCTCGACCAAACCCCCTCTCCGCCCTGGCCCACCCCATCGAGCCTCTCGTTTCAGGCGATCGATCGTCGTTCGAAGCATATTTCTTTCTTTTTCCACTTTTCTTTCGTTTCAATTTTCTCGCGAGACAAACAGCAAAAAATTCCAAAATCGAAATTCGAAAATTTTCTCAAACTTTTCTCGTCTCGAACGGACTCGAATTTTTGTTATTTTTCACGAAATTTACGACCGACTCTCAACAACACCGTCCCTACCTTCCAACGCGCTCGTTTTTGACCGAGAAGTCGAGAGAAAAAATAAAAGTTCTCACTTACGCTTCCTCGTAGAGGAGGCTTTGTTTTTCCTTTTTGTATTAAGATTTTTATTTTCTTTTTTTCTTTCTTTCTTACTCTCTCCCTCGAAATTTCATCACCACCTCCGCGCGCACCGTACACGCTCTTGTACGTCGTTCCGATCGATTCCGACGTTTCATTCTTTCGTCGTTCTCTTCTCTATCGTCCGATTTCCATCGAACGCGAACACGAGACGCGCATTGCAACTAAGAACAGAAAAAAAAGAAAAAGAAAAAAAAACAATATTATAAAAGGCACGAATTTCTTTTTCCATCTCGATCTATGAAAATAAACAACGTGTTGGCAATAATTTTTTATAAGATGCGCACGATGAAATGCAAAAAAAGAACAACGTGTCTCGTGTTCGTTACACGAATAACAAAAAGGCAAAAAACAAGTAAACCCGTGCAAAAAAATATCAGCGCAAAAATTGCCTATAGACTTAGAGAGCAAGCATTTTTTTTTCTCGATATATCTCTTCTTATAACCAAGTTATGTTTTTTTTGTTAATCAAGGCGTAATTACAAAAAAGATTTACGTCGATTCTTATGATATGTCCACAGAAAAAAAACACATACGATGGGGGAAAAAAGAGAGTGAACAAAAAAGAGAGAGAGAGAGAGAAAGAAAAAAAAAGAGAGAAAAAGAGAGAAAAAGAAAAACAGAGAAAAAGACCTCATATGTCAAAAGAAAGAAAAAAAAGATTGGACAAAGAGATGGGCACAATAATAATTATTCGTATTCCATGATTCTGACTAAAAAAAAAACTAACGATAACGAAAAAAATAAATAAATAAAAAACCACCGGAAAAAAAACAGGGCGAATGCAAAAAAAAAAGACAGAAAGCAAAAAGAAAACAGAAAAAAAAGAAAAGAGAAAAGAGGGTGTGAGACGAAGGGAAAGAGAAAAAAATCTACCGTTAGATAAAATCAGGACACTCGTTAATGCAGTTCAAGGGAATTTTCAACCTTAATATCTTTATGTACGTTATTTTATTATTTTTTTTTCTGTCAATTCGACACCGATAAATTGGAAAATTATATTATCGAACCAGAAGTTCACGACGAGATTAATTGTCGTCGATTTTTTTATTCGCGCGTTTGCACAAAAGTAAATTTTGTCTCGCGTCGTCGCAGTCGTTTATTATTTTTTTCTTCTTCTGGCTTTCAACGTTTTATCGGTTCTGCTCTTTCGTTGAACTGCAATAACGTGTGGAAAATAGTCTTATTTCATGTAATAATTAATCGTAACGATAATAATGATAATATATATATTTTAGTGAGTCTTGTTGCGCGCGCGCATGGTAAGTGAAAGAGTTTGCGGGAGTTCAATGTTTTCTCTCTCGTTCGCATCTCTAGCGCTTCTTTATTATTATTAGCTTTTTTTCTTGTTCTTTTTTTTTCTTTTTTTTGTTCTTTAATATTTAAAAAAAGAACGAAATTTTTTTTATATCTCATTTGCTCGCGATTAAAGCAAAGAAAACAAAAAAACAAATCTTAAAAAATTCCATTCTTTGTCGTAAGTATTCTCAAACTTGAAAGTTTTTTTTTCTCCTGTTCGTTTCCATCGGTGATTCGACGACGGTTATTATTTTCGTTTACTTTATTTTTTGTATTTTTAAATTTAACGCTCGACAGTGTTTTTCTCGTCTCAATTTTTTGTAACCATCGTAGAGGTTCTCTCGCGAGAGACGAGAATCGCATAATCAATTTTTTTTACCGATGGCGAGGAACAAAGAAAAAACAACAACAGCAACAACAACCGAACGAACGAAAAATAATCTCCCTCGGACTCGCCGAAACAAAAAAAAACAAAAAACAAAAAAAAACAGAAAACAATCCTCCGAAAGAACGGATAACCGATAACCCGAAGTTCCATTTTTCACGCCCTCTTCGTGTTTCCTTGTTCCATGAAAAAAAAACGCAAAAAAAATGAAAACAAAAATCAACGCAAAAAAATCGAAAAAAAATACAGAAAAAAAAGATCGTCCTAAAAATCACCAGACCTCCCCCACGTCGAATAAGTTTTTGCAGGTGCCGCCCCGAATCATCAGCATCCTAGCGTAACGGATAAAAAAAAAGAAACAAAAACAAAAACAAACAAACAGCCAGCGTCGATGTTTTTTTCGTGGTAGAGAACAAAAAAGAAACGAGAACGATTAAGACGGAACGAGCGGAAAAAAATGGATTTAAAAAAATGGACGGAGAGGAAAAAAGAGAAGGATCGAGAACAACCCCCTTTCGTTAGAGGGTGAAAATGAAAAAGAAAGCAACACGAGTAAACAGAAAAATTAAAGAGAAAAACAGAGAAGAAAAAGAATAACGAAATAATGCACGAAAACGAGGATGAATCATTTGTTCGTATTTTCGAGGTTGTGGAGAGAACGAGATTTTTTTTCGGCATAATTAAGGCGTATTAACACTGAAACCCACAGTTTTTAAGGCTGTTAAAAACGACGATGTAAAATGTAATATGAAAAAAACAAAAAAAAAGAAACAAAAAGAAACGAGAACAAAACAAAACAAAAAACGCATTAGGTCGTGAATAATATAAAATTTTTCTTTTTGTCGCACAATCGTAAAAAAGAAAAAAAGAAAACAAACAAAAAATCAACAAGCAAACAAACAAAATAATCACCAAATTGTTATTGTGTCGTAATGAAAATTTTCAAAATTCGCGACGATCTTCGTAGTTTCTCGGGCGATGTGTAAGAGCCCCAAGGGGTTCGAATTCTACCCGCGCGACGACGTTTTCTAAAACAGAGCCACGCTTATCTCTCGTCGTTCGTCGTAAGTTTTTTTTTTTGAAAAATAAGGAAAGAAGAAAATGACAAAAAAAATCGTTTTTTCTCCCTCATCCCTCCCCCCACCCTGCCTTCATCTCGTACTTTTCGCAATTTTTCGCTCGATCAAACATTTGGGACGTCGAAAAAAAAAATCGAAAAATTGATTTCTTACAAATCTCCTCCGATCGATGATATTACGTTTTTCGTGCCACGGAGTCATCTGCAAAAGACAATGCGAGGGTAAGTGTGATTTATTCGCAGAAGTAAGTAGAAACGAAAGAGAGAGAGAAAGAGAAAATCAAAAAAGAAAGGAAAAGAAAATTTGAATAGTAGCAGAATCGGTCAATAATTGCTCCGACGATTGTAGCAAATTTGCATTTCTTTATTAATCATGTGCCTCGCGGTCATTGTTTTTTTTTCATTACATTACGTAATAATAACAGTAATCATGCGCAATATATATATATATATACATAAATATATATTTAGTATGTGTGTATATATCTATATATATAGACACACATACACAACTCGCGCTCTAAACCGTAAAATTATTTTTTCGTAGTTTAGTTTTTCATTTTTTTGTTATTTTTTTGTTTTGTTTTCTTTTGTTTGTTTTTATATTTTTTCATTACGATCGACTACGGCCTCACGATTATTCGCACTGCAGCGGGATGATGACGCGTTGCGTAAAAATAAAAAATGAAAAAAAAAAAAAAAGAAAACGAAAGGCGTCATCGCCGGGAAAAAAAGTGCGAGCGACAAGAATAATTTGGGCCAATGATAAATTAATTACACGAGAAGAAAGAAAGAACGAAACAAAGACAAAAATGGACAATATTGGACGCGTTCTGTACAAAGTAAAAAATGGAAAAAAGATCATTTTCTCGTCGTATAATTGAAAATCGTGTTACGCGGGGCTTAAAAAGTATGTTCGCTGGAAAAAAAAATCCCCCCCCCAGAAACAAAAAACGACGACGACAACAACAAAGATTCGTAAAATTGTACGATTTTTTGAAACTCAAAGATCAATAAAAACGTAGGTTTCCGTATCGTAAAATCGGTTAGCTCTCGAATCTCGTGATTTGATTCAATTTTCAATGTAAATATCATATTTCTTCTCATCGTAATGATGATTAAGATTATTTTCTTCGTATTTTAATCATTTAAAGGTCTCTTCTCTCGGTTAACAAGCTCTCTGCATTAGTGATTCAAGGTGGGGACGGGGGGGTAGGGCTCGGGAGGAAAAGGGGGTTATACAATTGACTAGTTGTACCAAAAATCGAAATCTCATTTTTCGAGCCTTTCATCGTTCGGTACTTGGATTTTTTCTTGTTTGTTTTTTTTTTCTTTTTTTTTACTTGTCTCTTCGCCCTCGTTAGCGAGGCATCTAGCGTATGTATCTAGACACATATATATATATATATATATTTAAATATATATATATATATGTATATCTCACGATTCGACGCATCGAGAAGTCGTCGTTAGCACGGATGAAGCGCGAGAGTTTCAAGAATCGATCGACATAACGTTCGCACGTTCGGATGCGTGCCCTCCTCGCTGTCGTCGCTCTCCAACGTTTTCAGGATGTCAGCACCGCCTTCCTTCACCAGCATACCGCAGTAACGTTTCGCTTTTGTGACGGAGCCAAAAAACAAACGGAAGATAAGTCGTTTTATTGCGTGAAGATAATGTTTGTTTTTTTTTCTTTTTTTAATTTCTTAAATATTCGGCAAGGAAGAGGGGAGGGCTAAGTACGTTCATAGAGAGGGAGAGACACCGTTTGACTCATTATTGACGTCTTTTGCTCAGCGGAGAACCGAGAGTAAAATCGATTAATTAATAAAAAGTTAATTTCCGAGTGGACGAGGTCACTCGAAATCGATTTTCGAGTTTGATGATTTCCCGTTGGAAAACATCAGGGGTCGTACACTGGTATACCAATGATCTGTGTAGAAAAAAGTGTCGATTCCAAAAGTGACGAGGGGAAAAAGTCCTCTTTAAGGTAGGAGTCTCGCTTAATCGTTTTCTCAGGATTTCGTTGAAAAATTGCACAAGCCTTCTTCGATACGATATACATACGTGTGCCGAATTTGAAAAGGTTTCATCGTCTAGTTATCGAGATATTTATTGTTAAAAATCACAGTTTTTCGGCACTCTCCCATAAGAGTACGTGTTAAATATTGCAATTTTCAATTCTAAATATCTCAACTTCTAGATGGTGAAGCTTGTTGAAATTTTGCGTGTCGCTTTATAATACGTCATAGAAGCCTTCCGTAGTTTTTTGAAAAAATCCTAAGAATCTATTTTTCATGATTTGCAAACGTACGTAGCGAGTATGGGTCACCCTGGATGACCTTGAATTTATAGTATGTTGTTCTCGAATGAATTTTCAACAACTTTTCTTAATAAACTTAAGCTTAAAAATCATATGGTACGGAGATAAACTAAGAAAAAAACTTTTGATTTGTCTGTACCGATCCAACTACCTTAAGGTAGTCCTATCGTTACAGCGTTTCCGTTAGATTTCACTGAAAATTTGTAGAAGCGTTCTTTGATATCATATGTACATGTGTGTAAAATTTCAGGGGCCTTTATCGACTCAAAAATGAAGATATTTATTCTTGAAAATCGTCATTTTTCGTAACCTCCCATAAGAGCCCGTGTTAAATATCGCAATATTATACAACGAGTATCTCGATATTTTGGTCGGTGAAGCCTGTTGAAAATTTACTCACATTTTTATACGACATCAAAGAAGCTTCGAGTAGTTTTTTATAACAATCTTATGGAAAAAAATTTCATGATTTCGTTTATTATGTAACAAGTAAACTTTACGTAGGATCAATTTGAATTTTGAGTATGTTGTTCTTTAGTCGATTTGCAACAACTTTTCTAAATGGATTTAAACGCTCGGTCCACTTGGAATTTGAGAAAAAACGGGAATAAAATTTTTATTCCTCCACCCACGATAGGACTACCTTAACGTTATTTCAATCGGTCATGTAATTAATTGCAACAAGGTGTTACTTATAATTTCAATAGAGAGAGCGGTAAAAACTCACGATTCTTCGTGCAAACGTGGTGAATAGCCCAAACTGCCCACAACTGAACCGGATAAGCCTCGGTACATCTCAATAGGGGAAAGAACGGTTGAAAACTTCGATAAGCGACCATCTCGCCGTTCGGGGTTTGCCAATTGGTCGCTGCTTTGGCCAATTGTTTAAGAAGCTGAGATCTGGTCGGAATCGAAGGACCGACCGTCCAAACACAAGGACCGTCGCTCAGAAGATGAGCAGCGATTCCAGCTGCGAAGTAAGAGACGTCGATGTGTTCCGAATCCAGTAATAACGACAGCATCGTTATGAAACCCGGCTGCATTAGACGTTGCCGCAGTTGGCCAACCTACGACCACAGTCGACGACCTTTTAACCAACAATCGTATAGAAACGCTCGCGTAAGACGTCGCACGCGTTTTTATGAAATATCTCTTTTTTTTGCCTTCGCATTTATCTCAAAAATGAAGTAAAACGGGAATCGCGTTTGAACCTTTATTGGCTTTTGGTTGATTTAGGCTCGAGTTTAATATAAAAACGAATTTTGCATAAATCAGAGTTGAAAAAGTTTGTAAATCGTTTGAAAAAAAATCCAAGAGTTAAAATTTGGCGATTCAACGGCTATGAAGAAAATTTTAAGAACACGGGATTATAAATCAATCGTAAAGAAAGTTATTCGTGGCCAAGACAAGAGGAAATGATATTTTCGTTTTTACGTAAAAAATAAATTTTCTCTTTTCACGTAGAAAGTGGGATACGAACCTCGGCGATATTATTGAGCAAACCAAGTACTTTAGTCTCGACGCTCGATTCACCGCGAAAGTTTTCGAGTACCTCCAGAAAAAGTTCCATTCCACCTTCCTCGAGAAATACTTTGCACGTTGTTGCGCTCTCGTCGGTCAAATTCCACAGTGCGCTCAGAGTAAATTTCATGGTAACGTCGACGGATTTCGATTGTACCTTCGACCTTACCATCGACAATAGTTTCGACATGTATTGGGGCTTTGCACCGAGCATCGACGTCTCGACGGTCGATATTTTCGCCGCGAGAATCGAACATATCGCGACGGACATACGATTCATCGACGGATCGTCGAATGCCGAAAGGCAGTTCATCACTAATTTTGCACATCTGTCGAAATAAATGTATATTTAAAAAATAAATAATAAAAAATCTTCGACACTTCCTTTAAATTGAATAGAAAATTAAATTTACCTATATTTGTCGAAAGTCACTTCCTGCAATATTCTATCGCTGCAAAGTGTCAGAAGCGTATTTTTTTGTAGCTGATAATGATTCGGATAAGATTCCATAGCTATGAGTGTAAGATCGACGATTTGTTTGAGAATCGAGGGATGAATTTTGGATGCGAGTTCACCCTTGGTGAGATTGTATAGACAGGCGGTCGCGGCCATTTGAACGCGAAATTCTTGAGGATGAGCTCTCATGCCGGGTATAACGAGTTTTATAACGTCGACCCGTGCTTCGCTAAAATACTGCGTTAAACGAAACAAATTGTAGAGACACTTTTGCACGTAGACCGGACGACTCGAGTATCTTCTAAGAGCCTCGAGAATTTGTGTGTCCGACGCCATTCCGCTCACCTTTAAACCAACGAGACGAAATTAATCGTTAAAATAGCAACGGCGTTAAATTAATACACATCGACGCGATTTCATCGAACGAGAAATTCTTCCTTACCACGAGATCCGGCCTGTAATCCTCGTTCGAAGGATTTACAAAGCTGTCCTCGTAACACGCGTCGGAACGCACCAAACCGAGAAACTCGAGATGAGGATGAGCTTTAACGAATTTTTTTAAATCGACCGGATCGATCTCGTCTTTGCCTTGAAATGTGAATAATAAATAAATTACAGAAGCGCACGAAAGGCGTGGCGTTGAATTACCAAGTACAGTAAACTCCCGTTTATCCGAAATCCTCTTTAATCCGAACAAATTTCAACGATTTTTTTTTCATTGTTCAAATCTTTAAAAATATGTATGTATGTAAACGTTTTTTTTACTTTACTTTAAAGTTCCTCTCGAGAAACTTTTCGTTGCTCTGAGTAATTTCTAGTTTTGTCTCATAAATTTGTAGTTAATTTTTTCATTCAAAAGAGTAGTTAAGGAGGTTGAAGCGTTGTCCATGCGTTAGACGAATTCCAAGTTTAATTGTTTAAAATTCGTACGAACCTTCTTAACAATAATACTCAACCGTGGGTAAAATTTGAGAAAGTTTTACCGTCTAGAGATCGAGTTATTTATTGTGAAAAATCGTATTTTTTCGTAACTTCCCGTAAGACCTCGTGTTAAAGTTCCCATTTTAAACACCGAATATCTCGATTACTAGACGGTCAAACCTTCTCAAATTTGATACCCATTATAATACGATGCTCGAGAAGATTGACGCAAAATTTCAAAAAAATATCTTGGAAAAAATTGTATCCGATGATTTTGCCATTACTTTGTATATACTATTATGATTATGGCGCGTGAACCTCCTTAATAAAAATAAAAACTCCTGTTTTTTTCTCCCGCTGCCAAATAAATCGGATTTTTTTTCTGTAAGAACACAAAATAAACGAGCTTCGTTATTCAGCATTTAAAAACTTTGACTTTTCAATCGTACTTTAGCGTCTTTTTAACGCGTCAAGACAATTTTTTCAGTGAAAAAACACGCAGGCTTATTCACAACCATATCAATAGCATTCTACGAGCGTATTCGGAAATTGGCTGACGGTACTGTCAGTACCGACGTTAGCTTTACTTTAGAACAGAAATCTAATACCGACAGTATTGTCAGTGAATTTCCGAACACACCCTACGTACGCACGTTTTACGATAATATTTCGCGGTATTGACCGCAATTCGGGGTCGTTTCACGCGGGAAAACAGAGAACTTTGGGTTATTCGAAATTTTCGTTATCCGAAACGGCCGCCCGCTCGATAATTTCGTATAAACGGGAGTTTACTGTACTCGTTTAGCTGTAGAGTTTACCTGATAGATCGAGGCTCGTCAAGTGCGGCATGCATTCGGTCGCTTTCAAAAGATCCGTTATTTTCGATCTTACCGGTGCGAACATTTCGAAAACCCGTGAATCTCTCTCGTCAGATATGTCGAGGGTACGAAGTTCGTTGAGCTCGACGAGAACGGACTCCAAGTTACCATAGCCGCTTATCTTTAGATTGTACATCGCGAGCGTTTTCAAACGATCCTTGCACTTTTTCAATGGCGTTATGTCGTCGACCCGTGTACACGATATGTCGAGACTCTCGAGCTGTGGCAAATCCTCGACGACGATCTCGAGACCGTGTCTGTTGAATTCCGTTCCGGACACGTTCAGCGTGTGAAGATGTCGTAGTCGGCTCAGTGCGAGAAAAACGCACACTCTGCGAAAAATAATCGAGGACACGTATGTTTATTTATTTATTTTTCTTTTTTTTATTATTATTACGTGGGATTCTCGAATTTACGCCGAAAAGGACATTTTCGCATTTTTACTTTCGAAGGAACGAGAGGATAATTTCCGTATTTTTTCTATTTCCGTTGAGTATAAAAATTGCGACTGCGATAAGAAGATCCAAGCTGGATAATAATGCGAGAATAACCGGTTGTAGATCGATTATTTGTTGCGCTAATTCTTTCGTTTTTTTGTTTTTTTTCTTCTTTACGAAATATGGACGGTACAGGAAGTAAGACCGGGAGTGTAACCGGTTACTGTAATAAAAGTGTACGTGTAAAGATATTTATAAGGCAACAAAAAAAAACAGGGGAGCGATTCGAGAAATCTATCGTAAGGATTTATCGCGTGAATTTTTAAAGTGACCTCGAGCAATCGGTGAAACTGCCTTCCGCTACATTTAACGAACGAAGATTGTGCAAGCTCCAATCGCTGAGGCATCCTATCAGCTCGTTTATCGTGATTTTGAGACCGTTTACTTCGAGATCTACGACTCTGTGCTGTTTGAGTACCTTCAAGCCCTTTACCGACAGACTCGAGGCATCCTTTAGCCTCACATGCCTGAAAAACAAATAGCAAACAACAACGACGAAACGATATTATTTAGACGAAGGGTGAAATCGTTTTTATAAGATTTTACAAGAAATTGATATTGAAAATATTTTTAATTCGGAATAAAAATTATGATATAAGATTAGAGATTGAGTAATTAAGAGCAAACTTTAATCTTGTTGTTGTCGAGTCGAATAACGTGATGGTGAGATCCGAGAGTGCTTTCTTCTCGCAGAGACTGGCGAGCAATTGTTCGGATATCTGAGCTGGTAGAAATACATCGGGATCTTTGAAGCTGAGCGTCGTCGTTGATCCCGCTGGTTCGTTTGCACCTGGGCAACTGTTCTCAGCCAACCATTGGGCGGTGATTAGATCGAGGAGTGATTTTTTCTGGAAGCCCGGCAGATGGGATGGACTAGCCGGTGTATTCGAGTGTTTGCAAACTAACCATTTTTCTTTTGTACGGGAAACAAACAAAGAAAACAAACAGATTCGATTAATTCTTGATCTTTTTCTAAAAATGAGGTCACCTCGTAGAACGCCTCAAGACCGAGGAATAAATACAATTCGGTTCTCCTTGTCGTAGAATTAATATCTAAGGATACGATTGACTATGAATAATGTGGGAGTTTATCGTGTATACCCTTTTTCTGGGTTTGTACACAGGATTGACTATGTATATATAAGCGTATCGAGCTTCCCAGTGTTTTTTTTTGTTCGATGGTTATAGATACTTATAAATATAGTACAACAGACTATAAAAAGTTAAAATTCAATGAATCAGTGTGAACCATTGATCTTGAGGCTGTTTTCAGGAATTTAGAGACAAAAAGGACTAACTTGGAATGATTAAACTCGAGTTATGTCAAAATTACGAAGATTGAATTGAGCATACTATTTTTTCGTACCATTTGGTCGGTAACGAAGCTTTTCTATTGAGAAACTAAAATTGAGACAGCCACTTGCTTATCGATAAAGCTTCATTTTCGAGGCAATGTCATGGAGAATTTGCATAATGTTTTTATTATTACGATGCGATTTTATTAATTAAAATCGTGTTCAAAGTGCCATTTTCCAGGCTACTAGACTTATCGATGTTTCTTCTCCGATGCAATTAAAGCGAAGATTTATCAACCCTTTCGGAAGTTATGAGATTTCTAGTTTTAGTTCGCCAAAGTTTATTAAAAACTTTGAACTTCGAAATTTGTTTACTAACGAGCCAAACAGTTTATTAAAAATGTTTTGTCGCTAAATAGCCTTTCTCCATTAGAATTTAAAAAGATCAAACAAGCCCCGTTTTGATTAATGAATTTTGCAATGTTTTTTGAATACTGCGCGATCGATGCAAATTAACAAACGATTTTTATCAGATACCTGCGTATGGTAAAAATAGAAGAAACGCCAAGATTTCGAGCCACGAGTTTCTGAAATATTTCTAAATCCATGTTAGAAAGTGTCCGGTGATAGATATGACCTTAAACGATCGAAGGAGCTTTCGCGATTAGCTAAAGTCATGTGATATTTATAGCGGCGAATGACGAAAAACTGGACAAATTATCAACACGCGTATTGTTTGTTCATTATTTAATCTCGCTTCGTACATGGAAAAGCCAGAATTCAAAAGTCTAGTGTCCGTTTACTCTCGTACAGTGAGCATTGCGCGACCGATGAACGCGGAGGCAATGTGCGAGCTTTTAATTCGCACTGATTTTCCGATATACTCTTGTTCATGGATTTTCGTTAATTTTCCTTCGATAACAAAAATCCCTCCAACTTTCTCCTGAACGATTGACTGGTTCGACTTTAAATAAAATCCTTAAAATGGCGCGAATCTAAAAATGGTACAAGACCATTTTTAATTGGAGATTAAATAGAATGTTTACAATTCTAAAGTGGAACTAAATCGTGTTTAAGTTTGGAGCGACTTTGCTCGAGTTGCGCTCGAAACTATCTTGATTTCCGGATCGAATTTAGATTCTCTCGAGTTTTAGGGACTTTATATATTAAAATTGTAGGGCGATTAGCGCTTAATGTTACGACTTAAGCACGTTAGAAAAATCTAGAATGGTTTAAAACTGTTTTTAAACTGTAAATCCGTGCGAAGAATAAATTGAAGTTAAGGAGGTTCACACGTTAGGCACGCGTTAGAGGAATTCCAAGTTTAATTGTTTAAAATCCGTTTGAACCTTCTTAACAATAATACTCAACCGTGGGTAAAATTTGAGAAAGTTTAACCATCTAGAGATCGAGTTATTTATTGTGAAAAATCGTATTTTTTCGTAACTTCCCGTAAGACCTCGTGTTAAAGTTGCCATTTTAAACACCGAATATCTCGATTACTAGACGGTGAAAACTTCTCAAATTTCTTATCCATTATAATACGATGCTCGAGAAGATTCACGGAAAATTTCAAGAAAATTATCTTGGAAAAATTTGTATCGGTTGATTTTGCCGTTATTTTGTAAATACTATTACGATTATAGCGCGTGAACCTCGTTATCAAAAATTGTGATTTCTTTGGTTCGTAATTACCGATCATGTACGAAGTTTCCGAGGACGCTCCGAGCGACGGTCCGCTGTTGTCGCCAGGGTGAACTTCGCACAAAGCGAGAACATTGTCACAAATGAAATCGACGCAGACTTCCTGCAGGCTTCTGGGCGATTCGAACATCCCGTCTTCTTGTTTGTTCGTTTGTTTCTTTCGCATATCTTTCCTTACATCTATTTCAATAAAATCGTCGCTTTTTTTTTTATTATTGAATGCTCGGCGTTTTACGCTATCGAGACGGGTTTTTTGTGTCAAGATTCTCGACAATATTTTTGCGCTTTTTTACAGCTACATTAATCTCAAGCTTGCCGCGATTAATTCTGAAAACACACACACAAAGTTTACGAATTACACATTTTTATCTCGCGAAGTTTGCTCACGACGGACGATTTAGGAAAATTTTTATTTATTTTCCCAAACGTTCTCGAGCTTTGATGCGTCGATTTAAAATATTTCAATTTTATCGACCGATATTCACGAAAGATACGGATATGTTTTAGTTTTTTGGTAAAATCTGTCATTGGACCGAAAATTAATGAAATACAAGATTATTCCAGCTTGTAAAAGTAATTTCGAAAAAAAAAGTAAATTTCATCTAATACGACAATACGTAAAAACTTTGTATCGTCGTATTTCACATTTTGCGATGTTGCATAAATCATAATACTATTATTTTTTCACTTGTTCCCATTTTCTTTGAATTTCGAAATAAAATCGAACGTATCTCCCCTCACCTCTGAAATGGGTTCCATGATGATTCGGGACCAGCTGTCAAAAAGTACTTTGACGATGGACATTTCTCCCTCCTCTCTCTCACACTCACACTCACTCCGTTGCGACCAACAGTCACTAATGATCGAAATTAAAACTTTTCATTTTCTCAATCGACTCCATTATTTTGGGCAAAGGTCCCGAGAAATAATATCAATCAGTTTTTCGATCGTGCACGAACTCGCACGAATGTACTATATATATATATATATATATATATATATATATAGTATGTTCGGGCATGTATATAGATATACGTGTATAGTCTATATATCTATGTTGTATATGCGTAGAAGTACATATGAACAATTTAGCTTGATCGCTTGATATATCTCGAAAGTATAAGAAAACAGCAGGGTGCTTTAAAATTGCACGTTACGAATTAAAAGAAAGGGCGCAGGTAGCACAAAAATGTTGCGAATAATACGGGGCGAGAGTAAGAATGGAAATGCGTTACCGAGCCAAAGTAGTCTGTATTACATCTTACGAAGATTTTTTTCTTTCACTTTTTTTTATTTTCTCAAGGTATGCGTTGATTATGACATCTAATTTATTATTATCGAAACATCGATCCGACGAGAAAAAGAAAACAACAACAATGGTCCTATTTTGGTGATTTCTACTTAGGCGATAAGAGCGAGAAAATGACAGATTCGGGCGAGTTATTTTTTTTTATCATTCGTTACACTTTCGCGTATATGTTCTCGCGATGATACTCTCTCCACAACTGCCCTGAACTGGCCTACACCGATCGGGGTAAGAGAATTTTGAGGTCGAGGAGTCTCGAAAAGTAAGGAAATCTCCACGTGGCGCCGTCTTTTAATGATTAATATGTAGCTTGTAGAGAATTTTTCATTCGTTGGTAATGTAGTTCGATACGCCGTTTTTTTAATCGAAATTAATCATAAAATCTGGACAAAATGTAGAGACTTGTTGATTTAATTGATATAAAATGTGTTATAAGGCGGATTGATTTCTCGTATTATATTCCCAGATTCGATCGGTATACGCGATTGCACTCTTGAATCGAGAAATAATCTAAACACATATCGATAATCGAACGATCGAAGAGTCATGAGCCGTCAGAACATATAGTTGGGTGGGCTGCCCGGACGAAGAAAAAAAAACATTATAGTTATTAAAATATTTGACAGTTCGAATTCTCGGTGACGTTCGGATTCTATTATTTGACTGATAATCAACTATCAACATTCCGTTCCGTGACGTAGAATTGATTCGGTAAAATACGTTGACACAATTCTATCGTTAAAGTACGATCGATTTATTGTAAATTCACGCGAATGAAACTGAGGTTATGGTGTGCGTCTTCGGTCACTAGCGGCGATTGTCAACTAATTGTAAGCTGAAAATATCTTTGTTTTTTTTTTTTTTTTTCAAACAACGTTCGTAAGATATTCATTAATCGACATATTTTTTATATCGAACAATTATTTTATTGCGACTGTGAGAAAGATCGCGTGCAAGACCAAGAATCGTGTTTAAAGAATTGCATTTTAAAAACTTTTAATTTCGACATTTAAAAAGTCAAAGAATTATCTAAAAAGTACTATTCTCAATGCCGAATCCCGTGTACACGTTGAAAGAGAAGCAAGAATGGTTGAAATATCATCATCAGGGTGAGAGTTCGGCCGTAGTGAGTAAACATTTTCATCGCGAACATCCGGATCGCCCGAAACCTTCGAAAAACACGATCAAAGCCGCGATCAAGAGATTCGAAGATACAGGACGCTTCGATCGTACCGAGCCGTACACTCAGCCGCGTAAGAAAGTGCCCTTGGAAAAGAGAATATTGGTTTGCGCCGCTGTCGAAGCCGGAGGCGGATGCGCCTCGGCCAGTAGCGTCGCGAAACAGTTCGACGTTTCGGAATCATCGGTGAGAAAAATTTGGAAGGAAGAGGGCTTTGGCGATGGTAAATTAACGAGAATAACGAACGGCCCGATGCGAAAAAAAGTCAAAAACGCACCGATCAAAGGTAATAACGAAGATTTTTATATAAAATTCGTAATCAGCCATCGCAACAAATTTTTCAACTTAATCGCAAATCGATCGTCCCAAAAAAAACACACAACTTTCATTTTTCATTAAAATCAGATCGACGCTGCTTACGAAAACTAGCATGTTTCAGATTTCTTACGAAGAGAAGCACGTTTGATATCAGCGCGAAAACTAGCATGTTTCGACTTTTGACACGAAAATTAGCACATTTCGATATTTGCCGCGAAAACTGGCATGTTTCGGCTTTTGCCACGAAAACTAGCATGTTTCGGGCATGCCAGTTATCGTGGCAGAAGCCGAAACATGCTAGTTTTCGCGGTGAGAGCTGAAACATGCTAGTTTTCGCGTCGAATATCGAAACGTGTTGGTTTTCGCGGTGAAATTAGAAACGTGTTAGTTTTCGTAAGAAATTTGAATCGTGCTACTTTTCGTAAGCAGCATCGAGATAATCTTCTCGTTCGTCATTTAAAAATTGAAAACGATGAATTTTACAGTAATTTGTCGTACTTGGCATCAAAATCGTAATTTCGACGAAATGTAAATTTTCAGTTCCCGGTTGCAGCATCATCGAGCAACATTGGCTCGCGGCTTTGACGAACGGACACGTTAATCAAAAAGAGCCGAAATCAAATTCCGAGTGCGACGACGATCGAGCGGAGAAAAGTTTGGAATGCGATACGACGCGGACGAAAACGTGAAGGAAAACGTCTTTCTCACGTTTCCGCGTTATCCGCCATTGTACATAATATCGATATTAATACGCTCGATGAAACAAGTATTCGCGACAAATTTGTCGAACGCGATGATTGTTCGATGAGAGTAAACGCGCGAAATTGGCCTCGGACGTTTCGGCAAGGCTACGAAACGACCGAAAGAACTAGTGGAAATATCGTCTAGGCGAATAAGAATCACAGTTCGTACGATCTCGTACGGAAAAAACATTTCGGATCGTCCACGATCCGAAAATATTACGAGAAAAAGAAAGTTCGTGTATTCATTCAATACCGCATAAAATTCTTTCAATTAATTTCTTTTATCGTCGAGAAAAATATCATTTTGCGACATAGTACTCGATATTTTTAAATTTCCCGCGCATTTTACTAAACGGTATGTCCCGCGAATTTCCCGGCATCCGTTTGAACCGCGCTTTAATATTATGGCATTTGGTATAGAATACGCGATGCTTGAATCAGTATTTTATAGAAAAGTAGATAAATTTATTCATTAACGTCTGCGTGTGAATGTCATCGTGCGTAATGTATCGAGGCGTATGGAGTCAGCGCGCGAAATTTAAATACACCTTTGTTACCGGCTGAGTCGTATTGTATTGTACATTAATTTCGATGTAGGAAATCGCGTCGAATTGCCCTTTCCTTATCGAAGCCGTCGAATTCCAGGGGGAATATTCAACTTGTCTACTCAAAGTTGAGAGAAAGTCGAATTCAAGAGGTAAGTTGTTAGTTGCTAAAGTTTCGTCAAACTTTTCTATTAGAATCGTCTTCTGTCGGATTCGCGATGGAATCTTGATGATGTACTTGTGGTCGGTAATGCAGGTAATATTAGTTTTTAGTAATATCATTAATAACTAGATGTCACTTGTAGCAACTATATTGTGGAGGTTCCATTTCTCACCGCCACGCGGCGCGTTCTCGTTCGAGCGTTTCTCACAAGCGGTCGGAGGCACAAGCGTTCCTATATATATCCAACGTCCCCTAGATCCTAACACCCAGCGCGTCTAGGGCAGGGTACAGTGACGCAGCCCTACTAACGAGTCTGTCACTGTACCTGAGACGAAACGCACTTGCCTTTTTCCGGCCTCGCTCTACCTTACCAACCAACGGTAATGGTATACTCCGATCCTCCACAATATGTGGCGGCTGATTTACCATTCGCGCGTGCGGTCGATACCGCAGGCAGCTGACTTACGACACCAGCGCCCAGACGGCGGAGAAAGTAAACGCTTGAGCCTCGCATTATCTACTAGTTTTCTACTCTAGTTAATATATATACGTTCTAAGTTCTTCCTTACGCGCCATTATTATTAGCTCTCTTGGGCCATTATTATGCGTTTTCTCATCATGTACGTTCGTTCATCGTCACGTGTACATTTCTCATTACACAGTTGCGACCGGAAATAAATATTTATAAACCTTTATTCTGTTACGTGTTCCTATTATTACACATGAAGCCTAGTCCCCGTATTTACGTGAAGCTTGTCACAGTCAGTTAGCATTGTCACTTTAGGCGGGTGTTTCGAAATTATGCAACAATGTCCTACCATGGGACTTGGAGAGTAATTTGACCACATGAAGTTGGAGCTTTCAGATATTATTCTCGGTCGAATTACATTCAATATGATATATCCGTTTTTCATTCACATAAAGAAGGAAATATGAAATTATTTAAAAAATTAGTTCAAATTAATTGTAGGTGATCAATGAAGAATTCGAGAGTTATTTCATTTCTTCAACAATTAATTCAAACTTTTATTATTTGTTTCTGCTTTTACGATTTCCATGCAAAAATACGAGGTAAGCGATTGTTTTTATCCTTTTTGTTGGTAAAAATTCGATTTTGCTTATAAAATCTGACAAAGCAGTTTGACATCGACTGCTATTATTTTCACCAGAAGTCGATATGCATGCACATATACAGGGCGATTTTCCTAAGGTATAGCACCATTTATTCTGGGGTAGATGGGACCATTACAAACAAAAGTTGCAAATAAACATTAGGGATATTTTTTATAGTTTACGAGATATCAATTTTTGAAGTTTGTCCAATCAGATCGCGCCGAGAAGCGTTGGAGCCGCCCACTCTCCGCCCTAGCCGTAGATATAGCACAGTTTAGAGCGTTACATTTGGGATCGCAAAATTCAGAGCAGTCAATTATTATTATTTTATTACGCAGTCATTTTTATTTGGCGCGCTCGGCAAAATTCAGAGCAGTCAATGCCCGACAAATAAAAATGACTGCGGAATAAAATAATAATAATTGACTGCTCTGAATTTTGCAATCCCAAATGTAACGCCCTAAACTGTGCTATATCTACGGCTAGGACGGAGAGTGGGCGGCTCCAACGCTTCTCGGCGCGCTCTGATTCGATCAACTTTAAATATTCATATCTCGTAAACTATTAAAAATATCCCTAATGTTTATTTGCAACTTTTGTTTGTAATGGTCCCATCTACCCCAGAATAAACGGTGCTATACCTTAGGAAAATCGCCCTGTATAGTTACAAGCATAAACATAAATTATTCGGTGCGTACTTTACGTTAGAGTTACTCGCATGTTCTACATTTTTGCGGTCTATAGAAGTAGAAAGCTTAATAAATACATAAAAGTGTGAGCGATAGAGACATCTCTGAAGTTATCAACGACTGTCTTTCTTTTTCCAAATAATAAGCTATTGCAAATAAAATAAGAATCACGTGTAAATTAGCAAATTATAAATACACAGAGTTTTAAAGCAAGCATTCGTCACTGTACGAATTACTATCTGTCGAAACTTAACAGGAGTTTTCAAATATACACCGATAATTGTGGTTTTATAGGATCAGGTATAACGCGCATGCGTCACTATGGTAGTCGTTCCACTTCGACGTGCATGCGTTGTTATAGTTGTTCGCGCGGCCGCTGTGCCTTGCTGCGCTCCTAGCGGCTTTTTTCTCAACTATCAGCTCCCACCATTAGGGCTGACAGACCTCGTGCGTAAGATCGTGGGTCCGCGTCTCTTGGGGTTTGCTCGGGTCCCTTGAGGTTTCTGGTCAGGTTCTATGGAAATGAGGAAAAACGTATAACGCGGAAACTATTGATCGTAGCGACATACGTGTAAGCACTTTTTATTTCTAAATTTATCCATGTATTCAGAATAAAATATATTAAATCTTAAAATAATAGATGTTTTTTATTATTGGATTGAAAAATGACTTTGATTTTCTACCGTTCTTCTTTGTCTTACTCGCGAAATCGTTTTTGGACGAGTTTCGATCGAACCACCCTGAAAGTATTTGGGCGAGACAACGCACACTGATAAACAATCTATGATTCGGTGAATATACATTCGATGGTAAGTCCACCGATGGCTGTAACAAATTATTGAACAGGTTACGATTGGAACAGGCGAGCTTTCACGAAGCACGTACACAGTTAGCAAATACGAGAATTACAAAAACCACATAAAATCAAATGTATATGGTTAAATTATGAGCGAATTTTTATCCTACCATCCAATCCCTAAGGGTTTCACTTTCGCATCTTAAATATTCTAGTGAAACGATATTTGTATTTAAAATTTAATCAAAATAAAAAATTCAAACCCTCAAAAAAAAGTTAAAAAAAGGGCAATTCGATGGTTTTTATTATGTAAAATCAAAATAAAATGTCTTATAGTAAAGTTTTGATTTTCGATTTAGAAAAATTGTAGGTGTCGATGCTATAAGTGATTAGAAAACAAACATACTATATAATATAACCCGACGGCGACAAATTTCTTGCACAAATTGTTTTTTTACATTCGCAAATATATTTTATAAGACGCTGTACCGTGTGAATTTTCTTTGACGAATCTATATATATATATATATATATATATATATATATATATGTTTATAGGTATATATACCTACTCTTGGGCGCGTGTCCGCGCTTGCGAGGCAATGTTCCTTCCAACTTGTTCACTCATTATTAACGACTGGTGGCTGGCTTTACATTTCGCACATTCCAATTAAACTAACAATATGTATAACAATTAAATTTCAACTATCGATATAAAAATTATTATTAATATTGAAAACAAATTTAACGTTAATTTCCTCATCATTTCTTTTAGTTATTTTCAAATATAATATTAAATAATCGTGATAATTTATTAAATATTTAATTCATTATCAATTTATACCGAATCAACGGCGTAAAAATAATCATTCCTATTTACGTTAATTGCCTCTTAACGTATTTTAATTATTTCAAATATTAAATTAATTAATAGCCCAAAAAAATATCAACCCCCGATTTAACGTCGATAAGAGTAATTATCGGTTGAAAAATAAATTATTCTCGATCGAATATCGACTTAAAAGTCAAAATACATCCGTGAAATCGCTCGAATTGTCGATTCTTTTCGATATCAAATTAATTTTTCGTTAAATCTATCGACTCTAGTCTATCGAACGTATCGATACGGATCGTGAAAGCACGAAAGAGTCGTGAGGAAGGCGGGAAGTTGGAGATATTAACAGTGGTACACACAACGAGTGCACAGGCCTCGTTGTGTGTTGGAAGTGCCAAGAATAGACGTAAACCGCGGAGATTCAAAAATATCTTTGTGGGTCTCTCTTCTCCGTTGCGCGGTCTATCGCCTGTGCCCTCGCACGCCCCGACATGCTGCATCGCTCGCACCAAAATTCACTCACAAAATAAAATTTAAAAAAATTTAAGAAAAACTAAAATCCCTTTTCGCTCTATTTTCCTGACGTCATTGCACGCGTTCTATTAACAAAGAAAAATATATACAAAATTTAATATCTACACTCGTCGATAATTGTCACATCGAACAATACGAAGAATTATTAATTTTGAAAATTTGTTCTTTTTTTCAATGAAATACGATTTTTACTAAACATAGGTAAAAACAAATTTGTTTAATCTAAAATCCACGTCCTTTTTGATCGTTTTTTTAAAATTTATTTTTGCTCGTCTCGTCGTATGACAAATTTTCGACAAAAGTTCAAACGATATCCTTGCGATACTGGTCTGTGACGACAGTGAGACAGGGTGAGCGAGAGGGAGGGAGGAGGGGGATGGTGATATCGCCAATGCGGAATATAACAAAAGAAAATATGATGTATCATCATCCGTATGGGAGGGACACGCGTCATTATCAAAATACAAATATATTCCATGGAGACTCATTGTACCGAGTACACGGGCGTAACGATCGGTTCGCCTATCGATACATTGTCCGATTTCTCATTAAATTTATTGTTAGAAAAAATATAATTAAACGTGGAATAAAAAAAAACGAAAATCGAGATTCGATTCCATGTGAATTAAATTTGAATTAATTTTATTCAAAACCTAAAAGAAAAAGGATGATCGTTCGTCGATATTCGATCCTGGCGATAATTATCGATCGATAAACCGCGCGATTCGACATTTACGTTGATACGCGAGCAAATCGATAAATATTCGCAAAATTGCACTTTACAGAAAAACAAAATGTAACAAAAAAAAAAAAATTACACGAACCGCGAAAATAAATTCGTCCATCATTATCCATGAAATTCTTGCGAGACGTTTAAAGCGCTCTCTCACCCTCTCATCATCCCTCCCTCCCTCTCACCCTCTCACCCTCTCTCTCCCTCTTTCTTTCGTTAAAAATTTTATTCGATATTTCAATAAAGCTGAACTACGCGAGCTTTTTTATTTCTTCTTTCCTTTTCATACACACGTCCACCCATTCTCTATTCTCTGTCGAAACCGTTGGTGCGAAAGCGTCGAGCGAGGGAGATAGAAAGCTCGCGTGGATCGATAGTTGGGCAGTTCGAGCGTATGCTCGGTAGGTTTGTTCAAGTGCGAGAGCCAGGTGGATGTTATGTATATCCTTTGTACATATGTACTGCGAAGAGGGGTGTAGGAAGAAGGCTGTGCAAGAGCTTACCCCCCAAATGTATATGGATACAACATTTATAGTACACACACATAAACAGACAAACAGACGCACACACACACGCACACGTGCATAAAATATATGTCCATAGGAGTAAAGCAGCCCATATCCGCTCCCAGATACCCATGTACCATGTCACAAGACAAAATGGTTAACGCTCACGCATATATCCATACAAATTTATATATTTCCATAATAGAGCGTACACGCGAGGAAAAAAATTTTTATGAAAAGAAAAAAAAGCACGAAGTTATACGTGTACGTCGACAAGCTCTCGACGCGGGATATTTACAATAAATACATCGTCGAAATATAAATTTATCACGTAGTGGTTAATAATTCGAATACGATTCGTTTATTCGAACGTCGATCGATCGCTTTAGTCGTTGACCCTCGTAATTTTGCAAAAAGTTCATCGATTATTTAATCGACCGGGAGGCAAATGTACGCGTATAACTTTATGACGAATGATTTTTCGTGTTTAAGGGTTGTTTTTTTTTTCGTTCGCGTTTACGATCGAACTTTTTTGTTTTTGGATTGGGGACTGTAAAATAGGGGTCGTCGAGACAACGATTGGAGAAACTAACTGTACGGATTACAGTCGAAGTTTCTGTTACTGGGCTGGGATCGAGGGCGATGTCATTTTTTCTTTTTCGTACCGTTTTTTTAAAATGTTCTTTAACAATCTTTACCTAAGCTTGAGCATTTTTTATCCCTCGATCTTTCTCTTAAAAAGCTGGACTTTTCGAGTACAAAAACTTCAATGAAAAATGCGAAACTTTCATCAATTTTGCTAATTATTATTTAAAAAAATGGAGATTTTGAGGAAAAATGATTCCAACGAAAGTTTGATAATTTTGTTTTTGCGTAGAATACGAATTTTGCAAAAAATATACTGGTTCGAATTGAAAAATAAAAAGGTGACCTTGAAACGACCTTGAAATAATGTCACCTAAATTCAAACAAGAAACGCCATTTTACGTAGCCCTTTAAAACTTTGCTACTTTTAAACGAAACAGTTTTTCTAACAAAGATATTGTTCGAAGATAGTTGACTGGGCTTGGGAGAGTATTAACGTACGATGGTCTCGTTCATACCTATTTATCCAGCTCGTGTAAGCTGCTATAGGGGGAGTTTAACGACGATAAGAAAAACAAAGGGGGAAGTTATGGGCAGCTTCATTATATTCGTTTCCGACTTCTGCCATGTCAGTGTCATTCATACTTTAATAAAAGTGGCATTCGGTATAATAACAATTATTTAATAAATATAAATTTCAAAATTAATTCACTTCTTAATCGAGAAAAAAACAAACTTAATCGTGACGCTAATTTTTGTTTGTTTAATTTCTCGTTTTTTTCTATAAAATTGGTATGTAACTCACGAAAAACGTACAAGGGTCGATTAGAAATTGTATACATGAATAGGCTAAGGGTAGAACGTGTCCCGCGCGGATTTTGGCTCGAATCGATCGGAGGGTTGGGGTTTGATAAAATTTGGAATTACGGGTACACGTTGATCCAGAATATTGTATAGGTAGGGTGAACGGTAAGGAAGCAAGGCGTGTTGGTACCATAGAACGTCTCGATAGTGATCTTGTGTTGGGAGAAAGTGGTGGGAGAGAGGGGAGCTTTTGGTCGAGAAAGAGAGAGAGAGAGACAGAGACAGAGAGAACTATCTGCCGCCAATATGGATTAAGTGGGAGAGCTTTTGGTAAATAGCACCCGCAATGGAGAGAGAGAGAGAGAGAGAGAGAGAGAGAGAGAGAGAGAGAGAGAGAGAGAGAGAGAGAGTGAGTTTGCGAATGAGAGGGGGTGCGAGAGGAGTGAGAGGGGTTAAGAGAGTAATTTCACGGTAGAGCGAGCGAGAGGGAGTGTAAGGGAGTGGAAGGGAGCGCGAGCGAGCGCAAAATAGTGGGGATGGGGATCAAGATGGAACAAGATTGGGAGTGCGAGTGAGGTTAGGTTCGGCAAGTGCGAGACCGTTTGGGCGATAAGTTTTAAGGAGAGGGGGAGCGTAGAGTGCGATATAACTTTTCCGAGGGTCTTGAACTTCCAAGTGAGAAGGAAGTGATTTTTCAAGCGAGAGGGAGTGCGCGAGGGAGGTAAAATATATGTAACGAGCAAGAAGGGAGTGACCTTAAATGGTACAGGGAGTGAGGTTATAACTTATTGTTAGTTTCGAGAGGGTGGAGAAACCTGTGGGGGAGGAGAGAGGTGGATGGCTAATTTCGCGAGTCAGACGAAAGAAGCTTTCAACCACGAGGGAATAATCCCTGGAGTGAGATGGATCGCGCCTTGTAAGTAAGGGGAGAACGATGCCGGAATTGGGGTTAGGTTACGCTTGGCAAGTGCGATGGCAGTCATCAGGGGGAGGTTGAATATATAAGTCTGCGAAGACAAGTTGTAGCGATCGTAGATGAGACATGGAATCGAGCTTGCGAGACGGACTGCGATCTTACTTTAAATATTTTGAAATATAGTTGGAAGTGAGAGTTGGTAGGAGCGTGGTGGTGGTGGTGGTGGGGATTCGGTTCGAGTGAGCGAGCTTACGCGGTACGACTGCGGGCGTCGCGATGCCGGTATGGCCAAGTAAGCTCGCTTCCCCCTCTCCTCTACCTTCGTCGATCGCAACCCCCACTCATCACTCCCCGCGAACTTTCGTGCTACGTTCTGCCGGCTCGGTTCCACAGTGTTTCGCGACACGTTACGAAGTAAGGGTAGCGTCGCTCGGTATCGTTTCACGTACATCGCGACCACGCGTCTGTATTAATTTATCTCATAAAAATATCGCGCGCACGCATAGTGAAATTGTGATTATATTCCCGAGATTATAATCGACCGGGACGTATCAACTTTCTGGTTATTAATCGCGTCGAGTTATTTTTAATTGTATAAAAAAAGCAATTGAAACGCATTATTTATATCGTGGAATTTGATTAATAAGTGTAAAATATTTTTGGCGTGTTACGACGAGTGCGAAGGTTTGAATTTTGGGGTATCAAATAGATTTTTCTCTTTTACAATTTATAGAACGATTGGTTTAATTTATATTAATAGATTTCCGAAAAGACTTTTTCTCGTCTTATAAATCGATATATTTGTTAACAAAATTTTTAATCGGATTTAAAAATTCCATACTGTCGAAGTTAACCTAAGCTTAAAAAAATACGTAAATATTCTTATGTTATTTATATTCTTACAAGAAAAAATGTGATGATAGAAACAAAGTCGAAAGGAAAATGGCGAGAAATAATTTCAAGGAAAAATTCGCTGGTTATTTAATTTCTTTTGCCCTACATGTGGAATGCACAAATTTGTTAAATCTATAAATAACCGGGGGTGGCGATAAGGGCTCGATTCTTACGATCTGCTCTGTCTCCCTCGACCCTCTATTTCTACGACTCCTATTTCTCCGTTCGATTGGACGACCCGAGGAAACTCGACCGTTGTCCGAATAAACGGTTTTCTACACATGCGTCTGACCTCACACGTGCTTATTCTACTTGAAACTGTTTCAAGCCCAATTGCCCTGGTATCGCTGCTATACGATACAAATATTTCAGATTAGAACGCAAAAGCAAACGAGGACAGATATTTCTTGCATTTTTTGGCTTTTTCTTCAAAAAAAGTTTGAAGGCGACCGATTTTTCAAAGTGGACGCATTTCTTTTAAATAAAAGAAAAAAAATTTGATACTACAATTATTCTTATTTTCACGGTCTTTCAGCATCAAATTGATTGTTGCAATTATTTTGATCGATCATACTTTTATAAAATAATGGATCGAGTGAAACACGAAAAATTTTGAATTTTGAGAATTATCCGAGGAAGTAAAATTTTATTCAACCAATTTTTGAAATTGCAGTAATGAAAATATATTTTATTCTATTGTCCAAAAAATGCTTTTATTCTTAAACAAATTAAATAATTATTTGAATGTATAGTTATTTTAATTATTCAAATTTAATTTTGGTATTTCGTATGATACGTATTTTTGAGTCGTTTAATTTGATTTCGTTAAGATTCGATCTTGCATATTAGTCACAACCGTGTGTTTGCGCTTTGCTATTTCATTGTCTACTTTCATTTCATGCAGATGAAAAAATGAAAAACGGCGATAAGGATTTGACATTCGAACGAGGACCGGGAAAATCGTATAAAAATTTACCCGAAGGAAAAGAGTGGCGGTTATAGGAAAGTTTCGAAAGTACTTTAAGAAAATACGAGGACATTCCGTGATGTCATTTATTACCACGAGATAAACCCAATAATAATAATAAAATATACGTTACGATAAAAAATTAATAAAGTTTAATGAAATAATTATCACGCGTCTTCTCGTCCAATTTCGAAATCCGATTCGGAAATAAGCGACGTAAAAATCATAATTGCGAGTGTTTATTCGTTAAAGTAATACGAGAACAAAAAAGCTCAACAAACCGCGGGATTATTAACCAAAAACACGGAACATTTACTAAGTGGCGAAAAAATAATTTCTCTTTTACGAAAAAATAAAAAAAGCTCCGAAGCTTACGCGTCGAGAACTAAAGGTTGCAAGAGTGTGCTTTAGGATTTTACACAAATTAAAGCCGATCGAAATTTCCTAGCCGTATACAAAAAAAATACATTTTCCGGAAATCAGTTTTGATCCAAAAGCTCCGGATAAGCACGTCCGGTGTACGAAAGCCGGAAATGCGCATGAAAAACAAACGATGAAACTTGTTCTATAAAACGTCATATTTATAAAAATTACGGAAGTGTGCTTTGCCGCAAAAAGCTTTATAAAAACATATCCGAAAGCACAATAAATTTACACACCGGAAGTGAGCTTTACGTCGAGCCAAGACCCAAGTGCTTCGACCCGGTTTCGAAATAAAAATTTCTGAGACTAAGCTCGAGCCCGAAAGCTTCCACTTAGTGCTTCCAGAGGAACGAGAATAATTTCGAAAGTGAACTATCGTAATTTCTTTTTTAAATCATTTTTTTCTCAAGGTGATAAAAAAATCCAAATTTACAACAATAACTAAAGCTCAGTGTCTGATAAAATTTATAGGAATTATCGTCGATAATTAAAAATAAATTTATAAGAGTAGTAAAAAAGCTCTTTGCTCTTCTCGAGCAAAGATAAAAACGTTTATCGTGCCTTTGGACGAGCGTGATACGTACCAGGAAAACGTGACGATGAGCGATGAAATTCCCCATCGTCGAAAGACGAGATCGGCCTCGATATGCGCACCGGGTTTTTCGTCGATGGAACAGATGCTCGGTGCGATACCACCGTCAGGTGTCAAGGAGAAGGAGCGTGACAGCAGCGGTGGTACACCAGACAGTAATACACCGACGAGACGACGAAGACCAGCGACGAGATCACAAAGCGCGAGGGTTTCCGGTGGAAACAAGAGTATAAGACGAAGAGCAGCCGCGCAAGGTAATTACCCATGAAATTCTTTTTTTTTACCCCCTGTACAGATTCGAGAACAAGATTTTTTACATTGCGTTATTTCTTCATAATTATTTTTTTTCTTCATAATTATTTTTTTTTTCAACATTAAAAATAATTTTAATAAAAAGGTGATGATGATTTTCTTCGCATTGATGAAATATTTTTTTGTTATTATTTGTTTTCGAAACTGATATTTAATTTCTACAAATTCATTGGTTTTAATCGTTTTCTTTTTATATAATTCAGATTAATATTTGTAATAATAACGAAAATTTTAGCCTTAAAGCACAGTTCGCGAAACTTGCAAGTTAGACTAATTGTAGCTAATCTATTTTTTATCAAAAAAAATAAATAAATGTGATTATAATATTTATTGAGGACGTTCAATAATGTTTTTGGTATCGATCAAGATGATCTGCCCGGAAATCATTTTACAAATTTATTTACCGAAAAAATATTCGTTTTTTGTAATTTATCAATTTCGATTTGCTTTTCTATAATTAACAATAATTTTCACAGCGATAACGATAATATTAGTTATTGTATTTGTTAAGTAGCGAACAAAAGCATAGTCCAACTAACTAAGAGACGTCGAGAAGTAAAGTTAGTAAAGCCAGCGTGTACACAAAAATTTGTCCTTTTCGTCAACATATCGAATTTTGCCAAATGGTAAAAAAAACGTGACCACGATTTTCGTTCGCAGCTTGGGATAATCTTTTTTGCACCGATAATCGATCAAACCATTTTTTTCAACAATCTATCAATTACAATAAGATAAAAAGTTTTCAACCAACGAAATTTGGCAAACATGGAGGGCCAAACAAAAACTCGAAAATTATACAAAGGAGACGAAGAAATATTTATCAAACTTCTTTTTTTCAAATCCCCTTTTGTTTTTGCATTGCTCGAATTTTTTCGCAATCCGTTGAGCTTTTTGGGGATGAGCTTATGGAAGAATATCGGGAGGGGGGCTGGCGTAAGCTTTTCGAAAGCTCGTCTGTGATTGAGACGATGGTATCGGGATGTACAATGAACTCGAGTGCGCGGTCGAGCACGAATAACGTGTGCAGAGGTGAACGAGGAGCGAGCTTCCAAGCTCGCCAAGCAATTTCTATGCATGCACGCTTTTCCCTTGTCCGGTAACCAAGCTCTCTGTCCTCGATCACTTCTTCGCTCGACTATATCGCACTTCCGTCGTAGTAGTAGTACTAGTAGTAGTAGTTACGGTCAAACACATCCCCCTTCGTTGTTATCGTACCAAAATTAATTTGAGCATTTTTTCTTTAGTTATTGTTATTTTTTAGTTTTTAATTTTTTTTTACAAAATTTGTTTTGCCGACTTTTAATGAATTTTTTTTTCATAAATTCGGTGTTATTTGACACGAACATATTTGCAATTGGTTCAACTTCTTTGGCGAAGTATTAAAAAAATGCAACGAAAATATTGCAACCGATAAAAATTATAATATATTGTAAAATATTGAATATTATTAAATTTATTAAAACGGGATTCCTCTTTATTATTCGTCTTTCTTTTTTCGAGAAAGACAAAAATAGGATATGAAAAATGTGATATACATAAAAAAAATTGTTATTTATTTTGTGTTTTTGCAAAATTTCCTAGGAAACTTTTGGGTTTGCAACAAAGAGTGATTTACAGTTTTCGTAACAGAAAGCTAAACTCGTGTTAATTCCGCGAACACTCGACGAGAGTCACTTTTGTTTCCGCGAATCTCTCAACTAAATTTTACTCACCGGTACAGAAAGTTTATCCTGTGTTAACCTTGTATAGTTTCCGCGAATATAACCGACGAGGTTAACTCGATGATTTTCGTTCACCGAAACTTTTAGTCATTCAGTCACGTGACGTTAAGTGACTGTTCCCAAGTGTTTGAAAACATAAAAATAAAAAAAGAACGACAACAAATCATTTTTGTTTTTTTTTACGATTACCTTTGTTCTCGAAAATATTCAAGAGTAATATGGATCATAAATATTCATGCGTATAGAATCATTTTAATATTTTACCATTTTCGTTTTTCGCTAATAGAAAATTAAACTAATTTTTATGGACTGATTACAAAAATTTTGACAAAACTTAAGTTTTTCAACTTTTGCACACGAAAACTTGCTTTTTACCTCAACCTGTGGCTATTGAGTTTGGCATAAGTCGAAATGACAGATCGATGTATACCTTAAAACAAAAACAGAAAATATATTTTTCATAATTTTCACAGTTTGACAAAAAATTTGTTGGGTTACGAAATTTCATCGAACGTTGTATCGACACGAAGCTACTTTTTCACTCTGTGTTTATTATTTTCGTAAGTGGCCAAGGTTCAAAACGTTTTTTGGTTTACTTGAGTACAATTCTATTGTTTTTTATTTGGTATTTTCAAGTAAACCGTGAGATTTTACATTCCTTCTCATTTTGGTACTGATACGTTTCAAACTATTTTTTCGATCAAGAATATAGACACATTCGGGCGAATAAAAAAATTCTGTTCGATTTGAAATTCTTTTTTATCGAAATTTCATTATAAAAAAATTTCGAAATATCCCGGCTTAAAAATATATATTTAGTTTTTTCTTTTTATTCGAAAAAAATCTTTTAACTCCATGATTATAGTCAATTAAATATGACAAAAATAACATAGAAACGATATTTATTTTATTTTCAAATATTGAGCTCGATGAAATGAATTTTTTGTTTCTGTCGCAGCAGCTGCTCAGCATCATCATCACGAGGGTAGCGTTAAATCACCACACTGCAGTAGCGAGCCTAGACTAACCGACAATGAGCCAAGTCCCGGACTCCGAAGAAGAGGAAGCCGAAGGGGTCAGAGTATGCACCACACGCATCAGAGAAAGAGCAATGCGTTTTTGGATGTACCGGATTTGAGTGCGCAGATGCCAAAGCGCGAGGAGGGTGAGGACGAAGATAGCTATCGTCTTCGAAGTTTCAGTCTTACCAGCAAAGGTTTGTTCATTTCAACAGACTATTGAATTTATAAACAATTAATAAAATAAGAAAAAAAAAGAAAAAAAAATAATAATAAATCTTAGCTAAGGGAATATTACACAGAACATTAACACAAAAATCTGAAAATACTCAACATACATGAAATAACACACAACAAAATCCAGAAGGCAGTGATCCTGAAAACATGTAATATCAAGAGAAAATTTCTTAACCTACAATAATATGAAACGCACACAATAATGAGCCCAATCTCTTGATGTAGTCCGAGATGGGTGAATTCCAACAGTAAAACTATTGAGAATGTCGAATTCGGATGACAATTATAATAATGATAATAATAATAATAATAATAATAAAAGCAGTAATAATAAAAAAGTAATACTAATAATGATAATACAAAAAAATGATAGTAGTAGTGATAAATGGACGGACGGTGATAAATTATTCTTGTCGTTCATATTGGGCAATAGGGAAAGCTCACTACAACCGTTAGGAAGTTCGAGATCAGTCGCTCTATGCCAAAATTTTGCTCGTCATCAATGGAATTAACGTTGACGAAACTTGGTCGAGTTGTAACTGTACGTGCCTCTCTACGAACTATACGTATGGGATAAGACAAACTCGACGAAGCGCGTGACCACCAACCCAAGCCACCCAAGCTCTACCACGTCCCTTTGTCATTCGTTGAGGTATATGTATCAAACTACCCGAGAAAACATTTTTCTTTTGTCAGAAAAGCTTAAATATCTCATCGCTCTTTTAAAGGAAGGAAGCACGAAAGGAAGAACAGAAAATTCACTTTTCTGTTTTTATTTTAGTAATTAGATAATAATTTGATTATTAACAATAAAGGTCTCGTGCAGTACGGATGAAAGAATTCTGGCTAGGAAATGAATGCAGAACACTTCAAACATTTTCGGAATAACCCATAAAATCTCCGAAGCGATTAATTATTCAACTAATCGATACGAACATATTGCAATTGCATTTCCTTTTATCTTCGAGCTTTTAAAAAAGATGACAATATTTTTTTATTAATATTTCTAAAAACTGTTCAGTACATGAATAGGAATATCTACCTTTGGCATGAACATTTCCATTTGATAATTTAAAAGCTAGTGAATTGCGAATGAAAGGAAAAATTTTGTATAACAAAATGTTGGTAAATAAAAAGAGCTGGTTCGAAAATTGACAAAAACGGCGTTTAAAGTTTGATTGATTTCCGAAAAAAAAATTCGACCACGACCCGAAAGCTCAGGAGGATTGAGGTTTACAGGTCGATGGCATAACGGACTTTGAAGAAAAATCTCGGCGCAGAAAGTTCGTGTGACATCCATTATCCCGACTCGTACATCATTTTGCTTATCCGCGTTGAAGGCTTTGGTCGAGAATGTCAGAGTTTCCGACCCTCTGCTCGGTAAACCACAAAAGAGCTTTGCGCCTTTTTCCTCCCTTTCTTTGCCTGGTTTCGTAATAAAAAAAACGCACCTTTGCGTTCGGAAGGAAATTGAGCCACACACTTGCCTTTGCGCGGCTCTTCTTTTTTCACTTACAAGTTAAAAGCAAATTCCGCAATCTCGTCTCGGAGTGGATTTGTCGCCGTTTTCCGTCTTCAATTCCAATCCACATTCCGTTAATATCTCCATTTCGAAAAGCATTTGTTTCATTTCGACGTCTTTACAGCCGGCTCATTCTGCGTTCAATTTTCTCTTCGCTGATGGATCGATACTCTCTACTTACGCGAAATGATGATTCACGAAAGATTTTGAATTTTACTCATACGTGATATAGTTAGAGTTAATTTTCTAGAAATCATAATATTTTGAGCTTTGGTGACGCATCATGTTTTTATTAAAGAGTCAGAAAACATACTTATTTATTTGCTTAGACATTGACCGATTGACTCATTGACTCGTCGACTCATTGATAAATTCATTTATTGACTGACTGATTTTCCGAGTCATCGATTCATTCATTCCTTCATTCGTTGACTCATTAATTCAGGGATTTATCGACTTATTGACTTATTGACTTACAGATTGATGGATTGATTGATTCACGGAATTACTGATTTAGTGACTTATTGTCTCACTGACTCATTGATTCTCTGATCAATCGCACATTGGTCATTCGATTAACGATGCATAGATTAATATATTGTCCATGAATGTGGAGGTTTAACTATTCGCGAATGAAGACATCGAGCTTTTAAAGAAGAATTACCACTTGAAAAATATTTCATCTAAGCCGGATGTTCTGTCACCGAACGTTTGAACAAAATGCTTATATTAGATTTTGGAAAAATACATTTTAGTAACAGTAACTTCGAAAGGGTAACGTTTGGCAACGTTGCAAGCTGCTAGCTCGTGATTCGCATCTGCTATTTGCTGTTGACACCAATTATGCCACCCACACACGACGTATACGCGCACACATGTATATGTATGTATTGTATATATGTATATAATGGGTTGTTCATCTGTGACACAAAAATGGATATTGGGTATATGAGGTGAGAAAGATTGCGCGATATGATGCTTTGGTGCTCAAACATTGTGTTTGGAAAGAACAATCTTTATCATACTCCAGTGTCACGTGGTAGAACAGCTCGCTTTAAGACGCCCTGTTATTCGGTACAACCGCTTCGAAAATGCGATTCATGAATTCTCCGCCATGGAACGAACGTTTGAGATGAAACTTAATTAGCCAGTGTAGAATTGTGGCAAAAAGGGACTGATCTAATTTCGAACTCGATAAGTTTCACCGGGCCAGAGAATTTACAAATTTTTAAGGAACAATCATAACCTACAATATAGCGTTTTATGAACGCTGCTGTCTCACGAAGGAGAACTCGTTGATCCTCAAAAATATGAGGAAGTATCGCGCGAGTCTTAATATGCATCTTTTTCGATATCTTCAAATGGGAGAATGAAAAAAACTGGGTCGAGGCTTTACCAACGATTGGGGCAAAAAACAAAATGTGTGACTCGATCTTAACCCTTGCCTCGTACGTTTATAAATAACGTATTATATTGACATCGGGGTGAGGAGAAAGGGACGGATTTTCTTTTGTGGCTATTTATAAAATGTTCACCTCTTTATACCTTCACTTACGGAGCAAGCCTTCGATTGTCCTCTTTTTTTTTATTACGTGATAAAGGTTTTTCAAACATCGAATAGTTTCATTCTTTTATCAGTGTCGTTCCCGTACATATCCTTTTGGGATTCGAGACTCCGTTTTCACTGCACTTCCCTTTTCCACGATCTTGGGAATCCACCCTTTAACCCGCCCATAGCCAACTTACACCCTATTACTGTATTGCATTTGCTCGAGGCCGTGGGGAAATTGCGGAACGTCTCTGTCGATACAGTGCCTAAGGTCTTTAGAAGTTTGGTGTTTGCACAGGAAATTATCATCCTTCCAAACAATGCTTCGTGGCTCAATGTTTCACTTGCAGCATAATGTTTTGTTCAACTGCACTGATCGCCAAAAAGGGCGTGCCAAGTGTGTTTTCGTGGGTATTGATTATGTCGAACATATTTTTGTTTCTTTATAGAGAAAATGAATTCTTGTTTTTTTTACTTTTCGATATTTCTATGCGCAGGTACTCGTAAAGCTCTAGTGCGTTGTATGAATCAAACGCTTAACGTTATACGATGTATATGGGCATGCGTATGCCCGTGTGCGCATGCTAGAGCGCGCATGCCGGAGTGCGCATGCCCGGGTGCGCGTGCCGGAGTGCGCGTGCTCGCGTGCACGTGCTGGAGTGCGCGTGCCAAGATACAGGAGAACAGGCACGCATGCGCCGGTATACAGATGCGTACAGACCCGAGTATATATACTCGTATGTGGCGAGGATTACATCCATAAATTTTATCGTAGTGCTGTCGTGGAGTAGAATACATTGACATATATTCATCTATTGAAATAGTGTACGTCATTAATCACCGAGTAACCGCTACGATGCGAATTGGCAGACAGGGCATAAGTTTATTATGTATCATGACAGTTCTTAATCTTGGCAATGAAGCTGTTGTCGAGAAGAGGGAGTCTTATTCAATACGTGAAAAAATAAATGGTCGTGGTACATTTTATTTGCGTTTCGAATTTGAATTAAAAAACGGGATAAAGATAGATTCTTAAATATGTTAAAGATTTAAGCTCTGGAGTAGAACATTCTCAATATATTTCTAGTTTAAAATGAACATAAAATTATCATCATTTGGTAGATTGAAAACTGCATTTAGAACATTAATGTCGGTAACGAGAGCACGATACATCTGTAATTTCGTGGACATAAACGGCGAACAAATTAATTTCTCCTTAATTATTAACGGATATAGGTGGAATTCGCTGCGGTCAAATTACATTATCAAACGATCGATACATTATTGATTTGACGATGACATACCAATTCTAGGATAATCATCGTAATACCACAATAACTCCGATAGATGAATATTATCAACAGTCTTAATAAAATAATGTAAAATAAATAAATAATTTGTTGATTAATCAAATACACTACAATTATTTCATTAACAATTTTTGGGATTACTATTCATTATTTATTCGAACATCGACCCCGTTGGCAAAATATTAAAACTTGACGCTCTTTCATCCTGCATTCTTTTTTTCGTTTTTCGTTATGTCTGTCAATTCGATCTTTACTAATAAAAAATAGTGGATCCAGTATGGCGGACAGAAACGCGAAAAATAATTTAATGCAAGCAAAACTCGCTCTTCTAGGGTTTGTCAGCCTGGTACTCACTAAATTAGGTCTCTTTATGTTGTCTCAACCGGCTAACTGTAGCGCAGCGCTTTGGGCGCTGTAAAGATGGTGACTGGCAACCATATGGTCTTCACAATGTTGTAAAAAATGTTTCGTGGATGCGGCAGTTGTAAATACAAATTTTTACGCTAGGGATTTTGCGAGGTGGATTAATTAGTGAAAAATTAAATAAAAATTGTTAAAAAATGGGATATCTCGATATAAAGTATTTTTCGAATTTTAGGTTATTTTTTAACGACGAGATAGTACTAAATATTTTCGTAAAAGTACCAGGCGTCGCTTTAAGATTCTTTGATCTCAAAGGTAGAAGATTTCGGATGAGCAGTTTATATAAAGGGATAAATCTTTTTATTTTTTCTGGTGTCAAAAATTTTAACATCACAATGAGACAGTAATAAATATTATCGCACATGTCTCAAGCTTAACGAAATTTATTCTGTTATAGAATACGTAAAATGGTGAACCCTCGAGACCTTAAATATATTATCCATACCATTGATATTTTTTTGTTAGTTACGTGTTAACGAGTGTGCAGCAGTTTGATTATCAATTAAGAAGGAAATTACCAAGATCGTCGACCCGATTCGTGCATGATGCAATTAATATATATTTTGTTTTTAAAATCTATTTTTTTAACGAATTGCAATTGTTTTTGCTCACTTTCGTTGCTGATTCTGCCGAGTCCTCTAATTAAGAATAACAAGCTGGTATGCTCGCTGTATCTTTATAATCGGCATATAATTGAAACCAGTACCCCCCTGTTTCGTTGCCATGCAGATCGGGTAAAATTTTGTCACGTTGCCATGCAGATCGGGTAAAATTTTGTCACGTTGCCTGTTAGCAGTTCAACTAAAAACTTTTTTGTTAATTATAAAAAAAATAAATAAAATAAATTCCATGAATATTTTTGACAGATGTAAAATAAAATAGAAATAAACGATAGGGATAAATGCAATTATAATTAATTCACTTGTGCACAATTATAAAAACGATTAAAAGTTTTAAAAAATGTCGCGTTTAAAGACTCGGGTAATTTCGAATTCCGTTCTGCGGACAGCCTGATAGGATACGAAACGAATTTATAATGGAAATATGCCTGAAGGGAGGTCGATAGCGATATATTGTGCTGACCTAGGTACTCTTGGATTTCAGTCGCTTTATACAGGAGTGCTTTTCATCCCTTCCGTACAACCCCTCAAAGCGTCTCTTTTTGTTTTTGGCGTACAATGACGCTTTGTAAAAATGGATTGTTGAATTGGGAAAAGGCTCAAGCTACTTTTGTGGGTTCCACAAAAAAATGAAAATTATAAAGTCTGAAACTGCTTTCCTACTTAACAAACGATAGGGTGGAAAATTTATTTCATTTATTTAACTATAAATATATTCGACAGTGAGTAAATAAATTACCTTAAGCAGCGAATGAAATAAAGAGTTCAACTTTTAATAACCCGGAAATTATTGGAAATTTGGAGGACATAAGGAATTTATCGGTAACGATAGAATTTAATAAATTTTACGAAGATTCTTTACTGTAAAAATTAAAATTGCGATTTATAATAAAATAGCCCAAGAAAATGAACGATCGAATCTTGCGATAGAAAGTACGGCGCAAAATTGATCTCATTATAAATTCAAGATACAAAAGTCCAATAATCGTAAATTGGACCGTGGTAGCAAGATCTTATATTCACTAGTAAGTCTATTCTACGTCTCGTTCAAACAATCTTCCACCTCGGGCGGGTGTATGATCACTAGGCCAGATATTTTTAAACAAAACAAATGGAAAAGCAAGCTAAAAGGTATCTCCTTTGTTTAAAAATTTCTGTCTAAATAATACATGGTATGTTTTAGTTTGGTCCGGGAATGTATCTAATCGTTTCCGTGCCTGTTGCACGACGAGTGCCTGTTGCACTATACGAGTGTAGAAACCGAGCTAACAAACGCTGTGTAGTTTTTTCGCTTATACCTACATGTTTTGGTCCTTAAAACCGGCAGCTGTGGAAAGTTTGGTGCGGTGGATAAGAGTTCACGGTTTTTTTCTCTCACTCTTCGCCTCGTCACACGTACTGTATTGCCTCGTCACCACTCGCGCATTTGGAGTGGAAACAGTCAACGTTCTTTCTCCCCACTCCCTCAGTCAACTCCTCGCTGCGCAATTGCCGTTGCCACGTCACTAACGGCGCATGCGTCGTAGAGGCAGCCAATGAACAGCTGTCTCGTGCCCTTCCCTGCCCTTGCCGCGCTCGTGCTTACTCTACTGCGCGATAGTCGCGCTGTTCTCCGCCCTTGTTGCTTCTCGACCGCGTGCACTGATTCTTTCTTGCTGCCATTGCGACACCCACGCCAAAATTTCGTTCGTGTGCTGCTTCGTTTCGTGAGCCTCTCGTGGTGTTGAAAGAAAACATGCGCACGTGTATTTCACCCGAATATATCACTTTGTGCTACAGTAGAGACACAGCTCTCTTAGTCATTTCGTATAGGGGCGAAGGAATATTCCGACATTGTTTGATACGGTGGCCACTTTCACTGCGAAACAGAGCGAGCTTCATGAGTTGATCCAGCGAGCTGTAGTAACTGCGAAGAAAATAGAATTCGAGAAGCGTAGTACTTACAAATCAAAATAAAAATCCCGATCCTCGAGGTTAGTTGGAAGAAGATTCAAGGATACCGTCATGGATTAACGTCCTTGAAAACTGAATAATGCTTCACACAGTCATATTCTGTGGAAGAATTTTAAGGTCAAGGGGATGTGGAGAATGATGTATTAAAACCCCAAATACTTGCGTAAAGTCCCGAGAATTTATTTAATGGAAGGGAATTCTACATGGGTAGAAGCCAAGGCGTCGGCTAAACGCTTAGTGATAACTGCTAGTTACAATTACATGTACCTGTCCTCTTTGCTAACTTCCCAACTTGAGCATCAGCTTATAGGGTTTGAAGTAATTCTGGTAACGCTAGAGCACGAAGTATCTTTAATCGGCGATATTTTATAGGTTATAGTTGTATCGCGTGAGAACGCTATACGCAATTTTTCTGACACCGCGCAACCGATCGGAATGAATTTTGGCTCAGTCATTCTTGCCATAATTTGACATTGGCTAGACTAAATTTTATTTCAATCCGTTGCGCCATGCCGGAGAACTTTGGAAATGCGTTTTCGAAGCGGTCAGAACATGGAACATGGTGTCTTAACGTCGTTAAATCGTCACAAAATGGCAGGATCGATTAATCTCAAGATCGAATCGCACAAGCGATCACATATTATTAATAATGATTATCTTGCGTGTATCTCAATTTTCAGTAATTTTTAAGAGAACCGACGTTTCCAGATATTAGTACGATATTTTTTCTTCCCCTGAAGGTTGAAAATTTTAATTAGTTCATAAAACTGATGAACGTCCTAGAGTATCTATGAGAATAGCTTTCATTCAATTCCTCACCTAACAAGCCTCATTTGCTACAGAAACTACAACACATAACCTTTGCAATTATCAAGGAGAAACCTCATATCACGAACTTTGTGACATTTACTGAAGTGAACTTTGACAAAAAGTGAATAATCAACGCAACCTCGGTAACGCCAGCCAGTAGTGGAAAGACAACGGCAATCATCTAGAAAATGGCTCATCTGCCCGGAGGACTTACTCTCACCAGTGATGAAGGGGAAAAGCTTTGCTATTTATAATACAGCTCTGACGTCATAAACTTCAACGTTGCGAAATTCCCGATCGCGTTTCATGACAGCGATGGCATACGCTTGAAGGGGCAATCGATTAAGTTGGCGAACACTGGCGAGAAAAATCCACCTGAACACTGGCGAGAAAAAATTTCTGCGGGCGAAAGGTCAAGCTTTCGTAAAGGGAAAGCTCGTCTCGCCGTGAAGGAACTTTTGTAAGGTCGATGGGAGGATTTTTTTTGCTGCGGAAAGTTAGAAGAAACAAATTGATGGGGGGAACGAAAGCCTCGAAAGCTTGCTGGGAGGTTTCGAAAAAGTTGTAATAAGAGGGAAAGTATCAAACGAAGCTATAAAGCTTACGGTGGGAGGCTTTCAAAACGATAATTAGTAGCATAATCCGCGAATCGAGTAATTAATTGGATAGGGTAAGGAGGGTTAGGAGCTTTCGCACGGTTTTGAACCTCGACTCACCAAATTCAGATTGATCATTATTTAATTATCGATTTTCACAGCTCATTCAAAAAGTATTTCAAAGCGCCGCGTGACCCTCGTCTGCAAGCTCGGTAGGAGATGGTCGAGCTTGCATCATTTATTTCCATAGCCCCAAAAACAATTAGGTCGGTTCAAACTCGTTACGGCGAATGGACAAACTCTAACAAAATGGTAGTTTTGAGCATAGGAGTGAGCGATTGAATTAACGAGACCGGATAAAATGGAGGGTAGAAATATGAAAAACGCCTCACTTTTGTCACTCTTCTACAAGCGCGAACATTATAGATCGCAATTTGCTTGCGTGATTGGCCTCTCCGCTTCCCCCACCAGCGGGGCTTTCATATTTCCCGATAGCTTCATTTATCGCGTTGGACTAATTACTTCGAGTATTCCGGACGCCATTCCGGAAATTCAAGAGGATACGAAAGGTGGGTCGGTGGTAAGCTTGGCAAACTCATCTCGGAGGAGATTTATCGGGTAGATTACCTAAAGCTCGACAAAATACCGGATAAAAACATTAAACGGACCTTGCCTGCGCGGAGCCTGACGTGGTCGAGCGTCCTGCGAAAAAGCCGACCGCGATAAAACGTGCTTTGAAAGCTTGCCAGCTCGCGATTAAGTACCTTCATTGGATTAATTATTGAAAACACGGAAAATGGACGCGATTCGTTTTATCTCCCCATGCTTCGTTTTATCACACCTTCTCCGCATCCCTCGAACTAAATTGATTAAAGCTCCGGCAGAGCTTTATACTCGCGTATCGTTGGTGTAGACTTTCATTTCAGCACTTCAATTGAACATTTCATTGACGCATTAACGCGTTGCGTTTGTTACGATTGATCGAACGTTCCAGTTTATTGCTTAACGAGCTTTCCGGGTGAAGCTTTTTTCAATTAAAAGTGGAGACGGTGAGTAAAAACACGTCTTGTAAATAAACTCTTTGAGACAAGAACATATGACAAGCTCGGATAGACAACATGAATAGACCTGGATCGAAAGACAACATCAAAGAGACAATAACAAAGAAATAAGAAAAAATGGCAACACCATCGATTACGAGACGATGTTTAAGAGAAAACGCAGAAGCAACACATTCGATGAGAAAAGCAAAAAAAGGAATGCTAAATAAACAAGGATAAAGGGACAAGGACAAAGGGACAACAACAAAGGCACACGGACAATGCGACATAAACAAAAAGACAAGGACAAAGGGAGCAAGACAAAGTGACAAGGTCGAAGAGACAAATACAAATACCAAGAGACGTGATAAAAGAGACAGTGAGAGGACCAAGGACAACCACAACAACAAATTAGCGTGGTTAATTTCGAGACTAAGGCCGTTTGATATTTTCTAAATCTCTGTATTAAACGCAGATTAATGCATTTGTTATTCCGAAAGCTCAACGTGAAACTTTTATTTTTGTCTTTTTGAGACAACTGGAAGGTCTTGAACGACCGTGAGTTTTGATTGGACGTGGCAAAGAAATTAATGCCACCGTATTTTCGGTCTTCGTGTCATCGTAAGGGCGGCGAGGGGAGGGGAAGGTTGGAGGAGGCGTTAGGATTCAGAATGGCGTGCACATCGAAAGGGGAACAGGAAATCGGCTCACTGTCGCTGCCCACACATGAGTGAAATACGTACAAAAGTTTACTCCTTAACTGACGTTTGTGTCGAAGTTGCCTGGCTGTATATTGATTCTCCAGCTGTCTAGTTCCACTCCTTCTCCCTCTCTACCCCCTCCCCCTCTCTCTATCTGCAATTCTCATCCAAGCATCACGTGGGCTTTCATACAGAATGTCCAGTAAAGTAGCAACGTTCTTTTTAATCATTCCTGGATAATTGGCACAAATCGAATTCATTAAATATAAAAATAATGAGAATTTAGAAAACACTAAAGGCTCTCTTCCTGGATAATTGGCACAAATCGAATTGATTAAATATCAAAATAATGAGAATTTAGAAAACACTAAAGGCTCTAACACTCTGATCACACTTATAACAAATCGAAAGGAATTGTCTCGGAATGGTGTACTTTAAATTCGATGCGAACTATTTTGTTCGGATTGATTATCTAAATTGTGAATACAAAGTAAAGACGAATTTACGGACGCCATCTTCTGTTTAATTAATAAGTTAAGGAACAAATTTACAAACTATTTAGAAAATAAATCGACAAAAGTTATAATGGACATTGCAACTGGAACGGAATATTTCGAACAAATTTTAGTTAAACGCAGCTCTAGGAAACAATGAAGGAGTATAAAGCTGAAAAAATGTACAACAACCAAAATGCAAGGTTCGAATTTTAACGATTATGAAGAAATAGTATTTAAAAAATGTGAAGCAAATGGATCTTGTAAAATTGGAATCAGATTTTTCAAAATGGACGAATTTGAAAATTTTTGAAAACCTGAGAAAGAAAGTTTTTTTTGCATGGTGCCTTTTTTCGAACACACAATATATAAAACGTTGCGAATAGAGCTGCCAGTCGTCCTGGGGTGGTTTCTGTTCTATTCATCAAGAGGAAACAGAGGGTTGGGGGTTTGGTTCGTGCCGAGTGGAGTTACGAGAGTTTCCAGTCGAGAGTGTCACTTGAAGCTCAGAGGGGCAGCGAGGGTATGGGGGATAGGCATAGATAGAAACTCTGAATAGAGACGGGAAAGAGGAAGGGGCTGGAAGGGTGGAAAGGGGATAGTTTACGTATTGCTGGTAAAAAGGACGATCGGTTTGCCGAGAGACTGAGAGACAGGGAAATAGCGTGCTTATTCACGATTTAGCGGAGATTGATTAAAGAAAAACCGATCTTGATAAAAATCCACAATGCTAAAATAAAAAATGAAAACTAGATTGTAACGATTATAATAAAAATGTGTCGGCACAGTTTTGATTAAGAAATATTTTTTTTATCATAATAAAATTTAAAAAAAATTTTTTATTGTGTTGTATAAATTGGAAAAAATATACGTAATCAAAGTGCCGAAGTTTCAGAGGGGTAACATTTTAGAACCACTTTTTTATTTTTTCGCAAAATCGGGGTTACCATTTTTCGCAGTTTCTTTGGAATTTGAATGCGGAAATCTAGGAAGCAAAAAATGGTCCTCAAACTCGTTCGTCAGGAAGCATTTTTTTTTTGCTGTAGTTTGACGTTTACGACTCGACGTTTCGTCATGTGTCATGCGGACACATTCCCGTTGGAGATATCGACTGTTATATTTTTTTCATATCGTTTGAGACCCGAACTGGAAAATCTGGGAAAAGCAGGGTAGTTCGAGGTTTCGTTCTGGAGAAGTAATTTTTTTGCTGTTCTTTGATACTTATTATTACGAATTAATCATTTCAACATAAAAAAATGTTCACCTAAAAAAATTCGACAAATGAAGTTTAGTGACACGTCACAGTATTTTTATGAAAATGGTCAGTTGATAAAATTCAATTCAAGATGATTGAACGCAGTATTTTTTTAATTTTTCTGGTATCGCGCAGGTTTATTTTTCAATTTTCCAATAAACACGAATTAAATCATATTTTATTTTATTCCAATTACTTTTAATCGCAGTTTAATGAATCAACATCAAATTAAATTTTAATTGATTCAGTATCGCCGATTCTCATTAAATTTGAGTTAATTTAAATTGGTATAATACTAATTGCACTTTGATTGAATTTTCCTGCTACCGATATTCATTATTTTCTCGTATATTTAAGGTGTCGTAAACAGAGGGGATTCGTTCAGAAGAAGAAGATCGAGATCTAATTCGCTGGCACCTGCTGAATCTGAGACGGAAGTAAAACCGTCGTCACCGCCAAAGGAGGTCGTCTCGTACACCGTTGGTATGCTCGGTGCTCGTGGTGTCGGGAAAACTGCTCTCATCAGCCAGTTCATGACGAGCGAGAGTATAAACGCTTACGACAGACAGAGAGGTCAGTATCTCATTAAAATTGTTTTTTTTCCTCGTCCCTTTCCGCCGTAATTAAGTATAAATTGTGCAATCGTTTAATAGCTGGAGCCCAAAGATGGTTCTTAACATCCAAAAACCATGAAATTTAACATGCGAAAAAAAATTGGCCCATTTTTTCATGGTCGACGGGAAATTTGCGATCGACACAGGCGCTCATAAATTACCGGAAAAGCGAATTCGAAAAGGTGTCCTTGGAGTCTAATTTCCTAATCGGTCCTAAATTCGAGAAAAGGCAAAAAATAAATTTCTGCCTTAGGTAAATGCAAAATGCCCTATTCGATGGGAAATTTCGAAAAAATAACTCATATCAAAATTTCCGGTTGTCATGTTCGATCCGCCATTTTGAATTAAACAAATCTCCTGAGCACCAATTTTCAAAGCTAATTTGAATTCTGATGTGCGAACACCAAATTTGTAATCAAGACACTGAAAAAACCATGTTTGACATGAATTTTGATAACCTGTCACTGTTCACTGTCTGCGGTCAAGTTATCGTTTTGAAAAATTCTCCAGCGATTAAGGGGTTTAATACTTTAAGCGGATGGGCTAAACTCTCGACGCGATGAGAATAACAGGAAAGCTAGGGTCCTAGAGTGGCCAAATCCCTGAAACATAGTAATACTTAAGTATACATAAAATAATTAAACAAATGTTCCATAAGCCTTGACTCTCAGTATCCTAAACTGGCCGCAGGCCAGTAGTCATCAAGTCATACAAATCCCTTGGTCTACATGGTGGCAAAGCTCCCTACTCACGGCGAGTTTTTGGTAGTGCGACAGAAGTCCACCAGATGGCTTGGGCTGGAGCGATCTTGCGTGAGGGAAGCCTACTTCAGGCGCAATAAAGACTGTCACAGTTCCCACGGTTTTCAACCTCAGTCCTACCTACTGCAACCACAAAACTTAAAAAACTCCTCTGATAAAACCCAATGCGTCAGAATCTCATATTTCCGAGCACGGTAAATTTTGTTTCCTTCAGATAGAGACGGGGCTTTTCTTGAGTTTTGGGCCGAGCTATCATTGCACGAAAGGAAGATTTGAAAAATTCAATGTAATTCAATTAATCTTACTAGTCAGTTTTAATTTAATTTACGAGTAAAAATTTCATTTACTCCTATATTTAAACACTTCTTCATACATATATCCTCTTTCAATCGTATATCGATATTGGCAAGCAAAGTAAAGATAGTCGAGTTTAAATCTTGGCATCGATTTAATTTATGCTGTTATCCATCGTCGACGTCTCCGTCGTCGCCATCGTTGTCATCCCTGCGTTTCCCTCTCTTGGTTACACACGAACTTACCCTTGACATTTATTCGCTGCTATTGTTTGCACACCCTCGTTTCGTTCGATATATGATGTTACTGCTGCGTCAAAAGCCTCGGGTTCAAACGATAGTCAATATGGCTTTGTTTTCAATTGAAGGTGATGGAAATTTTTTGGGCATCCTAGAAAGGCAGTCTCATTTCCTGTCCTAAATTTCTTCCAAACGGTTCACGTTGCGGGAAAATGGTGCAATTGATAATAACATTAAGTAATGGTAAAAAACTGAATAATATAAATGGTATATTGAATGTAAAGCGTGCAACAATCATCTTGGGGTGGATAACTCGAATTCTAAAAATGAATAACGAATGGATGCCAAATACTTGAGTATTAACAAATCGAATTACATTGACATCGAACACGTGAATATTTACGTATGATTCAATGGTCAAATTATAAGTAAATTTTCTTAAACACTTTTGCAAGAAACAATTAATTGCCACATGGTTGAAAAGTCTGTAATCATTTAAGTTAATCTAAAAGAGTTATAATGATGAATAACAATAATAAAAGTCGTGATCGGGTCAAGTGTTAAAAAAAGCGATCACTAGTAACGATGAGATACTAAATACACAAAATATTATATATTTAACAATCTAATTCTGAGTTTTCGTTTGGTCTAAAAACGTTTGCGGAATTGAAACGAGGCGGAACAAATTGAGGAGAAAAAAATAAGCGAACAAAAAATAACACGGAGGACAGTGGCCCGGAAAAAATGTGGCTCAAGGCCAATCGGTCTGGTGACCCAGCGTAAAAAAGTGCGAAACGCTTTTAGCAGAACAAATTCTGAATAAATGTTGTTTGGAAAATAATTTTATTCGTTTCTTGAAAATGTTGACTAAAGGTTACGTTATGTATATTAACAAAATATTATTCGATAAATCAATTATTTGCGCACCTATATCTATTGAATAAATGAGGAATCATTATTTTAAAAAATTCGATGGCATTCCGCTAGTAAGATTGATCGAAAATTGTAAAAAATTGAACTACCACAATAATTGACTGACTGCTTATAATTATTGTACAAATAAAACAAAACACGACGATTTTATTTCAATTTTTCTGATTGTATGATTTCTTTTTTTGCGAAAACCGTGGCAAAGACTAATGATGCTGTTTTTTTGGATTCGTCGAATTCGGAAGATTAATGACAGATTCGAGAAAGCACATTTGGGTCTCAACATGATTCAGGATAAATAAATGTGGCGGAGCGTGGTAAATTTCTCAGTACAGTGGGTTAAGGACCGCAAGCTGTCCTCTGCACTGAATTATATCTTTCGCGGTTCTGGTATATATCCAGACTACGGATATAACGCACAAACATGAATCTAGAAAACATTTTGGCTAACGCATCGCTTAAAAATATTTTGTTAAAGGCAAAAAATATCGAATTTAATTTTTATTTTTTATATAATTGTAACAAACAATCTGTCCCGTTCGCACAAAATGAGTAAACAAGTAATAACAAATAGGGGTTACATTCTATCAAATTGTATTAATTATTGGCAAGTTTAGTAATGACCAAAAAAGAGTAAAATAAAAAATTAAAGAGTTAATAATAAAATTATTATAATCATAAGAATCTTGGTCAATACCACAATTCCCGAGTTAATTTGAACATGTGTTGCGGTTTACTGCCGTGTTCTGAATGCTCTCAAATTGATTCACCTGACAGTCAACAAGTTCTCGTCGTGATCATTGGCCTCACAGTGCGACGCGTTAGCTGTAAAGATTGAGAAACAAGTGATTAAGTTAATTGCAGTCTCGACCTCTGAACTATGGCCAGATCATTCGGACAGACATTGATGCTAACTAGGACCACTGACGCCTAACCAGGATCTGTTTAGGCGAAACAAAATAAGGCATTTTTTTAAATACACTTAACATATATGAGATTATTTATTCCTAATTTGTTTAAAACTATAATATTATACTTCCAGATTTTGTAAAACTATGCACTCATTTCATTTATTTATTTTTTATTTATTGTTGAAAAAAAATCGATTTTTATTGTTGTCTGACCTATACTGGACATTATCACTACTTACACGCGTACAGCTCGTAACGGCCAAGCGACATTGAGCTTTTTCGTTCGACCGTTTTTAAATTTTTCGATTAAACATTTTTTCACGACTATTAGACGTTCGTTACGTTACGTCCAGAAATCGAATATTTTGCTCGACCAACCGCAAATCGTTAAAACGTACCTATTTTTTATTTTAGTATAAACGAGGCAGAGACCAGAAATTTTACGATAATAATACGCTCGTTGGCGTTTGCCGTTTATTCGCACGTGTCAACTAATATCGATGAAGAGAATGGTAAATAATTTTTCTCAGCCGCAATCATCATAAGTTGGCCACAAAAATTAATACAAAAATTCGAGATTTGCGGAAGTAAATATTACCATAAATGTTATGTATAATAAAATAATTTTTTTTATAACGATGATAACAATCACCAATTCTAATGGGATGAATTCACTTGCCTTGTTTTAATTTCTTTTTTCATAACCACAAATAGCATTTTTTAAAATTAATATTTCAAATATGCGTATGCAGATATGAAAAAATGTCGCCAAGAAATGCATCAAAATGCGAAAAAATTGCACTGCAACCACTTCGATGTAAAGCTCAAGCTCCTTTGGCGGCGCCGCGTTGGTTCTGCGATATTAACATTTCCAGGAATACAAGACATTCACGAGTGCCCAAGTGGGACGACATTGTCGTTTCCGTTTTATGGACTTTGTTCGCTTTTCCGTCCTCTTGATGACAACGAAATCCGCCAAAGTGGGCAAACGCGTTTTTTATAGTTCGAACAAGATGAAACACCGGGCAGATAAGTAACATTAACGTCGAGACTAATAATTATAAAAATAACGAATAAACGTTTAATAAAGTATAAAGTTTTTATAACTTTCGAATTTTTAATATATTAAATACAATTCAGTATATATATAAATATTCGCGACGAAAATATAATAAGAAATAAATCTTGAAACTCACAATTTTATTAGAGCTTAACCGTTTTATGATTTTTCACGCATTGACTATCCAATGTAACATTCAATGAACGTGCGATTTGATATAAAGTCCTGACACTGACAACTCGAAAATTTGAAGAACTGGAATATTATCAAAAAATTTGTAGTTTGATTAATTGTTGCAAGATGATAAGTTTTTTATTGCTGAAAATTGGTTCGATAATCGTCATTTACACTTTACAATTTTACTCATAGTTAGAAAAAAGAAATTTACGACGATAAAAAAAACACTTAGTAATTATAAACACCATCAAAATATTCTTAACTTAAATTTTTTTTTAAATTTTCGTTGATTATAAATGTTGGCAAAGTTTTAAAAAATCTGAGAATCGTTTTTGGGTTGTGAGAAAATATACCGATAAAAATGGATGAAATTTCGGTTAAATTCGAAGAGGCGAGGGTCGGGGTATGAAAAAAATTAATGAAAATCCCTCGTATGTATGGATATACGTACAAAGGAGACTAAAGACCAACTGGGCGTGTGCCTCTAGCATTACGTCCACTCGGACGGTTCTCGTGATCTATAAACGGAAAACTCTCGATTCTTGTGACTCTAATTTCGGAACTCACTTTTGTGTGTGTCTCTGTGTGCGTGGTCGCTCTTTCTCTCTCGGGGTCGTTCTCTCTCCGTCCTTCTGATTCTCACTCTCTCGTTCTTGTCCCAAAAGCATCACGGAAAATACGAAGATAAGCAGAAAGAAAAAGATTCTCCCCTCGAAACACGGACAGGCGTTTCCAAAGCAGCAGCCACGAGCTAATTCGTTTTTACGAACTCCTCGAATTCTCGCTACGGTCCGATGATAAAACTAATGAAACTGGCGATCGTAAAAGTTCGTTGATTTAACCCTAATCAAATAAATCGATTGTGAAGAGTAGGGAGGAGTCGAAGGAACGTCTCGAAAATGTTATTTAAGACGTTGTTTATCGAATAATCATAATAACCATGATGTAAAGTTGGGGAATGAGGAAATAAATTATTTATCAGCTTTCATAAATACTATGTGAGGAATAATTAAATAGTTAAACCAATAATATTTAATATTTATTATTTATTTGTTCCATCTGTACAGCACTTGCTTTATACAGCCCTTACTACAAAGTACAACTTATTAACTAATTACAATAATAGCCGACTAAAAACTAACCAGACTCTACCAATAATATTAAATATTATTATTCTATGATTTAATAAAATATAAATAGTCAAAACAAAAATAGCTCAATGAATAAATTAATTATTCGTCAATTGGCATAAATACTACCCGAGGAATAATTGAATAATTGAACAAATAATATTTAGTATATTATTTTATAATTTAATAAAATATATAAAATAAAAACTGAACAATAGGCGTACGAATCAATCAATTATTTATCAATTATCATAAATACTATGTACAATTTAATATTTATAATATCTATTGTATTTTATCACGTAAAAGCTAATAACAAGACGTAATTGAATAGTTTGATTATTTATGGAACATTGTAAATATCACTTGATACGTAATTTACTTATATGAGAACAATAAATTGTTATGAGATAACAATTTATTGTTCTCATATTGTACCAAATTTAAAAAAAACATTGCCCACTTAAAGGTAGTTATAGGATAAAAACGATCAAAACTTACATGTATGCTTCTACTTTGCGTACATTGTAATCGAAGTATTCAATGTTATTCTTATGAAATTTCTAAGCGGGCATAGGAACGAGAAATTTGTCGGTGAAAATCATGAACGAACAAGCGTATTCAATGTTTATCTTAAAGTTGATATAAACAGCTTACTCAATCGCTTTTCCCCACCCCACGGTCTACGATCCAATTTTTCTCGAACGTGCGCACACTTTCGGATAAATTCAAAGTTTTATTCTGTTCAATTTTCGATTTTCCACGAGATAGAACTTTGCGTTCGAACGAAAATTCAACCGTCTTTGAGAAAAGTGGATTACATTGTTTTATTACCGACGGAGCAAGCGAGCTTACCCTTTCGTCGGATATTGATAACACGAATTATCGCAGAAAAGCCAGCTTACCGAAATTTAATGATGTAACTCGTGATTTATTTATTACTTTAATGAAATCCATTATTTTTTATATAGGACGTAAATTTACGCTGTTGATAACTCTTTAAAAATATGGTCAACTCGACGAGAATTCTGATAAGGCTACTGTTCGGGAAACCGCAAAAAACAATTGCAGTAATAAAAACCAGCATGGAACAAGTGCATGCAACTTTAATGAATGAATGATAAACGGGAATGAGGACAGAGCGAAATAAATTTTCAAGGACTCTATATCGTACAAAAATAGTACGTTCGAACAAAAGAAGAAAGATGAGAGATCGCGGGGATTTGTTTTAAGCCCCGTAAAAACGGATGAATGAAGAGCGAAGCGATAAAACGGTCGGGGTGTGAGCAATGGAAGTCGTGTTTAATGTTCACGAGGATCGAAAGTTTGCTCGCTGAAACTTTATCGTATTTTCTCTGCGAGACTCAAGGTTTCCAGGGGAATTTCACCACGTTGAACGAACGTGGTGTGCGGTACGGCTTTACCTCGTCATCTCCGATCAAAGAGGTTTCAAACGAGTGTTTCCGAGAGTATTTTCAAGAGTATCTCGTGAAATGTGTACATTTTTTTGCTCGTTTCTTTCGAATGAAAAACTTGGAAGAACAAAAAAGTTTGGGATTGAGCTTATGTACAGGACGAGCCAAGAAGTTTATTCTCTTGGGGTCGTTTCATTTTTTTTTCTTTGTTTAATTACATTTGCAGATTAATCATTAATTTGCGGTACAGGGGAGTGTTTCGAGTCCAAATAAATATATAGAGATAATTTAAAAATTTTCCACAGTTCGATCCTGAACGCAGCGATACTCGTGAATCTTGAATATAGATCGATGATAACGATATTTAATTTTTCAAAAGTTCTTACCTATTAAAAGTTTGACGGTACTTTACCGCTGCAACGTATCTTGTTTCTTCGTAGAGAAATTTTTCTTTTTATGAGAAAAAAAAATATTCGCGTTTTTAAAATGTAAACACTTGTTGAAATCTTCTTAACAAAGGAAACGTCGCACCTAGAGCACGTGCACGGTCGCGTGCGCGTACGCATGCGTGGCGCGTGTGCGCATGCGCGTAAAGTGGGGGCGATACCGCCCGAGCATGCGACCGTAGACGTGTTGCCAGTGCACCATCATCGATATCCATTGATATTGTCACTTTTCGTTTTCATATTATTAATTGTTATTTTAATAAATCGTTTCGCTTTATAATTTGAGTGATCTCTCATGCACAGTTAGACAATTTTATCTTTTATTATTATATTCTCGAAAAGTGTTTCGGTATACTATTTAGTCGTTGGGTGTTTTCATTATTTCGTGAATATTTTATGGAAAACACATTTTTGTTCGAATTCAATCTACTTAATACAACAGTCTCAATTCTTTAAAGTTTTCTCGAGATCGCACTCTATTATTTCTGAATTTCTTCTATTCTGACTTTTACTTTAATTATTCTTTTATACGTTTTTTTTTAAATTCCTTCCTCGTGTTTTTGTTTAATTTTCAAAGTCTCTATCCTTTTATGTGACAAAGAGTCGCGGTTGAGGAAGGGGAGGAACAAGGGGCGGGTCAGAGCGCATGAAAACAAGTGGTAGAGAGGGTTAGAGTGGGAGGGTTGACAAAATTACTCGTGAAGCAGGCAGTTTTTGAGTTTCGAATTAATGAGTATATAAGCAATTAACTCATTGCAGTTAGTAAATGATTTAGCGAGATGCAGAATTAATGGGCAAATTTCACATGGAAAATTTTTATTTTCTTTAACAAGTAATATTTTTCTTTTGTTTTTTAATAACAAAAGTTTGCGTTCGCTCCAGTTTTCGAAACTTTCTACATTATCGAGCGAAAGCTTGTTATAAACTTCGGCAAGGGGACATAGTTGCTGTCGAGAGTGGCAAGAATCGATACCAATGTTCGGACTTGAGAAAATGTTTGATTCCTAAAATTTTGAATATTTTCGAAAATAATGATTCGTCGGCTGTCGCTGATAAATAATTATCAATAATCGAAATAAGCGTCGTCATGTACGCTCAAAGTCGACGTGTATACCTCGAGCAAAAAAGAAATTGAAAATTAAAATTTTTTAAAAACGATCGACATTCGATGTCGAAATTTCCCCTGTACATATGCCTTGTAATACCAATTATCGCGAGAGTACACCGAGGGGTACGTGACGATGCACATAGGCTAAAATATACTCTCGAGGATGGTATCCAACGCTCGTCTTGTATCAAAGCTTCTCAGTCTGCTCTGTTTCCCTCTGCAATATCATCGGGTATATGTGTTACCACTTCGCCAGGATATGCACGCCGACGCCTCTAGCCCCCTCTATGTCGCATCATTTCCGCTTTGGGAAGCTCCGTTCCACTTTGATAGGCACGTACATGTATAGATATATCCGGTCTACGTTGTAGCCTACAGCTAAATTTTGACTATATTTGTGCGTACCTTATATCGAAGGTACAAGGTAAAATTTACAAATTTTCCAAAAAAACTTGCTACATTTTCAAAAACATTTTCTTTTATTCCATAAATAAAATTTTAATCCGAAGATCGATGTACGGGAGAATTAAGATATATACGTCGATTTATTCTTGGAGTTGTAGCATTTGAAGTGGATGAAGGAATGTACGAGGATCAGCGATAAAAAGTTATAAAAATTGTGTGGACGATACAACCAGCAATCTGGGCTATAATTCTGATGAAAACCGAAATGTTCGTTTGATGCGAAGAACATTTGGGTATTTGGAGATACGACACAAATCTGAAACACTTTGAAATAATATTGAAAAATTGTAGGAAAATTGCGTAAAATTTTTGTTATTCGACAAAATTTCCGATAAGTAATATATCTTTAGTTAGTAAATTTTGTTTCTGCTTTTTCCGAGTGCAAGAGCATTTTTTGAAGCATTTTTATAATAAATTATTTATAGTAAGGTCCAAATAATTAATCGAATATTCACTATTTATTTAATTATCGTACCAACTTGTTTACTGTTTTTATTGTCGTCTTAATATTTGCCATAATATTTGAAGTTTGAGTGACATATTAATCATCAATGTGTCTCTCGACTAGGTAAAAGTGATAAATCAATCTGCACGATGATTTAACAAAGGTATTATTTACATTACAATTAATAATTTCCCCTTTTTATCATTATGTCGATGATTTTACCTTCTGCAATTTCTAATTCGTATTATTGCATGTTTTTTATTTATTAGCATTTGTTTCCTCGTTTACTTCAATTGGAAAGTGACTCGGCGAGAGGTTCACAAACTCGCCGTAAGAGGCGCCACCCGGTATCTCTCGCGATCGCGTCCACGCATCTCACATAGAGCGCGTACGCCCATCATCGAACTCATATTATTATTTCTTACTTAAAACCTTTTCCTCTGCGCCATTGATTCCTCAGAAAATAAAGTTTAATTAATCCACGAATATGTATTTTCCACATCTTAAAAGATTTTCTTTTTATCGTGGTTTCTTCTTGGTTATTCAACGTTCGCACAACTTCGATATCATGCGTATCTCTTTGTACAGCGAAATAAAAAACGAACGGTAATGAGACAGAGGGCGTCGCAACAATGAGAAAATAAAAACACGACATTGTGTGACCTGAATTATGACATTCTGAAACCATTCGTTTTAAAATATCGCTAATGTTCTTTTCCACTTTTAATATCCATAGGAAAATAATATTCAAAAATAATTCTTTTGCGAATTTAGTTGTAAATTTGTATCGCGGCCAGTAAAAATGAGAGAATGAAATAAAAAGTTGAAATAATGACGATTGACGAGACAGATCATATTTTCGGTTGTTCGACGAAACGAGAGACGAGAAAAACAAAATGCAAAAACAACATGGGTGTGGTATAACGCCGGGAAAATGAGGGAAAAGTGCACGCATCGCGACGAGGAGTAGGGATTGAAAATTACGGAAATAGCGTCGGTTAAATTTGCACCCGGGTGCGCTATAAGCGTACATCATAGCCGGAAAGCAGTGCGTCTGTTAATCGTCTGCTACAGTCCTGTTGCTTACTCTCGTATGAAAATACTGACCACTTTCTACATGTATGTACAGTTATTTCCTCGACGACTGATCTTTTTTAACATATAGAAAGAATTTGGAAAAACTGAATATTTTTTTCTCGACTGACCTATTTAAATATTTAAAAATCGGTGGCCCGTTCATTTTGAAAACCTGTTTCTTAAGTACGTAAAGATCAAAAAAACTAACGAATTGTTAAAAAATTTACACGAGTTTCAATTCGAAAGTATCCCTTAGTACAAGAAACTTCTTATTTTCAACGCCAGGTGGCACTCATCGGTTACCGACGGAGGTAAATTGGCGAGTTGGCGATATTATGTTGTTATAAGCTAGCAAATTTTTTTTATTATTCAGGCTTGTGATATTAATATTGAAGAAGGGCATTCTGCTAATTTGCCAGTCAAAAATTCTTTCGAAGTCACCAAAAATAGTTATTTTGATTCTTAAAGGTTAGGTTCGTAGTACGCGTAACCCCGGAAACGATAAAAAAGAATACTGGCTTTTTTTTATTCCTATAATGATTTTACTATAACAACGAGCAAAGTACCCTTTATTAATGTGAAAATTAGGTAATTTGAAAGTTTCTCTTAGTACAATAAACTTCTTATTTTCAACGCCAGGTCGTACTCATCGGTTATCGACGGAGGAAAATTGGCGAGTTGGCGAAATTATGTCGATATAAGCTAGTAAAAATTATTTTTCTTCTTTAGGCTTGCGATATTGATGTTGAGGAAGGGCATTCTGCTAATTTGCCAGTCAAAATATCTGTCAAAGTCACTAAAGATAGTTATTTTGATTCTTAAAGGTTAGGTTCGTAGTACGCGTAACCCCGGAAATGACAAAAAAGAATACTGGCTTTTTTTTATTCCTATAATGATTTTAATAAAATAACGAACAAAGTACACTTCATTAATGTGACTATCATATCGACCTGTACAAGGATAGTTAAATCCATTCGAGTTTCTGTCTCCGTCGGTAAAAATAACCTAAAGATTATAATCAGGAAGGAAACGCGTCCTTTTGATCTCGCGTGCGCAAAGCTGCTTTGTATGCGAGAGATAATAATTTTTATTTACTAAAACAAAGGAGCACTATACGTTGCTTCAAAGAAAAGTACCTACTTATCGTCACGATCACACTAGGGTGGTAAACTAAAGAATTTAATTTTTTATTACTTTACTAGAAAAATATCATAGCTGCAAGAAATAATCGAAATATATCGAGGATTATCGTGTTCAATTTTGAAAAACCGATCTCCCATCGATCATTTTCTTGCGATCTGCAAATACCTACATTTTCCGACCTCAAACCTTTAGACGCGTATTTATCTCGTTTATTAACTTGGTGAGATATCAAACTACCTTATCAGACGTAAACGTACATTTATTGTTTTATTTTCTACTCGCGGCAGTATTTTTTTAATTAGTTAATACATAATATTTGAATAGCTTCATCCATGTTCAAAGGTTCTTCTTTATAAGTTAGGTTTCTCGGTTGGCAGTAGTTAATTAAAAATGAAAGTGCCCTTACGACGGGCCGGTTCAATCATTGGCACTGAAACGGTCGTAGGGTACGAAAAATTAATTATGAAAATAGTCGCTGAAAGAATTACACAGAAATAAGAAAAAACATAGTATCCGGTATTCGTTCAGTTTTTAGTTGATTTAAAAATTAATTTTCTGAACTATGTATAGCCACAGTGTTATTGCGTCTTCGAACGTTTATTTGGCCAATCTTCGATTATTTTTCTAAGCTCCACACGCGTTTATGCTCTCAGTTTGAATTTTCGCGCGCACAGAGAAGAAGAAGATCTGTTTTGGAACATCTGAGACGAATGTACAAAAAAAACACGAGAACAAATCATGTAAATGGTGTTTTTTCCGAGAATTAATCCATTTATTATCGAACTCTGTAAACTTTGATCGAATGATAACCTCAAATTTTGTTCGTCGAAGATTTCATAGCTACGGCGAATATCTCATCTAAATTTTCTCAAGTTTACATTGAACCCCCACGAATCCGATCATCTAATTTTGTTCGATTGCATTGCTCGAAAATCTCGGCAGCCGCGAAGTGCAAACAAATAAAACATAAAGAGCCATCGAACGATGGCGTCCGTAAGGCCAGGTGGCCGAAGAATGAACCAACAGATTGTTCATTACAGATTACTCCGATGATGCGACGTCGATGTGAAATCAAGCGTACCCATTGGAATTGTGCCATTAATAAAAGTTCTTGTAAACTGTTGTTTCTTTCGTAATTTATTTTCTTACGTTACTATAAATCGTCGAATTCTTCAGGTGGAGGCAGACCGCCATTACGAACCTTCCGTTGCTCAACGTTATTTTTTTCTTTGCGAAATTTTACTCCAGACTATTTGCAAACTCGTATCTATCATCACGCAAAATTAATTATCACTAATTATTTCTAAATAGGTGTAAATATTAAACGTATTAATTAAGATGTCGATGAATAATGTGTCAAGGAAAATTCGAGGTGGGGAGTGCGCGTGAGCGGTTATAGTAGTGTCCTATGACACGACGACACTCAATATGAGATGTACACAGAGTAAATGTTATGCATATATACACGGCATATATACTCCGTATATAAATTGCGTATGTTGAACGCACATAGTGTGGGCTCCATTAATTGGAATTCTCGCCACGAGAGGCGATACCCTCGATATTGAGTTGGTCCCGTGTGCTCGAAGCCTCTTAGCTCTTCGGGCGGTTTAGCTCGCATGACTCGTAACAGCTTAATTGAGCGAGGACTTTCGTGTGCATATATATTTTTTTACGTTCTGTTTCTAACCGTCCAGTTATATCTTTTTTTTCTCAATTTAATTCTCGCGTCGTCTCGGGGTCGGGCAAAAATTTTCACTCCTCGTGAATTTTTGTAGGTGATTCCAGGGGTGTCTCTAATTATCTTTCGAAAGAATTAGTGAGGGAGCGTTTCTCCACGAGGACAATCATTTTAGTACTTTTATATTGCATGTTCTCGTAATAAAATAATGACGCGACTGGATCGATAATAAAAGTTTTTCGAGATTATATTTTACGCTGACGAATGTTTTCGAATAATTATAAATTCTTATGGGGTGAAAATGTCAATTTCTTCTTCCACAAGAATTCAAGTTTGTCCGGAAACGTTCTTGCACCGTCGCAAATGATGTTTCGAAAACTTGAGTACGTCTCTCTTACCTTGAATAAATTTGCAATACGGGTATTTGTTTCAGATGTGCCAAGTGAGCAGTCGGTCTTCGTCATGTTGAATGGCGAGGAAAGCGAGCTGAAATTTCTCAATATTACTAATTTAAAGGTAAGCAAGATTTACATTGATTAGAAATCCCTCAAACCCAAGATAACTGTTTCTGTTTTTATAAATCATAAAATAAGTGACTAAATACGAAACTTGAAGTTTCCATCTACAGAGATAATCAACGAAATTTAGTATATAGTCCAGAATCATATTTTCCATTCGAAACAAATAAATTACTCTAAAGCGTAAAAAATATTATCAGAAAGAAAGAGGCGAAATGTCGAAGGGCGAAAATGGTTTTCTCGCACATGGGAGGAGCTTCGACGCATGTACACTACATAATAATCTAGAGATGTGGTTCACTGCGTCATAGGATACGTTACTCGAACACAAATGCACGATCCTTTTAGATTAATTATTGTTCTTCACACGTTATCAGTGGTTTGTTGTTTTTTACCCACTCGTGACGCTCCTCCCTCAACAATTCGCACTAATACTTATCCAGCTCCTCGTGCCGTCACGCGGATTATATGTATTTGCGATTCCCTGTGATAATCTGTGACCATATATGAATTTGCGTGAGTACCCATGAGTATCTGTGAGTAGTCATGAGTTTGCTTGCGAGCATTTCTTGAATAGTCGTGAGTACCTTCTCACGACTAGCGCGCTAACCATCCTGCTCCCCTAACCATCCAGCTCCTCGTGCAATCACGCGGATTGTGTGTATTTGTGATTCTCTGTGATAATCGGTGACCATATATGAAGTTGCGTGAGTACCCATGAGTATCTGTGAGTAGTCATGAGTTTTGGTGCGAGCATTCCTTGAATAGTCACGAGTACCTTCTCGCAACTAGTGCGCTAACCATCCTGCTCTTCTAATCATCCAGCTCCTCGTGCAATCACGCGGATTGTATGTATTTGTGATTCTCTGTGATAATCTGTGACCATATATGAATTTGTGTGTGGATCCATGAGTATCTGTGAGTAGTCATGAGTTTCGGTGCGAGCATTTCTTGAATAGTCATGAGTACCTTCTCATGATTAGTACGCTTCTCCCTCAATAATTCGTTCTAACATTTATCCAGCACTTCGTGCAGTCACCTAGATTGTGCGTATTTGTGATTCTCTGTGATAATCTTTGACTATATACGAATTTACGTGAGTACCCATGAGTATCTGTGAGTAGTCGTGAATTTCAGTTCGAGCCTTTCTGGAAAAGGCATGAGTACCTATGAGTATCTGTGAGTATTTGCGAGCATCTATGAGTATTTGCGAGTATCCATGAGTATCTGTGAGTATTTGCGAGCAGCCATGAGTAATTGCGAGTATTTGCGAGAGTATCTGTGCGTATCTATGAGTGTGCATCTATGAATAACTACGGAGTGTACATGCGCACATACGCGAGTACGCGTAAGCGTCTATGAGCACTTATGAGTATTTGTAGTTCCTGTAAGTATCCGTGAAAGTACCTGCGTTTATTCTTAAGTAATTTTAAGCATGCTTGAGTATATGTGAGTATTTATGACGGTTTTCGAGTAAGCGAGATTGTGCAGTTGGAACGATCCATGAGTATCTACGAGTACTCATGAGTATCAATGAGTAGACCAGCAAAATCACGAAAGATTACAAGTTATCTTATGACAATTAACGAGCAAACATTATTCTTATTCGACGAATTATTTTTTCCATAAACAAATGAATTTTGATATAAAATTTTTTAATACACGTTATCATTCTCGTTAAAATAATAAAAATCTCAATGACTAACATTAAAAATACTTGCTTCTTTTTGTTTCACGTTTTTCATTGACATAATTTTCTTACAGGCTGAATTGGAAAAAATCCCACATCCGGATGCCTTCGTGATAATGTATTCGGTTATCGACAAGGCCTCGTTTCAAAGGGCGGAGGAATATCTCGCGAGACTCCACGACCAGGACCTGTTGCGCGGCCGACCGGCCATCCTCGTTGGCAACAAGGTCGATCTCGTTCGTTCCAGATCCGTATCCTCGCAAGGTAAAGGAGATCGATCAAACAAAATCTTGAACTTTGTCATGGTAACAAAAAAGTCCCAACATTGTCATTGTGATTTTTTTTATTTTTCATTGCTGATAAGTAAGTTGGTGATTTATTTTCACTTGGAAAAACAAAAAAAAAGATAAGAGATTATCTACGACAAAGATATGTGAAAAAAAACGTACCGAATAATTTACTAATAATGATTAACTAATAATTACTCAATTAATTGTATCGTGCCTAATAAAATATTTATATATGTACAATATAAATACCTTTTTCAGATGGCAAATGCATGGCATGCACCTACCGCGCGAAATTCATCGAGATATCAGTTGGCATAAGTCACAACGTGGACGATCTACTCGTCGGTATTCTCAATCAAATACGTCTCAAGGTTGTCCAGGGTCACCTGGAAAATCGCAGCAGCGGGGGCGGGGGTGGAAGCGAGAGTAGTGGTCACTGGTACAAGTCTCGGGGTGTCGTGCGGGCGAGCATGAAAGCGAGGCAGATGCTTACATGGCTTTTCGGCAAGGAGGACAGTAAATTCAAAAATTGTGAAAATCTGCACGTTCTGTAAAAACAAAAACGAAGAAAAAAATCAATAATATTAATTAATTGTAATTAATCAATCAAAAGATGAATCAATTAATTCACGAACGACATGTTTTTTTATCGATTAGTTGGCTGATTGATTTGGGGGGGGGGGGAAGTAAATTTCGTATTAATTGTATGGTGAATTTAGCAGCGAATGAATTGATTTAAAAAAAAGTAATGTGCCAATTCTTGAATTAATATTTTTTAAGCATTAATTTGATTATTATGTTATTATTATATTATCGATTACTCAACATTGTTGTAAAGTGATTCAAGCTTTTTTAAGAAGCTTGCAGAATATATTCATATACATATATATATAATAACAATCTCTCGCTAAATAGAGAATTTGCAACCTCGTTTCAACCTCAGTTTATTCGAAAAACTTGAGCTTAAAGGAGGTTGTTCCGAATTTTATCTCGGCCAAAATCCCGAGTCAACCGAGGCTTGGTGGGGGGGGGGGGGGGCGAAAAAGGAAAGAGGAGGGATCACCACCCTAAAATGTAATCAATAATAATATTAATAATGACTAATATCAGGAGCAAAAGAAACAATTGGACCGAACTATAATAATATTAGAAAATGGCTGGTTAAAATTAACCAAACCAAAAATATTGTAATCTACTTGAAGAAAAAATTGCATTCACCAAACAAATTTTTTAAACATCAAGTGGAGTTGATTAAGCTGAATGATGTAAATGGAATTGATTTTTAACGGATATCAGTGGAATTCAATTGAAAATTAAAAGCATCGTATTAAAGAAATATATGTATAGTTTTTCACGCATCGATCGAATTGACGAAACTTGATTATTGATCAAATTGATTAAAAAGAGGTATCGATAGACTAGATTGAAATTAAATAATTGACCAATCGATCATTCATTTTTTCTTTCTATTGTACGTATCTCGACTCACGTGTCGGGAGACGATCGTTTGTTTTCAAATTCAACAGGACCATGAAATATTTTCTGTACGGTATTCGAAAGTCTGGTAATGAGAAAAATACGAGGGGTGGGGGGGGGGATGGACAAAAGAAACAAAATGTCCTCCTCTTCTTCATGTTCGTCTCTATTTTCTATTTCCTTCGATGTATATATAAAAATTATACGATATATAATAATAATAATAATAATAATAATAATGATAATGAATAAAGGATAAAATTGATAATAACGATATATCGATATTGATAAACTATCCTATATATTGATTAGTTATTAACAATAATGTTGAAAAAAATATATATATATATAATTATATGTTATACGTAATATTATAGAAGTACGATATACCGAATTATGCCCCTATTTAAATACACAATTTCGACTGCGGAATATTTCAATATAATACAATTTTTTAAGAATCGTGATCGCTACGCGCTGATGATAATTCGATAATATCGCTGAAATTCGTAACGATCCAATGTTCAAACGGACACAAACGTGAAAAATAATTATTCTTGAAGATCAAACGATGTCTTGTTTACAATTTATGTTGCAACGAGAAACAAAAAGAGTTTCGAAAAATCCTCGCCGGGTCCAACGATCGAATTTTTCTTCTCATTCGTTTATGTCCATAAAAATGGCGACGCACAGAAGAATTTCTTCGATCGATAAATATTTTACCATTAAATTGTACAAAAGAAAGAGACAAATTTAAAGTACTTGCCAAAATTCTTTCTACAATCGATGAAATTTATTCTCATGACCAAACAATGGATACAAAATATATATTACTCGTACTTGAAATTGAATAGTCTTCTTCCCGGGAATTCTTCGTGAAAAGTCGGACGAACTCGTGACGAGAATCGAACGTTCGAGCATCCCCCTACTAACGGTCGCGTACGCTGGATAGTGACGATCCCTCCTCACTCAATATCCAAACTCCTTGCTGCACATGCTCGCGCCATATTTTCTACGGTCAATACCAGCCTCGGTACGAATCTGGAGGTTGGTAACCCTTCGTTGAGTCCCTTTCGTGTTTTGTTTATTTTCATTCCATCAGCTCGAAATAAACTGTCGACATAATATAAGGAAATGTCGGTCGAGTCTTTTTTTGAAATATATAAAAGGATATTGTCGAGGCAAAAGCTTGAAATTTTTATGAAGGCTGGTTCAACGTTTTTCAAGGTTATGTCGACCATCGGCTTCGTCTCAGATTATTGGCTCTGGTCTGTTGACGAGAAACTATTCTCTCTTCGATTTAAAAATTAATTAATTTTCTTCCACGAAGTAAAAAATATGCAACCCTCGAGCGGATGACATCACCCGATAAATATTATAATTTTGCCTGCTTGGAACACGAATTTTATCCATAAAGAGGATCCCAAATAATTTTTACTATTGATAATCCGGTAAAAGGCCAATCGATCCGATTACCGATATGTTTCGATATAAACGTACGTAACGAGTTAATAGTAATAATGGATGAGTAAATTTTTCAATTTACAAACAAACGATCATGGAAAATTACTGCGATTGTATTAAATTTAATTTACGTGTAAAAACAAAAACATAATTATATGGATTTTTCCTGAAATACATGTACGTGTAATGTATAATTGACGATTGAAAAACCATGGCTTGTTTCTGCCAGAAAATACACAAAAATAAAAATAGACGTAACAAAATTGACGGCAACAAAGGCGAACGAGCAGTGCGAATAATTTCTGCGAAGTGCCTTTGAGTATTTTTGTAAACTTTAAGATCTAATCGGTATTCGATGTAATCCTGATCGTTATTACAACTGATGAACAAACAAATAAATAAATATATACATGGGTAATTCTCTGTTAATGATCGAGCCATGTGGCACTAAATTTTTGTACTCGATAAGTTTTCGAGAGACTCAAGATCGAACTGTTTTCACGTATAACAAAATTAAGGTTACTTCATAAATATTTAGAAGGCCGATGACACACAAAATCTGGTGCCGGATTACTCGGTAATGAAACTGTGGGGAGTAAACCGTGGATAAAATAATGCATAGAATAAATATAATTATTGATAAATAATGAATCAAATAATTATTATTGTTAATTCATAATAATAAATATCTATTATTATTAATTTGTAGCATTGACAACGTTACACAGAAGGGTATCGTTGAAAAGTTCTTTATACGCGTTTGAGCCTTTTTGCGCAAAACAAAAAAACAAACTATCGCCGAAACGAAATACTCGAAAAATTCTTCGACTCTCGTGTAATTTTTTTTTCTTTCCACACGATCAGTTAGATGATAAACTTTCTGTTCCGTATTGCGATGTACTCGTGTATCATAATCGTATGTGCTCGCTGTAACATGTGACATGACAATACTGCCGATTATTTGAATAATAAAAAAACTGATGAAAAACAAATGATTGAAAAAGAAATTCGGTGATTAATTTTTTTTTCTTCGGTAATTTTTTCTAGTAAGAGAAACGTCTTGATATTCTAATAGAGAAATGAATGAATAAATTCAAAATTAATCGAAGATTATAATTTTTTTTTATATGATCTAAATTATAATAATTTTTATTGGCGGTAGAATAGTATTTTATTATTTTTGCACATGTACAACGCTAAAAAAACGACTGACCACTTATCTATTATTATTTATTTATTTTCCGTTTCCGATTATTAACATTTAATTAATACTTATACTTTTGCAATAGGCTGACGCACTAGGTGAAATCGATGATAAACATACCATCTGGCATTGGTACTGGATAGTACCAGGAGAATCGAAAACTCACCTGACAACCAGTCACGAACCATTTGGCAACGAGAAAACAAGCGTTGCGGGTTCTTTAACCTATGTGTACGATAAAAAATGTCATATTATTCGGAACAGGGCATGTAAAATTAATTTCAAAACATCTTTACTTAAAAAAAATTAATTATAAACATTTAACGAGTTTGAAAAAAAACGTTCAATACCCTCATTGTTTGCATCAGTGGATAAAGAAGCCCGTGTTGTTGGGAACCTTGAGTACGGTCGAATTGCGTTTTTGGCAATAAATAAAGATAATCATTTCTTAGCTTAATAATATTTCCAAAAATTATCCACATAAAATATCGTAACCGCGAGCACCAATGAACAAATAACGTTGAACAGTTTAAGTCAAGTTTGTATGGAAACCAAATTATTACCTTTATTTTTTATTAATTTTCGTTAATTTATAAGAAATATTCAACTATTTTTATGCTGAAAATTAAAAAAATATAAAAAATTCGCGAGTATATCGAAATCGCAAGCTCGCTCGAGCTTTTTCCTGTTGGTAATGTCAGTCGGTAAGCCGACGACCTGCAAAGATGCTCTGCGTCGTTGGGAGGACGAGACAGGCCAGGAAGCTTCAAGCGCGACCGAGGTGACATTGAGCTTTCAGTGGCCACCCATCGAGAAGATGGATAATGCTCTTGCGACTTTATCCAAGTGCGAAAAGCTTTCATTGTCGACCAATATGATCGAAAAAATTGCCGGTTTGTATAAAATGGTCGAGCTTTTAAAACTCGCAATTTCGCAAGCTGTACAGCTTTCGGGAATGGTCTCAAAATGTACGGAGCCTGAATGAAAATAATAAAAATGTTTTGTCTCTTTCTGAATTTTTATAATTACGTAATCTTTCAATTAAATGTCTCATTTGTTGTCAAGATGATCAAAATTGTGCTTTATTAACGGGTTTCAGGAGTTAGCAGTTTAAAAAACTTACGCGTACTTTCATTGGGGCGGAATTTTATAAAAGGTTTTACGGGACTCGAGGCACTCGGTGATACTCTCGACGAATTATGGATTTCATACAATTGCATCGAAAAAATGAAAGGCGTAAACGCTTTGAGAAACCTTCGTGTTTTGTATATGTCAAATAATCTCGTGAGGGAATGGAACGAATTATCGAGGCTGCAGGAACTGCAAAATCTTCATGATCTGTTGTTCGTTGGTAATCCACTTTGCGAGGGAATCGAGGTAAGTTCAAATTTTCAAATGCAAATAGCTAATTATTTCATTATCATAATAATTTTAATTTATCAAGTTATAATTAAATGTTTAATAAATTTATTAAAGTTATCGATTATTTATTGACAATGGTAATGATTATTTTATCGTTATCGTTCTGGATATTTGTTTTCGTAATTGAACCATTAACGTTTTAAAACATTATTATTTATCGTAAATTTTCATTTTTACAGACCGAACTGTGGCGACTCGACGTGGCACGAAGATTGACGAATCTTGAAAAATTGGATGGAGAGCCTATAATACGAACGGAGGAACAACAGGTGTTCCCTGGCCAAGTTGCAAAAAGCGAGGGACAACAAAATGGAAAGCCAGTCGAGCAAGAAGCGACCACGTCGTGAAAACAATAAATATTGTCAAAATTTGATAAATTGTGATGATAAGGAATTTAAATCGTTGATACATTTTTTTATTATTGTTTACCCTTTATTTATTAATACATTGAATTTATTTATATCGTACCTTTTACTTGTGTGAATGATTGTATTTACACTGTTAACATAATAAATTCTCACTAACCAATAATAACCATACCCAAATTTCTGAAGCTCCGTTAGATTTTGTTTATACACGACAACGTCAAGAATTTGGACGAAACTTTTTTCGATTTTCTGGACTAAATATTTTTTTCTGGCTTCTTAAAACCAAAAAAGGAAGTTTTCACATTTTTTAACCTTTTAACCGACAAATTATGATATTCGTGTTGAACAACATTTTTTGCCATTGTTGTGGGCATCCGAAGTACTTCAAGGATATTCGAAATCAACAACCCAAGGTCGCATATGCGATGCCGAATAAGCAGTACAGCCGTGGGAATCATCGATGTACAGTTGACGTGATATCTACGGATATACGCGTGTCAACAAATTCCATATCCCCACCTGAGGATCTGAATACCTTCAGGTGCGATATAGCGAAAAAGTGGATAATCAGTCTTAATCAGGAATTGATCGAGTTAATTCCGCGGAGTGTTCGACGGTGACAAGTAAACAAGGCGCCAACGCCATTCGAAAACGCGATCCTCATTTTCTCTGGTATTGATCAACCGATTGGGTTAAAACTTTGCGGGTAGTTAGAGAATTATGGCATACAGTGGTTAAATGTGTTTTTTTCTTAAAAAAATTTGAAAATTGTGTTGTAGGCGACGATTAATTCGAAAACGCCATCCGTACTTTCTCCGGCACTGAGTGTTAAAATTTGAGGGTATCTAGAGAATTGTGTCAAAAATTTGGAAAAAATACATTTAGCCACTTTTTGCCATAATTCTCTAGATGCCCTCAAAATTTTAACGCGATCAGTTGCTCAGTCGCTGAAGAAAATATGAATCGCGTTTTCGAATCGCTCGTCCCCTGCAACACTAACTCTTAACATTACGCGAGTGCCTTCTGCACTCCGTGGAAACAACTAAATTCAATCCTCTAATAAAAATAAAATAATCAAACCCTAGTTGCATTCAGCGTAGTCTGATCCGTAATACCATTAAAATCTTATTCGACAAAAGAAAAATTGCGATCCTTCTTGAGGTGCGGAAAATACAAACGCGTGATCTGTTTCCGGGATTTGGGGTAAGTGGAGGACAAGAATTTTTTTTTCATCCTGAATGACTCACGTTGAATGCTTTGACCATTTTTAAAATGCATTTTATAACTTTTACGGGTCGACTCGACAGACGGCGATGAAATTTAGCTCAGCCAAGCCAACTTCTCTTGGGGTATTGATTCTGCGGCCCGAACGAGTTAACATTGTGAATACACAAGTTTGGAGGATTCGATAACTTAGTAATACAGAAATTCGCCGCTGAAAATAAATTTAAAAAATAAAACCTCGTTGTTACATTTATAATAATATTTATTTGTTCGCGTGATACAAGATAGATCGCACATACTTTTGGTAATTGAAAAAGGTACGTTCGGTTTGACCGTGAGTGTGCTTTCTGGGGTCTCGTCTCGTTGATTTTCTTTTTATTATTATTTTTTTTCATTTTTCATTTTTTTTCACCATCACAATGTTTTTAATCCATTTTTTCGTCATATATCCTCTCGCCGATACACAATACGTATATGGGACATTCTGACCCAATTTGAGAAGCCAACAAAAAATCGTAAATTCGCGAGATTTAAAAAAACATCGTTTTTTACGTGAACCTTTAGGTAGTAATGCACGCAACCAAAAATTAAAGTTTCAGATCTCTGATAAAGACAGAAAGAATCAAAAACATTTGTAACCAATTTTTTTTGGAGGAAAGCATAGATTTAATACTTTAAGTATTAATTAGGATTTTTGAATAATTAGGATTTTTTTCGAAAAAGTGAACTTTATACGAGTATAGAACATAGCATGCGCTTGTGAGTATGTTGTACTAATGCGAAAGTAAACTGTATTGAACATTAGGAAAAAAAATTCAGAAAATAGAAATTTTTTTTTAAGTCGGATCGTCGAATTGAACGGGAATGCCCCATACATAGACGTATACAATAGACGTATATACGCATACAATAAAGCTGTTATAGCAAACATAAAGTAGTCGTAACATTACAGTCGTACAGTGGAGTTTTCTATTAGAATTCGATGCGAGTCTTTCATTTTCTTCTTTATTTGGGTACCTATATCGATTTTTCGGTCAATTATTTCCCGCACAAAAATTGGCATATATATATCTTGTGTTTGAGCCAAGTCCATGTTGTTCAATTTTATCACATTAAAAGAAATAACGATGATAACAGTCATAATAATCAGAATAATAACAATAATAATGGCAATGACAATTTACTGATAACACGATTTCGCCAGATATTTCAAAAATTCTTTCGGTTGTTTATTTATTTATCTTTAGCTTGAATTTTTCGTGCATTCGAAAAAATTGACGCTCGTGCACTCTATGTTTTTTTGTTCTTATCTCTCTTTAGCTCCTATCTCGCCTGATTTTAAGAAAATTTATTTATTAGTTTTTTTCATCCTCAACGATCTTTATTTCGGTATTTTCTTTTTTTTTTAATTGATAGCTCGATGATTTTTTTTGGTCGCTCAGTTTTCTTCGATTCGTCGTAACGCGAGCATATCTGCGCTCTAAATTGCGGCTTGGTACTTCGTTTTTTAAATTTTATTTTTTTGTTTTTATTTTTTTTGGTAAAAATGACTATTTAAAAAAATTTGGAAACGGTTTAAAATTTTGATTGACTTTGAATAATTATTGAATAAAGCAGTAATGGGCTATTTGAAAATAGTGTATTATGTCAAATTGGACACAACAATAATTTTTCGTTTGGGTTATAATAATGAAAGCCGCGCTCGGGTCGACTCGAGAAAGGCGAACATGCCGTGTGTGAGTGCTTGAAGGACAAGAGACACAGGTCTAACAATAAGAGAATGTGTTTCTTTTTTCTTTTACAAATATATACAATTAACACACGTTAGTAGTGTGGGCGTGTGTACATATCTTTTTTATGCATATATATCGATATACATCTCAGTCACAGAGACGAGTAAGAAAAATATTATCTCCACTCCTTCTGGGAGTGGCACGAACTCTCGGAATCGCAAGAAAATAAAAATTGCGACAAAAAGAAAACTAGAAAAAATGACGAATGAAGCATTATTCAACGAATAAAAATCATCTTAGAATTAATTTTTTTCGTTGAATAATAATCACAACTAATATTTCTCAACGATACTTAATAATGATTTAAAAATAATAGTAATGCGTTATTGTTAAAACAAATAAACAGTTTTACGTTTATAAATGAACATAATTTTTGTAAAATATCTTGAAAATTTGTTGTTTGATTGTTTTTTTTTGTTTTTGATCGATTCGAGAGAGATTGTGCAGAAGCTTTTTAAACATTGATTGTTACATACGTCACAACAATTTTTCGGATTCTTGTCCATTCCGATCGGTTTTTTGCACGTTCTCTCTCTCTCTCTCTCTCTCACTCTCTTTCTCTTTTTACCTCTCTCTTCCTTAAAATTCAGCCGACGTTAATTTCTTCCTCGAATTACACACACAAACATGTTTTACATAATTTTAATTATCCCTCTTCCCTCGTTCCCTTTTTATCGACATCGAAAAATAGTTATTCACACTTTTTTTTTCCATTTTCTGTTTGTCTTTACTCTTTCTTCGTTTTTTTTCCGTTGCATTCCCCTCTTATACATGCTTTTCTTCGTTTTTTTGTTTATTATTTTTTAAATATTTATTCGTACTTATCAACACAGACAAATATTCAACATGCGATTGTACACCGAAGAGGAGTATCGATTGTTTTTTGTTTTGTTTTGGAAAGGCTCCCGAAAATCGCTTTTATTTCGTCAGTTTGCCTCTCTCTTCCCATTTTTAGATCTTCGTGGTTGGACAATTGGTGAATACATTTTCGCTGAAGGGAAACCCACTTTCTGGCTGACACCGATCGATTCTCATAAAACTCTTATATTTTTTAACACATTCTGAAAAAATATTCTAATTTTCAGATCGTTCATTATAAATATCATTGTCATGCACGCAAATGATTTTTTTGGACTTTCGACGATTCCGGCTCATCAAGATTTTGGTAAAGTGTGAAAATTGGTAAAAATCTTATTCCATCGATGTATTTCGATTGAAAACGTTCGATAGGTGTTCGCCGGAGAATGGATTCGGTTCAGCGGATATGAGTATTAAATAAATTAAGAAAAAAGAAACGAGCAAAATTTTACAATTTTTATCGCCAACATTAATTCACAATTTTGCGTCTCGAATAAATAATTCATTTTTCAAAAGAAAATTATATAATCAATTTTTACGAACGATTGTTCATGCGAATTAAGAAAAATATATTTTTATTAGAGCATACAAATTTTTACTGTGTGAATTTAATTAAAGACTGAAATATTGAGTTTTTACTTATCAAAATAAATATCTCGTTTACTTTGATTAATTTTTTTAATTGGAACCGAACAATTTCTTTAACAAATCGTTTTTTATTCGTGAATTCTTTTTTTAATAAAATAAATAAACGAGAGAAATTGTAACCATATAATTTTTATATTGAAATTAATTGAGATAAAACGAAATCCAAAAATGGGCTGATTTCTTTCCCCTTCTCTCCCTCGCTCTCTCACTCGGACAAGTCCGAAGTTAATGGTCATTGCTCGTGACATTCTTCTTTGTTAGATCTTGACTTTCTCTCTCTCTCTCTTTCGTTCTCACTCCCTTCTCTCGCTTTCTCTCTGCTTCTCCTTCTACCTCGTTTTTCTTATAACTTTTTGCGTAAGTTTCGTCCATTTCACTCTGGTGCGTTTTCTTTAATACATTTTTTTATCCATTTCATGATGTTTCATTGATTGATCATTTTGAATCATTTGAGAACCCTCTCACGTAGCAGCAAAACGCTGTCTTTGCTTTTTTACGAAATCCAATGCTTGCTTGTCACCCACTCGAGACTCCAAAATCTGAAGAATCGCGTTGTCTGTTGGAGTAAAACGAGAGATCAGAAAAATCATCAAATTAAAACAAAATTTAATTGCCTAAAATTAGAATTTCATATTGTGATTTTATGATAATTAAACTATAAACCGTCGTCGCTATTAACTTCAATAACGATTACACGATTTATTCAATTTGACAAGATTTTTTATTATAACAATTAATTTATTTATGTTTTATTGTTTCACTCACTTCGATTTTTTTGGTGCATTAACGGCAATTCCTGATGTTTGAGGCCGTGAAAATTATCGATGCTTGCGTTCGAGTCAGCGACACCGGGAATATTGCTGAGTCCGAGGAAAGCCTCGCCCGCAAAATCATTAGCTGTTAGAACGTCATGATCCATCACGGTGAACAGAACCATCGCATCTGGACTCTTGCATTGCTCCACGCTCACAGAACTGTAAAAGTTTTTTTAAATTCGAAACGCTGCTCTCCGGTAACAATAATTATGAATATAGACAATGGACAATGGGCAATGGACAATCAACGGTGGATGATTGTACAATTGATGATGGGCTAAAGTAGCCCATCATCTCCATAGCCCAATTGATGATGGGCTAAATTAGTCCACCATCCCCATAGCCCAATTGATGATGGGCTAAATTAGCCCACCATCCCCATAGCTCAATTGATGATGAGCTAAATTAGCCCATCATCAATAGGGAGCTACTAGCAATGAATAATTGGCAATGAAAAATTAGCAGTGAACAATTGGCAAAGGACGATTGGAAATGCATAATTGGAAATGGGCAATTAATTGCATAGACAATAAAAGTGGTCAGTGGTGAATGAACGGCGCATCATGGGTACGAAAAAACATAAATACAAGATATAATTACATATGTAATTCTTGTTCACTACATACAATTCGAAGTATTCCTCGAAGACGGGATTGAGTGTACGTTTCTTGACATTCGTCTGTTGTTCGGCGCAGTGTGAAAATACGCGTCGAGGCAATAATTCGATTATGACGAATGGATCACTAAAACCATTCGGATCGAGAGGTATGACATCCCTCGCATTTATAACTTCGACGCACAGTGAGTCATGATTAAGATATGCTCTAACCGTTAAAATGCCATATTCCGCCGTGAGCGTGTTTATTTGGTCCTGAAAAAAGAGAAAAGAAATTAGGCAAATTTATTTTATAGTTTAGATAATGAAATATTAGAAATAAGTTCGAGGCTGATCGAAAAAATTCAGATTGCCTCCAAATGGTATTTGCAGATTCTCAAAAATCTGAAAGGGGTTTAGGACTCAATGTTACAGGCGACAAAGGATTCCAAAACGCGATCCGTATTTTCTTCGGCACAGAGTAACCGATCGCCTTCAAATTTTAAGGATATCTAGAGAATTATGGCAAAAGTGGCTCAATGTTTTGTTTTTTCAAAATTATTGCCATAATTCTCTAGATACCCTCTAAACTTTAACGCTCCTTGCTGGAGAAATTACGGATGTTTTCGAATTACCTGTTGCCTGCAACACTATTTTTAAAATTTTTAAACAAACAACACATTTAGCCAATATTTGCTATTATTCTCTAGATACCCCCAAAATTTTAACGCGATCGGATGGTCAGTGCCGGAGAAAATACGGATCGCGTTTTTAAATCGCTCGTCACGTGTAACACTGACTGTTAAGGACCTTCGCAATATAAACAAGTATTAATCGGCGCGCAATATACCAAAACCACTCGAAGACGCATAAGGCAATCGAGGTCGTTCACGAGAATCAAAAAGCTTGTTGAAAAAAAATGTTGAAGCTTTGTTTTCAGCCGATTAGAAATTTACCTGTAGTCGTTGTTGGTAATAACGGTCGATAAGCAGCACAGTGTCCATTTTGTGATACTCGAGTCTTTCCTCGACGTTTAAATATCTCTCATATCTCAACACTTCGTACGACAGTCCCTTTTCTTCCGCGTGAAAAAAGCTCACCAAAATTTCGAGCGCCTCATGCAGTCTTTCGTAAAACATTGCTGGCTTATCCTTAGGACGAAACGATAAAAGTATTGATTTTAATATTGATTAAGTCAGTGGTAATTAATAATAATCGATTTATTATTAGTTAGCAATTAAAAATTATTGATCATTTATGATTATTGATTGGTCGATCGATCAACAATATTATTCAACAGTATTATTATGACTTACCCCTGCGCTACCATCCATCTGATTGCTCAATTCGCTGAGAACGACTTCCCAAACGTCCTGTAAAACTCGATTGAAATTCGTTGTTAGGAGAGCGGCATTCAGAGCCACGAGGTGAAGATCAAGATACTCGAGAAGTGGAGCGATAGCTTCGGAGGTAGGTAAACTATCGGGTGACCAAGCCAAGTGAAACATTGTCTTCTTCAAGGGTGGTCGCATCTGTAATCATAAAAATACAATACCAATTTTTAACTCAATTCCATTTTTGCAGCAATAATTAAATTTTCTTTATGAACAAATATAATAACATCAATAAGCGTGGGGTTAAAGGTTTTATCGCCATAGTGCGTAGACTCGTCACCCACCCCGAGACATATTCCATCCCTTAACAAATAAAACGAGAAGTATATGCTTTATCCCTTTTTAAAATGGACACCCACATACGCCCTTTCAAATGAGACACCCAGTACATGTCTCATCTTTTTTCGAGCTGGACACCCAGTATATATTCAATCTCTCATAAATTTGACACCCCTAAATTGTTATACGCGATAATGACGGTGAAATCGTTCGATTATAAACTGAGATAATAATAATAATAATGAAAATAACGTTTATGATGATAACAAGAACGATAATAATAACCTTTGATCCCATTCGCGAAATAATTTGATTGATAAACAATCGCATCTGTTCGGGTGTCTGTTCGAGTGGTGTCGTCAGCGCTGTTCTCCATTGTTGTCGAACTGTGTCATTGGCGTCGAGCGAGGCGAGGATCTCCTCGACGCGAAGTTCCTCCCCCAGGTTCAACAACCATCTTCTGACGTACTCCAGGCCATTTATGGCGACGCACATCTGCGAATAAATAATCGCGCAATTTATTTATTTCCACTTTTTTCGTTTGATTATATAAAAACATGCAAAATAATAAAATGTTGATAAATTCACTTCTAATAAAAATAAAATAAAAGAAACCATAAACAAACCGTCGTGCATCGAGTGTCAATCAATGACTTTTTCTCATATTTGAATATAAATTTGAAGAAAAAAAAGAAAACTACTACTAGCTTGGCGAAGCGGGTGCAGAGCAGAGTGGAGGGGGTAAAGTTCTTTCTTGTCAACGTTAACCAGAGCGATAAGCAGTTTCTCTACCTGGGCGATTACCTCGTCAGTGGTTTTGTATGGGGTCTGATCCTCGTAATAACCACTGTCGGCGAGTTTTTGGTGCGTTATCTCGGCATAAAATGCCGCGGAGCTACAAATTGCCTGAAATATTGCGTTATAGAAAATTATATTAAAATCGCAATAATTATAATCGACAGAAATCCGTCAGAATTAAGGCGATAATACTGTTATTTATTTATTTTAAACAATGTCTCTCTCTCTCTCTCTCTCTCTACATATTTTTTCTATATACGATTTGAAAAATAAAGGTTTTATTACATTTTATTTTCAACTCTTGAAAATATTGTATATATCAAATTTAATGTGTTTGGAACTTACGTCAATGACCTTCAGAACGAAGGTACACGAGCCTGGCAAATCGGCCCAGGCCAGTTGTTTCCAGAATTCCTTTATCTGTGATCACGAGAATTATTATAATGATTATGATTATTTCACCATGAATTTTTTATCGATGAAAAGAATTATGATCCACGTATGTAATAATATATTTTTTTATATCGATAATCGTTTTACCTGATAAAAACAGGCAGTCGCGTCGACCGCGGACGTACAATGTTTAACGATCATATCGCCCGTGCAAATACGATCTAGCTCGGCAGCTCTTCTTATTCTCTGATGAGCTTTTAGCTTGGCGAGATCCATCCACTTGTCTATCGCTGGTATGAACCACTGATAGTACTGGCATATAGCTAAATTTTTTCTATCCGACGTTGGAAGATGTTGTCTCAAGCTGTAATTTAACGTTTTATTTATTCGTTTCTTGAATTAATCGTTAAAAAAATTGGAGAGTATTGAGTTGGTTCAATTATTATTAAAATACTGTCTAATAATTATTTTATTTTCATCGAGTCAATTATTTGAGGGAATCATTTATTTGATTATTTATTTTTCATTCAGTGAATTAATTTTCAATTTAATTAATTAACCATATAATATATACATAAATAAAAAAAGGTTTCGATAGGATAAAAGTGTTTCGCTTATTTTAAAAAACTCACTTCATAAACTCCTGGAGGGCCAAATAAAGCTCGAATATCGGAGTGCCGATCTCAGCTCCAGGCGGAAGTACGTAGTCATTGCAGCTATCCTGACCGTGAAGACAAGTCGCGGGTACTCGAGCTCCGAGCTCGTTTCTCATCTAAAGTCATATTTTTGTCATTGAAAAACGAGGCTCAACTCAAATTCCATTATTTATCGAATTGAAAGTTTTCATTTCGCAAATTCGATATTTCTTGTATTTATTTATTTATTTTTTCTAACTAAACATTTTACGTTAAAATATGTATATATATATTTTTGTAATTTATTACAAGATATTCATGTATACTTAAAATTTGCTTAAAGCAAATTCCATTCGTAAATTTTTGGAAATATTAAAAAAATGTTGTTTAATTTATTTAAAAAATTGTCAAATTAGCTTGAACGATAATCCCATATCTCTTTTTAAAATTAATTAAATCGTTAAAAATATTTCATTTGCCAAATTTTTTCGTAAATCGTACTAATACTAGGTATCAGATTATGGTATAGCGAGGGCGTTGATCGGAAAATTGGAAAAGTTTTTTTAAGTCGAAGAAGTCCTTGTTACGCTTCGATATATCGAGGTCAGCTCGTTGGGCGACTGCGTTCAAATATAATATAAATAAAAAACAAAAAAAGAAAGTGAAAATACGAAGTTGGAAAAGAGTCAAAATTCGTTCACGGTCTATTAATATTATTTCGTGACATAGTACAATAGATTAAATAGAGTATAGTAGATATAGTAAGATTGCATTTACTATGTATAATATTGGTGTTGTCCTTTGATTAATAATCGTGCAATATTTCGTGTTTTGTACGTGCGACGAAAAATTTTCATTCACGCTCAAACGAGGTGCTGCACAAAAAGAAAACGCAATAATGTATGTACAAAATACAATAATCATCAATAATTAATCGATATGAAAAATCAATCGATCAATTAATAATTAATCGATTGATTGGCGGTTGATTGATTCAGTTGATAATTATCAATTAATCAATTAAATGATTGTACAATAAAATCAGCGCAAATAAATTGTATAATGTCGATAAATGCCGATTAATGTTCGAAGCAAATATTTTCTTCGAAGGTCCATGCTGATTTATTTGTAAAAAAGGGATAAATTTATCAAACATTTTTAAACATTTCTTTAAGAAAATATTGCAATTTTTAATTTAACTTTTTATTTTTACTGTTTTTTATTCTCTAATAATTAATAGAAATGAGACGATATTTTTATACATACATTCGTAAAATCGTAGGGAAGAAATAGTACGAGAGAGGAGAGTATAGCAGAGAGGCCGTTTTTAACAGCTCAAAGAGTAAGTGAGAGTTAGTATAGACCAAATTACGAGGAATTGAGAAGTATTTTTTTTAGAGGGTCTGAACCAATGAAAAGTACCTCGGCCGTGTTCTCCATGTGTTTCGCCACGTGTTCTGCCAGCTATGGACAAACGTATCTCGTGTATACCAGTGAGAATCATAACGATCTGACGAACACGATGAACTTTCTTTTCCGATCTCAAATAATATCGAGTTAATTTTTAATAACAATAAAAATCATCGATTAATCGTGTCTTCTATTATGTTTTTCAGAAAATAACAATCATTTTTTATCCTCACGATTATTACTTTTGGAAACGGATAGTCAACCAAAATTTACGACGGTTGTTTTTTTATTTGTTTAAATTCTTTTTTCTATTTCGGCTCCTCGTTGCCATCAGGTCGTCGAAATTCGATTTTGCAGTTAACACAAATTAAAACAAATGTACATAGAAAGAGAAAAAAAAATTGCCACACCCGCGTTGTGATTCGTGTAAGCTCGTGAGTGTTTCATGGAAAACAAAATATTATTTTTCGAAAAAAATGAATTTGAAAATGTACATTTTTTTAAAAATAACGAATAATAATAATAATTGTTATATAACGTGTTAATCGACGTCACGATGAGTTATCGAAGAAGCGCAGTATAAAGCCAAACATAGCACATCCAGCTCGACGAGACGACTACACCAATAAGAATATACATTTAATAATAACCAAAAACAATAATAGAAATATCGATTGTCGTTGAATTAATATGATTATTCATAACCGTGTGTGGTGTTGTCTTTCGTGAGTCAGATTTACCAGTTTTTCGCTTTCTTTTTCAGTCATTTCGCAATTATTTCCCTACCCAACATTTCTTTTTTGTCTTTTTTTTCTTTTTTTTTTCTAAACGGCAGTTTGGCCGCATTTCTCTTTTTTCCACCATTTTTGTAGAATTCGCTCACCAGTTTATCCAGATACTTGTAAGTCACCGCGAAGTAGCACACCGCGTTTGTTCTGCGAAATTATAAACAAATAGACGAAAAGTTACGTGAAAATTTTATAAAATACATAAAAGGCATTTTGTGATATGGAAACTTATAATAACGAAAAACAAATTTCAGTATCGTTTTTTTCGCAAAATATATTTATTGGAAGCCATTATTTTGAAGCTGAATTGATACTTTGAAAGAAAATATGTTGCATTGATTTTGTGTCGCATATATTTTTAAATATAATATATTCGATGTTTTATTATGTGGAGTCAATTTTCATCATCGATAATAATAATTTTAATTCGCTCAATAACAAATAATGAGAAAAACATTTATTTTTATGCAAACTTATCATTAAATGAATGATCGATATAATTAAATGAATTATCAATAAAATGATTCCATGACTTTTTCAATTTTCTTCTTACGTATCGTCGTCGAGACAATTTTTTCATTCGTTACTGTTAAGGACTATTTATGACTCTATCTTTCCTAGAAAATATTTTAACATCTTATCTTTTTCAAACTAAGGTCATGGAATAATTTGATTGACAATTCAATGAAATAACTATTCTTTTCTTTCATGTAAATAAATAATTGTTCACGCTTACTTCTCAAATAGGCTGTTATAATAAAGCTGACCCTGCTCGAGATCGATCAAGAGGGCCGTGACGAGATTCGTGAAATCCTGAAAAACACGATCGATATCCTGATCGGGCTCCTGGTCGTGTCCCATTGTCTGATCCCTTATTTCAGCATACCTGAATAATTTTTTGTTTGTGTCAACGATGTAACATCTTGAAAGTAATTATATAAATGATCCAAAAACACACGTTTCGTGTTTCTTTTTTTTAATTAAAAAGAAAATAATATTTCGGAAGATATTTAGGGGTTCAAAATTGTTTGCTTTGTCATGAATTAATTTATAAAATATCGGTATGAATAGTTTTTCTAATCGTTTAACATAATTGGAATTAAATGTTGATTTTATATGATCTTGATTATATTAACAATAACGCGAAATTATTGTTAAAGAAATTTCCGTGACAATATTTTCCTTCCCCCTTCGAACAATTTTCTTTTTCCATGGTGGAGCGTCCTCGAGGAAGGTCGTGTAGCATTCAATTATATTTAATGATGCAGTAAAGAAGGTGTTCGATTCGAGGACTTGTCGGAAATGGAGCGATTTGCTCGAATACGTAGATAGAATCGCAAATCACCTGCAACATTTTTCTTCAATTTTCCTACTTTAGAAAGTAAATCTCTTTTACCTTTTAACCAATTTTAATTTAAATAAGATATCGATTTTCTTTTTACATGTTTGTACCTGCTTTTTAAAAATTTCCCTTTCAAATCGAATCATCAGTTATTGTGAACAATTGTTTCGGTTGTTATGAATAATTTTTTTTCCAAGGACTGTTTTTCTGCTTATTTTTATTGTATGCTTCTCATTTGTTCTTTTTGCCTCGCCAATTATTCCGTAATCTTTTTTTTCTCTTAATTTATAGAGGACTATTTTTTTCAAAGTTTCTGGAAGACTACTTTATGAGCCCGTTTTGAATTATATTTTCTCCGCTTTTCAGCACTATCTTCCCACCTATAATTCTGATGACTATTACATGCATTTATTTCTTGAAGGACTATATAATTTCATTTCTTGGTTCGAGGATGATATTTCTCGAGTTTTTTTGTGAACTAGTTTATTGTCCTATTTTTCAATTTTCTTTTCAGATAGTACACATTGTCGTCAAGACAATTTTTTCGCCCATTATTGTTAAGGACTATTTATGTCCCTATTTTTCCTAGAACATATTTTATTATCATTTTTTGAAATTATTCAATTGACCTATTTTTTTTTGATAAATCTTTTTTTCTCTAACAATTTACCAAAGATTTGCAATTATTCATTCGAGAATTCGTTTCCTCGGTTTTTTCTGATGACCTATTATATTTTTCAATGGCCTACTTTTTCTCTTATACGTCCCTTTTGACTACTTTGCGTTATATTTTTCGAAAACTATTTTTTTCTGGCATTTTTTATACAAACCTATTTTTTGAAATTATTTTGCCTTTCATTTGCCTTTCATTTGTGGTTAATGATCCAAATCGACCCACGTCTATTCTCAACGTGCCGTCCACACCGTGTACGTTCATGAAGAGTTTTGCTTGTCATCGCGTTTCGTCATCATATATATTTATTTCGACAAAACAATTCCGACAACTCGGTGCAGAATACTTTCTCATTTTCTCGCGCAACCTCCGCCGTTTCTCCGTGCAGCTTTCTTCGCCTTTCCTCATCTTTTTCTTATCTCCCAAGACTTTGCTATATTTTTTAAATTTATTTCTGTTGACCCCTCGCCAATTTTCTTTCTCTCATTCTTCACGAAAAAATTCTGAACGATTTTCTTCGAGCGTCTTCAGTTGAGAATTTCGTTTTTTATTTTTCAATAAATGGATTTTCATTTTTTTTTTGAAGAATACAAAATTCCATGTTTTTAATCATTTGGTAAAACTTGTGGCGTGTTTCTTTTTAAACAAAGTGATAGAATGCTTTTTAAGGCAATTCTGCATACATGCTCAATATGAATAATTAATTTGGAACACAGATTGATTGCTCCCAGAATAACAAATAACCGATTAAAAAAAAATTGTTACATTTCATAAATTGATTTTGAAAATGACTTACCAATTGTGCGTACCGTTCTTCAGAGCCGTAATTATTTCTCCACGAATTTGTTTGTTGAACGGGCAACATTTTGAAAAAGCTTTCATGGCGGATAAAAAACCGAGGCACCTGAAACGATCAATTTTTGCTAATTAATTACTACTCGATTAATATTTTTATTTAATTTTTACAAATGTTAATTAAATTCTTGTCCCTGTTATCAAAATCGTTTTATAAAACCATTTAAAAATTGAATAAACACGATAATAATAACAATAACAAAGCAGGGGTTAGTGCAGCGGCAAGAGTTCGGACTCGTAATACGAGGATTGCGGGTTCCAGAGTGCGGGGGAAATTAAAAAAATTTTTTTTTTTTAATTACATTAACAAAAATTGGTAAAAACGACTAGGATAAATTTAAAAAAATTATTGGTCACCTGAGAAGATAGTCCAGTTTGTTAATGGCGGTACGATGAAGGGGCGGAAATAGAGTTCTATGGTGTCGAATTTTTTCGAGCGACACCTCGAGAAAGGCGTTGAACGAATCGGCGAGACACTCTTCCTCGTCCGGCGTTAAACTGTCCGTGTGCCAATGTGCGTGCAAGTTCTAAATTTTTGTTTTCACTTTAATATCGAATGAATGTTTGCTTATGTTTATTTTTATTTAACAATTAATCGATTGAGGCGATAATCGTTATTGCTAAATGTTATTAAATTTAAGTTAAATATTGAGAGGCTAAAAGATAATAAATCGATTAGATTTCTTTCAACGTTTATTAATTTGTTTTATGAAATCGATTAATTTTATGATACCGAGAATGTTTTTTTTCACGAATTAACCTAATTAATGATTAATTAATCAATGTACGACTGTGGAATATAAGAAATAGTTATTTGCACTAATTTTCTTGTGCTCAGCCTCGTTATTAAAAATAAAAACAAGGTATCGAACGAGTCGGTTCACCTGTAGAAGACGATGAAGCATTTTCGGATCGACTGCAGGATTCTTGGCGCTTGCGACCCACCTGATCATGGCCTGTTGCAACTTCGTAATGTCACCCTGTATCGCGTGTTGATGCAAAATCGTCATCGCAGCCTGTGGCAACTCGTCGCTAAAATCTGCCTGCAAAATTTCATAACAACAAGATAACAAATGTCACTGTAATGCGATAATAACAAATTTCAGATTTAATTAATAAAAAAAACGAGAATAAACAGGGAAGAAAATAAAACGATTAACTAATAAATGTATGGGTATGCTAAAAAACTCACAAGGATGTATTATGAATTTTATCATTGATTATAAATTGGCTAAATATAATTGATTGCACAATAATTAATTAACGATTAACAACTGAAAATGGCAAATTAATTTTTCAAATTGCAACCATCAAGTTTTTAATCGCTATGTTTTTTGTGAATAGCGATTGGTTATAAACAAGAAGGCATTTTTGTGAAAAAAAAAGAAAATTTTTTAAATGGGAATTTTCCCGGCAGCCAGTTTTGTTCTTACTTACCTCCTGCTTGGCCATTTCATGATTAAGAAACACTGTATAGAGTCTTTCCTGCTGCCTCAGCTCGCCCCAGTTGTACTCTTCGGAAGTTCCACGATCTTCGCGCGTCGACAGCGATAGTTTCAACCTTATTCGACCCTGAATGTTGCTCCTCTGTGTTCTTGCTTGGAGGTTGAACCAATTTTCCAAGCCGGTACTCGGAATGTCCTTAAGAACACAAGACAAGGTCAATCATTATCACACAATCGTAATCACCGTCTTGTCACCAATAATTAAACTATAATTAATCATGATTAATTTTTTCATAAAAAATTCATCATTATCGTCAAATTATTTTAATTTTTTTATTTTTTATTTATTTTTTTCTGTTTATTAATTTACGTGTAAAGGTATGTTGACGCAGCCGAGAAAATCATCCTGGCTGCCAGACCTCGCGCTCTGAGCGATCTGTTTGAAGAAACGACCGAGACCTTTGACACCGCGGACCTCGTTGAGCTTGCTCACAGCGTCAAAAACCGAGGACTCGTCGTCGTGATCCCTGCAATTTTATTTTTATTTTTCATCACCGACCGAATAACAGTTTTTTCGTATAATTTAATTGCTAATTTCAACGTTCTATCGAATACTTGAAACTTTTGATGAATGTAAATATTTCATATTCTTGGAATATTTCCAATCAATTAATTGATTATTTTTATACGTCATCGATTAATAATTTTTCCTTTGATTCGATAATAAATTGTCTTACCATATGTCGAGATGAAGAATATCCGTCTTCGTATCGTCGATGTCGCTAAAATGGATACGTAAAAAAAAATTATTACACCCTTAGAGGGGGATCAAAATAATGAAGGTAGTCAACAATTCCACGAGAGAAAAAGTTGTTTCAAAAAAGTATTGATATAAAAAAAAAATAACCCACAAATGAAATTGTTCGTTCCATCGTGGACTGAGCGTGTGCGGTATTACAGAAGTAGCTCGAATGAATTTTGCCGGTACGGCTCCGCTCAGCGATTCCCTGTGTTCTCTTTTACTACCTTGATCTCGGCGTTTGAAGGAGAGTTTGAAGCTAGGAACAAAAGAAATCACAATTAAGTCAATAAATTTAGGGATTCGACAATAAGATAATCAATTTTTTAATATAACATCGGTATGTTAATTAACACGATTAATTTTCTCATTGTAATAACCGTATTATTGTTGTTACTGAGCGAAGAAAATAATAATTGGTAAAGACGATAGTGATTGTAATAATAAATCACTACGGTCAATATCACATTTTCCTTATTTTTTGGTTGAATTCCTTGCGTATGATAAAAAAAGCAGACACAAATTGCGATGGAAACCAAAGGAATGACAATAATATCATACGTATACGCTTTCGAGTGGCGAGAAGGGAACGAATAAATTGAGGACAAAAGTTACGCTTTCGTCGCGATCCAGTAAGCTTTCATATTTCTGTATATATTTTTCGTGCAACGGTAAGCTCGTGGTCACGTGCGCAAGAGATTTTTACGAGTCAACGAGATTCACGTGACAAACGAGAGGGAAGAGGAAGAGAGAGAGAGAGAGAGAGAGAAATGGTCGGATGTGAAACGATACGTTCCAACAGTGGGTCAATGGCGTATTCCCACGAGGTTGCAACATTAAATGCGATCCCTTTTTTTTCTCTTTTAGACACCTTCTATTTTAGTCTCTATAAATAATGCTTACCACGAACTTTGAATGTCTCGTGAATACTCGTGAATACTCGGGTACTCGAGTACTTGGTGGAACCGAGTATTGGAAGCGTGAACGCTTTGAGTAGGTACTCGTTGGGTGCTGAAGTTATTATTCGATAAGTATTCGGGAAGTACTTCATGAGAAAGATAATGGCGAGTACTCGATGAGTACTCGATAAATATTTATTGAATATTTAATAAATACTTTCGGAGTACTTTCAAAATGACTCGTTGAGTACTCAATGAGTAATCAGTGATTGTTTCATTGGTACTTGCTCGTTACTTCTCAAGTATTTATTACGTACTTCATAAATACTTGCCGAGTGATACGGTATTTCGCTATAACGGCCTTCTTCAATTGTGGCACTTTTTCGACTTGCGACCTACAATATTTCCAAACCCAAACCCAAACCCTACAATATTTCGTCGTACGACCAAAAAAATGCTGTCCCGTTAGCGACCTTCTGTTTATTTTCAGTTTTTCTGTTTAGGCGGCACTGCTATATTTTGCCTCGCGAAAATATGAAGAACGTTTGGACCGCAACAATGTTCGTGAGATTAAAAGAATTAAAAAAATTATTTTATGTTTTTTGTTATGCATATGTACATATGTGTATATATGTACATGATTTCGTTTATTTATGAATTTATATGAATTTATTATTTTAATTTCTGTTTATTACTACATTGTTTTGTACTTTTGTTTTTATTTAAGAATTCTTATAGAAAATAAACAGAATAAAATGCTTTATGAAGTAAAAACTATATTATTTAATCAAAAATTGGAACAGATTCAATTAAATTTGTGTGGGTTTGTATAAAAATAATTTATTCGTTATACGACTTTTCGCTTTACGGCCAACTTTTCCGGAACGTAATCTAGGCCGTAAAGCAAGGTATAGGTGTATTTAGTGATTGATCTTTATTATTACTTCACAGAGCATTTCGTAAATACCTGTTGAGTACTTCATAGATAATTATTGAGTATTGTATGCATACGGTACCCCGATAAATGTATTCAATAAATGGCGAATAATTATCATCAGACTATGTTTCCCATTCTGCACGAACGAATGTCGGTTTCAACGTGTTTCGATAATTTAAAGTGTTCAAAATATCGCCGAGTATCGAAAGTTTAAATTATAATTTGTTTTTATTTTCATTCATACCTGTGATGCTTTCGCAACTTCTCGTGGTGTGAATTTTCGTTGTCACCACCGTCGGATAGAGCGCGCGTCGCCTGTCTCGGTGACGACGGTGGTATGTGCGGCGAGTGAGCCGTCAAATTCGTCTGCGGACTCGGCGGTGGTCCGCTGTTTCCTGGTTGTATACCCAGCATGCAATAAGGATCGCTGAAACCTGCGTGAAGTATTTTTTAATGTAAATTAATTGTTTTTATATTTACATGGAATTCTCACATGTGTGAAATTGCGGTGAAAATAATTAATTGAGTTTTAATCGATTATTGAATCGTTAGTCGATCATTAATCGACTACAAAATTGTAAACATTAATTACTTTTCAGTTGATAATTAATATGTTAAAAAAATGAAATAAATTAGTTTGTATTAAATGATATATGAATAAAAATGAATATTATCCGCGGCCGATGATTTATAGAAATAAAATATGTACATTTGTAAAGAAAATAATTTATTTCAATCGTTAATTAATTCGTCAAAAGATAAACGATATTATTTTACATGAAACGATAATTCAATTAACAATAAAAAATATGTATTATCTTCAATTTATGAGAACAATAATATTTATAATTAAATTAGTCGATACGTGAAGAAGAATATTTTTCTTTTACTCACCATTGGCGTCCTTTGCCTCAAGACCATCAGCCTCCACCACGACCACGTTCAGCACGACTATGGGAGGCTGTTCGCAATTGCAATTAACGGATTATTACTATTTTTTTCATCAGGTAAGTATAATAAATATGTTGATTTGTCATGTCTATTGAAAATCATTGTAATTAATATTGCAAAAATAAAAATAAAAATAAAAATTATTATGCACCCGTGCACTGACTTTTTCTTCGGATGCGAGTTTGAGAAATCTGATATGTTGATCGGGTGACATGCCAAAAGCTTCTTGGGCGTATCTGAACAGATCCTCCTTGTAAGGTGTATATTTTCCTGTACTAGCCCCGACCGTATTAGCGATCGTGTAAAGAACTTCTATGTACAACTGTTCCATCTGCAATAAATACAAAAACAATATTAACTGCTTTTAGAATTTTTTTTTAATGAGAATATATTACTAAAAATTATTCACTCCTTTGAATAAACGATAACAATTGTTTATTGTTATTAATACGTTTATTGGTTAAACCATTCGATACGTAACGTAAATATTTATAAATATTTATAAAAGTCAAAATATCGGAACGGTACGAATCGAAAAATATCTGTAAAAAATATTTAATATCCAAGAACGTTTAATAATTTTTTTTCACGAAAAGCTCTCTCTTTCCGTGATCGATAAGAGTATTTTACGGCGATGTGGGGAACTAAGAACCGAGAGATTTTAGTCGCGGTACATTTTCGGTCGTCCTTTCATCGGTTCGCCACGACTTGGATGTAGGCGGAGCGATAAGGGGGAGCTTGACGAGTTTTACAAGTTCGATGCTCTAACTACCCCAAGACACCATGCCCGATGATGTACCTCGTGGATAATGACGAGAAGTTCTTCCACCTCGCTGACGGTAATTTGGATATATAATATACAACGCTGATATAAAATATTGTATCGCTAAATCTCGAAGTATCAAATTATTATTCGTAATATTATCATCAATAATTATTATTTTATAAAAAGATGATAAATAATGGGGTGTATAAAATATACAATTTTATATAAAGTATTATTCGAGTTGAAAGTATCAAATTATTATTCAAAACGTTATTATCAAAGAATGTTATGTTATTCAATAATAATAAATCATAACGATTGTGTTCAAACATTAATATTGCTGGTAACAATAATAGAATAATATTTTTGATTCCGTGTCTGACTTTTATCGTTTTCCTTTTTGAGCAGACGTATTTATTTAATTATTGAACATTGTAAACCCTTTGAAAGTTTTTTTTTTATTTATTATCTAACAAGGAAAGTTGCAAATATGCGAATTTCGTATTAGCATTAAAGTCAGTTTCTTGAGAAATGTTTTATAGAAAATAAGAATATTGTGAGATAAGAAATAATAATAATAATCTAATGCAATTTACAATGTATGTTTTTAAATATATATATTAATTCATAGACTGATTGTTTTTTTAAGTAACTTTGATTATATTTCTCACGAATCGAGTACTTGTTTTCTCATTAAATAATTAGCATATAATATTATTTTAAAAAGTAAATAAATATCTCACAATCGTGTATCAATAATACAAAAATAATTGTTACGATTTAATGACCGTATCGCAAATTGTGATTGGAAATATCGTCGATTAAATTTGATCGTAATTATTTTATTTCAACTATTGTACGTTTAAAAATTCTCATGCTCACCTCTTTTTTAGTCAGCCTATATTTTTGTGAATTCGATTCTCTCTGTACGGGTGGTGGCTCCTCGGCTCGAGCTTCGACTTCTTGAAGTGCCATGAGCCGACGATTCTCTTGCTTCCATGATAAAGCTGTGAAACTTTCGAAGAACGATCCATCGGTCTCCTGTACTCTGAAAATATGAAAAAAACACGAAAAATGATTAATTTTCGTTATGCACGTATTCTCATTATAGTGTTTAACAAAAGTTAACGAAAAAAAATCATAATAATTGTCTCCTATTTCTTACAAGTTGCAGTTTTTTTTCAAACAATATAATAATAATATTATAATAGTTATTATAGTATTAGTTTAAATAATATCAAAATTATAACTTGGCCTATAAATTATTCACCCTCTTATTTTAAAACTTCTGTAATTATACTAAGATTTGCATTTGCAGGCGAAAATAATTAATTTTTAGTTTTTCATGTTCAACACCTCAAAACGAATATTTAAAAAATTCCAACTCAGCTGTAAAATTGAAGGGGCTCGTTGTACTCGAGCATTGTTGTTATCAATGATTAACTTTTAGGACGTAGGTGAATATCGTTCACGACGTCATAAATTTTTAACCACGTGCTAATTACGCTATTGGTTCGCATTATTGCGAATTTCATGCAAAAGTACGAGCTTAACTTTTGTTCGAGGTAGTCGTGGTGGTAGAACCTCAAGAGACTCTTGACGCAAAAACTTTTCTAATCTAATCCATAAAAGCGAAATTAAGTTAGAAGAGAGAAAGAAAAAATGTCAACGTGAGAGTCTAGGTTCATTTATTTTTATTTTTTCTAAGAGGACGAAAAAAGAATAAGCCACCTTGGGATGAAGAGGAGGGAGGGAAAGAAAAAATTTAGCCCACATTTTTTCATCCTCCAGGGTCTCTTTTCCTTCTCTCTCTAGCTCCCTCCCTCCAATTATTTGAATTAATTGGAACTTCTCGTTACAAAACCACATCAAAGCAAAGGAAACAGAACAAATGATGAGGTATGCCGAACAGCGTCGTCATTAATTATTATCCAATAATTACAATTTCGCGCGAATAAAATTATAATAACGATTTTTATATTATTATTATCTTTTACATTTTTACCTTGTGTGCTCAGCATAATATGAAGTTATCGAAAATTTTTACACAAATGGTATAAAAAAATGGTGAATGCTTTTTATTCAATAATTAAGCACACATATCATTGTTCAAGATAGAATTAAATTTAAATGGTGTAATTGAGACGTAGGAGATGGCATCAAATGCGAGATGATACGTGAGGAACCCATGAGTATTAATCAGCATTGGTAGTAATTAAAACCATTTACTTATTAATTGGAATAGGAATCATGAATTCGGTGGATCGATGAGTGACGAAACAATTGGACGGAAGAGCTTTTCGAGCTTGAGTTTCAGTAATAACGGTAAAATGCTTGATAATGATTCACAAATCAATAGAGGAGCTAATATATATATATACGAAAATCTGTAAATAAATAAATAAATAAATCAATCGATCAATCAATTAATCATTCGACTAATGAATAAATAAATAAAAAGTTAAGTAAATAATAAAGTAAACCGATAAACATTTGAAAAATGCACTTATTGCAAATATTTAGCCCAGTATCCCTCTATTCTCGTACAAGTGTGAAGGGGTAGTGGGATATAAATTGGCTTTGAACGTATAAACGGTTTGGAGTTGGGTCAAGTGCAAATGAAAACCACAAAGTGCGGAAAAGGACACCAATCATAAAATGTCGAAAGTTCATAAGACAGAAAGAAATAATTTGATAATTATTCACTAATAATAATAGTAATTATTATTGTTAATAATGAGTACATAAGTAAATAACTGCGGCGTATCGTCGATTAAGCTTTAGAAAAAAAATGTTTTGTTCACCCTACCCCATAATTGTTGTAAAGTTATGTAAAACGAAATAATGGCCAACATGGTTGGATGGACGAGCGCGGAATTAAGTTGTCCTGCCCTTGTTTCAACCAACCCCAGGGACCTATAAGGGTGTGTGCCGAGGGAGTGGGGTTCTTGTGCTCAGGGGTGGTTTACCTCGGGCTTGTGACAAGAGAGGAAGGGCAGTGCGTCGAGACGTGTTCGCAACAGCTGCCCAAAATTACACGAATGCAATTAACTTTTTCCGGACGTTGTGGTACATTGTTCTGTGGCCGGACGACGAGAAACTCAAAATACCATTAAGCATCGTTTTCAAGTTTTTATGAATTTACATGTGTATTTTACGCGCAAATTGTTGAAAATGTCTATTAATTTACCGATTATTAATGGTTGATTAGTAATAAATATTGAACGAACCATTAACTATTTATTAATTTATCATTTATTATTTGTTATTGACGGATTTGTTCATTATCCGAAACTGTTGAAAAAGTTTCGAAAAAAGTGTGTACTATCCAGGATTTTTTACAAATTTTGTTATCCTATTGTTTTTTAATTGCGCCTAATTTATAATACAAAAAAAAATATAATTGCCTCTTTTTATCAACTATCGACTAAGGACAATATTTTGAGTCAATCGAAATTTTAAAATTTTTGCAAAATAACACGTAACTAGAAAACATCCGGGTAGAAAAATTATCAAAAAATAACGGAAAAAGAAAATAATCATTAAAAGGGAACGCCTCATATATGTATACATGGGGGTTTCCGTGGCGAATCATGCAACGTAGCTGGATCAATCTCGAAGAGAATGAATGTAGACAAGAATCGTCGGTCCATAGGGAAGCAAATTTATGAACATCTTAGAGAATCATTTTTTTTCAGCTGAAACGTTATTTTTTTTCTCAAATTACGTTCCAACTCTGTAGACCATGCACAGATTGTTAAATGATGCCCCATCGATAGAATTGCTTCGTAATAATGCTTCCTTCCTTCTTCTTCCTTGCACGGAATATTTACTTCTCTCCTTTTTTTCAACCTCTTTCCTTTGTAACTTTCCGCCAACGTCGAGCAGCCTCGTTCCAAGTACGAAGATAAGAGCTTGCAGATCGTTACGACGACATTCACTTCGAGACCTTTCCCAAGGAAGACCCACCGAGACTCTGTCTCAATTTAAATTAAACCGATTTCTCATGACTGTTGCGAAATCTGAAAATTTCTCGTTCATCGCCATGGTCTCCTTTTGTCTCCCCTGTCCGTTTCAGTATTTACGCTCGACTCCCTTGCTGAGAATTTCAAAATAATATCTTCCTTAATATTACTCGATAAAAATTGTATTGTAATAACAATTCAATTTTTGTTTGTAATTTTTTTTATCGTTAATAAATAGAAACATAATTTATTTATTGTTATTATGATCATTGTTATTGTTTACTGTTATTATTCCTAACGATAAGGCACTGTGCTCATGCAAAATAATTAAATTATTTCTATAATGATCCGATATTTTTATAATTGAGAAAAAAATTGCAAACTAACCTAATCATTTATTATCATAATAATAATTGTTATTAGTATTAATACTATTATTATATCTAACCGGTGGGTGCTTTGCCGTGCTATCACGTCGATAGCACGTTCAATTACCAAATAAATCGATATGGCGAAGGCCAGAGCGTGCACTGGTAAATGCATGATAACAAACGCACTAAAAACACAAAGGCGATTTAACGATGGTGTATAGAGTACTAACTTTTGCGAATAGGATGCGATCGTGCCATAGCGCACGATATATTCGATGAGATTTTTAATTGAACGGGCATTATTATTCGCCCTTTATTTCGGAAGCGTATGAATAATTTATTCAACGAGCATTTTAAATATTGCTTTTTCGATAGTGTGGTATACATTCGTCATCGATATCGAGTCTCGTTCGAAAACAGAGCGACGATATGTTTGTGAAATATGAAACTATCGAGATTAATTGAGTATGACAATAATAAAATACCAAATTAAATAAATAAAATCATTTTACTCATCTCGAGATTGACGCAATGTTATGACATATACCTCGGTTTATAACTACAGTCAAGACCTATCTTAAGACAAAATTCCATGAAAATTTATCAATTTGTTCTCAACTGACAGACATTCCAAAAACTGTCCATTGTGGTTTGGGGATAAGTGATAACGGCCACTTTTTCGAAATTTTATTCTACCTACACATTTTTCAAATCGCAGAATTTTATAATAGATACCGATAAAACTGTATCGCGACACTTCGATGACGTTAATACTCTTTTTGATATCCACCGAATACAGTTATTGAGTCGATCGAGAAGTTTACCATTTTATAGCAAAATATTATTAATAATAATAATATAGCTTTCACCGTTGCTTGCACAAAATATTTAATTAAGTAGCGATCCAATCGTTGCGGCAATATTTTCCGTTTATTTCGTGTAGATGTCGCTATTTTTGTTTGGTTCGAAAATAATTCGTCTATTCAGGGCAAAGCTCACGCTTTCCGATAGGTAATTTCGAACATGAATAGGCAATAGCAGAATATTATCAGCTTCCATGAATCGAGAATATTTCCGAGCTCACGTTCCCAGATGTAAGTATAGTCTCCACATTTGTGTCATTTCATGCATTTATGGATGAGTTTTTATTCAAAGTGCAGATCCAACCACACTGGTTAATAAATCGTTTTTGCGTCGATATTTTGCTCGTTGGAGTAAATTTTAGAATAGTTTTCGTCGATATCATTGATTTTGGTTCGTTCGACGGGCAATTGCACCAGAGAAGTGACTGAAAAAAGTGCAGTTTTTTCTTTTATTCGATTAGCACTACGCTTTACTTCATAGGAATTTTTTTTCGTTTAAAAAGGAATACCACGTAATATGCCGTTGAACGAAAAAAAATCGTGTAAATGCAAAAAATATTAAAATCCCGTCATGCTTCAGCACTAGTTTCAGGTTTTATATTTATATCTTATTGGCATAGACTATCGTGTAAAGTAATACAAGCGGAAAACGGCAGCGAAACCTCGACATACATTTAGTCACGTCACGCTCACTTCGAAAACGCAAATCGTAAATTCTCAGACGTGGTGCGGTAGATCGGGATGAAATTTAACTAGTCAATGCAGAATCATGGCAAGAGTGGCTATTCTAAATTTCATCTCGATCGGTTTTGTCGCACCCTAGTTTTCAGCTAGCTCTCTTGCACTTGAGCGACAACCATAACCTGCAAAACTAGGTCTCGAAAAGATCGCACGAAATACTGGTCCTGGCATTATGCAACAAACACTGTTAGCTGACATTTCAGACTACTTGACTCGAACTGCATAATTTTGACTATTCGATATTACAAGGTCGACAACCTGAGTCGAAAATTCGAAAATATCAAGTAACACGGTTTGGTGCCACCATGAAAAACATCGTATGTTAACGAGAATTGATGTTGACAAGTCAATTGTTTTAAGTATCGCCCGGTGTCTATAATTTGAACAAATCATAATTGCCGCCCAAGTAACAGGTCAAATTGCGAGACTTTATTACCGGTCATTACGATAGACGGACTCCAAATTATTGACCGCAACATATCGCATGACGCAAGCAGCAATCCCCTCGACCACCGGCCGCAGCGACAAAAAAAGTTAGGACAAGTGAAGCTCAAAAACTATACCACTTTACATTGCTATCATTATATAATCAAATAATTATTAGGTACTTCAAAAAAGAGTATGACGAAGATAAATAAGTTTTTAAACATTCTTGTTTAAGCCCGCAATAAATGAGATTTTGGGTTAAATAAGATTTTTCAAAGTAGAATCGTCTCTTACTGGTCAGACCGTATAGAGTACTGCGAAAATCCTAATGAGTGGATAATTTATTATTATTTTTATTGAATTTAATAACAGGTTTTTAATATGTATTTCTATTGAATACTTTTCAGTAACTCATTATAACTTCATACAAGAAAAAGTATGAAACGTCGACTTTTTTGTCAATGAAAAAAAGCGAATTAGAACTTGCAAAAACAATAAAAACAAAGCAATAACTATATTTCTAGTGAATGATAATCGATTCATTTTAATCAGAAAGTGTTTTGAAGTTATTTTGGTAAATTGTTCATACGATAAATTTAAATTTCTTGACAATACCCAAGTAAATTGATAAAGAGATTTTCGCTTAATTCTGCTATCAATTATAAATCGATTTAAATAATTTTTTTCGACGTAGAATCATCTTTTAGTGGTCAGACGTTACAAAGAACTATGAAAAATGTACTGGACAGTAACATTTATGATGATTAACATTAGTTATGTATAAACAATAAGGAATAATACGATATTAATAATCGATTATTAATAACGATAATGATATTTATTTACACTAAATGATTTTCAGTCACTGATTTCTACTTTATAGATGAATAATTATGAATAGTTGGCAATTTTGTTAGCCGAGCGAACGAAATTTAACAAATCATAAAAATAATAAAAAATTGAGTTATTAAAATTTTTAAAAATCGTGGACAAAGACTAGGATCGTTACGTGAAACGAACGAGCAGTAAAATGTTGCGAGAGAACTTTGTCTCTCTCTCTCTCTTTCTCTCTCTCTCTCTCTCTCTCTCTCTCTCACTTTTTCTTCCAGAATAAAATCACATCACAGAGTCAACTGACTGCGAACTTTAGCTTTGACGGGATGATCTGTGCATAGTGTACCCATCTATCGCAGTGCATCCTCCGGCAAATCATCCGACTCGCAGAGTCTCGAGCCGAAGTTTCCATGTGGGCTGTGCACATACACTCCAGTAAACAGAGAGTGGAAGAGACTTGAAACCCTCACGAGAGTAGTAGTAGAGAGTAACAACTTCCGGTCGAGAGTTTCGCTCCCCTAATCACCGTGTCTGAGCTACGACCGTTGTCCCCCTCCGCACGATCATCAACCGTTCCCTCGTCGGTCTGACTATACGTCGACGATTACCCCTTGCTCCCTTTCCTGAAAAGCCGCTGGCGTCAAAAACCCTCGGACTCTGGTTCCTCTGCCTCGTTCAACTCGCAGCTTCGATACGTTTTTTTAGCATTTTTTGCTCGTTATCGTCATTAAGCTTTATAATAAATTAAATATTTAAATTGATAAAATAATTCAATATCTCATGATAATTTTTTTCCTTTATTCAGTGTTAATCTTTGGTTATAAAGTGGATCACGTTGAATTAATCAAATAAAGTTATTTAAATTAATTATGAGTGGAGAAATTTTATAAAATGTTAAAGTTATATCGTACAAATATTGACAATGAATTTTTAAATGGAACAAAAAATGTAAGTAAGTCGATAAAAAGAAGTCGAATGTTCGGGGATAAAGCACGTCCCATATTTCTAGGATTTGTAAATTTCATGAAAAAAATATGACTGTGGTAAGAAAAATACTGAGGCAAAATGAGGTCTTTACGAGGGTTGCGAGAGAGAGGCGAGGGTAAACAAGTCCAAGAGTCTGAGGGATAAGGAGTACGGAGACGTTATGCTTGTTTCTACTTGATGACTCACTCCTCGTAAATATTCGAGATCGAGCCTTTCCCCCGCATTTTTCTTGACTTTATTTCCCAAACGGACCCTCGTTCGCTCATTCTCGTTTCGACCTCGTAAATATTGTCGTGATGAGGTGATTTCTATAATAAATTTTGTTACCAAGCTGTGCGAGAAAAAAGTAAATCGTCGAAAATTCGACATCGGTATATCTTCTCGTTCTTTTTGAATCTTTTAATCTAAAAAAAAAACTTAACGAAAACTAATTTGGATTTTTATAATTTTCTCCACGTTGACCGACGGAATGTCGTTCGTATCTTCATTGTGTCTACAATTTCGTGGCTTCCAGGATGCTTTGAAATCAAACTGTACGCGATTTTTAAGGTTTTTCTTTAAAAACCCGTAAAGAAAAGCCGTACGGCGATAGTCGTATGTCAATTTACGAGTCGAGTAAGAAACAAATGAATTAAGGGCTGAAGAGCACACGAGAATCAATGCTCTTTCAAGATTGATAAACATCCTAGAAAAATTCCTAAAAACTGAAAAATCGCTACGCAGAAGCGGCCCTTGACAAATTTGCGTTTAAAAGTTCTTTAAAGAATCTCGTTCAAGTATCGTTGGAAACCTAAAAACAAACTGAGTTCGATAATTTAAAAAAAAACGACCCAACAAATTTTGATTTCATACTTTTCTAAGAAAAATCTGCCAAAAATCTTCGTTTACGTTATATTTAATAAAATCGTGGAAAAAGGTCGTAACGAATTCTCAAGATTTCGACATTCCAGCACGAATTTTCCCGAAGAATTTCATCGTGTACCGTGACGGCGAAAACAAAAATAGGATTTTGCGATCTTCATTAGAGTCATCGCAGGTGTGATCTAGACATTGGGCAGTCCTTTCACGTTTCGTAATCGAGGATCTCGCGCGCTCCATCGAACCAACCCGTCGTACTATCGGCCCTTTACTCCCTCCTACTTCCTTCAACCAACCGCCCCCTCACCATCCGTTTCCCTTATTTTTTTCCTTCTTTCCTCCTTTCCTTTCTACACCCTCGTGGAAAAGACCGTTACTACTTGGTACGTCCGGTGAACCTATTCGACGAGCTTATCTCCGCAAGCTCTCTCGCTTCTTTCTCTCTCCCTTCATTGCGAGGCACAGTGGAAACCGTAGGTGAGCCTATCGATCGACTCGAGCGAACGCACCACCTTCGTCCAATCTTCGTCCGTACGTTTGCTTTTACGTTTTTCGAAATATTTCTACTGGCGTTAAGCAAACGATTTTACTACTTTTTTGTTTCGTTTTTTTCACCAGACTGGCCTTGAAGATAAGTAGCTTCGTCGAGCTTAAGAATCAGCGTTACAGGCGACGACCGATTCGAAAACGTGTTTCGTATTTTCCTCGGCACTGAGCAAGGCATCGTGTTAAAATTTTGAGGGCATCTAGAAAATTGTGGCAAAAAGTGACTAAACCGTTTTTTCCCCAAAATGTATGCCATGGTTCTCTAGATACTTTCAAAACTTGAACGCTCAGTGCCGGAGAAAGTACTTACGAATGGCTTTTTCGAAATGCTCGTTGCCGACAACACTATTTCCAAAATTTTGAAAAAAAACACACACAACCACTTTTTACCATAATTTTCTAGATACCCTAAAAATTTTAACGCGATCGGTTGCTCAGTACCGGAGAAATTATGGATCGCGTTTTCGAATCGCTCGTTGCCTGTAAAACTGACTCTTAAGCTTGATTGCGCCTCGCTCGTTATAAAATTAATGAGGAATCGAAGTAAAACTGATTTACCGATAAATTTCATCTCCGAATGATTATTTACGAAGCCTCGATTTCATTATGGGGGCAAGAAAGAGGTATTGTGTAATCGATTACGAAAACGTTCGCACCACGGACGTTTTTACTCCGGGATCGGAGAACGCGGAGGGTTGTCGACGGGACACGTTTTCAATTCACCGGTAATTGATACTCCGGGCGAACTAATTCCGTGTTGGAAATTGCGAAAAGGTTGATTAGATTTAATTAGATATGGGGGGATTCGAGTCTGCAATGGGAAAAGGGGAGAGGAAGAGGGGAGAACAAGGCCAACGGAAAACGTTAGTCGAATGGGGTCGTTGAGATTACGTCGTGGATAAGATTTCTCTTTGTTTATTCAACCGGTACGATTTTTTTCAGCCTTAATGTACAAATGTACTCTTTTCAACTCCGATTAACGATCGATGGAACAATCGAGGGTTATAGAGGGTCGGTGAAAATTCACGAAGCACGCGATCACGAGTTCTATCCGTCGTGAACGACGATTCACTATACGAGTCCAGAACTCGTTTGACCAGTGTTCGAGTGCTTTTTGTTTTATCGAAATTTCGATCAATTATGACGAGCCACCCTGAGTCGTAGGCAAGTTATAAGAAAGGGTGGTTGAGATTTAATCCGAACCAATGTTGATAAGATCGTTCGAGATGAAGTGTCTATGAAAATAATCAAATTCGGTCGATTTGAAAATTTTGTGCATGCAATTATTTATTATTTTGCTGGGTGATGATGAAAAATTCCTCGATCGAAACTGTATACGATCGGTACCGAAAAGTGTGTTAAGATGAACGCAGCATTACAGTAAAGTTCCTCAAGATCATTGTTCTAATCGAATAATGGCGATTTTTAACCTTCGTCAAGGTCACGATAATTGAGATATTCGAACGTACCATAAATTATTGTATTTATTATTTATTTATAATTTATTATCTATTTTTTATTTTCTTATGAGCATTCTTAATTAAACACGATAGTTTTAATAAAATTAAACAGTTTGAAAATGAATCGAAATTTAAGTTTATCTAAATCCTTACTTAACCTACTTAACCTAAATCCTTAACCTAAAAGGTTATGCACACAATTCGTGATTTTTCAAATGGTTAACGAGCCTTCCGTGGAAAATAAGTTTCTTTTTCATTCAATTCTACACGTCCATCGTAACTTGGTTCGTGTCAAACTACATACCTACCCCTCGGTCAATAGAGAGGAGCTCAGAGACCAAGAATGATATATAAATCGCGTGACAAAGCCGGCAATATATTTCGAAAGAATGAGGCAAGCCCAAGTACAAAAGTACTCGGAGCTGCAGCATATCCGTATTGTTGTACACTGGATTACTACGAGCTACAACCCCTACGAGGTATTCCCGACCGAAAGATATTTCTAGACCACTGTCCAACGAGTACTGCACTTTGTGGTACACGAGACGAGTAGTTGTCCTCGATCATTGATACAGCAGCTATCATTTGCGATAGACGTCTCCCACGCCAAGTTGGCTCGTCCCTCGTTTCGTTTCTCGATGGAATCCGTCCGTCTTACTCGCATAGAAATACACGAGAGAAAGTAAGAAGGAAGGCGATGGGTGAAGCGAGACGAGTTGCTCTATCTCGTAACAGCCGATTCCCCCCATTCTATCCCCAAATAACCCTCGTCATTTGTGTCTCCCGCCACTTTCGTACTCCTTGCCCTCGAGCGCCCTCCTTTTCGCCCTCTCGTGGCGCTCGTCTCAAACTACCGTCACTGCCGTGGCTCGTATACCTCGAGAGTTCCGATAAGCAGCGTCTCTTTCTCTCGCTCTCTCACACACACTCTTTCACATTGGCCAATCCTCTCTATCCTCGTGAAAAAAGGGCAAAAAGCTGCGAGATGCGGGCACGAGGGAGGATGCTACGCCGGAATTTCATCGATCCCCCAGACACACCGACTTCACCGGCCTTTTCTTTTTCTTTCCTCGCGGTTTTGTCTAATGATGCGGGAGAAGCGTGTACCGGAGAGGATGGGAACGAGAGTCGTCTGCCTGCACAGGGAGTTTTGCATTCGTGTTACGCTGCGATGAGGACTAACTCGATTGATTGTTGGTTAGAAACGAGTCTTGAGAGATTTGGCTTGAGCATAATTTACGAATGTATAATAAATATCTTTCGTGATAAATGGTTTTCCTTTAAGGGATCTCACATCGCCATTTTAAAATGAGTAAATTACAAAAACCTTTACATTCGCTCTAAAGTTTATAAATGTTCTTTCGTCTTATTAGGATATTTTATTTTTCTTATTGTAGCCCCTCGGGAAATTGTCGGAGTTCAGTTTTCCTCCAGTCGCTAGAGCGACGTTCCCCTTTAAGTCGAACTTGGTTACATCATTGCCGTCAGGCACGGCGCAATTGATCGAGATGAAATTCAGCCCAGATACGACTGCCACAATTCTGCATTACTTAATCTAAATTTTATCCCGAACCGTTCTGCTATGCCTGAGCATCATCAAATCGCGTTTTCGAGGTGGTGAAAGAGCGACATAACCTCACAAACTTCTGAGCGAATGGTTCTCCGAGATTCTTAACATTAGGAGCAAATACGAAACAATAAGCCCTGCTTAATTAACTTGCGCAGGGGTTAATAATCCGCTTTTGCACGAAATAATAACCATCTGCGAGAAGAACGGCGGAAAATCCATCTTCTTGTGCACTCCGGTGTCACGTGGTACATCTTTTTACCTTGTTGTAATTGGAGCGATTGCTCGTTACAGCCGTGTGCCCGATTAAACTTACGCTTAATACCCTCGCTACCCTGTAGACACGACACGCTGACTTGAATCATTAATCACTCGAAGGCTGCTCTTTGCAGGACATTAACAACAACGTGAAATCACGATTTTCGTTCTCACGCGCGTAGTATGTAATTCTCAGAAGTTAAATTAGTGCCGGATGATCCCGCTTAGAGCTTGATGAAAGAAAGATGATGCCGGGATACATATGTCCGGAAAGAAATGCTCTCTAGCGAACGGGGCAGACTGGTGAATACGGTAAAGGTAGAAAGAGAGGAATGGCAGTTAAGCGGATTATAGGAAAAGTCTAGCGATAGGAGAGTGAGAGAGGGAGAGAGAGAGAGAGAGAGAGAGAGCGAGAGAGGGAGGGAAAGAGAGAGAGAGAGAGAGAGAGAGAGGGAGAGAGAGAGAGAGAGAGAGAGAGAGAGACGGACAGAGAGCGATAGTGGCGCCTCGATACACCTTTCTCTCTCTCTCTCTCTCTCTCCCTCCTCTCTCTCTAGCTCTCACTCTCTCTCTCTCTCTCTCTCTCTCTGTCTCTCTCGCTCCTCTCTCACATGGACCTCCAGCTATATATATACAACTATCTTCGTCAAATATTCTCACATTCTTCGTTCGTATTCTTTGTACCAGAGTATTCTCTTGGCCTGGATCCGAGATTATATTTGCACAGAAAATATCTTTTGCATGTCAACATTGACGCCGAAAAAAAATGACTCGCGACATATTTTTCGCGATAAGTCTTCGATAAATAAAAACAAAAATAAACAAACGCTTATTTCGATTACATACATGATAAAAATAAAGATCGAGAAATAAAGTTACGAATCGATTCTTTCTAAATAATTTTTGAGGCATTAGCAAAAATCGAATGAATTATCAATGAAATATTATCGAATTACAGAAATGTAATTAATATAATAAACAACAGAAGGATGAGGCCGCATGACTTATGGGGTGGAGAAAATTAAGAACAATAGAAAGAGCGTGGCAGAGGGACGGAACCATTGTAAGAGTTCGCGCAGAGAGAGGGATGTGAAAGAAGGGCTGAGAGAATCCCCAACTGAACTCGCGCAATTCATCTTTTTCACCCCTCCATTAATATTCCAGAGCCCTGCAACTTGACTCATCTGCATTATATAACAGCAGAGACAATTTCACAGCTCTCAAATCGCGAGAGTTAAAAATCTCAATAAATAATACAATCAAAAATTTTCCTGAACAGTTATAATACTAAAAATAGTAAAAATTAAATAAAAAAAGCGAATAAATCGCGGAGACGAAAAAAAATACAACCATTCGTTGAGCTTAAAAAGAACACGATAACCCTTGATCTTCACTGGTAACCTCGGGGTCACATGGGGCTGTGCTGGATTTTTTTAGATTTACGTGATATACGATAGTGTTAACCACAAAAAAGTAAAATAGATTCTCCGCTTCCTTCAAAATAAAAAGAAGCTTCCTCCGAGGTTGGAATTAATTTTTTCTTCGGAACATGTCTTCTAAGATTCTATATTTCCTCGAAATATCGTGTCTTCTGATTGTTAATATTTATAAATAATTTTTAAAGAAAAGAATCACACGGCTTTTTTAAAATTCATTCTACGGTTACTTATTTTTTAGGCCATGTTAACTTTCTATTTATTTATGTAAATGTATTTATTCCATAATGTATAATGTTCTTTGCAGATATTAATTATTTCATCATTATGTCACGTGGGTTAGATCAATATACGACAAGAAAATAATCAAGCTATTAAAACACTTTTGGAAAAATGAATCGGTTCACTAAAATCACTCTCCCCCATATTACTGATTAAATGTTTTCACCGCTTTACGATAACCCACTTTGTGATTTTTACAGGTTAAAAAATGGAGCTTAATTGAGATAGAAGCTTTTAATAATAGTAAATAGATTATTAAAAAAATCCACAAAATGGACATATTCACGAGCCAATTAGTCTTAAGATTTTTTCAAAGATTAAAGTAGCATCGAGACTCACCCGGAAGTAGCCTGAATGTCAACTTCCGGCCAGGAAGGTCTTCGTCTGCAAAAAGCCAAGGGCGGTCTATCGGTCGGAGCGACGTTTCTTCTAAAGGACCCCTGACGTCTTGGTGATACCGCGCCACCGCCAGTTGCCGGATGAACCGAGAGACTCGAGCCGGAAGTGCAGTCGAGGGTGCGTCTTCTGGTCGAAAGAAACGGAGCATGGGGAACTGGTGTCACTGTACCTGGAGGAGGCACGACCTGAAAATCCCAAAAACCGTTTGTCATTTTTATCATCTTTACATTTCATGATTATTCGTTCGTAGGTACTTCGTGACCATAATCGCAATTATATATAGTGATTTCTAAACTTTCTACCCTTGCCGAATATTATCTGCCATTTTTCTGAGGTATTTTCAAATTTGTATGCAATTGAACAAGATTTTATGCCATGTAGTGAAATATTTATCTCTGATTGTGAGATGTAAAATTACATAGAAATTCAAAGCATCCCTTGCTCATCTTATACTGATTTAGTCTTTACTTTTATATTTTGTATACGACCCTGTTATGAACCTACGTCCTTCTAAATATACCGGTTGTACAATTGGGTTGACACCTGGTATATGATCCAGCCCTTCAAAATTTAACACCCTCTATATTACTTATCTCTTTCGAATAAAACAACTCGTACATCTTTCATCCCCTTGACATGGGACACCCTGTATGTTCCTCCTCCTCGCGAAAACTATTTTTTTTTATAAACTAAATTGAAGAACCGCACAGATTTTCACCAATGACCTTCATTTGCCGTCACATACCATCGCCTCTGCCAAGATGTAAAAATATAGGTGCCCAAATACTTCTTCGCTCTTCGCAAGCTGACTAAATTTGAATTTTTGAAATTATTCAAGGGACGCTGACCAAGCTTTACAGACCTTCGGAAATCCATGTGGAGTCGTCGACTGCGTCGTGGCATTGGTGTTTGTCGTGGAAGTGACACTTCCCGTGGAGCCAGTCCTTCCACTCGGATCGCCCGTCGAGTCCTCCCGACTGAAGGAAAATCTCTTTGGACTCAGACTGAGATTCGCCACGCTGTCGCTCACGTACTGTTGTAACGAGTTGAAGAAACTCATTTTTTCAAGCCCGAGTCTTATCTGATTTGTTTTCTGTCAGGATATCAACCGATAATAACTTCCTCCTTTCTTTTTATTATCCCCACTCGTTCAGGAAAAGCGTCCTCTATCTTCACTCTCGAGTCAAGTCATTTTCGTATGGAGAAACTTCCTCTCGTTCTTGCGCATCGGTGGATCAACCCCACCTGCAAAAGGATAACCATGTAAGAAATTCTGATTGTACGAATAATTATTAATTCTTATGTCTATTAAGGCAGGACCCCACTTTGAGGGTCAGAAAGTTTTTTTCATAATTTTTTTCATTCACTTAACGATTTTTTTGAGGCTTAATTAAAGATATGTTATTCTAGATACATTAAAGTAGATTCAAGTAAATTTGTATTGAAAAAAAAAAACAATCGTTGAAGTAGAATGAATTTTTCTCGAATCCACATTTTTCGAACTGGTGGGGACGATAACTCGAGCAATATGAGTCGGCTATGTAAAACTTTCACATCAATTTTTTTATAATTATAATAACTGTCGCTGAGCTTTTAAAAGGAATTTTCTTGAATTCACTTTATTGTATGTGGAATAACATATCTTTAATTGAACCCAGTGAAACCATTGAGGGAATTTAAAATATTCATGAAAAAAGCTTATTTTCCTGACCGTCACAGTGCGGTCCTCTCTTAATTAATAAAGGTAATCATAATTATGTGTGGAATAAATATTTAAATAACATCAGCATAAACGAAATGGCGCCGATCAATTCTGCAACAAATGTCATTTTTTATAATCTCGAGGTGTAATCTAATAATTTCAAATCCTTACAGACATTCATTTCGAAAAATAAAAATTCCCTTACAACGCGAAAAAAACCTGCTCTAGAGTAATGTAACGTAAAATTGAAATACGACCTCGCGACTATTCTTTAGTCACAAAGTACAGCCTCAGTTTCTCAAATCTGGAATGTTTATCACATAATGTGACGATTCGTGATGAGTATATTTATGGACTGTCGGTATAGCACCGACTGAAGCTAAGCGAGATGCATCTAGGATATTTTATTATCGTGCTATCAACTAATCACGAAAATACGAATATGATACTTCCTGTTGAATAATGCCTCAAAAAGAAGAAGGTGCACAGCGTATGAGCTACATTTGTTATGAATTTGTCGATTGCTAACATAATAAAAGCTACATAATTAGGCACATGCCTAAGACCATTACTTTCTATTTCGACCAACTCAGAAAAAACCATTTCGCCGATGTTATAATTGCAAACCTTATTATATTATTATTATCGTTATTCACTGTCCGGAGATTCACCTAACTTCACGCCAGTCGCGCATAAATCGATCAGTGCATAAAAAGCCACCCAATCTCTGACCTAACTTCACGTCAGATCTGCATAAATCACGAGCCCCACGGAGAGCCACCTAACTTCACGTCAGTGATGCATAGTATATTATTTATGTTGAGTGACGGAGGTGACGGAATAGCTTATCAAGGCCAAATATTGAAAAATAATAGTAAGATGTAGTGTTCGAGGCTACAGTTGAGCCTTGACTATGAGTGAGATAAGTGCACAATACAATTCGTAAATTCTCCAACAGGATGCACCCGATCGGAATCAAATTTAACTGTGCCTTTGCTGCCACAATTCTGTGTCGGCCAAGTTCAATTTTATCACAATCTGCTGCGCGACGTCAAAGAATTTACGAATCGCAATTTCGAAGCGGTAGACGTATGCAAAATGGCGTCGACGAAATGTTACACGTTGCGGCCACTTCGAAAACGCGATTCGTAAACTTTTCAGTATGAGATCAGAGATCGGGATAAAATACATCTTAACCGAAGCAGAATTATGGCAAGAAATATCGAAGGTCGATTTCGTTCCTATCCATTGTGGACTGAATAAGAATTGACCAACCACACTTTACATCTCTCTTGTACTCAAACTGACCTGTTCGTCCGTAAACTCGTGTCCGTAAACTGAGTCTGGCCGCGTGTAAATGTATACTACGATATTGGTCCGTAATGATTATAATATATTTTCCAATCGATCTCACCTCCTCGTGCAATACGACTAATTAAATATCCACCATAGTTCACCCGTGTAAGGCTATTTATATCTTTGAGATGCTTTCCCTTTTATCCTCATAGGGTCACTCGATTCCCAGATGTGGATTTTTTTCACCCTTATAAACGTCACGATTTCCGGTCTTTTCCGTCCTATGTCCACCAACATAATATACACAAATAAATATACCACATTTGTCCTGGCCCCGGTCCCCAAGCATCTGTTATTTCTGTACACATTGTCGAGGTCGTCGGAGTTAAAGCCACCCTCTACGCATGCCACGTAATATACTATGGCCAATCACTGGTATATCAAGTGTCACGCATGATATTCGTCTTTATAAATGAGGGCAAATAATATTAAGGGGGAAAGAGATTTTTTATTTGATTCATCTATTCATCGGTTAATTAAGCTTTTCCCAACCTTAAATAAGAGAAAGGTACATAATATACACTAAGTTTGTACGTGCGACGGAATAAAATCCGTTAAGGGCGGAATGCATTTGAAGAAAAAGATGCGCACGTAAAATGTAGGGAGCACATATACGAATACGATAATGGAGTGTCAGTGGTATGACTGCTGACTAATTATTAACCTGCACACTCTATATTCTAAATAAACATACACAATGAAGCTAAAATTAATTGAAACTAGTGTAAGCGATATATAGCCTTGATGAACTTAATTAACCGTCTCGAATGGGAAGGGATAATATCGTTTTCGGATAGGTGGGTAATAGTGAGGCATCTTACGTATACGAAGGGAGGCTTCCCATCTAACTACACGTGTTAATGATCGTCCAACACCGTGTGATCTGCTACCTGGTGTAATCTGACCAAATGGAGAACGAGCCGTGATACGTATCGGTGAATTGACTATGAGCAGGGATCAGAATCGTGGATTGTGGTCACTTCATAGAAGGAGACATGTAGCATCTGTCCGAGTGAATAATCCCTGGTACGTAGATCAGGGATTTATCTCGACTACCATTGAATATTCCTATTCTTATACAACAGAGTTAGGATTATGATTATTATTATGTGTAATTCTATATAGAATAATAATTATTATTATTTTATATAGTATGTATTATTATTTGACGTATAGAATATTATACTATAATACTATAATATTAAATATATTATAGTAGTATGATAGTAATAATACGTTTCAATTATTATTGTTATTACTTTAGATATTGCGAACATAGCGGGACGAAAGTAACCTAAATGGGACGGTTGAAAATGGTGAGGATTTCAATACAGAAATGCCATACCTGCGATATTCTTTTCTCTTTTTTTTCTTTTATTATTTATAACTGCACTACCGTGTCGGCGCAAACCCAATAAGCTTATGCATATCCACTTCTTTCCATTACTGTAAAATTTACGTTATCTGTTTCTGTAAGTAATTTTGATAAGATTTTTCGTTACTTCCTTAAATGTAATATCTATTTTATTTTATTTTACTATTGCCATGTCCTAAAACAGTTATTTTGTTCATTTCATTTTTTTTTATATTAATTTCTTAGCTGACAATGTACGGTTTTGTTGATGCATGAGATTTTGTTTGGTGTGACACGAACGTAGTAGGTAAGACGTGTTGCGATAATATTTGATATACTTCAAGATAATTTAACAGAATCAATGTTTCAAAATAAAAAGCGATGTTTAATCCTTCAAGATTTTGGCTTATCGAGGACTAGAAAATTATGGAGTCCTGACGGCTGATAAGATTATATAAATTCTCGTAACGATATATTTACATATGTACATTTGTGCTTTACTTCCTGGATTGGCTCCACTCGTCGATGGGAGATACGCAGTCTTTGGTGCGTGAGCTTTATTCCGAATGGTGTATCGCGTATCTTGATAGCTACGAACTTTTATAAGGATTTTTTGTTGTCCGTTTAGTTGCAATAAATACTTTGTCGATCTAACAATACGCGTTTTTTTATTTAGTCAAGATCCTGAAGCCTGTCTGGAAATGTAAGTTGTATGCTTCTATTCAAAATGGAATCGAGACACTTGGTTAGGAAAATTTCAGAAAGTCTTAGATAGAGCTTGTCAGTTCCTCAACAAACTGGGCTTGAGTAGATCATATTGGCTTTAATAATAATAATAAAATAGGGGTGAAAATGATATAATACGGGTGCAATTTTTCGGATTTGTTGAGCTACGAACGTTTACACTGTAATGAGTAGTCATGTCATCAGCAAAGACTTATAATTTGGTTTCTGGGAATGACAGACAACGTATCAATTAGATGGTAAAGTGGACAGGCTCCTATGCCAATTATTACGACGCTGGTGAAATATTTTTCAGCTGTTTCCATCTATTTTTAAAAGTTCTTTTTAGGAAAGTTTTATATGTATTGCAACGAAACTGAGTAAATATCTTCATTTATTTGTTAACACGTTGTTAACAAGATTTTTCTCGGGAACTATCAATACCTCAAGCTTCTGAATTACAGGTCATAATCGCCCTCCCTATGAGCGTAAGCCAGATAACCGTAAAAACTCATCGGTAAATTCTCGGGTACAGCGAGAATATATATGAGAATGAAACATAGCGTAGACAAATTCTGCCACAATTATGCGTTGCTTGCGCGAAATCTCCTGTTAATCCGTTGCGTCATGCCAGAGAATTTATGAATCCCGTTTTCGAGGTGGTCGGAGAGCGTGTTGTAACATGGTATTTTAACCACGGAGTAAGCTGCGCCATTCGCATCTATTCTGGGAACTAAACCCTTAATTATTGTAATTACCTTCTGATTATGAATATTCTTTCTTTACTTCGAAGGTTTGATGAGAAAACGGGCGTTGTATCGCGAGAGCATTTTCCTTGCAGGAATATTTGGTAGAAAGTTGGGCTCTCACCACGCTCGATCCAAGATGTGAGGTTATGTAAGTTCAAAGGCTGTATCGTGGTATAGGATCCGGGTATGCCAATGAGCTTTTTTTATGGTGACTACGAAGACTTTTACAATTCAAGAGGCACGCAATACGCTACGTTTCGTGACGCAAAGTATTCGGTATACGTGTGTTTCGTCAAGGAAAAACATAAGTTGGCTACACGCCACAACATTGCGGGTAACTCTCTCAGTAGCCGGTAGAGTGTTCCAATGGCCACGCTATTCGGGCTGTTCACCGCACTAGATTGGAATCGTCCTCGTATATCATACTGGGTTATAATGTTTACGTACGAAGCAACAGGGTTTCAAGTATCTTGCGGCCGCCATCTCGATCTATCAACCCTGGGCTACAAATTACTCGGTGCACGTCACTAACCGTATACGGGAAGGCAGTAAAGGGCGGCAAGAGCGAGGCAAAGGCAAGGAATATCACTCGAAAGGTCTCTCAGGCACTTCAAAGGAAACTAATAATGAACGTCGAGATCAGCAACGAGGATTTTAGAAGTGCTCTTGGCGATAGGGGAGTTCTTCAAAGTTCGAAGAGGGTTCTACTTGGCCAGAAAGGGTATTTTCAATGGCAGTTGGTAGGATCGAACACGCAAATATTATTCTTCCCCAGTAATTAATGCGGCTCTCCTACGTAGCTATATATATTCAAATGCTTATTATATGCGAGGAAAAGCCACCGCGAGTGATGTGTAACGCCACATGCGTGTGGTTGGCTATAAGCGAAGTGGAGCACCTTTGCGTACTTACAATACTTATGACGGTGACCACTTGGCGGCACGCTGGCTGACGTAAAAAAATGCTGAACGGGAGGGGATTCTTCGGGAACTCGATGGATTTCCTTACGTTAAAAGCGTTCCTACTCTAGAAGAATTGACGTTAGGTGGAGCGAGTTTTCTGTTATTTTGTTAGGTGTGTGACTAACGTGGTGCAGAATGTAGACCGAGTCATCCTCAGGCGTAGGAGGGTGTTAGGTTAGGTTATATTAATAAAGTATGGGCTGAACAGCGCTGGAATGAGAAATAATAGATGAGCTGTGAAAGTCTGAAGGGACACGCAGGTCGTCTCTATAATTATCGTAACAGGCAAAACAGTTTGTCAGTTCCACCTAATTTATTTCTTATGTCCGACTGTCTTGACAACAAAATGGCCGGTTTACTGGGTTTCACTGGAGGTCATGTGACGTTAGTACTTGCGTTCTCCGCCATGTTTGACAAACTTATCGAGACCTCTCTGTACAAACATTGACCAGTGACAGCGAAGTTAGTTTACCAATACATGTACGTTTTTTGAAAAACTTAATAAAGCGTGTATTTAGCAATGTTAATTCGATCTTGACCTGCGGTTACACGCAGAACAACAATATGAGAATAACGCGCTTAGTATCGATCAATGCCGACCCTCGTGAAGCTCCCATCAATGCATGAGGTTAAATCACCAGTACCGTCGGTAAGGAAGGCACGGACAAATTTTTATACCGATCGATGGCCAGGGCATATTTACTGCGAAAGAAAGCAAACGCGGTGGTTTACTGTGAAAGAGGGTGAATAAGGTTATCGTGATTCGCGTTGAAAAAACAAATACGAAACAGAATCGTTTGTAATTTTGTTTTATTTTTCAACAAATAATTTCACTACGTTTCTTACTTGCTCTGTGAGCATTTTTTTCTTTCAATGTATTTTTCTTTAGCGAACTCGACGTTCCAATTTCAACAATCCGAAGTAACATCACCGTAAACGAAAAAAATAAGCAAACTAAAGTTGCCAAAGCCGTTTGTCGTCTGTTACTTGTTTTGTGTGCTTTCGAAATTGCAATTTTGCTAACGCAAGTTCCAAGCTAGCGATATATATATATATATATACGTGTATATACACGTACTTTAACTTCCTCCGTTAAATACAAAAAAGCTTCCCGTTGAGCTTAATGAAGTCAGTTTCATTAAAGAATGCTCTTAAAGAACACACCGTATCCACTTCGTCCTCTAGCTTAACCGTCTAGCCTATTTTATGGATTCTCCCGGTGCTTCCATTCTTCCTCGTGTGCCCAGTGCTCTTAAATTTATGACAAATTGACGCTTCGCCGAAAGCTACGTCAATTGGTAATATCAATTTGCGAGTTAATACGGAGGATACGAAGCGTGGTTTTATGGAGAGGGACCAAAAGGGGATAACCGGTTATGATAGCCGGTGGCTCATCCGGCTATTCTAAATATTTTAGTAGATATTGCGCGTTTGATTAACGACGTAGACGAGCTTGATTATCATCCAACGAAGTTTAAGCCCCGAGCTATCGAGACGATAAGGCAAGTGATATACGCGATAATAACCAATTCTTCGACTGAAAACAAATTAATTTCAGTCAATAAACTAGGAACAACATCGATAATTGAAAATCACTTGTTTTTCAAAATTGAATCGAGGTGAACGTTATAGGAGGCGCTATCTAATATTAATGCATCGGAGAGCTTTACGATGCGAGCTTTAACTTTGACGAATACGAGAAAATGTGATTTTGTTGAACGTTGATTAGCGTTTGTACTATCGGAATTTTCCAATAAAAATTGTTACCTGGGTGGTACTCGTATGTGAACGACGAGGAAGAAAAAAAAAGAAGCAACATTTGCCGCCATCGATCTCCGTTCAAACTCGCATTCCGCAACAGGCACCGAGAAAATTTGTTCGAATTGCCGTAGCAAAGCAATTACCGAGAGTTCTGTTCGTTAAACAGATTTGCCAACCACGATGTGCATCGAACCATTACGTGATATTTTACCTGCTGCAATATGCCTTCGTACTTCGAGAGCCTCTCGCCACGCTTTCTACACGCGTTGTAGCTCTCATTTATCGCTGCAAGCTCCTAACACCCTTCAGACTCATTTTCAACACGTAAGTACGTTTCATTAGTTTTTCGTTTTGCGGAAAATTATTATTATTATTATTATTATTATTATTATTATTTCCATTAATTCTATCTTTATTGCTATTATTAATATTATTATTTTTTTCGCTGTTTCTTTTATTATTATTATATTTATTATTTATATTATTATGTTGTTTTATCGCTATCCGACGCGTTTTTCACCTACTAATTATGCTACAAATAATTTTTTTTAAATCCCCCTGTTTTTTGATTGATCTGTTAGAAAGGCAAAAAAGAAAAATTGGAATACTTTGTTCAAACATGTTTTTATTAAATGAATAGAGCTTGGATGCGTGATGCTCATAGTTGAATATCAAATTTTATAACTTTTGGGCGAATCAATGAGAAAAAATAAAGAAAGAAATTTAAGATAGGATGAAGGAAGACATTCCCCGCAATAGCAAAATAAAAATTTATAACTACATGTTTAATTTTGCAGTATACAAAATTGGGATATTCGAGCGGTACTCTTTGTTACTCATTTTGGAGTCAACAATCACTATCGGGAAAAAATACGGAAATTCGAACGTACAATGAAATTTTCTAGAAACTTAATATTTTCTTTACCCCCGTTTATGCGTACCTTGTACCGGATGACCTTTACGCAGGGAAATCGATAGGTAAAACGCGTAAAGATGCTAATTCCATTCCGCCATTTAAATCGCAGACCTATCCCAAAGGGTCTCCGTGAAGTGTAAACCTTGGTCAATTTTGTCCTTAAGAGATTTTAACTTCTTAGTACTTAGGTATAAACTAATGGACAAAAGCGACCCTTTGTACCAACACGCTAGTGTTGCAATACTCTAAAGTTTGTTGAGCATCAGAAAGAATGGCTAAAATAGAGGATGTATTTTTTGAACCATTCGAACAAACCTATTTAGCGCGGATAATATTCACCTAAGTTGACATGCCAAGCATTATTGTTTCTATGACTGTTGTAATTATTACCATTATTATTATTATTAATCATAATTCATAATTAATAAAAAATTTGGCGTTGTTGTTTTCACGCCAGATCGTAACAATTTAATTTGACCGATAGTTACGTCGGTCGATAATAAGTTTAATTGGCTCGAACTTTGCGATTCGAACTATTTAAAATGTTGGAAAAGAGTTTTGTCGGAGGGTACATACCAGTGGATTTGCGGTTGGGAGATAACCCGTCCGCGTGATGGAAGCCGCAGCAATCGAATGTCAGATACAAACGCAAGCGAAAATCCCTATTGGTCTATCAGTACTATATATTGTCTCGAAAACCCGTGAAATTCTCGATTGGCGTGTGTTACATGTTATCTCGGGAACGAACGTGTCAAGTCCGAGACAATCACGCCGCTCTTTCCTTTCTCCCTCCCCGTCTCTTTTTTTCCTCGTAGCTCAAATCTTTTTCTGTATACGTTGCGACATTTTCTTACGTTTGAAACAAAATTCGATAATTTTATTTCAACATATTAATCGAGTAAGGGAAAATTAATGAAACAAGATATATTATATATATATATATATATTGTGTATTTATTTCGTATATTTACGTTATTATTATTATATATTATGTCAACAACGAGACGGGTATTTTTTACTTAAAAATACGAAAACCGATGAAAATACGCCTATCGTAAGTAAACAACAAAATAATCACTTTCAATTGCATGTATTTGGCCATTCTCAACTTGTATGCTTCGCTACTTTCACAAATGCACTGAAAACTCACTTCAAGTAAGATCAAATTATCCAATGTACTCAAATATTGAAGAATCGACGTTAATTTATATCCAATCGTACCAAAAACGAGCGTCATTTACTCTCCGAGACAACTCGGTGAACGCTGCAAAATCGTTTTGGCGTGCGGCTTTAAGCACCGACCCTCCCCCGCCCCCACCCCGCCGTCGAGTAACGAGTGAAGGTAAAGATGTCGTGGTTTATGTGCTAAAACTTACAGTCTTTCACTCGCGAACGGTATTATCACCGCAGTTATCCGCCTCCTCGTATTCGAGCACTAGTCATTTGAAATTGGAACTATTTGGTGTCGTTCACCTTTCTGAAGTACATCCACGTGCCGAACGTGTAGACGTGCAAAGTAGAAAACAATACGAATTTGTGCCGTTATAAGTTTGTAATAATTTATAACGGTTTAAAAAAAGTTTTTTTAATTAGAGAGTCATACCTGTTATTACGATGTAATAACTAATATCCGTAATTGACCTAATTTGTGTCTCAACAAAAAAAAACGAAAAAATCTGTTTCGACGTCCTCTGAACAAATATTTTTAAAAATTGAGCTTATTGCGCTTTTTCGACAATCTGGTCATTTCCGTATCTCTAATTCTCGGTAATTTTTCATTTCGTGTTTTCTTATTGTTAATCCTCCACGCGCTGTTAATTTTTTCTCCCAGGCGACGAGCGATTCAAAAACGCGCATCGTATTTTCTCCGGCACTGAGCAACCGAGCGCGTTAAAATTTTGAGGGTATCTAGTGAATTATGGCAAAGAGTGGCTGAGTAAGTTTTTTTTCCAAAATTTTGGAAATAGTGTTGCAGGCGACGAGCGATTCGAAAACGCAATCCGTACTTTCTACGGCATTCACATTTTGTGGGTATCTAGAGAATTATGACAAAAATTTTGAAAAAGAACATCGAGTCACTTTTTGCCATAATTCTCTAGATCCTCTCAAAATATTAACGCGATCGGTTGCTCAGCGCCGAAAAAAATACGGATCGCGTTTACGAATCGCTCATTGCCTCATCCACATCAATAGTACGAATCATTTTTGTTGACCCTCTGTTTTTTCGGGAGAAGACATTGCCGACATCGTTTAATTGGCACTTTTCACGTAACAATAATAATAATAATAATAATAACGAAAGAAAATTAACAATGTGAAAAAAAATTCGTCAAAACAGAATTTATGACAAGAGTGCAACTTCGATTGTAACTGGAGCGTGAGTGGGATGCGAAAAATGCAAACCACCGAACCGTCATATTTTTACCTGCGGAATTTTTTGCCCGCGGTTTCACCATTAGCAGTGTTCTGGTAAATACAAAAAAAACGAACAAAACAAAATTGTATTTCGAAATAAATCCGCCTGGACAGAATGCATGACAGGATATCCATTTTTCTAGGTGAAGCGTCATAGGGTTCGGAAAAATTGCGAACCATTGTCACGCCGAATTTTTATATGAAAATTTCCTTGTCCAAGATTTCACAATTAGCATTGTTCTGATAAATAAAATTATTACACATAAATAAATAAAAGATCAAAAAAGCCAAAAGAATATCAGCCAGAATGAAATTCATGACACGACAACGAATGCTATGACATGAAGAGGAGGAGGGTGCGAGAGGGATGAAAAAAGAACGCGAACTATTAAAATATCGATTATTTAAAAAATGAATACCTCTAACGTCCACGATTGCACAATAAACCCCGGCGGCATCATCGTAGCAAGCTGGCTCGAAGCTACCGGAGTGTCATTGACTCGACACTTTGGTAGTCTCAATACGTCAAGCTTTTAGCAATCGGAACGAAAGATCTTTCCCTCGGGAGGCCGGGTTCCAACCGGTTGCAACATTGGTAAGACGACCCTTACACGAACGAGTCGGGAACCGTTTCACTGCCAGCGAGAGCACTCGAGTCACTCGTGATGTGACCTATTTCATGTTTCGTTTCACATACGAGTTGGGTATCGTCTCACCGGTTAGCAAACTCCCCGACATGTCTCAACCATGAGTGGGGTAGTCGACATGGGACAAGAAATGTCATTTTGGCATTTATAATATCGTTTAAATTTTATGTGCTCTTTGATTCTTCGTAGCGACAGCTTTAGTTTTCATACGAAAAGGGGAATTATTTTTCCACGCGAAGATATTTTACATATACAAAAACATTGAAAATACGTATGTTGAAGAAATCACCGAGTGCGCATGTGCATCTGTGCATATTCGCGCATGCGCACGTGCCCATGGGCATATCTGCGCATGCGTCCGTGCATGGGCGCATACGTATACGACCTTGGCGTGACCGTCGCGTGACCTTTATGCTTCCAACGGTAAATTAGAAAACATAATGATCGTTTTTCTTTATCGAAACACTACGACCATTCGGCGATGATTCAATTCTTAACGATATAACAGCTTGCGGATGTTGAGGAACACGGGAAGAAAATGATGGCCAAAAATCGTGACGTCAATTCACTTATAAAATCGATAATTGAATATAGCGATGAACGATCGGGATGAAGTCAATCGCATTCGACGGATTATAAATAATGTTACATTGATGAAGTGCCCTTGAAAATTTCTATTTATCAACGCACGTGGGCGCCATATTGATTGGAAAAGGTTGCGTTACGATTATTATGATTATAGGAGTTTACAAGTACGACCCAACGTTCAATCACTCTACGTGCAAGCTTTAGAAAAATTGTCCCTGCTATTTGGCGGCGAAACCCTCCCCCATCGATTTTCCAAAGAACATGGCGTTTTTGCAGATAAAAAAAAATAAGTCTCGTTTTCTTTCAATCACTTATCGTCCAAGCACCACCCACGTTTCTCAAATATTGTTGAATCACGCCGTGAAAATGAAATATTCTTGAATCGTCGATAATGAACTTTTTATCGCGTTGAGTGGTATTGCGTGGGCAGACTGACGGGTACACGGGGTAAGGAGTTGTGCGGGCGACAGGGGCTCGCAAATGACAAACAAACCAAATGGATAGATTAGGCGAAGGTAAAAGGCCGATAAGGGTGCTCGATTGGCCCTACGTTATACGTTCTTCAATTTACCGAATCGATCCATTAACATGAGGTCGAAGAACCTCGAAGAGGTACGAAGGAGAGACCTCGCAAGGACGAACTACAATTTAAAATCATCTTTTTAATAGTGTAACGAGATTTTACTCGTTATAAACCTGATATATCGTTCGTCGTGTAATCGTGTACAATATCGTAATCAAATAGCCATTATCGAGTCGAATTTTATCCGCTTCGTACTGCAAACATTTCTCTTCTCAAGTTTCTCGAACGATCGCTAACAAACGTCGACTGCAATATATGTCGTGATAATACCGTCGTTTCATTATGTCGGAATAATTGCTTAGGTGGATTCGTGGAATCGCATCGGAAGCAGATTGTAACATCCTGTGATGAATAACGTCGATCGAGTGTCTAAGGGAGCGACTTACATGGCCCATCGATTTTGAACAAAGCAACGGTAAGAACGGTTGCTTAGCTCGAATCGTCGATGCAAATGATCTCCAATTAAATTCGAATATAATTGTACGAGTTTCAATGAAATTAAATTAAATATAAATTAATTAATTAAATTATAATAGTAGTACGATTTTAATTTCATTAATCGTTAATTAAGATCTTTAAATATTTAATTTCTAGTCGGGAACGCATAATTGGCAACGATTGTGTCGAAAGAAATGATTTTTTAATATATTTGTGCGTTTGGCATCGACGGTGGTATGGGATTTACCAACAAGGGTTGTAAGTCCTTATGTATTTAAAGTAAATAACTCTTCGATAAACTGGCTTCCTCAATCCATCTATGTTTTCATTGAGAATTTTTTAATGAGTCGAGAGTCGATATATTATATTCAACAATTCTTTATTATAGAAATATAATGGAGATAAATATACTTTTTCCTAGGTATTGGAACGGAAGTGAGATTCACGCGATATTGATATATATTATAAGTGAAGTTAAGAGAGTTGAGAAATATCTCTTCGTTGCGAAGACTGTTCTGAAACTGTGCTAAGTTTTTACTGATAATTTTTGGACGTTTTGCGTTCAATCTCTGAAAGGGGTAAGAATGTGCCTTTTTGGGAGAAGGAAGGAATTTTCCTGAAAGGAAAGAATCGGTTGTAAAAATAAGAGGAAGCATGCGGGAATGATCAGGAGGTGAGAAAGAGAGAGAGAGAGATTTTTATGACGAACATCATAAAAATCATAAAAAAAGACAGAGAAAAATAGAGAGAGAAAGCCGGACGGAGCGAAGGATCGGGCCAGAGTGCTTCGTATACCTTGGAAGGAGAGGGTGAGAATATAAATTACGAGTACCATGTGATAGACACATGCTATGGATTATTTTTCTAAGATATAAACAAAAAGAGCGTTAAAATGAAGATGGAAATTCCATTTGCTAGTTTTTCTGAGCATATTGGAAAATTTAATTCTTCCATACGCTCGAAAGCGTGACCAGACCATCGCCGCAAGGATTAAGATTAAACACTGAATAAAAAAATCAAAAATATGAACGCATGTTCCAACTTGAAGGACAGCTACTTTTTACACCACGTATTCAACAATCTTTCATTAAAGTTATAATTTTTTTCATGCGCAGATTGGTACTAAAAATAGTTACAATATACGACCGTGGTCGCAGATCAAACACATAACAACGAGAACAATTATTCAACGCTTATTAGACCCTGTAATCATAATTTTAATACATGTGTGAACTCTTGACAAGGGAAAAAAAATTCTTGTTGAGCTTTCAGACTCAAAGTACGTAACGCTAAAATTCGCAGGGCGTCTGTTCGCGTGCGAAAGGTGGTGAGTTTGTTCGCAGCAGCGACTGATCTATTGTAATTAACAACCGTGATTAATCGTTTAATTAGCCGAGGGATCAAGGATAAGTAGTAATTACGAGTCTTCGTTGGTTATCGTCTTGCGATGGCAAACGGTTGTTCGACTAAATAATCGAACCGCCATCCCTACAATTCGTCGTAACGAATTTAAGGGATGAGGGTAGTTTCGAATTTCCAGAAAAAGAAATTCCAACTGGTAAATTATCCAGTCGAATTATGACTGGGTGTAGATTGAATATTCGATTATTGTTATTTTTCATCGATATAACGGAAAGGATATAATTTTGAATATTGAAAAATTTCGCAAATTTTTTATTCGCTCGAGTACCCTACATAGCGAAATTGTTCGATCACTTTTCACTTGCCAAACCAATCGCGGAAGAGAGACGGTAATTTCTGTCACGAAAAAAAGACGACGGTCGAAAATCTCAACTCTGAATTTTTAACCATCGATTTTCAACGTTTAATTTCAGTTTTCTATTTTCTTTAAATCTTTCTTTTTTTTACTTTCAGTCGCTATTTAGATGTCTCGGCCTCGAACTTTCAAAGACATCGTCGTCAACCGATAGACCTGTACGAGGCGAAGGGAAAGAGAAAGAGAGAAAGAGAGATAGAGGGTGAAAAAGAAAGAAAGAGCTTTCCCGGTGGCGATACGCGTGCGACACTGTCGGCGATTACAGGCTGGAGACGAGGAAGCGATCGTCGGCTCGTAAAATTGCAGCTCCAGTCTATCGACCCTTCGTCTTTTTTCCACCGTCACCGTTCTCTCACCTCCATTCCTGTCACAATTTTGTTCTCAACGCAATATGGGATGGAACTATTTAGGGGTGATAAACAAATTTATCGCAAAAATGCGAGACTACAAAAAAAGTACTAATAATTTGTTTTAAGCACTCAGGTTCGAAAACGAGATTTAAAAAAATTATTTCGTATTAAAAACAATACTGTATTTTTTTTATAAATAATCATTGAGATTACATATTTCTTAACTCGATAATTAATAATAATAATATTATTTTCGTCCCCTCCTCGATCAACAACTATAACAACTACAACAAGAACAACAACAGCAATAATAATTATATGATTATTGTTATTGTTATTCTGAGTATTATTATTATTATTATTATTATTATTATTATTATTATTATTATTATTATTATTATTATTATTATTATTGCTGTTGTTTTTGTTGTTGTCGTTGTTCTGAGACGTCGGGTAAATAGGGAAACTGTATTTCTAAAAAATATTTGTTCATTCTGTTTTCAGCGTATAATAACAGCTGAGTTTTCCTTCCAATATATTGAGTTTCTTTTTGAATGATGAAAAAATGTTGTAATATGCGTCTATTCGCACCTGGCGGGAGTAATGACAACCTAGTAAATTACGATAAGAGCCTCTGACCGTACCGACGTCAACCTGCTCGATAAGCTTCACAGCATTACTTATAATGCTGTTCGTGCTTTTTCCTGAGAAAAAAAAACTAATTTGTAGTTAAAAAAGAATTCTAATTAAATTTAATGCACGCTATGGTTGTATTTGTGAAACTTTCATTAATTTTACAGATAGACAAAGGAAGCCCTCTAATTGGGATTTACGACTGTATATGTAAAAATAATTTATGAATTTTGTATTTGTGGAACGATATTTATATAAATTCTGATTAAAAAAATAACGCGCTTTTGTTGTAAAATCTTCTTATCATAAAAATTACAATATGGCGAAAAGAAATTTTTTAGTTAAGCAATTCCTCAAATGTTTTATATTGTTAGGGGAAAAATAGAACTACCAGTCTTTCAATGAAAACCATATTCGGCTGAAACTTTATTCATGGTTAATTTGTATTGAATTTTGATAATTACTAATTAAAGCTTATTAATTAATTTTCCTATTAAATTTTAATATCCACATTATTCATTGCTTCATCAATGCTCATTTATTAATATGTTCGACATTATTATTGTGCCGTTAAACATTGGACATAAGTAAAAAAAAATATACAAATAATTGAATACATCGAGTAATTTTGAGAAATTGATGATTGTTTGACGCGAACGAATATTGGAGAAAATACCGCCCGTCAAAGAACGTTCGTTACAACAAGGATATTTTTTTTTCATTGACCCAATGTGTGACTTGGACGCGAACGAGGCGATGGAAAAGCACAAAGAGCACAAGCACAAGAACGAGAGCCAGAAAATCAAGAAAGTTTTGCGAAAGGGAATGTTGCTCTCGTGTCTCTACTGACGTTTGGGTAATTAATAAAGTTCTAACGTAGCTCGAGAGAGATGGTGGAGGAAATTGACGGAGGTGGAAATAGCGTGGGAGAAAAAATATTATTCTTATCATCGCGTGAGAGGAAAAATAAACAAAACAAAAAATATATATTTCAATCGGATAACATTTCTTGTTTAATATTTTCATTCTATTATTGCAACCACGAGGAATGTATAAATCAAATATGAATTGGAAAGGGTGTCACTGTCACAATGTAAGCTAATCAATTATTCTTAACAATCGATTAGAAAACATTCATTAATAATAAAAAAAATTTCTCGAGTGGTTAGATGTCGGTATGATACCACGTTTTTTGGAATTGTTATCAATACGATTCCTCCATTACACCCAAGCAATACCCCCCCAAAAAGTAATAAGCGTTAATGAGTTATTGAAGATTTCTTAAATAATTCAACGCCAGTATCATTCCACATTTATTTTCTAAATTGCAAAAGATGCACAATTCCAGGCAAACAACAATTGTCATAATTCGAGTGAAAAAGAAACCTCCGGCATTTAAATATTCATTTTTCAACAAGTCAATCTTAGTATAGTTACATTTTTATTTGTTTTTGGAATTGCGCAACTCCAGTCAAAAAATGTTTTGGTCTTCGCACAATAACAAAAACTCCTTATTTACTAAAATAAATAAAATTAAATAAAATCCTAAGATTTCTCTGGAATCGCAGTCCTGATATTTTTCATTCGTGTATTTGAGTAATTATAAATATATTTTCGATACGACGAATAAAAAAAATAGATTTTTCCATTCGTCGTATCGAATCAAATTTAATCCTGTCCTTCATCGTGCCTCCTTTAAAATATATCCTTATACATATATATTGACCGAGGCGACGACGGCGTCTCGACGCCAAGTAATTAAAAAGGTTCTTTTAAGTTCGCATAGCGCGAGCCAGAACGTTGCGATGCTTTTATATATACTTCCATTTGGGTCAATAATACACCCGCCATTCGATGGTACTTCAGCCACTCACATTTTCAAAGTCGCGTAACTACTCAGTAAATAATTTCTTTGGACGAATTAGCGCGTTAAAGCACAAATTCTCGAGTTTTATTACATTGCGACCTTCAGCTTTCGGCTAAATGCTGTAATATTTATTCCCGTCGACAAGATCTCGACAGCCATCAATCAGCAAAAACTTAGAATTCTTTTAACAACAATTCACATAAAGCAAATAAAATAATAAAGCTGTCGCGAGTATTTAATTCAATAATTGGGCAACGAAACGCTTTTTGGCTCTGGCCGAAATTCTGGTAGTGCGCCAAAAATACGCTAGGTGGCTTCAAGCGGCCTGCCTTTCGCATAAGCGACGTGCCGGTCGAGTACTATATTATGAGAGTACCCTCGTTTCGCACTTCTGTAAAAATTCATACAGGATTTTTTTTCAATTTTTCAACTAACTGTTAAAAATAAACAGTACAAAACACACAACATATGACTCATGGAAAAACCAACCTACTAGTAAGTACAAAATAGAGGAATAGTAAACGAACGATCGAAACAAATATAAGAATGTTACTAGAACATAAAGCCTGAATAAAGAATACTTTAAATTCATTATCCCTACCTCTACTGCACGTAACTTGCACACCCCGTACAACAGAAAATATGCACAACGTCATAGGTAGCAATGCAATTTTACGCTTAGTATATTATTTCAGCAGGTACGTGTTAATACGACACAGGGTGTATTATTCGAGTCTTCGCGTTACGATTGAAATTCAACGCCTGGTACGTTATATAACACCTTTTTACGTACGATTGAAATGAAACACCCAGCAATTTTATTTAACGCCGAAAATAAGAATCGAGCGAAAAAGTTCCATTGGAGAAATTCCGGGGGTAATGAGCCGTTGGATTTGTTTATGATAGATAACAACATATGGAACTACAACGGTTTAAAATGTAGCTATTTATTTGTAGAAAGGCTCTGCGCTTGAATACGTATTGTCGTATATACACGTGATAGAAAATATAATGAAATGGTGTTTCGTGCAATAAGAATGTTTCTTTTTCTACCCCCTTAGCAATCAAGCCTGCGAATCCCTCGACGATAACACGTTCGGGAAATCTAACGATTCCTATCTGTTATTATTCTTATTATTCTTTTTATGATTATCATTAATATTATTGGTGGTTATAGATGTTATTATATCTTAGTGTCATTAAAAAATATTAAGTAATTAATTGAATAAATGATGAACGACCTTTTTAAAGATAGATGTCTCTTTATGTATAAAAATAAAAACAAGGAATGCGTCGCTGAATGAACAATTGTGAATTCTCATTGTGTCACGTGATATTTGGTCGTTTGTCAATACGATTCCCGATTAGCTGACTACCCCACTACCCTATCCCCTATCGACACACACTATATTCCAACATTGTCTCTATTTTCCGTTCAACGAAATTGCTACTCATCCCCGGACAAAATCGATTTCTCATCCCATCCTTACAGTCCTCACTCGCTCAACCCCCTTCTCCCTTCGACCATGGCTCATTAGACAAAACCAACTTTTTAACGAGCCCATACCACCCCATTTTCATTATACACCAAGAAAAATGGTGATGAACTAACCTCAAGGTAAACACGAGATTTTTTTTTCTTAAAAGGTAAAAAAAATTCTAATTAACAAAGTCAATTGGAGTAATCAACAATTTTTACATATCTTTCTTAGCATTTATTTATGAAAAAAATAATATAAAAACAAATCATCGCCGACAGAACAGAATTGAAATAAAAAGAAAAGTATTGTACAGAACTTGTTCTACCAGTGATAAGACTCGTCTGCTCTAGTTCCCTTCGTTCTAGTGCCCTATAAAAAAACTTATGCATTGTTGCACGATCGAAAGAGCATGATCGACGACGATGAACGAGAAACACCCTCTACGGAGAGGAGGAGAGACAGAGAGACAGAATGAAAGAGAGAGAGAGAGAGAGAGAGAGAGAGAGTCGGGGGAGAGACAGAAATATCCGAGTAAAAGTAAAATGAGAGCTTTTAACGAGAGAGAGAAACGATCCTAATCGAGAACTGCTGATTTTCTACGAGCTTCCGAGCCGACCGGATGAGCTCAATTGCTTCACTGCTTCCGTTCCCATTCCTCCGCACCCCTATCATTTCAGCTGTTATACCCTTCGATTTTATGGCTTTTCCAATTTCTCCCGTTCAACCTGTCTCAAAAAACCAATGAATTCCAACAACAGTACATTTTTTTTCCTATTCCAGGTCATGACAAACCCGAACTGATATAGGTTTCATCGTAAAATCGTTTCAATTGATTTAAAAAAAATTTCTTCACTCAAACGTTTGATTCGAACATTGATGGATGAACTTTAACTTTGACTGTGTTCTTGGCTTAAAATTTTTACTCAAACTTTTCCCTACCCTCGATTGCCAATTTTTAGTAATATTTTATATTTAAGGGTTAACTTTGGCCGAAAAATTATTTGAAGCTGCGATTCAAAGTTTGATTTTAACTTCGTTTTATAACTCCATTGAAGCTTAAGTCTAAGCATCGATTTTGCTTAAGGCCGTGCTTTTATTGCATTATTGACTGCGAATTAAACTGCGATTCAATCTTTGACTTAAATTTCAACTTTGATCTTGACTTTGATTGACTCAACCTTAACTCAATCGTTGACTCACGGTTTGTCCAGCTCAAAGAATTAGCCAAATGAAAGCATTCGGCTAATTCTTTGTCTCGAGGCTCCTTGTGTCACCTGAGCCAATTTTCACAGAAAAATTGACTCAAACTTCGTCTTACATCCCGAGTTACTTAAGCCGTTATTTAATTGTTATCTGGAATTATGAGTTGAACTTTGACTCTCTAAATTCGACTTAAATTGTTATTTCTATTTTGACTCAACTTTATAATTTCAAATTGAATCTCAAATCCCACTATGGCCTGTTGGCTATGATTAACTGCTCGCTTCAATTAAATACTCAATTGACTCTAATCCCGCCATTGACTCTAAATGTCATTTCGTTTTGCAATATTGTTCAATTTCGCAATACATTGACCTTCAACGAACTCACCGATTCCGTTCACATTGTGCGATATTCTTGAAACAACGCACGTACCGACACAAAGTATTTATCATCATCACCGGAGAACCAATTCAATCGTGCCCATTGAACAATATGAAGCCAAGACCGTCGCTGAATAAACGGAAAACGCATTTTCAGTACAGTCGGTGCGTGATGAGAATTATTCTAGGATTTTGTGTGTTTATCGATTTTATAATGAATTTAAAAAAAACTCGACGTGGCCACAATTATGAGTGGCCTTGGGAAACTCGTATAACAGATAAGCTTCGTTTAACACAGAGCGAAAAACACAATTATACGATTATCGTTATTCCAAATAAATTGTCAAATTATAAAAAAAATTTCTGGAATTTGGTCGGTTATCTCATACACAGAGCGTACAACGTTGTAATAACATTTATGTTTTTTTTCCTGCCCTTTTCGTACCCCACGCTAGTTGAGACACTATTGTTGCGACAATGTGACGTAAACAAAAAGTAGGCTGTAGCGAACGTGTGTGTAGTACCGGAGGCTAAAGTGTATATAGAGGGTGTTCGCAAAGTATTCGAAGACTAAAAATACCTATGTAGTTGGCGTGGAAAGAAAGAAAAGGTTTTTTTAATTGTCCTGTGAAGAAAACTGGTCAACATGTTAATTCGAAAAGTTTTAAAGTTTCAGTTACGAGGCAATAATGCCATCGAACTTCCTATCGATAAAAGCTGGGATCGTGGGTTCGAGCCCCGCTCGAGACGTTTTTTTCACAGCTTTTTACTTTTTGTTGTCGTTCTTGCGAATATAACTATTAATAAGCGAACGACGAGTTGACACGCTAAACGAGAATTTTTTTGTTCACTCAAGCGTGGCTGATACTTTCAAACTTTGCAAATTAATATCTCGATCAAACTTTAACGCGGTGCAGTTTTTAAAAAACCGTTTCGTTTGTACTGACGCCAGCTACATAGGTATTTTTTGTGACTGATAGTTTCTGAACACCCTGTATATATATATACGTACATAGGTGTATATAGAAGTAACAGGGTCGATATTACAAGAGAGAAACGAGTAGTACATTTGTCGCGTGGTTGCGTGAAAGCCAACAAGGCAACTGTTAACCCCACAAGACCCCTCTTCCTCCCATCGTTTCGACCAGACCCCAACCTTTGTCCATTCTACACCCACTCTCTTTGCCCCGTCTGACCGCACGATAACTTCATAAATTACCGTGTGCAGTCTCTCTCTCTCTCTCTCTCTCTCTCTCTCACTCTCTCTCTTCGTTTTCTATGATTAGATACTAGGGGATCACGTAAACATTGAGGAAAACACATGTTGGAGGAATTTGTTTTTCTGACAAATAAAAAGCAATGGCGCCGGCTGGCCTATCGTTGACGTGTACTACTGAATGCAATTATTTCGCGACAAGATGGGCGATGAAGACTAAATAATAAAAAGAGGTCAATCATTTCATATTAAATGCATGATAATTATAACGATTATGATAATGATAATGACAATGATGATGACAGTGACGATGACAATGATAATGACAATGATGATGACAGTGACGATGACAATGATAATCACAATGACGATGACAGTGACGATGACAATGTTCATGACAATGATGATGACAGTGACGATGACGATGACAATGACAATGACAATGACAATAACAATGACAATGAAAATCACAATGACACTGTTAATGACAATAATAATGACAATAATAATGACAATAATAATGACAATGATAATGACAACGATAATGACAATGATAATGACAATGATAATGACAATGATAATGGCAATGATAATGGCAATGATAATGACAATGATAATGACAATGATAATGACAATGATAATGACAATGATAATGACAATGATAATGACAATGATAATGACAATGATAATGACAATGATAATGACAATGATAATGACAATGATAATGACAATGATAATGACAATGATAATGACAATGATAATGACAATGATAATGACAATGATAATGACAATGATAATGACAATGATAATCACAATGATAATGACAATGATAATGACAATGATAATGACAATGATAATGACAATGATAATGACAATGATAATGACAATGATAATGACAATGATAATGACAATGATAATGACAATGATAATGACAATGATAATTACAATGATAATTACAATGATAATGACAATGATAATGACAATGATAATGACAATGATAATGACAATGATAATGACAATGATAATGACAATGATAATGACAATGATAATGACAATGATAATGACAATGATAATGACAATGATAATGACAATGATAATGACAATGATAATGACAATGATAATGACAATGATAATGACAATGATAATGACAATGATAATGACAATGATAATGACAATGATAATGACAATGATAATGACAATGATAATGACAATGATAATGACAATGATAATGACAATGATAATGACAATGATAATGACAATGATAATGACAATGATAATGACAATGATAATGACAATGATAATGACAATGATAATGACAATGATAATGACAATGATAATGACAATGATAATGACAATGATAATGACAATGATAATGACAATGATAATGACAATGATAATGACAATGATAATGACAATGATAATGACAATGATAATGACAATGATAATGACAATGATAATGACAATGATAATGACAATGATAATGACAATGATAATGACAATGATAATGACAATAATAATGACAATGATAATGACAATGATAATGACAATGATAATGACAATGATAATGACAATAATAATGACAATGATAATGACAATGATAATGACACTGATAATGACAATGATAATGACAACGATAATTACAACGATAATGACAATGATAAGGACAATGGTAATGCCAATGGTAAAGATAATGATAATGACAATGGTAAAGATAATGATAATGACAATGGTAAAGATAATGATAATGACAATGGTAAAGATAATGCTAATGACAATGGTAAAGATAATGATAATGACAATGATAATTGTGCGCACAATGACAAGGCACTGAGGATAGCGTGCGCCTACAGGACCGTCTCGGCAGATGCGATCCTGGTAGTGATGGGCGAGATTCCTATAGTCTTACTGGCTATAGAACCAAAACGAATTTACCAACGCGACGAAAGGACCGAGAGAGCTGACGCGGTGAAGCGCGCAAGAGAGAAGACCCTGACCGAGTGGCACGCACGTTGGACAGCCGAGACAAGTGGAAGATGGATAACGGCCTTAGGACCGTGGACCGAACGGTGCTTTGGGGAGGTAAATTTTTACCTGACTCACAATCCGTTCCTCACGGGACACAAATACTTTCAAAGTTACCTACGCAATATGAAACGAATACGGGCACCGAACTGTAAATACTGCGGACCCATACGAGACGATGCGGATCACATGTTCTTTGCATGCGACAGATGGACGACACGGAAGCAACGACTGGAACGAAGGACTGGACCCATCACGCCCGATAACACAATCGGGCTGATGTTACGAGACGAAGGCCATTGGATAGAAATCGTAACGTTCGCGGAGACAGTGCTGAGACGTTAGTAAGAGAGTGGATACCTGGAGAATGAACGAAACCACATGACAAGTTAACGACAAAAGACGCTTCGACTGACAAACGACATGACATGGACATTGGGCGAGACCCACGGGGGAAAGGTTATTCTAACGCGTAGCCACCCCACGGGACAGACAGCGAATGGGGATTTTTTTAGTCGGTATGTCATCATTTCCGCCATTACCGCTGTGTGTGACAGTCCCACACAGGGGAGAGTCCACAAGGTGCCCTTGTGATGCGCAATGCATTTTTACCGTTATTTTTGTGGTTGTGGTAACGACATCAACCTTAATGAAAATAATAATGAAAATGATGGAAATTATAGGTACGATAATAATTATGATAATGATAAAAAACGATAAGAACGATAGCTACGTGGTTGATGTACGGGTTGCGCGATCACCGATGACCGTTCAGCAGTCCGCTGGTAACGAAATGAAACGCCGAGTGGGCAACATTTTTCTAGAATACCAGGACACCCCGCATACGTGCCAGACTTCGAGCCAACTATTTCTACATAAATTTTTCCATCCACTTTACACGTGCCCCACGTGAATTCGATACATCACTGGGGTATAAGACGGCTTTGAATGCATTAAAGGCTCGACGGGAGACTCCACAGGAACATGGCAAATACGATGCAGTGAAAGGGGATGAAAAGCAACGAATTCAGGACATCCGTTAGAAAAATATTACGAATAAAATGTTCATAGTACCAATAATTAAACTAATGATAAATTCCTTTTGATAGGAAGATACGAATAACATAAACAGTAATAATAAAATCATTAATAGCATTAAGTAATTTTCTTTCCGTCACCGTTAAATTATTATAAATTATAAGAACTTGCTTTTTTAACTTTTCAATTTCCGAGGTGCGACAATTTAAAAATGGTCCAACTATAACGAGAACGTGCGCTGTAGACCGTAATAACAATTGTGACTTTACACGTGGTCATTTTCGTCCACGAGACAACTCTTTTAATTTGGGTCACCATGATTTTTAATACTTTTTCCACGTCGTTTACTACCAGGCCTGGATAGAGTTTCATACCGTGAGGTACTTCCGCACCCGTCGCCACTTACGTTCCTTCCGAACGGTCAAACTTTTTAGTTTCCGATGGGAGAGAAAAATACTGTAGCAACAACATCACGAAGGACAATAAAAACTACCCCTTAAATAACATTCGTCGATATTGGCATTGTTAATTAAAAATGTTAGAACTACTAGGAGCCCCCCCCCCCAACCCCACTGGCAACTAATCAATGTTCGAAAATAAACAATTTGAAGAAAATACCATCGGCTACAATCGTTCTCCGTTATATTTTGCAATCCCCTTCTCATTTCAAATAAATTTTTAATGACCGACAACTGGGTGAATTAAAGCGTGCAGTAGGTTAAAAAAAATTTGTTCCGATACAATAGCATTTTCATCTATCCCTCAAAGCTCTACGATGGAAAAAGGACTAGGGAAATAGGGGTGCGGCGAGAAGAGGACGAGGGATGAAAAGCGTTATTTCGAGCCGGTATGTCGATTCGCGAGACCTCCAATTTACATCGTGGCTTGCGGTTCCACGGTTATGCGAGAAATTGGAAATCTCTGCTCTCCATTATTACCTTCACCGACCCTTCTCCCGGGCTCACCAATGCCAACCCCCTCTGCGCGTACCATTCGTATCATCTATTCGTATCACCTTTCCGCATACTCCCAGAAAATTTCGAGCTCTCGCATATTTTTCACTTCGCTATTTTTCCGATTATTATCGTTGTTGAAAAATAAAAGAAAAGAATCGAGAGAATCGCCTACCGTTGTATCGCACACCCGCACATATCATCGCTCGATTATTTCCGGGTTTGTTCACAGGCCAATATCAACGAAACGTGATTTTTGTTTCGTTTTTGTTTTTGCACAATAGTTTGCCGATCGCGTCGTAGTATTTTTACTATTGTTGTTATCGTTATTGCTATTGTCGGCAACGAGTTTTTTATATTATTTGTTCTTCTTTGCGTCAAAACCCATCGGATCGGAGAAAAATAGCGAAGGGGAAAATAACCCCGTCATTCGTTGTCATTAAAAAGAAAATTGCCGCGATAACGCTTAGCGAGGGTAGGTGATATTTTTTTTTCTTTTTGCATCCCATGAAAAAGAAAAGAACGGCCGCTATCGTAAAAAGGAAACATACATTTCGCGACAGCGATAGATAACATTGGCTCGCTCGTTGTACTCTCGATGATTGACGGGTCAATACGCGGGATCATTTAACGTGCCCGACAAAAGCACAATGGGCCTACCAGCACGATATTGTTGGTACGATGGGATATCGTCGAAATGCAAGAGTCACCATTTGACCCGTGCTCTATCATCGTATCCACGATGAGAATCGAATATTCGACAATTTCCAATTGTTATAACAAAATCAACAACAATAAATGTTATAAAAACAAAGGGAATGATAATAAAAATAAAAATATGGAAAAAAATCAATTTTCGTACAAATTACATTTTACTATAAAGAACAAAGTGTTCCCTGGGGAGGGGGGGGGGTGTAATATTAATTTTCTTTTTCATTAATTCGATGCCTTACTTTCGTCGAGAGCGACCTGCTCGGCTTCGTTTTCGTTCTGCGATTTTTCTCAGCTGGGAAAGTCTTGTCGACCGTGTTTCGAAGACTTCGGGCTAAGTTTCATCGACATAACGAGAGATGCGATGACAAGAGAGAAAGAGAGAGAGAGAGAGAGAGAGAGAGAGAGAGAGAGAGAGAGAGAGAGAGAGAGAGAGAGAGAGAGAGAGAGAGAGAGAGAGAGAGAGGACGAACGAAGTTCACTGTGTCGACTTTGGTTGGCGAGGCATAGGCAGAGAGGGAGAGAACTGGGAGGCAGAGCACTAGAAGACTGAAAGTTTTCCAACGGTGAAACCGGATGCTACACGTTTTTTCACTATTATTAAAATCCCATTTCTGATTTTCGGTAAACGATATGAAACATATTTTCCCGTAAACTACATCGATAGTACTCCACTCAAAGTAGAAACGAATAATAACGATAACGACAATAACAACAACAATAACAACAACAACAACAACAATAATAATAATAATAATAATAATAATAATAATAATAATAATAATAATAATAATAATAATAATAATAATAATAATTCGCAACCACTTTGCAATCATGGGCCAGAAAAGAACTACATGGAAAACAGTACCATAACCCCAACTCAAATTATGTTGACAAAGAAGCGTCAAACCAATGATTGAGTCGAGGCGACCTCCTCCTAGAGACTGAAGGTTTTACGATTGCTATTCAAGATCAAGAAATTGCCGCAAAAAACTAACGGAGATACATCATCAAGGACCCGTTAGTACAGGACGATAAGAGCAGACGATGTCAGCTTTGTCCCGAGACGATTCAGCACATGACATCAGGATGCCGCCTCCTCTGTCAAGGGGAGTAACTACACAGGCACAACATGGTAGCCAACATTATTCATCAGCGACTGGCCAGTAAACATCAGCTAACTACCGACTTGCAGCCATACTACCAGTACACCCCCAGACAGTTCTGGATAACGACACCCACTAAATGTATTACGACAGAGCTATCTTAACGGATAAGACGATCGCTGCAAATAAACCGGATATAACGCGTGATGACAACAACAATGATTGACATTGTGATACCAAACACGAACAACGTGGAGATGACCATCCGAGAGAAGATCACGAAATATGCGGAATTCGCAATGGAAATAAAACACCTATGGAGGATGGACAGTGTCTAGGTAGTACCAATACTCGTAACGTGAACTGAGGTGATACCGAAACAACTCAGTGAAGCCCTGCACACATTATTCTCCCGGCGCAGACGTGTGAACAGATGCGAAAGGGCGTTATCCTCGAGACCTGTCACATCGTGAGAAAATTCTTGAGCACCCGCGATACGGAGAATTTTGTGGACACCAACAACTACAAGGATGAAAGCAACTTAGGTTAGATAGTTAAGACTAACGCAAGAACGATCTGTAGAAAGTTTGTAAGAGGATTCTACTTGGCATACGTACGTAGGACCCTCATAGTCGCCAGTTAGATACGGATACTTGTATACACAATGTAATAGCAATAATAATAATAATAATAGTAATCTCCACCATGATCTACAAAATATGGTATTGCTATTTAATAATATATATATATATGTATATATTTTATTAAATACTTGTCAAAACTTGTGTAAATTTGTGCCGGCAGACATGACCCTTGAACATAATTCACCAAATGAATACCACTTGCGGTAATCCCATGATTTTCGGTAGTCGAGCGAAATTTTTACATTATCGAGAAAAAATATAATTCCGCACATAATAATAATAATAATATAATTAATCATAATCATAATTTTTAATTAATATCCCCAACATTATTTAATTATACCTAATTTAGCAACGAGTTGAAGCTGAAACCATCCCCTCGCCTAGTAATATATCATTATTATTATTATATTGTATTATAATGCTATTACTGTTTGCAGGAGTTTATTTACAGGCTGACCCTGAATGACGTTCAATCATATTTTCTCGTCGATTTCACGTTAATAATCATGATGATAATGACGACAGAAGGACGTGGGGTCAGTTACATTATTATAGCTCTTTCACACGATTAAAGATTTGAAGACAAATTTATCCCGTGACCCACAGTTTTTGAACGATGATACACTTTTTCACTGGAAAAATAATTGTTTCCAAATGAAATTTTATTAAAAGGGAAACGAAGGGTTTTGACATCCTGTAAATATTTGAGTTAATAATAAAAATTGCGATTAATCGACCGTGCCTCGTGCACCTTTCGCGTGCCCATCCTACTGGTCTTCCGAGAATACGACCCACTTTTCCTTCGACCATCTATTGGTGAAAGGATCGAGATAGACGAGACAGTTGCGCGGACTCTCACGCCCGATGTCGATGTTTTTACGAATCTCCCGAACTGTTCTAGAACTCTTGCCATTCTTGGCTTCCCAACTCGTCGACAGATTTTGCCTCTTCTTCGAACCGAATGTGAGCTCCACTCCCCTTCGTAATTACCTTTAGGCAGAAGGATGCTCATGTTCATATTTTATTAACAACGTGGCTGGCATAAGGATCGATGCAATTTACTCGCTCCACTGGCTGAGACTTCGCTAGGCTCGTCAATAATAATAAAAAGTAACAAAAAGTTGCGAGGACGAAACTCACCCTTAAAATTCAAACTCCAAAATCCAATTTGCAATATATTCGAGGGTTCTGGCGCTGATACGAGCGTATTGACAGGGATAGCATATTCGTTTTTCATATAACAATGAAATTTTTATGACGGGAGTCGAAAATCGAAATGCCATTATAGAAACAAGAGGAGAAATCAAATCTATAATAGTAATAATAATGATGATCATTATTATTATGTCAAAGTGAATGATGGAAGCATTATATTATGGTATACACGTCGTCTGTTCGATCGTTATATTGTTCTTGGCTTATCGTATTGAATGACGGCATTTCAGGCTCAAGGCACCCACATACATGGGCATGCGCGCATAAAAATTACTAAACCATAATTAATCATTTTTCATTAATAACTACAACCACACTCTACAACTACACTCTTATAAAATTTGGAATGGAGTGCAGAGGGCGTGCAAGTCAAAATTCTAAAGAATGTTAACAACGATAAAACTTAGAAAAATGATAAGAATGATAATAATAATGATGATTCAAAAGATACAAAATGACGATAATGATAATAAGCTTCATTGGCAATTCAACGACGCTCTCAAAAGCTTTCGTTACTTTTCGACGATAAACCAAAAGCTTGCAATTTCCTGTCCCCGGCAGTCGCGATATCTTAAAAAAGTCCAAAGTTTCTCCCGACCTGGAATAACTATAGTAAAAAGTATCCCGACTTTCCCACGTAGCCTGAAAGATATTATCGCGAGTGAGAAAAGTGCGAAATTGACTGCATCCATTTTGTTTCCTTTTCGTGTGAAGAGGGAAGAAAAAAAAGAAAATTCACGAGTTCCACAGGCGACTCTCGAGTCTGACAATTTTTCTCTCGTTCCTCTCCGAGTTTTTATTTTTATTCTTTTTTCTTACCCCGAAGCTTTTTCACCGCGACATTAGCAAATATTTCTCACGAGCTTGCGACATTCAAGGCAAAAGCTTTCGCCGCAGGTACCATCGTTGCTTCACTGTACACCCGAAGAATCATGAGGCACAGAAAAGAAGAAAAAGTACGACGAAAGTCGAGCTTGCAAGATCCGGCGATCTTTTCTTTTTCCAGCTCTCGACTTGTTGTACGAACAACCTCAATCACGAGTATCGATCAATTTTTGGTACAAGCTTTCGTGACATAGAACAATAGGGGTGAAACATTGTTCCATAAGAATTTCTGAAATATGAAGAAAAAATTGTGGAGAAAAATGAGGCTGAGGAATGTGCGAAAATTTTGCACTTAAGGTTTTTACCTTGAATGCAAAGAGAACGTAATGTATATATATATTTGAGAAAGTCGTTAATAAGGTGCACGAGCGGATGAAACAGACGTTGGCACGCATGGATCGCGATAGAACGTTGAAGATTTTTTTCGCCGAAAGCTATGCGGATCTCGGATCTCATATTAACCCATTTCACACTCGGGTCATGCATTTCCGATTTATTCCCGGGAATTTCATGCATATTGAGTCTTTGGGGGATGAATCGAAGCTTGTGGAGGGGCGAAAACAGCAGTCTACCCTCGAAATGTGTAGTTTCTCCGATCGATTGGAATTCGATCCGACGATAAATTTTGATCCTGACTTCAAATGCATCGAATTGTAAACGTACTTTGGACTTTCAAAGAAAAAATTCAGCCGTAAATACTGTATTTGAAAGCAGTGTTTAGCAAATCTAAAGTAATAAGTTCTTCGCTATTATTTGTGAAATGATTTAAAACGAATATTTTCAGACCATTTCGGAAGAAATAGATAAACAAATTTTTCATTATTTTGGAAACAAAAATACCACAGAGAGAATTTAATGAATTATATTCTTAGAATTAGTGGAGGAAAATATGGAACAAATGTCTTGAGGGCATGAATAAAATATACGTTTAAGCTAAACGAATGCTCGTGTAGAAATCGGGAGCGTTCGACTGGCAAATTTTTTAGATGATCAGGGAACGCTGGAAAATGTTAGACCTCGCATACATCCCCACACAGAATCCATAATAACACTCTGTTATGAAACTGTGTGCTCGAGAAGAGTGGAAAAAAGCATTAGGAGCATTACCGGCGGCGTTAAAAGTCATAGAGGACTAAATTGGTTGGAATCGTAGAAAAGATTGGACACGCTTTTTTCACCTCCCTTTTATTCACTTGAAATAATATCGACTCTTCGTACAAGATTCAAAGAATTTTATCCCACTGATGTATTATTTCTACGATTACTTTAGTAAAATATCATCCTTCACCTATGCCTGACCAATCGTTGGCTTAACTACTGTTATTTTAATATTAATGCCGTAAATTAAATTTAATACTTTATAAATAGCAGACTCAAAAAATGATTTGCTTATGTTATATCATTAGACAGTTTAATACCATTTAACACTTTATTTAAAAGAGCTCGGCATTAAACGAATGGCAACTATTTTTACAACTATTTGTATTCTAAAAAAGGAGTCCAACGACCTCTGACCGATCGTTACCTTAACTACTGTGTTTTTCAATAATTGCCTGCAATCTTATTTACCACTTTTCTCAAGCGAGCACAGATTTTTTGTTCGTGAATCCAGGTTGTTGTCCGATCAATAACGTCCTTTACAACTAAAGCTCTTATCCAAATCCAACAGCACGCCCTCGTGTTAAGCCCGAGTGGCGTTAGGGGCTGATAGCGAAAGCGTGCAGCGGCTACGAGAGTGTAAAACGATTAGGAGCTTGTGACTCGTTCCACAACATTTATAGCGAAAACGTGATGAAAATAGTAACTTGAAAAAGTGTCGTACTTTTTTTTTAGTTTTTAGTTAAGTAGAACCCCTTACCTCATAAAAAATGCCAACGAAAAAGTTGATGCAAGTACATTAACATAAATCCATATCTTGTTTACCGACCACTTACACGCACGATTTTATTTATTAAAGACCATAAAACCATTAAGGACATAAAAAAACATTGCTTACTCGTTATTTTTTTATGTTCACTTCCTCGCAGGAACGAGTAAACGTTGATTTTCGACCTTTAATCCCTTTATAGAAATAACTTTGCGAATGAAATGAAACTACAATATTCAAAAGACAGGATAATTATTAATTTCACTGAATTCTATTTAACTCTGGAATATTTTTGCCATTTTTGTAAATCACGTTTCAAAAAAAACAATGATGAATGATATTTTGAGCAAACTGCTCAAATATATATGTACGAGTTTACGTACGTTTGAGAGTCTATGCGTGAGCATATGCGTGCGCGTTCACGCGTGCGCGGGGGCGGGGGAGTACGGGTGCGAGAGACGCGATTGAAAAATTCGTATGTCTATAACCAAGCAACGGATTAACCGATCGCGCTGAAGTTTTTCACGCTAGTAGAGCAATCGACCCACCTCCCTTCGATGCAATTTCCGTAAAGATTAATCCACTTGTCCGGATTTTACGGCATGTTTCATTTTCCGATCAAATCTATTAAAAGCATAACTTTAGAAATTTTCGAGCTATCGATAAAAAACTTTTTATAGAAATGGTCTATTGTAAAATAACCCTCGTGACTTAGTTTGAAAACGATCGACTGAGACATTAGGTTCCATGAATTTTTCAACTTTCGAAAATTGTGTATGCTCACTCATATATATAGTTTACGGACAGTTTATGGGTGATTTATCGCTTAGGAATGATTCTTACTACATTTGGATAATCGTTCTGTCGTAAACAAATGGTACCTACATCATTGTTTTGCAGCATAGCATAACTTATCGTTAGATATTCGTGAAAACTTTAATCGTAATTTTTACCTTTCAATCATTTCGAATTTTCGATAAAAAAATATTTAATTATTAAATTGAAATTTGAACGAATTAAACAGGACTCTTCTCCGCCAATATTTTGATTCTGCTAAAAACCTGTGTATATATTTTCGAACAATATTTATCGAACGTTATAGAACGAACGAATTGTTAATTAAAAATCCTGGATAAACTTAATCAAATCACTCAACGGAGACTTGATCTTCAGGACTCAGACAAATCCCTATAGGAATATCTGAATTAGACGGTGTCGACTGTATCGGTGCGGACTACCGCAGTTCCCTAGTGCCCTCATGTGTCTGCGATGCAGTGGTGAGGTATAAGTCGACTGCGGACGCGTTACAGCGTCGGGGAAGCAGGCACATGGGAATTGAGGTGCAATGAAAGAGAGAGACAGAGAGAAAGAGGGAGTGTTAAGAACACGAGAACTCCCGCGTTGGGATAACATTAATAAAAGAATATAAGTGAGACAAATGTATTTATGCAGATGAACTTTGTGAAAACTTGAACGCAATCAATTATCGAAAGAAAATACGAGATTAAGTAGTAAAGTCGAGATCAGGTCAGGCCGGGCTAAACTTTATCTTCACAAACTTTTTTACTCCCACCGGTAAGTTAAAGTTATCCGAGTCATGGCGTTCGCGTGCTGGTTGTAAGTTCGTCTGTTTTTCGTAACTCCATCAGTCACGCCACTCATTTTGAATGGTATTCAGTAAAAATCAGTACACGTTTGCCCTCCTCATCAATTCAGACTTGTTGTTAGATTTCTATCATGCATTCCTCAAAAAATAACTTGACATCTACGATCTAAAATACGGCAGTTAATACAGTCGATAAATGTTTTCTTGCAATGATCCAATTCATAAGCAAATAATTAAGTAATTGTAAGTATCATGAACGAATCATTAATTTATTTATATTGGCATATTGTTGACATCGCAATATTTTAGACAACTGATTTGTTTCCAGTAATTGTTCTCAGTCTCAGTCAGATATTATTATTATTTTACTTATATTGATCGATGGACGAATTGTTGTTGTTATTATTATCAGTATTATTATTATTATTAATCGTACGGCGTATTAATAGAATTTCGTGGTGATTCATAATTCCATTTCCGCCATAATTTCAGGTTGGTTCGCCCCAATCAATTAAATCGGTGATTCGATTTCCCATACAGCCCATTTCTATTCATTATGTGTGTCGTCAAGACGCACATGTGCCAATGTCATATAGAACCAGGATACACATGAACACATAGACAGATCGGTGTATATGATATAACAGCCTATGTGGAGGTTTCTCTGTAGCTCAATCGTGAAGCAGGACGCCCCTCGGTAATACTCTGCCTTGACACATTTATCCATTCGAACCTTTCGACAACATCGCCTTGTTCGACCCCTCGCGGATTTGCCGGTAGAAAAAATCCCCCCTTCAATACGCCCTTGAGAATGCTATTTCCCCTACGTCTCGAACAATGTGTCGCTTCGATTGCCAAACTGGAAAAAAAATCATCCCCTCGTATACGAGTCGATAACATCTTCGATGCTGCGTAGCTAGGTTCGAAAAAAATCGTTTAAAAACGGATTTCTCCCCGACTGACCAACATTGACTCGTACTACTTAATTTTCTGGTAATAATTGTAATGATAACGATACTGTATTCTAGATAAAAGTCCGAACGAAAAGAGTTTTTAATACCTTCAACTACATGTAATTCGTCGTTGCCATGTCAACTGATTAACAAAGTTTTACTCTAAATAAATTTACTAAAGAACTGGATTTATCTGGCTGACTAATGTTTATCTATACTACTGATTCTTTAAAAATTATAATGATAATGGCATTAGTACTATATTTCAAAGGAACGTCTCTATTAATGTTTACTTACACTACTCGCTTTTACTATCGTATTTGTTATTATAACAATTAAAATAATAACAATTGATACGAATAATCATCATATTTACGTTTTTACTGTTAATAATATTATTAAATATGATCAATAGTTTCGAGACTTTTGCATCACGCAGCACAAATCAACGTTTACGAAGTCCCCTTCCGACGGACAAATTCGTTGATTTATCCGAACCTATAAATATTCGAAGAATTCTCGCGTTGTTTTTCTTCGTGCGTAGAAGTAGCATATAAATAATTCACAATGGAATTTTCAAGTGTAAACACCGTGGCAACAAGTGTGATCGTATATGGATGGACGCATGACGATAAAACTCACCCCCAAGGCACGTCAGCAACTGCGCAGATTTTGTCTCACTTTCCAGAAGGATAAGAAAATAACAATGATATATATTCACTAAAAGCGAAATAAATCTTTTCGTTTTTTCAAAAATACACAGTTCATACACTTGCCCTATATTGAGCTTGTACCAATAAATAAGTAGTGAAATACAACGATATAATGTACTTTTTTATCGAAAGAAAGTCACTCGATTACATTTGAAAAGTCCAATTTTTGTGAAATAATCACGAAGAATTAATTGACATTGTTTTATCACGAAGTTGCACAAAAAATTATTCACCAAGTGTGCGTAAAGTTGATTAATGTTAATAACTATCGTACAATCTCAAAACACACATATATTTACATATATTTAGATATATATATATATATATATATATATATATAATATGTGTGAGTACGAGATGAAATTTCGTGGTTAAAATTTCGAAAGCTTTGCCTTGGCGTATGATCGAACGCACGCGCGGGGGGCCACTTGTAGCGTTTCGGTTGGGATCAAATCGAGCGGGACGCACGGTTTTGTCGATGAAAAGCAGCGAATGACCGGGCGCGTTAACCGAGACTGGCGGCTCGGCAAACAGGTGAGAGGCTCGCGTGTCTCGCTCCTCTCGTCTCCTCATCCCCCATACCCATATTTCCCCCACTCACTCACCACCCCCATATCCAGGATTCCGTGGAGGGGATGAAGGGAGGAAAAGAGACCAACCCTCCCCCTTAACGCAACCCCGTAGAATTTCGAGTCTATTTTCATCCTCCCTCTTTTGCCCCACCACATTTTCCTTTCATTCCCCTTTTCGTATTCTCGTCGTTTCTCCAACCCCTGTAAATTTTTATCGAATACGAATCTTTCTTTGAACATTTTTTCGATAATTTTGGGATTGCGTTACCCTCGAAATTTCGTTCTATCCCAGCACAAATATTTATCCCTTAAAAGCCTCCAGTTCATCTTCTTCCTGTACCCTCGAAAACATTTTTTCACCCCCCCCCTTCCGTTTTGTTACAAAATTGCTTTTTCACCCCAGCCAAATTCACCAATGTCAAATTTGATGGCATGGAATTTTTATGTGAAATTTTATAATTTCATCCCCTATGCCTTCGTCCACGTTCTTCCATCTTATTTATATCGACATACCAGATTCCTCCGTTTTTTTTGTTACTTTTAACGTAAATTTTCATCCCCTTCTCATTAGTTAACTTAATCCCACTTTAAAAATTGTATACCTTTTTCTTTTGCCTCCGGAAATAAAAAACCGTTGTCCCATTACCGTACGTATATATTTCTTATCACTTCGTTTCCCTCGCACGTTTAAAATTTAATCCGCAGCTCTCGTTCTAAATTTGCATCCCCTCTTCAAACCCACGATTTTCCGCACCTTTGCAGTCTTACATGTGTTTTTTTCTTCTCGCTCCGTCTCCTCCGACCCTCGGGACCACGCGTGCTCTCTCAAGCCGTATTTTTTCCATCCCTGTCGCGAAATTGCTTACCCCACCCTATTTCCCATCGCTCTCTTTCATTTAGTAACCGTTGGTGGCGCATTCCCCCACTTCTCGATTCACCCACTCTTTTTCATCAACGCATCTTCCGGTGGATTATTTCTCTCCCTCTCTCTCCTTTTCTCTCTCTCCCTCTCTCTCTCTCTCTCGCTCTCTTTCTCTCTCTCTCCCTCTCTCTCTTTATCTCTTCGGTAACTTCTTCAAACGTCCGTTCGATGCTGCCATCGCTTTCCACCTTCCACGCTTCCCCACTCTACAAAATATCACCCATCGTGCCAGAATATTCTTTCACCGTTGCCTCATCACTATCTACGTTTCACAAATTTGTTTCAGGCCTTGGTATCTTTTGTGCAAGCGTATCTTGCGCGTGCACTATCGACCCACTAAAAATTCTAGTTTTCTACCCACGTTGTTGAAAGAACAAGGGAAACATTATCTTGTGTATCCTCGGGCGATCGGAGAATGAATTTTACATTGGATTTTCACGCGTGCTTTATAGACTAAAGTTAGGTTGAAAAGGAAAAAAAACAGAGCAAACAAATATTTCAATTTAGAATTGTGTAGAGTGGCATAGTTCGACTCTATACCTTTTTAGCTTTGTAGACAATTCTTTGAAGCATTTATAAACGGTCCAATGTCATTGCAGATTTCAGAATTCAATCTTACATGATCGAAGGAGTGTGTGTAGAGTTGATAACAGAAATTGAACGAGGCTTGGTTTTGTTTATAATTGACCAACGCAGCTTTGCACTGTCTGCAATTATGCACAATCGAATACAGTGGTTATATACGAATTCTTATGGGATAGTGTAGAGTCGAATATGGCAACTTTACGTGGGTTCAGCCTAGGGTAGAACTGGACGAAGCTACATTACACGGTATTTAGAGTTGTATAGATGAGCATGGGGTAATCGTAGGTACCTCTTACTACTACTGCTTGTCTAGTGCTTCTACTACTACTTATAAGTTAAGTGTTAAGCCTAATTTAAGTGGCCAATCATTGACTTATTCAACGTAAGAGTCGCCAATCAATGTTTTTAAGGTGTTAACGCGACCAATCGTTATTTTTACATCTTCGATGGCCAATCACTGTCCTTTCACCGAATATTATGGCCAATGGCCAGTTTTTTGTAGAATTATTTTACCTCGAAATTTGCTAATAATCATGTATTTGAATGCTAACGTGGCAAGTCGTGATAGACTTGTACTTTAATGGACCAATCTAACATCGCCCGGAGGCGTGTAGAGTTGAGTACAAGAATTCTGCACAACGCTGAACTTGCGAAATATAATACAGAACAAGTCTACGTACTTATGAACTTGTGTACAATAGCAGAGAGCGAAATTGTACCGTTATGAAGCGATTCCGATGATTTCAGATAGTATACAATATTAAAAAGCCTCAAAGTAAAAATAATTTCATGACTATTCTCAACTGGTCAAAGGATGGTGCAAATGGGTGATCCTTCGATTGTATTAAAAAAAAATTGTTATTCATAACGTACGAAACATTCTAATGATCGACATTTGAATTTCACACCATGATGCGCCACTTACGGGCTTTTGTCGTTAGAGAGGAGCAGAACGGAATGAAAGGTGTAGAGACTGAATCAAAGAGACTCACAGGCAGGCAGGCTGGCAGGCAGTCAGGCATGAAGGAAGATCCCCAGGCTGTAACAAGTTTCGATCTCCCTCGCGCTCTCTTGTTTTGCATTGTCAGACGAGCAACCCTTGTCGAGATCCTCGCCCTTTTCCGGTCCTCCCTGCCGCCTGTATCTCAAGGCTTTTGGTGTGTGACGTAATTAATACAGTGATTGGCAACCATACTAATAGTTGGCAGCCTAATAGTAAACAGCCTTGAATAGAAAAGCAAACAGATGTGACAATGACTATATTTATCATTGCTTCGAGTGGTCAATTACGAAATTCGACTCAGTGACTGACATCACTCTGTTCGAACGAAAACCAGCTTGAAGACATTTTTGGCGCTATAGACATTGAATAAGTTTATTTTTACCTGGTATAAACAATTAATCGCAGTCTTTTTACCCATTAAAGTGTCCAAGTGATTGTTTTTCAGGTTTTAGCATTGCTATTCTGAATTTTTTCGCCACCTTCGATGGTCAATCACTGTCTTTTCATCGTGTGTACGAGGCCAGTGACCACTCATCGTTTACTCAAGCTGCCAATCACTGTTTTGCATTTAGAAACGTGCCGATAACTGTCTGTTTACGTATTAAAGTTGCCAATCACTGTATCTTTTGTCGCGAAACCCCTTCTCCTCGAGCCAGAGCCCAGTGTAGCCCCTGGATATCAGCCAGGCAGAGGTTTGTAACGCCACCTATCGCACCTCCTGGCCTCCGCGCCTTCGCCCTAGCCTGCCTGTGGCGAGCCAACGTCGACGACGAGGACGACGATGCTCGATGTGACGGAATACCCTGCGTGCGCAACTCGACATCGATCTATCGTCCTCGCACCCCTTGCTGCTGTTGTTGCTGCTGCCTCACCTACACGCCTTCTTTCATTCACTCTCCCACCTTCTCTAGGCCGTTTATTTTCAATACTTCTTTTTTTTGCAAACATATCTTTTTACAATATTGTTAGTATTTCAATGTTTATCATACTGTCGTATCCAGATGTCACGGGCGATTCCCGGACGTTGTCGTTATCAAATGGTTTTTGTACCAGGAATGTACTATTATTATTATATAATTAATTATTCATATTTTATAATTACCATTTTGTCAGATTTTTCAAAAATAATATACGAGTCGTACGTTAATCCTACGAGCTTTCACGACACAAATAAACATATAAACAAACTAGCAATACATCTTTTTCATTTGCTCCATGCAGGCAAACCCAAACCCAATGTCTCTACGAAAATTTCGCGGAATCTACGCGAGTCCCTTTGTGTGTACCGAAAAGATTACTTCTGGTCCGAGGGTCTTGGATCTTGTTACTAGAGGCTTTATCCAAAATCCTTGTATCAAACAACACATACGACGAAACACAAGCACACGAGTGTATCGCTGTTTTTGGGTGTTTGGAGAGAATCACGTTTTGGCAACGTTAGCGAATAATTTCGGTAGTTACAATTCAGTATGCACAAAGGGACTTGTTACGACCTTCACTCTACCATCCTTTATCCCTTTTAGTTGTGCCACCCCCCTCGACCACTCTACTCTCCAACCCCTATCTTCCGTACGCGACACGTGGAGATAGCCGATTAAGGTAAATTTCAAAATCTACAAACATCTGGCAATTAGTCATGGATATTTGTTTCGAAAAAGATTATAATTATTATTTTCAAAAATAGTTGTATTTCTTTACTTTTTATTGTTAACGTTCTAGACACTGTAATATTGATCGTTTGTTATTTATTTGGATTTAAGTATAACATCGTAATGCGTACAGTTAAAACGTAATACGAATATGTATATCGTCGTTGATGGCAGGTCGAGCGTACTGTCGCTGAGAGCTTGTTATATTGGCTTTAGCTCGAGGCACATTCGCATCTGTGGCACGACGTTCGAAAGGGAGGATGATCGGGGAAAAAGGTGTTCGTGACAATAGCGAATGATTACTTTGTGCTGTTATATACGCGGATTCAGCCCAAGTTATACGGCATATTTCGTACGTATAGATTTTACAAACGGGTATAAAGAAACACGGGTTCCGGTCATACTAAAAAACTTGACAACAAATAGTCAATAATCAAATTGTTGATTTCTTTGTGAAATATTGTTTCTCGTTATTTTCGAACTCGTATTTGGGAAAAAGATACTTTTTTACGGCAAAAAAAAATGAATAAAAAGAAGAAATAACAATAATTCAGTCACCACGTGGTCCCAGTAGTTTAGGTCAATATTTAGGTCGCCGTGTTTTTTTTCTGCGCCAATTAATTATCATCGCGTTGTGCAAACGGAGTGCTTCGTTATAAAAATCAAATAATAATAATAATAAGGAAGGGCTTGCAGGGATTACGATTGAATTGAAAAACTGCAATTAATCGAAAATAATACTCAAGATTACCTTAAAATTTCGATCAACAGATCGATACTCTGATTTTAGATGCTGATAAAAATATGAAAAAATGGCCATGATCCGGCCTTGAGATGGAACTCGGAGAGATAATTTCTCCATGCAATCTAAATTGGAAGTGGTGAATTGGCAAAAGTGTGGACCTTCCGATGATATTGTCTGATGAGAAGGTTATACGAATACTTCGTCTCAGCGAACGAGGTTGCTCAGTCACGAAAACCCAATTCATGTGCAACTTTGGGGATCTAATTAAAAGATTGGGTCGACTCACTCCGTGTACAAATGGCCAACCCGCGACTCGGTCATCATTGGTACGTAAGTTTTTTTCGTGGTGACACCCGGATATTAATATTAAAATTGGGCGGAAATTGGACCACATTCGTGCCTGAACGATTGTGATTGATCGACCGAGCATCGTCGATTGAGCAAACGTATTGAGAATTAAGAGCGTCGATCGAGCACTATCGATCGCGCTTTAAGAAATTATTCCAGTATGACTCGCTTGAAAATTGCTCATGATTCTGATGATTTTCATGATTTTTTTAAAGAAAATTCGAAAATCAGCCAGATTTTTTATCCTTGAACCCAATGATTTATGTTGTGGAAGAAAATATTATTTAATGTTTTAGTTTTATTTTTTATATACAAAATAATAGTCTAAAAACATTCTAAAAAAGATACAGCCTGATGGTGGAAAATCCTGCCCCTCGAAAAATTGTATTAAAGAATCGAAATAAAAAGATTATTAACCAGTATGTTCATTTTTAAATTAAGTGTCGAATTGTGTGTGAAACACAACGTTTCGAGAAAAACGTGAAAATTTCGGGCACGAGACAAGTCTCGCGCAGTTGGCCAAATCCCTTTTTCTAAAAAGCCTGTGGCGACCGGAATAATTTGAATTTTGCGACCAAAATTCAACAGCATGTTTATAAAAGTCCATATTTTTCGGTAACGCAAAAAAAAAAGTACGATTTTCAAAAATTTCACATTATTCTGGCGTTTAAAGCAATCGTCGATTTCAGCTCATTTTTTGTCATTCTCAAAAGAGTCTCAGCGTAACAATAATTGAGATATCTGGATGAGCCAGGTTCCATTCCCTTCGTCAACTCACGAGCGTCGACAAACTCTATTATCTAGTCGAAGACTAGTGGTGGTAACTTTGTTCGACCGTGAACAAAGTTACGACCATTTGAAGATTCGACGTTTGCACGAATTTTCGCAGTAGAACAAGTCAGTGTTGGGTCAGCCGGAAAATCAAGAAAAAACGCTGACGCTCGAACGAATCCACCACGATCGAATAAATTTGTCTTAGATCCATCCAGAACATATTTCTGATTGTGAGACTTTTTGTGTTAATCGAGGTCAGTTGCCAAAGGTACTTGCCGGGTCAGACGCGAAACTGGCTCAAAATGGACTGAGAGCCAACGTGAAAAATGTTAGTCAAGCCGTAAGTGTGTGCGTGAGAGAGAGAAAGAGAGAGAGAGAAAGATACAGAAATGCATGCTGGTCGACCCTCGGTTGCTCTCACCCCGGAGAAAGAGAGGCCGAGGAAACGAAACAAAAAGTCGTTCGAGATTAGGACTCTTTTGTTACAAAAAATGGGTGTCTGTGTGTGCCGGTGATGGACCTTGTTTAGGTACTGGCGAAGCGTTCTCGCGACTCGAAATTAGTTGGCATTTCCCGGGCTTGCCTGTTTCGCATTTGTTTTCCATGATAATACTTGTGTCACCTCTTTCGACTCGTTGGAAAGCTGTATTGTTCTATTTTTAAGCTTCAACGCATTTCTTTGCCGACTATCTATTTATTAATGTATTTATTTATGTATTTATTTAATGAATAATGTATGCAGTGTCTCGTTGATATGTTAATTACTGAATTTTTCGCTCACTAATTGATTTCTCTATTCATTTATGAAATTATTGGCTAATTGGCGCATTAATTGATGGATTAAATTGAGGCGTTTCAATAAAAAGCACAGTGATTGGTTTATTGACTTATTAATTTACTGACTTGTTCATTTCTTTATTTCTTCATTTATTTTTTCTTTGTTTCTTCGTTTCTTCATTTCTCCATTTCTTCTTTTCTTTGTTGCTCCATTTTTCCATTTCTTCATTTCTTCGTTTCTTCATTTCTTCATTTCTTCATTTCTTCATTTCTTCATTTCTTCATTTCTTCATTTCTTCATTTCTTCATTTCTTCATTTCTTCATTTCTTCATTTCTTCATTTCTTCATTTCTTCATTTCTTCATTTCTTCATTTCTTCATTTCTTCATCTATTGATTTATCCATTGATTTATTGACGATTTGCGCGACACCTGTCGCCGTGATAATATATTGTTTTCCGATAAATTCAAATAATTGATCAATCGACTCATCGATTTATCGGTTACTCGTTGAGTCAAACAATACTTCATATTATCAAATAATTTCGTCTCTCGGAAAATTCAACTTTTTGCCACTTTTCGTCCTCGAAGCGAATTCGGATTTCATAGCCCCATCGTCAACCGAAGAAGATATCGTTAGGGACTAAAGGACAATTTTGTACGAACCACACTTCGACAAAAGTGCTTATGTGATTGACGTTTGCTTCGGTACTCCGGAAATTCTGGCTCGATGCCATTGGGTAAAAACATTCCTCGACAATTTTAGGTTTCACGATCCGTCTTCTATGAGCAGAAGGAATTCAAAGTGTTCGCCTCTATATAGAGGATGCTTCGTGACTGGAAAAAGGCAGGTATTTTCAGTTCTTCAAAGTACACCCTCTGTTTTGGACTCCAACCTTCTTCCGAAAATCCCGTCTACGTATTCCAGTAATTTGGGCAAATGTATTTCTGCTTCTGGGTAAAAAAATTTAAGTCTATAACTAATTATTTATATCGTTATCGATGTGAAGTTGGCGATAGTGTAACAAACAATTTGTTTAAGGATGCATTTATGTTATAATATTTTTTCAACTTTCATATTTTTTGTTAGTTGTTATCTGCGTTTTCAAATCGGTAACGATAAAGTTGACCCGAAATGTGACATTGTATGATAAAGTAGAGAAAAGGTGTTCTTACCGACCGAGTCAGAGTAGTCGGTATGTTAGCGCTTGCGGGTAGTGTTACCGGTGGTTACTTGCTTTAAGCTTCGGAAAATCCTCGTACCGAAACTGCTTTACTGAAAGGATAACGAAGATTCCTTTCGAACTCGCCGTAGATAATAGCGGCAATATTCTTATTACCCACTGCCGATAAGGGAAAACTATCGCAAATATCTTCCCCAAATTATATTTGCGAAATTAATTGTCGCCCCAATTAATCACCTAGAAAACTGTAATTAAAAAATGCGGCTACCTTTCTCGCTCGACTGGTAACTGTGCCGGAGCTGCACGCGTTCTCGAAGTAATAGGCAATTGACTCAGTCGGTAACAAAAACTATCGACTTTTCTCCGTGCAATTCTCTTATATTTTGTTTGAAAAATTCAACAGTTGACTTTTGGGACGAAGGATGAGAAAGGCAATTTGCAAAATTGTTTTGGGACTATCTTTTTTTAAATCGAAAGAACTTATTGTTAAGTAGGATCGTCGGTATCGCAGAAGAAATGTGTAAAAAGCAGTCAGGAAAAAATTTGTTTTCGAAGCAATCTTTTAATATAGCAACATAGTGAGTCTTACAATAATAAGCCAAAAATACAATCTATTATATATCAAGCCATCGGTGCGGGAGATTGGGTGCGAAGATTCTTCCTCGTCTCTTCTTCTCATTCGTCGATAGATCATCGTCCTTTTCTCCAACCTCGTGTTTTTATGTTCATTATCGTACGATTAATTTTTTTCTTCATCCTTAATTATACGCAATAATATTAATATCAATAATAACGATAATATCACACCGGAGTGACGCGTAACTCCGGGCGAAAGCAATATTCGTTCGAGAAATTATTGAATAAATGGAAACAAACAAAAAATTATAACGTCCTTCCTTCCCCTCTTCCTTCTTTATCTTCCTTCATCGTTTCTCTATCGTTACTTAATTAGATCAATATTTAATATTTTCAGGAATTTTTCATTCTCTAATTTTTCTTTCACTCTCGATTGAAACGAGTGTTTACTTTTCTTTTTCATTGTTCCTCGACTAAATCTATCGTAATAATTGTCTCCTGTACACACTAGTCACGTTCATTCACAAATTCGCACCCCAATTTTCTCCCGCCTCGCGTAATGGCGAAGTAAATTTTACAATTTTACACACAATTGCTCGTAAATATGCCGTTTCGTTTTTTTTTTCTCACACCCGTTTACACTTTTTCATTCGTTTGTTCTCGTGTGATTTCGATTATCGTTTCTTTCCTTTTTCTTTCTTTTTTTCTTCGTTCCTCTCGGCACTTTTTTTCTCTCGCCCCGCGGAGGGACATCGACGCGCGGCGAGTGAAAAAAAATTCCAGACAATTCGCCAGCAAAGCGGTAAAACAAAAAATTTAAAAAAAACGTAAATTAATTCGATCGATGGTACTGTAACTTTTTATTCTCTCTCAGGCGCGCGCAAGCGACGATATTTACTACCGTACAATATTGGCTATAGTATAAAATGTAAACAAAAACAAAAAAAAGAGAGCGAATGAAATTAAGAACGAAAACGAAAAAAATGCTAATGACGAAATTAATATCTAAGAAATATCAATGACAGATTTATTGTACATTCGATCGAGCGATTAAAACGCATAGTGCGAGAGAGACCTTCGTTTTTGTTATCTCAAAAGTCGGAAAAACATAGAGTTCGAAAAAATGGCGAATTTTTTTTTCTTCCAAATTTCTCTTCTGTCTTCACGATTAGAAAATTCGAATTCTTTTCGAATTTCGTCGTAGCTTGCAAACAAAAAATAATAAGTCTATTTTCATTCGCGACTTTTCGAGAAAACACACATTTATTATCTCTTCTTTCTTTTTTCATCAAAAATTTGGCCTTACGACGATAAAAAAAGAAAAACGAATAAAACAAAAGGATTGACAATTACTCGCTAAAGCATAGGCGAGAAATCGCGCGAATTCTCAGAACCATGCGACGAGGAAAAGAATCATTGTTAATTTGTTGTTACTTTTGTTGGTCGTTGATTAAGAAAGAATTCGCGAGTCGTCTCGGCGATGCTAAAATTTAAAAAATATATATGTATATATGCGCGTGAGAACGAGGAGAGGCGACTTCCGGTCAGAGGGAAGGAAGGCGGAGGGGAGACGAAATGTTCGATACAAATATATAGATATATTATAATACATATAATAGATAGTTATTTTATGAAACATTTAAAGCCTTACGTAAAATATACAGGTGTCTTGTTCGTGTATTTTTATTTATTTTTTTTAATTGAATTTTTATTTTTTTTCCTCATATTTTCTTCCATCCGCCCTGTTTTTTTTCCTGTGTTTCTGTGAGTATGTGTGTGTGTGTGTATGTGTCCGTATATTCGCGGGTTCGTGTAGCTGCGCGCGTGTACCATGTCTCTCGTTTCTCGTGCGTTTTCTCGATCATTACACTCGTTTTTTTTTTTTTTCGTTTGTATTTTGTATTTTCTTCTAATTGTTTATCGCGTATTTTTTTCGCCTTTTTATCGACGATCGGCAAGATAGGATTCGTTTTTTTTCTTCGTTCGCGACCGTTGAGGAATAATTTTCTCTTATCTTTTGGTTTTTCTTCTTCATCTTTTTTTTTTTTTTTAGAAAAATGTTTTGCAATTAGTAAAAGGTAGAGTAATAATATATAGAGTTTGTTTTCTTGTTGTATCAAATTCTAAATCAATAAATTGGCTACCGATAAAAAATTTGTTCCAATTTTCGTTTAGCAATCGTCTTGTTTACTTTGGTTCAAAAATCTTTGATTCTTTTATTTTCGAGATATGCATTTTGTCGTTAGTTTGTCATTTTTCTTGCGACATTTTGTTTCTCAATTCCGATACCGAACCGTCGGAATTGAGAAAAAAAAAAGATCGTTCCGCGCGTGTAAAGTCGCGTTAGGTCGAAAAATTCAAGGCAGAAGTTGTAAACGGTAATAGCAAAAAAAAAAAAAAAGTCTGAGGCCGTCGTCGCTCGTTGAGTAAAAAATTGTTGTTTCTTTTTTTCTTTTTAATTAAAAATATGCATATATTTTTTTCGAACGACTTTCGGCAGCGGCAGCAATATTATTTAGCGATCGTTAGGCGTTATTTAGTCCATAGTAAGATAGCGGATAAGTGATTACAAAGAGCGAATATTAGATTTCATGTTTTTTATTTTTTTTTTCTCGTTATTTTTGGTTCTCGTTCGAGCACTTTTACGAATTAAATTTGCAGTAGAAAGTACGCCTTATAGTTTTTTTTTCGTTTTGTATTTTTTCCGCTTTTTTCCAAATAGATATTTCGTAGTTTAAATAGATTACTTCGTGGAGTGTTGTATTTAAGTTCGCGAATGCTAATACTTCTTTTTATTCCTCTTACGACTCTCTCTTTCTTTCTCTCTCGTTCCCTCTTTCTCTCTGTCTCGTTTGTTGCTTTTTTTTAAATACGAAAAATTCAACTGATATTCATTTTCATCAAACGCATCGTTAAGTGCGGAAAAAAACGTTTTTTTGTTTTTTCAATCTGAAAAGCACATGCGTTCTCTCGCTTTCTCTCCATTCCCTCGTTACACTGCAAACTACTATTGTGGACCACGTCAGTATTGATATTGTTTTTACTTTATTATTATTTTTTTCTTTTTTTTACTTATTTGGTTGATTACTTTTTTTTCATCTTAACTCCCACACGCCTATTCGATACATATTTTGTTTGTTTTCCTTGCTTATCTCCGTCTTTTTATTTTCGCGAACGTTACGTACATTTTTATCGCGTTCTCAACTTTTCCCTCGGAGTTCGAGTGACTCAAAAAAAATCAATGTCGTTTTCTCGGCGTTTCTTTTTCTCGTGTGTCGTGTTTTTTGTTGTTTTGTTTTTTCTTTCTCTACCTGTATCGTCGATCTTGTTTTCCTTTTTCAACGTCGGCTTGCTTGTTTCAATTCTCGTTGTCGACGCTCGCGATTCAGCTCGACTCCTTTTCCTTTGAATCTGCGGTAGAAATAAAAATATATTTTTAACTCTCGAACGGCTTGAAATTTTGAAAATTATTTTAAAGTCGCTTGGAAATTAAGAGCTAAATCTTGTTAGATTTGGCAAAGATTTAACGGGGATTGGACTAAGAAATTATAATAATCCAGATCGCTGATCGTGAATCTTAAGGAGGTTCACGCGTTATCCATGCGTTAGACGAATTCCAAGTTTAATTGTTTAAAATTCGTACGAACCTTCTTAACGATAATACTCAACCGTGGGTAAAATTTGAGAAAGTTTAACCGTCTAGAGATCGAGTTATTTATTGTAAAAAATCGTATTTCTTCGTAATTTCCCATAAGACCTCGTGTTAAAGTTGCCATTTTAAACACCGAATATCTCGATTACTAGACGGTGAAACCTTCTCAAATTTGTTACCCATTATAATACGATGCTCGAGAAGATTCACGCAAAATTTCAAAACATTATCTTGCAAAAAATTGTATCCGATGATTTTGCCATTACTTTGTACATACTATTATGATTATGGGGCGTGAACCTCCTTAACCGAAAATCAAAATAACAAGACGCAATACGGTCGACCAACATAAACGTAGAAAAATATGAAGTAACAGCTTGCACGCGAATCAACTTATAGGATAAAAATTGAACTTTCCATCAGTCGAAGATAGTTCGAATTTGAGATATTTGTGAAAAATTGTGAACTTCTTTTTTTTATAAATTCGAAAAATAAGTTTTTCATCGTTTTCGACTTACCGCTTTCAGATTTGTCCTCGGACGTTCCGTTGATCAATTCGGGCTCCGCCTTCTTCTCTCCTTCGTCCGACTCGACGCTCGACGCCTTCTTATCCTCCTGATTCGCTGCTTTCTTGTCCTTGCCCTTGCCCTTTGCCGGGGTCGCGGGTTTCGGCTTTGGTTCGAGGCTGGGATCGAGCACGATTTTACCGATGTTCTTGCGATCGTGCATCTTCTGCATGGCCTCGGGTACGTCCTCCAGTGCCCACGTCGAGTCAATGCATGGCTTGATCTTTCCATCGCTCCACAATTGGTAAACCGCGTTTACAGCTTTTCTCACAAATGCGTGAGCACCGTGCTGATGCATAAGGCGACGAAGATTCAAACCCGAAAGCGTCTTATTGTCCTCGAACAATTTAATCGGCGATACTTTGTCCATCGTCCACCACTGGAATTAATAATTTCGAATAAATATTAATAAACTTATTGCAGTTTACTAATTGTTAGTCAGGTTTTTAAATCGCTAACCTTGAACCAAAATCACACAATATTGTTGAGGATATCGACTATTGGACGAAACTTGGACTATTTAAGACTCGTTATTGAGGTTAGGATTGTTTCTTGAGGGAGAAAGGAATAACTGCAAAACGCTATTCGTAAATTCTGATCGAAATAAAATTGAGGTCAGACAATTTCTGCCACAATTCTGCGTTGGCTAAGATAACTTTCATCTCAATTTGTCGAACCAGGTCGGAGGAATTACGAATCGTGTTCTCGAAGTGGGGATCGAATGTAAAACTGTATCTTAAGCGCCAGTGTTACAGGCGACTAGCGATTTGCAAAACGCGAACCGTATTTTCTTCGGAACTGAAAAACCGATCGCGTTAAAATTTTGAGGGTATCTAGAGAATTAAGGCAAAAAGGGGCTGAAAGTTTTGTTTCCAAAGATTTTGCCATAATTTGCAAAATAACCTCAAAATTCTAACGCCCTGCCGGAGAAAGTACGAATGGCATTTTCGAATCGCTCGTCGCATGCAACATTGTTTTCAAAATTTTGGGGAAACGAATGTAGCCACTTTTTACCATAATTCTCTAGATACTCTGAAAATTTTAACGCGATCGATTGCTCGATGCCAGAGAAATTACGGATCGAGTTTTTTAATCGCTTGTCGCCTCTAACATTGATTTTTAAAATCAAGCGGAAGTTCTTTTTTCTTTAGCAAGGGAGGTAAATTTGCGATTTCCTCAATAACGTTGTCATCAACCTACAGAATCGAGCATTATTCTCGAACATTGTAAAACATACGATCAAATTTGTTATCATGCGCAATACGTCATTACAATTATGTTAGAAAACACAATTTGCAGCACTGTAGCTTTCGGGAAGTCAGCTTTTACAATATGCCAGCCATATTGATTGCCGATTCTACAAATACAATTCTTCACAATTGTAGAGACAAAGTTTGGCCATATTTTCTTTTTCTCAACAAATTTTACGATTCAATTTTCAGTTATTTTGAAATTACTCTTACCGAACGTCCCTAAATCTACTGTCGACGTTTTCATAAGACTCGATCGAACAAGAACGAACCTAAGGCCTCTTGAAGATTCGACATTTTTTTTTATTTCCAAAAGGAAATTAATAAAATTGTAATAGGTTTTCAACTCACGTATCGAGCTACTGAGAAGAAACTCTTTGTTTCACCAGTCACAACGTTGCTCGAGCCATAGAGAATGTATTTTCCCATTGGTTTTAGGAGTGAAAATCCTCTGTTGCACTCTTCGCCACCGACGCAATCGAGAATGATGTCAACGCCCTCTGGAGAAACTCTGAAATAGCAATAAAAAATGTTTCATTGAAAATTGATCACGCAAATATTATTTTTCTATTAATTTACAATATATTAATGATTGTATCTCCCAACAGACGGATTAGTTTGTTACAACTTACTTCCTGACTTCGTTGCTGTAGTCGCTACCGCGCTCGAGGAGATGATCGATCGTACCAACTGTTTTGAGCTCTTCGTGTTTCGATTTACTGCAGACACCAAAAATGACAATATCGTCGACCGTCTTTGCCAGTTGAACCACTGCCTGTCCCTGAAATAAAAAATACGCAAATATTTTTAACATTTTTTGAATACTTTTATTTTTAACCTGACAATCATAAAAATATATAAGTCATTTATTGCCCTTAGGATCACGTTGTTTATGGTTTTCATTGTCCATTTTTTACAAACAAATTGTTTAAACTGCATTGACGTAAATTTTCATACTCGAGAGAACAGTTTTTGTCTGATTATTCAGATGAACTTGATTAAGGCCGAACTTAGCTTTAGCGTTGAAACAAAAAGTTTGGTAACTCAGGATGGTAATTGTGGGAAATTGTACAGCTTGTAAAATATGTACAGACTTATACCCGGTTCTAAATTCTCATTTCAATTCTAAACTTCTATCACTGAAGGTTTACTAAAATTCTAAAATAAATTCGTTTCTAAAATATTCCGGAATCTTCCTACATAAGTTGCATTGAATAGAAACTAATTGCATTTATCGACATAAAAATAAAAAAAATTATATTTATCGAAAAAAAGCTTGAAATTTACAACGACACGGCTAACAATAAAACCATCATCGTCTTCCCTCCCTCAATCTATAGCACAATCTCTAGTGTGTGCAAAACTAGCTAGAAACCAGTGGCGGAGGGCGAGGATGGAGAGTTGCCAAGGCAACGAAACATTAGTACCAAATCCTACCGCTTAACGGCGCTGGCGCAGCAAGTATGTCCCAGCTTTCCCCTCAACAGCTCTCTATTTCGAGTAATAGTCGCCATTAAACTAACCTTATTTGACACTGATTCTTTGGCCAACGTTGGCTAAACAAACGGTGTGCCCCTATTCGCGGCTTTAATTCGTCATTTTGGCGATAGTAGCGACTATCAATCCAAATATCAAGCGACCCCGAACATTTCCTTCTCACTTTCCCCTCCAATTTGTTCCGATCGGCAGAGAGGGAAACTAGAACGAGGAATAAAAAGGATGGGTAGAAAGATAGGAGAGGAGAGGGTAGAGCTGAAGGGAAGTTTTTTTTCTTCATTTTCTCAACTTCCGTACGTGGGTGCGAGCGACGCTGAAAGGCGTGAGAGGAGTGGCGCGGGGGAAGAAACTCATAGGAGTGAGGGAATGGCGAGGGGTGACGCGACTGGTGGGGCGGAGGGGCGAGCGAGGACAGGGGGGAGGGGGCAAATCGTAGTATAGTAACCTGTTGAACGGTATTGATCGGTCGACGCGAGGGAATCTTGTTGGGCGATGCCAACTCCACGAAAATTTTGCGAAAGAGAAAATTTACGAATGCGTTTTTTCATCACCAGATGGCGGGTGACTTGGGGAAGGGAAAAGCTTCGCGCCGGGGATTAGATAGAGTCGATGAGAGCGAGACGTACTAAGATAAATCGTAGTTCGTTAATGGATAATTTCTACCATATTGCTTGAAATTTTCTACCGCTCTCTATTGTACAGAGGCAGATATATATATGTATGCATATTTTTCAAAATTTGCAATATAAATTGTTCATACGATAGTTTGATTGAAAATAAAAAATAAAATTTTTAAAAAGTCGGTATCGCAAGCTTTGAACAATGACAAAAAAGAATATTCTTGTTCGTTAGTTTTTTTTTTCAATGTTAAAGAGAGTTGCCAGTGCCGCGACGTGGAACAATTAAAAACGAAAGACCGTTTTAAACTTCTATTCTATTTGCGTTCTAGAATTAAAGAATCAAATGACGCTGTACCAATAGGAAAGATATTATTATTTTTCGTAAGATATCGACGATTTTACGACGAGTATGTATCAGGTGTGTCCGGTCGTACCAGCGCGCTTGCTATACGCGCATTTCGTTGAGTTCTCCCCCACCACCAGAGCCCGGCCGATCGCTATACTCTCGCCACATGGCCAATGACTATCTTATACTGCCAAGCATTGTCGTTAAACCTAATATAACACGTGAACTGCTTACAAATTTCTTACGAAGTAGGTATGATACAAAAAATACGAGATTAGAGGATATGAAAAAAATGTTTAAGCTATATATATGCGAGGTACCTCCACTCGCTTCTAAAAGTCAGTGGAAATAAGTCGAAAAAATGAGGTCACTCACAAAATTTCCCGTAAAAGTTGTATCTTTTCGAGGGAGACACACAATGGCCACGTTGCCAATTTGTTTTCTCAGTGGCATTGAGATCACGTGAATGTAATTTTTTTTTTTTAAATAAAAGCCTACAATGTTTCCACCGTAAAGTTGTCGGCAGGGCCAAGATGAATATACTGAAAAAAGGCAGCTACAGCCCAGAATCAACGAATTTATGACGTTTAAAATGTTTGAAGATGGTGCAAGCGAACGAGCAAGTTCTCTGATGGCGATGGATTAAAGGGGATGAAAATTTGAATGTTATACTATGATTCTACTTAAAAAAATCCTAGACAATTCGATGCATTCTGATTTAATGAAATTTGTTCACGTAATTATTATAATAATATGTTCTATTTATGATAATGAAAAAAACAAATTGAGTTGTAAGAAATCGGAGGGAAAACTTACCACGCCACCTCCGGCACTATGAAGCAACAGACTCTTGCCGGACGTGAGGCACGCGAGTTCGAAGAGAAGTATATAAGCGACGGTGTAATTCATTGTGATCGCTGCAGCGTCCAGATAACTCATACCGTCTGGTAATGCAAACACCGAAGTAGCCGGAACTGCCACGAGCTCCGACCATGCTTTATGATCCGGCAAAGCTACCACTCGATCGCCCACCTGAAATACAATTAAAAAAAACAATTGTAAATAAAAACATAAAAACAGTTCTCGAAAAACGTTAATTTATAAACAAAAAGAAAAAGAATATGCAAGAAAAAAACACACGTCTCGAGTTCTGTAAATTTCTATCAAAACTTGGATTACAATTTTAACAAAGCTTTTTCTTATGGTTTGTCGTTATTTGGAAATACAAGATTTTCGTCTTGAACGTCCCAAGACGATGTCAGTTAGATACGAACAGGGTGGTAGGGGGAAGGTGAGGCCATGGAGGAACTCGTAAAAAAAGCACTTTCGTCAGGGCTTTCAACTCCCTGGGCCCATCCTGTTCCAGGTCAAAATGAGGTTCAACCACCTTAGCGACGAGGCTGTTTACACGTGCTCTTGCTTAGTCACGACCCTGGGGCTCACCCTAGCTCGCGGGGTCAAATGGGATGTCCTCCTAAGACACCCGACGCACCCTTCGGGATTCGCCGTTAACCTCTGCTCTCGTACCAATTTAAGAAAATGGATGAGAACAGATATTACTTATTATATTGTTTTATTACTCAGCTCATTTCGTGATTAAATTTATTCTGATGTATTTAAAAAAAAAAGAACAACTCCGAAGAGACGATTGAATGAGAGAAACGTTCGCTAAATAACCTTTGCGAAAAGTGTTCCTGCAAGAAAAATAAGATTGGACACTTTTTGCCAAACAGATATGTTCAATGCAATTTACGATCAAACGAAACGAAAGAAACGACCATATTCTTCTATAAATAACGAATCATATAATTTTTTAATAAATAAACTTTTTCGTTGATGATTTATCCAATATTAAATAAGTAATCTGCCAACTCTTGTAATCGGCATTTCCCGCCCCCCATTGCTTTTATGTTTCGTTTCAGGAAAAATCACCCGTGGGTGGGAAATGGGAAATAACGCCGGATGTTTCCCACGAGTGTTTCGAGTGGCTCGCAAAGACAAAGGGAGTGCTCGCGACGAGGAAAATTGAATTTCATCAAGGGTGTCCGACAGTTCCGAGTGGACAAAATTGGCGATACGTGAAATGTTCAATCGATCACGTCACACTTTAGCGTTCGATGAAAATACTATTTTTTGTGAAAAGTTATGCAAGTCCAAAGGAATATTATTCGAATTTTGTTCGAAAAGGAATCAAGAAAATTGACGCCACATCGATGATTTGTTAAACGTATGTTTCATGCTTTTCCTCATTCCCCAGTCTGCATTGCCATTGTTAATTAGCACTAGTCCACTTTTCGTGAATGGAGGCTGATTTATTTGTTTCTTTCATATTGTAGCAAATACGATCGTTTTATGTTAACTCGCACTACGTCAGATTTTATTACTGACCCGCATTAACCTCCTAACAGTATATCTATGTTTCCATGTTGACCCATTCCAACCCTCATCAATACATTATATAGTATTGGACTACCGCCCTGCAACTGTTAAGCAAGCAGACTGGGATTAGGCAGCGGTGGCTGTAGTTCGAGGTGTGACCGACAGGTGGCGACCGTTCTCCATGTTTCTCGCGAGCGAAGACGGAAGACTCTTCCGTCTTCGCTCGAAGTTCCGGGAAGACCCGAGTAACTAAGGGAATACTTGAGCGTCGGGTTCTCAAAACCATCAGCTATCAAGATGTTTCGTTACTTCACTTTTACAGAAGTGGGAAAATAGTTACTTAATTCACTTATGTTAGTAATTGCTGTGGTAAATAAACTAGTTACAGCTATCATACTTGGACATATAGGAGTACAGATTTTTTAGTTGTTTGGGTTTACCAGTTTCCGAGGCCTTTTCTCCGAAGGCTTAGTTGGCATTTCTGCATTACTTCAAGTGTCTTGGCTACATGATGACCTCAATAAAATTTCCATAATGGTCAGCGCCCCAATAAATTTGTTCCTAATTACTTAGTTGATGCCCAATAACGAGATTAAGTAAATAACGACATAATCTATATAACAAACTCTCCAACTTGAAATTTATCAAGGCTTCCTCAATGAAGAAACCACAGTCAAGAAAAGCCACGTCCTACCCCATCGTTAATGGATCTAGCCTTTGATTTGTCCAGGAATTCAGGCGGTTTTGCAGGGAGCTATTTTCCCGCTGCCTCCATTAAGAATTTCCCTTCATCGCCACGGCGGCCTCATCAACAGATCGCGTTTCTTTCAATCGATATCTCTCTTCCTGATTCGTGGATACCTCAAAGCATGACATGTGCACGCCAGTTTCGAATGCTTATTAGGACTTGTTACCGGTGAATAGTCCATGCACGATGTCGTCTTTGTTTGATATTGTTCGATCATTGTCACGTGACCAACCAGTGAACCCGAGTATTGTCTTGTCGCTAGTCCACTTCGTCAGGGAAGTGTCCGTCAGTTTAGGTACTCGTATATTTGTATACGACGATATAATCCCATGGCTCTATTGTAACAGCTCTCTCCCCAGTTGGCATTTACTTCTTTGGGCGTCGTTTACCCCACTTGGATCCTTTTAATCCCAGTCTTTATTCCCAATGCGTCCCCTAATGCAATCCCCCCAACTTTTTGTCACATTTTCACTTCTACTTTTGATATCCAATTTTATTTTTGTCTCACGACCCTTCGGTATTTGTCTAACTCCATCCTATTTACAATTCTCTTATTTCCATCCTTTGTCATACCCTTATCGCTCATTGTTCGTTTGATCTCTTTTCTCTTCCTCTGCCTTTTGTACACTCTCTATTTTCTCGTTACGATTAACCAATATTCAAAGAATGGCCTTTTCTCTTTTGTTTCCTGCCGTGTCAACCCGACCGGTCCAAAAGAGCACTTGTTTGCCGCTGGTGCGTTCTCTCCTCTCTTATCGCCTGACTTCTACTACTCTCTCGCTCGTTCAGTCAACTTATTCACGATTCTCTTTATTTCTCTGGCAACTGGGCCAGTGTGATTGCTCGTACTGCTCTGGTCTCCATTTAACTTCCGAGTAACAAATTCTTTTCTCAGCTTGTCCTCTGCTCTTCTTCAACCTTGTCTTTCAACGGTTTACTTTTCAGATGATTCTGACGAGTACGGCAGTGTGGAGTCTGGTCAGCCTGACGGTTTGCCGTCAGCGGGGCTGCCCGGACTAAAATTGGGACGAGCATGAAAAAGGCGATATTATCATAGCCACATTGTGCAAAAATACATTATTCCAAAGGGGCACATATGCGACCGGCCTGTTCTCCCAACGGGTGGCAACTATATCATTTCCAAGACGATGTCGAAACATCAACCGTATCATTCTCCAGGCTGAAATAGCTTAATCCATTGCCCTACAATGTCGTGCGGGACTCGTGGTAAGTAAAACGGGCCCAAAGCAAGCAGCACGAGTCTAACTCATCGTATGTTTACCGGACGAGACAAAAAGGACACGTGTCACTCGTAGTATTGTAATTGACTCTGGCCACCATCAACGCGAATTGAATCATAGGGAATTGTAAACTGCGCAGATAGTCGTCCTTGAAAAATCAACACTTAAAGAGCCGACAAAACTAACTGGCGGTAAAACAGGACAAAAGAGTCCGCACGCTACCCAACGTACGAATGAATATTCTGCTGCATTGCAGAATAATAAATTTGCCATTTAAGTAACATGGCATACCGACTGAGGCAACTCGACCGGTAAATGTCATTGTGCTGTTTTCCTGCGCGCCATTCCCACATTTTGAGGAAAGCAAGGACGTTGTTTTGCTCGGCTTTTATCAGAGTACGAGGTGGCAAATGTTTTTCACACGTTAAGGTATTTTGGAGATGAAAAGAAAACAATAAAAATGAACGATCTCCTTAGCATTCATTGCTCAGCGTGGTGACCTAACATATAAAGGGTGACGTTAATTGGCTGATTCGGTTGACGCTACACTTGATGGGTTTGGTACAGCGGCCCAGTGACTGGGCGAACGAATAATGTTTAGCGGCAGTATTGCTGATGATTTGAATTACTGGAAAGTGAACTTTGCGATTTGCAGGTGTTTTGTAATAACTCCTGGCATTTACAAAAAGATTCAATGATTATTGTGTAGTGATAAAGCTTTCGATCACTCACTTTGAAATTTTCGACGCCCTCGCCGACAGCTTCAATATCACCGGAGCACTCGGAGCCCATGATGAACGGAGTTTTCGGCGGTGAGTCGATGACACCCTGTCTGGCCATCAGGTCTTGGAAATTCAGTCCACTGTAACCATACAAAAAACAAAACGAATGAGAATCTCCGAAATACCGTTGGACGTTCCACAAATTGTTGCAACTCTCTGGAGTAGCGACGACCATATAAATTCCTCGCGTTCATTACCCTTAAGGCAGGACCCCACTGTGACGGTCAGAAAAACAAGCTTTTTTCATGAAATTTTTCAATTGGCCTAATGGTTTTTTTTGACTCAATTAAAGATATGTTATTCCACATATATTAAAATAGATTCAAGCACATTTTTATTAAAAAAAAATAATGGTTGAAGTACAATAATTTTGTCTCGAAACCACGTTTTCTGAACGTGGTGTAGGCGATAACTCGAGCAATAATAGTCCGATATGTAAAATTCTATGACACAATTTTTTGTCATTGTAATAGCTATAGTTGAACGCGACCGTTCTTGATTATATTATTTTTTTCGAAATATGGCCACGATTCGAAATAACAAGTATTATTTTCACCTAAAATATTTTCATTCAAGATGCTTTAAGAAAGAGTAATTTTCAAAAAAGAAAAGGCTACGCTCAACGATAGTTATTGCAATCACAAACAATTGCGTGCAAAAATTGTACATATCCAACTATTATTGCTCGAGTTATCGATCGCACCAGATCGACAAATGTGTTTTCGAACAAAATTTATTAACGTCAACTATTATTTTTTATTTCAATACAAAATACTTGAATCTACTTTAATATATGTGGTATCACATGTCTCTAATTGATCGCAAAAAAACATTAAGTGAATTAAAAAAAATTCACGCGAACAAGCTTTTTTCTGACCGTCACAGTGGGGTCCTGCATTAAAGACAAGTCCTCGATGATTAAAAATGGATTCTGAAATTATAATTTAATTTGTAATGCGGTTGAGAATTCAATTCGGTTGCAAAATTCTTCGAATCGTATGTGTGAACAAAGCCACTTCCTTTCCCCTCTTCAAGAAAATTATGCGTGTTCTACACCTTTGCTTTATGCATACGTCGAGCCGGAGTAGGGTCAAAAGAGGGTTAAAATAGAGTTCTCCACGTGTTAAGAATAAACCATATTCCCTCATGTGTAATTTCACCTTTCCTCGATCGTTTTACTGTCAACATTGTGCGTGTACCCAGAATAATTGTGATAGTATGAATTTCATGTATTTCTGGGTATTTAGAGGGGACGCGTAGACCGATCGAGTCCATTTTATCAAATTAATATGCCACGTAGCAGCAAGAAACCCCTTTTGTACCCTTATGTTTACCCTCCCATCAGCTGTTTTCCTTCGGACATCGTGCGAAGTATAAGCTTTTGATATCTTCATGCATTTAGAAGGGACGCGTGGACCGATCAGCTGCTTTCTGGGCTTCTATTTTCTGCAAGCCAACGAACAATCACTTGCATTCTTTATACAGCTATTTTCCTCGAACGTCGCGTCCCCGACTGAAAATACTCGCGTTACCACACGTCTCTGACGCATTTCCACATTTTCGGAGGGGACGCGTGGACCGATCTGTCGAGTTTCCCACTTTCGTTCTCCACATGGTAACCGGAAATGCTTCCCCCAGCCCGATTTTTACCTTTCCCCACCCTTTTCATTCGTACATTACGTGTGTACTCGAGGTACTCACGCGAATACCCGTATCTGATATGTTCCTATGTACTTAAAGAGGGCGCGTAGACCGATCGGCACGTTTTCTCCCCTCAGTACTTTGCGGAGAACCCCCCTCAGCCTGGTACTCAAACCAGGGGTTGGATTAGTGCGAAAAGTGTCCGTGGGCAGAGGGAGAAATCGTAGGCGCCACGGTGACCAGACAGGAGGCTTATACCTGGCGTCGCACGCAAGGCCTCGTCGTTCTAGAGGGTTGGAGCGAAACAATTTTCCCGTCTCGCGTACAATAAATACATCCATGGTGTTTTTAAGGGAAATCGAACCCACCTTACGACAGCCTTCGATTCTATTCAGTCTAAAATGGCTTCTTTATTTTATTGAAGAATATTTCAATAAATTATTGTTCTCAAACAAATGTCGATCTGAAGTGATTCGCACTTGTCAACAACAAAAGGAATTGGGTAGGTAACGCGAAGGACTGAATAAATGCTACTGCTCAAAAAATATTACGAAACAATTTTCTGACAGTAAGAATAATAAATAATATTATTGAAGACAGATTCGAATAAAACAAAAATAAGTGGGCACGATATCGATATAGACCGATACGAATTGATCGAATGAATGAATATCAGAATGTGCTATAAGAGCTCGATACATGTGGCCGTAACCCTCGCTCCAGCGATTCTATTTATAAAATATTCCGCTCTATTGCTCTCGCACTCGGTATCAATTTATTAGCCGGCTGGACTACCTAAATGTTCGGAGTTGCGTCGTGCAACGATAGTCTATTAATAATGGGGGGGGGGGGGGGGCACCGATAGGACAAACTTTTTTACGATTGAATATCTCGAATGATTTTCTCGGTCTGTTTGATTCGTGAAATGAGAAATAACGATGCAAAAAACAACCTCCAGAGCGCCAAAGAAATTCCCATGATGTCAGTAGAGCGAATAAAATAATTTTTTAGAAAGTCTTCACTTGGTGACTCAGAATGCAGCGCCACTATTATTTTCCAGTTGAGACACAAAAATAAAATTTCCCATTTGATTTTGGCAACGATATATCGAATGAAAATAGACACAATTAAATAACTCATCAGCTTCGACTAAGAAGCTACACGCCAGTGTAATTAATTAAAACAGTTTATAGCAATTTATAACGATAATCCTATTTTTAATCGTTGCAAAAATTACGGCTTTACATTTAACGAATAAATAATTGTTAAAAAAAAACAACGTATCGCTTCGAGATAATTTTAGACGCCGAAGTGTTGAAAAAAGTAGAGCACCGGTGCGTTTTTTCGAGCCAGAGAGAGAGGGGGGAGAAGGGCGGATAATTTATCGCGAACCGGGAGACAGGAGGCACAGCGGGTTGTCCGTGGCACTGGTTGAGTCGGATTTTTATTTTTCGTTATTTTCCTTTTTTTTTTATCAAGTCAAGTTGCTCGGGCGACCCAGAAAGATAGGGAAATAAACCAAGAGTGCGAAATACGAAGGTGATGTTTTTCATTCGTTCGTCATTCAATCCTCGATATTGCGCAGTATTATCGGCAAACTCGTCTTATTATTCAATGTTTGGTGAAAGCGAACAAAAATGAAAATAATGATAACCAACAGTAATATTGATAATTTTTCGAAATTGACATAAATAAATTCGAATGCGGGTCCGCAGCATTCACTATTGTGCAAAAAAAAATCGCGACAAAAATTTAAATCGTCGTTCTTGCACAGACTTGCGCAATAATTATGGAAGTGAAGAAAAACTGATAAAACATTCATATCATTCCATAAATGAATAATAATTAATATACGCGAGAAATTACTTTAAAGAATAGAAAAATATATATTAATAAAGAATTATCAACTTTACGATTTAATAATTTAATTATAATCCGATGCACGTTTGCAAATTTATATTGTCGTCAACAGATCCGACAGAAATAAATTGTCGAGTTGAAAACAAAATTATAATACGAAAAATTAAAGTGAAAAAATTAACGGTCCATTAAATGTTGCTCCTAATAATAAAAAAATAAAATTAAAAATTAAAAGAAAATAAATAAAAAATGGGCAAGTTGAAACGAGAGCGTGATCGTATAGCGAACTACTTAGCTATCGTAGACGTAGATCGTCTGACTATTTCGTGACACGATCACTGACTCACATTTATTGTACTTGCATGTTTTTTATTTGGAAAAGAATTCTCTGAAGACATTTAATTAATTTCTTGTAATGGAAATGCCCATTTTCTTAAATTCCGTGAATTATGCAAAAATAAAAAATAAAAAATTCGAGCAAATGTAAAATAAAATGAGACGAAGGCAAGAGGGTGCTGCTCGAGAAGCGATTATGTCTTGGGAACTCGGTGGCCCTTGAGCTCTGTTGTCGCGCGTATCTTCCGACGCCGTTTCGTCTCACCAATTGACCGGACAAGAATATAGAAAATTATTCCCCTCAATTTGAGGCAATTTAAGAGAATTAAACCGGGGACTCTCTCTTTCTTTCTCGCTCTTTCTCGGGAGAGATGGGCTTTCTTCTTTCTTTTCATTTCACTCTTTCGCTCTATCTATTATATTACCTCTCTCTCTCTCTCTCTCTCTCCTCGACATTCCAACGAGGTATGCCATTTTTCTCGTACATTCATGCGACGTAAAATTGAATTGAATTAAAACGTGAAATAATTAAGCGGAAAATTTGATCAAAAGTATGACGAAAATCATAAAAAAAATATTTGTTTCGTGTTAAAAAATCCAGTCGGAATATAATGAAAATATTAAACGCTTTTATTTAACAAAATAAGAGAAGAATTTTTATTCTCAATATTCGCTCAATATTCTACGTTTTTTAAAAAATTCTCGAATAAAGAGGTTGGATGACGTTTTTTTCATTCGTTCGCCTATTCCCGATCGGACCTCTCGTACGACGAGTTTATTATTTTGCATTGGAGCGTCGAGAGAAACACTGGTGACTAATAATGGAAAAATATTAATAAGCATATTTATATCGCGCAGCTGGCTCTTATCGCTTGTATTTTAATATTAACGTTCATGATACGATCTCAGAATCAACATCCACCTCTCATCGACGATACCTTTCGTTCGCTCGCGGTTGTCAATAATTGAATCATCAACGGCTATAAATTCTTTTTCCTCGTAAACAAAAGCTTTGCTGTCGTGACGAAGAAATAAATTTTGAAATTACGATAATTAAATGTATCGATTGCGCTAAATAAATGTAAAGATGCTCCAATTATCTTGGAAATTATTGCAATTATTTATTTATTAATCCATGTTACCTCGATCAAATATTTATCAATGATATTAATTAATTCTTGAGTCAAAAATTGGAAAGAAACATCCCAGTGTCGTTTTAGCTTCAAAAAAGAGTTAAATAATGGGGGTTTAAAGGCTCAGGTCGATATTTTAATTTTTATTCGCGTTATAAATATAGATATGACGAGGTGGGTACCCGGGAGTGTACATAAGGGTTAATCGGAAAACCCCTGGACTTTTCCAGATTTTCCAACAGAAAATTGATTTTTTTTCTAACCTACTGAGGCACGGAGGAAAGCGATATAAAAATAAAATGCATAGAAAGAGAGGGCCATGTTGAGCAATGGGGTAAGTTGGGCAATCGAAATATCTCAAAAACTAAGCATCGCACGCTGGTGCTCCAAATGGAGGACAAAGAGGTATGGGGGAGGGGACCACATCATGACATTACCAGTAGCCACGATCCGCACGAGATGGTGACACTGGATATTTTTATTATTATTGCACACAAAAGTAAAAAATACGTGATTAAGCATTTTTCTTCAAGCATTGTGTCAACAACTAGAGCAGCAATTAAATGAGTATTAGTATTTAGTAAATTAAAGTGGCTATCCAGCTGTAATAGTTATTTTAACGCAATTGTTACTGATTTCATTATAAACTAACATTTGTTAAAAAATCTGAGAGGGGCCTAGTCGAGCTTTGCTCAAGAAGCTCAACAATTTGTTCTTAATTTTTTATCCTTCACTAATTAATGTTCAGATATCCGCTATTATATAGAGTCTAAATTACGTGTCAAAAAAAATTAAAGGTAGTGTTTCATTGTACCTTTAACTAGATTTTTGTTTAATTAAGAAACAAACATTTCCAAGTTCGTTGCAATTAATTTTAATGTTTCAAAATATAGCTAATTAGTAAGCAGCTTATTAGTTTATTACTCCGTTGTATCAAATCGTATTGCATTCGTGTGATTTTATGATCCAATTCTTACCTTGCTCAACTTACCCCACCTATGGGGCAGATTGAGCAACTCGGAAGTCCCTCGTATTCTCCAAAAATTGAGGAAATCGGATGCATCTCTCAAAAGTTAAGATGGATTAAACCAAAAATTCGAACTAGTCCCGCCCTACCCCTATTACTTTGGCAAAAATTAGATTTTGAAAAAATTACTAAAAAAATCCATAATAGTTATTTTGTAAAGAATATTTATTTTTTCTATGAGCATATTCAAAAATATTTTACACGTATTGAATTTTCAGTTGCTTTATAAATCATAAATATTTATGGATAAATATATCTTATATTTTGTGCAAATACATTTTCTATTCGAGTTATATCATTTTTATCTATTTTATCTATTAAACTAAGGAAAGAGAGTAGAAGGAAGAAAGGAGTCTGAAAGGAAACTATTAGAAAGTAGGATTAGATGTAAGGAGCAATGTAAAAAACCCGCAAGGGCAAACATGGGAAAATAAAGATTACTACTACTCTATTTTATCTATTTTTTAATTTACTTTGTCGCTAATAACAATTTGACGTTTGGTCAAATGATCTTTTTTTTTAATATCGTCGTATACGTTAATGATTTGCTCGAAATTAAATTTATACGTGTACCTGCATAAAAAGCGGCGCTCGTACACATGTACACAAAATTTGACAAATACTCCGATTTTTCGAGAAATTTCACAAAACTCCCTGACAATTCTAGCCTAAATAAATTCTCTAAATATTGTTCTATTCTCCATACGCTTAACGACCATGTCAAGACAAACCATTGAAATTTTTCAAAAATATATTCCATTCCACTTTCATATTTCCCACCATTAAAAACTCATCATCGATACAAAGATCGAATTTATCCTTTAATATAAAATTTCGTCAAACGAAAATATAAAGAACGAAAACATTATCGTAAACAATAAATTCGTGGTTTTAAATAACTTCGAAAAATAAAATTTAAAAAAAACAACTAATTTCCACGAGTGAGTGCAAAAATTGAACGACTAAATTTGGATCTCGATTAGCGTCGAAACGAGTCGAAGATCTCGTGTTTTTTTATTCGTCGTTATGCCGACGGTAGAATCATCGATCTCGTAAGGGGGGTTAGGTTGAGGAGAAGTCTGGTAACACGCAGAGAGACAGTGAGGCGCCGGACAAGTCGGGACGCATATTATCGTCCCTCTGCCCCTTTCTTTCCACAAATATATCTACGTGTATAGTGTATTTTCGCGTCTTCGTACCTTTCACCCCCTACCAACGAGCGATACTTGTGCTACCTGACTATATGGGCGAATAACCCTCGTAGGATCCGCCGACCCCGTATATTTCATCGAAAATTGTAAAAAAAATCATTTTATTACCCAAAATATTCCTCGACCATTATTTTATTACGATTGAATCATTTCAATTGTGATTTTGGGCCCACCAATTTCAATTTTAATAAAAAAAATCATATAATTTACAAAAAGTCATATTTTGACAAAGGAGAAATAATTAATATTGAAATAATAAATTAATAACAATCCATCTTGTGGAAAAAATCGGGGGTTGTGATACCCCAGTATTTCGTTCATGTCTCATGGGGTCAGTCATACCCCGAAGTTAATTATAGGGAGGATGGGAAGGGAGGTACAAAATGGCAAGAGGGGTGCGTACCCCTCGGTACCGTAGCGACCCCTAGTTTTATATTTGCAAATATAGTATCGTTCTATCGGTGATTCTGGTCGCGTGATCTCGGGTCACGGATTCGCGAGTGCTGTTGGCAACGAGGACGACCTCGTCGGCTCGTATCTGAACTACTTGCGCTTCGTGAGAGGGAAACCTCGATCGATTTTGTACCGAGAGCGAGAGTAAAAAACGACGAACAAAACTCGAATTCGCAAACCATGTTACGGCTAAAAAATATCTAGACGATAAACCAGTGGTTCTCGATTAGTCTTCCCTCAGTAAAACTTCAAAAAAAATCCCAAACTGACGTATCCCTTGTGCTATATAACCGAAATGGTAAATAAAAATTGAAATCAGTTTTTCGATATTTATTAACTTTCAATCTTAACCTTTCTTAATGGCTTAATAATTTTATAATAATAATGAAATGCACATATGGTTATTTGAGTTTAATGAGACAAATGTGCACATTTCTCTTTGTACAACTTTGAAAAATCAAGTTGCTTTTTAGTGAGCTTGAGTCTTGAGTCATTTTCGAGTTAAAGTCGGTGACGATGTTTATTTATAATGTTTGTCATCATGGAAAGTCCACTTTTGCAAAGGTACGTAGGACCAAATGGTAGTAAAATTTTAATACTGATTTGCTAACGTGATAAATGTCCTTAAGGTCAGCCCAAAAATTAACCGGTGATTGTTTTGCCTTTTATGCACAGATTGATTGACTCAAAATGTATATTTTGGCAATTTTAATATTTGTGTAATTGTTTTTTTACTGATTAAATTACCTCAGTCAAGAGAGTACCCCTTAAAGTTACCTCACGTACCCCTGGGGGGTACGTATACCGCTTATTGCGAAACACTGCGATAGACGATACTTGAAGTTTACGATTATTTTAAAAAATAGAAGGGATCGCAAACAATAAAAGTTGAACTAACGTGGCGAACTAACTTTCCAATTAAAACGGCATCAAAAAGGAATAATGAATATCAATCAACGAACGTCTTGATTGATCTTCGTCACGTTTTTTTTATTTACTCAAAAATGAAATAAAAAAAGAAAATTATTGACGTAGCAAATTTCAATAATGTTGATTGCAGGACAATGGTCGAAAAATTTCGTATATAAACATAAGACTTCCATTCAATGAAACGTTCTTTTTCAAATTTCCAAAAAAATCCCATGATGCATAGCGAACATTTTCACAAATATAAGATTTGATTTTTTTCGAGATTGTCGAGATACAAATTTCTCGCTCAATCGGTAAATTAGCGAACGAGATATATGGATCATCGTTTACGAGGAAAGGCGTGCGATTATTTCTTTTTCAAATATATATTTCTCCCCCTGTGGAACTATAATAATTTTCGTAAAATGTACAAAAAATGTAAATACTTGATTCATTTAACACTACTAAGAATAAGAATTAATTTAATTTATTGACGACTACAAAAAGCGCAATCGACAGGAAATCGGAAAAACAATAACGAGACTTATTGGAGGTCGCAGGATTATCGGTCAGGCTCACCATTGAACGAAAAATAAAATATATAAATTAGATATTTATTTTTTCATACGCAGAACAAATTCCCTTGAAAGTAATTCTTTTTTCGATCCCGAGCCAAAAGGTGGGAGTAACGGATTTCACTGGAAGTAATTGATTTCGAGACGTCATCACGAGTCTAGTTTGGGTACGATATGTGGTCGCGGCGCATCCGTCGCTCGAATTGGCCATGGTACCCAATCGGCAATTTTTGGCTCTCGATTTAAGTAGTTTCCTGCTTGCATCTCAACCTTTTAACGAATATGTATTTGTCCTCACCGACGATGCGTTTGAAATTCGATACTACGTGATTCGTGACGTCACCAAATGCGAATCAAATAAAAAGTAAAAAATTCGATATAACGGACTGAAATATAAATGGCGCGGTCGTCGGCCATTTTATCTTTCGAATTCAAAATGGTGGAGGAAAACGCAAATAATGCCTCGACTCCCGAGTAACTCGATACTCGGATATTCTCAATCCGCCATTTTGATTTGCATATACAAAATGGCGGATCCAACATGGCGGACCGAGTCAAGAAAAGTGACTTGATCAAGATGAAAAGCGATGATGATGATAATTAAAAATTTTGTGATTTGCTACTTTGTTGCAAATCACAAAATTACAAAAACAAACAAAGATCAAAATAAAAAATCGTTTTGTTTGTATTATTCGTATTGGTTCCAAATGCAGAGTTGTCATTTGACACTCTTATTTTAGTCGAAAATAAATATTTGTAAATCCGCCATGACGATACAGAAAAAATTAATAAATCATAATTATCGTTTTTGGTAGTCAAGCTAATTGGGAATTGCAAAAGTTTGAGGAAAATGGTATTACGGGAGAGACGAGAGCGACGGTTAGATATCGTCGCCCTAGCGTTGTACGTAGACGACGGAAAATCGATCGGCGCGTCGCTCGCTCAAACTTTAATCAAGATGATTCACAACGCGCGGTTCGCGTACTCGGGAGAGTGAGTCACGTACTCGTCGTCAACGTATTCGTCTCTTTTTCTTTCTCGCTCTCACTTCCACAATGTAATCTACTTCCAGTATCGCGGAATGACCGATGTAAAATAACCGCATGATTATTTTCTTCTCGCGCTACGATGCTGCGTTTTCATTCGTCATCATCGTTTTTATTATCAGCGTACGTAATGAAGAAAAATTAATTCAAGAAAAATATTTGTTTTTTTAAATATTAATATTTTTAATATTTTATATTAATATTGTTATCTTCGTATTAATAGTATTATATTATTTATTATATTATGATATTTAATTAAATAATTGAATCCAATTTTCAAGTAAACTTTTAAAGTTCACTTTTAAAGAAAATAATCGAATCAATTATTCGTAACGTTAATTTAGGCTGATACGTATAATAAAACTAAAAAAATCCGAAATTAACGATAAAAATCAATAACAAAAATCGATTATTGATATTTTACCTTTTTTATTAAATTTATAATTCCATCGTATCTTTTATTTATATTCGAAACAATCAACGATCCTCCATTCTCGAGCTCCAATTGACCATAAAAAATCATTAAATCTACATAACCAAAATTTCTGAAATAAAAATGAGAAAATTTCGCATCAGTTTCGATTATACCTCGATCCGAACAATTCTTACTTCTCGATGACGAAGACGAAGAAAAAAAAAGTTCAAGGACAGAGCATTTACAAACGTTCTTCGAAATAACGTCCTTTTTTTCTTTTCTGGTGTTTTTTATTTCGACACCCCATCGTTCATTATATTTGGCCACCCTGTATACGCGCCGGACGACGGTCGAGAAGAAAAAAGAAACGGGGCGATCGAGAGGGACGACATCAGCGTGCATCCAAGCAGCTGTGTGCCTGCGCCCCCACCCCCCACCCCGCCCCCGCCCCATCTCTCCGCGCCTCGCCCCGATAGATTACCATTGTTTTTGTGACTCACAGACGACGCTCACTCGTCACTGGAATGCGGAGGGGAACAGAGGCTATCAGACGATATCATGACTCCTTTCAATTTTCTTTTCCCACCCGATAGAATATCTGCACTTGTAATTTTGGGATGGCGTTAAAATTTGAAAAATTGAGATTTATTTCGTCCAACGATATTTATAATCGAAACGAGGAATTATTTAAAAAGAGGAAGAGAATATTTGAAAAATAATACGTACAAAATTACACGCAAGAGATTTGAACAACATGGATTAACGAAATTTGATATTGAAATTTAAAAAAAACGCACTAAATGCTTTTTTCATACAAAATGGGTTGAAAAAAATATTTTGCAGGATGTAAAACCCTGAAAAATATCGTCGAATCGATATTTATTCGAATAACTTTTGAAATAGAAAAATATGAGATATTTTTTTGTTTTTATGTTTAAAAGCAAAATTTTAAGATACATTGTTCGTTGGATAACTGATGTTTTATTTTCACTAGAAACTGTAAGTCTCGTTGTTTTTTTTTATACGACTGCCAAATTCTGATAAATTTGTTTGATTAATTTTGAATTATAATTGAATTTATTTAAATTCAGTTTCACGTCAAAGTCGTTCGTGGAAAAAATCTAAAAAAAAAATTCTTCCACATATCTATCGTAGGTAACCTTTGTTAAGATCTAACATTTTGTTTGACCAATTTGAGGGAACGAAGTTTTTCAGTTTCCAACCAAACCCCCATAAATACGTGTATATATATATATATATATATATATATATATATATATATATATATATATATATGTATTGGACTTTCTAGCAGCAGATGCCAGCGTATTTTCCACAGCTGGCCTTCTCTCCTTGCCAGCGTGTATCGCACTCGGGTATATCCGAATTGTCGTCGCATATAATGCGGGGACGAAAAATCTGTCGTCGAAACTCATGGGCGGGTGGGAATTACAAAAAAAAATAAAGTAAAGAAAGAAAAAAAAACGAAACGTACGACTGTCCCACAGCAAGGGTGGTCCGTGTTGTCTGCTCGTTACACACGTTCGAGATAAAATATTAATTTACACGTTTGCTCGGTCGTTGAAATATTATAATTAATTTCGACCAAAAAATACAATTAAAATAATAATTATTCGACAATTATCGAACAATATATTCGAATTATTTGGCTAATTTGTTTTTAGTTCACATAATATATCGAATGTTTTTTTTCAAAATATGTTGACGATTTTTATTCTTTTTTTTCTCTACTTCCACCCGAGAGACCAAACCGAGAAAAATGTGAGAAGGAACGTAAGAAGCGTATAGGGAGGGGAGGATCTCAAGTTTCCCAGAATTTTTTTTCACGCATTCCCCACATGTGGGTGCGCTACGACGATGTGAAACAGACTGGGTTGGTGACAAATACCACGATACATTTTGCTCAGAGACGGTTGGTCCTTCGAACAAAAGACGAAAACGAGACGTACATACACCCTCGGACGAATTTGTATTTCGCACTTATCATCTTTCGTCCGAAAAGTCTAAACGTTTAGAAAAAATTTGAGAAAATATAAAATTGTTTGGGCGAGGAAGCAAAGACGTTACAAAATATTATGCTCGGATTTCGACATTAATAAATTACGAATATTAATCAAATCGATTTATTTTCGTAATTTTCGTACGGCTAATTTTTTTTCGATTACTATGATTTTTTTTTAATTTAGTAACTCTTTAAACGTCAGCATGATTAAATAAATAATATTTTTATTACAATCTTGATATTATTGATTTTATTAAAAGTCAGTGTAATCGTGATTCTCTCCCGACCCACAATACCCCATACTTCCCTAGATGGGTGTGGATATTATCTACGATATCTACTATCGAAGATATTGGACGAACTAAGGGACAATATTTCTTTCTCCATGGTTAAATGTGCGTGAGTACGTTGGGAACTCGTGCGTGGCACAAACGGGTGCTGACCCTCTTCTAATAATATTGCTCACGAATAAGGGAGGGAATTCTCGTGTTAGCCTAGGGAGTCGAGGTTCAATCTTACCGTCGCAGACACACGATATCGACAATTTCGTCCTACGAGGATAAGCACGAGCGAGATACGAGATTTAGGAAGACCTAACCCAACAAAAAGTTGTAAAATTTATCTTAATTTTTCATAGTCAAAGTAACACGCCAGATACTTTGTTACTTTGGTGGAGTAACAGGGGGAATTACTTTATTACTTCGACTCAAGTAACATAACGATTACTTCGTTACTTTAACTCAAGTAACATGATAATTGTTTCGTTACTTCGACTTTAGTAGGTTCGATAATCGAAATAGGAAACGACACACAATCATGAAATTCATGGATAACATTCTTTGTAATAAAATAAATCTACCAGAATTTTTTCAGAATTTTCGTTCGTGTATTATCAGAGAAGTTTATCAATGAAAATTCCGAATTTAACACAGCCTCTTATCGATGCGTTTTCTGTACCTAAAATAAATTAGATTGGGAATGACACATAAATTCAGAATATGCACAAAGTTAAAGATAAACACCGTTTTTACCATTACATAAAATAAAAACATTACCTTACCCTCCATTTATTTATTAAAAGTATGAAAACCTTGTCATAAATACGTTTCGTTATAGTGTTGGTAACACTGATTATGAGCGAGAGCATTATTCAAAAACTACCAGGCTGGTCTAGTTTGCATCGAATGGATAATAATTTTAAAAAATTTCTTTATAAATGTCCTTTAAATTCCACAACTTTGTCCATCTTTGATAATTTACGTAAAGAAATTAAATCAACAACTTTTTTCTCGAATGATTTGTAGGTTACGATTACCCGGTAATTCTGCACTCGCCTGGGTTCATTTATACTTATTACTATATATATTATGTTCCAAGTACCAACTTAATAAAAGTCGGTAAAGTAGATATTTCCCCTTCCCCCTTGAACGAGGGGCTGTCGAATCTCCTCAAGTAACAAGTTACCTTGTTACTTGCTTTAAAGTGACATTTCAACAAACAAGACGCGAAGTACTTTATTTATATAATGAACGAGTCATGGTACCTTGGCCATATGCCATTTACCTTTGCGCCTAAGATAAAGTAACGATGTTACTTTTTTTTTACCAGTAATGCAAATTTTACTTTTACGTTATTTGTTTACTATCGTTAATAACGTACGTCTCTTTTTACGTTACTTTGGCTTTTGTACAATCTCGAACCCCCGTGAAATGCGCTTACATAGGGAAAAATGTTGCACACGATATTCGTACGTATGTACGTATGGTGTATGGGGGTTGCGCGGTGGTTCTTCGCTGCCGGCAACGAAACACGGGTGTGGTCCGATCAATACGACCACCATCACACCACCTTCTACCGGTGGAAACGCCGATCTATCCTCCCAACGTTTCAACTTTGGTGCCATTTTAATCCCATTCCATTATCCATATATAATATACATTATTCCCAATAGATTTTTTGTTTTTCCTTTAAATGATTCTTGTTTTTAATTCTCCAATCCGGTCATCCTTCGTCCTATCACCAATAACAATTTTTCCTCATCAACTGCTGTTGCACATTTTGTAATGAACAAACCTGCAATCTGATAATGCAACATTCATAAGTGCATAAAATATTTATACAACGGATCTGTGCGTGTGTTCTTTTTTAATTCAGCATTTCGTCGCGTTAATTATTTTCTCTAATAATCCGATTTAAAGCGGACGTAAACGTCGATTTAATCCGACTTTATTAATCCGATTCTAATGGATATGGTTTATTATGTTTTTTTTCTTTTTTTTCATGGATGCTGAGACTCTGAAGACAAAGTACCATTTAGTAGCCTACTGTTATAGTGTACTCGTGTACATAATAACTGTACAGCGTTAATTATATCATCGGTATGTATACAAACACACTTATGGCTCTCGAGATTGATACACTGGCCAAATATGCGAGCGATACCAGAACCAATAAATAACCAGTTAAATTCCAATTAAAGAACCAATTAAATTCCATTTTTTAGCATCCCTGAACAAAATTAAGTTTGATATGTTTGTATTAAGAATCGAAAATCCTACGTATATTAATTTTCTGTTTTATTGTTTTTTTTAAATATCAATTTTAGGAAAATTATTCACCTGATATAATATTCGTAAATTTGTAACCATCGAGCTAAAACTGTCTACGTAAAATAATTAAGGACGAGCTCGGTTGGTTTTGAGTTTGGGAAAGATTTGTGATTTTTTTTCGATGAGTTTGTTGCATAATTAAGATAGTGAGACTGGTGAGAGTTGGAGAAACGTTTTGATTATTATTTTATCGTTGAAGCGTCGATAGAACGAAGAAGGAACGGAGGAGATGAATCGGGAGGTTGATAGACGAGACCGGATGAATCTCGAGACCAGCGTGACCGAGAGTGAGAGTAAAGAGTCGTTTTCAATTGTTCCATTCAAGCCATGCTGATATATGTATGTATGTATGTATAAAAGGAGACGCGGCAAATGTCTCTACGTCGAGTAAAAAAAAGTTAAAAATTCTTGACTCTCATTGCCCCGGTCGAAAGCTCGCAAGACGAATTCCTTTCTGTATCACAAATTGGACCAATAATTATAATAAGATTTTTAAATAACAGTTTTTTCGAAAATAATATTTTTTTTAATAACGATAAAAGTGAAAATAATTTTAAATAATAATATTTTTATTATAATCAAAATTATAACAATATTTTTGACGCTCATACGTAGCGCGATGGAATTTTTATTCCGATTGCACTTTAACGGTGCGATTTTATTTTTATCTTACGCGTGCGATATGAATTTTATTACACGTATTATCGAGTATTTTTTCGCTAATTTTCTTTCGTGTAAATCAACGAGACACAAATAAAAAATTTATTCGTTTTTCAATTTTTACTCGACAGTTGTGCAATGGTTGTCAACAATATTTTTTTAAATATTGAAAAAACATCATTCATTTCATATTTGTATTCGAATATATTTTAGAAAAATAATATTATTAATTATCTCCTGACGTATGTCGAAACGATAATAATTTTGAAATATTTTCCAACTTATTCTAAAAAAGTAGTGAATCATCGAACGAATCGAGGGTCGTTAAATAAAAAACTTTGCCAGAGTAAAAATTGGACGCAAAGTAATTGAACAGCCAGAATTGTTTTTTCATTAGTGTTTTTCTTTCTTTTTTTTTCACGAGAATTTTCAACGAACTGTAAAGTAAAAAATTCGAAGAGGGTTCGAACATGACTGCAGCTCATTGTCTCTTGTCTTTCCGGCTGCCCTCTTCGACTGACCTCCACAGGGATAGAGGAGGGGAGAGTGAACTTATCGCATCCAAACGCGGGAGATATCGATACTCAAGCTTAGGGAACGAGATTCGTTACGAACTATCACCACACTGTCGCAGAAAACAGAAACGAGTTGTTGATGCACAAAAGTAAATAGCGCGCATTTTCCTCGCAAGAGAGGATCGTTAATCGACCAAAAATAATTCGACTGAAATATTTATAAACGAATGTAACAAAATACGATTAAATCAAATTGAATAAAATTTAAAACGTAATTTTAAAAAAATCTGTTTTTCTTCATACAATTAATATTTTGATTTATTTTGTCAACTATTATTATTATTATTATTTTATTCGTTTAAATATCGTAAAATTTTACCGGCAAGAGGATTTATCGAGAAACGTGAGCGATTTTAAAAGCTGGGGGTAAAACGCCACGCGAGAGGGCAGCACTGGAAGAGCCACAGGCCGTCGTCTCATGGTTCTGGTACGGAATAAATTTCAATGAACGTTGATTGATAACAGTGATTGGTCGATTTTCAGAAATTGCGAGATGTAACGAATGCAGTACGTTCGTAAGTTTCAACGTATCTCGAATCGTCTCTGGACCTTGAATCAGCGCTCAAATTGCAGCGAATGGTATTTACGAAAATCCAAGAAAGTTACGAAATAGAAGTCATTATTGATGATGATCATGACTAATGACAAGATCGTTAATTCTAAAAGCACGACTGACTTCGAAAGGATGTGCAGAGAGTGCTTAACATTTAAAAAGCAAATTTTCAGTCCGTCAGGTTGCACGAAAAATATTTATAACATCGACTACCCTCCGAAAACAATTACGGTTGATCTGGTTTATTCCATGATTCGGAATAACTTGAGTTTCCGGGCTTAACAAAAATTCCAATGAATTCTTTAAAAATAATGGCTGAAAAGTTAATAAGGGATATGTTAGCTCCATCGAGAACAAAAGAACGTTCTCTCATCTCAATTCGTCACAAATTGCGGTAGTATCGTAGGTGGAAGCGATCTTGGACCAAAAAGGTGCCCGGTGGAGGTCCTACTTGTCAGCCATTTTGTAAAGCGTCTTGGGTAGGTACCATTTTGCGTGAAGCGACATCTATCGGTGGCCAAAATTGTCAGCCATTTTATGAAACAATGTGAGGTAAGAAGTGCCTGATAATGGTAAAAATTACAACTCATTTTATGAAGCGTCGTGAATGCCATTTCGGTTGAAACGTTACCCAGAAGGCTTCACAAAATGGCCGACAGATCCGATCAAGCAACGTAACAAAGCCATTCGTCTAGATTTCGCGCGAGTGGCTGGCCGAGGGCTTCTTCAATGCATTAGCCGAATGTCAAGCAGGATTTTGAAGGGACATACCCGGATAATCCTTCTACAGTGCTGACTACTGTCCAACTTCGGATTAAGCTCACCCATAATACGGTATACGTACTCTTTCATTGACTAGAGCTCTTTCACTGTGCACACTTTTACCGTGCACTGTGTAAAGTGTCGGAGCACACTTAATGAGAAATATGACGAAAAACCGGCAAGACAAATTGTTCGAGCAAAGGTCTTCGACAAACGAACCAGATTTTCTAAGGCCTCCGAAGTCGTTCTTCAATCAGAAACCCTTAAGTCCATTACCATCCATCCTTTTACCCCTCGAAAGAACACAACACAAGTGTGCACTTGGAACAAATACAAGTACATCTGCACAAGACCATTTCTTGGTTATAAATTCATTTGTGTATATAAAAATTTATTCCTCGAAGAATTTAAATTATATTTTGACATATTATTTATGGGGATACGTCGTACAAGTTATAATTAATTTTTTATTTCAATTTGCATTTTTTCAGTGAAAATTGTTCGAGTAACCGCGGCTATACATCTCGTATCCCATTCAAATGAGGCACTTGGTACTTTATCTATCTCTTTTGAATGAGACACCCGGTATATAGACCCCAAAGTACTTGCGCACTACGAGAGCAAAATAATTTGTATTGTACAAAGGTACTTTACAAATGATTTCTGAAATTTGTTTGCGATTATTGCCCGGTCGATGGTTAATATTGTCGAATTATAGTTTTATCAGTTTTATCCAAGTGCTTACAAGATCGATAAGTTTATCAACATTTTCGTTCGAATCAAAAAATCGACGGTACGATTTCTTATACGAAAAAAGTCTGAATTTTAGTGAAATTCTGAAGTTTTTTAAAAATTTTATCTCGATAAAAGCCCAAATCTGAATTTCTTTGGAAAAATAACGTACTATCTGACAACGAGTCGATCTTTCTTTTCGTTAACCGAGCTTTTATTTATTTTTTTTCAAATAAGTGTATTTGTTTTTATTTTCGCTAATTTCATATACTCGAGCAAAAAATTACTACGCGAAATAGATTGGAGAATAAATATTGAGTTGTCAAAGCCACCGACGAATCGTTCAGAATTGAGAAAATTTTTAAAAATAATTAATTTTTTAACCTTTCGGAGAAATTGGAATTCTGCCTCTTGGGAAAGAAACGTATACTTTTTTTTATTTAAAAATATCATTTATGCCAGCTTTTATAACATCGAAATAAAAAAAAGGATGACATCTCGATCCAAAAGATAATATTATTTTCCACAAAAACCATAAATGTTGTTTGGAATTTCATTACAAACTGACAGGTTTATTAATTTTATAAATATTTGGCGAATCCGATAAAATAACTACAGTGAACTTTCGCAAACTCAGGGCTCTCAAGTAGCCGTAGGGCGTGGGGGCCAACATATATATAGCATATAGGATGTATAGCTTGGGAGAATCCTCGCAGCCGCGCCTCGCCTGTCTAGGGCCAATATAAAGTCGCTCGCTCTTTCCTTCTTCGTCTCATTCTGCATTATATGTATATATATGTATGTGTGTGTTTGTGTGTGTATGTAACAGGGGCTCTCCTCGCGCTGTAAGAGTTTTGTGAGGGACTCCCGAATCTTCGTTAGTCGTCGGGAGAGAACCTCTTGCCAAAGAAAAAAATTGCTAACCACATGCAAACCATACAATATATCACGATATATATATATATATATACACGTATAGACGTAGCGAGCCGTGGCACAGTCGATTAGGTTCTGGCTTGGCACGCAGGCGTCCGGGGTTCGAATCCCAGCCAGGGACGATGGATTTTTCCAACTATTTTTTCTGCGAATTCGATGGTTCGGAACCCACCTTAAAAACCCCCGTTGATCCTTCCAAATATGCTGAACCGATTTCGAGAAAACAAATGTCAAAATAGAGATGGAAAATAAATTGTCGAAAATTTCAACAGAATGAAAACCGTGTACTCTCTCGGTGTACGAAGAAAGTCTTTAAGCTCCAACGAAACAAGACAAAGGTGCCCTTCAAACTAATCGGCCGTCTATGTATGACGCCACAAAAGGATCAAGATGGAAGATTTCCGTACCTTAATCTCTCTCCGCCTACCTGCGCTAAAATTGCCATTGCTAATGACGCATTGGTGGATCGACCGATATACGATTCAATAAATTCGAAACGAATTCTAGAAACTTCTTTGTTCTTTCGTTTAAACGAAAACGGACATTTCGGCATTTCTGACACGATCGTACACAGTAATAACGATTTAGGCCATTTTGTATTCTCGTAGTCTCAAATTCGAAAACAGCAGTTTTTATTTTCTCCCGAATCGTATTTTCGGTCAAATAAATTATTGTTAACTTCGATTTTAGCATTTTAAATGTTTCTCAAGCCTCCATTTTGGAAATGTCGATTTTGGCCCAGCTCGTTTTTCACAATATATATTTTTATCGACGTCTCGACACCCATCCAATAACGATAGGATAAAAACAATCGACTCGAGAGCCAAAAAGAAATATCGCAAAACGAGTAAGACCGAAAAAAAAGTCACAATAATAACAATAACTCACCATGCCTTGACCCTGATGAGTACTTCACCCTCGGCGAGCTGTGGCTCGGGTTTTCTCAGTGCTTTGACACTCTTGAGTCCGCCGAAACCGTTGAGAACGATAGCACGCATGTCCTTGGGTTCGGGTGTTGTTTTCTCCTCGCCGTTCTCCTTCGGTTTTTCGCTCTCTCCATTTTCCTCGATCTTCTTTTCTTTCTCGTCGTCGCACGAACTTTCCTTTATTATTTCCTTGGTAGCCGTTTCGTCCTCGTTATTTTTCGGTGGCGTACCGGCATCCTGAGGCGTTTTCTCGCCCTCGACCACGGGACTCGTTTCGTTCTTCTCCTCCGCCATTATTTATTACTCCCTTTTATATATGTTTGTATGTGTGTGTATATATATGTATATATAGTCTTATTTATCGAGCTCCTTTCACGACGAAAAGATTCACGACAACGTATATGCGAACCCTCGAAACTTTAGCTCGATCAGCGTCGTTTGAAATTTTCTTCGTAAACGAAATTCTCTTCTTTTGTTCACAAAAAAAATATTATTCTCGCTAGCCTACCCGATCCTTTCGACTTGTGCGATCGAACGATTATCTTAGCCGTTATTCACGGACAAGAGCTCGCAATGAACTAAATACGACTTTTCGTTTTCGCCAAGAGAGAGTGTGAGAGAGAGAGAGAGAGAGCCTTTTTTCCTCCGTGTTTTCTGTCGCGCGGTTCGCGTCCCTGTAAACTACGCACACTCACTGTGAATAAGCGTGTCGAAAATTTCGTACTGACTGCGCGTGCGATTCTCCCTCGACTAATCTTTCGGAGCGAACGACGAGCGACGTAGGAGCGCAGTAAGAGAGCGAGTGGGAGAGAGCGCGGGGCGTGACGCGGGCGACAGAGAGAGACAGAATGAGTGAAAGAGAGGGAGAGGGAGAACGCGAGCGACGCGGCGTTCTGTCGCGACGTGAACGACGGGGGGGGGGCGACGCCGAGTCCTGCCGAACACATCCGAGACTTCCCCTACTCCCTCCGCTTCCCCGCACTGTCCTTTTTCACGCTGTCTCCTTTATTTTCTTCCTTCTTCCTTTTTTTCCCTTTTTACTTTTTCATTATCTCAACCCCACAGTTATCAGGAAATAACTACGTGCCCTATTCGATTTGGGAAAATCTTTATTTAGCGATTTTTTAGGTTATACGTCGCAGGAGAGAAAGAGAGAGAGAGATGGAAATTATTATTTTCTTTTTGTTCACTCGTTTTCGTGTCGATGCATATGTATAACGTCGAGGCGAAGCACTGACCGTCCCCAGTGTGAGATCATTTGTCCGTCCGCCCTCCCTTCCTCCCTCCGCCCCTCCCCCGCCATGAGTCTCTTCCTTCGTACTTTCTCACGTTCTCACGTCTTTCCTTGTCGTAGTGTGCAAGTTCCTCATTGACTGTCTCGCTATATCTTGCACGCGAGCTTTTGGCCATGCCATCGTTCGCGAGACATTATTTTGGTACGAAGAATTCACTCGTACGTAAAATTTGCAATTCATTTGTTTCTTAATGGGACAAAATCGGGCGCGGAATTTCGATTTTATAGCGTTTAAAAATCCTAAGCCTAAAATACTGTTAATGATTCCGGCGGTCCGTTAATGGAACGTCGACCGGAAGTTAACAAGGTCCGATGCGAAATTTTAAATGCAAAAATTGTCGAGTAGTTGACGATCGAAGGAAGCAGGAAGCCGAAATGGTACTCTCCCAGGAGCAATCTTCACCGACGGCGTGTGAATTATTCATTTTTAGGATCGCACTGATCTCGAGTTGTCAAAATGAATATTGTCGACATTTTTATGAAAATTCATGCAAAAATAAGAAAACCAAGATATCGTTTTAATCATAAATATTCGTTATATTCGTAAGATTCGACTGACAATTATTTTGTTCCATCGTACGAATTTTTGATTTCTCTTTACACGCTTTAGGGCGTAGCGAGAGAGCGACAAACGCCAGATTCTGTAGAGCTCTCGCCGGCCGGCTTGATGCCAACCGGCCGGTGAGTGTGCGCCGCGCGCGCCTTTGCCTGACACACCCGAATACGACGCGAGGCTCGGTTCCCTCGGTTGACGACGCCGCGTGTGTGCGACGTTAGCTCGGTTTCCATAGCAACGCTTACCCGACTCTCCCTTCCACACTAGCGTGGAGCGCTCGCCGCCAGGTGGCGGCGGTTGTCAGTGCCACGCCCCACTCTTTACCCCTCTCTTCGATTACAGCACGATCGGCACTTTTCTCTCATCTCTCCAGTTCCACATCACTCCCCCTTCAAATCCAGCGTCGACCACATCGCTCCCCACCATCGAGCTTAGTTCCCCCACTCTTACCCACATGATTGTTAACAGGTGCGTCCGTCTCCCTTCTTCTCTCACGCCCGTCTGATTCGGTATCCTTAGCTTTTATACGCCACGAAAATATAGTTCCAGCATTATTACGGGCTGCGTTTCTTTCTCAACTTAACCTCCAAAATTTCGTGACGCGTGTGTCACATACGCATTAACAGATTTCCCCATTGTCGAGCCCTCATGGATTTACATCGTTTTCTATATTGTGATCAATATAGATATTGTGATCACGGCGTTACGTATGTTGACAAAAGTATGTCCAGATATGCTGGGATCTCTTGACAAGCAGCGACAAAAAATCAATCTCACTTTGGGTAGAAATTAGAAGACTGGAGCAGTGCGAAAACGAGCTTCGTACGTTTACTGGTTTCCACAGGTGGAAAGGTAAGATCATTTCTCATTTATTTTTTAATTATTGATCGGTACGGTAGAATCTAGCTCGTGCGGAACGCGTCGAAATTTTTGAGGTTAGTCTTTGAGGATCTGACGGCCATTTTGGATTGTTCGAGAATCGATATGTATATCGATATAACAAAAGCGTTTCCAGTATTTGATACGGCATCAATTAACGTAGGGAGAGTAGAGGAAAGGAGTGTCGACTCCCATACGAATGAGGCAGAAAAAGCGTCTCAAAAAGTATCACGTCGAAGGGTTCCACATTTCGGCACTCGCGTCGCCTCAAGAGTCCGTGACTGACCAATAGTAGTATTTCCACTCCTGCGGGCAGCAACTACCCGCCTATTTTGACATTTCAGATGTATAAATTATATAGATATAAAAAATTAGTTATACTTTGAGACGTGTTGTTACAAAAAATTAATAACAAAGAGGTCAGTTATCATCATCAGCTATAGCTCAGATGATCAGTCTTCACTTTATTGATAACCAACAATTACCAAAGACACACATATATATATAGTAGTAAACCTTTTCTACATCTGTTTCTTTTTCATAAGCACAAAAATACTGAAATCAATTAAGAACTTTATATATTTTAATTTACGCGGAAAGTACCTGCATCGTACCACCAGTATCACGCCTTGATAAAAATATATCTTTTGACAAGTGTTTATAGATTGTATACAGATTTCGGTTATGTTACTTCGGTGGTTTGTTTATCCCGCAATATCGTGCTGCTCGCTCCCCACGATTGGTCAGTTACGGACGCAGACAGCGCCACTAAAAGTACAGACTTTTGAGACGCTGTTTAGATCGGATTTGACACTCCTTTCCTCTAGTCTCCCTGGATTAACTCATCTCCTTAATTGCGAAATGGGAAGTAGCTGTATGAAGTCTGCAATAAAGACGAATACTCGAGAATAACGAGACCGAAACGCCGAATATGATACATAATATAGTCCTAGCCAAGGCACAAGGCACTCTGTATCTATTTCGATGTTACCTCGAAACCTAACCTAACTTTATTTTATTCCATTCGTTATTATCCCCAAGATATACAAATATTAAGTGCACACCCTAAAACGTCCGAACTTTTGGTTATTGGTGCAATTTAACTAACAATGGAGGCAAACATCTATAAAACATACCTAATTGGTTAAAAGAGACGACTTACCACTGAAACCAAACTACAAATGGCGCGCACATGTCTACGTGTATTTTTATACATGTGGGCTTGAATGTAGAATTAAGTGAATTTACTGACAAACATAATGAATAGTAGAGAATAGAATGATATTTGTAACACGCTGTCTGCTCTTATCTACGTCCCCTCCTCCACTGACGTTTGTCGTTGAGTTCATATATATATACAGGGTGAATCTCTTAAAGTATAGCACCCTTTATTCTGGGGTAGACGAGACCATTACAAACAAAAGTTGCAAATAAACATTAGGGATATTTTTAATAGTTTACGAGATATCAATTTTTGAAGTTTATCCAATCAGCGCGGCGAGAAGCGTTGGAGCGACCCACTCCCCGCCCTATCCGTAGATATAGCACAGTGTAGGGCGTTACATTTGGGATCGCAAAATTCAGAGCAGTCAATTATTATTATTTTATTAGGCAGTCATTTTTATTTGTCGGGTATTGACTGGCTAGGCTACGGCTAGGGCGGAGAGTGGGCGGCTCCAACGCTTCTCGGCAAAATTCAGAGCAGTCAATGACCGACAAATAATTGTTTGTGACTAGTGTAGTTAGCTTAGTACGCTTGACAACACTGCGATCACATAACCCGTACAGCTGTATAGAGCGGGAATATGGTCACTCGTGTCGTCACTTTATCATCGAGTTATCAGACAATGGCAGAAACCTCTACGAAGAACATTTTTTCTGGAAAGGCAGACGTGTAACAGAAAAAGTTTATAATTCTAGGATACAACAACTGGAAGTAGGGAAAAATTTGAGGGGTGTTTACGGGTGTAGGAATAAAAAAGCTAACCTCAAAGTGAGCGCATCTAAATACGGGAAACTCGCAGGCTCACGTATTGTACATGTGACAACTGTGTCAAATCATCGTTTCTGTAAATGCAAGAAATGTGAGGGAATGGTTCCTTTGAGCAACACAGTCGATGAGACGCGAATTGGATTAGCTTCTATTTTCACAGGCCAATGCCAAGTTTGTCAAGGAAAATCCAGATACACTTGAATGTAATTAAAAAAATATGTATTATTATTCAATTTTCCATATGTGTTATTAATCTCTATTCAATTTCTGCACCATGATTTTCTCGATCACATTTAGTCATTAGATTAACAATTCCGAGTCACTTCTGCATACTTTGTATTATGTGCATAGTGTGTGCATTGCGTCGTTCGGAAAGTATACTTAGTGTGTAATTTCAAAAAGCGCGCGGTTGCGGCGTTGCCATAATCAGAGTACTCTCAAACTTAACCTCACAGAAATCTACGTTATTCGAGACAAATTAATTTATTATAAATCTCATGAGTACTCAATCGATTTTATGAAGCTCTACAGATGTTCCTTAGATATTTTTTTATTAATTCTGCAATTCTCGTCAAAAACTGTTCGTCAATGATTGTGAATTTAATGTTTATAGACGGAAAACCCAGTGAATACCATAAAGGCCCATGTTGATTTAGGAAATATGTTTTTATTTTTTTCTCGTCAACAAGGTATCGTCAGGTCGTCAAATTTTAAGAGATGACTTTCATCATAAGAGATTTTTCATCAATATCTGTTTGTTACTTCATTGATCAGATAAACCTCCTTAAAAAATGACTGGTAGCAAAGATTTTCTTAAAAAACTGCAGTTTTTATATTTCTTATGACCTTTATTGTAAGAGCGATAGTTTAAGTAATATCGAAGGATAACTATTTGGATTCGCAATACACGAATGGGTAGAATGTCGATGGCCATTACGTGCATGTCGCAGATGCATATCAGTATTAAGCAAAAAGTCGATATGACTCACAATCAGATATTGCGAATCCTCGGAAACTTTTATTATCTTTATCGCGTGATGTTTCATTATTTAAAAAATAATGGATTATTATATTATTCAGTTTATCGTTAATGGAAACAAACTTTTAACTACGTAAAATTAGCAAAGCAATTAAAATTTCTCGTGAAAAGTAAGTTTTTTTATCGTGGAGGATGTTGTTAATCCTTAATCGTTTATCTTTTTTATTCGATTTGCTGTAAAGTTGTTATCTTATTATATGACAATTAAGTTGTATAACGTGCTCTAGCGGATAATTTTCTTGGAGGACCAGTTTACGTTTAATTAATGGTTAGCGCTGAACACCGGAGCAAACATTTGATTTTATTTACAGAAGTTGCATAAATTAATTTACTATTATTTTAAACGTCGAGTCGGTGTTAAATTCATTTAAAATATGCTAACGCGATAAAGGAACGAACAAAAACGCATCGTCCATTGCTCTCCTCTTTCTGATACCATACACTTTTAGTCACGAGGCGTCTACCGTGGGCTCTCCTGTGCACGTCGCGTCTTTCGTATTCACAGCGTCTCTGGTGATAGCGTCCGTAACTAAAAAGTCTCCCGCGATATAAAAGTTTGCAGAAACCACTAAAAATTTGTATTTCTTATTCCTCGTCCCAGACTCTCACATATCTAGATACATTGTTGTGTCTAGGCGCTAAGAAATAAAAAAAAGCTTTTGCAAGTGCCGCCCTCTCATTACCCCATCTCCATAACATGCGTTAACCCATACAATTTTTTATGGAGTTTTAACAATGTAAAGTTCGTTTTACCTTTTCAATCCGTTTGCTTCCATGCCGACCAGTGTACGCGCTCCTATTTTTTCTTCCCTTGTAGGTCAATGCTTATATTGCATACAACCTACTGGCAAACAAATGTTCCTTGTGTACGATAGCTCTTTCAAAGTTATTTGCAGAGGCAAGCTTTTTATAAAATGCTAACTGAAAAATCTTGCTATTCAAACGAAGACTCGAAATGAGAATTGTTTTCATAAATAGTTTCAACAATATGTTTTTTTCATTCTCGAAATAGGCAACACTTGGGAAGATTCATCGCAGCACTAGTCTCGACAGTCTGCCCAGAATGTCAACTAGTGTAACATGGGACTCAGCGTCCGATGATATTTGGGACTCATCGTCCGATGAGTCCGAAATATCAATGAACACCGGGGCAGAATTTTCCGAAATGCTTCAGTCAGAAATGAATCTGACCTCTAGTCAAGTATTCAACATCGCAGTAACGACTTTAAATGCTAAGTTACTGCCGATAATATCGATAAATCCAGGCCGAGGTGGCTGGGCAATGACGAATCAAGATCGGGTAACAGTTATGATATGTTCCAACCTCGATGCAACCTTGAAGCTTCGTCTTCTGGTGATCGGTAAATCCGCGCAGCCGCGTGGTCTCAAGAACGTCCAGCGGCTAGCTATTCCGGTCTGTTATGCACACCAAGAGAACTCGACCATAAATTCACAAATATTCGCTGATTGGTTCGCGAATGAATTTGCACCAAATGTCTCGAGATTCCTAACTGCACAGAGACTTCCCGTGAAAGCTGTTCTTCTTATCGACGATACCGATCCTCGATTACCTGATTTGATGGTAGGTAATGTGCAAACGATGCTGGTACCTCCTGGGGCGAATTTGAAAGTAGTTACGACGAAACACACGGTCACGGCAGATTTGAAGAGACGCTACAGATTAGGTCTGTTAGAATCTTCCTCCGATGCAAAGGACAAAGGTCATGACCCTATTCGGTATGTCAAGAATTTAGGAATGAAGGACATCATTTTCCGTCTAGACGCGGCCTGGGCGGAAGTGACCCAACATACTATAGTCGATAGCTGGTGCAATCTTTTGCCGCTTGTGACGCCACTAGAGTCCGATCCCCTGGCCCTGGAGGAGCCACCAGGCGAGAATGTTATTCTAAGGCTTTTACGGGAAATAAGTGGAAAAGAGGAGATCACGGAAGAACTCGCCGAGGCGTGGATAAAGGACGAGGAGATGTTCCCTAAAGGGCAGTGCATGAAGGAGATCGCTCTAATGGAGACGGGAAATGCTGCGGACGAGAGAAGGACAAGAATTCAGGAGACGAATGTCATTTCACCGTTGGAAGCCGTAGAGGCCTTGGATTCCGTAATTTGCTTTTTCGAACGCCACGAACGGCTGTCAACCAAGGAACTAGTGGCCCTGCGAAGAGCCAGGGACTCGGCGTATGAGGAGCACATGAGAACAAACGAGTGTGATGACACAAGAAGTTCAGCTTTCTTGTAATCCTTGTAGGAATTGTGTCTGCTTGAGAAGATGGAAATGAACATACTTGTAATACGTCATCGAGTTCTGTTGATTTTCGGTAAAGAGGTATATTTATTAAGTGAAGTTCCTTCCTTCCCCAATCTTTCAAACTTTCCAGTTGGGCACTTAATGATCTATTTAAAGAGTAAGAACTTATAAAAAGTTCCACGATGTGATTTAATTATAAGAGTTTGAGGTAAGACAGAGGAAGGAAGAAACGTGAGGGAGAGTAGAAGAGTCATCGGGCATTAGTAGTTGGATAATTCTCTTTAAAACAACGAGAGGAAGACTCAGACGACAACAAAATGGTAATCATTTTTTTCGTACAATAAGAGTTTTGCCATTTTAAGCAAACATCCTTACACTTCTGACCTTGAGGTTTATTATTGGACATTGTAAAAACCAATTCTGCTAAAAAGAGCAGTCGTTCAAGCTTAAATAGTATACCAGTGGGAGTAAGAAGACTTCTTGGTATAAAGATTTTCTCTTCTTTAGCACAACCATATGTGAGAGGAAGAGTCGGGCAATAGGGAAAAGGCTTATGAGGGGTTAGCATGAGATATTCTGGCTCGAAAAGTTCGACTTATTCTTCACGGTACGAAGCATGAGCTCTCATGAAACAATTAGTTCAGGAGAATAAAATTAAGATCTATTCTGGAATAACATAGGTTAGCTGATTTTGTTATCGGTTCATTAGATACGGACGAACATATTTTCACTTAACCCCCAAAAAGTTAGGTCCAGGTTTGTCCGTAACGATTGTTTAAACTTTTGAGACCCCACATTTTGTTAAATAGCGTCTTTGTTATGGGTTGCGCACGAAAACTGTTCAAACGAAAGTTGTTCGTCTCATCATTCTTGAAAAAACAAGGCACCGTGAGATCCATTATCATTATTTGTTTAGTTGCAAAATTGATGAATAAACAACATGTGGCTTTGAAACTCATATTACAGGTAATATAAAGTGTCATGAAAATTATCGTGTAAAGCTTTTTTGCCTGTGTTATATAGTTGAACAACAATCCGCAACAAGCCAAACTCCGTATATCGTCTGCCCTTTCTCATTTCATTGACCTATGGGTTGCCAAAAAATCATGGAGTCAGTTCGTTACTAGTACTTTCCAAAAATGGAAAAAAAAATTTTATATTCGAAAATCACAATTTTTGGGCGTCTTGAAATTTTTTGCTTTTAAACAATTAGAGATATCTCCGAGAATTTTCATATTATTCTAAAATATGATGGATTGTACTTGCCCTTTATTTGATGAGAAATTTAAAAACACATGAATATCTTGATTAGATCCGGAGATAACGGTGTTTAAGTGTTATTTTGTTTATTGTTGTTGTAATTGATATTAAAGGGGGAAAAGTATCAGCTATCTCTCAACACCCCAAGAAATCACCGTGATTTTTTTTAGATCTCTAGGTACATTGTGTCTAGTAAAAAAAATTGTTTTAAGTTCGTCGAGCGCCATCAGTCGGAGAAATGAGGCCGCGGGGCGTGGTGGGGGGCTCGAGGCTTCGCGCGCTCGTCCGTTCTCACCGCTTACTTAACAAATCAATAACTCCGTTAATAATTATCGTACAATATTTTTTTTTAATTATGCTATTTTTTTCTCAACAATTCGAATCTGAAATTGGATTTATGATATTTTACGTTGTTTTATATTTTAGTTATATTCTCAGGAAATATTGCTATAAATAACTTTAAATACATAATATCTGTGAATTTCAAGATTAAATGAAATAAAATAAAACTTAATTGGGGTGGTGTGAGTATATATGTATATGATCATTCAAAATAAATCGTGAAGCCAGAACATCTACGATCCTCGATGATGTAATAACTGTTTTAAAATTCGTTCCAAATATGAGCCAATAGATTGCGTCTATGGCTCGACCAATCACAGCTTCGAATCTTCCTCCGACAGGGATCAGTGGTAGGGGTCGAAGTTTCTAGGTTAGGAACCGTGAAAGCACTCTAACGAGTACGCTAAAACAACGCTCGCGAGATTTACATATATCGTGGACGATGCTGCACAGAAACTTGAAGCCTCGATTAGACGATCCTGCCCAAATGGATCCAACGTTTCCTAACGTGTATACCTTGAAGTCATCCCCTATCCCGATTGGCCACGCAAGAAAGGCCTGCATCGTGTTTGCTCGACTCATCAATTCAGGGACTCAGGGCATTCTACTCACTCGAATGTATTACTGTTAAAATTATCTAACGATAATAAAAATAATGAGGCGTCACGTTCAGGGCACGAATGTACATATCCCCGGTGTACCATCTAATCTATATCATCCTATGAAATATATATCGATGTAACCAAAGGCACTATAAAACATGCGGGCATAAACGACCCCCTTTCGGGTTATCTGGTGTGCGCAGGGGAACGGCTCTGTCGTCGTTGATGCATTCAATGAATGAAAGAACTGTTCGAAACTGCCCTCTCCTCTGGTCAAGATTATTCGAAATATGTTGGAAGCCTGCGAGAATAGAAAGATCTCGAACACTCATGATTCTTATTACTAATAATAATCGTGGTTGGTAAGCTTGAATCGTTCCTGTCAGAGGTAACAACGAATTTATTCTTCAGCTTTTCAGAAAACGTAGCAGAAAGTTTCTGATAACGAAGTTCTTAGTTATATGTTCGAAGAATGAATTCAAACCTCATTGCCAACGACGATAACGTATTTTCTACATCGTTGTCGCAAAAATAACTAAAAGTGAGGTTATACAATGGTTCGAGGACGATGGCAGCGCGGTAAGTAATTTATCCCGTTTTGTCGATAGACAGACGTGTGCGACGGCTGGCGGAAATCGAGCGGAAGCTTCATCTCATGGCGCACTCTCCCGTCATGGCCAATTTCGAGCAAGGCATTTGCTCGAATGTGTGTTTGTACTCTTGTTTCCATTCCGTGTGCAACGAGCGGAATGAGAAAGAGAAGGTAGACTCCGGGTGCTTCGCTACTGCATGCAACGAAGTTTCCCGAGTTTTTACGAAGTTCGCCGAAGCGACTGGGAAGCTTACCGACCCACTGATTGGCCACGATGAGGAGGCGGGTAAAATCGGAAGAGGCAGTGTATATCGTTAGACCCGAACATTTTAAAATCGGGATTACCACGTTACGGTTTAATTTCTGATATTCGGAAAAGCTCGCAGGCGTTATGATCTCTATGTACCTATATTATTTTTATGAGAGTCGCTCGTTCGTCATTTCGTCCATCTTAAATATTAAATTAATTTTTATTAAATACGACTCCTGGCAAAAATAAAATAGTTTTTTCATTTTTTATATAATATCTTAGGGTCTTAGAAATAAGGGTCGACAGAATTGTTAACGGGGAAGCATTAAGATCTGTAATGAATACGTGCATGAGGGATTCCCCGTTTGTTTTAATATTCTACCAACCAGATCGATTCTGATTCAAGCGAAATTCCGCTAGTCTTGTCAAGGGGAGTGGGGATTCCCCGGTGTATCTGCCCTGCTTCAGAGTGTCTCCGATGCCCTAGGGAGTTTTTCATGCGTCAGAGGTTCAACTATGGGGTCTGAAGATGCCTAGCCGCATCAACCCTAAGTAACTATAGAACCGAACTATCTAAACACCAACCTAAAGAACTAAACAACCCAAGAGAGTGATTTAGTGATTAATTTTTTGGAAACAAAATTTGTTTATTTTATATAATAGTTTGTTTGGCCCTCCGTCCCGGGCAAATGCGATACAGGGAGATTAGGGAGAATGCGAAACGGCTTCAGCCGTGGTCGCGAATAAGAATGTCGGAGTATAGGTTGGAATGGATAGGTTGAAATGGTAACATAGGTGTGTAAAAACCCGAAGAGGGTGTACACGTTAAACTCCCACATTATTATTATATTAATAGTTTGTTTGGTCGAGTTTAGTTTAATGAATACATTGCGCGAAAAAATTGTCCACAAAATAAATTTTTTAATCGCTTTTCTGTACAACTATCCAAATGGTGTTTGAGTCAAATGACCTTTTAACCGTCGATATATATCTTCACATGGAAATACATTCATAGCAACGAAATGAGCAAGAAAAATATTATGTCACGAATAAGAATTTAAAAAAATCTCAAACCATTAACAGTCCACAACTCATCGGAAAACCCACACATTTTATTTTTTTCATTCGCTCCAGCATTTTTGAGAATAAAAAAAAATGAAAGTATGCTTTTACGCAATCAAATTTATAGTTTTTTTTTATCACTAATTTAATCGTCGAATTTATTCGTAAAATTATTTTTAATAAAAAGACATCCGCGATCGAAAACAGCGAAATTAAAAAATAACAAAAATAAGATGATCGAAATCGCGGATGAAAAAAGAAAATTAATACGAAAATCGTTTTTGAGCGCGCGCGACAAAAATGTGCGAAGCTTCGTTGAAAATCGAAATGGTCATGGTCACAGGATGGCAAAATGAGCGGGAATCCCCCATATGTATATCAATCCTACTCTCTGATTCCCAATGAGGATGTGCTGATTGGAACGAATGACGCCTATTGTCGGGTTGGCTGGAGAGTACAAAGCACCAGACCCATTTGTGCATACACATACACATATATTTATTCATCAGTAAGCTATCGTAGTTTGCATTCTTTTTTTCCCCATTTTCTTTCTCACGTTTTTTTCGCATTTTGCATAAATATCTTACAAAATTTCATTATTTTGTGAACCTGATTATAAAAAAATGAATAAGAACTATGAATAAAATGGCTGCCACGTATAATCCCTGTATAATTTTAATAAATAAAACAATTCAGGCAATAAAAATAATCAGATGCATCGTGAATATTTGTTTTCGTATATTCAAAATTGATAAAACCTTAATTTATAAAATATTTCTAATCTCGACATTGCCATGATTGTGTATCAAAGATAATGATCGTACAATCGATTATCTCGATCATCGTCGGGCTTAAGACGTTTTATTTTGTTTTTTATTCTATTTCGAGAATGGAAGTTCGAAGTTCGATGAGCATCTCGCAAAATCACTTTTTCAATCATCGTAATATATTTATCCGTTCGCAGACACAACGGGCATGATAATGAACGTGACGAAAATTGCTTTTTGATTAATTATGTTAATAATAATAAGAAGAAAAAGAAGTAAAACAATCATAATCACGATAACAACAACAACAACAAAAACAACAACAACAATAGTAATATTAATAATTTTATTTTCATGTTATTGTTGTTAATGGGAATATTATTTAAATAACAATTCCCCATGTAATATAATCCGTTGAAGGACAATATAACAATTGTATACAAGTTGTTTTCCATATGCAAGTGACAAAAAAATGTTATGATCGAACAATATAATTTTCGTTCATCGAGGTAAAAAAGATTTACAGAACTCGCTCTTACCTACGACTACGGGTTAATGGCAACCAGTCCGAGCGGAAAGGCGACCTAGTAAATCGCCATAGAAACATATCCGCTGACCATAACGACATCTAACTGCGCGATAAGTGCAACAGCATTCCACCCAACGGATGCCGTGATTGCTCATTATGTTTCCTATATAATATTTCATAATTGATTGAAACTTTGTAAAGTTTATAGAAAGAATAATCGGACCAAGCAAATATTGTAAGAAAAATCATGACATAGTTCGTAGAGACAAGGAATGGGATGTTTCATGATATTATTCACATATTTATTTAAAAATAGGTGATCCTTATTTCCCGCTCTTTACAATTTTCCTATTTTCGTCTCAATACCGACCATACGTGACTCAACGAGACGTATGTATATAAAAGTTTCTAGAGAGCTTGTACCCTGATAAGCAAAATTATGAGCATCTCATTGTTAGTAAATTTAATTAAATTTTCACGATAAAGAAAAAAAAAGTATTTTTCGTGCAGAATTTTTCTTTCAATATTATAAAATATCATCAGTTATTCTCTCGAATGTCAAAAATTTCAATCAAGAGTCAGCGAAATACGATTTTTTCTTCAGCAGGACGAATTTTGTAAAATTGGTAAGTTTTTTTCTTTTAGAATTTTTGAATCGATCCGCTGGACGCGAGGCTTAGCGGTAAACCGAAGACTGGCGACACCTGTCGGGAAACTATTCAAGCTTATTGGCTAACTCGGCTGAATCGGTAACGTAAGAAGGGAATTCCGTCGGTATGAAAGAAAATTATAAAAATTGTCTCATCTAATATTTTCATTTTATAAAAAAAAAATATTAAACTCAAAATAAAGTAAATCTGACCTGACGTTTGACGAATTGAAAGTTTTTGAGTCAAGTAATTTTAACGCTTTGTATTTTTTAAATGCTCAAATTTCAATAAACCAGAATAAAATGCCAGAATATTTTCGAAAATTCTCTCAACTTTCGAATATTACCGAACTCGTTGACTTACGTACGAACTTTGAACATGGACGTTGAAATTGATTTTTCACTGTTCAAATATTTCTTTGCTCCCATCGAAATGCTTTATTTTACACAGTTTAAAGCGTTTCTGATACGATTTCCAGTGTAATCTGATAAGATCGATAAGAAAAACTACTGCTTACATACTTAATACCCGTGCGAAACACTCAAACTTTCAGTGCACGTGCACTATTAAAAATAATCGTAATATTTTCGTAAATATCATTAAGTAATAATAATATTATTATTATTATTATTATTCTCATTATGTTTACTATCTACGAACGTATCAATATTACTTCAAACTTCAAATTTCCATGTTACAAAATGAGTCAACAAAGAAATAAATAGCCTTAATCTTCGCAAACGATCGTAACGATCGTGAGATAATTGATCGAGAGTAATCGTTAGTCTGATACATGTTGACGGCAATATTAAGAGTGGAAATACTTTTCAAATGGTTGTTTCATTATTTTTTTATGTAACGAAAAATTAACGTAACCTTGCAAATAATACGTTTCGGTCGAATTATTTTATTAATAGAAATAACTGGAACGATTATTCCAAAAATCGTGAGCGTGAAGTAGTGAGCTATGTAGTGGCATAGATGGCGCCGTCTTCAGTTGCGCATGCGCTCGCGTTCCAAGCAGACGACGCCGCACGAAAGAGTCGAACTTATCCAGATCTCCGAAGTGACGAAGCAACGAACAGTTACGAACGGACAACCGGGGCATGCGGTTACTCCCGAATCTTTTCGTTCCGTCTCGTTAACGAACAATATTGATATATTTATGCATATAAAATGACGTAAATCCTTCGGCGGATATTTTCTCCTCGACGATACGATCTTCATTTTGCTAAGTCGTGACGCCCTTTGCAAGTACTAAATAATTGCGAGCTGCGTGGGCTTGTTTTTATTTGAGTGTTCGTGTGTGTGTATCGATCTCGTTGTCATATATATATATACATATATGTAGATTTGCATGTATCTATATATATACGAAACGGAGAGTGAGAAATAAAAGATAATAGACTTGAGGTTTCTGAGTGACTAAATAATACATAATATACTTCAAGATTGTGCGAATCGACAATTACAGTGTACCAATGGCTGAACTGGAAATAATCAAACCAGGAAGCAGGTAAATATTATCGTTTCCTCTCTCTTTCTGATTTTCGCTCGCTCTCCCTCTCTCTCTTTCTCTCTCTTTCTCATACATCATTCTTGAAAATATTTGAATTTTTTTATAATCGTAATTTTTGTTATTGTTTTCTTGTTCTTAGTAATTGTGAAACTAAGATTGATTAAACAAAATTATTGAGTAATGAAAACGTTACGATGGGATCCTACCGGAGTATTGGAATATTATGAAGTTCACGGCTATTCAAAGTTCAAAGTTCGTCTTTTGTTTGAAATTTTTGCATGATTAGGTACAGAAAATATTGTAATTTGTGATTATTTCACACTCGTCATAAATGTTTCTTCACTATTTCAAATATTTAAAGACACAATTTGAAAATTTTAAAAACGTTTTATTCGTTAAGACATTTTTATTTCAAATTATTACAAATTGCGATTTGAAATTTTCGAGAAATCATTGTTTTAGAAAAAATCAAAGTCATGATTCGTCATTGCGCATGTCGTCATATCATAAATCTTTGGAAATCTCATTTCTTGGAAATCTTTGTCGTCTCCTTATCCAAGGTCGTTGAACAAAAATCGTTAGTTCCAAAATTTGTATAAATCTTGACTTTGGACAATAAAAGATTTGCATTTCGAGGCTTCAAAAATTTAGTCTGCAAGAAAATTGAAACAATTCCATTCAAATCTGAACTTTACCAATTTTTCGACTTTCATTGAACTTTAAATTTTGAATTTTCATGTTTATTCTTATTTTCATTTTCCATATAACGATTCCCAGATAACATATCAATAAAATAATCTTAATTGTGAAAATATTTATTCGAATAACTATGTGTCTTTGTATCGAATGATATTCACGGTAGCATGCTGTAAAAACAGACTCGGATACACACATGTGCGCGCGCACACTAGCATGGCCGAACGCGGGTACGGGTGACCCTCACACCGCCACGCGAATAAGACGCACACTACGTGCGCGTGGGGCTATGCGCATATATATGTGGCGCGAGTCGTCGATCGTCGATCAGCTGTACGTCGGTCGATCTGTCAAACATCGTCACCCATTTTGTTGTCTCGACAATTATTATCGAACACTTCTCTTATCAAATTGAATTTTCTCGCTCTCTGATTACATTCCTGTTTTCTTTCCTCGTGTTATGCTTTTTTTTCGTTTGCTATTATAACCTCTGTCATGAATTATCACGAACGACAAAAACCCCGATCAAATTACTGGACATATAACCGCTCCAGCGCGGTAAGAAGATAATAATAATAAATATTAGTTCGTCTATGAGATAACCGAGCATTGATATTAACTTTAACGCGAGCTTGCATCTGTTTATATCTTGCTCATATCGGTACAGTGATCGCTCTGACGACACTACAATGACCCTGTCCAATATTTTCCGTACGAATGAGAAAACGCATAATTAGAGAAAATTAAAAATGACCGGTTATATTACCATTTTTTGGTAATTGACCGGTCATTTTACTATCGGGATTAACCGACCGGTTATTTTACCGTTGCATCACAACGCCCGACTATCTTCCCGTCTCGACGGAACGTGACTTCCCGCTCTTCTGTGGGCGACGCTCCCCACTCTTCCGGGATCGCTGCTCATCTGTTCCGCGCCCTACTCCTTGCCCACCGAGCGCTCCGCGCAACGTCACGGAGACGTCGTATATACATACGTATGGGCCATGCCACGGCAAATGGACCATCTTTAAACCCGACCTCTTTTAATTTCGCTGAAATTTTTATGTCATACTATCACACTAAAAACATTTTTTCAAATTTCTGTATCGAACTGTAAGTGTTAGGAATCTAAAAAAATGGCGCTTTTTTTCAAATACTCGTAATTTTTTCAAAAATTGTTTATTTGAGGCGTTTTGTTTTAATTTCGAGTTTTAAAACTCGTTTCTTAGACAAAAATACAAGAAACAAAAATTTTAAGTCATATGCTATGAAATTTTTTTTTTTTTTTTTTTTGAAAAACATCAATTTGTCGAGGGACGCCATTTTTGAATTTTGATTTCTTTTTTTTCAACTTCGATTTATTCCGAGTTAATGCCGTAAGATTCATGGTGGGCGGATTTTTCTTTGTAATTTTTACGTAATGTAAATTTTTTTCTAACGATAAAATAAATTTAATAAAGGGGAGGGAATAAACAATTATTACTCCATATCGGCAATGGATTGTATGCATTTTATTTCTGACTCGGTGAGGATTTATGTTACACTCATACCAAGCATTAAATGCAAAAAACGGAACGAAAACGGAATATGGTATAGGGTGAAAATTGTTATTTTTGTATGTAAAAAATCCAATTCCAACGATATTATAAAAATGGCAGATCTGTTGAAAAAAAAAAATTTTCTATAAGATTGACGAATTTGAAATTTTTTTACATTTAATAAAAAGTTTAACGTAAAAAGATTTTATTTGGAGGTAAGTCGACTCAGATTTTTCGAGTTGCAGAGTGTTCCATAATTCTTTACAGATGAGTTGCTGATCGCTGGCCGAACCCTCCGCCGTACGTACGTTGCACAAAATTGATCGGTTTCTAACAGTCGGTCATGGCGACTAAGCGGTTTACTCGTGTAAATTTTTTAAACAAAAACTTCTAACAGCGTAAAGTTGAAAACTGGAGCTGAAATTGATTTTGTATTTTGAAAATTAAACCGCTGGTCGATAACATTAGTACTTAATGACCTTCGCCATGAATATTTACATATTTATTAAGATAACAATTTCTGAACAGTTAACGTTTAGTCAACAAAAAAATTGCTATATATATTTTTCCAATATCGCTCACGGTTCGAAAGATATTAATCGGCCAAATTAATGCCACCTCAGAATTTTGAAAAATTCTAGCTGCTAAACCCATTGAATAAAAAATCTAAAATAAATCATACACACTCTGGTCGTGTGAACAAATAGCACAAAAAATAATGGTGACGATCGGAGAAGGTCAGTTTCAAAGGTTGGTCGAATGAATGGACCGCCCCATATATACAAGCGCGCAGTGACTATAACAGTCCATGTGGCCTCCTCTCTCGTGACTGTAGTAGCCAAGCGTAAATTGCGCCATCGTCGAGTGTGGGCTCGCGGAGCTCGTCATCACGATCGCTCCCGACGTAATCGTCAGTTTCACGTCTACTTTTGTCCGGATTACGTCGAGTTTTTCTTCCCGAGTTATTTTTCCTTCTTATCCTTCCTTTAAGCCTGCAATATTATTTTTATTACAATTACGAAAGAAAACTGTGATTTTGTTGAAAAAAATAATCGTCCTCTCGTGTTCTCGTGTCGTGACGGATTTGAGCTTGGTTTCGGTGCGTCAAAATTCTTGTATACTCTGTTTTTGTTTCGGGCCGACGGCCTTGAAGTGAAGACGAAGTTGCGTGAAGGATATTCGCATACGGAATATGAGGCGACATGACTGGATCCAGCGATAGGTCATATAACCAAATATATCTCATACAAATGTCAACGACACCATTTTTTTATTTTTTATTTTCCTATTAATTGACAGATCTAACTATCATTTCGTTTCTTTATACGTATAAATTTATTAAAAAAAAATAAACGCAGTTAATTTATGAAATTTAATTAATAAAACAAAAAAGAAATCTATTTTCAGTCATTAATATTGCTGTTATGAGAATTATTTCACGATTTAATTAATATTGTTACTATTATTGATATTATTATTATTATTATTATTATTAAATAAAACGTATTACTTTTTTTATAGTCTTTGTCTGAAACTTTGTTTAATTTGCACATTCGTGCAGTTTGTTTTTAGTTGAGGCGCTTATCGTTCGTATCGACGATTTGTAATTGTAGACCCACGTAACGTATGCAAACACACAAGTCTCTCACGGCCGTTCTGCGGTTTCATTCAAATTCGCAGATTGCGTTCCACGTTTGTATTTTATTTGAAATTTTACAACGACTTTCGTCTTTTACAAAAGGTGACTGTGTTCAAAATACACAATTATTCAGTCAATGATATACAAATTTTAACCAATAATAATGCATATTTAGGTTTTATTATTTGTGAATAATAAAAATAATGAATATTAAATGTGAATAATAACAATAATTCACATTTAATTTGATTATTTTTCAAGTTTGTTGTTTACTGGCTAATTTTTTATTGAATTAGATTTCGGTTCGGGTGTTTAAATTGCAAAAAATTTTAAGTAACAATAATAATAATAATAATAACTCAGCAACCTTTCATGTTTTTCAAATTTTGCTATTTTTTTGTAATTCTTTAACCGATTCGAATTTGACTTTGGACTTAAAACACACCATTTTTCGCCGACAATAAAAATAACAATAATCCTAATTTACCTTTGCTATCTTGCAATTTTATTGTTTATTCGGTAACTTTGTTAAATTTAATTACATTTACTCATACGCTTAAAATACACCATTTCTTAATCCTAAATATAAATTGAAATAACAATAATAATTCACATTCAATTTTATTACGTTGCAATTTTATTAATTATTGATTTTTTTAAATCAAATTGCGATTCGTGTTTGGCTTTAAAAATTTACGTTTTTTGAATGAAAAATAAAAAATCGTAACGATAATTCGATTGAAATTTTGATATCGTCGAATTTTTATTTTTATTTATTATTTTTCGCTCAACAATGTGGAAACACGCTTCGAAGATTTCTCGCGTTTGGCGATATAAACATTAATAGCCAAGGCTCAAAATCTCGCGCCAGAAAAGCCCGGCTGGCAAAATTTGCGCGCATCGAAATTTTGGTGTGTGCGTCGATTCTCAAACGCTACTTTTGTACTGTTCGCAGTTGGATCTGGGGCTGGTTCAGCTGGTCGGGTTCCTCGGCAATAATGCTGAGAACCGCCGAGAAGAAGATTCTTTCGTGTGAGTGAAAAATATTTTTCAAAAATAAAAAATAAACGAACGTCAATTAATTTTAATTAATAATGGAAAATAAATAAATTTTCGCTAAATAAAAATATATCGATTATAAATAATAACAATAAAACAGGTGAAAATTTGTACAAAATCAATTTGATCTCTTTGTTCGTTCGATCCACATGCGTAGTGAATCAGACTTTTGTTACACGGTCCGAGAGAGCGAGAGTGAGGAAGAGCTATTGCGCAAGATAACACACGCATACAGCGAGGATAAAAGCCGACTTTGATAAGACCCATTAAACGCAACTCGTGACGTAATTAAAGACAGTTCACGGCAATAAATATCGCGTTTCCTCATCTACAAAATCGCAAATTGACTTTAAATTGGCGCAAAAAGTTATCGACAATCGTTGCATTATTGTGGTTAAATTTTAATTGTCGTTTTTTCATCGATTTTTCATTGGATTATTGTATACATTTTTTTAATTTGATTATTATTATTTTTTTCATTAGAATCTTGGAATCTTTCCACGAGAGTTTGTTTACTTCGTAGTTAATAATATCGAGATTATTTTATAAATTTCATCGGGGTTTTTTTTCATCGATGATAATTAAAAGAGTAAAAGATCATTCGTGTTTTGGTTTATTATTTCAGGCCTGAGAACCGCGTATCGCGGCTGGTACGTCGACATAGGGCCGGTCGTCAGTTCCTCCGACAAAATATGGACGCTATCGTTGAACGAGGAATCACCTAAAACACCGATAGTTCTACTTCATGGCTTGGGCGCCGGTGTCGCCCTCTGGTGTCTAAATCTCGACAATCTTGCCACAGATCGTCCCGTTTACGCGATGGACTTGTTGGGTAATTTTTTTTCCTTTCCTTTCCGAGATTTATGTTGGTATGACTGTCTTATACACAGGTCTTACAACCACCTGTGTTAAGTTAGCCGGACAACTTTAACTTTTTTAAGTTTTTACTTTACTAATCGTTTGGTGGTCGTTTGGTGGTGCTTGGTAGTCGTTTGGTGGTGTTTGGTAGTCTAATTAGCTCGTTTGGTGGTTAATAGTTTTTTTTTTAATTAAAAACAAATTTCGTGGTTAATTTAGCCGGACAAACTTTATTTATTTACTGATTCGGCTCGATAAGGGGGGTATTCGATCCGGAATCGTTTGGTGGTCACGAATTACTGAGTTAAAAGGTTTGGTGGTAATTAGTTACAGTTAAAACTTTAAAAAACAAAAAGCCTGTTAGGCTGCCGTTCCCTCGGGGGAACGTCATTGGGCGATGGTTGAGAGCATCCAATTGCTGTGAGGATTCGGAGAACAGCAGGTCTCATTGGTCGATTGGTACAGCTTGCCGCTGTATTTATTTTAAAAAATAAAAGAAACTTTTGACAATCGAAATATCATGATGAAAACAAAGAATGTTGACGCAGACTTCGCTTTCTTTTAAGAGAGCTTCATAAATGAATAAAATATAGAAACTTTAATAAAATAAGAGTACACCAAATCGGAGCAAGATTGTGATCGGAGCACGATCCCGGCAAGGGGACAAGTTTCCCTGTCTTGACAAAATTAAACTTTCAACCTCGTTTCCTCTATATAAGAAAAAAGATATAACTCGTTTATACGGCACTATAAAACTGTCGTAATCACTTTGTTTAATTTTACAATTGAAAAAAAGCATTCAACCAACAAACTCGTGTGCGTTCACGAAACCGTAAATTCATTCGCGATGAATAAATACAGCTTGCCGCTGTATTTATCGCTCGACCAATGGGAGCTGCTGTCCCCCGAATCCTCACAGCAATTGAATGCTCTCAGCCATCGCCCAATGACGTACCCCCACTGAGGGAACGGCACCATTAAAGGATTTTGTTTTTTTAAAGTTTTAACTGTAACTAATTACCACCAAACCTTTTAACTCAGTAATTCGTGACCATCAAACGATTCCGGATCGAATACCCCCCGTATCGAGCCGAATCAGTAAATAAATAAAGTTTGTCCGGCTAACTTAACACCGAAATTTGTTTTTAATTAAAAAAAATGCTATTAACCACCAAACGAGATAATTAGACTATCAAACACCACCAAACGACCACCAAACGATTAGTAAAGTAAAAACTTAAAAAAGTTAAAGTTGTCCGGCTAACTTATCACAGGTCTTACAACCGTGGGTCTCGGTGTGGGCCGAGTGACGCGCCAAACCGCTAGGGTCGCTGCGATCGAGGGATACCCGGTGCGAGAGAGATGACGATAGTCACGCATGCGTTTTACACGACCATTGAACCCTAACCCTAGAATCTCGTTGATACATAATATTTTCTATAAATTTTGTTCCTTGAAAAAAAAAGATATATGACGACTATATAATAATATAGTCACTTCACGACTTTAATCCACGCAAATTATCCGATTCACTTTACAAATCACAAAAAGCACTACGTGTAATACGCGATATGATAGATTTCAGAAATGTAAGTTATGTTTATGCATCTCTCGATCGCAACGCCACCTGGATATTGCTTCAATAGTGGCGTCACGGCCTCCTATTGAGCTTCTTGCCGAGTTGCAAGACCTACTTGAGTGCGCATGCGCGGATGCATACTGGCGTTGGAAATTAAATATCTCGAGAACGACGGGAGCAATCGTGCTTAAATTTTACATGTAATTTTGTCGCGTAATCTTCTTCGATCGTTATGATTTTCGTTCAATTATCTCGAGTACTTTCGGGTCTTTAACGATTTTTCAATTTTTCGGAAAGGATTTGCCAACTTCTATAAATTTACAACTATGTAGGAGAAATTTTCGACAGAAATGAATTAAAATGCGAATATGCCAGGTATTTAATTTCGCTAGAATCGGAAGGGAGTGTACGATATGAAATTTTGAATTATTAAAAATTAAATTTTTCCTAAGAGGGCGTAAAACTTCTATTTTTTTTGTTTTTTTTACATGCGATACTATTGAGTTCCGATTTAATCCACGCGTTGTTTAAAATACATTCGGTATTGAATAATGCGGGAAATTGATCAAATTTCTAAATACGTTGGGACTTATTTGATTTTCAATTTCTCGAAAAATAAGTTTCTTTACGTAACTTGGAGGAACACAATTTACAATTTACACATCACTTGCTCGTAATTATCTGCCCTTTGACCAATTTTCCCGTACCAGGAAGCCAGAATTGAGGAAATCACTGTTCGATACCGGTGACTTTGCGAGTGGGTGAACCACGCCAGAAAAAAATGCGAAAACAAAAATTCGTTCATAAACTCGATTATAATCAATAATTAAATTTCGATAATTATCGATCGCTTTAAAAACTGATACTTCGTACATTCCAATCAACTATTCGACGCCATTGTTTCTCTCGATTATCAAACAATTTCTCATTGTACGAATTAAAAATCTCACCAATTATGAAAAATAACGTTCGTATAATTGGCAAAAGATTGTTTTTTCGTGAATAAACATTCAATGAAATTTACGTAACGAAGAATGTTTAGTCAAAGCCTCCTTTCGTTGTCTATTCTCGCATTGCTCTCTCAAGCTTCCGTCGTTCCAATTCGATAATGCATTTTTTTCTCCAATGTTTTCTTCGTAATCGGCAAGGTTGCCTGACGCAACAATAAAATATTGATAAGATCGCGTTCGTTTATTTGGATAAAAATTTTCTTTTTTTTCTCGTGACGCGACGTTTTTTTAAAAATATTATTCTTGTATTTATTTTTTTTTTTAATTATCATCATTATCGTTAGACGACTCTCGGAAGGTTGTCCACGATGGCGAGATATTACAACGAATAATTCGCTTTCGATCGAGTGAATGATTCATCGTAAGATTAATTCGACGCCTCAACGACCTTTGATTTATCGCTTCGTCATTGCGAAAATTCCTCTTTGTTGCGTTACGATCCGTCAACGAGATTTCGTGAGCAAAACAAACGAAAAATTAAACAGAATATACAAACAAAGAAAATGGACGATATTCGAATTTTGAAAAATATTTATATAATTTGATCGCAACTTTGATTACGAAAAATCTTGGAACATTAAATTCTGCATTTTTCGAGCCACTTCCGGGACTTAAATGTGGAGTTGGAGTTTGGGAGCTAATTAAACTTTTGGCAACGGGAGGGGAGCAAACTTGGCTTGGCCAAACGATTGGCTTGTGCAAACAGAATTGCGCAAGTCAGTTTGCGCAAATTACTTAAGTTGCATCATGGACCGCCGAGCCATTCGGCGTCAAAATTTTTAATCTACAGTTTTCATATTTTCATTTGTCACAAAAATAGACGATTTATAAAAATTACAAAGCGTTTAATCCAGTTAGTCGTATAAAATCGACAACTTGGGAAATTTAATTAGTATTCATATATAGATTTCTTTGAAAAAATTAATAATTCAGTCATAAATATGAGTAATATTAAAATGACTCTGTTCGATAAGAAATCAATAATCATCGATTTAGGGATCGTTCCAATGGGACTGGGTTGAAAGTTGCTAATGATCATTATTAAAAAAAAATGGTTAATCAGTACAATTATTTTTCGTTTATGACAATGACTCATGTCGTACATAATAATATTTTTTAATATCTTAGTTTTATTTTCTATGTAATTTTGTTGGCCATGGCAAAATGCTGCGTTATTAACCAGTATGAAAAACTGTAGAGGCGTACGGAGGTTTTTTTCAATAAATTAATTAAATGGTTGTCTTTCCAAAATTAAATGTGAAATCGAGTACTTTTTCGACAGTTTTTCGTTAAAAAAATGTGAATTTTGTAAATAAAAAAACGCTTCCGTACGACGTTTAGGAATGTCGTGAAAAATGATGTAGTAAAATTTAAGAAAGATAGCTTGAAAACTTTTCGTTTAAAATCTTGCATTGTTTTGAAATGCGTCGTTTAGAGAAAAAGCTGGCCACCTCCCTTTTTTCTATAAAGACTGTGACAACCGGAATAATTTTAATTTGGCGACCAAAATTTAACAGGATATCTATGAAAGTCCATATTTTTGGATAATGTGATAAAAAACGATTATCAAAAAAAATGTACACTCAAATGGTCCCTTAACCTTCATACATTAATCTTTCAATTATTAAACCTATTATTAAAAAATTCCAAAATACATACAGCGAAAGAAAGCCCATCGTAAAAGTGAAAAGAAATCATAATCTACGTAGGAATTTCAGTGAAATTTGTAAATTCACAGGGGTAGAAATTAAACATCGTTGCCTGGTCAGTGGCAGGAATCTATTAGGAAATTCTCTTATCTGCTTTATTGTTGATAAACCTGGCAATTTTACGTATGCCATATCAGTTCCGAGCTGAAGCAATACTCGAATGTGCTTTATCAAATTTTCTCAAATACTGTCTTATCTTCCAGCTCAAGTATAAGAAAAATTCAGCACTTACCACCACCGAATACAAAATTTTCAAAAACACATACTTCAAACATCACGGTGTTAAATTGTCCTATTTTCCAATGGGATTGCCAAAACGGTAATTTTAGAAGCCCGACTACTAACAACTGAGTTGACAACGTAGAATCAAGAGAGGTCCGTGCATTAGAACGAAAATTATTATTATTATTTTATGATAATAATTAAATGGTTATCCGTCGTTAATGCATTACATTTGTAGTGTTTTAAAAGTTAACAGTTTATATAAGGGATGATATTATAGAATTCCTGACTAATCGATAACGCGTTGTGATGTGGAATTGCTCAAGTCAACGAGAGTCGTAGGTTCAAATATTCCATGAATTGTATACGATTAGGGATTCAAAAAAATTCAAGTGAATCAGTGGGAGACACAATTTTGGGCTCCGCATTGGATTGAATTTTTCTTAAACTTATCTCACAGATTCTCGATTTATTTAGTGCTATTCGATTCCTTTTTAAATATTGTACAAGTCTCACGAGGCAATTGTTTAATTCTTGACTGCCCGCAGGACAAAATTAAGGGGATTGTGAGTTTTATAGTCCATTCGGTGCTGGAAGGTATTTCGATGTGCAGAGTATTCTTTTAAGCGGGACAAAATTACTTGGTGGAATTTTGTACAGCGAAAATGTCAATGTCATAAATGATTATAGGCTATATATTTATAATTATCTTTTTAAGCTCGCAATTATAACATACTTTAATAGTGATCACCTTTTGTCTGAAAAAAACGTCAAAACGATCAAAATATCGAACAATGTTGCCACCCTAATTCGTGACGTATTGCGGATTTGTATCTTCATATTTTGTGAAAATGAGTGCAATGAGGCTTCCGCAGGACTACACTGGGGGCGGTGCCAACAATTTGAACCAATGAGAAAGCGTATACATAGATTGAAATGAAGTTAAGAGTTAGTGTTACAAAACGACTACCGCTTCGAAAACGGGATCCGTATTTTCTCCGGCACTGAGCAACCGATCGCGTTAAAATTTTCAGGGTATCTAGAGAATTATGGCAAAAAGTGGTTCAACGTTTTTGTTTTCCAAAATTTTGAAAACAGTGTTGCAAACGACGAGCGATTTGAAAACGGTATCCGTACTTTCTCCGGCACTGAGTGTTAGAATTTTGAGGATATCTCGAGAATTATGGCAAAAATTTTAGAAAAAAAACGTTTAGCCACTTTTTGCCATAATTCTCTAGATACTCTGAAAATTTTAACGCGATCGGTTGCTCAGTGCCGGAGAAAATACGGATCGCGTTTTCGAAGCGCTAGTCGCTGGTAACACTGACTTTTAACTCGACTGCGCTTGGGTTCCCCGACTCGGTCTTTATTCGCACCCTTCTCGTTCCTTTTCCGGTATTCGACTCGACGCAATTTCTTCTTTTTTTCATCCGCCTCGTGAAATGATGAATGAACTCTTCACTCTAATCTTTGCCCGTCCAGTTATTTCCTTTGTTTTCCTAGATCGTCAGCGCTCCCTTCCTCTTCTTCGGTCTCTCTGCTCCCACCCCTTTTCACCATTGTCGAGTCTTTGCCTCGCTGTCTTTCTATTTTGTCAATTATTATTTCCTCGCAAAACGTAAGACTTCAATCTCCCTCTGTTTTCCTTATCAACTGTCGAGTTCACACTACGTTGCCTTTCTGATTGTTTGGCTCGTCGTTGATGGCGCTTCCGGCGGTTCATGGCTCACTCTTTTTCCCACCGTTTCCCACATAACCTATCTTATCACCCTTTTTTATTTAATTCTATCCCGCCTTTTCTCAGTTCACCTTTCTCCGACTGTTTTATCCGAATGCGTTCGACCCTCGCTCCTCAGTCCAACGGACATACAATTAAGCCTCTTCTTGAAACTTACACATCGGTGTTGTGATTTGAAATCTCAGTTTCTGCGTTGCAACTTTATGCTCCTCTGCGACTGTAGCGCCACGGATGCATTACAAACTGCATATTTATTAGGTTTGTCTGCAGTGACCTGCAGCTTCACTCGCACGAATCGCACCATATCTATACGATTCCTTTCACTAATTACAAATAAATTGGAAAACATTAATTATTTGCTTATGTTTCGAAAATATCTTAATGGAATATCCGATTAGTATTTCATTTTTATAGTTTTTTCTGCAGCATGATCTGCGTTCGTCAACGCTGTTGAACCTCCTTGAAGAATAGAGTAATAATATGCATATGATACACTATAAAACTATCAACGTTAATTAGGACAAAAATAAATCAATTTAGAAAAATAAATAAACATATATTATCCAACTGATGCTTATTGCAACGTTGAGTAGTACCATACGGGGATAGTCCCATTGAAATCTATTCAGTAATTTTTTAGCTATGCTGGAAATATACAAAATTTCTAGAAAGTACTATTTCAAAGTTTCATTCTATGCATAAGTTTTTCATAATTTATTTCATTAATTTAAAAATAAATATATATATATTATCCAACTGGCGCTTATTGCAACGTCGAGACTTATCATAGAGCGGTAGTCCCATTGAAATCTATTCAATAATTTTTTAGCGACGCTGGAAATATAAAAAAAAATTCTAGAAAGTACTATTTCAAAGTTTCATTCTATAGAGAGGTTTTTCATCCGCGGTCATTTTATTATTAGTGTAGATGGCCATTTAGCAGACACACGAAGCATATGCGAGTTGTAGTCAGCATATATTTGTTTTTTCAGGATTCGGAAGAAGCAGTCGACCTACTTTCAGCAACGAGGCCAAAGAAGCCGAGGCGCAGCTCGTACGTTCGGTCGAGGAATGGAGACGAGAAATGCAGTTAGAAAAATTTGTTCTTCTCGGTCATTCAATGGGGGGATTTCTTGCTGCCTCGTATGCGATACAGTATCCCGAGAGAGTCAAGCATCTGATACTAGCCGATCCATGGGGTTTTCCAGAAAAACCCTCGGCCGACGCTGTACGTTCTCACGTGCCACTGTGGGTCAAAGCAATTGCCTACGTCGTTCAACCTCTGAATCCACTTTGGGCAGTCCGATTTGCCGGTCCATTCGGTAATTCTTATCACTGGAAATTTGTCCCAAGTTTTTTAATTGATCGAAATCTTGTTCAATTGCGATATCTTTATCGCATAAAAGTCATCAATTTTTAATACAAAAATATTATGTAAAATTGGAGTTTTTTGAAAATCGATATTTTCTTCTTTCAAATTTTAATACAATTTGGATTATTTTATATCGCTTGTATCTGTAAATTCTAGGACAATGGCTGATAGAGACAACTAGGCCCGACATAGTTAAAAAATTCACTCCGGTTCTTAAAGGCGATGTGAACGTAATATCGCAATACATTCATCAGTGCAACGCTCAAACACCCTCGTAAGTATAACGATAATGCTTTGTACATATTATATATTTTGTCCATAAATGGAACGAGAAGAAAATTCGGCAATGGAAGGAAAAATAGGAAAACATAAAAAAATTCATTTTCCCTTTCGTATTTCTCTTTTCCTTGGTTGCAATAAATTATCGTAGCCATATAACACGCTGTTGAAACGCTTTTCGGTGAATCAGCGGAGAGAGTGCTTTTCACGCCATGATGCAGGGCTTCGGCTGGGCAAAAAATCCAATTGTCAAGAGAATGGACAAAATGAGCCCGGAGATACCAATAACGTTGTTGTACGGTAGCCGATCGTGGGTCGACAATTCAGCCGGAGAAACGATCAAACAGACAAGATCCGAGTCTTACGTGAACGTACAGGTGAATAAAATCCAAATTGCAGATTAAAGAAACGATAAAATACTTATAAAAGGCTTAATTACTTTAAAAAGAAAACTTTTGAGGTTTGGTTGAACATAACCTCACTTCCGGTGTCCTTCGTACCTTTTCCCTGTCGTTAGACGATTAAAGCGTTGTGGTCGGTGTATTTCGTAAGTCCGTCAGTCATAGAAAGGTGATAATATAGTTTGATACTGGCGCAAAGTTACTGATCAGAGCTGCCAAACACTAACAGTAATTACGGGGGATTCCCCGTTTATAACAGTCTTACCAATTGTTACCAGTAGCAGTGTTACCAATACCAGAACGTCGTGACGTTGCCGCGCTTTTACAAATATTGATTTAAAATTGTTAGGGTATTTAGGCAACAACATAAATATTTTTTCATACAAGAATGGAAATCTTTTTTTGAAAGACGCGCTCGAAACATTCAATTTAACTTGAAACTCGAAATTCATTGAGAAAGGGCTCGTTTATTCTAGGAGACCGTGTCCTAGGGTGTCTTTAGTTTCTCTGCAGTGACTGACTTTTATAAATGATTAAAAATGTAGACTTGTACTTTATAAAAACCGAATAAAATCATGCTGTACTTTTGCCCGAAAATTCGAGCATTTGAAGAAAATCAAGGCACGAAAAGAATTATCACGGTGCTAGGTCTGTATTGTAACCGACTCGGTCGATGATAAAGAGCGAGAAAGATTGCGTCATTGGTATCGTAGCGGACCAAGATTGATTTTTAAAGTTTTTATTTTGAATAAAATGTGTGACAATGTGTTGAATAAACCTCAAAGTTTTCATTAAACCTTAATATTTCGTACTTGAAATTAAATTTCTTTACTCAACGCCTCGAAATCTTTGAATATTTAAATTCTCAAGAGAAAAAAGAATCTGAACCTTTTGAAAACAAAAAATTAAATTAAATTTTGTTCTGCTCAGGTGATTTCTGGAGCCGGGCATCATGTTTACGCCGACAAGAGTGAGATTTTCAACAAGCACGTCAGAGACGCGTGCGCCCTTAGCGATTCGTTACCAATATTGACAGCGGCCAACGTTCGTCCATCGACGACAGGCACGCCAACGACATCAATGAAAACTGGGGGAAAAATTATTTCCAGTTTGCCGATCGACTCGGACGAAAAGGATGCGAGACTCGTGGAAGAACGAGATCCTCCACGACAAAACACTAGTTGAGAATAGACGATGTTTTTAAACTCCCTATTTTCAAACCTTAGTCAATTTTGAGAAACTTTGAAAAGGAAAAAAGACATTTTGCCAATTTTTCTTTTTTAAATACTTGATTTTTTTTTTCGTATTCGCACTCGAGTACGCAAAAAAGAGCCAGCTTGTACAATTTATCACTACGATTATAATTAAGGGCAAAGATCGACTTTGTGACGCGTGAAGAGTTAAAAGAAAAGAAAAAAAAGAAAACAATAAAATTGTTATTTCTTTCCGTACTTACAGGTTGAACAAAAATTGAGAAAAAGCATGAACGCGTTTGTCGAATAAGATGTACAATATAGAGTGTATAATAAAATGCCTAAATTATTATTGTATCATACTGTGTATGGGTCGCTCCTCCATCAACCGTCGAGCCATTCGACACCAAATTTTTTTGTTACTTACGCGATTTCTCGTTATTATTTTGTATCGTAAAAATAGATACTTTCGGACGATTGAATCGTTGGATTTTCCGGTTTTTCTAAAAATTGTTTGTTGGAGCAATATTGCTCGAACGATCAAGATTTATCATTGCCGACAGTAACTCGCGAAACAAACATTCGATTTTACAACTTATTTTTAAAAAATCCAAATTCTTCAGAGAAAGAGAAAAAGTAGTTTGTTAGTGATGGGATTGTTTCAACACCATAAACTTTTACTTTTTTTCTTCATAGAATTGCCTGGTTCCAGTTTGCTTACACTGATTTTAAGTATCATTATTTATTTTTAATTGTGTTTTTTTTACAGAAAAATTAAATTTTCTATAAACGTGAATTTTTTTCAAGCTTCAGTTAAAAGTCAATTTTGTTTTTTTAAGTTCGATTTTTTCGCACATTGTTAGTAGTTCTTTCCTCGTAAGATCTAAATTCTATAGAGAACACGTAGGAGTGATAATTCAGCTGTTTCGAGAAGATAAATTTCCTTTTTGTTTTTTTTTCTAAAACAGAATTTAGACTTTATGAGACAAACGCATTCGTTACGATAAAAACTCCACCTTTTCGGACAGCGTGGCCCAATGTTTTTGAATCTTTGTTTCTAAGCAACCGGTGAAAATAATCGAGCTTAGCGTTGATAGCACAACGATAATGTTACCATCCACAAAAGCTTCTCTATATTCAGTTTCGCAAAAATCTTGAGATTTAAAAAGCATATAATTTCCAGAATACATATTTCATGACATAAAATTTCAGACCGAGGGATGAATAAAAAATTAGTATCAAATGTCTCGTTAACGGTAAAACGGCCCTATCTATACAAGTCATTCGCAAACTATCTGTAAACGTAATATTCTCGGGTACTTGGCGTCGGTACAAGTAAAATAGATTTTTTTTTAATTGTCCAGCGATAAAAATTGGCCGAGATATTAATTCACAAATCATGTAAGTTTAAACAACGATATCAATTAAATCTGCGGTTGAGTAATAAGTAAAATTATTTTTTCTTGCCGTACCGGCTCGTGATTCGTTTATCAATAGTTATTTTGTCAAAATCTAAAAAAAACGTAACAATTTGTGAACGGCTTGAGCGAGGCTCGAATCGACAATCTTGGTATTTCCCAACAGCTCGTTCGATCGCATCGTTAGCTTATTGTTAAGCTCGAACATTCAGAATTTGCGAATTAATATCTCAGGCCATTTTCATCGCGGAACTATTTAAAAAAAACGGTTTATTTGTATTTACGCCATCTATCTAGGTATTTTCTATATTCTAGATAGTTGCCTAACAGCCTGTATACATTTAGTGTACATTAACCTTTTAGCTGCGGGGTTGGTCGATACATCGACCACTCAAGAGGCGCAAAATATTTAATGTTTTTAGGCAAAATTTGATGTTTTGAATACGTTTTGAATAATTTTCGCCACGTCCACGTCGTTGATCCTGGGTCATGCTGAGAGCAAATGTCAGAATATTTCTTGATATCTCCGGAGATGCGGCAGTAGCTTGCTGCGTTTGTGGTAGAAATGAAATTTCACCTCTAAATCGACGATCTACATAACAAGAGTGCCTGCGGAATTTTTAAATGTTTTTTACGTATTCGGCGCATCAAACTACGTACGAAAACCTTCTCAAAACTTGGCTTATACTAGAAATGAAATTTGACCTTGAAATATAGATTTTCAAGGTCAAGGGTGTCTGTGGGATTTTTTTTACTCTTTTTTTTCATATTCAGCGCGTGAAATTACATAGAAACACCCTCTCAAACCGTCATGACAAATGAGACACATTTTTTACATTGCACTATATGTTGCCTCCGACTGCTGGTCGATATATCGACCAGCAGTCGGATCGGGAACTCTACCCGAGATATCCAGTGATTTTATGTATAAATTTTGTATTTTATAAGAGGTCGATTTGTACTGAAATTTTTCCGCAGCTAAAAGGTTAACGTTTGTAACCGCACGAAAGCACGAGAGGGACTCAACAGCGCGCAATTATTATATTTCCTGTAAATAAGAAAAAGAACCACGAAACGTGGAGAATAAATCAAAAAGAAATTTTTTCTCGTTCTTTATGTACAGTTTTTAGGAATTCTTATACAGATTAATTTCTTAACACATCGAGGAGCTCGAATTATTTGGAGGATTCAATATCCATGTCCTCGAAAACTTCGATATCATCGTAGTCGTCGTAAACGAATCCTTCGTCATTGTAGCTGTCGTAATTTTCCGTTTTCAGCTCGCAACCTAAAGCATTGGCGCGTTTTTCCCGACGCATCATTCGTCTTTCCTCGGTCTTTCGCTTCACCAGAAACTCTGTAAAAGCTCGTGATTCGTTTTTCGCCGTTTCAAAAGCAGATAAATCGATCGGCGCTTTTGTCTGGGTGGGTTGAAACGTGGTTACGTTGTGGAGATGATTTTGCGACGCATCGTACGATTTTTTTAAAGACTGATTTACCTACAAATAAAATGTATAAAAAACTTTGGTACGTTCAATTTTTCTTGCGAATTAACCTTTTTTATCGTAATGTAGAAAATGTAATATCAAATAAGGAATAAGCGATCTGAAATATTTCGAAGAATTTTAATTAAAATTGGATTATTGTCGAATTTTCCATCGAGAATATTAAATTAGAATTATGATTATTTCTCACCCTCGTCATGATCGCGTATCGATCGAGACCAAGTACGTCGTGTCTCATCGGCGGCAAATCCACCTCAAACGCACTCTCGTCTTCGATCGACGACGCTTCCTTACTTTCCAGTTGTATAATTTTTTCTCTAACTCCTGGTGGTAAATTTACATTGAGCGTTAATTTTTCTTTGACAACGTAATTAGGTATGACCGGCTCGTGTTCATCCCCGTAATCGGCCTCGTTCAATAATTTCTCGAGCTGAGTGAGAGCGGACAATTTTTTGTCTCTGACGAATTTTATCATCGGTACTTGGCCTATTACTCGCAATTGCGTTAACTCGTGACGAAGTGCAAACGCGCAGTTATCGAGAATCTCTTCAGTTTCGAAGTATCGACCATCGTCGTTGGACGACCAAAACACAAGAACCGTGTTAAAATCAGGAGTAACTTTTACATGAGAAACATTAATGTTTCTGCCAATTAGTTCGGTCGATGCCTCGCCCGTTGCCATTAGACAAGTTATGTGCTGCATGAACAATTTGTTCAATACGGTCACTCGACGAGTTACGTGTTTGCAGATCAATTTTTCACTCGTAATGCCGTCCCCTGTAGGACGTTCTTTATTGATAACCCATTTTCTGTAATTAATTTCTTTTTTTTAATTAACATCGATCATCATCAATTTATCGCTACGTATTTGAACATAAATAGATACTGGATGAACTTTTGATTACGAGCGGTGAAAGAGGAAAAAGAAAATTTTAGTAAAAAAGTCATCGACATGGAGGTTTTCGAAAAAATGGTAATTTATTTTTTCATTCGTACGGCCCGGGAAGCCGTAGATTCCTTAAAAACGTATTTCGCGATACGGTAGAGACGATTGTGTTGGTTTAGTGTTTTCGTGAATTTTTCAGATTCGAAACATTCTTTAATTAATTATTTTGCGGTGGATAAAAAAAAATATAGAAAAATTAAATGCTCTCGATCGTTGTATGGAAATTTATCATTCGCGATTTTCAGATAGATCTCACAACCGCAGTAATAATTATAAATAAAAAAAAAAAATTTAAAGAGAAAGTTATTCTCTGTACGTACGTTGAACATTTTCTAAATTGTTCGACTGAAAATTTCAATACTTTGAGTTCGACCGAGGAATTTGGACATGCTTGAGATAATTTTTCAATGTTTGCAGGAAATATGGAATTGCATATCTCCTTTTTATCAGGAAACAAACGATTTTTGAAAAATTAAGCGTCCAACGCAAATTTAAAAGAAAAAGCTTTTTTTCATGAGCCTGATATTTGTAATAGACAAGTTTAATAACGATTTCTCAGTGTATTTTATGTTATCTCATTCCCAATTAATGTTTTCAAAATGAATTTGAGAATTTTCAATGGACTTTTTATATTTAGGACAGCGATTGCAAAGAATGAAATTTTAAGTCGGTGAATTTAAAAAATCGAAATATATTGGTTAAAAATGAATTTCAAAAACCTTTTTCCCATATCGCCACTTAGTATTTTTTTCAAAAATCTTCCCTGTCTGGCAATGTTTTGCGCCGAATTCACCGTGGACGTGCATAAGCAACGTTTGAGGTTATGGTCGAAAAGTTTTCGCATAATTGACGCCATAATTTCAACGATTGTCCTTCTGTACATTACGAAGAGAAAAAGAAACAATATTCCGTTATTCATAATTAGGGTAAGTGTGGTAACATTGGGTATCGTAAAGAAATGATTGGAGAAATGAGAAGATACAAAAAAATATATCGAGGTCGAGTTCGCAACAAGTTGACGTACCTTGTGAAAAAATTGTCGCGAAATGTTGGCCAATTTACGCACTCAGGTAACAATTTTTTTAAATTCTAACTTCCGTCATTGTTCTTAAACAACACGAAAATATTTTATTGTTTGGTTAAACAACTAATAGATCAGTATTGAAGATTGCAAGTGTATTTGACCAACTGACTTGTTATCAACTAAGTCAGTCGGTAATAATGTATGTAAGACAGCTGTAAACAAAGTTTATTATACTATAGTATGAACAGTTGGAAAGAGAGTGAAATTTTCGGCCCGGGAGAACCAGGGGGCATAAAGTTTTTTTGACATAGTAGGCAAGGGTTTCCACAAAAGATTATTGAACACTTATGTTCTATCTTCTGCGCATTTATAAAGATATTGTTACGTCCCAACATAGGTAATACGCACCTCCGGTCGATAAATTAGAACATTACCTTATTCACCTTCAAAGCAATGTAGCCTGCCGGTAAAATTCAAATGCTATGTACATCTTTTTTCTTATTATCATCTTATTATTGCATTTATAAAACTATACCTAAGAAACAACCAACATTTTCACTCCAGATACGAAATCACGATTTCCCAGAACACTTTATAAATTATTTCTCAAACATTCGGAACGCCAAAACTCAATTTATTTATATAAACAGTCGCGCAATGCAACGAGAAACGCCGCTTATCCTCACAAACACTCTCCCAACGGATAATCATCTCTCTTATATACAACCAGCAATAATAAAAACCTTAGTAATAATAAAATTATTTACTCTTAAGCGCAAGGCGGACCACGCTTCAATTTATAGATATCCAGATCAACAAACTTTTCTGTACTTTCTTTATTCACATTACATTCCAACAGACGCCTTGTCCGATAACGCCGCTCGAAAACCTAAATATAAACAAACTCTGTAATCATTCTACGAATTATAATTTGAAACTCTACTTCCTTTCTCACGAGCGTCACCCACGAGGCGATGATCTCACGCCACCCCAGCGTCTTCGAAATAACCCCACCATAGAAACGAGCGAGTCTCGCTAATGAATTAGACCAATCAAACTTATCGAATTTTTGTAACGCCGCCCGAACCAAAGCGAAATCGTCAACCTTCTTCGAGAAGAGAATCAGAATCTAACCAACTTCGAAACAGTCAATATCTTAAGGGAGTAAAATCCCAGTCTCTCTACGAAACATTATAAGTACAAATTTTGTGTTGTAACTTCAAAGTTATATATTCAAAGTCGAATAAAGTAACAGTTGTTTGATTAAGTGTATGTGAGTTGATCAACACAAGAATTCTGGGAAACAACATCATCAAATAAAACGACTTCGAAGAGGAATCAACCTCGACGAATTAATACTAAATCGTTGAATTGGTATATTGAGCACAAGTAAGTCCCAGGCGGCGAGCTCGCGTCCAGCCGAATAGCGCAAGTAAACTCAAACTTCGCGCCCACATCGAATTATCGACGGAGCTACACTTTCTCCCTACCTTGGGAAGTAACAATATTGGTTGACAATACTATGTAGTTGCTGAGAAAATGTCTCTCCCCTGTGGTACAGCAGAATGCGTTGTAACCGACACAGTATTATTACGGAATGCTCATACTGGCGCCGTCTCGCGGCATTTCTAGAATATAATCCCCAACCAGCTTGATCAACAAACTGTTAGGTGGCGTTAGAGTTCCCTGATAAAGTCCTGCTCGTTTATATATATGCCTAATTCTGCGTTAATTATCTACGTTCTTTTTTTCTGTATGGCTCGATTAGACAGAGTTGTTACTCACAAATATTTGCCAAATTATCAAGCTATGCAAAAGGTTTTGTAAAGAAAAAAATTGTCTTGCGCGCAAAGCAAGCAAATGGTGCGCCCCACCCCTCGTGTTGCGCGCCTGCCGAGAAGTAGTGCCCACTCTGTGACAAATAAAATCGCGTTTTTATACAGTCCAATAATGCTGTTAGGCTATTACGAAAACGAAAAATAATTGTAATTACAATAATAATGCTTTCAATCGAATTTTTGACCCTGTGGCAAAATTGACGCCGCGCACGTTTTCCCGCCAATAAAATCAAAGATGGCGGCTAGTAGTGTTTTTCCCGCCAAACTAGAGCGACCGACAACCATGGCTCTCACAGTGCTCGTGTGGCCCGTGTAAGGCGCACGTCGCTGAGTTCGTCGGTGCATTTGTGCATGTGTGTTTCGTGGTTACTCCTCGCGAGTCTTCTATCTTGTGCGCGTTGTGATAAAAATCGTTTTTTTTATGCTTATTTTTCCCGCGAATCCTCGACGCTGTTGTGACAAAATTTTCGCACGATACCGCAAGTGTTTTTTGGCTAGCGTCGTAAAAGTGTTTGCAGGAATATAACAGTAGAAAACGAAAAACGAGGGAAATAGAAAAAATAATAAAAATGGGACAATCGGACGACGTCGAGGATTCAACGTACAGTCGACATCAGGAATTATGCCAGAAGCTCAATATGGACGCTAATTCAGCGTCCGATGCTTGGAAATCTTATTCTACTATCCGACAGAATTACACTCTGGAGGTTACGACTGTTTTTTACTTTTCTTCTTTTCCCATTTTTTCAACCAATTCACGCCTTTTACCCCTCCCTCTTTCTCTCAGTCTCGCTAACAATATGAATTTTTTGTTTCGTTCGACATTTTTTCCCGCCTTAACACTCGGATACTTTATGCAACACAATTTTCGAGTTTTTGCTATGAATTACCACCCCCCCCCCCCTCCACGAGTACCGCTGCTTTTTTCTTTTTTACTTCGATGCGTTTTTATTATTTTACTATAAAACGATTTCTTCTTAACCTTGTTACTAACCGTGCTTTTTTTTTTTTGTTATTTACCATTGTTTACGATTCAGGATTTTTTAATTTGATATTAAATGAGACTCGGAAGTGATTTTCGGTAAATACGAACGAAGAAAATCCTTATTTCATTATTCGATTTGCTGTTACTCGCAATTAGAAATCAAATAGCGTGACGTTGAGATTTTCCCGTATTAAAAAAAATTAGCAAAATCGGGTGTTCTTCCGTCGTGTAATATTTTATGAAGGAAAAATGAGAAAAATATTACGTCCGATTAAAAACTTTTTACTCAACGGGTAAGGCGCAGCAAGATCGAACGAAACGATTGTTTAAACGAACGGGCAAAATCTAGAAATAAATTTTCAATTATTGATCTTGGATATTAAGCTTGGGTCGATCGAAGACTATGAGTATGAATCTTCTGTCGAACGGATGTGAAGCGTTTTATAATAAAGTCGTAAATTCATTCGGTAGCAAAGTCACGGAATATAAAGACGAGAATGCTTATTTCAGAGGATTTTTCTATTCGAGACGAAAGTAATAATAACGCTTATTCCACAACTTTTCGTCTATTATTCTTTGTCGTAAAAGATAATCGTTGTAGAGAATCGGCGATTTTTTATATCCGGTTAATTTCGTTATTTCCGCAGGGTGAACAATCGCATTGGATAGGTTGCGCTTTGTACGTCGCATGTCGAAGCACAACGACGCCTACGGTCGGACGTACGGGTACGAGCGTCGAAGGAAATTGCGTCTCGCTGACGCGTCTACTTCGACTGTGCAATCTTTCGTTGATGGAATTTTTTTCAAAATGCAAATCTTGGGCGGACATGGCGAACATGCCGCAAGACTTTCGCACCAAGATCGACAAGCTAGAGCGCAACTTTACTGTCTCGATGGTTATATTTCAAAAGTATCAGCCGATATTTACCGATATATTTAAAAATCCAAATGACGACAATTCACGCGCTCCTCGCTCGAGACGACACAAGGCGTTGCCTTGCACGCCCACGAGGGTCTTTGAATTTTGTTGGACACTGTTTATATGCGTCAAAGGCGCATTTCCCGATATTACGGACGATCTCGTTAATTCGTATCATCTTCTAATCGTGTGCTGCGATCTCGTTTATGGAAATGCGCTTATGGCCAATCGCACGGATCTTTTGAATCCTAATTTTGCTGGTGAGTTTATCAATTTTTTCTTCCTTCTTGGCTTTTATCTACAAAGAGGGACGTTAATTGTCGATAATTCTGGGAAATTATTAATTCGATATTAACGTATCAACGAATTTATGACGATAACAGGTTTACCGCCAAACTTTGGCGACGAATCTTTCGTACCGCCTAAAACACCAAATTGTATCGTCAATCTTCTATGCGAGCATCACGAGGCGATTGCTTTTGAAGCTAAAGTAATCAAGGAATATACTCTCAAAAATCATATTAATCGTCTTTTCAACGAGAAAATATTACGTGGAGAACAAAGCAATTTCTCCGGTATACTGGAGGCTTTGAATTTCGATGGGAATTTAAAAGCCATAAATCGTGCCTATGAGCAACACGTACTGAGTGTCGGTGATTTTGACGAAAGAATATTTTTGGGTAAGTTATCATATTTTTCGATTTAAAACTTGAAAGCGTTGAAAAAATGATTTTTTAATATTAAAAATGATCTGTTAGGAATGGTTTAAAACCTACCGCTCGTTTCGAATATTTTCACGAAAAACAAAAAAAGATCGCTGGAACAAACGCGAATAATTTTTCGCTTTTCTTTTTTTTTTTTCACAACGTTCATTTATTTTTCTCTCGCGTCATAAGACGCGACAAAAGAAAATTGATTTCTCCGTGATTTATTGCTCGTTTTTACTTATAATTGAGCGATTCCGATTTCTTATTAAGGCGCCGACGCGAGCGATAACATTGGTTCCCCAACGAAAATGCCGAACGTCGGTGATTTGCACGAACAGTTTCAGCTTAAGAGGGAACAATTCAGCGTAAGTTATTTTTTTCTTCCACGGTTTTTGCGTGATAATATTGCTTGAAATTTTAATGCAATATTAATCATCCGGATGATTAAAAAATTGATGTTTTTTTTTAGGCTATGCAACATCTCGCACCTCCGACGCCTCTGACCGGTCGAAAATATTTGCGAACTAAGGACGTTGGAAATTCTTCGCCCGGTCTACCGACCGCGACGCAGAGCGTTATACGTCTGCAGGCTCTTTTAGCCGGACGTCAAGCCTCGCCGAGCGAGACTCTTTACGAAATGTGCGCCGACTGTTCGCAAGACGTCATGGCTCTCGTCGACAACAAAATTGCCGAGCTTGGCGAAATGTTTTACTCCACTTATACGCAAAATCCTGAGGACGGCGACTCTAGTAGCCTCGATTTCGGAAAACAGCGACTTATTCTTGGGCAAACTTTGTTCTACAAGTTACTAGAGATCATACTGACCGAGGAGAAACGCATGAAACCTAATTACGACATAACGGTAAGAACTACAAAACAATCTTTAACGCGAAAAATTGACGACCAGTTTTCACCTTCTTTTAAACGAGAAATATTCAATTTTTAATTAATTCGTGATACTTTTACCAATTGTCAATAATTTTGAAAATATTTTTGATGAAAAAAAAAACGTCTCTAAAAACGTCCTCGATTTATCGAATTTTTGTTTCGTGTCTTTTCCGCAGAATTTGCTATCGAACGAGATTTTCCTTCAATGTTTGTTCGCCTGTTGTCTCGAGATCGTCATATGGTCTTACAAGAAGGATCGTTTATTTCCATGGATATTGCAATCGTTGAATCTCGAACCTTATTATTTCTACAAAGTGATTGAGATTATCGTTCGATCGGAACAATTGCCACGTGACATTGTAAAGCATTTGAATAACATAGAGGAAAAGATATTGGAGTCGTTGGCGTGGAAATCCAACAGTCCTTTGTGGCAAGCTATAGATCAAACGCCAGGTGGTGTACCGAGTTGCGAGGACGTCTCGCTACCGGGAACACTCGATCCGATCGATGCGAATGCTCCTGGACAGCCTGTACTGAGAAGACTCGCTCTCGATCGCGGTGCCGTTCACGACGTTCAGCAGAGCCCAATTTCGTCCGCTTCGGAAAGGTATTTTATTTCGTTTTTTATACCACGGCGTTAGTAACCGAATACTTAAGTTAGTCCTATCGTGGGTGGGGGAATAAAAATTTTATTCCCTTTTTTTTCTCAAATTCCAAGTGAACTGAGCGTTTAAATCCATTTAGAAAAGTTGTTGCAAATCGACTAAAGAACAATATACTCAAAATTCAAATTGATCCTACGTAAAGTTTACTTGTTATATAATAAACGAAATTATGCAATTTTTTTCCATAAGATTGTTATAAAAAAATTACTCGAAGCTTCTTTGATGTCGTATAAAAATGTGTATAAAATTTCAACAAGCTTGATCGACCGAAAAATGGAGATACTCGTTGTATAATATTGCGATATTTAACACGGGCTCTTATGGGAGTTTACGAAAAATGACGATTTTCAAGAATAAATATCTTGATTTTTGAGTCGATAAGGGCCCCTGAAATTTTACACACGTGTACATACGACATCAAAGAACGCTTCTGCAAATTTTCAGTGAAATCTAACGGAAACGCTGTAACGATAGAACTAACTTAAGGAGGTTTATCTGGTCAACGAATTGACAAACAGATATTGATGAAAAAATGAGAATGTAGTTATCAGTATCTACAAAGTCATCTCTTAAAATTTCAAGACTCGAGGACACCTTGTTCGAGAGAAATAAATAAAAACATATTTTCTAAATTAACACGTGCCTTTATGGATTTCCATGATTTCTCCGTCTATAAACATTAAATTCGCAACAATTGACAAACAGTTTTTGACAAAAATTTCAGAATTAATGAAAAAAGTATCTAGGGGACATTTGTAGAGCTTCATAAAATCGATTCAGCATTCACGAGATACATAATAAATTAATTTGTCTCGAATAGTGCTAATTTCTGCTGGGTCGAGCATTCGCTACGCTGTCAAACATGCTGAACTCACTACACTAGTCACAAAAATTTTCTTTTGACTTACTCGGTACCAGATAAACCTCCTTAATAGTTCGTACGTATTAACTCGCTCGAGTCCGATCGTCGAAAAATCGCCGACAATTTTCAACATTATCTTTGTCTAAAGTAGAATCGTTCGATCAACCTACAGATAAAAATGATCATGATAATCAATTATTATCTTTCCCCTAATATTTATCTTGATTTATTTTCGAAGATTTCAATCACCGCCAGCAGCATCCGGTGCCGCAAAGAAACGTCTCTTCTCCGATAATCGAAGTGGTGGTCAAAGCATTCTGAAAGACAAGTGTTCGCCAAAGGTCGTAACGATCGACGGCACGTCACGAATATTCGTCGCGTTTCCCGATCAGCAAGCGAACGCCAATCGTGCCGGCGGTAATAACGTACCGAGCTCATCGTCATCCGCGACCACACCGACGAATTCTTCTCTAGTTGCAAATCGCGATCATCCCACGAGACCGCGAAAAACCGGCTCGGCCGCTCTCTTCTTTCGAAAATTCTATATGCTCGGTTTCGTTAGAATGCAGAATCTCTGCGATTCGTTGCAAATAACCGAGACGGATTTGAAGAAGAAGATATGGACGATATTCGAATATTCGATAAAAGATCGGACGGAATTGATGAAAGACAGGCATCTCGATCAAATACTCATGTGCGCCATCTACGTTATATGCAAATTGGCAATAATCGATCGTAATTCTTTCACGGAGATCATGCGATGCTACAGATTTCAACCACAGGCCGAATCTCACATTTACCGCTCGGTCTACATCGGCAAAACGCCGAGAAATTCGGCTAATTTACAAACGCGTTCGAACGACCGTGAAAACGGTAATAACAACAATAGCAGCTCCTCGGTCGCACCACCGACACCCTCGAACATGGCGGGAACCGAGCAAAATTTCGGCGACGAGAGACGCGGCGATTTGATTAAATTTTACAACGAGGTTTACGTACCTGCCGTCAAGGAGGTCGCCAACAGACTTGGATTATCGCGAAGTGGACCGGTAACCTGTCTCACTCTCAGTCCCTTGCCGAGAAGTCAGACGAACGTTAATTCTCCGGTTAGACGAGTCACGAGCAGCGTCATGACGAGAACGCTCGATCCAAAGGCGATCACGGCATCCCCTGCCCCTCAGCTCACTTATTGCTTCAGTCGCAGTCCCGCAAAGGTAAACGGAAATAATTTACGAAATTTCTTTATTAATTATTTTAACTGTCGTCAATTTTTTTTTAAGAATTTTCGTACATCGATGTTTATCGCCGTGAATACGGGGTGATACATCGATGTACTATTTCGATCTTATATTTTTAACTTTTTTCACTACCACATTATCATCGTTCAATGTTTTCTATGCCTTTTCTAATTTTTTTCATTGCGAGAATCAGAATCTTGCATAAAACCAGAGCACACTGATACACGTGGTTAAGAGTCAGTGTTACAGGCGATGAGCGATTGGAAAACGCGATCCGTACTATCTCTTCGACACTGAGCAACCAATCGCGTTATAATTTTCAGGGTATCTAGAGAATTCTAGCAAAAAGTGGTTTCCAAAATTTTTGAGAACAAAAAAAATGACAGTTACATTTTGCCATGATTCTCTATGTACTCGTCAAATTTTGACCTGATCGATCGCTCAGTGCCAGAAAAAACGCGGTTGGCGTTTTCGAATCGCTCGTCGCCTGTAACACTCAAGATTCCTAATGCTACGAGAAAAATTTACTTAATGTTAGGCTTAATGTTATATCCTCCGGATGGATTGAATAGTGCCAAGAAATTTGTAAATTGCGTCTTGCATCTATCTCCCTCGTGCTACCCCTATCGTCTCAAGCTCAGTCTCTTTAACGCTGCGTTCTAATACATTTAAAAATACCAACAGAAATTAGCTATCATATTTTGTAGATTTATCGATTAATTGACAATTTCGGTGCGTACAAACGATACACGACTTATTATCAGAGAATGACACATTTTTATAATCTCAAGCCACTTTCGATTTTTTTTGTTCACAGGACCTCGAGGCCATAAATCGTATGATGATATCCGTGGACGCGCGAAAAGCCGTTGGTAAGCGACTTTTATCCGACGACATGGATGTCGATATTTCGTCGAGCGAGGGACCGTCGCCGGTAAAGAAGACACTGAACACTCCTTTCCTCGCGCGAAAGCTTGAAAATCTCATCGGTGAGCGTCGAACACAGAATCAGTAGATAGTTCCGATATTACGCGCGCGCGTACACACGCACAAAACATATATATATGTATATATTTTGTCGTGTGTAGTTTTTACATAACAAGTGCAAATAGCTTTGAAAGAAAACTGACCTCGTCCGCAATTAACCCAGAAAGGAAGAAAGACATTTTTCTTCAAATTCACAATCGAGTCTTTGTTGGATTTTTCTTTGCGTAAAAAGAAGCCCGCACGTAAAGAGCAAAGAAAGAGAAGCTAGAGAGTCGCGATGAAATGTCTCGAATGTTTTTCGCAAAGCAAAAAGATGATTTTTTTAAAACAATGAATTAATAAATTTTATCGATTCGGATTCGAGGTAAGAGGAGCAAAGTGACATTCGATGGAGATCAAGTTGATCGTGAAAATAAGGGTCGTATCGAAATATCAGAATGTTATTATTATTATTATTAATATTATTATTATTATTTCTCGTTTAAGACAGCAAATCGCTGATCGATCGGGCTTGTGATTATTCGACTTTCTATACGTAGATCTTAAGTATTTGTTTCCTTTTCCTCTCTCTCCCCAGTTTCCCGACCTCCCCCTCCCCATCCCCCCCAACCCCCCAAAAAATTATATTTTATAACTATTTGATCTCATGAATAATCGGTCATTTCTTTAAATCAAAATACTCCGTAAATGAAACACGGCCAATGTTATGGATTTTTTTCCAATAAAAAACGCGATAGTGAATTGAAAGTCAACGGGAAGAATTAAAATTTGAAAAGGGCAGAAAGTGTGTGATAAGGAATGGATAAATGGAGAAAATGGAACTAACCGCGTCTCGTCGATTAGCTGGAATACATCGACACGCTGTGTTTACAATTGATTGTAATAGTGACGGGACGATGTAAAAAAAATCATCAGGATATCATGAATTATTATTAATATTATTATTCTGTACATAGTAATAAAGTTGCCTAAAAAATGTAGGAGATAGAAAAAAAACGATCGCAATTTATTCTTAAATAAGCTATACCTTTTTTTCATCTTCCGCTTGAAAGATAACATTGTAATCAATATATAGATAATAGTTCTTCATTTTATGAAGATAACCATGAGCAGGGGTTTTTTATTCGCCCTGTATATTGTTTCACTAGCAGCGCCACTTTCTATCGATCTCGGAAAATTTGGCCGCCAGGTGTCGCGCCGAGACGCTTTATTTTCCACGGAGGTTCGACCATCTCATTCTCATATATCCAAGGACATATGTGACCACACGATCACGACACGAAGTAAACGAGCAAGGCATTTCGAGCGTGCGTTTGTAGCATTTGTTGAATCGAGTCTGTTATTCGCGATGGATATTGTTAATGCCGTGTTAGAAGGTGACGCAAAAAATGAAGATTTTGGGCGTTCGACGGTGGTCGTAAAGAGCGTCGATCTCGAAATTGACGAAGGAACGCTACTCGCCTCGGATTACAACGTTTTCGATGTCGCTAAACTGAAGTAACCTAGAAAAAAAAAACATAACCTAAAATTTTTAACAATTACACGATGCGTAGTGCGAGGATACAAATAACTTCTTTGCAGGTCAAATACCGAGGAATACGTAAAATCTTTAACGAGAGACAACGTTCAGTTATTAGTTAATAAAATTTGGTCTCTTCCGACCGAGAGGGTGGATGAGGCCATTGTGGCGAAACTTCCAAAGCCAAGCTACATTCTACCACGAGCCCGAACCGTTCCAAAGCCGAGACCTCTGACAAAATGGCAACAATTTGCCAAAGAAAAGGGCATCAGAACCAAGAAAAAGGGCAGATCCAAGTTGAAATGGGACGAAGAACTCAGGGTAATAATTTTACATTCATATTTTGACCATGTTTTTTTTTCTCGTCATTGGGACTAAACAGCCAATTAATCAATTAAAAAATCTACTATTATATAACAGAATACAGCGTATCGTATCTTATTAGTAACCCAATTCTACAAACGTCACTAAAACCTAACTATACGAAGAAATAATATCCCACGGAAGTAATTTATCTCGGTTATAACTTAAAAATATATGACCAACAACATCTTTTACAAGCAAATCGTTCTCGAGATAATAATAATATCACCGATAAGCGATTTGGCTGATACGAAATTTTGGAAATAAATTTCATAAAAACATTGTTGTTATTTTGATTTTTAGCAATGTGTTATTAGTGATTTTAGTAATTCACGCTTTAGTTTTGTCCTCTCTAGAAATGGGTGCCTACGTTTGGTTATCAAAGGGTCAAAGCCCAAGAACAAAAAGATTGGTTGGTCGAACTTGGCGATGACAATAAACCAAAGACCGATAGCGACCCTCGCACTGCGGCTAGCACTGCCAAACAAGAGCGGACAGCCAAGAATGAATTACAGAGATTGCGCAATTTAGCCAGAGCAAAAAATATTAAAGTGCCAAGAGTCGGTCTACCCAGCACCGAACACTTCACGGACACGAAACAACTCGCGACCGCAGTTACCGTTGCGAGGGTCTCGACAGCATCCGTCGGAAAGTTCCAAAGCAGGTAAGCGATTTGCGATTATTGCAGTATTTAAAAAAACCTCAGGAGCGCGGTGCTTCAGGAGACTGGACTCTGGGTTTGCAAGCAGCGGACCTGGGTTCGATCCCCACAGCCAGCACCAATGGAAGAATTTTTCTAAGTGTTTTTCTGCAATCCTAGCGGTTCGAATTCCGCCAAAAAATCCATGAGCCACATCGACCGTCGGTGTGGCCCATCGTCACAGTTGAGGAAGGTGCCGGCCCCTAGGCTCCTCTGGTGGTCGTGCTTGAGTTTACTCGCATTGCCACAGGTAGAGACTGGGTAGGCACCGACCAGTATCGGCGAAAGTTTTCTGCAGTTTTCCTTCGTCCGCGACAAATGCGATACAGGAGTTAGGTGGAAATGCGAAGCGGCTGTAGCCGGGGCAGTATAAATGTGAATGTCAGAGATTGGGGCATAAAGAGGAATGGGGTTGAAAAAAATAAGACAGCCAGAGATGGGGAAAAATAAGAATAATAGAGGTAGAAATTGTAAAAACCCGGAAAAAGGGTGTGTAATTAAAAACTCCCATAGTATAAAAAAACTTAAAAACTTAACGTTCATGTTTTATCAAAAGTACGTTTAATTCTAAGAATTTAATTCAGTTTTCTTATTTGATAATAATAACGACAAAGATTATCTTGAAAATTTGAATAACTCCAGATTACCGAAGGAAAAAGATGCGAAGAACATTGGAAGTCAGATGCAGATTTTAAAGAAGAAGCGTAAAGCACCGCCTGTTAATATAGCAGACGAAAAGCGAATAAATACCGATTTGGCTGAAAGTGTCATTAGCAAAAAAAGCAAGAAAGACATTTTACGAGTTGACATTCCGTCCGCACCGTCCACGAGGTGAGCTAATCGGAATGGTTTAATCGTCGATAATCGATCCGTTACTATTTCTCTCTTTGCGCGGCTTAACTAAATTTTTCTTCACAGTGTCGATCGGTCACAATCCGCTGGTGATAGGAAGAAACGAGCAGGTTCGGGTGGTAAGAAAGGCAAGGGAGGGGGCAAAAAGCCGAAGGCTGGAAAGGGTAAGAGGGATTTGCATACTAAAGTCGGAGGCCGAAAGCGCAGGAATTAAAAAAAATAACTACGTCCTCGTACAAAAACAATGTTCGAGAAGTGGAAAAATGAAACTGTCATTATCAATGTGACTGCAAAAAATAAAAAGATTGTAATAAATTTGCAAACCACAAATCCAACCGTAATTGCCTGGAATGATCATCGAATTTAAATGTGACGAATGTCTACAGAACGGTGACATTACCCGATGGGTTTGAACGACTGATTTTGATGAACATTACTTCTCAAAGTCGGCAAAATATCAATTTTTCGTCTTATAAGAAAGAAAAACTGTTAATCGACTGATTATTTTCACGTCGATGGCATACTTGGTCTCAGCGAGCGCGATCTTGCATCAATCAGTTCTTAAGCGATTCCTGTGATCGCTGCTGTAGCTCTATTCTGTAACTCGTTGTGAGAATAACGATTCAGAACGCTATCGTTACGATAACGAATTTCGTTACGTGTAATGACACTCCCATAACGACTGTGCGATTCTGTAACTACGAATAGCGATGCTTCGACGTTACCGCGGTACGATTCTGCAACTACGAATAGTAAGCGACGTGATATTGTATAACTCGCTATGCTGTCGTTATGAACTTACCGAGACGTTATTATGACAACTGTCATTTTGTACACTACGTTTAGCGAGTTATTTGGTTATCCATATTCAAATTCGTCGGTAAGGTATCGATATGGCTCGAGCGGATAGCGAGCCTTGGCGACCCCTCGATATGCGATAAGGACCATTATGGCAGAACCTCGTAAATTATTAACCTTTAATATGCGCTCAAAAAACTAACAAATAATTAGGACGGTTGAAATAACAACTAAGTTACAGAATAGAGCTACAGTAGCTCTATTCTGTAACTCGTTGATTTCAGAACGCTATCTTAATGATAACGAATTTCACTGCGTGTAAAAAAAATTATTTAACAAGTTTTTCGAAAATTAATTTTTATAGGATAATTGTTAATTAGTACGAAATCGAACTTACTTACTTAGTTGTTATTTCAACCGTCCTAATTATTTGTTAGTTTTTTGAGCGCATATTAAAGGTTAATAATTTACGAGGTTCTGTCATAATGGTCCTTATCGCATATCGAGGGGGTCGCCAAGGCTCGCTATCCGCTCGAGCCATATCGATACCTTACCGACGAATTTGAATATGGATAACCAAATAACTCGCTAAACGTAGTGTACAAAATGACAGTTGTCATAATAACGTCTCGGTAAATAACGAAACGAAACTTGTCGTTATAAGTTCATAACGACAGCATAGCGAGTTATACAATATCACGTCGCTTACTATTCGTAGTTGCAGAATCGTACCGCGGTAACGTCGAAGCATCGCTATTCGTAGTTACAGAATCGCACAGTCGTTATGGGAGTGTCATTACACGTAACGAAATTCGTTATCGTAACGATAGCGTTCTGAATCGTTATTCTCACAACGAGTTACAGAATAGAGCTACTGACCTGCCTCGGTATGTTTTAAATATATATTCTCAAATTAAATTCTGTTCTCATGTATGTACAGATTGCGTTTGATCTACGGTGATCTCAACGTTATTCTTGACTAATTTGTTCAATAGTCAAACGTTTTTTAGGGTAGCTACTTTTCTAATATTTCTCTGCATACTGCGGAACAAGTGCGTTATTTAATATTTTTCGAATATTTTTTATACGCACATAATCTTTGCAAGGGGTGATTTCATCTCTTTGATTTGAAATGCTATTAGCTCCATCTATGATGGCTACTAAACTTATGCGCCTATTTCCATACTAATGGCAAATACAAATTTAACCCGGAGTATTTTGCATTTCAAATATTTTCATGCTCAAGTCTATGGCACCACCTTTCCTTTCTATTTTGTCGCTTATTATTATCATCGACAACCTGAAACAATTTGAAAATAGGGCAACTTTGAAGGGTGCCACCTACACGTCGCCTCTTTGTACTATTCGTGCGATATAATTCCGTAAATTACGATTTCCGAACTACTCTCACATGGATGGCTGTGTTCCCAGCACGCGATCGACGATAACTTCTGTAAAAGAGAAGTTTTTCATGCGGAACTCCACGTATAATTTAATCTCATTCTTTTTGTCGCCTCTACTTTAAATCGTCATGTTCCCCGCTCTGTTTTACCCAACGCCGATATATCGTCGCCTTTGTATTCCCTATTAATAACACGTTTCTTATTTGAAAAAAAGTATCGTATATTTTCCGTGACGAAAGTTTGCCAAATGTTTGTGGAAATTACAAGGTCATCTTTTTTTATCGTATATTATTTTTATACATAGAGCATCGCTTGTACTCGGAGTGCACTTGTACGATGGTCATGGCGTTTCTACGGAGCCGGGGCGTCAATATCTGTGCACTCAGCAGGCTCAGCAGGAAGAGTGAAGAGGCCAATCGCCTAGTTCACTTGGCGATCTAAGCACAAACTCGCGCACACAAACACGTCGCATGCGCTAACTTTCGCGTACCCTACGGACTTTGTCCCTTATGACCCACTTTCCTCGTGATCTATTTTCTCGAGGTACTTTAGAACGCGGGGACCTTCCACCTTTAACCCGCGGCCCTGATACGATGTATATATTTCCTAGCAGATATCACAAAAGTCAGGCTAAAATTATTGTTAAATTTCACCCACTACCCTTAAATCTTCGGTAAAATAAACGAAACTCGTAACAAATTGATAAGAGGCGCAAATAATAAAGAACCCATCGACATCTTTTCGGATATTCGGTTTCGCAGGATATGGAACTCGAGAGTGAGGTGACCTCGATTCGTCGATAAGGCAGTTGGGTTATCGATCGGGTATTTCTCTCAATGCGTGATATATCTGAATACAAGCGTCACGGGAACAGAGTGGGAGTAAATGGTCGACGAAGTCACCTCTCCTTTCCCACCTCCACCCCTATGCAAAATACCTCGCAGGACCGCGTCAGCCCCTAGTGACGTTGTGTCTTTCCCACTGGGCGTCTGCCGTACTCTCCTCCTCCCCCATGCCCCGCCCCGCTACTCTCTTGTCGCACAACGAAATTCTCCGCGACTACGACAACGTCAACGAGAATGGAACGGAGCAAGGGCGCGAGCGGCGGGGTGGAGGGCTGGGCTCTCTCAGCAAGGTAGAAGGGTGGAAGCGAGGGGTTGCTAGCTAACGAAAGGTGAAAGGTCAAAAGTAGCGAGCGCGGAATATCGACTGGTGGGCTCGAACGGCCGAGATCCGAGAATAGAGGGCAGGGGCGGGAGTGCGGCGAGGGACGTTAAATTGTCGAGCGGAAGACGGAAAATGGTGAAGGGGAAGGGAGAACTGGACGAGTCGTCGATTCGATGCGTGTCATTTAATGGGCTAGCGATATCGATCGAAAGTTGCCACAATCGAGGTCCCGAGATATACGTTATAGTTAAATGAGAGCTGGAGATGGTTGGCACAGAGGTAGGTTGGCTTTTCCAAAGGGTATTTTGCGATGGGTCAGCGGGGGAAGAAAGACTATCGGATCTGCCCCTTCGACCGCGTTCAAGGAACACGCAACGCGCGCGCACGAGCACCCGATGGGATACACATTTCTCGCGTGTGAGCGAGGCTTGCCCTACTCTCTCGCCTTTTCTTCCCTCACTGCACCTCGCGAACCCCTTTCCGGCATCCCGTCGCTCCCCTCTCGTGCCCTCACTGGTCTCGCTAGTACGCTCGCCAACGGCGCATCGTTCGCTTGTCGTCCGTCGTCCTCCGTTGTGACTCTTTTTTTCTTTATCGTTTAGGGATATTTAGTAATCGTTTTCTATTTTCTTCAAGTCCGTCGCGGTGAACGAAAGACTTTATAAACGAGATTGATCGTATCGGACGAGGATTATTGAGAGTTTGATAAGTCTTATGTAGAGAGGTTTTGTTGTCGTGTGGGAATGATGATGTATAATTATCCGAATTGTAATTAACATCGTGGTAGAAGATGCGATGCGCGAAACGCGAAAAGAAAAAGACCGAATAAAGACGCGAGACTCGTGTCACGTCTGGTATCAATCGGCTAGTCGATGGGCTAAAGCCTGAATATTCGAGCCTCTACCGGGACACAGGCAGCGGTGATAAGTGAGGGAGATCAAGGAATACACGATCAAGGTCCTATAGTGAACGGGGCGCGATTTTATTTATCATCATCAACTTATCGATAGAAGTGCGGGTATGATGACAGAAGCTTCAATGACGCATTTTTGCGATATTTAGGGATAATATCTGCGGGTGGTGGTGGTAGTAGTGGTGCTGTGTGCAGACGCTCGATACTAACTGCTTGAGGCGACGCGGGCGCTGCTGTTGTCATCCTCGAAGACCTGGTGTAATATTATCATTACAACGTAATATACTTTGTAACGGTAATGAGAGGAAAAAACGTCCGTCAAGGAGAGCGACGAAAAACCAAACTCAGCCATCATGATCACAATTTCGGAACAAGTATATAAGAAACTTATTAGGATGGAGCAGATTATACAAATGGTGCTTTCAAGCCGATGAAGATTATCAACCAACTTGGTTGGACATATCCGATTCTCCTATTATGGAAGTTTCGAGGATGTTCAGAACGAGTAATGACTATTTGGTTTTCAACGAACGGTGATGTTACCGCGAATAGGGCTTTTCATGAAGTTTCATCAGATTTTTATGCAAATCCAAGTCCAAAAAGTAGGATTGGTTCTTTAACCGGGAAGAAAAGATCTCAAAGGATCAATTAGGATAAACCGCGACTATTTTAAGAACGTCGCGTTACTTCTGTTCTCTGGGATCCACCTAATTAGGAGGACCATCGGAGGGGTTCGACCGATACAACCAGCGATGTTACGTGGACATTCCGATATTGTTTCTATTCTCAAAATTCTACAAGAAGATCCGAATTTCGCACTACCGTTCATTAATCGAGATAATTTGTTGTGGAAGAATCACTACGCGAGGACTCTATAGATAGGATGCCACGGAAGTTACAATCGAAGCATCAGCCATCACCAATATACAACTGTTTAGGATCGAACGATTGATCGAATTAATGGCACATTCGACGATTATACGTCGAACCATTTGGTGTCCACATAATTCTTCATGTTTTTCCTTGTTATTGGAACGTTCGATGCGAGAGGATCTCGATAATCGCAAGAAAATAGAAAAAATATAGGGCAAATAGTCGAGGATCGTCGCAATTCACCAGTCAATCGGCCAGCCAACATTACAAAGTGGAATTTTTTAATCGTTTTGAGAGAAAAAATTCAAGCTCAATGATCACCAACGGCGGAAGAATGAACAGTGCAAGAGCCTAAAAATCTTGCGACATACATCTGCGATGCATCTGTGCAATTGTCGTTCACGTTCGATAAGAGTGCTCTGAGAATAGAGAGATGGGCCGAAGAAACATGGAAGGTACTTTAAATTGACGATCGATCAACGAGATCATTCTACATTGATCGATCCATCGACGAATCGCGCGTAAAAAAATGAGGAATATAAATTTTGGTGTGGATCCCTGTGTTTATACAGCGTAAAATGTTATCATCGATTAAGTGTAATCCCGGCTTGATACTGCTAGCTTTGCTGTCGTGGTCGCCCTCGTCGTGGTCGTCGTCGGCGTCGTTGATGTGCATTCTCCGTTGTCTTCGCTGTTACCGCTGCTCTTGTTGCTGCTGTGTTGACGCTCGTACCTCTGCTCCCACTGCTGACGCTGTTGTTGCCGTTGTTCCTGTTCGTTGGAGTCAATGTTCCCATCGAAACAAGTGTTTGTTTTTGATATACCCATTGAGAAAAACAAATCGACGAATCGATTCAATGAGTTTGAGGCAAAAAAAAGAATTCTAAAAAGCAAACAAACGAAAGAATGAAAACTAGGCAAAAAAAGTACGCAGGCAGGCGGAGGCTTCGGGGTTACCGGGGATTCCCCGTTCCAATACCCCGTTCCTCCGACTCCGCGACGAAGCGCGAAACGGGCGGCGCGATAAATTTTTTAACGATCAATCAAAGGGAAATGAATATTGTACCGATCTGTGAATATTAATCAGGGTCTATGACGAAAAAAAAGAAAAGAAACCTTACCAATTAATAGAGTCAGGGCCACCAGCCAGCCATACTATGCAACTATACTATACTATGATAATTTATCGTTAATGCTCAATACATATATATATATGTATATATATGTATATTTACATATATACATACGTATACATACATATTATACCAATAATCCGCGTATCACGATCACCGGTACCACCTAGACCATCACCTAGCGGACGTGTAGAGGATCCTACTTTCTCTTTCTCTTATTACTACTGACTTTACACGATCATTATTATTTTTTAAATTATTTGACCATGCTAATGATAATACAAACATATTTATCGAAAGATCTAAGAAAAATGCAATAAAATTGATACATTTAATTGCATTTTTTAAAGTTAGATATACATTAAACACTGTCTAGCTCGTTGCTATCCAGGGACCCGATTTCACTGCAACTGGACAAAATGGGCCCAATGGAGAGCTTCGCTTATCACAGTCTATCGGGAGACGTGATTGCGAATAAAACGATATAGGGGCTAACGTGTTCCTTTGGAAAAGATCGAGGCGAAATAATACACTAGGCAGCGTCGAGACAGACAGAGTTTATTGGATTAAGTCCCCGTAGCTTCGAAGCTTGAGAGTACCATTGTTGAGCACGCGTTTTTCTTTCACATGTTGAGGGTTTTGCTTCTTTCTGAGCGGCTCTTGTTCTCCTTCCTTAGATTTCTGGCAGCCCAGACGAGGAAACTTGCACGCACGTATCCGGTGCTTTCGCTCGATATTAAAGGACCCAGCGGTTCGCTGTAGTAGCCTACGACTTGCCAACCCTGTATATATATTCCCTCGCCCCTCTTTCTAGCTCGTGTCCTCTGGCTACCTACTGACCTGCATTTTCTCCGCTCAATCCCTTTCTATCCCTTCCAGTCCGTGCCCTGGCTGCATCGATGCTCGTGGCTACTTTTACCATGCAATGCATCCACGTTGCGGTATCCCATTTTCCTATATATCCATATTTGCTGTAATAATCAATTAATCGAACCTATATTCGTGTTCTCTATTTGGGTCCTTTATCGGTAATACAGTTATCTGCCACGTTACAGCTTATCATTATTTGCGAATGAATCACGCGTTGCTGTTGATAAAACAAACTTACTTTGCGAGCTCGATGTTCGATCGAAGGATCGGAATCACATTGACACCAGAAACAAATGGAATAGAAGAAATCGATCGATAAGTCAAAAAATTGTCATTGACAATTTCTTCTCGACAGTCTGCTTTCGAAGCTGTTTCTGTCGCATCGTGAGGCGGCGAATAGATACGGAGACAATTTGTATTTTAACGATCATTTCGTAACTTGATACATGCGATTATTAAGTTGCCGGTAACTGTTTTACCACCCGAGTATGATTGAGTGCACCAACCACTTTTTCCGGGATTCCCGCTCGCTACTACCTGGCATTGGCTGTTTGTAAATAGCTAATAAAAATAAGAGCACAAACCCCTTACCACGGAGACGATGCTCGACATTTTACGAGAGACGAGAGTGACTCGCGATCAAGGGAAGATGGTGACGGTAGCTTCTTATGTGTCGCGTGGTTTCATCGCGTGGCGCAACCAGCACCCAATTGACGCAACTCTAGGCTGCGTTCAGAAACCATATCGGTATAGTTAGATTCTCTATTTGATATTCTCAATAGCGCACCACTCTTCCTCATTCCATTTTACCCGGCCAGTTCGTGAACAGGACTCAGAGGGAGCATATCTGTACAATGCTACTTCGAAGTACAAACGTCAATAAAACATAACTTGTATTAGTTGACACGCGATTTGCGAAAAAATGAGTGTTTCTCAGTAGGTTGCCGCAGTTCCCCGATATATACATAGATTGAAACGATTCGTTCTACTCGAAGATTTTACTTGAGATATAAAGAAAAATCATTATATTTCTGACCCATTTGACCTGGATCGAATATGAAAAAAAACATAATTTTTAACACATCCCGATGTTTAACTTCGCACCCTTCGATAATAGAATATTTTTTTCTTCAATATAATATTTAAAGAATATTTTTCGAATTGCATTGGTCAGCTGATTTCTCCAGATAAATTGATTTCTTCAAGCTATATTTTCTACAGAGTCGAATGAACTTAAATGTCCACAGCTTTGAAAAATAAAAATATTCGGGATACTGTACATGGTAGACAGAAAAAATTAAATTGCGGTTCAAACTTTATTTTGTATGTATCAACTATGCCCGTTACTAATATTCACACTGAGTTATCGATCACGAATAAATGTCGAGCTAATATAATGATTAAGAATTGTGTAATTCGAAGCAAACGTACGCATAACCTCAAAAAATTCCATGGTGCTGTGTTAATAATTCGACTAAATGCCGATATTTTGGCTACTATAAATCAAACCTTATGATTACAGATGAATCATTTGTGGATCCACCGATTTCAAGTCCCTACACCCTTTTTTTATTGCAAAATACATTTTATTTCTATGGTGCATCATCGAAGTTAGAAATGGACAACTTGGCTCGTAAGGGTCAGTGTTACAGGCGACGACCGATTCGAAAACGCGATTCGTACTTTCTTCGGTACTGATCAACCGATCGCGTTATAATTTTGAGGGAATCTAGAGAATTATGGCAAAAAGTGACTAAATGTATTTTTTCCCAAAAACTTTGTCATAATTCTCTAGATACCCTTAAAACTTAATGCTCACAATCAGTGTCGGAGAAGTCACAGATGGCGTTTTCGAAACGCTCGTCGCTTGCAACCCTATTTTCAAAATTTTCGAAAAAAACGGGTCAGGTACATAGTGCCATAATTCTCTACGTACTCGCCAAATTTTAACCAAATCGGTTGGTCAGTGCCGGAGAAAATATGGATTGCGTTTAAGAATCGCTCGTCGCCTGTAGCACTGACGCATAAGTATAGTAAACGAACAGTGACGAATATTCAGATGGAAATAAGCGCGCAAATATTCCTCATACACATTGGAGGGTTCAAATAACCCTCGCAATGGTATCATCAGCCCCATCTGTTTTTCAAATTAAAATCTGTTCATGCGCACAAAAAGCTACCCCCGCTCCACTTATCGCCAGTCGCTCTCCGTAGTTGTAAATATAACCTTATTACTTAGATTATTCTTAAAAAAAAAGAAAATTCCCGCTAATCGCCTTGACGGTCGCCTACGGTCTCGAAGAAGAGATGAACGCGTGCGTTTGAAAGTTGGAAGGTCGTGGCTTCGATGACGATATTTTCTTCAGAATGCCGAGAGTCAACAAGAAAAGAACACGGGGTGAAGGACGAAAAGGTCTAAGCAGCGGCGTCGAAGACCGAGGAGTGGGCGAAGGGAGAAGAGGCGGCTTAATGAGACTACGTTCGATTCTTAACAGACGGAGTAAGAAGGTGGGGTAGTGGAAATAGAGCACCCTGGCGGCTCTCCTAGAGGCTCTCCCTACTTTTCGTCATTATATTCATCCTCAAGGCATACTGGGGACTCGAAAACAAACCGCAATACGCTAGAAAATAAAATCTTGTAAAAAAAAGGCAAGAGCGCAGCCACCTTCATCCCAAATATCGAAGCATGGCAATTTCCAGTATCGCGACGCGCTGCACGACACAATATGGCGAAACGGTGCACTAGTAAATTGAGGATTCGTATTAAACTAAAATAAACAACGAGGAGAAATGTAACAGGTTGGAAAAAGTGAGAAGAGAGCACGACACGAAAGAGAGAAAAAAAGAATGTACGCGGCGGCGGGTGGTGCAAGTATAGCTAACCGAAGAAAGCAGAAGCGTCTTCAGTTGAACAAGAAAGATGGTGCTGGGGCACAAGCTGCAGCTGCGCGCGCAAGGAGCATCACGGCTCACGCTTCGATTGGCCAACACGGAAAACTGTCCGTTGGCCAACATGACGGCACGCCACTACAGATCAGGTTGCCTACGCCTGTCGTACAACCCACTTATGGTTTTCACTCGAGTCACGAACACAATCGTGGACGTGGCAATCGGCGCGCTCAGACCGACAGAAAATCATCGTCGGCTAATAATTATAACAATAACAACAATAACCATCATAATCGTCATAACGGTCATAACGGTCATAATCGTCATCGTCTTCTTGCACCACCACCGATATCGCCGATCGTACAATTTCCCATATCACCGCCACCTCTGTCACTGGAATCACCCAATTCACTCGCCGCTAATGACAATCAGACTATAACGAGTAAAAAGAACGTCTGCCTGAATGATTATTCGGGCCCAGCTGCGGCAGTCGCTTTTCCCTTTCCGCCGCCCTCGTTCCTCGACCTAAGAGTATCGCCTTCTACTTCTGAGCTACAGGTGGGTACCAAGCTGCGACGCTTATCCTCTCTCTTTCTTTCTCTCTTTCTCTATCTGTCTATTTATTTTTATTTATTTTGTTTCACACGTGTATGTTTCTTCGATTCTTCGATGGGGGAGGGGTGTTAATATATTGAAATGTTGGTAAATTGTTAATTTTTGTATTCTCCTGTCGATGCTCTCCAATACGTGACTATCTTCGGGTCGTTAAATGTCTTTCTAGTTCTACAATTAATGAAAATATGAATTTCCATACGGTTTTATATGAATTTCTCAAATCGACAAATTGTTTCGTTCGGTTAACGAATTCAATGGATAAATTAATGAAATAATTGACTTTATTTATTTATTTATATGTTAGAATGTGGAGTTCGTGGCAATGAAAGAATTCAATAATTCGACCGATCGAATTGTTAATTTCTGGAGTAATCGAAGCGTTACTGACTTCCGAGAGTACACACGTGGGTAATTTTCTTTCCCTATACGACGCTCGTATTTCACTTTTTTTTTTAGAATTTAAGAGGTATCACTAATTTAGTAACTGGTTCTTTCTATTGTCACCATGCCCGCTATTTCAGTGCACTACCAGTCTTCGCCTAAACGCCTATATATTCTCACGTCTATAATTCTAAGGCTATAATCTTGAAATTAAATGACGCTATATATATTCTCGTATTTCGATCTAGTGTAATCACCGCTATATTAACAAATATATACTATATTCGATCTAATAGTACATTGAATAAATTCGATATAGTAATTAATAATAGAAATTCTTCTAGTAACTTCTATCACTTATATTATTTTTTTTCTTCTACTTTTCAACAAAACATTAATTAACCGTCTAACCCCCCCGATGCACCGCACTCACCGGCACTCACTGCCGGGCACGAATTTCTTTTATTATTATTATTCATATATTTACACAAATGATATCTTTATATATATACATATATGTGTGTGTGTATATAACGTACACTAAAAATATATACATATATATAAAGTAATGGACACCATCGATCGGCTGTCTGGTGGCGCGTATTTTTCTCGAATTGCCCGCGGCATTATTATTATTATTATTATTATTATTATTATTATTGTTGTTGTTATTATCATAATTATTAATTATTATTATTTAAACGTTAGCGTTAATTTATAAATTGTTTACATGCGCCTCGGTTTATCGCTTTATCTTGGATCAAAGATCAACCAATTAGGCAAATTAAAAGATAATTGTTATTCGGAAAAAGAAAAAATAATCAAGCAATCATATGTACATGTATATATATATATATATATATATACATATATTATGATAGTAAGCACGAACTAATTAACTGACGCGTGAATCGAGGGGCGTAAATTATTTATATTATTTCTCTTTCGTTTTTGCATTTTGTTCGAGAGAGGAAAAAAGAAATTATATTCTTATTTTAATTTCACAGAGATATTAACGTTACGCGCGACTATGGGTGCCCGAGGTGATCAAAAACGAATGACTTGAAAAGAGAGAAAAAGAAAAGAAAAAAAAGAATACAAAGAAAGAAAACATGCCGAATGTTATTATAAATAGTGAAGGACTCTGAGGGGCGGTGCTAAGGGAGTGGAGAGTCATACATTTTTTTTAGTGAATTTGTATAACACATTGCGTATATATCATATATATGTGTATATATATGTGTATATACATACATTTGTTTATATTTATATATATATATATGTATGTATACATATATAAATATATATATCTATGTATGTATTGGCGTTATGTAAGAGTGGTGGAAGGGGTGGAATCGATGAGATCGGTGATATATGCAAATGAATGAGCGGGATGCAGGCTGCTCTATTAATTAGAAGGGAGAAGCATCGTTTAAGGGGGGGTAAGGCGGTGAACTTTAGGGAGTTGCCGTCCAACTTGGCTACCAGGCTCATACCGCCGCTTCCACGTTATCCCCCGAGATCTTACGTTTACGGGGTGAGTATCATAACAAAGTATTAAGAACCGAAAAAAACAACCACAAACAAAAAAAAGAAAAAACCAAAATAAAATATACGAAACGAATGAAATGCACAACAAAACAAGCAAGAGTATGACCGTGATACACACCGAATCACCAGTAAAAAGCATCGATCCTGTAGCGCGACGCCTCGAGACGGGCAGTCATAGAACTACAAATTTAGTCGATCTTCTTAGAAGATGCACACGGTCGTGTACAATGTACATAGGAACATCGTCCAATATATAGAAATCGTAAATGAGAGATTATAGCTACGGAAAATTAGCCCTCGATTTTTTTGTTCGCGCGTGTACGGAGAGTTGGTGATTAATGGTGAGACAATTATGTTATCGGTTGTCGATAGTAGAAAATTCGAATAATTTGCTGTCGTGATAAAATAAATATTATTGGATGTATTTAGATAGTAAGATAGCGTATATGTAGGCTTTCAGTAGTTAGAACTACCAATCATTGGGCCGCAGTACACGGTGAACCAATAGGCTTCGGCTCTTGATATTGAAAGTCCAAGCTATTGGCTGTCAGCGAGGAGAACCTCGTATGATTGGTTGTCGCCATTGGGAAAACCCTAGTGGTTGATTATGATTGGTCAGAGTTCGTGATTATTGTCAATTAACACGAACAAAGCAAAATTATTATTATTATCGCTGTCAATAGTGGAAAAAAGAAGCTATTAGCTGCCAATAGTGAGAAACCTAATTAGTGAGTGTCAATAAAGAGAAACCTGTTTCTTGGCTGTTAAATAAAGAGGGAGTCAAAGTTGTGATCGTGAACAAAGGAACTCCAAGTCATTAGCGATCAAAATACAACTTCTCGTTATTAGCTGATAATAACGGGAAGTTAAAGTTCTTGGCATTGATAGCGACAGGTTCAATCTACTGGTTCCTTATTTTTTAGTTGGCCAAATGACCGGTTTTCAAAATACCAATCGACCTGGAAGTATTAGCTACCAATAGGTAGATAACTAATTTATTGATTCCCGATAGTAGGCATCATTGTTAGTTTACAATAGTCCAAACTGCTGTTAACTGTAAATAGTGTAAAAAAAATGTTCTCGATGAACGTTCACTTGTGGGCATAACCCTCGACGATAACAAAGTCGAATTTTATTTGTCTTAAGGCAAATACAAAGCTGTACAAATTTTTGAATGCGTCATAATCACGATCGATTGTTATTTTTTACGTTTATTGACTTACGTATTATTTTTGCGATCGAGTACTTGGATTTCGGGCGCTACTTTTCCGTAGGCTGAATCGTCTAGTTTAGAAACATTTAGATTGAATCCCCTGATAATATTATTCAACGTGTGTCCCACGCGTAACACCACCTATCTTGTAGATAATCCTGGCTGAAGAATCGTTACATTGAAAATCTTCCCAATTTGATTTTTAGCGCAATGGCAATAGGTAAAGTGTCGAGGAGGAATAGGTACGATGAAACCCTGCTACTCCACTCTGAAATTTGTCTATTGTATTCTATTAGTTCCAGGTTCCTTCCTTAGATAACAAAAGACAAGAAACCCCTCGACGTTATTGCTTTCGTATCGTTGATCAATCGATACCCAGGCAATATTAGACATAGACTGTTCTCTATGTTCGCCCATGAACAAAGAGTAATCCAAAGGCACCCCCTTTCCGTCCTGCTCTTTCACTGCTCTGCTAACTTTCGTTACGAACTTTCGTTCGTCCATCATGATTCGGGTTGTTAAATCCGAGGTTGAATTGTTGCAGTGCGGAGGCCAGGGACCGGGGAAAGCGGCGTGGCAAGGATGTGCCAGACCCTCACCGCTTCCTCTGTCTCCGGCGTCGCCTCAGGGCTCTCGAGGCGAGGGCTACAAGACCAAGCAGTGCGAGGCTCATCGTCGATGGATGAAAAGAAACAGGGTAAGGTCAAAAGTGTCCGTTTTCTCAGGGTGAACCTTGGATCGATTTGTCCCAATTGTCAGAATCAATATAACAACTGCGGCAGTCGCGAACAATTAATACCCGTGGGAAAATAACAAAGAAAAGATTCTAACGCCACCTCACGTTTTTACCAGACATTTTCTCAACGACAACTGAACCGCGGTAAATAAAATTTTGCCAGCTCGTAAAGAATAATTGAACAAAAACAAATGCGTTTATACTTTATGATTATCTCAAGAAATAAATGAGTTTTTTGGGGAAAACTTTATTGGCGCTATGGCGGTGTACGCGTGAAATACGACCTGCGTACGTATATCGAGTAGAGATGTTCGTAAACATGACAATGTTTTCTTTTAAAAGAATCGACAATAAGCGGGCATTTATTTTGGTATAAAGCGAAACAATAACGAAAGGGCACCCTCTACGATAAATAAATTGGACACTTGTAAAACACACGGTAATCGTATGAAAAAAAATCTTTATTTTATTTATTGGCAGATACGAGACGCGAGTTATTGTTACGGAAGCAGCGGCGAGGACGACGATTACGATGACTATGAAGATGGCGTACCGATTCCTGGAAGTATTTACGACGGACGCGCAGCTGCTGCGCGTCGAAGGGGCGGCGAGGTCAACGCCGCTGTCAATACGGTGCTGTACGCAGGCCTTGGTACGACAGCCCTTGGTCTTGTGATATCGTTCGTCGGTACGGGAGAAAAAGGGTTTCTCAGTCCCGAATTGAGGCTAGTCGGACCGTCGCTACTGTGTGCCGGATTATTGTGCTGTCTTCTGCGTGTACTATTGTGTCTATGCCTATGTCGTTGTTGCGGCGAGTGTAGATGGCGACCGTGCAAACTCGTGACAGTCGCGAAGAATAAAAAAGCATTATCCACCGTGTCGGAGCGCGAAAAAACGAAGAAATCTGTCGGTAGAGCAGAGCTACCGATAGCGTCTGCTTCGGTCAACGCTTGTGGCGCCAGCGTCGCGACCACCGGACGTCAAAGCAAACACGGACCGACGGCCAATCTATTGCCGATTCAAACGCCAGCTTCGACATCAGCGGCGCAACATGCACCGGTGCCTTCTTCTTCTTCTTCGTGCTCGACCGCAAGGTCCCACAAGGGCCACGAACTTCTCCTATCGCCGGCACAGCTGCCGGAATAAATTTAGGCGGGAAATTTGAATATTGCAGAGAGAGAGAGAGAGAGAGAGCATAAATAAACACGAGAACCAATTCGGGTAATCCCCGTGCACGCATCGTGCCTCAAGAGATCGAGATGGCGATTTTACTAAGAGCAACGTCGCTTCGTGACGTAAACGAGAAACACGATCGACGCGCTACCTCGCTCCAATTCCGGTCGAAACTTTTTCTACGGACAATACGATAAAATGGAGGGATGCTCGGAGTTTGAACGAATAAGGGGTTAATTTAAAGAAAATGATTAGATAATGAATAATAATAAATATTTATTAATAATCGATATGAAAGAAATTGACGTCATCTACTGCCGGTTCTGTCCAGTAACGTGCGGCTTAGAAGCTCGAACGAGTTACGAGAAAAATATTGATAAGAATTAGAGAGGCAAAATGGGGACAACGTCGAGTCGCATAAGAAAACAAAATGGCTGGCACGAGTGAACATAAAATTCTGCATATTAAAGTACCAATTTTTTCTCGTTTTTCTTTTTTACATAGCCGAACGAATCTATCGAATCCAACATTTCATCATTGCGTAGATTCGTAGAGAAAAGGAGTGAAACAACTATGTACTGCCCATTTTGTGTCCCAAGTAGGAAAGAGGGGAGCGTTTTGGAAAAAGCTCTCGATCGTAAACTCGACACCTGCATCGCTCTTTTACAAACACACAACTACGAATATTACGACAATGACGAGAAACAGTGAAAAACCAAGAGAAACAAATTACAAATCCACCAAAGCCACAGGCCTAGAATTAAACGAACGTGGTTTCAAACGAACATACAAAAATCAAATAGCGCTTTATGAAATCATTTATTGTAATAAAGAATCGGCTGATTTTTTCTACCTATCATGAACTCTTTTACGTGGCGTCGAATATGAAACTTAAAAGAACATTTTTCTTTTCATCGATCTTGCTATGAGAGAAAAAAAACGCGTCCTATCAATCTTGATAAATCTTTACAAATTCGTTTTTTTTTCATATTCACAACGAATTACTTCAAATTCTTCGTTCTCCCTTCTTCTTATTGTTACGCCCGTGTGCCCTCATCATCCTCGACAACATTCATCAGCGAGCCGGACGACGAACTATTTCATCATTCCTCCTTACAAGGGGATTCCCCGCATTCGGTGGAATTAAATTCCATTGATTCTTCGGAATCTACGAAATTCGTAATTGCCAGGTCATTGAACGTCGATCATGATAGTTGAAATTGCATCTGGTCGGAGGACGAGTAACTGTAAATTACTGGTGTGTCCGACGTGGTTGCGTTCGAGGCGGTTATAGCAAATAATTGCTCTTCGTAGATGGTGCTAGGTGGTTCGGTCTTGCCATTTCCGGTTGGTGGGGCACCTGGCGGATTGTCGCCTTTGGTGGCTTCTCGATATTTTTGTAGATACAATTTGAGCGGTTCGACGTAATTGTCAAAACCAAGTGTCGTCATAGCGAACAATATGTCCTCGCCGTTTATCGTTTTTCGTTTTTCCATGTGGCAACGATCGCTCGCTTCGGACGTTATGAAAGATATAAATTCCGAGACACACTCTTGCACGCATTCCCGGGCGTCTTTCGCTATTTTACCGGCTTCCGGTATTGCGCGCTTCATTATCTTCGCTACGTTGGCGATTGGCAAAAAACGATCTTGTTCTCGTAGTGGGCCACCACCACCGGAACCGCCACCGCTGTGCAACGGATCGCCACCGCCGTGATTCGAATCGTCCGTGTTCTCCAGATCATCTGTAACAATTTCAGCCTCCTTGGTCACACCGGACTTGGGATTTAATCGTTTTTTATCGAGCGTTCCGGAGGATAAGGATTGATAGAATTCGCTCGGGCGATCGATAAAACAGGATTGTAAAAGAAAAAAAGGCTCGGTGTAGTCTAGTCGGGATTATATTTTCGAAATGGCTAGACTACCGGAAAACAGAAGCTTCGTAAGGCGGTAAGTTTTCAAATTGACTATATTCACAGAGTAGTTAGCGGGTTGGGAGAGTTGATTATCAGAATGTCTAAACTACCGGAGTAGCCCGCCTTCCAGAATGGATGCGCAACAGAATAGCAAAAAAAACATAAACTTCGGTGATCAGTTTGTGCTTAACTTGTTACCGATATCTTCATTTTGCGACTTTTGGCTTGGGTATTTTAATCAAAATATAAATCTTGCGAGGATGTTCATTTCTTTATAAATAGCCCCGATCATAACCTTTAAAATGAGCGGAAAACGAAGCGATATGTTCATTTTTATGGCGGATTTTAATTTTTGCCGGGTCGATAGGAACAGTGAGGTTAATTAGGTCAACTACCGTCACGTCGGTCATGAGTATGAGAGTCAGTTACCTTCACCCCCCCCCCCCTTTTTTCTTACCTGTTTGGTATTTTGGGAAAAATATGATCAATACCACGGGAACAAATAAAAAAAATATCTTCTCTTCTTTCGCTCAAAAAAATGGAGGATCGACTTTTTTCGTGATCGGATCGTAATGATGAGATAGAGTTTACTGTTTTCGTACATTTTCCAATAGACGTCGTGTCAAAATAAATGATTTAGAAACGTGCTTCATTTTTTCATTTAATAACTCGCAATAATAATAATTCATAAAAATACTAATATCGAAATATTTCGAATTGATTGGATTTATTACATAGTTAATATCGCGATCGTAATTAATACGAATCTTTCGTGATTTGTTTTTCATTGAACGCTTCTCATGATCCATCTCAAAAACCTTAAATTAGCAATTACTGGTAACAAATTTCAAATTTCCCGCTCTAAACCGTATCTTCATTGGTCGATGATATGAACGAATTGGCTGTTCCCACCCCCGCCTACTGGACAACAATGACGAACCGCAACCAATTTCTCCAACGATAGTGACGAGCGCATTGGTCCGCGCATTATTCGTTTTTTTTGCATTGTGTCATTTCAGGACCGTCAAAATACACATACACTCCGTGGGCCATCGCGGGAAAATCGTATGAGACGTCTCAACGTAGAGAACGACGCGTAGTTTGTTGGAATTTCGGAAAAATCAAAGGAACCCTTACTGGAAATTAACTGAACACTTTTTTTTAACACACCTTCCAAATCATCGGATTGAACGCCGATGTAAGCTGTCCCGACGCCACTGCCACTGAGGAAACCCGATGACCCTAGGGGGCCACCGTCGTCGCCGCTATCGCCGCTGTTTTCCATCTTTTTCTATTTTATACAATAAATTACACGCTTAACCTCAAAAGGTGCTTCAACAACAATCCACAGTTAGCTTCCCTTTTATCAACTCCCTCCGCGATCAACTGCTTATCTGGCCTCATCCGCTTATGTGCACACTGTTCACCGAAATATAGTAATACTTGGTAATATCGAAACGCGCACCCATGAAACTGAAAAAAAGAAGTCTAGCCTTTTACTATGGAATCGTCTGTAGAAACGCACACCAGTTTGTTTCAAGATTATGCCACCAGTTGCGCTCCTTTACGTAAGCATTTCTCGCCTCGATAATGCAAGTGATTCGGCAACACGGGAGATGGCGCTGTCGTTTGTTTCCACTTTCCGGATCCCTTCCGTATCTCTTCTATCTATAGTCTTCGCGATCTTTATGGTATTTCATTCTTATGCCACGAACTACAAAGAATACAGAGCGAAAAATCGTCAAAGTTGAGAAATAAAAGTCAACAGCGCATGCATACCTCTCGTTCCTCTCGTTGCTGTATACCCGGTATACCCATAACAATCCGCCGGTAACGGCCCTGGACATCATGGCCGCGAGCACTCTTTTTTTGCTCAGGAAGAGTTTTTCGGTGAGCGGTAAGCGAAAATAACAACAAAGTTGAAAACAATCATCCTATAATTTCGTGAAAATCCTTGAAAAAGTAAGACTATCTCGCGCAGGCTCTCGAATTACAATTGTCTCGCAAGTATTTCCCAATCTGACGCAACGATGTTGTGTTTCTTGGCAAAAACCCTAGCATGTGACAATTGAGTGAAAAGTTCAAATCGGAAAATTCTATCTTCGTTCTTTAATCGTTGCACAATTCCCAAAATCGTACAAATGTCGAACGAGAAGGAAAATTCGAGTGACAATTTATTCGTAATTAGACTGCGCGAATTATTGGAACAGAACAAATGCAAAGAGGCCGCGCAGTACTTAGAAAACGATGGGGAGCAAGGGAGCGTAGCTAATTGTCTCTGGGAAATAGTTCCAATAATCGTCGATCATCTTCGAACTTGTAACGAAAAGCAAAATCTCGCCTGTTGCGTAAAATTATTGGATCATGTGGTGGAAACTGGCAATCCCAAAGAAACCGTTTTGTTGTTACTCCAGTCCATCGAAGATTCGCGCAATGAAGAAGTTTTTAGATTCCTCCCGAAGCCGTTGTCTCGATGCGTAATACGAACTGGCCCCGCACGATCTATAGATTGGTTCGTCGCAGGTATAAAAGAATATATCGAACGACTTCCTTTACCCGAAAATGAAAAACCGCTCGAAAATACGGAAAAAATCGAGGATAAATCTTCGATCGAAAGATTGACGCTCGATTACGCAGCGATTTTGGCCTCTCTCGAGCCTTTTGTCCAATTATCGAAAACGTCCGAGCCGTTGGATATGAAAACTTACAATTATACGCTTTTGATGCATATCAGCCTTTTCGGTACTCCGTTTTGTTATCTGGCGATTTCATCGAAGAACGAAAAAATCGACGAATCGACACAAATATTCGAAGCGACGCTTAAACAAATGGCTTTATTGACGAGAGATTTTTTCAAGTATTACGCGATTATCGAGGACAAAAGTCGGCGACGAAAGAACGTAATGTACGAGGATGAAGAGAAGGAAAAAAACACGCTACAGGTTCTACGCAGGGAGACGAACGTTTCTCTTCTAGCTTGGGCTAATTATTACTATAATGTGTTGAATATCGAAGAGGCGATTAAAAATGTACCTCAAGTCTACAATTATCGTTATCTCATGCAGGGTTTATTTTATCTTGCCAATTTTATGCTGAATCAGGCCGAATATGTCGTTGTTAGAAAAGGACTAAAACTCGTCGAATCTGTTCTATGTAGAATCGACGAGTATTCCCTCGATAGCGAGATCCTCGAATCGACGATTCATAACGATTTGTTCGCTAGTCTGACTCGCGTTATGATTTATTGCGATTCGGACGTCGATCGAAAACTCTCATTGAAGATATTTCGTGATTACATCGATCGTTTTACGTATCGCGCTCGTTATCTCGTACTGACGAATCTCTACGAGACGGCGAATCATTCTGGACTATACTCGTTGCTAACGAGCATCACGAAAACCTCGATAATTCATTGTTTACACAATAATCCAAAGTTGAATGATTTCTTGGGTATCAAATTGGATCGTCTGATGAAACGAATTTGTCGTTTGCCAAACGGCGCTTGCTCCGATCTCGTCGAAATTTCCGACGAAATAATCGCCGGGTTGAATTTGATCAGATATTTGGTGATCAGAGACCACGACGATTCGACTGGGATCTGGAATATGATCGGTGACCTTAAGACAAATTATTTGGAACCGCTTCGAGAAGGAGTTGATCTTTCTCGCGCGCATTGGAGAATGAAAGTCGCAGATCTCGAGAAAAGTGGAAACAACGGCGGGCGGGAAATCAAGGAACGGGAGGATCAAGAAATCGTCATTTCCGTGGGAGGACGAGAACTCCCGACGATGCCTATCGTTGAGAAAATCAAATTTTGTCATCAAGCCGTTTGCGCAATGGACGTTATAGAGAGCATTCTCACCAGGGTTAACGAATGCATCGAGCAGCACAAAAAATCGTGATCGAGATATATAATTATTGACTCTAAAGAGAATAACGCAATTGTACTCTATGTGGAGAAATAAATCTTTTTTGTCATACCGATTATCTGTAAGACTATTCTTTTTTCGAAAAATCAACGATCGATTTTGTAATATGATTATCGTGAAATAATCAATGAAATGCAAAATTCGAATGATGCTTGGAAAATAATGTATTATGAAGATAATAATAGTTTTTCCAACATTTTGATACGCTTATCGTTGTATTGATAATTTGATTTAGATTGAAATCGATCATTCATGGCGATGCATTGTCGACAATACTTTATTTTTCTCTGTCTCGTTCTAGTATTTTTCAGAAAGCGCTGTTTCTCTTGTGCTTGTGTTATCGAACGTCTCGGTCTCGCTGTACATTAGTTAAGTGTGTTTCATTATTGTAAGCATAATAAGATTTATCGTAACATCGGGGCAATTTCCGTCTACCTAGAACAGAAATCGTCTACAGAAATAAAAATAAAAAGAGACTGCAAAATAAATTGTGCAAATCATTAATTCACGATTCTATGAGCAAGTGGCTTTCTCAAAGAGTGGTCAATGTACAAATTTTAATTAACAATTTTTTCCCGCTAATTATTGTCTAAGACAAGATATCAATATTCGGAGAAATTGAATATGGAATAATATAAGAATTTTCTTAAAAATCCCCACTTTATCGATTATAGATCAATTTAATAATATCAAGAATTTGAGGCAGTGAGAACTCACCCAAGAAAAACTGTAGGTCCACAGGAAGAACAGAGGTTTTGGAAATGTATTGATGGAAAAAGTAAGAAGAAAATGTAAAAACCCGCGCAAGAGTGTACATGAAGAAAACGTATAATACCAAGAATTTTTATTTTCCGTTATTTACCATTTGTGGAGAAATAGGGTCCGGATAGTTGCAAACTAACGAAAGCCGCAGCAATGAGACTCGGTCATGAAAACATTGTCACGAAACTCGTTCCATTAAAATTACAATAAAAAAATAAAAGATTATTTCATTCGAACGTCCGATGAATTAAAACCACATTAAATTCGAAATTTCAAAGCAGTACTAAATATCGAACATCACTCATGAAACATTGAGTTTCCAAAGATCGAATAAGCCGAGTCATATTTGTCGAGGAAATAAAATCGTCAGGCTGTGATTTATCTGAGGAAAAACAAATCTTGATTTTCTTAGGTGTTAGAAGTTTATGGACTTCCAGGGCATTGCTTGAATCGCAACAGTCCAAGGAGAATGATGCGAAGAACAGCGAGGAGACACTTGGTAACGAGACCGACGAGGGATACGACAAGAACGTCAAGACCAAAATCCTCAGCGCTTCGTTGAAATTTGTCAACGAATTTGGATGGACTCCGCAGGCTATAAGCGCTGGTAAATAAACACGATTCATCAATATTTTTGTTTTTAATAAGGTTTTACTAATACTTCGTTCCTCAGGCGCCGAGTCCGTGGGTTATCCGGGTATCATTCATGGAATGTTTTCAAACGGCGGCGCTGAATTGGTGCAGCATTTTTATGCAAGTTGCAACGCGGAACTCAACAAGATCCTTCGGGCGGAGGCATTAGCTATCGAGGCAGAGACTGTGAAGAAAAGTCCTGAGATTCAAGTCCGCGACGCTTTGGAGACGCGTCTGAGAATGATTATACCTTACGAATCAACGTGGCCGCAAGCCATCGGACTCATGTCCCTACCACCCAATGTTCCGACATCTCTGGCTAATTTGCTGACTCTCGTCGACGATATCTGTTATTACGCCGGGGACAGATCCGTCGATGTAAGTTTTCTACGATTTAATTGAAAATTAACGGGCAATATTATCCAAAAGGACGGAGTAAACAAATCTGGTTGCAATGAGCTAGTTTCCTTCGGCGTAGAGGATAAAATGCTGGAGTTGCTTGAGTTTAACGAGGTTCGCGCGCCATAATCATAATAGTATATACGAAGTAGCGGCGAAATCATCGGATACAATTTTTTCCAAGATAATTTTTTGAATTTTTGCGTGAATCTTCTCGAGCATCGCATTATAATGGGTAACAAATTTGGTCGCTGGGGACAGATCCGTCGATGTAAGTTTTCTACGATTTAATTGAAAATTAACGAGCAATATTATCCAAAAGGACGGAGTAAACCAATGTGGTTGCAATAAGCTAGTTTTCTTCGGCGTTGAGGATAAAAGGCTGGAGTTGCTTGAGTTTAACGAGGTTCGCGCGCCATAATCATAATAGTATATACAAAGTAACGGCGAAATCATCGGATACAATTTTTTCCAAGATAATTTTTTGAAATTTTGCGCGAATCTTCTCGAGCATCGTATTATAACGGGTAACAAATTTGAGAAGGTTTCGCCGTCTAGTAATCGAGATATTCAGTGTTTAAAATGGCAACTTTAACACGAGGTCTTATGGGAAGTTACGAAAAAATACGATTTTTCACAATAAATAACTCGATCTCTAGACGGTAAAACTTTCTCAAATTTTACCCACGGTTGAGTATTATCGTTAAGAAGGTTCGTACGAATTTTAAACAATTAAACTTGGAATTCGTCCAACGCATGGATAACGCGTGAACCTCGTTAAAAAAGATTTTCCAATTTGCAGCATTAAAAATGGATTTTTTTTTAAACGTGACAAACGTGATTGCAAAAGAGACATAACGATAATAATTGATAATTCGTTATTGCCAGTTTTTTTAAAATCTATCGTCCTTACTGTACAACACAGAATTTTAGATCAATTTCGTCTTGAAAGAAAAGAAAAAAACCGTACGGTTGAAATAACGACGTTTTTTCCAGTTTAACTGGTACACAAGAAGGGTAGTTCTCGCTGGAATTTACAAAACGACGGAGCTCTATCTCCTCCAAGACAAGAGCGAGGATCATAAGAAAACGTGGGAATTCATGGAAAGAAGAATCGAGGACGCGGTACAGTTGCATCGAGTAATCTCCGTCACTTCGGATTTGCCACCGCCCGATCAAGCTCTCAGTCGGGCAACCGAGGCCGCCAGCGCGGCGTTCATAACGGTCAGGAGCTTTTTTTTTCTTCCAAAAACATATAAAATACTTTAAATAAAAGACTCGCGTTTGTTTAGCAAGTTTTATTTCCATAACTTTTACATCAAGTTTTGTACAAAATCAAAATTCCGCCATTATTCTTAAAACTAAAATTTAATATTTTTAAATCTAATTCGCATTCCCATCGCTTTTTTTCTTCTCCCCTCCTCACACTTCTTGCACTCCTCTTGTATTTCTCTATAGTACTCGCAGACATTCTCTTTTATTCTTTCTCCCTAACGTGTTTATTATTTCCCTCCCTTATCGCCATTCTATCGACTCCTTTCAATCACCCCTCTGTCGTTTTTCTCGCTTTTTCCGTGACACTTTATCAGCCTTTCTTGTATTTCATTAGATTCTCCAGTGTCTCAAGGACTAACGTTTGTCTTTCTTCTAAATATATTTTTAGGCACGAAATATCTTAGGCCTGAACTGGAACAGGTAAACAATGGGATTGGTAGGATTCTAGATTATCACCGGTGTACGTAGAAATATTTTCGCCATACCTTAGTTTACGAGTTATAATAAGAAAAAGGAAATGGAAGATAGTCGATCCTCGATTTTGAGGGAAGTATTAATTATAATAAAATAGTCGTCGTCGAGTGTACAAACCAATCTTCGTAAACCTCTTTCTCTCTCTCTCTCTTTTTCATATCACATTTTCGTGTCACTCGCGAGAGGCAAATAAATTCTATCGTTTTATATCGTTTATACGTTTATTATTTATTGTCTCCGATCAGACGAGTTAAATTCATCGGACAAGTTTACTTGGAACGTTGTAATTTCACAGCTAATGCATCTCTCATACACGATAAATATGGACAAAAATTTGTGTACGAAACGCGTGCAGAAATAAAATATCTTAAGACTAATTGCGAAAGTAAATTTTCTCGTAAAAAAAAGGACTGTATCAAATTTGCAAAATCGAAGAATCAATCTTCGACGAATCGATGTTTTTTAGACTGTGATCATATTTTTTTTCGTCTCTTTTTTACTTAATTCGCGTACGATAGTTAATATTACATAATATTATATACAAAGAATATATAAAGTCTATTTCTCACGATTAATTATTGCCACGCATTGTGAAAAACCGGAAGAAAAACAAAAAAAAACAAAACGACAAACATTATTTTTCATCGACGTCGAATTTTACATACTTGAGAACAAATATAAGCGTAATTTTTTCTTTACGTCCATCCGTCTGTAGATATTTTTAATTTTTATTCTTTCTATTATTATGTACAATTGACGAATTAAAAAATATATCTTTCGAGCTGACGATTTTACTCAGGAGACAATGAAAATTACAACGAAATTTACATTGCGTCCGCGGAAAGATCGGACGGAAATCGCCCTAGCATTTGATCGGAGGAAAAAGAAAAACAAAAAAAAGACGAAAGAACGAAAGAAAAAAAACGGTTTTCTTTATTTTCTAGAGGGCGTTAGTAATAAGCCTCCTCGATATATCCTCTAATAGTTTTTGGCAAAGGCAACTTGTGAATATTGTCGACTCTAGTGTTCTGTCGTATGACGAATCGACAGAGATATTGCAAGCTTCGTATCTGAGTAAAGCGACTAACGGGTTTCGTCAGACGTACGGGAAACGAAGGATAACCCGGATATTTTGGTCTGGAGTAACAGAAAACAGCCGATTGGCTAGAATTCATAGAATGATCGATCAGAGCCGGAACGGATGTGAAACGTTCGTTATCGCTCTGGTTACACAGAGAAAAAAGTCCGCTGCTGTGTTCCATTCTCGCATGGAGTAATCTCCCGGAAGATTTGAAGCTGAGAGTCAGTAAATACCTGGAGAAAAGTTGAAATCAATTTAGAATCGAGATCGTGTAATATAAAATTGTAAATTGTCGATTTTTTGTGCGTATTTCTACCTAACGTCCGACGAATCTCGCACCAAGAAAGCACCGTCCGGTTCGGAAACGAGCTTAGAGTCCGCCTCGTCTCCGGAAATCGGACCCCAGTACCATCCGTATTTGCTAAGTTTGAGCAACTCCTCCGACAAGTTAACTTTGGCTTTGCTCTCGTTCGTTCTCGCGTTACTCTCGCAAGCCTCGTTGGTTTCTCTCGTACTCGACATTTGCAGATCGGAAATATTTTCATCCAACGTTCGTGAATCGTTCTCTTCCGTTTTATTCGAATCATTTTGAGCTTCTCCGTCGCTCGATATTCCGAGTTTGAGATCGCTCGAAACGTCTAGCGACGTAACGTCGTGTTTCAAATTATTTCGATTCTCAGATAGGGAAAAACTTTGCCAGCATGCGTCAGCCTCGGAGTTTGGAGCGATTTCATCGATGTCTTCGGCGATATTCGTACGAGCGTTCGTATCGAGAGAATTTTTTGAGGAAACGTACGGCGAAGGACACGTTTCGTTCGGTAATTCCGGCTTATCTATGTTAACGACCGATCGGTGAGGATCTCGAGATATTAGCTGTCGGAAGTAAATATTTCGATTTCAGAGGAACGCGCGTCGTTCGGACATAAAATAAATATACGCGAGATATGAAAAATGAATATATGACAATTTTATTTTGATATTTTTAATTTATACGAATAATAACAATAAAAAATGTACAAGTTTTATAATCGTGGGATTAAAATGACTCACCTTTTGCCTGGCTTTACACAAGCTGAGATTTTTGATGTGCAATCGTTTTTTTATATTTCTAAGAAAGCCATTGGGTATCTTAGTGTTTGATATATTTTCCGGTTCATCGCGATTTGAACTTCTCGATGTATTTGTGTCATCGGAATATCGTCGTTTCCAGGGAAATGCGAAATAACGAGAATTCGTTTTGGCGTTACTTAACCTCAAAGCTTGATCAACGGTGCTCGTCAAGCCCGAGCTCGATGTCGTCATCGTCGTATCATCGAGTCCCGGACCTGACATATGAGACGATCCGACGAATACACCGATATATCGGCCAATTCGTTGTTATCAATGTTAATCGTGAAATGCGATGAAAAAACAATACGTTTGCCTTTTATCATTACCACGAAGCTTAAAGCCTGGAAGAGTATGAAGGAGACCGAACATAGGGATGCAATGGTGCTTTGTGAAAGTAGAGAAAATTATTGTTAGGGTTTTATCCAGAAGTGGCGCTAGTGATGCGAGTGGCGGAAAATTGTCGGGAGGAACGAAGATTTAACGGAAAGTTCAAAAATAAAAATTATTATCTTAGCTAATTAAGTACGGAGGGATTTTTAGATAAAGGATGTACCTTTCAGGTATTGCAAACTGATCTTACGTTGAATTTGGATGATTGTGATGAGTGTGATAACTTTCATGAGCTGCGTCAACGCGATATGCAATATACGCGTAATGTCAATTCGGGATCCATATTATTAGATCGGGGATTCCCCTTGAATGCCAAGTTCTTTTATGGTCAGTTTTCTTCACCTCCGGATAAGCTCCGAATAAACTGGATCCATAAGATACCTGCCAGAATTATTTTTCTTCACTTTCGGTTAATTGTTGTCCGACGAAGTAGTAGATATCTTCCAGATATCTACTTCACTGCCTTTCTGTGTAATTATAAAAAACTAATAGCTTCATGCCAATGTTCTGAAACCGCTTCGAACGACCTGATAAATTTTTACGTCGGTTTGTTGTATTGTAAAGCCTAAAATATAGCAAAATGGATATGTTGCTGCTGGATATTAATATTTTTGGAAAGAAGACCCTATCAAATAATTAAAAAACCCAACAATTTGCATTTATGGGATAGTACGGGACTTTTCGAATTCGTAGTTTTTCCTATTCATTTTCATTAATTTGTGAGATAGTATTATTATCTAACCAGCGTTTGTATATTGTAAATTCTTATGCAATTACATCTCAAGCCAATTGGCACCGATGATTTTTAAAAGAGTCGAACGTTATAAGGAATGTGTTTTAGCACGTAATAAAAAATGTTTCCTTTTTCGTAGCGTTTCAGAGATGTATTTCAAAATCACCCGCCATTGCCGTCAGGCGCTATAATGATATTTGTAGTGAAGTTTTACTAGCTCTTGTACGGATCTTTAGTAGCAGAAGAATGATTTTCCAACTGATTCGTAACTGGAGGTTTTTATCTGCAAGACAACTATCGGGTGGTTGTGAATAAACCGACAGGGGAACGACCTATATACATGGACGTTAGATTTTGCCGATCGCAGCGTCATTACGGACGCTGACATCAACGTCCACTTCAAGTATCTAGTATGGCTAGCGTGGTTTCCTCTCTCGTGCCGTCGTGCCCATAACTCTATGATCTTTATTTCAACCAGAGTAACCAGAGTTTAACCTCACAAAAGAAAGATTATGACAGAAACACTTGTTTAACGATTAATTGCTAATATAAGGTTCATCGTTTTAGTTTAAAAATTCATAAATAGTAGACAATGGGCGATTCGGATGACGAAAATTACGTGACATTCGGAAGTTCGTTGGACCCTCTCGATGAGGGTAAGTAAAATTTACGTGTTTATTATTTTGCATAGTGTTTTCGTTCTCTTTAAATCATTGACACCTGAAAAAAGTATACTAGAAAAATAATTCATACAATTTCACGAACTTATAGAAAATCCAAGTGTTGATAACGTACCAAAATATTATAACAGAAATTCAAATTACATAAATTCCTGACCCTAGAATAATGCTTCAGTTACAATGCGGCATTATCACCGATTAATTTATTTATTTCCCAATATAGTTAAGGAGGTTCACGCGTTATCCATGCGTTAGACGAATTCCAAGTTTAATTGTTTAAAATTCGTACGAACCTTCTTGACGATAATACTCAACTGTGGGTAAAATTTGAGAAAGTTTTACCGTTTAGAAATCGAGTTATTTATTGTGAAAAAATTGTGAATATCTCGGCGAACTATACGGCGAAACCTTCTCAAATTTGTTACCGATTATAATACCATGCTCGAGAAGATTCGCGCAAAATTTCAAAAAATTATTTTGGAAAAAATTGTATCCGATGATTTTGCCGTTACTTTGTATATACTATTATGATTATGGCGCATGAACCTCGTTAAGAATTTTCAAAATACAGTAGAAGTTTTTTGAGACGAGATCATAAACAACACGTTATCACATAAAAACAGTACATACGTATTTATTCAATTTTGACATACATATTAACGTTCTCGCGTTAATTAGTATGTCGCCGCAATGTATCTCGCGATTTTCGCAAAGATACATTGTTGCTCATGGCGGTGGCAGCGAGCAACAATGTATCTTTTGAGCCAAAGTTCGGATAATTGAGCGTTCGGATAATCGAGGTTCTACTGTATATACAAAATTATTATCGACCGGTAATTCTTTGCTTTGGTTCATACATAGAAAATTTGCCAAGGAAAAAGGCAGTGACGTCGGAAGATCAATATGCATTGGATCCTCAAGGAAGACGCAGATTTCACGGTGCCTTTACAGGAGGTTTTTCGGCCGGTTACTTTAACAGCGTAGGTACGAGAGACGGATGGCGACCTCAACAGTTCAAGTCGTCGCGCAGCAGCAAAGCCGGAGGCGTTTCTCAGCGTCCCGAAGATTTCATGGATGAAGAGGACACGAGTGAATTTGGTATCGCTCCCATGGCTATAAGAGCAAATAGCGATTTCACCGATTACGGCAGAAGAGGCACTAAGCGTGAAAGACAGACACAGGATAATGACGGACCGATACCCGGCGTGCCTGTCCTTAAGGAATTAATTAAACCCGTCAAGTTAGTACTTCGTTTGAATAAGATCCATCAAAAATTTGCTATAATCGTACAAAACAATTTTCTGGTATAAAAAAAATATTCTAACAAGCACAATACGTACAAAGTTACAATGATTCTACAAATTGATCATTAAATAATGTCGACTGTAGATTATTGTCCTGGGGATATTCCCAAAAATTCAAAACTCGTCAGTCTGGCCTGAAGTTGGCTGACGAGTTTCGATCAGACTGATAGCAAGTAATTTTCCATTTTAAAAAGCACTATTATCGACAAAAAGATGAAATTTGGTATACATGAGTATCAAACGAGTTTGAACGATGGCAAAGAGAAAATGTTTAACATGTTCAAACATACGAAAACTGTAATTGCGGATATTTCGCTAATAACGAGTTATCGCACAACTTCAGGCTAGTCTTGGAGAAATTAAATTACGTTTTTGTAAAGAACTATCGACGATCGAACAATGAAATTTGGCATTCATTAGTATCAAACGACGCTCTAACGAGAGCAAAAAGTAAATGTTCATCATGTCCAAAAATAGAAAAAAGTGGATTTGTCCAAATTTCACTAATAATTCCCTAAAAACTCGTGTTTTTAGGGACACGGTGGGGGTGTCACTGCTGAAGCGCATGGGCTGGCGTCCCGGTCAGGGAATCGGACCACGCTTAACGAGGCGGGAGAAGATTAAAACCCGTCATAAGAATGCCGAAATGAAAATTTATGGTTGCGCGTTGCCTGACCAAAGCGAAAAGAGCGAAGATTCCGATAACGAAGCGTCCGAAGATACCGAAGACATTCTCTTCGCTCCCGACGACTACGAGCCATTCATCTGCAATCCTAAGGACAATTACTTTGGTATCGGCTATACGGGTCTCGATAGACGGCCAGTTCTCACCAGCCACGTGAAACTCTTCGACGAACCCTCAACGTTCGAACTTCACGACAAGAACAGAAAATTATCGATACGCGGACAGGCTTTCGGCGTTGGAGCGTTCGAGGCTGACGATGACGATATTTATCAGAGGGACGACATGTCGCGTTATGATTTTTCCCTCGAACCCACCGGCAGTACCCACAAATCGCGCTGGTCCGAGAAAAAGGACATTGCCGAGAGTTCGAAGCACAATTGTATCGAAGGATTTACGCCAGCCAAGAGCAGATTAGAGAACAAAAAGATTTTTGAAGCACCTGTTTTGCCCAAAGACTTTAAGCCTGTTCACTTAGTACGAAAAAGCCGGTTTGATCCACCGATTGAGCCAATTGTAGAGGAGAGCGGACGAAAGAAAGGCCTGGACCGTCACGCTCTCAGTGCCACGGACAGAGCACGAATTTTGGAGGATGTACCGACCGGCATTCAAAATGCGCAACTTCCTTCCAATGGGAATTCATCCAGTAGCGTCGCTCGTAACATTATTACTAGAACATTGAATCTTCATGGCAATGAACCGGAAAAGGGAAGAGGATCGCAAGATTCTCAAAGACCGTCGAAAGCAGACTGGCGGCAAAAATTAACGTCCAACAGTTTCATCAGAGGTGGAGTCGAGGGTAATGATCCGATGGCAGGAAGTTTGAAAAGTCTTCGAGATTTTCATGCGGATAATCAATTTTCACGGCCATTTATCGGTGACCCCGAGAAACAGACGAGGTTCGAGAAATTCATGGAACTCGCCAAGAAAGGAGAAGGAAAAAAGTTGGAGGGACTTCAGTCATTGTCGATGACGGAGTTCGAGCGAGAACAGGAGAGGGGAGAGTTTGAGCAAGCGGCTAGACTGTTCGAAAGGACGGAAATCGACTCAACGATGAGGGGAAAATTTGTCGAAAACGGCGCTGCGGTGGCAGCACCGTCTCTAGCGCAGACCGTCGACGAGCAAATGAAAAATGCCGTGAGAATGAAGATGTTCGGTAAATTGACGAGACAACGAGAGATTTGGCAACCGGCGAGCATAGTGTGCAAGAGATTCAACATTCCCGAGCCTCGAACCGGATGCGCCGCGACGAACGATCAGAAGAAAAAGAAGAAGTTCTCAGTTTTCGATTCGATGGACTTTGGGGGAATTCCTAGCAGATTCGAGAGTGCAACTGATACCGCAGGAACTTCCAGAGAGCTAGATACGCTGCGCGAACTACGGGGAAACGTACGCCACGAGGAGGCGACCATTTTGTCGAGGGTTGTCGGCGAAAGTGATGTCAACCCTGGGGAAAAATCGTCAGCCAAGCTGCAAAGTTTCGAAGCATCGTATGAGAAGATTTTTCGTCCTCATGGAGCTGATCGCATCTCCACGAAGAACATCGATGTATCAATTGACACTGAAGCGGGGGAAAATTCCAACGTAGTAGCCGAAGGTGGTGACGGAGACACTGAGAATAGAAACGATTTGGCAGAGAAAAAGGATCTCTTCAAAGCCATTTTTCTGAGTAGTAGTGAAAATTCCGAGGAGGAAAATGAAGACAATGAGGAGGAGGAAGACAGTGAAGTCGTCAAGTCGTTACTAATCGGTAAAAAACCTGTTGATCTGAATGTACAAAGAAATACGTCGCCACCTAGGGGAATTTTCGCGAAGCTTGATCTCGATAATCTTACAAAGCCTGGAAAGGTCGAGCATGAGAAGGATTCTGTGAAAACGACAGAACAGAACGTAGCAGATAAAGTGGCGCCAATCGTCGAGTTGGAAAATGGCGAAAGCGCGATTTCAAATAGAACGGAAGCCGAAATTTTGCCGGATATGTATGGTCCTGTACTTCCAACAAAAAATATTTATGCCGATCATTCGGCCTCGTCGTCAAAGTACTCAGACCTTCAGAGGCCAATTTTTAAAAGCGTTGTTGTAACGAAAGTCGATGATTCTGCTGCGGTTAAAACCAAAGGAAAATGGGTGGATCGAAGTAAGGTTAAAAAATCAAAAAAGGAGAAGCATAAGCACAAACATAAGGAGAAAAAACACTCGAAGCACAAGCACAAATCTAAGAAAAGCAAACATTGAAGGTTTATAAAGATTTATAAGAAATTGAACAGTTTCTGATATAATAAAGAAAGCAATCGATGTTGATGAAGCCCTTCGAGCATTTTTAACGCTCATCATTTTTTGCATGTTCGGTTCTTTTTAAGACACAGTTTTACAGGTTATAGTTGATCCCTTGAGTGCGAGGAAGTTAGCTGCTAAAGGTGATTCGAAAATTCTCCGGTACGACACAATCGATCGAGATAAAATTTAGTTGAGCCATTTTTTGCCACTATTCCGTATGTTCTGACCAAATTTTATGTCAATGTCTTTGGTCGTGCTGGAAAATTTGCGAATACTGTTTTCGAAGCGAGCGTAGCAAAGTCACCATACGCACTGCGCCTTTAGACGCAATGTTACACACCGCAACCGCTTCGAAAAAAAGATGCGTAAATTCTCTGGCATGACGCAACAGATTGAAAAGAAATTAAGCTTGGTCGATGCGAAATTATGGCAGAAAGGAGCTGAACTTAATTTTGTACCAAATCGTCGTCTCGTGCCGCGGAATTTACAAATAGCGTATAACAGCAATCTCACACTCAACAGTAAACCATAACCTATAAGTTCATAGAAATAATGTTGTTTTTGTTGGAGCCCTAACTTACCTTGCGTCGAGATGGGAAATTGATGAAACAGAGCGATAGTTTTTTTTTTACAATAGAAACATTTATTTCATAGAATCCGTCGTTGGGATATACAACGGAGTTTTGATTCTGTATACTTTGACCTAGCCCTGTAAAAAGGGGGCTTTTGCAGTGTCGCCCGTGCGAGGAAGTTGATCCCCTTTTATACTTAATTTTTTTTTTAATTCTCCAGGCTTTCCCTGTGTTTTCGAACTAGATCCATTCAGTTCGATATCTAGCGGATAATAATCCTAGCACGGACGACGAAATAAGTGCACACGAGACACAGACAGGTAGATTCTTTTTTCTTTCGGAGTTTGGACGAATTTAAAAATTCGCGAAGAGGGCACAAGTTTTGAGAAATCGACGAAGAGATCCATTTGGGGGATGCAGTCTTTTTTTCCATACTTTTTGTTTTTTTTGCCTCGATTGTCTCGACGCTCCGCATCATTCTCTTTTCCAACCCCCACGAGAGTCGGACGTCCAAGCGTCCTTGGAAAAGTTGGCATTACTTTTTTCGCTTCTTTTCATCATTTATATGAAGTTTATTGCGCGCAGTTTTCCTTTTCTCTTATCATCGGTCGGTAACTCCGAAACCGCCATTTCCCACGCAATCGATCTGTTTATCGGAGATTTTTCAGTCTATCTGAGATAAAGAGGTTTCTTTTTTTCTCGTGAGCCCTGACGTCGGCGGTGAAAAAAGGAACAATTCCACGAAGAGTTCAGTCGTTTTATGGAAAAGTCACACCGATCGATCCGTAGTATCCAAGGAAAATGATCAATGGGTTTCGTTGAGCGTGGTGCCCAGCAGGGGTCCTTTTGAAGATTCTTTTTTTTGCTCTTCTCAAAGAGGAACAGGAAGAAGTGGATAGTGACGATAAGTGGTCAGACTTCGGTTACACGTTGTACGGAATTTATGTCGAGTGCGCAGTTACCCACTGAGTCCGGTGATTTGAGGGACTCCTCCGAGGGCCTTATACCAGCCGTCTTCATCTCGTCCCGGACTTTTTCGACCTGAAAACCGAACGAGCTATTATTAACTATGCTACGCCATGACATATTATTCAAGAAAATGATTCAAGAAAAAATTAAATTATACGAATGTCGATAATAATGTTATTACCGACTGAGCTGACACAAATTGCAAATACGCAAGAAAACAAGTTTTCCATAGATCACCACCCTGATTGGTCAGACTTAATGAAGCTCCTCTACAAGGGAGCGTAGAGACAGCTTTTTATTCAAGATTCTTATATTTCTGAGATTTGTAAGGGTTCGTTCATTTTTCAATAATTTACTCTTATTCTTATTATTGTTCGATGAATGGAAAAATAAAATGTTTTTGCTTGAATGTTAAGAAAAATCACATTCTATAATGGATCAATTTCGTATACATACTTCACGAAGTACCCTGAGTAAATTGAGACCGGCAACTTTCTTCAAGTCGAGGACGTTCCACTTGCCGCTTCGCAAAAGCTCGGCAAATAACTCGGGATATCTCGAGACGTCCTCGAGGCCTCGAGGAGTCCTGCAAACGACAGAAATGGTAAATGTATTTATGGGCGCCAATTTTTTTATCGTCGATGCGAAATAAGGTTTATACGCTTCAAGGAGATGCGACAGTCTAAGTGCGACAGGGACAAATTCTCGACCCCTTAGTAAACTCTGCGTATCTAGAGACCTTTCTCGATCGGTAAATAATAATGTCCAAACGATTGTTTTACCGACTGAGTCGGTAACAGCTCGTTCGAACGGAGTGTCTAACGTTGCCGCAAGGAGGACTAAGGCTGGGCAGTGCCGGTTGGGCGAGAAAAACCTATGCCTGTACCGCAAAACTTTAACAACACGAAGTTGGCTACACTGGAGATCTATTGCGTTCGAACATGGGTATTCCCCCCTGAGTTCCCGTGAAAAGGTTATCGCTTTTAAATTCATTTTCAATGGTTGCTTCATTAATAATAGCGAAGAAAATCAAAGCAATTAAATAATATTATTATTAACAATATTAATAATTAATAGTAATAAATTATAATAATAATAAAAATAAATTTTAATTAGGAAATTAATATTAAGACACAATTTAAGAAAGTACCAGAGGCTCACTGACGAACGTACTTATTGATACCGTCGAAATCACCGCCGACCCCAATGTGCTCTACTCCAATCAGATTTCTAATGTGATAAATGTGCTCCGCTACGTCGGTCACGCTAGCATCCGGTCCGCATTTTACGAAGTAGTTGTAAAATGTCACCATCACCAGACCACCGTTTGCAGCCTGAAACGAGAGAAATCGTGTATTGGCATTTAAAAAATAGGCTGTAAATACACTCACAATCAGAGACGTGCTAGTCGCTTCTTCATTAAGTTGAGGAGGTGACAATTGAAGAAGTAAGTGAAAAGGTCAGTAGGTACAAATTGGAAACGAGCTAAGCGAGCGATATATATTACTCTTGACGAATAATGAAGTGTTTTTTAAGCGTTTAGGTAAAGGATTTTTCGAATAAAAAAGATGATTGATCACGAGGAAACAAATTAAATCGCTTTTTTGGAGGGGGTCGATTTGGTTTAGTTCCTGTAGGATGGTTGTAAACGAGAATGGATCATCGCGGTTATTCGCTCAGTTTGCGATGTGGTAGTAAGGGATTGTTTCACAGTTCCTAGTCCCCCCGGCGCATATTATATCCTCGCCGCTTCATTCATAGCATTGGACAATCTGCGGTATACAATAACGGCGTGGGGGATGACCGTGTATAACAACTCGGATTATTATAGCCATCGAAACAAGCCTGGATATCGTTCTAATGGATGCTGCTAATTGTCGTTCGCCAGCTTCGCATTACCGACCTCAATAAAATGCTGTCCGTTCGAAGGATCGATAGACGCGGTCCTATCAATAAAATCATCCATAATTACTTGTCGGTCCTACTAAGCTCGGACATTTTAGTTAAATTGTCATCCTGTGAAATTTCGTACAAATGACAACAGAAATTTCACGGTGCTAGGCTCATTGCAATGAAAATTGCACGACCACGACCATGCCGAAGTAATATACGCTGCATTATCATTGGTTAGGAAATTGGATACGCGAAACCAATTTAATACCGCGATGTACGTGAATCATAAATTTTCACGAGATTATCCAATTAGATTATAAAACATTTAGTACCAGGGACATTACAATATAGAATAATAAATTTTACAAAAGCAAGGCTTCCTCGAGGAGAAAGCAATTTAAATGAAAATATTGGTGTTTAGAGCGTTTGATATTATGAATCTTTGTTAACGGCGTTATCCTTGTTATTTCTATTTGCTGGTTACATTATTAATTAATGGTAGCGTTTCGTCAATTATTTTGTAAGCAATTTCCGTTTATTTCCGGAATTTCAAATTATTCCTAATTACGCGCTCCATGAAGTTTTTCCAACTCTGGCTAGCGACTCGAGTAACTCCTTCTTCGATTAACGTTTTTAACATCTTTTTAAACCCGGTGTTATTGGCTTTCACGTTTGCCTTGACCATAAACGACAATGACTCGATCGAATTTGATTTGCAGTTATACTGTGACCATCCAAGGACTCTCTTATTAGATGTTCCGACTGTTTCATCAATCAAGTATTCATCAACTGTATACATAAGGATGTACAGGTTGCGGCAGAAATAACGATCACCTTATAAAAGTGGATTGACAAAAAATGGTTTGTAAATAACCATATCTATGATTGGTGATATATAAAATATCATCATAAACCCAACCAACCCAAATGTAAATATAAAAAACCTTTTTTTTACTTCAACTTTAAAAAATCATATGATCCGAATGGTGGTATTGACGATTGATACACATTTGGAGCCGTTCTTGGAAGTTTTCCATCATTCTCACTTGCATGACGTACGAAATTTTTTCAATTTCTTCTTTAATGGCCTCATTTCGTTGGTCCAAGGATCGAGGACGGGGTTTGAAAACCTCAGCCATGAGGTACCCCCACAGAAAAAAGTTGCAGTGCTATAAATCAGGGGAGCACGGTGGTCACGGAAGTGTCCCGTGTAAGAAGACCACTCGACCCGAGAACATCTCCTGCACAATTTTGCGCGGGCGACGTACTGTATGAGTTGTAGCTCTATCCTGTTGAACCCAGAAGTCCTCTAGGTTGTGTTCTTTCCCATACTTTTCAATGTTCGGGCGTATAAAATTCTCCAATATGTCGCAGTATCGATTGGAATTCATATGTAGTAACTGTGACTCCACATTCTTTAGAAAGTGAGGCCCAATAACGCTTATAGATGACATAGGACACCAAACGGTCACATTTGGTCTATGAAGAGGTCGCGCATGGGGTTCTTGAGGGGTTTCCGCAGCCCAGTAGCGAAACTTTTGTTTGCTAGTGAGAGTGATGGAAACCTACCAGGAACGGCTCCAAATGTGTATCACCCGTCAAGGCCACCATATGGATGATATAATTTAGAAAATTTTAAGTAACAGATTCCGTTTACATCTAAATTTGGGAAAAAAAGTTTTTGGTGATACTTCGAACCATTTTTTGTTGATCCCTCTTTGAAATGGGGAAGTTATTTCTGTCGCACCCTCAACAAGAAATGGACTATAAAGTGTGGCATAATGACGCAAAGCACAATATTGTAGTAGAGTTGCTGCCTCGCGCATGTGGCTGCCCCTTCTTGTGTTCTGTCTGGGCCTGGTGGTGGGGACGTCGCTAGGTAACGATGATGTTTGGCACCCAGGCGGGATAGAAACAAGAGGTTTCGCTCATGCGCGAGAGGCAGCCATCATTACAGCGTTCCCGTTCCGATCTAGCACCGAGCCATCGCACTCACTCGAGAGGTTTCATGCGCTTCCTTTCACCCACTTCCCGTTCTACGAAGAGCACAACACATTCGGCGAGAGTACCCGGTTTTTTCAACGGCAGCTTTTTTCATTAAAGAGCTCGTGGACTAAATTACACTCCGATTTTTTTTAATACTGGGAAATGTCCAGTCCGTCATACCATTAGCTTATGGATGAAGCACCGAGTGCACTAGTTAGAACATACCGTGGTGGTCCATTTTCGAAAACATAAGGAAAGAATTGTCCATGATTTTTTCATTGGGCTATCGTAAAAATTATCGTCTAAGATAATTTTCTACTCCCAGATTCTAAAGGACCCATGGTCGCCTAGGCCCAAATTTTAGCTCCTTCTAGGTTATTTGTTTACGCTAACAGGGATACATCCCAATCCCTGTAACTATTTACTTCAAAGAAGGATGAAACCAGTACTAATCAAAGATTTATACAATATCGTCTCATTATTCTCGTTTGCAAGTCTTTCTCCTTTCCTTTAATTTTGTTTCGAGTTTTTAAAAGATTTCTGGAAAATCTTCACTGCGTCGCCTCAAATCACACCAACCGGAATGCTAAAACTTTCGGAAAAATAGGACACAGTGCACTTCTTTCGTTTAGTAATTTTAACCGAGACATACGTTATTCCTTTTACAGGTGCGATGTATTCGAGGCTCTAATTAGACCATGAACACTAAGAACAAGCAGCCCAACACGGATAGTAATTACCAGGAATACTTTGGCCAAGCCTCGAAAGCGTTTATACGCGGAACGTATATCTGTTTGCATCGATTATTCGATAAATTTCCAGGAGGCGCCTTGGTCGGATTCATCAACCCGTCGAGCCTACCGCGAATTTGGCCACCCGGGTGGAGCAATTGGATTCTCCATTCCCACACGTGTCTAGAGGAATGTAGGGATAAACGTCTATATGTTATAACGTATATCGCCTATGCGAGATAAATCAACCAGCAGTAGCACACTCTGCCGTAATTTCACCCACGTGAAGTAAGTCGCTTAACGATTTTGGTCGATTGCCGATAATAGCGTTTACTTCGCAGTAGTGTCATGGATCACTAGGTGTCACGTCAAGTGTATTAAAGGAGGCGGTTTAAACGCTCAAGACTACGAAATCTCGTTCCAGTCCTTCGCTATGTAAAACTTGAACAAGACAAACTTGAACGCGTGGTTTAATCGCGTGGTTTAATCCGAGTATAGGAAATCGGTCCCCATCCAACTCAACCAATTAATAAAAGTTTATCGCGTGGTTTCTCGATGCTAGGTGACATCTTGTTGTTAATTTTTTAACTTCAAATTCATTTTTTTATTGTTTTTTAACCTTTCTGTTATGCTCTATTCATGTTCGTACAAACATGTTTAAGCAAATTGTTTCAATTTTTATATTTTCTAGAATTGTAATGGGAAAAATTAAAGAAACTGTATGATTTTTTTAGATTTTTTGTAGCATAATGATGAGCATTCAACGGAGTTTGCTCCATCGTCACGTTTCCCAAATTATATTAATCTTGGAGATTTCATTAATCGTATTTTGGGTAAAATATAATAAAAACAACAATCTTAAGTAAGACATTCTTACAAATCTAAGATGGAATAAAGGTAAAATATTGCAAAAAACAAAATTGCGCCGATACTGACAAGCTCACAACTAATAAAATGCCGTTCGAAAAATAAATAAAAAATTACATAACAATTAAAATCATTATTTGTTATCGTTTACCCAAGTAAGAACCAATTTTTTAAACGATTTCGTATAAGATGTTTCGTATTCTAGCAATAAAATATTATTTCTTTAAAGATATTAAGTCTATTCTAAAGGCTGCAGTTTATTTATCATCGGTGAAGATAATGCGACAAAGTTTAAGATATTGCAGAACAGAAGTAACCCATAGGCTTTTTCTGCGGTTCTGATCTCGTTTCATTCGATTTTTTATCGCTCTTTATAAGCCCGTTGCTGGTCTATCAGTTCTCTGCCAAGCTGCTTTTATCATAAAGGCCTTTATTTCCTTTTCTCCCATCCAAATGGCGCTGTATCGAGGGCTCTACAGAATTCCACGAGCCTTATCTAATTGCATACAAGGAGATTCGACGAGACAGTATTCGCATCTGTACTACCCTTATCTCTTGCTTTATTCTTCGACTCCATTGTTCCTTATTCCATTCAATGCCTACTATGATCACAGTCTACATCCAGTTTAAATCGACGCCTACAAAACGTGCGATAAAACTTGCTCACCTATTATTTATTTTATATTTTTGAAATTTCAATCTTGATTCTGATGCGATGAGCGTAAAGTATGTAAAATGAGCAATGGCGATTCATAATGAGCGTTGTGGAATATTCACTATCGATAGTTTAATGTCGAATATGTAATACTCAATGGTCTATGTCGGAGGTCGAACGTGGAATGTACAATATCGAACGGACAATGTGGAGTATTTAATGTTAAATATGTCACGTTCAATATGTCACGTCGAATATCCAATGTTCGATACGGAATGTCGAACGTGTGATATGTAATATACAACGTCACCGGTGAATCGATGACACAATCGCGACCGAATCTAAAATGTCGGTTTCGATTTGATCGGATGGTTGCGTCCTTAACGATACGCTTGATATTTGAAACAATTAATCGCTTCGATGAAAATAAGGAAGATGAATTTATAATTACAATAATAAAATACTTGAACTTTTTAAAAAGTGTTTCTGTTTTAAAAATAATTGTTGTTGGTTTACAAAGCGTGATTTGGACATTGCCTTCTCGTATGTCTTTCCAAATTCCATGGTTAAACAGAGTTACGTCCTCTATTCTGACTTTTTTACGTAGGAAGTTCGATAAATCTAGTATCTTATAATAAACTAGCGGTATAATAAACTATGCGTTGCAATGTCGTTTTGGTGTCGTAATTGATTTTACAACGAAAGCGAAAAAAGGAATTCTTCTTTTTTAAAATTATGTCTATTGGATAGACAATATTTTTTGTTTTCCGTCTGGCTCGTACACGAATAAATCTAAAGTTTTTTCTATGTATCAGCAGGCAATATACATAAATAGCCATGTATTAAGCATGAATTTTCCAAATTTAATACACACACTTGTTGCGATTGTCGCTGTGCTTTTTTAATGGTCATTGCAAATGCGAGTTGCACCGAAAATTTCAAACGTTTGAATTCCAATGACATATCTGTTGGTATCATTGTACCAACTCATCAAATTTTCATCGCAATTGGATGAATGGTATGGGAACGTATGTAGGATAATCAAACATTCTTCCATTTTTATATATAAGAAGAAAGATACGTGATAAACAATTGACGAAAAATTTATGAGAATTTGTGTATAATGCTTAATTGAGACATTAAAGATTTTTATTCAATTCTCAAATATCATTTGCAAGATAGACTGCGAGATATTTCATCGATGATATAAACTCTACAGATACAAAATTCACTGTTAATTATATTATCTTCGCAACGATAAGCCCATTTCAATTTCACGATGTTTTAATATCTAATTGGACAATATCGAAAAACAATAATCGAAGAATTATAACTTCATCATTAAAAGATGTGAAAAAACTTTATTAAAAAATTATTAAAAACTCCACGTTAAAAATAAACAATTATAAAAGTATTATTTCAATTAAATCAAATCGCGTTTGTTTCCTCATATTGTTTACGTAACGCGAAGTCTCCTCCCTTGATTGTATACAACGAGTAGGTAAACTTTTGTTTTCAAAAAGTATCTTCGATGGATACGTGAAGGTCTTGTTTGACCACTGTCAAACAGGAAATCGCCTTACGTTCCGGCATTACGCGGTTCAACAGCTGAAAGCTCGAAGCTTTTAAGCCTTTGGCACCGTTGATCTTTCCCAAAGTACGTACGTTAGGTTGGACCGCTAACGTGTTGTATTCCGGGATCTTTCACCATCGAGCTTCTTAAATGCTCTGCCACCGCATCCCTCGATTCCAGTGGTCGCGTAAGCTTTAACCGAGCCACCTTTATACCGTTGTATGGCCGCGGGGGTTTATCTACTGAATTCATCGTCCTTTAACCATTCCGGCAAAACCCCGTCAGTTGCCCTCCATGATCTGACCAAGAAATTTTTACCCTTTGCCGAATGCCCATACTCTGCATCACTGGTCTGTAGTTAATGTTTGAATTGGCACAATGCGAGAATAGTATGTATATTTATATATTGAAAACCGGTGGTAAATGGTCGATGAAATTATTTTGCAATAATTATACATACAATATGGGGACGAACATGACGATACTATTAATTTTCAATCCTGATAACAATAATAATAATAATGACGATGATAATAATATTCATAATTATATAGTTATTTAATGTAATTAATTGTTGATGATATAAATAGTAACAATAAACAATAATAATAATAATTTAAATAATGTTACTACACGACAATAACGGGAACAAAAATGATAATAATCTTTATCGAAAATTTTATCTTGATTCAATTTTAGTAGAATTACGGAGTAAATACAGGATTCGAATGAAAAAAAGAACGAAGAATAATGAAGAATACAGAGTTATAATTAAAGATAAAGGAATGGGATTAAGATAAGCCGTGTTCCAAGAATTCTTGAGCTGATAACAATAACGACGGCAATAATCGAGGGATAAGAAAGCTTTGGAGGGAGGTAGCATAAATCTACGACGAGGGGATGGTAATTCCAATGAGAGCAGACGGGGTTTGTGTAAGAGAAAGCAGTAAAAAAAAAGTAGAATATCGGCTTGGAAGAGGCACCGATAGTTTAGCCTCTTAACGAAGTCGTGAAAGGGCTGACGGGTGTTGATGGTTGTGGTAGGCTGGCGGTACGAGGGAGGTTGGCGAGTTGGTTTTCTTAATGGAGTAGAAAACTCGAGGATGGAAAGGAATCGTCGGTGGTAATTGTTTCCGACCATTCGAAAGCTCGGTGTGTGAGCTGGGTAATTATCTACCCCTAACCCCCCTTTCTCTCACCCCTTCGTGAGATTGGGTCTTTCATCCCTCGTGGATTATGGGGGATGGTAAGGAGTTGAACAGTGAGACGGGAAAATTGCAGGAGCAAACGTGGCATCCTGTGGGACTCGTTGAGAACGATTCCGAAAAAACTACCCCCTTGAAATAAGTAGTCGATAATTAACTCGATACTAAATGGAATCACGCTTTTCGAACTTTATTTATTTAATTTTACTTTTGGGAATAATTTTTTTATATTATTTACTCACCAGCTGCTTGAGTATGTCGTCGGGTACGTTTCTCGTTGAATTGCAGATCGCGAATGCCGACGAGTGCGAAAATATTAAGGGTGCTTTGCTGGCCCTAAGGGCGTCCCTCATAGTAGTTCTTGCCGTGTGACTCAGGTCGATCAGCATTCCCAGTCTGTTCATTTCTCGTACTACAGCTTTACCGAAACCCGTCAGTCCTCCTCCTACACTCGGACAAAAACGTTTTCATTCTCGAATCGGAATGGTATACTTGATAATAATTATGTCGCAATGAGATAAGAATAATTAGTGCAATTTTGACGAAAATTGGGTCAAATCAAGAGGTCTAAATAGTCGTGTTACATGTAAAACTTTACCACAATCGCTAAAGTCAATTCAAGGGAATATGGATTTGATTTTTACAGCTTTATCGCGCGACCATAAGTACATGCGCGCGTATACGCGCCTCGACGCACGCGCGCTTGCGCACACGCCTGCGATCACAGCCATGCCCCTGCGCGGCATCACGCGCATGCGTGTACGCATGCGCAAACAGATGTGTCTGTGCAATGAAAATTTTTTTAATCGGCATTCTCAGACTCTTCAGACTATTTGAAAAATGCAAAAATATTTTCGACATCTTTTTATGATCACAAAGCTTCCATTACGGGTAACATTATTGAAATATACCGTCCCCATCGTCCTCTTGTTCCACCGACGAGCTCTTCGCCCACGGTGTATTGCACGTGTGTGTAAGCGTCAAATAACGAACGCCCAATTGATATAAAGTCCTGAGAACCGCAAGACTACTTCCCAGGCTGTGTCCACCTTCAACGCCTATGAGCGAAGCTATTCTACCCCTGGAATGAGCTTCCAGGATTTCTAAATGTTTTCAAACAAAGATATACGTTTGAAAAAAGTGCAATTATCGATTACTATTTAATATGTTTAAAAACAAATATCGTTCGATGCAACGATAACAAAAATAACGATCAAAGTAAAGTGGTCTGAAATTAATATTGGGAATTTTTTATCTTTTGAATATCCGGATAGGGTGAAAAAATAGTTTTCGAAAAAAAAGAAAAAGATGAATAACGCGAGAGGGTAGCTAGTGCATGTACTTGCCCCTGGACGATGCGGCGAACTGCATGTGCTGTGAATATTTTTCTATCAACCTTTTTATCAGATCTACTTGTTCCAGAGTCAACTGCACGGCGTTGAGATATTGAGACTCGCACGGTACGTACGCGGCCCAAAACTGAAAGTCATACAATTTGATGAGAATTATTATTCGCTTTGAACGATGTGAGAACTGCTCGATTGGCAATAAAAAAGTGTAATTATTTTTCGTAAAATTGCTCTGAAATTCTATAAAACCAAAAATACATACAGATGACATTTTTCATCTTTGGAAAAGGTGAGATATAGTAGATTAATCGATCGATTAATAGATTTTGCTCGAGCGCGAACTATCGTATGTGAAAAACGAAAGATATAATTCCGGGCGGATGTCAAAATTAATGATTTTTCATAAAATAATCGCCAATTCCAAAGTCTTTCAGCCTGAAGTCTTAACTGGGTGATTAATTTAATTTCAAGACGACAAAAACAAGGAAATCCCCTCAAGATTATGCGACCCGACTCATTTCAATTTCCGCGAAGCTCCAAAGTTTAGTAATTATTCTCGGCAATTTGCATTGGCACGAGGCGGTATCAATGGGCAAGAAATCGTTGAGAGACGGGCGAGCGAAGGGTCAAAGAGAAATGCGATAGAGATGAGAGTTGAAAGACCGCGAGGGCTACCCATTGGTTCATTTATACGAGCTTGTGCAATTACGTAACTACGTCGCTTGACGAGTTGGGTGGGGGGGGGGGCATAAGGTGTAACTCAGAACTCGGTAGTACGTTAGTTTAGAAAGGAATCGTATAATACTTCGTGCTATAACTGTATTAAATATCGAGCAACGTATTAAGGCGACAAGAAGCATGGGCTTTGGTGCACGAGATCCCCGAGCAGGGGTTTCTGGTAAAGTAGAGGGGATGGGTGGGGCGAGGGAATGAGTGGGAGGGGAGAGAGACCGAGCGAGAACTTGCGCGATTATCGCCGAGGGATTTGAGTATAACATCGAAGAGAAGATTAAGAACAGGAAGGGAAAAGAAAAAAGAAAGGAAAACGAGCATTCGAAATTTATTAAGTCTGAGTTTCCATTTGTAAGAAACCGATCACGGATGTTCCGCTGTTCATGGATCAGTGAATTGATTTTTAATAGCCACCGATTTATATTTTAATGCAAGCTTATATGCGGTCGACACAGTGTTCGATATTTGATTGTTTTGTTTTCAAGGGTAAGGAAAAATTACAGAAAACTTATGTCAGGTACAACAGTTGGTTCCTTCCAAGGTTTATTGTATGTGTAACTCCTTCTAGTGCATCTCCTTCATTGGCTGGAAGAATGATCTACCCTGGTTAGAGATTGGATGTACTAGCCAGCGCATGGCTAAGCGGTCACCGCACCAAGTATTGGCAGCTGCTTAATTTCGATAATCACTTGCGCCGCATACTGCCCCCGTATACATCGTGATCGGCTTCACTTTGTTAATATTTAAATTACCGATACGATTGATATTAACTCGGTACAACTATTAGTAGGTATTTAATAAATATTATATAATATAGTTATATTTATTACTTCGGGTGTGTAAAGACAGATTTTCGTATTGCTTTTCCCGTATTTAATGATGCATAATCATGTCACTGAAAAGTATTCAACAAATACAAGAGATTGGCTGTGGTTGAGTGAGAAATTTGAAACTTTTGAATCGATAAAATATCATGACTTGTGTAGTTGGAATGAGGCAAGACGGGCTGAAAATTTGCAGATTTTCTCTCTGATTACTTGGCGTTGGGACGTCATTACAGTCTCTTCATCCATGTTCTGGACCCCTCGTAAGCAATCATTATGAGTCAGTGTTACATGCGACAAACGATTCGAAAACGCCAACCGTACTTTCTCCGGTACTGACAATGAGCGTTAGAATGTCGAGGGTATCTAGAAAATTATGTTGAAAATTTTGGAAAAAAGCATATAGGCACTTTTTGCCATAATTCTCAAGATACCCTGAAAATTTTAACGCGATCGGTTGCTCAGTTCCGGAGAAAATAGCGATCGCGTTTTCGAATCGCTAGTCGCCTATAACACTGACTCTCAAAAGCCACACGACACTTTATAGTATTTCAAATCAACTTAAAGACTGTAGTCCGATAAGTAAGTAAACAAATTAATATTAATTTATGTAAGAAAATGAATAAATACGTGACCGATTCAACTAAGTAAATTATATTATTATCGGAGGATCTGCAATATTATATTTAACGAGTTAACGTTTTTTTTTCAACATTTTGTTTTAGTTGGGTTTTATTCGAGGCTTTAAGTCGCAATTTCCAAATTGTGTCAACTGAATGCGTTGAATATCGTGGCCACAACACTAAATGAAGCCTAATGAGAGAGCATCATAAAGCAAGAAATTGTCCGAGCAAAACAGAGGAAAGGAAGGGGTGAATGGGGAGAGAGGAGAAGTGAGTTATAGCTGGCAAGCGTACCGGGTCAAAGACAGTGGCGGATGCGGGGTCATGCAAATTAGAGACGATGAAACGAGCTTTGCGGTCAAATGGGGTGAGGCGGAAAGAGCGAGCAAAAGAGGGGATGAGATTGAGAGAGAGGTGGAGGGTTGAAAAGAGGAAAAACAGGGAAGGGGTGATAAAAAAGAGTAGCGTGCTCCGGCACTTTTGGAGCGTCAGCTCTGATCATGCAGGTAACGTGAGTGAGGGGAGGGGTTGAGGGTTACATTGCACACGTTTCCATTATCCCCCTTGTGTCTCGTGCGGTTATGCGGGACAGGCTATATCGATCTGTAACCCAACCTTGCATCCTTTTCTCTCTCTGTCGCGTCTCTCGTCTGTACTCTATCGCGCCCTCTTTCGACCTCACCCCTCGGCACTATACTGCGTGTAAGGTCTCTCATTGCATGCACGGTATAATACTCTCTTCACCGACTACATGACCGAAGAGGATCCAGGGCTCTGTTAGCCCCAGGCTGTTGAAATACCGTTGAGGCGTGATATTTTATTTTATTTAAAAAAAATTTTTCATGCGGAATCGAGTGTATGCTCCGTTTACATGTCAGGAAAAATATTATCCAACCTTGGCATAAAATGAGCATATAGTGGTTCACGGTCCATTTATTCTGGACATTGCGCCACGGAAAAAAGAAAACAAACGAGATGAGAGATCGATTGAACCATATAAATGATAAAGAAATATATAGAAATTATGCCAATTTTTTATTCGACCAAAATGAAAGGAAGTATGTTAAATCCGACCGTTGCCATGGCGACGTAATGCTGAAAATTATGTTCTTATTCGGGTTACAGAAAATAATAAACTCTTAGACTTAGATGACTCGTCGAAAGTAAAAACAAAAAAAATTGCAACTGTTTTTAGAACATCGATAGTAGGATTCTGAAGCATTAAATGACACTGTAAACGTAGTGAAATTAAGAACAAAATGTCACTTATGCATTCTATTTGGAATTTATGACGGAATGATTAACGGTCTATGTACATAGGTTGTAAAAATGGGTTTGTCCCCTGACGAGATTCAGGTATTACACAAGAAATCCGCCAGGTGGCTATGGGTGAAGTGCTCTCGCGTGAGCAAAGCGCTGCGCGTCCAGTATATAGTAATGCCGCTATAGCAATAATCAGTGTTGCCAGTCTAGTACAATTGTACTAGATCTGGGTCGATTTACTGGATTCTAGTACGCCAGTACGACTTTGTTAAACCTAGTAGGGGAAGGTGGTACAAAGTGATCCCTCTAAGGGAAAACAGCCGCGAAACGGCTGTATACAGCTTTTTCTCAAACTTAAAATATTTAAGGGGTAGCTGTACAATCGAACTACAAATTTAGTAAGCGTTGAATCACAAAAACAATTAGAAATAATTTATATTAATTTTTTTGTGAAGGCCTACTAAGGGATCATTTTGTACACCCGGGTGTCAACAATGATCCCCCCAGTGCGGGTAAAATGATCCCGGGATCATTTTACCCCACTATTAAAGATTCAAGCAAGAAATAAAACATTCAATAATATTTTTTTGGTAGTTTTATTGTAGATTCAGTGTAGGAAACAAATTTAAACAACTCATGGCGTTTTTATTCTAGTTCTGGCGTGTGGTTTTTCGAATGTAATTTTGCGGCATGATTTCAAAAAGTAAAATATTTTTAGCAACAAAATAAAGATAAGTTTAATAAAATCCATTCATACATTACATACATATAAGTTATAATTCATATTCATATTCATATTCATACATATAAGTTATAATTGTGCATAAAATACTTCACGATTGGAAGTAGGTAGGCAGGGGGTAAAATGATCCTGGGATCATTTTGCCCGCCCTATGAAGGGATCGTTTTGCCACAGATGCCTTATTAACAAAAAACAAAAAACATAACCTATGTTTTTTGAATACTGTAATGAAGGACGGTTAATTCAATTACTAATTGATAACAGAAACTGATTGTGAGACAAACACAGCTACTACATAATATGTACGTAGACTAAAGCCACATAATGTCAAATGATGGCTTACTTTAGATAGAGCACATCAATTTTGAATATTTTGTGATAAAAACTTTCCCACTGCCAACAAAGCCACGCCACTGATAAAGATTGTACAGCTCGGCCGTAGGAGCACGAAATTCACTGAAAATGTCCTAGATTGCGATATTAAGTCGGTATAACAGCCGGGGATCGTTTTACCTCGAGAGATCATTTTGTACCACTTTCCCCTACATTTTCTTCCCCCACACTTCGGTACTACTATGTATAATATATCGTTACATATATAGTAATACAGAATTACGGCATTGACGTTGGCTTGGTGGAAGTGGTCACATAGAATGTTTTCGTACGATAAAAAGGGAAATGATTGTTGAAGTATGCGGTGCGAGTGTATATATGTTATGTACCTAAGTTTCCGAAACAACACATTTCCGTTATCTACAATTTAATTAAACTACAAGCTATATTGTGTACCCAGTTTCGGTTAAATTTTTAGGACGAAATACTTTTTTCTATCACTTTTAGTTGAATTCAAATTCTCCTACGGAATCCATAATTCTAGTACGTTTTGTGCCGTCATCTAGTACGGTGAAATATTTATATCTGGCAATACTGGCAATAACATAGAGTATAAGCTTTCACAGGATTTTATCAAAAGAAAAAATTACCTCACTCATGAATTAACAGTATTAAATACTACCCACACATGTTACCAAATAAACATGTAGGTAGTAGGTACGATGTACAGGTATAGTACAGTTAACAAACACAGAAATGTAGAGCTGCTGTTACCCAAAAGACTGAATAAAGTTACTTTGAAATTTTTTAAAATAACAGAGTGTCTCACAGGATTTTTTCCAATCACGCGGGGTTTTCCCATTTTTTACATTATGTAAAAGATAAACAGAACTAAATGCACACTACCTATGATACAAAACAAGGAAAAACATGCTAGTAAGTACATAGTACAGGAATAGTAAAACAAATGTAAGACCGTTGGAAAAAGAAAGGCTGATTAAAAAAAATTTGTAAAATAAAAGAAAGAAAGAGTCACTGATCTCATTCCTGTTCTTATTCAAGCAACGAAACTTCCACACCTTCTAAAAATAAAATACGTGTCATCCGTTTCGATATGATAACCGAGAGTTTGTGCGTCTTATAGAATTGTCATAATTTTCTGTAATCACATCTTGGGCCCAGAGAAACTATTTAATTCGAACATTGAGGTAAATGAATCTGTTAATGTCCCTATTCGAGCAATATGCAGCCGAGTTTATACTACACATTTCATTTTTCGGCATTCGAATAAATTCTATTTATTCAAAAATCTCATCGGCTTTTACAGGACGTTTGAAGTTTCACCACCACAATGTTTCTTCACAGAATATTGTAATACCAATCGTGTCAGAGCTCTTTTTTCGTGAGGTATTGCAAACACGTTAAATATCGTGATTCGACAGAAGGTATAGGGGTAGCAATCGAAAGAATAAACAAAGGGATGGTCCGGTGAAACCGTTCGATCCAGTTGTGAACTGGCTTGCTATGTTAATCCGTAGAGTCTGGTACTGATCGAAAAATAGAAAAACAACTCGGATAGTCAATACCGGAAAACGCTCCCGGGCAGATCAAGGGGATGGCATTCCCATGCTGTAGCAGCCTTACGAAAATAAAAAATCTTACTAGCGAGAAAAGAAATTCAGCATCTGGTAGGATAGCGACAGTGGATAAAACTGTAAGAGAGGGTAACTCTAAAAAATTGTAAGCTTGTATACAGCGGACTGAAGTTTCCTCTTCAATACGAGCTTGGATGTAGCGAAGCACTGGTGAAGTAGGAGGGGATATACGCGACAATGCATCAGGTCGATTGAGAAAGGGGGAAGAAAAGCTGTCTACAAGAGGCGTAAAATGAGGTAGGAAGGGCTCGAGGGGTGCAGTGTATGAAGAAACGAAAGAAAAGATGAGAAGATTGGTGAATGGAAGGGGTGGATGAGGGTGGGGGGGGGGTAGATAGAGGAGCGAGCCAATGGAAAGCGTTGCATGTAGGGAGAACGAGGTATGGGTTGACGTGAACACGATGCTGGGGAACGTTCGTAAGCTGGAGCTTCATCCGCTCGAAGAGCTTGCACTACGTGTACTCGATCGACGTATTGTTTTTCTTCTTTTTTTTCACTCAACAATCTCGTCTTTCGATTTCCAGCGTTGTTCGAACCGAATGTATTTTGCCCTCTGTCGGGAATCTCCGATAATTATTATTCATACATTCTTTGAAATGAAATTTTTTTTTGATTTTTTTTTCAAATACTCAATGCAAGATGACTTTTATTTAAACGATGGTTGACGACGTCGATACTCGACGCACAATGGCGTTCAAACTGTAAAAGCTCGACGTTTCAAACTTTTCGAACGTAAAATCAACAAGTCGATGGACATAAATGTATAAAAGGTAAATTAAGATATCAATTTATTATAGGATGAAAAGCATTGTTGAAATTTATTTCGTTGTGTATTCAACGTACGAACAAAGTCATAAAATATGCAATGTAAATGCAATTAAAGGCAACTATTGAGATTCGTGTGCTCATGGGCCTTTTCACCGGTACGTTCAATTCTCTCTTTGTTCGTACAACAGTAGGTACACGGATATCGGGGCTTCCCAGCGTTTGGCGTTTGTTTGTCAAAAGACGAGATATACCTCTTTTGCCTCTATCCATTTCGCTTGAAAAAACCCCGTTGCGACCATTATCGACGGATTGTCTTTTTTGTTGCTATCTTTGCTCTACGATAACGTTGATCCATCCTGTGAATCGAAAAAGAAATGAGAAGACGCCGGTATAAAGTACGAAAGAAGTGGGTTTTATCAACCCCTGTTGTTACACCTCTTTTCGACGTACCTACCTTTGATACGTGATCGTATACGAAAACGTTATTAGAAAACTTTATAACAAATTTATTTAAAAAAAACATTATTTACTTGAAATACCGTTTATTTATGTTTTACTATAATCAATTATTATTATTAATCTTATTATTATTTATTTTCATTTATTTACTCTCCTCGTGCATAGTTTCGTCGAAATTTCTCAACTTGTACGGTCTTTCCTCATTGAATAATTAACCCGTCCCAAGTTCGTCTCGTTTATCGAACATTTTTTAACCCCCGAGATCCCCAACTTTGTGCACCGTGGTACGGTTATGCAATATTACTACGTGACAGCATTCTCGCTCGTCTTTGCAATATTAAGACCCTCGTGTATCGCGAGAGAGTTCCTTTCAACCCTTGCCACCCTCGACGGGCTCAGTTTCCGTTATCCGTTACTTGTTAATGCGCTGCAGCGAAATCCTGCGGCAGGAGTCGACGAAAGTTCCCCAAAGCTTTGGAAAAATGGACTAGGGGTTGGTTTCGAGAGTGCAAACAATGTTTGATCCCACATACGAGTTTGTCAACGCACGAATATTAATTTATACCGACGATGGATTGAAATACTTTTAAAGGACGCATTGAAAATAATCCGATTGAAAACAATAATAAAAAATTTATGTCTTTGACGAATTTTATTCAATGGTAATTGATTTTTACGAAAAATTTTTTTTTGTATAAAACCTTCATATTGGAGCATGGCTTAAAAATTCTGTAATCATTAAAAATAAAAGTACATTTAAAAAACTTTGCAAAGGCTCGTAAAAAAATTGAACGAAAATATCGCTCGTCCCTGAGGGTTGTGAAAAATTTACAAAAAAATTATGGAGCGAATCCAACAAGGTTAAGGTTCCCTGTTCGAATCCCTGTTACCGGTCGTTTGGCCCAAGAAAATCAATGAATAAATGAAGGTTCGGGCTTCCGGTTGAAGAGTCGCCGGAAGTCGGAACGAGGAAGGATGCTGTCGCCTTGAGAAGGGACGAGTGGAGGAATTCGTAAGAGAGACATGAAATCATAACGCACAAATGGAAGTAAGCGGATAACGAGTCAACGGAGTTCGTATCGAGCGATACGATAGCGTCAAAGGTCGAAGTAATTTTTTTTTTGTAGAAAATAACGACAATTTTCATATTTTCAAATGTGCACGAAATAAAATAAAAATATTTTTAAAAGAAAACAATGGTAATGATGACAAACAATTCAATGTAACATAAACGTTTATTTTTCCTGGTTTTGTAGACGACCAAAAATTAAATTTTCCATACGCTAAATTTTCACGTGTGTGTAGGTGTAGAATACTGAGAGGGCTCGGACTTTACAGAGAGTCCCAACTCCCCTGCTAAGGGAATTGAGAAATCTCGTCCAGGACCGTTGACTGCATTGCTTTGAGCAAACTCACACACATACGTGTGCGCACACACGCTCACACCCACACAAACACGCGCACACCCATATATATTTACGTATGTATGTATATATAGGTATATGATATGGGAAATAGAATTGCAACGCCGGGGGCACTTTTGTTCCTAGCAAGATTCAACTACATACACGTTCAAAGCGTATAAAAGTAGGTACTATATACGAATAAGGAACCCGTAAAATTTACACGTTGGCATTGCCTGCGGCCAAGTCATCGCGAATCAAAAAGTCAGTAAGCGAATAACAGCTACTTGAGCAACCATCGCTTTCTAGTTCGTTCGAAGAATTTTACCATCTTTTAAATTTTCCATCGGTACAAAAAAAATGATGACACAAAAAGTTCTCTCTCATTTTTTAAATATTGTTTAAAAATACTTCTCGCGTAACGAAAATTTTGATACTAATCGTAAGATTATATCAAGGTTGTTGTTTATAAAAAAAACTACGTAGCTAGAAATGTAAGAATGAAAAAATAACGATTTTTTGATAAACTTTTTTGTTTTTTGTATAATCCTTTTATGGAAGCTCTATATATTCGTCCTGGCACGCATTTTTCGCGAGGAACTTTTTCGTTTTTAATTAAACAAAAATTTGGGGCCGAGACTGGGAAAGGGGTGATAAAATATCGTCACTCTCGCATCTAAAATTGTACGCGTACCTACGCGCGCGTGTGTGCACGACGAGTTCGCGACGACAAAGCTATAACTTCGAAATGTCCGAGCCGATTCGATTGCAATTTCGCAAGCGAGTGAAGCGCCGCCGTTGGCGAGAATGACATAAATTGTTGGACGATCGGACTGGTTGTTTCGACATTAAGGGGTTAAAATTTGTTCGAGGCTTATGGTTTCGATTCTCGCTATTTGCAATCAATTGGACACCGTTGTTTAATTACTAACAGATTCTTATCAAATACAGTTCTTAGGAGTTAGTGTTATAGGCGACGAGCGATTCGAAAACGCGATCGGTAGTTTCTTCGGTACTGAGCAACCGTTTGTGTAAAAAATTTGAGGGTATCTATAGAATTATAAGAAAAAGGGGCTAAAAGCTTGTTTAAAATTTTTTTTACATAATTTTCGAGATAACCTCAAAATTCCGTGCCGGAGAACGTACGAATGGCGTTTTTGAATCGCTTGGCGCCTGCAACACTATTTTCAAAATTTTTGATAAACACATTTAGTTCCTTTTTGTCATAATTCTCTAGATTCTCTCAAAATTTTAACGTGATTGGTTGCTCAATACGGTATTCAACCTTGACATATAAATATACTGTGTAACTCGAGCGATAAAGTGACGTCAAAGAGTAGTTTGTGTCAGTCATGGAAAAAATTAAAAAATAAATTTGATTTCATAGAAATGTCAATTTTCGAAAAACTATGGGATGAATCGTTGTTGTACAATGAATGGAAAAAGAACGTTAAAATACGTAAAGAATAGAAATTTAAGGGAAAGATAAATTTGTAAACCGTTTTCTAAATTAATATTAGACGTGGCTGGACGTAATTTTATTTAATTAAAACAAAAAAAATGGCGACATTAACTAGAACCATGTAACGATAACATTTTTTATCTCGCTCGACGGACTTTCCTTAGGGGGAAGTTGAAATTACAGAACCCTGCACTGTTTAAAGAACGAGCTTTATCGCCGAGATAATATGAAGAGAAACCACCCTGCGAGTTTATAATTCGTACGCTTTTATAATTATATTAAAATTACTTTTTTTATAACCCAGTATTTATTTATTCATTTATCGGCGTGCTGCTTTATTTCGTCATTTAAGAATAAATAATTCACATTAAAAGAATAACGAAATATATGTCGAACGACCTATCAATGGACAAAAATGTACGGCTAGAATTGATATTTTGCGAAACGACAAGTAGATATGACACCATAATACGTGTTTTTCCGATAACTCGAAGATAGAGTGGTATACGTTTCGACGATGTTTCCCAGGAATAAATAAAAATGACTGTTCGTACACGAGCGATGGTAGTGGAGAGACATTTTTTTATTTATAATATACGAGCGAGCATCGAATTGCTCACATATCCAGGTAAGCAATTCGATGCTGTTCGTACCGATGAATTGGCGATGGTATTTCGATGGGGGAGGAATGCGACACGTCTGCTTGAATTATGCATGCTTCTAGGAATAAGGGATGAAAGGGAAACGCAGATGTATTGAGTATTACCGAAGAATGTCGTATGAAAATATATAGTAAGGGTGGATACGTAATGCATATCTATATACGACCGGCTCCTCCATTTTATCATCTTGTGGCAGCGGCCATCTTGAATTCGCTCGAGTTTTCGCCCATTTTCTCGTTCAAGGCCAAAAAGAATTCCTATAATTTCTTCGTAAATAGTTTTGAGATTTCAGGACCGAGAGTAAAGAATAAAAATAGTAATTTAACGTAATAAAATAAAAACAAATTGAAGAAATTTTTTAATACAATTGCCCAAATATAAATATTTGTATAATTCATCATTTTTGGTTCAGAAATTTTTGGTTTAGGTTTAAAATGAATTTCATATAAAAATGTACCAGTAAGCATATGTATGCAAGGTGTACATACATTTTTTACGATTTTTTTCAATTATTATTTTGCGGATTATTATCGTCGATTATTTTCAAATCACGAAATTTTCCCATTTTCGATAGAGGATGTTTGTGTAATTATCAATGGTGTTGACGATTTCTACATAGCGTTTTATTTTTTATCCGGAATTAATTGAAACGATAAATACTGAATTTTTAATGAATTTGATGAGAGATCGAAATAATTTTCAGAAATAAATATCACGTTTTGCACAAGTTTTGCCTTTGTTTGTATTTCAAAATGGTTGAAAACACTAGATTGATGACGGACATTTAAACAAAAAATACAGTAACGATAGCTGTTACAACTAGTAACGAGATATTTTTTTATTTATTTTTACGCTCGTTCTTCTCCACGTATTTGTATCCATTCCACTAATTGGCAACCCCAATAAAAATGCTCGATGATTGAAATCAATATGGTACAATCGATAGCAAATATTGTTTATTCATTTATTTGATCGATCTAAAAAAATGCTTAAAAAAGAAAGATTGTTTTTTAACGGTTTTCATATTTCGTTACTAGCAAAATACTTCGATCGAAAGTCCTGTTGTTGGTATATTTTTAAATTACCGCATCATCGAACTTGACATTTTGAAAAAAAGTATTTTTCGGCACTTTCAAAATGAATATATTGCTAAATTCTCTCGCGTGTCTAATTTTCAAGTCGAAACCAAAATTATAATACTTACCAAATACGTGGAACTTAATAAACTATATGAGATATGACTTTTCGTGAATTTTTTGAAAAAGAACCGACCCTTTTCATGTAATCTAGTGGGCTATAAGCAGAAATGAACAAGTGGAAAAATAATTGTAAGTGTTTTCAAAAGTAACGATAATAATAAAACACACACACACACACACACACACACACACACACACACACACACACACACACACACACACACACACACACACACACACACACACACACACACACACACACACATATATATATATATATATATATATATAAAATATAAATCGATTTGTCGGGCACTAAAAAGACGAAAACTCTTGTTTGGTCGTAATAGCGTAAAATCCACACACCAGAAACTGACGAATGCTACATGCTGGATTGAAACGAATAAAGCATCGGAGGCTTCAAAAAACAAACTTGTACAGCAGGTGTGCTAACGCGACGAGAACAAGAGGGGGAACAAAAATTGAGAAAATTGAGACAAGGAAAAAAGAGCGAATCGATGTCGGCATCAAAATGTAAGCTCGGCCATCCCTTATCTCCTATTCCACCCCTGTGGTGGATGGAGGAAATGGAAGAAAGTTGGCAGTCCCTACGTGTATCGCGAATAAGGCAACGTCGTGTAGGAATGGCTGTGAATAAGGATGCTCCGACGATAGCAAGAAGAAACTGAAAGAGAAATTGGGGTTCGACGGGGTGGCTTAGAATACAGGGTGAAAAAGAAGCAACGAAGATTGTACCCATGAGTTCGACAGACGTGCAAAGAGTCGAATTTCACGAGGTGAAAATATTTTTTGATATTTCGTACAATTTACTATGAAATAGGGGTTGTTCGACAATTTTGAATTCAAGAGGTGGGTTTTTTGTCATATTTTTTAAAGGAACAACAAATGAGACAATTGCGGGTTTTAAGGGGAAAGTGATTCTTTTCTGACAAAAAAGTTTGCTGTTTATTATCGAATATGAATTCAATTGTGACGAGGGTAGTTTTCACACATTAACTCATTCAAAGCCAATTCATAAATAAATATAAGCAACTTCTTGTATTGAAAAAGGCGAGTTTTTAAGAATTTCATATTTTTATCAATTTACCTGACCACCGACCATCCCTTGTCGTAGTCTGAGCAAATCCGTCTGACTCCAGGCGCTCTTGCTCCAAGGGGCGATCTGTCGTAAATCCTTGTCAAAGTCGAAATCGGCGAGATGATTGTGTACGAAATTTCGTATGTTCCATGGGAGATCATTGTGTCCGTCAATAAGTGGCACTTCGGCCAACACCTGACGTACTGTTTCAAGTCTTTCGCGAGTCGACGAGAGCGAAGCGGTCTCGCCGTCGGCAGGTAGGGGTCCGACTTTACCGATCCAACTACCGAGGGCTAGAATGGTCACGGTCGCTGTCCAGACGCTACAACGTCCACCACCCTTTAAATTGAAAAGAAAAATAATTAAATATTAGTAAGCACATAACGATAGAAAATTTTGTACAATTGCAAATCGTGGTTATCGACACAAAATTTTGTCTTCCATCGAATTTCATTCGCATATTAGTAATTATTCGCATTCGTTTGTAGCTTTAAGCTTGTGAAAATCTCGCGGAGTGAAGTGACGTACTGTTACAAGCGTCTCGCAGCTCGGGCAGCCGTCGGTAGAGGAGGGGCGCCGATATAATAGACGCGTCGGTACAGTAGGGGCGCCGTACCGACTGGCGCCACTATAGTTATCGGAGTATTTTGCCAAATGGCCTTCTCTCATAAGTTTCTAACGATATATCTATAATACGAAAACGCATAAAATTGCGATGCTTCGATAGAAATTACGAAGTACCAAACATTTAGCAAAGCTAAACAGCAAAACGCATTTTATCAAAGCTTCATAGGTGTTTTTACTATATATAGCGACAATTTAGTGAGGATGTGTGTTTAGTTTCCTCGAAATCCATCAACCAATCCTCAAAACACAGATTAGTATTTTTGTACATATACATATTAAGAGAAATGGAATCCGTAAAAAGGATATCCCATTATTTTTAAGCTCGAACCGTATTGCTCAAGCAGTATTGTCAATCCCCAATGAAATTTTCAAGCTTTGAATGCGTAACGTGAACATTGAAGGAGGGAATATACATAAATATTAAATTCCAGGGTGGAGTGGTTGTTGGGTGCCTGGATACAGGCAGCTTGCATACGTGGATAAGGGATGAGGGGGGAAGGTTGGAAAGGTAACTCAGGACGAATTAAACGACGGTGGACCTTCTTCCCTCTTATACACAGTATATATTTTCTTTTACAAATAGATACCATAAGCACATCCGAAAGAAAGATACAAGACGCCGAGGAGCAGACAAAGATTTCACCTCTGGGGCTGTTTTTAAGTGAGGCTTTCTACTTTAAAACTTCTCGTTGAAATTATTTATCTTGTTTCGAATTGCAAATTTCACGATAAGAGAGTCAACGTCTCACGACCGCGTTGCAATATTCGCATATTAGATTTCAACGGTAAACAATATTTACACTTTTTCATAAATGATTCTTTTTAATGTAAATATTGTAAAGACTCTGGGATTGAGAAAATAGAACGCAATAAAATGATAACAAATTAAAGAAGCTTTCTTATGAAAGCTTTCGAATGCAACCAATTTATAATTTTATGCATAGAATTTTTCTGTTTGTTAAATTAAAACAAAAATGAATTTTATAGGATAAATAGATTATCGCGAGAATAAAAATAAGATATTGACTACTTAAGAATGTAGCACAACGTGGAAGCCAATTTGAAAAATAATAATAAAAAGGACGTAAAAATGTCTGTAGGAACTTTCCGAGTGTTCGGTGATAGTGCTCTTTAAAACTTTTGATCTCGACGAGGCTGGTTTTTCCCTACTCATGCTTGGTGACGTTAATTTGAAACTTTGGATGATTGATCGATGATTCATTCGCGTCGATGCGAATGATCGATCGTTTGTCTGCTCGGCTTAATTAAAGGAATGAATTCATGAAACGTGCGAGGCAAAAGGGGCGTGTGAAAGGTTCAAAACGAATTTTCAGTTATTTCCGGCATCATCGTGTTCAATAGACGAAATTTCATTTTTCCTTCGACGTGCGCAAGCTACTAATTAATTTATACAAATTATAAAATAATTGATGGAATCGAAATTGTTCGATATAAGTATACCATTCACTCGATGAGTAAAGTGCACCATTTTAGGGTGCGTTCGCGCAATTATCTTCACTCTTTGTATCTTTTTTTTCGAATATTCTTCCATTATATACTTTCTACTTTTTCACTTTTTACTTTGAATTATTTACTTTTTTACTTACTTCTTTGCATTTGCTTGTACGTCACACAAATTGAGCAAAAAATTGAGGGGTAAATTGAATATGAATAGAAAACGTTCAATCGATGTGTAAATGAACGATTTCTTTTAATAAAAAGAAAGAATATACGATACGATAACGATTTTTCGATAGCTTCATCGTAGAGGTGAAAAAATCTTTGGCAAGAGAATAGGAGGGAGAGTGGAAGATTCGATGGAAAAATTAAATTGCAATTTTCTTCGGAGCTTTCGGCCACCTGAGTAGAAAGAGTACACACCTGCTGGTTCACCCCGAGTTTTCTCGAGAAAGTGTGGGGTGGAGGGGCTGAAGCTTTTCCGTGAGGTTTGAGGGGGTGTAGAGAGAGGGGGGAGGGTGGGGGTGAGGACTAGGCGAGTGGCTCCGACGGGTTTCGCCCACGAAAGCGGTGGGTTAGTGTGCAAACTGCCACTAACGTAAATATCTTTCAGCGGTTCCGCGGCTGGGCCCTGGGGATGGCGGTTGTGAGGAAGGGACGGGGTTGTGAGGGGCTTGCGAGGGGCTTGTGAGGGGGTTAAAAGAGGTAGGTGAGCCAAACTGGCTCGAATCCAAATGCCTGGGTGTAATAAAGGTTCGTATTAAAAGAGGTGCCACAAAGGCAGCGAAATGTCTTTGGAGGTTGAAAACCCCGAGCTTTTTCCACTCATATTTTTCCAGGGGAGAGTGAAAAAGCTCATCCACCGAGGGAAAGTTCAGTCGATCGATCGAGTGTTATTTAAAGATTCGTCGTAAATGTACGATGAAAAGACGGTGTAATATCTTCGAAGCTGAAAGATACGAGCTTTTTTAAATTTATATTTCTCGTCGAGTGAAAAGCACGCTCGAGAAAAGTTCTATTAAACGGTCGATTATTATCAACTGAGTATTATGCGTATACCGTACTAAGTGCGATGCTGGAAACGCGCTCAACTGTCAGTGGAGGTGGAAAAGCCTCGTACCGTTTTCACCCCACGATCTCGCGAGGGTCGAAGAAGCTCGTCCTTCGGGGAGAAAGTACGTTTAATCCCTCGGCTATTATCCGAATGTTTGTATGAAAGGGGTGCCGAAATGATGCTATAATTTCATTACGGTTGGGAGGGTTAAGCTTTTTCCCTCGTTCGGTGGAAAAGCTCATATGCGCGAAGAAACGGTTGATCGATCGATTGGCTATCGTTCGTAGGTCGGTACGAAAAAGGGAGTTGGAGCGATACCGGGATATCTTCGGGCAAGCCCGGTTAACCCTTCTTTTCCACCCTTCATTCTTCTTTCGCGCGACCTGAAAAAGCTCATTCGAGCGACGGAAAATGGATCAATCGATTTCTTATTATTTCATGGCGTGTGCGACAAGGGTCGCTATAATAATAGCAGTGTAATATCTTCATGGCTGGAAGGGCTTTTTCCACTTCTATTTCTCAAAGGGTGAAAAAAGCTCTTTGTGCAGCGACTAAGTTCCACAATTCGAGACTGTTGAATAGATATTTTTATTCATCATCGCCAGTAGTTTATTTATATATTAATATGTCGACTTAACAAAATAATCTCATTGTCACTGAAGCATCTTTCTAATTATTACGCAATAATTACGTATCCATTAATCATGTAGAGTTTCGTACGAGATGAACAAGCGCAAAAGTGTCATGGAATTGAGACCCCTCGAAAGGGACCATCACCGAACCGATAATTTCTGTCATTACCTTACAGCAGCGTCGCATTGTTTGAACTTCTTCCATTATTAGAACACGAACAGATGTTAACAATGAGACACCGAGGGTAGAGGTAATCAGTCTCGAACGAGACTCCGCATATAATTAAGAACTTCCCGGCCTTAAGTTGGCCCGATCGTTTAATTTCATGTAGGGTCTGGTTCTTCAGATTGCATGGTAAATTGTTAGAGAACTCACGAGATGATTCGAAGTAACTCGGTCCATTATAATTTCATTCCTCGTTCGGTTTGCTCCGTTTGTATCGAAACGTTCCTCTACCACTAAGAAAACTGTGTGTTTAACGTTATAGAAATGAGAAGTTTGCTAAATACCAACGAGCTGTGTTATAATTGACCGACTCTATTATTGGAGAATCGTTATTGCGAAGTTTTCTCAATATCGTTGACGTAGAAGCACATGTTTGGTGCTAAGCACCGTAAACTTGGAACCAATACCACACTTCAATAACGCTGCGTGTATCCAACGACTTATCGTCTAGACGACGTTACTTCGAACAGGTTTCTAGACGTTATCATTTCGCTTCTGAACTTCACGCTCGCGTCGATCTTATTACTTTGAGATACTCTCTCAAAGTACTAGTACCGCTAGGCGTGGGCTTTTCTTTGAAACGCGGCACCAATAGTGGCTGTCAAGCCTCCGGCCGCGAACCTTTCATTAAATCCTCACAATATTTTCCTAGTTTCGTGAGTTAAAACGTTCGAACTTCGTGCTCCGATCCCAAAGTCAACACCGTCATGAAAGATTACGGTGGCTCTGACTTACTGACTGATGGTACAATTTTTCAAAGCAGGTTAATATTAGGCTGCTATCTCGGGTTAGGTCGTATTACGATTTAAACAGTCTTCCTCGACAGGGACCTTTGAATAAACGATCGTTAATCAAATTGTCACAGAGACGCCATAAACAGAAAGTAGGAAGACCACTGTACGAATCAAATTCAAAGATCAAAGTGACGTTGCGTTCCCTTAAAGATTTTTTTTGCACAAGGAAACAGCAGCCCGCGATGGTTTCCAAGAGGTTCCCTCACCGGTAGATCCTCCAACAGAGAGGACTATCTGGGATGTACAGGGCGTTAATAATAATTCTTTAAAAGCCTTGAACTCAAGCGATTGGGCTACGTAGTAATTGTATACAAAACGCATATCACGACTATAAAGATGATGTAGTAGGGGTACGCCCAAAACGATTTGTTCGAGGACACCTTGTGTCAATCTGAAAAGGGGTACGTTAACGAAGTTCTGGTTTTAGTCGAGCGCAAAGGCGTCGATAACGGAACCATCTGGGGATCTCTTACCATGGCTAATATGCTAAACGTTTCAAGTCTAATCTCAACGCAAGTAGGCATGTGCGTTCGTCCGGTCGAACACCAATAAACCGATTCGTGAACATCCATGTCGAATCGAACATCTTCTACGCCCGATTATCCATTCGCTTCCGCGTTTTGCCCTTCGATGCAACGTACGATACGACCATTCGGATTTTCCTACGCTTTTATCATTGACAAATACCTTTTTCTACTTTACCTTGCCTCTGGTATTGAATCGTACCACCCTGTTTACGTAGACGATGGAGGTAGTATTATCAACGCTCGACACTCCCTCTCGCTATCATATTCCCTTTGCAAAACATCTCGGTGCTGTCCAAACAGCCATCAACCGTTTGCTATCTCGCTGATCAATATGAAAATCTTTCTCGAATTTTTCACAGGGACGCTCTGTCCCTTTCACCCTCGCAAAAAGCAGCCCCAACTTTACTCGGTTGCTTCGAGGAAGATGGCTTTTACGAATGTAAATCGTTTTTATTGAAGGCACGGATCTCGGGATATTGGATGGCCACCGTATGAAGTGGTGGTTTCACAGATTTTGACTTAAGGAGAGGTTAGAACTTTTTTAGGCTAAAGGAATCTAAGCTGAGAAGAACTTTTAAGAAAACATTTTTCTGAAATAAATGTTAAATACAAAAGTTGTTAAACCTGAGATGACGAAGTTTGGATGATTTTGAGCTTGACCTTGAAATTGGCCTACAAGATCAAACCTGTATGAACTACATTTTTTCAAATAATAGACCCTTATCACGGACTTGAATTCTTTGTTAAAAAGTAAATACATTCTATAATTATAATTTTTTCTTCAAAAGTCTTCCAATTTGAATAAATTTCATTTGGAAGTTCTCGAAACTCGATTTTTTTTAAATCACAATAATACAAACTGTGCAGTTTGTGATAAGAAAACGAACTTCATGAAAAAGTGCTTCTAAATTCAACTTTTGTACAACGATAATAATAATAATAACTACAATAATGTATAAGATAAAAATAAATTTCAATGTTTCTCTAGTTTTTTCTCAACTTCTCTCAATTCATTGTCAGTGTTTTTTACTTTCGAGAATATCCAGGAATATGTACGAAGTGGGCAAGACTGTAACAAAATGGATGGTAATAGAAAGAATAGGTGATCCATTTTGATGGAAGTTGCTGCAGTTGGGAACGATTACTGGGACCTGGGCCGAAGCGAGATACGTACGACGTACGATCAGGACCCTTAGCGTCGATGTCTCATCGCTTCGAAGAACTGTCAGGGTGAGTTGATTAATATTCCACTTTCGACCTAGATTGTCGCCCTTCCTCACCCTCCTTTCTGACAATCACCTCAGCCATTGCCCGTACCACGCATATTCATATTCCATATCGGGTGTACGCTCTCGAATCTACAGGGTGGTCCGAACAAGTTCAACGAAACTAGGAAATGGAGTTAAAGATGGAAAGATTGAAAAAAAATAACAGATACGAATTTAATTTCCGTACGAGGGTAGCCACCCCTACGGTTTGAGGATAGTTTAATCAAACCACGTTGATACGTCCAGTTTTATTTAGGCTCGAGTGCCGAGAGAACAACGAAAATATTCAATAAAAAATAATACCTCGCTCAAAGATTTTTTCTATGGGAATTAAATGAATATGATTATTAAATATTCAAAGCTATATTAAAGCTCGTAATATTCCATTTTTTACGTTTTGAAGTTATGGTGGAAGTTCGTTATCCTTTTTTATGAAATGCCCTGTATGAGTTTGTCCCTCGTATTGGAGGGACTGGGCCGGGTCGCTCTGGAAGGTAACAAGGGCAAATTCGAAGCGTGGGGCGGGGATGATTGGATTTATCCATCCATCTTGTGCTTATCCTCCCATCATCTTTTGTACCTATCCAAACTGTATTCTCATTTCCCATTCTATTCCATCGTCTACACCGGTTTTTACATCATCCGGGAAGCAAGGGTTGCTATTTTTAGTCGTTATTGATTTTTCGTCCGAGCGAGGATTGACTTATATCCCTTACCCTATTGCTATTCTAATTTTTATGATAATATTGCTGAAAATATTACATAATACAATAATGATGTACAATATTATTATTATTTTTTATTATTATAGCGAATAATTGAATTTTATACTATTTATTTATAGCGATAGCTTTTAAAGAACAGAAAATTTGGATTTTCAGTACTTTTCTGATTTTGCGTTTTTTATTATTACTCGCACCACAAGCAACGAATTAATGATCCGTCTAATCGTACGATTAACAGTGTCCAACAACGAAATTTTGGTAGTGACATAACATTTGTGTTCGACTAACAAAAAAAGTATTGAGTCCATTAGACCGAGGTTGTTTTTTTAATCGAACATAAATTTTGTTCCTTCGGTTGAACAATGTCGTTGAACGAGGGTTACCCCGGATCGAGAATATTTTTTTGGCTCGTCACGAGTAGGGGGTAGGGTAGTGAAATTTTTCCGCTGTTACAGCCGGTATCTGGTACGCTTCACGGCTCCGCAGTCAGGTCGCCTCTTGTCGAGAATGTAAAAATTTGACTATGTATGCATTTACATATCGCATATGCGTATATGCATATGAACCGCATACATATATGTATATATGTATATGCAGATAGAAAAAAAGCGGATATTCACGTTTTTTCACATTCCGACCGACAAATTGCGACAAACCGTGAATAATGACGTGATATTCTTGTTGTACGGGATATTTTCGATTCTGCAACTACCTATTAAAGTTTTGTTTCCAAAAAGACTTTAAAATAAGTGAGAACAAATCGCGATCAAGTTAAGGACTTACAATTAGAGTTGGTCGAGTTGATGACATCCATTTTTTTTATTAAAAAATACGTTAATATTCGTTTTGACATATTATATAGGGATAAAAATTTATCCGTGACAAAGCTCTTGATTTACGAGATAGCGAGCTCCGTTATGTACAAACTTGTATCTTTGACAAACGCTTGCATGGAACCTTCGATCCTTGTTTGGGTTTGGGTTTGGGTTAGAGGCGAGCGCCCTCGCCACGAGACCACTAGTACTAGCTCACGTTTCCGCAGAGAAAAGAAAAAGCCCGGTCTAAAAGTCCTTCGATCAAAAAGAAATTCGTAGAATAATTTATCGTTTCTGGCATTTTTCGAAAATGTAATTTGCCAACTTTATGGAAACAGTAGGTACGTCTACCGTCCTGAGGATCTTCGAATTTTTCTTCTTCCGAAGGAAAGTCTCTTTTATCAGGAAGCAAAAGGACAAGCTGGTCCCATTCGGTCAAGGATAATTGAATGAATTCGTCCTTCACGCCCGTTCCCCAAGGCTCATTCGCGTTACAACTTCGTTTACTCAACTTTGTTCCGTTTTCATCCCGTTTATCCTCCCACACGCGAAATCTCCTCCGTGTGGAATATTGGCACACGAGTCCGTGACTTGGGAACGTCGCCAGACGTGTTCCGGTCGACGACGACGTAGAAAAGTTGCAACGCGTTACCGTTGCGTTGTGTGAGGGGTTTGGATAAAAGTTTCACGAGAGTACGACGATGAGGGTTGAAATGTCATGGGGGTAGAGCTGGGATAGGTGGGAGGGTAAGATTCGCGGAATGCCGTTTCTCATCTCGCGACCGTTCTCCGCTCAACGACTTGATTCATTGGCCGGACGATCGGATCGATCGATCTCGCGCGCCACCCCGATGCCATCTCTGGGGGAAGGGACTTAGTTCACCCTCTGTGGCGCACCATCCTCCTCGCTCAACGTCTTTCAACGACGTTTCTTCAATCCGCCTTGAGAATTTTGTCACGAAAGATTAGTCCGCGAGCATGCAAACGCGGATAAAAGTAATTTCCAAACCGCCATGTAACATACCGAAAAATACTTAATAACAATGGTTGTATCTAAAAGATAATTGAAAGTACTGACATGCACTCACAGTCACCTGGAGGAATTTAAATGAATCACAAAGTTACTCAGACATTTTGAAGTGATTCGAATATACTCAAAGTCGGCACTTAGGGATAATGAAAGTCACTCAATTGTAGATAGAAGCATTCGGAAATAGTTGTAAGTCGCATTGACTTACAATGCATCATTCAGCGGCTTAAAGTTACTTAAACGTACTCAATTTTCACTAGATTGAAGTTATTTAGGGGCACTTGACTTTGAGTGGTTTGAACGTACAGTATTTAAGGACACTCAGCCTTTGACTGGTCTTAAGTTATGTAGAAGTTCTTGACTTTGACTGGTTTTAAGTTACCTACAAGTACTCAACTTTAAGTATCTTAAAAGTTCCAAACTTTCGGGACTAATGAAAGGCACTCCCAATCGCGTTTGGAATGGCTGATAAACATACTTTTTTTCATAGTACAAGTTTATTTTATTATCGGAAGAAAAAATATCCCACTACCCCATAATCATGTTTTTCGTGGTTTTCTTTTATAAAACGGGTAATCAGAGTACAAGATGGGCTCGATACGTAATGCCGGGGTGTAGATGCACTGTCATTCAGGGATGAGCTGGCTCAGCTCGTGAACGCCAATCTCACTCGGCAGACCGCGCGCCAATTCGGACAAGCCTCGAATCTCCAGAATCAGCTCAGCCTACCCCATTGTAGCACTACAATGACGAGACATGACGAATTATACTCAAAGCCTATTGTCAAGAAAGGCTAATTACCCGATCGGACTGCAGACATGGCCATGATTCGTTCCTCCTTCTGAGCTTTCTTCAATCTTTCCAGATTATCGAAATATCGTGATTAGACATTTTTTTTGCTCGAAAGTCAAACGGATTAATCGATACTTGCTAAGTGTCTAAATACATCAATATTTCTAAGTACATGGATATTCGACACTTAGATCTTTAAAAATTTCGAGTTGTCTAGGTAAATGTATATTTATTACTGTCTAAACGAATCAGTACTACGTCTTTAGATAAAGATCTTTTATTGTTAGATTAGAAAAATAATTAGATATACGTGAAATTAAGAAAATGAGTATGGAAACGATTTTTTACAGTGGATAACAATTTATTTGTTCTTAAAATAGTGTGAATGCATTCTCTGGGGTACTTTTGGCTTGTAGTACTAAATTCACGGTCATTGTACCACAAGTACTTGGAAGTAAAAAATACATAAAAGAAATTTTGCACGGCACTAACGTAGTTGTCATTGATCACGACAGCCATAGAGCGACGTATACATCAACCGGTACGTCGCTTGCGGCGTCGACGTCTACCGCTAGAGATACGTATTTCGAACAAAATTTTCTAGCCTTCCACGGTGGTTGACAGAATAGGTCGAGCGGTTAAATGCAACCGAGCAACCCCGGCGCTCGGGCACCTGAACACGTAACGAAAACCCGTTTCACGTGGCAGCAAACACCACGATTGGTCCGACACTAAACCTATCGTCACTTCGATTAATCTTTCGTCCTTTTTAACTTGTTTTTGTTATTGTTTTGTAACTAGAGTAGAGCGGGGCTAGTTGAACATTGGAACAAGTTAGGCAATTGAAATATCTCACAAACTAAATATCGCATGACGACACATTAAACGGCCGAAAGAGGGGGTTGAGGGAGGGGAATACATCGCATAATCCTCAGTTGCCGCACGACGATTGAGCGAGGTATGTGGACGCTTTGTTTATTTTTTTATCCAAAAGTAAAAAAAAAGTTCCTCGTTATTTTTTATCTAGACTTGTGCGAAAACGATCATCTGCAATCGGTAAATAAGTATCGAAGTTTTACCTATTTATTGAGCTTTGGATTGATTACAGTTACGTAGTTCTAGGTTTTGCCGTTTTTACACAACCTAATTTTTATTTCGACAATGCGGGTCGGGTCTAGTCGGGCAAGCGTTGCTAAACTTGCCCCACTGGATATTCATGATAAAAAATAGAAAATTTGTTTCACACATTCCATTTTAGGATGCGCACTTTGATAATTACTATTAAAAATATTATTCTAGGTACAAACAGTATAATCATATAAGAAAGATTTAGAATAAATTGTTTTCTTTACTATTGATTTTATTTAATTGGAGAAGTAATATTTTTTGCATCACTATACAATTAGCACTGGGACTTTGAATATATATTTGATTGTCAAGTAAGTTTTATTCGAGATTTATACAATTTCCATTTCACTATTGAACCTATTTCTTCCGTTGGTCAACTTACCCCACCCATGGGGCAGTTCGAGCAACTCGTAATTCTCTCGTATTTATGACAATCACTTCTAAATCTGACCTAAAGTTGTTCGTTTTTCTGAAGACGTTTCAAGCAGGGTAAATTGCGGATCTAATAGCGAAAGAATCAAGAGAATACGATCCATCTTTTAATAGTTATGATAGATTAAACCAACACGTGCTGAACTAGCTCTACCCTACTTAATACGAAATTAAAGTGTTTGAAGTATTTGCGATTCAAGTACTGATAAGTACTTGAAATAATATGCTCACGTGTGTTATACGATTCAGAAAATTCTACGCTTTTTATTGGTATTGCGATATCCGAACACACATTATTAACTACAAAATATATATTTTAGTTGCCATTGATTGATCAAAAAGTAATAATTTTAACTTTCCTAAAAATCGAAGGTTATCGCCTATAATAAGATTTAATGATGACAATTAGCAAATAAACGATACCAATAATAGTAACAACTACCTCGAGTTTGTATCTCGGTGTTCGACGTGTCTGACCAGATCCAGCTTTTACTACTGGGCACAAAGAGTCTCTCGCAAAGTCGTGTATCAAACACGGTCTTCCTATCGCGTTGCGAAAGAAAGGAATAGATTTTAATAACGCTAATCCATCCCCCGCCTCATTCCCCCTCAGGTAGCCCTTTGACCAGTTGCATCATTCCGGAAGTTTCTGGCACGCTGGACTAACGTAGTAACACGTTGCCAAGGCTATGTGCGCCTGTGTAGCCGAGGTGTGAGCCGATGTGCGCAGGAGAGTGCATGCAGCAGAGTACAGTAAAGCTACGAGATGCATAGTAGGCCAGTGGAGCGAGGAAAAGTGGAGCACAAAGAATTGCCGGACGTAGAGTCAAAGCGGATAAACCGAGCAAGGGATGTTATAATACCGTGCTACGAGGCGGACTTGTAAAATACTAGAGAACATGTAACGCTCATCATTTAGTTTATTAGTATTTTTCAACGACGATGATAACAACAACAACAATAATAATAATAATACCAATAATAATAATAATTATTATTATTATTATTATGGTAACGATTATAAATCCTCGCAATGAGAGGATTTATAATCGAATGATGAGACACATCGATGTGTCTATTACATAGGAATGAAAGAAAAATTAGAATACAGTATGGTTCGAATTGACGTCCGACCAAACCCGGACTTATTCACTTAAAATTTACGGTTAACATTTACTTGTACCATTGTTAGCGGGAATTGCCCCGTTCGCGGAGACATGATTTCCTTTGTAAATAATATAAGACACATCGCTCGCACTCGAATGATTTACGTTCGTGGAAGTATCGGCCGTTGTGATGAAGATCGGAGGTTAAAATGTTCTCAGGGACTAATGGCGCACTCGTGTGTACTGGATCGAAACTTCTTGTGTTGAACCAGGCGGATGATACTCGATTTTGAAGATACGAGCGCGTAGCGCTCGAGCACGCCCGTGGTAGCTCCTAATTGGCTGCAAAGATGGCGCCGAAAGGATGGGCCCTCGAAGTCGATGTAGTAGTAAGGGTTGAGGAGCGAAGCCTTGGCAGCTTGCTGCAGCTTGATTAATTCTTGGAAAAGACCAAGCCCTACCTACTTCCCTCCTTTCCACTTCGCAAACCTCTTCTACATTAATCGTCGATCCATACGAGATTTGCATTCGTTTGTGATAACGTTAACGTTCGTATGTGTGTTTTGTGAATGGATAGTTAGTCGAAAAAAAATAAAAATTAAACTGGGATGTAAAAAAGAAATTCTTCTTGTATTTAGATGTGATATATAATAAACGATAATAATATAAACGATGCTCATTTTTGTTGGAACCTTTAATGTGAGACCTACTATCGTTATGGCCAGGTAGTTTATGGAACAGACCGCAAATGGTTTAACTTCTGCGCTGGACTAAATTTGAATCGCGGAAAAAGTTCCATCGTCATTTTTAATATTAAGAATGTAATTATGCTCATCGCGTAAACGAGTAATTAGTCCTATTGGACGTGAATTAAATTTGGACGCCGAGAACTAAATTTTTTTTCAAGCAAATTCTTTTTTACGATTTTCTTATTTTTTGTGTTACATTTTTTTTTATGTTGACAGAGGGTCGGCGCGTATATTTTGGGAAATTGTTTGGACACTTTCTACCTGGACGATTATTGCAATGCATAGATTTTGAACCGGGTTTAAATCCATATATTCCAGAGGCTCCCTTAAAGTTTCGTCCCTTTCGCGCAATCCCTCTGCCATTTGTCCTACCCCCTTCTTTTAATCCTTTCCAGCATTGCTTTCGCCTCCCTCGGATTATTCTTGCACGGGAGGGTTGAACAAAGCCGTATGCATGCTGAGCTACAAAAGTCTGTGACTTGCCTGCTCGATAACTAAAAAAAAAGTCTGTTTTTTGTCGCTGGGATAGGTAAAAGCGTTTTCATTCGTTTATTATTTTTTTGAACCAAACAGAAATAGTTTTTCAAAACTTCGTCATAATAATTGCCATTGCGAATCATTATAATTTTTTAATGAAGTATTCCCGAAAAAAGATGCGTTCAGTTTTATGTTTGATTTACTGTTGAAAAAAAGCTGTTCCATCGAAGAGTCCTGAAACTTGTAACGAGCTTTCAGCTCTCGAGCAGTGACGATGATGTAGGAAATATTTGTAAACAGGAGGGAAACAATTGGAACTGATAGTTCCAGTTACCGAAGACACCTCAGACTCTGTTTCATCTGTTTCATCCGTTGCATAACAGGGTGGTTATATAACTATCCTCTCGCGAAATAACCTACTTGGTACCCCGGAAAAACGGGATCTAATATTTAAGAGGCAGCGTGCCTCGGATCGTGAACGCCATCGAGGCTTGACTTTCTGTATGAGACGTAGGCGTGGGAGCGAGCTTGCCAAGTGTAGAGTGAGAAATACGAGGGGCAGGTTTCTTGACACCACACGGTCTAAAGCTCTGACGTATACATATGAATACACATACAATATATCTATATACATATATTGACCACATATGTCAGTGTCATTGTCCAGCACATGTAAACAAGGTGGTAGGGTGGTTAGGGGGTTGTTAGGGGTTGTGGGGCGTTGGCGATAAGACACAGACATACCTTCTCACCTAGGGAATAATATCACAAGTTGTAGAAAAAAGTAGTAGCAACAATGTGAATTATTATTATTTTTATGGCGACAATTGAGGGGCGTCGTTGATTATAATAATTATAATAATACGAAGCCGAGTATAATAAGATAAGGGACAGTATAAAAGAATGAAATGTATTAGAAAAAAATGAGAACGTGTGCGAGTTTGTTCAAATTGGTTGCACCGATGTACATTTTGTCATTGTTTGACTAAACGCTGATTTATTCACTTAAAGGTTTCTTTTAAGTTTTGTTGGCTTGGAACGATTCAGCACATCGAAAGCGTTATTATTAATTAAATAAGACGATTTTCTAATGAAAATCTTTTTTAATTTCGTTTAACAGGGGATAATTGATTGCTTCTATCAATATTGTATGTTATTAATATGCTTACATAATGCGCCTTGAAAAAAACGAATTAAATGAAAATATATTATATATTGGTTTAAATATAGTCTTTCTAAACTTTCTTGCATAAAACCTATTGTTTTTCTTGCACATAAACCTCTCCCCATGAACAACGGAAAAGGGTTTAAAGCGTAGATGTTGTTTAGATGGTAGTTAGGAGGAGTTCATGTCACATGGGGGTAGTTTACGTCGTAATAACACGGATAATAATGTTCTACCTCCAGTCGAGAAATAGTAAAGGGGATTACAAAAGCCATAATATATGAAATGGGGTGACATAAGCTTCAAGGGTTGGTTAAAGAGAGTGCTTTATCGTTTCTATTACTATTCTATCCGGTAACTAGATATTTTTTAAATAGAGTTCCGATACTAATTGGTAAGTACAGTCAATTGCCCGACAAGTATACTAGCGAAAGAGAATTTGTAATATAAAGTTAGTATTCATATCGAAGACTCTAGGCTATGTTCAAATATGGCGATGATTAAAACATTACAGAGACGGTAACAAAGTAAAGAGAAATAATTCACTGTCGCCGAGAAAATGACATAGCGTTCGGAGCAACCCTGTAAAATGTTCAAGGGTGACGTACAGTGCGAGGACAGTTTTCTACCAGGACTACTATAGAGTGAACGGTATTGTTGAAAAAAAACGTTGATTCGGAGCGTGTCAAAGCTGCAAAGAAACGAACGGAAATATTCCACGTTCGTCGGGGGGGGGGGGGGATTCGCTTAGGGGTTGTACTGCATGTTACACGGGGTGATTTGACTATAGGGTAAAATGGAAGAGATGTTTCTTACTGCAAAGAACACAGTGCAGTCATGAATATTACACATAGAGGAAAAAAATGGGTTGGGGTGCGGATTGAAGGGGTCCGAGGGGTAAATATTACCGGGGTAGCCGATGCAAGAAAGGGCAGTTATCGCGTACGAGGAGAAATATCTCATGGGTTCAGCAGGTTTATTGAAAAAGCAAGGGTAGTCCGTTTTCGCGATGACAGTTTCAGTCAGTAATATTTTGTGAAACAGGGGTAAGGTGTAAGGTGACAAAAATTTATCGAAGGGTAGTTTAGGTAGTGAGTAAACTGACAATGGGATCTTCGACATAATACTACTATGCGTAAATATTCCATCCCTGTCTCCGGCACGCATGTAAAATAGGGGTGCAGAAATTGAGTTAAGGGTGGCTCGTTGATGGAAATACACGGTGAGAATATCGTTTCTACGTCGTCGTGTAGTGTATACCTTCATGTCATCCCAACGACATTACTCATCGAGTCGCTCGCGTTTCCAGGTGCTTCTTCGACCTGTCGCCTGTGAGACGTGCGAGAGAGAGCTTACGACCTTCTTCGAATGTGTATTGAACGACATTGCCAACCTGCAAAGATCTAACGCTTTCGATGCAAACTGTCTTTAGCATTCACCACGAATCCGATATATGCATCTCGGCTCGTAATACTAATATCGCATTACGTATACTGCAAAGGTTCTAGAAAACCCGAGGGAAAGAGAATTTCATTCGTGCACGAGACAAAGTTATCGGAAAGATGAAAAATAAATTACAGGGATTACTTTTCATCCCTTTCTGATACATTGTCGTATTATTTGAAGAAAAAATCATGTATTTCTGAACATTTATAATTATCTTTGTAACTAATTACGGTAGTTTTATAATTGTGGGCTGTCCTTAATCTAGGAGAGTCAGCTGTGGCGAAAACATGAAAATTTGCGTTGAAATTTGCTAATTGCTTTTTCGTGAATTTCGCCATGCAATGGATAAGTGGATTTTGGAATTTACACTCCCTCGAAGATCAAGTTTGGTAAATAATGAAATTTACGTGAAATTTACGAATATCAATATACCGGGGTTTTCCTTGTAATTGAATACGAAAACGAGGCTTCGCATTTGATCTATTACGCGCAGACCTCGCTTGAAAGCTAATGCCGAATTTCTTTTGAAATACTGAAATTTGCACGAAATTCAACATCGTATGAAATTTAAATGCGGTAGCGGATCGTTGCCAAATTTGATCCTAAATATCGATTATTTATAATGAAAATATTGCGTTACTATTGGTAGAGTTATGTATGTTAAAGAAATTATGTTCGTTTTCAATTCGTTTAATTTTTAGCACAACTAAATTAATCAAACGATTAATTAATACATCTGATTATAGCTGATGTAATGATTTAATGCCAAATGTAATTATATACTCGAGAAACACGGCCGTACAATTTTTGACAATGTTATTTACGAAAAACATAGAATACCGTCCATTAAATCTTCAGGGTACCAAAGTATGCAACACGTGAAAGATTTAATAAAACAGAAATATGACATTTTTAAGAATATACGTTTGCGAAATTTTATTTTCCAGGATTCAGAGATTCTGCACTTATAGAATATATGAGTTTCATAATATATGCTGACTCACCAATTGTGAATGCAATACGAGTGTAGCTACGTGAAATGGAAGAACAACGTAAGAAATAAATAATGATAAGATCTGATATGAAATAGTACAGCGAGCCATATATTCCAACAGGCAAAGAGGAAAAGTAATATGACGATAAATTAGGCTTATAGAATCATGAAAAGAGCTAAACGGCGACGGGGACAATGAATGTTAATTTAATCGACGAAATATGGAAAGAGATGCTACATGGTAAAAAGTGGAGAATAAAGAGACCAGAGACACTCAATTTTATAGTAACGAGTAACCATTATGTGCAATAGACGAGCACGAGGAAAAAGCTAAAATGAAGTAATTAAGGAAATTGTGGAAGGCAGCGGGTATCCGATGAGAATTAAGACCAGTAAAGGTGGGAGGGCATACCTCGTTTAAGAAAAAAAAACGAATCGATTGGGGAAGACCTGGGCAGTCTGTGTCTACCTTATTTCCTGATGGTAATGCAAATTAAATTACGAAACGTCCACCAGAGCGCGCTTAGAGGAAATCACCTTCTCTCATAGTGACGCTCGATTGGTCGGGAAAGATGGACTGTTATTCGAGCCACGAGCCTGAGTTTTCTTGAAATCAGTCCCCGTCTTCCCCACTCATAACGAACGATTTCTGGGCATGATTTATCAAAGTTGGGGCCTGACTGACGAGTATCATCGATGAAACTTTGGAAAAAAAATTTCGTTGGGGGCGGGAATCGAACCCCGGTCCACTGCGTGCGATCCCGATGCACCATCACTCAGCCACTGGTCTCTTTCAATAATTACCACCATTATTGGCATGATAACTATAAAATTTATTATTATTATCGTTTTTGTTGTTAAAAGGTGCAACCGGCTCTTTAATTATTTGCAAGCCCTCGTAAACTGGCCAACACTTTATTTTAGATTTTCATTCGGCGCGTTTCGCAGCGTACTCGTTATGGGGTGACCATATGGCGTGTAAATCATTCGTCCGACTATTTCGGAGTGTCTACATACGTTTGTATTTATGCACGCGTGTACACACAGGATTGTTTATGCGGTTGTACGTAATTTGCAGGATTCGGAGACGTCTGCGAAGCCTCTCATGCGCTACTATATTCCGTTGTTTGGACATAGGTGGTTTTCGAGGGCTGAAGTAGCGTGGTCGGGGGTAGTTTCTGCCTGTGCTGGTGGATCACCAGAAATGCACCAGAAGCTACTGGGTATTCCGTGCCTGTGCCGCTCTAGTACCTCCACGTTTCTGGCAACAGCATACGTAATGGCCTGTCGCGTGTGCTCCGTTACGACTTTAACCAGAAGTTACCGATCCCAGTGCACTCTCCAGTCTTACCGGTGTAACCCGAGTAAGGCCATACGAGAGTTTCGGCACTTCTTTTTTTCGCACAAATGTGAAAAAAATGAAAAGACAAATATAACAACGAATAGCAATATTTTATGGAAGACAAATAATCTTTGTTGTCCTTGCAATTATTGTCCTATTAATTAGGATCTCGTTTTTTGAAACTTTTCAAATTTCGCACTAAACAAAAATCAATAATGCAAAAAACACGATAGAATGGAGAAAAATGGGGAAAACATATTGAAAATAAAAAATCATTTTGTGAGTTTTTTTTTATCGCTATAAATTTTGTTACGAGCGAACACACGAAAGGGTTGCCAATAAAAGAAAACTTTCGAAATTAGGTTCGAAGCAGTTGACTTTTATTCTAAGTTTACGACAAAATCGCGTGTTTGGAAAGTTCTTGATAAAAAAAGAAAAGAAAATAAGAAATTCTTTCGAACGATCTGTAAAGATTTTTCACCATATTTTCGGCCCGTAAAGGATATGAAAGCTCGTGAGCCTTTCGGGTATACGGTTGAAGGCAATCGATGTGCTCCCGTGTGTACGTCGCATGTATATGAAGACATTCGTACTATCGCGCGTTTCGTTCCTGTACATTCGGAGAGCTTGCAGGATCCTCGGTTCAATTCCGTGACTAGTTTTTCCTTTACCGTCTCTCCTCGACCGAGTCAAGAAAGCAAAAATGAGAAAAAAACAGAAGAAAATCGCTTTCAACCCCTCGAGTTTCGCCCGAAATCTTCACCACTCCAAAAGCACTTCGTACAAAAAGTTGTATAAGGCGCTGTCGCATAGTGTTGGTAGGATACTTAGAGTCATGCCTTAAGAAAAAATAAAAATTATAATTCTTTGTGTACTTGCAACAGGAGCTTTCGACAATATTTTTCTTTTTTTAACACGTCGTGAAGCTTTTCGGCTCTGGAGAACTTTACACCTTTTGAACAGCGATGAAAGCTCTCCAACTCAATCGGTTGTACAATGAAAGGAAAAAAAAATTTTTTAAGGTTTAATTTATACAATTTATTCAATTTTTTAAGGGTCGCTACCCTTTAGCACGGCTGACAAAGATATCGGTTATTTTGTGGAAAAACGTTATATTGTTTTTTAAATTATATCTACAATTCTTAATACCCGTAAACAGCGTACCCATTTATTCGTAATTCGTTTTTATCCCTTCATTCCCTTAAATAAACCCCGTTGTACTTTAATCGTATTCGATGGATATGTATAACGACGAGCTTGCATTACGTGTCGTAGGAAAAGCGAAAAGATGTTTTACGAGTAAAACAAGTATTTTCATCGTAAAAAAACACGGGTGTAAAATGAGACGAGGGATGATGCGAGGGGGTGAAGGGGTTGAAATGTTCAAATATCCAACACCAGTTGATCGCTGCTGTTCATCATGTGCTGCCAGCCCCCTCGGGGTAGTTTCATTCACGGTGATTACCAGTGCAGTTGAACTTCGCTTTTCATCCCCCTTAACTACAACCACCCCCGTCTCTTTGCCCACTCTCTAGAGTGGCGAGGATGCCAGGGAGATAAAATTGCACGGAGCCGAGAACCGGCCTTCGAATGCTACCGAGGACGCAGCTGTCTCTCCTCTTTATCTCGCTCCCGTCGTTAATTTTTTGTTTTATCCCATTTGTATCCGTAGTTCATAATATTCGAGCTTGGATAAGCGAGTCTTTTTCTCGCTTCGAGCATCGTCGCCGAAGTGAAAAAAAAACAAAGAAAAACCGCACGATCCGAGCGACGAACAAATTACTCCAGGACGAGGAAAGTTTGCGAATATTTTTCACCTTGCGGGGGTAAAAATAGAAGGGTTAAAAATAATTTCTCGAAAAAGAGGTTTTTTTTCGTCCCGAGAGACGTTTGAAAGAATTACATAACGATTAACGGATCGATGAAATTCGTTGCGCTTGACTTTGAGCTTGCGCCGGAATGAAAAGTGTGAAGAACATGGGGGATGAAAAGAAGTGCGACATCCAGAGGGTCGAGGGGGATGGCCGTTGCGGAAGGGGAAAACTTTTTTTTTCTTTTTTTGCTGGTTTCATCTTACGCTTTCATGTTAAAAAACTTTTCTGCATGTCCCAGAGTGGATGGAATGGATAAGTGTGAGAGTTCGGGGGTTGACGGGAGTGCAAGTCGGGGGATGCAGGAGCGCTAGGGAACTCATGCGCGATGCGAATGCGGCGGGAGAACCAGAAACCAGAAGCTTACGACCGTGGTAAGCCGTGTCTTGAGGTAAGTAAGCCGATGCCGAATCCCACCCCTTGCCAACACTTACCTGCTTCCGGTCCCCAAAAACTTTTCGGCATCGGGCATATTCCGTCCGACTCCTGCCATTCATTTCTTTTCTCGTTTATTATTATTTTATCGAATAAATTTCAACGAAGTTTCAAAAACTTTTTTTTCATCGATAGCTTTTTTTATGTATTATTTCCACGCGAAGTTGAAATATTGTCCATCCCTTAAAATCGGTCGTCGATGGAGGAAATATTTATTGTCAAGAGCATATTTTGCGAGAAGCGAAGAATATTAAAAATAATTATATAATAATAATAAAAACAAAGAAAATGCAATTGGAATGGAAGGAAAATGTATATAACGGGGATATTTAGTTCGCTTCAAAGGACTCGAGATAGAGCAAATGAAAGAAAACATACAAAATTTTGTAAAAAATTGACAAAGAAACATACTGAGCGCAAATGACTTTTATAACGAACGTGGTATAATGATATTGCAGTCACTCATTGTACCAACTACCACTGTCACCAAGCATACATGTATATTTCAGATTTTATTAATATTTTTTTGAAAACTTTTTCATCTCGTAGTTTATCAAATGAAATAAATAATTCAGTTACAATCAATTTTCTCTAATTGGACGAATTTTCAACGTATCTATTTTATCTCGTTGGCACATGGTACTAATCATCCGAATGTATCAATAATTATATGATAATATTTGGAAATAATATTATTGGAAAAATTATTGAATTTCGATTATAATTAGGTTGGCTAAATTATTGTTGTAATTGCTGCTTTCGAGTTCGAAGCAATTTTTTTAAATTGTACTTTGTGCAACTGGGCGAATTGCAAGTTCTCAAAGAGTTGGGTAAACTTTGTTTTTTATGTTCTTACATCGTAGTGCCAACACCTCTGAAACATTTCGTATTGCTTTGAATCCACGGTTCGCAAAACTTTAGTAGGAAATATCAGGCGAATATCTTTAGGCAAATGCATCCGTTGGCGAGGTCGTTGAAATTCATGTCGGAAGCCTATGGTTGGCACGATTTCTAATTTCCTTTGATCCCATCCCCCTTGCTCATCCTGCATCCCCCTTTTGCAAGATCGTCCGGGTGTGTATTTTCTACGTTTTGCCGGGTTATCGCAACTGTGCACACGTTATACACCGAAGACGAGGTGATCTTCCAGCCACCCTGCCTTCTTTTGCTTTTCCAACCCTGCCTCGCCAGCCACTGCTTCATCCCTTATTCGCGGCAAACGTAATTTCAACGTACTCACGTACTCGTTTTATTTTCATTACCGAATTCCAAATTTTCCTTTCACGGACGCCAACGAGAGATCGTTAAATTAAGTCAATTATGAAAGCTGTACCGAGTATCATCTTACGACGTGTTGATAATTTCCAACGTATCTGCTATTAATTATCCCTCGGTAGATGGAACGTAAGTCGAATATGTCGTACCTCCGGTCTGTTTCAAGACTGTTCGACATTTACTCCCTCAAAGATAACAAATTATAATAAAATTATCAAAGAAAATAAAACCCCTGATAAATAATAATAGTAATAAAACAAAAATTAATAGACGCACGTAGAAATAAAGTGCTAAAAGGATAACATAACATATATCTAAGTATGAAAGTAAGAAAATAGAGAATTAGGGAGATAGATAAGTTGATAAAGCAAAAATACCTTTTGGGACAAACGAAATTTGTAAAATGATATTTTCTTAGTTAAATATAAATTTTTTTAAGTAAGGTTATCAAGACCACCGACCTATTTTCAAAATAATAAAAACACACACACAACTGTCTCGAGTATTTCTATGGACAAGAAAATCACAGCGCAATATACATTTTATTTTGATAAATAACGAGAGCTACAATGTCAAAGGAAGAACATTATTTAGTCGTTTTTCGAATGCAAGCACCGTTAAGGGGAAGCAATATCTCAACTGTATTATACCAGAAGTTCCGCTATTATATTACGCTACTCCCCGATCCGTATCTACGTCTGCAAAAAATAAAATATAAATTTAGCATATTTAAAATATAAATAACAGCAATGCGTAGTTTACTTTAATTATCTCGTTCGATATACCGGAGTTTTTACTCTAAACCTGAATTATCGTATGAAAAAAAATATAAATTTAATAAAAAGAAGTAAGTAGGTGTCTACATATAATTACATAATTTTCATATCATCAAATAAATTTGAATTTTATAGAAAAAGGTATGAAAATACATAAAAAAATATGCAAGCAGTAGCGAAGGTCCCATGTTATTATTGCAGATTTGTATGGCTCGAAGATACGTTACCGTCTTCTGTACATCGCCAATGGCTGACGTTTAGAACGTGGATTCGAACACAGCCAAGCGTCACGGTCGCCATTTCCATTCGGAGGCATTTCACTCCGACGCGTCATCTCAACATCATCCGCGAGACCGCTGCATCTGAGCTCGTAATCCGGAGATTGCGTTTCCTGAGCTCTCTGCTAATCACGGTCGCACGCTCACGAATCGCTCTTTTCATCGATTCGATCGTGGAATCCGTTGCTCGAGAACCGCGGCCCTCAGCAGCATCGTTAATGGTCCAGTCACCTACATATTCCGGAAGTAGATCCGTGAAAAGCAAGCTATTACCATAGATGTTGTCCTTAGCTTTTATCGTGTACCGGAATTTTTCATGCCGATGCCAGGAATTTTCTCGTTCGTTTGCGAAAACAAGAATTTGTCTCTGTGGCGTCGCGCTGTCGGGGCTGGCACCCGATCAAGCGGACGAGGGGGCTTCTTTTTGTGAAAGTCATGACTGAATCGAGTCATGATACCCATCGGATTGTTTGTCAAAATGGACGGCTCGTGTCATGACGCCCTGACCCCTACGCTGTCCAATTGTTAAACATACTCGGTATCGACCGACGGTAAGGTAGAAATCGCATGTCCGGATGATTCGAGTGTTGCGGCTATCACAACCTCGAACTGGTGATCCATTGTTTACGTTTCAATATTTTTCCTTGGATGTTTCGGTGATATCGTGGGCTGTAATATTTATGGGCGTACCGGTGATTGTCTTCGCATCGGTCATTCGTGCATCGACTTATCTTGTGAGTGGGCTTGCAGGATGCGGTTTCACGGACTTGTGCCGTTGCTTTGTGTCGGTGCCTTACAGATGGATACCAGCGGTCACGGTGTTGTGTTTGGGGTTCGCATTGGGGCTATAATTGTGTGTATAGTGCGGCTATTCGTGTATGCCCGTCATATACGTGTATGCATTTGGACTGTTTCCTTAGCGGTGGACTTGGTGGACTGGGAGCTGTGATGGGTGTACATTCGGGCAGGATTGTGTTGAAACTACGTTCGTGTGTCCAATTGCTTGCGCCGAGTCGCCGTTACTATTGTGACGATCTCTCGCCCGTTGATCTTCCTCTCCCTCTCTCTCTTTCTCTTTCTCACCCTCTCTCTCGCCCTCACACTTTTTTCGGGCCACTGCCATATCAGCATTTCCTGTCGGTATTGCCGTTCTTGCCAAGGAAATTCGTGGTGTTAGTTCTATCATTCATCTCCAGCTTACGATTATTCACGGAGAGGCAGAGAGAGAGAGATTAGCAGCGAAGTTACACTAACGTGCTTAATGCGCAGTGTTAGAGGTTAGAGTTGAGTGCAAGAGATATAGGTGCGAATAGCGATGTGTAAATCCTCCAGCACTGCGCAATGGATTGAAATGAAATTTATCTTGGCCTCTTTGTGCCACAATTGTGCATTGGCTGAGTTACATTTCATCTCTATCGGTTTCGCCATGCAGGAGAATTTGCAAATTCTGTTTCCGAGGTGAGTGAAGCGTGAAGGACAATGGCGATGTTAGATGTGTCATCGCTTGGCCGTAGTGGTGGGGGGTAATGGATTATTATTGACAAGAGAAGGTATCGTACAGAAATATGTACAACCACTAGTCGGAGTTTTATTTTTTTCAGAATATTTGCTCAATGTATCTCCACCATTTTCTAATTTTTGAAGAATCCAATGATTAAATCTGAGTTCGGAATTATGATGTTCAAAGTACTTATTTTTTATGGTACGTTGGTGTCTTAGATAAAATATTGAACAATAACTATGACAATTGCTAAAAAATTCTTGAATAAATTAATATATGTGGGTAATGCCTGAAATAATTCAGCACTCTAAATGGTGAGTCCAGCATGCCGGCTAATAAGTAAGAAGTGTTTAAATTGTCATAAATTTATGTTGCACTGGCCTATAGGGTACTTAATTTCAATTCCTGAATTCAACTTTTCAAAATTCAAAATGTGTGTTTTGGCCTGTGGTCCATTCAGAATTCATAAATAATTCGATTTAAATGAGATTCAAAATGCAAATTGTTATTAAATTACTGGATAACGATCTTAAGTTAACATGTCCGAATACAAAATGGCGGATCTAAGATGACGGCAAAAAAGAATTTTTTTTTGAATGTTCATGAAATGTTGTCGATGCGGATTTTCGAGGTGGTTGAATCAGACTGTGTGGTTAAACAGACGTATTAAAAATGCCGAATACAATATACAACCCAATGTGAGAATAAATCGAATCTTCGGTATATTTGGTATTCCGTGGTTATGTGGGTCGCTCAATGGATATGTAGTTGCAATTTCAAAATTCAAATTGGTCGATCCAATCGCAGTTGCAAGGATATATGGTTACTGTCTGCCACAGTTCGCTAGGCGTACGTTGCCCACCCGCACAATTCTGACGTCCGTCCACGCTATAATGGCCGTATGTTACATTCACCATTTTGAATTTTGATTTTCACTTGATATTCCTAATCGGGTGATCAACGAACCGATGACCACGAATCTGGCCGCAGATTAAAACGTACTCATAAATTTAGTACTTAGGTACGTCCTCCATATTGGATCGATTTTTTTGAAACGGCTATTTACAATCGACTCATTGATCGAACAATCAATCCTAAAAACTTGTAAGTACGAATTTGGATTTAGATTAATCGAGATTAAATATTCGAAATAAAAATTGGCCGTTAATCATTTAACGAATTTACAAATGTCATGGCCCATCCAAAACTTTGCTATTGAAAATAAATATCGAGTTCTTAATGAAGATTTGAATAAAATGGCGAACAAATTCGCGACAGCAGGCGCGAGATAATAATTTTTATTATAAAAAGTAATTTGGACATTTTAGTAATTAGCCGAAAAAGCTGAATATCACGAAAACTTGGCTCGACAAAGTGGGTCATTTTCACGCGGACGTCGACATATATTCTACGAAACTAACTCGGTTGAGCTTTCCGTCCGTTTACCTGCACGTCGAATGAACCTTTACCTCCAATAACGACGTCGACCTTTTCACCCCCGCCCCCCCCCCCTTCAGCCCATTTCTACTTCGCCAGGCAACCCTCCCCGGGACCCTGAAGCACTTTAAGCTTGCTCGAAGTTTATCCACCGAATAGATAATCAGACAGAGCGTCTCGCCGTTCTTGGCTTCAAGCACTTGGAAGCTTTGCTCTTGGCTTGCTTGAACGAGGGTGATTTGAGAATGCCAGCGGCGAAATTAAGGGAAGACGAAATTCAACTCTCTCTCTCTCTCTCTCTTTCTCTGTCGGAGGTTTCATGATTTCTCTGCCTTTAAACAAGCAGTGATATAGCGAATTTTCAGAAATGGAATGAAACAGAATTATAGAAAGAGCGGTAGAAAGTAGGAGAGCAACGAAACGAGAAACTTGGATTCGGAAAACGTTTTTTTTTCATTTATTTTATATAAATACAAAATTTAGTTTTCCGTCTCAAGGCTTGTGTTTATTATTATTTCTTTAATCGTTGTTCTTTTCACACGGTCAGTCCTATCGTCATTTCGATCGCCATCTTGGAAGATCTTGGAAGATTTTAATAGTCGAAGTTGGCCTGAAAACGATTTCTGCGGAAACTTTTTGAGGAGGACGGCGACGGGTTGGAGGGTCGCGGATGAAGAAACGTAGCCGTGGTAAAATTCTCGATCACGTAACGAAAGATCGGTTACCCGGCCAATGTTTTGAAATCTACTTTTAAAATCTGCCGGAGTAGCATTTCGAATCAGATTAGAGTTGCGAGGTTATCTTTTCGTAGCTATCGTATTTTCAGTGCCAAGGTTTTTGTTCGGCTGTCCGTACGAGAGTGACGAATCGATAGTGGAAGAGAGTTGCCTCAAAATAAAAAAGGCGAACGAGCACGTCGTACAACAAAGTTCAATGTGAACAATCGTTTGAAATAATTCACGAAACTTTGTTATTCCATTCCAGTAGTGGTTAGAAGAGTTGTATTTCTTTATTCGATACATCAACCTATGTTTTTGAAACTGAATGGAAATAGATGCAAGTTGGTAAATATCGAAAAGTTTCATCCGTGAGGTTAATGGATGAATAGTTTAATTTCTTATTGAATGAACAGGAAAAGTAGGCAAGTAATTCAAAATTCAGCACGGGCGAGGTTGTGCTAATTTTGGTAATGCGTTAGAAAATTATAACACGTATTATGGAAGGTTGTATAAGCGGATCATACAACGTCGATATAGATATATATGGGGCCACTCGGTGTCACTAGGATAATTATTTAACGTAGCTCCTGAGTATAAAAATTTGTTTTCAGATATTTTTCAACACCGATAACTAAAAACATGAAAAATGCAAACTTGAAAAAATAGATTCCATCGTTTGACCATTCTAAGACCAGGCTTACAATTTTTTAATTAACAATAGTTATTTACAAAAAGAATTTGAAGGACATCGAGGACTACGAACATTGTTAAAAACAATAATTTCTTGTTGAAATTTGTAAACCTCATAGCAAAATAGTTTTTAAAAAAATTCGGTATTTCGTATGAAAAGTACGTTTAAAAACGAAAATTTTGACAAGAAAATCTAGACAAGCTAGTCTCAATCACGACTAAAAGAAAAAAAAGAAACAAAAATCCGAGATTCATAAGTTCCAACTTGTCCGATTTGGGGTGGAATGCCCCATATACCCGGTATGTATTTGATTATTTTCAAAGTGTACATCCAGATTTTTTTTTGGCGAACGAGGCACTCTGTATATGCTTCATCCCTTTCAAACGGGATGCTCGGCAAGTTTCATTCCCTTGTAATTGAATATCCGGCGTATGATTTGTTTCTTTCAAAGGGTATAATCAGCGAATTTCTCGTTCTTTTCAAATTGCTCACCTTGTATATCGATATATCCTGAAATGCGATTTTTGTACACGACAGGAGTGATAAAAACTTGTTATCATTTCGATAGATATAAGGGGGTGTAAAAAACAATCTATTTTAGCGAATGTCCTCTCAACGCTCATTTTTAGTTTTTTTTTACCTCCACCAATGTTATGTAATTTTTAAGGGCCGGAAATAATTCCTAAAAACTCTTTTCGTTTTTCTGTTCCACGACCCAATTCGGTTCTCGCGAAATCTTCTTTGTAATTTCAAAGGTATGGGTTTTTTCATTTCAAACATGTTCTTTTTTTGTCTGGTTAAGTTTGAAGACTTTGGGTAGTGGGTATTTATTGATCTGCCACTGGGGTCAACAGTTCAGTGGTACGAGGAAGTGGAAAAAAAGAATTCCAAGGTCCTGTCTTCTTTCTTGCGAGCTTTTTGTTGTGGCAAGGCACAAGAATTTTGATGAGCAAGTCACTCTAAAAAACGAGAGTCATACATATTTAAGGTACATGGCGCAGAACGCTAAGTCGGATAACTAAGACCATTCTTCTTCGCCGACCGTTCCGTTCGCCTTTACTTCAACCCCCATGATTCCCTTCTTGCTACACCCTCTCGCATCTCTTCGATCTCGGAAGAGCACTACGAGCCTGCTTTATATTGGAAAGGAGATTTGTGGAAGGGGGAGTAAAGTCTCGGTTGCGAGCTTCCCTTTCGTCCGTGCTCGAGTCTCTCGCAGTCCAACATCGTGAGCTTCGACCAGCCAGGTAGTGCTTGAAGAATCCTCGAACGTCTGGCCATCACTTTTCCTCCCCCTCTTTCTCTCCCCCTATCCACCGACCATTCTACCAGAATCATGGATAATGCCCAGTCACGACCGTCTCTCTTTATTTTTTTATTTCACTGCTTCTTTCATTACGTTGAATCATTTATAAAACTTCGATCGGAATTTAGTTCGCTTCGACTCGGCACCCTCTCGATAACAAAAAAGGACATTTACTTTTATTTCGTTGGCGTGATTCTTTTTTGAAAGAATAACAATAACGACGTCATCAGGAACAAAAATGATAATGACAATGACAAGGACAACAACAACAACAACATCGGGAATATCAATAATAACACCAACAACATTAACAACCATAATAGCAACAACAACCATAATAGCAACAACAACGATAATTGTAATAACAGTAACAATAATAAAAGTAGAAATAAAATATTATCGAGTCGCAGAACATGGTTTTGGCCATTAGAACCCTCATCAACTTTCGTCCATTCCAAAGTCCTATAATTGAAACCATAATTTATGTTCCTTCAATTCGTAATCAGGCGAGCCTTGTTTACCTCATGTTCGGAGAAGAGTAGGTAGGGTGCTCGCCCTACCGAAGGGTGGGTATCAACTGGCTCGTTCTCACAATCCTCGACACGTGCACACCACGATACGTATAAACCTACGTACTGTGCAAAGATACCAGAAAACAACAAAGGCCACGAAATAGGGCGAAAGCCCACACCGAGAGTGATGTAGGTACTCATAAATGAAGCATCAGTCTCATAATTGCTTCGATTCAGAATCGTGGCCCTACATCGCTCGAAGAATTTTGTTCCTTGAACGCAAAAGCTTGCGCTGCTTTTCAGTCCACCACCGTTTGTCATTAAAGCTTTTGTATCCTTCATCAGCGTTGCCATTATTTCACTATTTTTTCTGGGAAAAATTCATGAAATACTCGTGGTCACATATTTGAGATTCTCAAATAGTTTCGGAACTTTTGTAAAATTAGGTAAAATAGGATTCGAGGCTTATCATTGATTTATTTTGGCGTTTGAGTGCTGGGTCTGAATATTGATATATGTACTTTTGGCGCTAATATTATTGAAAATCACGCTATGGTCCATCTCTTTAGGTATTACAATGCATTGATTGCCTGAGCACCGTAAATATAGGCTACTAATTTCGTAAGGGCTTCATTGATTGTGAATCTCGAGAACCCAAGGAAATAACCGAATATCTCATAAGCCATTTAGCATCCAAATGCATTTCCTTTTTCTACCAAAGCATCTCTAACTTCTCCTTTCTGTTAGATTTTTTACGTGACTCGACGTACCCGCTTGGGGATGAGGAAAGTTTAACACTTTCCTTACTGTACATTTTCGTTCTCTACAATTTATCTTTTTCCATTAAAATACGAATATTATATTTACAAACATTTCAAGCGGCAATCTTGATTTTTTAGGCTTGATCAAATTTATTTTTCGCATATTAAAATGCCTGTCCGTGATTGGTGACGAGGGATCCTCCCACTGTCGAATTCCTTACAATTTACCAATCAACGTCATGTACAAGATTAACGAAGGGAAAATGAAATTTTATCCCTTGACAAGAAAGATTTTAATTCACTGAAATTAAGCGTCAAATACGATTATACTGTCCGCTATGTTTACATTTTTTCAGTTTGGTGATAGTTCGCGAGCAAACCATTCGACGCGTGACTTTAAGTACTTTTCCGCCCTACAACGGGTAGTGGAAAAAATCTCATGGCCTATGAGTTAAAACTCACAATTTTTCTCATTGGAAATTGGAACTATTGGCTGTCGTTTATTATTCTGGAACAACTCCTCGTACCCAGCGCACAAACACATTTCCATCAAAAATCTATAACGGTACAACCATTATTAAAATTGGTACTTATATTTTTAACGAAAAGCACATATCTACAATTATTGAAAATAATGCACGCTACGGAGAACCTCAATTGCCCGAATGCACATCGATGAGTAGAACGAGAGGCGATGTAGTCGGGCTGAACGCGCAGCAGCTAGTGCGTCCCGCGAAGCGCGAATTAATTCAAAAGGTACAAGCGATCAATTAAAGAAAATTATAATATGGCAGGCAGGGAATTACAGGGCACAAGAGTGTACCGTTTCAAGTGTTATTAATAAAGATAATCGTCCTCATACTTTCATACAGACCAAAAATTTCGGTCGACCTTTTTCCAAAATTACTTTTATTAATTTTTTGTAATAATGTAATTTCTTCAATAATAAAAAATTAATGAATGATTGTTTTTATTATTTTAATGAAAAATCTTTCCACACAGTGAAAAAAAAGACAATTTTTTAAAAAAGTGGGAGCTTGGCGCGAGGGAGTTCACAAATAGTGTGGTCTTACGCCATAGGAAAGAAATGAAAGTGCGAAGAAAAATTAAAAATAACGCCTGCGATTTGACAAGTGGCAACGTGCAACGGTTTATTGGGATAATCCAATTCGAGAACGCGATGCATCGTCCGAAAGTTTTCGTGCGACTGATTGCCGGACAATACGCTCTCGTTTAGGTAACGGGAGCAGGGGTGTATACACATATCCCGCATATATATATTTGACGGGTAGTTTGAGAGTCTGCCTGTGTATGAGTTATCGCGAGATTTAAACAAAGAGGCCATTAACCGGTCGAGAACGCTTCGGAATATTCGCGGAATATATGCGAAAATAGGAGAAATATAATTTTGCTGAGAATTCAAAAATTAACTCACTTATATTATGTGGATATCTATACATATATATATGCGTTCATTATTTCGGTAAAAAGAAATATATATATTTCTTTTTATCGAAATAATGAACGAATCTTTATCGTGACGATCTTTCCAAACGTTCATTATTTCGATAAAAAGAAATATATATATTTCTTTTTACCGAAATAATGAACGTTTGGAAAGATCGTCACGATAAAGATTCGTATTATTCATCTACTTTAAGGAGCCCACTTCGTTTTTGTTTTCTACGAAAATATATTCTTGGAGCAACAGACATTGTTAATCCTCTGAGCCATGGCCGGCCGTTAAGGGAGACTAACTTTTTCCCCCCTGAGATTAAAACCATTTCAACGAATTTCTCGACGTCGAATTTTTTCTTTTTTTTTAACTTCGTAGAAAATAAAATGAAGACGCCAACTTTTTCATTTTTATCGGAAATTTCCCATAAATCACGAAAATCACGGTTATTCTTTCTATGGTTTGAAATAATAATAAAAATCTCGAAAAATCTGTGAGATTTCACGTTTTTTTGATATTTCACAAATCAATTCTTATACGAGAGAAAAGCGATCCATTTATTCGTGATAAACGGGAAATTTCAAATCGACATAGGATGTAGGAAAGTAACGAAAAAGAGAATTCGCAAAGTTGTTCTTGGCGTTCGATTCGACGAGGAGTAAAAATCAAATTATGCCTTCAGCTAATTGACAAATTAGATCGAAAACTTCCCGCGATTTACCCATTTAAGGTCGATAATATTTGAAAAATCGAAAACGCCACCATGATTTTCTTGATGTACCGAACCCTTCCGATCAATCATACCTTTTAGAGTTTGAGCAACCATTAAAATTCGTTGCAATGCGCGCGTTATCATTAGCTTCGGTGGGTATCGCGAAACCTCAAAAAATGGGTCGACTCCTGTAGTAAATTTGGGATTGGTCAGGTATGTGTTTGGTTCTCCAAAAGTTTACGTCTCATGAATATTACTCAGTCATTGAACGTCATTTCCTGATTATTCGAAGATTAATTAACTAAATCGGATGTTGATGCGAAAAATCGTATAAAAAATATTTTTTTTTCACATAACCAAATAAACAATGTTCTCGATAATTCACAATACACAAAACAATTTTTTATCAGTCGCTTTTTTGCCAAAGTTCCAAACAAAAGTAAAGCTTTTCCCCATTTATTTTTCTCCTCCCGGTAATAAGCTCATACCCCCAATAACACTGTGAGCTCAATGATATCACGTACTCGAACCCAATTAGTTCACGTGGAAGTTGGCGAGAAGGTTGTGTGGGCGACGGGGACGTGGTGGGTTGATAGAAGAGCAGTGAATTAGCGTTTTACCAAATTAAGAGAAGCTCAACGTCTATTAAGCTCACGAGGTCTGCCTTCTGCTCTCTTAGAGGCTCCTCGTCCCATTGACCCAACGCTCGTCTCTCCCACCGGTATCGCCAAACCCTAGGACATACCTAGAAAAGATAATAATCATCCCCCATCCACTCCCGCTTAACGTTCACCCTCGATGCCAAAGCGAAGAACGTTCATCCCCTGTTACATCAACCCCTACCCCCCCCCCCCCCCCCGACCTTTCTCTACTTCGTCCTTCCGCCTCTTCCATTCCCACACCATTTCCGAAACTGTTCAGCTCCCTCTTTCGTCCTAAACCCCTTCGACCTTCTATAACCCCCCGCCCCCTGCCATTTTCACCCGTTGCCCTTCCTTTATCGTCGAGTTGAGATGGAAGTCGCTCTTGGTCGGTGTGGTTTTGGGACAACCAAAAAAGCTTACTTTCTCATCCCCATCTCTACCCCTCTCGTCCCGGCCGCTATACTCACAAACCCCTTTGCACTTTCTCGGTAATGCGACCAATCATCACGGGGGGGGGGCTAATATTACCACGGCCACGTGTAAACTTTTCGATAGCCGAGTTGGAGAGGAGGGAGAGGAGCCTCTTTACCTCATGGTCGAGGTCCTCTTGCATCACTATCTACGTTATATAACACACCTGAATCATGCGAGGCAAAACTGAGGGAGTTACGACGTGCTCGCGTAATTACGGATACATTTTTTATCTAATTATACTTGGTTAGACTATGACGGAAGCAAAGCGCAACTTGCCCGTAAAATTACCCGCTGTACGTATCGTCGTCCGTAAATTCCCTTAAGGGGTTGGATCAACATTCGAGACTTTTCGGGGGATGAAAAGTTCACCAATTTTTCGTCAACTTCGTTCTGCAATTAACACGGAGAGAGGGGGTGGGGGCAATAGCTAACGATGTGAAAGTTGTTAGTTCGGAGTTACAGACGTGTGCACAACAATTGCGAGAATGTACGATGGTGAAATTTTTATCGAAGTGTGCATCGTCCCTTAATATCACGCGTATTCACACGTCGTACATGATAGAATGTGAGTAATTTGCGTTGGAACTTAGGGGGGTGGGGAGGGTTATGTAGTCGATGCCCATTGGAACGACCCCCGTTGACACTGTTGGGAATTTAAGCGATTTGCCCGTTCCAATACACCCGCGAGGTAATCAATGCAATGCGCGTGTTGTGTATACGCAGAAAATCGATTTAATCCCTTTCCACTTCACACACCCGGACCGCCGGTACCAGCAGCCTTTCAACGTCCTTCATAGTTCCTCCGTCTCCGTCAAAATCAACCCTTTTCTCCCCCCCCCCCCCTACCCGCCCGACCCACCTTCTGAACCCCAGTTTCATCCCTTGTGTCCTTCATCAATTTCCCGCAATGCTTTGTTAATTTACCAGTGTTCGCGTGTTTGAGAGGAAACGAGAGAAGCTCGAGAGAGGCTTATGGCGAGGGAGAGACACACAGCGAGAGAAAGAGGGAGAGGGATTGATTGATTGATTGATTGATCGATTGATTGATTCGTTGATTCATTCATTCGCTCATGCTTTGTTTATTCTCTAGTCGAACTTGGCGGCTTATTTTATCGTACAAGAAGACTAATAATTTATCGTATTGAAGTTAAACCTCCTCTTTTACACAATTGCAGAGTTTTTCGAGCGTTATATTGGATCCAGTTAAATTGGCCGACTTTTAAATGCTTGTCATGAGAACAATGCGCATTAAATTGAAGCCAACAAATCTGGAATATATTCCGAATGTTGTACAATGTGAAACGATTACTGTTATGTAAAAAATCAAACGATAAAAATATAAATAAAGTCATTTACTAAGGAAGCGAGCTTTTTTCATTTAAAAGATCATAAATTAATCAGGTTTGATTTTTTTGGAGGATAATGATGGGTTGCGCACGTGAAAAGTGACACTCCGGAGACAAAAAATATAGTTTTGTAGTAAGTGTTACAACCAAAATTTGATTAACCGAGATTTAGAGAGATCCCATTTCATATTGAGAAGAAGGTAGGATCTATTTTATTTGATCGGCTCGAACTCTATTCTCGTGCTCGAGTTGATCGATCGTTTTGTAGGGGAATAGGTGCGTACACGAGGTTGGAATTTGCTTTTGAATATATCGAGGGGTGAAAATAAATCTCGAAAAGTGGTCGAGTCGATAATGTAGAGTCCTGTAAATGTATTACTCTGGATCACGTGGAGCACGCAAGAGCTTCCTAGTAGAATATCTTTAATGATCGTTTCCGAAGAAGAAGTAGATAATAGGAATGAAAAATTGCAAGAATCGAGTTTTAAAGCATGCCATGTTCACGACTGCAGCTTCTTTGGTGAAGAGAATTTGACGAATATTTCTTATTATTATTGTTCTCATTCCGGGGAATTTTTTTGATACGGACTTCTACACAGATATCGTGATTTTGGTGTACTATCATCCCTGGAATACCGACTGAGTAGAGGTGCTCCGTTGGATAGTGCATCCTGGGAACACGCCAACAGAGCAAAGAGTAGAGAATGATAAGGGTGAAGGGCCGATTAATTGGTCAAATGAATTATTCGTTAGTCAGCAGTTCTTTTTAACTAATTGTGTTAATCACTCAAGCTAAGGGGCAAGAAACGGTAATCCATGAACCAGGCAACCTCCGGAGGCCTTCTTAGAAATTCAAGAGTTCTCGAAACTTTCGACAGGACAACAGATTTCGAAACTTAATGGTGTGTACAGAAGTTTGGAGAAATCAAAAAGCTCCGATGGAAATACGTTGTTCACAATCAGTCGTAAAGAAAATGAGTTTGTGCGGAAACTGGAAGATTCCGGGTACGAGCACGGAAAATGGATTTTATTTTCAATTCGCGGAAAAAGAAAAGTTTTGTTCGCACAAATTACTGAAACTTTTCACCCTGATTGAATCGCGACTCTATTTCGTGCTAATTTTCATTCCTTGCCTGGTTCTGGAATTCTTGTTCGTTTCCATTTTGTCGTTTCTCGGAAAAGTTGGTTGATTGAACCAGGTCGATTGGCAACGACTTCAATCTTCTTCTCACGTTTCGTTCTGGTCCGACGTTGTCTCTCCTCCCACGGGGCTCTATGAAAGAAGACGTACCTCATGGTTGATACAAGGAACGAGGACTTTGGGGCCAAGGTTCAATAAGTAAGACTCGAGCCAATTGCTCAGGTGCAAGAGAGGCAATCTTGCGGAGCTCTACACTGCGAACCACCAAATCCGACCTGGAATGGAATAACTAGGCCTCTGGGAGCTTTCAGAAATCGGGGTGAGGGAGGGTGCGAGGGGTGCATTATAGTCGAACGATGCCATACAATCATGCTGCTGAGCTGGCAAATTTTACTTCCACCTCGTTCCGAATCTCAAAAGATATTCTACGAGGGCCAATCTTGTTTTAAATCGATGCTTTCCAAAAGTCTATCAGTGTGGACAAGTGGACAATCGGTGTTTATCAAAATTTAAACATAGATGTAAAAAAATACTTATCGTAAAATCGACCAGACTTATTGTAGGTAAAAAATGTCACATTGTAACTAATGAGGACATTGTTTTATTTGAAACTAGGATATGCAGGTGCGATAAAGCGTATGCAGGCAAACTTGAACGCCCTTTGACATTATCTACAAAGGGCTGAAATTTTAATTACGTAAATGACACGGCTAGCAACCCTTGTTGAGGGTTATTACATTTTTCTACTCTTTTAAAAAATCCGTGCCACAAACGTGGAACACAATCTATCAGGGCACTCTTTGTCCGACTTGTCCCCATCAACCACCACTACCGGGCGAAACACGATCGCAGCACCCCTAGTGCCCAAGTAACAAGCACAGAGCTTCCTCAACAAGTAATCTTCCTCCTCTGTGAGAATTTCCAGATCCGCATGTAAGAGCAGGATCCAACCCTTCTGGAGATTCCGTTAGATCCAGGAATGAGAAGGCCACCCTTGGGTAAGCCTAGGAGTATATCCGAAGCCAGCTCCTCCTTTCCGAGCCCATTCATCCCAATGGTAACACCGGTACCAGTTCGGAGTTTCCATTTTACTGGAGAGCCAACTTGTACGTGCCCGCGAAACTAGTCCGAAAACTTGGATTAGTTTGCCAACACGGTCTTAGGAATTCGGCGTTCCCAGATGGGGCAATGAAAGCGGAACGCGTATGTTGCTTCTATAACGTTGCAAAGATTCCATCCTAGTGCCATATGTTCTGATGGGATGATTGCCTTCCTAAGTTTCCATTCGAAGTATTCAATTGGGAACATCCTTTACAGTTATTCACATCAACGTTGAAATACCAATTGCGCAATTATGATCAATTTCGTGAAAATAAAATTAGGTTGAGTGAGTTTATGAAATAATCGTAGGGAGCCAATTTCGAGTCTACTAGTCTACTTATACGTCGGGAGAGCCAATTCCTTGAGGAATTCAATTGATGTTGGCTGAATAATAGTTCTAGGAGTGCGTAAAACCATGCAGTTCGCGTCCGAGGAACCTCGGATTTGGGGTTGGGATAGGTGTAAGCTTGGGCTTACCTTAGGTTCGCTGATTATTTCTTTGTTGAAAATTAACCACTGTTGCATTTATTAACTTATTAACTGTTAATTCGTTAGGATTTGCATTTGGGCTTAGGGTTATCCATTACTAAACTAACTTACTAGCTTACTAAGTTACCACACCCACTTACAATTAGTGATTAACTTATTGACTTTTAAATTTCCTAATTAATAGAAGAACTGACGACCTAGCTGGCTATCTAATCAACGAATAAACTAAACATAAAAATATTGGATCGGCTAATTGTAAGTTAGATATTGACTAACTGAATAACTCTTTTACTGACTGCGTAACGAACTCCAAGAGTAACATACCCAAAAAGGTAATCAAGTACTTGCTGTAGTCAGTGTACTCATTAGTTTAGGGTGATAGTAAAGTATAATTGTTTAGCAACTCGTCAAATTTTAGTCAATCGGTCGTTCAGCAGCTCGATCTTTCAATTTATTTGTAAGGTGAGCAGTGGGTCAATAAATTCATCAGCAATCTGCTTAGCTCATCAATATTTGTTATTGTAAATCGATTACGCGAACTGGTATTTTTTGTGTGTGCCCAAATGAATGTGATGTAACTCATTGTCTTGGGTCTCCGACGATAAAACGCCAACAGATGTTTCAAAGTATTTCGAACATAAAATATTTAGCAAACTCACAACGCTGCGTCCAATCCCTTGCGGCAATGTCAGCTTGAAAAAGCTCAAACATCACGTTCGAAATACTGTAGAAACGCGAAACTGCTTACGTTTGAGAAAAAAACGTTTTTCCGTTATAGTAATGGCGATAAAAGCTCAATAGTAGTAGCGTCTCATATGTATCTATGAATGTAAGCTCTGAAGCCTTTCTTTCCCTCAATGTATAAAATAATCACTTGTTGCAACGGTTAACAAGCTTCAGAAATCTACACAATGGTGAACGTCACGGACGCTTGTCAACCCGATGTGCTTGTGTTCAAAAGCTCTTCAGCTTTTATCTTGGCTGTGAAATGATTCGCGATCTGATTCAAAACCATCGTATTTTATTTTACGGCGTACTTGAAGGTTACAATGTACAATACTCTAAAGTTTCAAACATACTTTGGAGCTTTACTTCAATAAAGACTTTAACCAGATTAAGAGTCACCATTCTACTTAAAAGGTTTGATACTTTCCTTCGCCGATTCAGCCATTATTTCGTCTCTCTTTATAGAATTTATTTGAAATTACGTACTCAGAAGTTTGTGGTTATGCAGTTTCTGAATGGAAGCTCTTAATTTAGAAATTGCAAATAGTGCATGCAATGTGGCGGACAAAATCACGAAACATGCCTTGATTTAGCTGAAAATTGGTACTCAAGAGTTTTACAAGTGGCTTGATACGAATCTGAATAAAAAATTCAGGTATTGAATATGGCGGATCCAATATAGAAAACCATAATGGCAATAGGATGTAGATGAATGACGGCGCTTCAAGATTTTTCAGAATACTGATAAAAAAAGAGCAAATATTGATTTTACCACATTCTTATATCATTGGCTTACTGTCAAGAATCTTGTTCAAATCATTGACAACTGATCGGAAAAAAGGTGAGCTAATGATGTGATCCGCCATGGTTCCAAACATTGCAGCTCCTTTATTACATCAAAGATTAGATTTATATCAAAGCATTCAATAATATTCGAAGTTTAGAAGTTTATTACATTAAGGCTTGACGTTACCTCGACTGGTTCCGGTCATAACGCTATTTCGATTACGGCCACGGTGTGCGAAAAATATATATATAAAAAAATAATCGCATTGTAGAGCTTGCACATTTGGACTTATTTAAATTAATTGCTATAAAAAAGAAAAATCTTGAAAACATGATTGAAAAAATGGCGAAGAAAGCTGTCGATCGTTCTGTCATTGCAAATAAAAAACGCATCGTTGAAGCCGCTTATGAAACCCCGTTCCTTCTAATTCGATACGTAAAATCATATCACGCTTGATGAAAATATGATGGAGATTTCACGAAAATTGGTATTTGCCTCGGATACGGAAAATTGACGCGAATGTTGTTACGTGTGGCTGAAAGCTTCTGGAATGCCCCGTGGGCTTCGCAGCTCCATGCAGATTTCTCCAAAGTTTCTTCGAGTCATCGGAGGTAGCGTTTTCGTCCTCTCTATTTTCTCCCCTCTCCCTCGACACTTTCCCCTATTTTCACGGTAGTAGGAAGGAGAGGAGGAAACGTAGAGGTTGCAGTCAGGCTCCGGGTCACGCTGTGGCAACTTAATCAAAATTAAGTTCGCATTTCTCACGGGGAACCTCGGGCGCTAATATGCTTGTACTTTGAGCTTTCGCTTGGCTTGACATACGAGGTGAATTCAACGAGCTTGGATTATTTTGTTTCGGGTCGGATATGTATTAGTTACAATATTAATTCGCAATACGGCGATACAACAATTTCAATCTCCGCACCTTGACTAATTCTCGGGCAGGGTAGTTCGAGCAGTGAAAAAGCTTTTATACTTGATTTTATATTTTCACTTAGATATTGCTTAGGTTTTGTACTTGCCGCGGAGTTTCAGGTCTGATGAAACTATAATTTTAAAAAAGTGCGGTAAAAATAATAAAAAAGAAAAATTTGCCTTATCTTTCGTTCACATTAGAGCTTTTGCCTGCAAGCTCATGTAACGAAATATTCCATTTATTAATTAAGCTAGGTTCTCAGTGATAATGAGACGCCGGTTTGGTCATGGGATGATTAATTCGTTCCCGAGCGAAGCCCCAAAGTCAAGCTTGCGGTTCGAAATTTATTCGTTTCAATAACAGATAAGGAACTTCTTTTTTGAGATTATCTTTTCGAGTTTATACTCATTTTATCCAGAATTTCAGAGACTCCACTAAAAAAAGGTATTTTCGTATCTTTTTAAATCACTTGAAGTTTTATAAAAAATTTTGATATCATTTAAACGCTGTAAGCTCAGTTAATAAGGTTGAGATTTCCTTTAATTATTTTCGAGCTTTGTTTTGAATATTGAATTAACTTTATAATATGGAGTGTATTTTTTAAATTCGATTTCGGTTTTGCAAATTTGAAATTGTTGAGAGCTCGTGCCGAAAAGTTTGAGCTTTCGATAAAGCATTCCCAGAAGTAACGTTATGAAGAATTCGGGGGGTTTATAAAATGACCAATTAGAATTCATTATTCTTCGACGAAATGAGATTTCGCTCAGTGCTCGAATTTTCACGAATTTTCATTAATGTTATTACTTAATTTGTTTGATTTCCCTTCGGCACTATTCCAAGCCGGAAAACCATTTGGAATACTGCTCAATTAATGCTGGAAATTTGATAGGTCGAGGCGCTTACGAGAAATACGAGGAAAATGGGAAAATGTGTAGGTATCGAGAGGAGGACACAGGGGGTGCGCTTCCGGTTATTGCTGTTTTAATGTCCATATGACTTTCCAGTAGTTTGAAAAGCCGAGATACAATATTACACGACCTTTTACGACCATACCACGTTTTCCTATATCCATCTCGCCAACCCTCTTCATCCCCCGACCTACCCTTCGAACCCCTTTTTCGACATCTCTCACTCCGATTTACTTTGCCGCACGTGGTAGAACGAGCGCTCGTAAAGTAAGCCCAAATGCCGTCCGTGATATTTGAGTACATCGTCCAAATATCCGCGTTGAAATTTCTGTGACAAAATAACTACATTCTCTACAATGAAATAACAATCTCAAAATACGAAGATAAAACATCCGCGACGCAATATCGACGATCGAATATTTGTAAGTAAATACGCACTTGTACATATTTACGAGATAATATTAGCCACGAGTTATATACAAAAAAAGAACAGCGACAAAATATCTATATAGAATGATTTATGTCGTATCGTCATCTTGAAAATGTGACAACCAAAAATCTGTGTTGAAATATCTATGAAAAAATATTTATGATCTACGATAATAGAATTATCTACGATTAAATAGCGAAATTAAAATAAACGTTGGCCGAATCATCAACTACCGTACGTACATATTTATATTTTCAGTCGTAAAATTTTACGTTCCTTTGATTGTGTGATATCGAAACGTTTGCCAAAATTTATTTGTAAAAATTTATCGAAAATACACACAATTTTTAGTTTTTTCTTTATTATGCATAATATTTTTCTATTCTCTTACACAAGTTTAATTTTTTAAATTCGATGTTTATAAGGTTTTTTACGATGGTCCTTGGATTCATTTTTTGCTTGATTAATTTGCTAATGTATCTGTCGTTCCTTAATTGTGATTTTTCTATTTACTTTGACATTTTGAAAATTGGATAAAAAAAAATCTTCATTGAGAAGGTCGGTCGCTGAATACAGCACAGTTTCGATTATTATTGCGCAATATCGGATGTATTTTGGAGCGCGTCACCACATAGCGACAACTTTCACTATTGTTTTGGGTTTCGTCGCTCGAACACCTTGTTAGCCGGTTTTATGAAACTAGCTTTTACACGATATTTGACATTTTGGCAAATTAATCCACGAATTTCGGATTTCGTGCGATTGCGTCAATTCCATGATGTCATTTGACCTCTTGCAGTGCAGATTTCTGATAGTCGAAATTTCGCAACGAAACGTAGTCCACGTAGTAAATGCCATCGAACGTATTTATAAATCGTCCGATAAAAAACATACAAAAATTTAGCCTCGTTATCAAAACAATCGTTCTATTTAATTTGACACATCTTCGATCTAACAATAATCGTAAAAATAAGTTAATGATTTATTCACATAATAAAAATATTTGCATAAATATACAAACTCATTCCTACAACGAATACCGTCAAAAGTCGATTCTTCAATTTACAATTATTACTGTCGTAATATAAATTATATTTTTTTAAGTTTTTCAAGGCAGTGAAAACTTGTTTGCAATTAATATTCTGACTCGTTTTGTCTAATTTTCCGATTGTATTTTTTCTAGAATAGGTGTACCTCTAATAAGTAGGTACAAGGTTTATACATCGTTCGTGTTTGTTTTTGGGTGTTGAGGGATGGGGGTGCGGGTGGGTTTGGAGCAAACAGATATAAAGTTATATTGTGAGGGTGTATGTACGAGGGTTTGAGAAAATTATGTATCGAGGTAGCGTATCGAACAACTGGCCTCGCTGGTCGTCCTGGGAGTGCTAGTAGCGCGGTAGTAGTTAGTTCCGGACTTGTTCAGACACTCGTAAGCCCCGTCCTTCTTCCTCGGTAATTTTCGTCGTCCCGCCGCGATGCTCACGATCGCTGATGAACGAGGCGCTTCTGGAAAACTTTTCCTTGCCTTTTAGGACTTCTTTTATCATTGTTCTTTCTTCGTCGACGATGAAGAAATAAAAAATACAAGAGAAAAAAGGAAATCCTACAGGCGAACCCAACGCTAATTCAACCTTCTGATAAACTCGACATTCTTTTTACATTTATTCGGACACAAAACAGAGAGGGTGGAAGAGAGATGGAGAGAGGAATAGAGAGAGAGAGAGAGGGAGATTTGATTTGATTTGATTTGTTTATTTGTTATGCCCTAGTGTGCTTAGGGGCAAACTGTAACCATGTTACAAGATAATGTAAAGTTTTTATCAACATGAACTACATCAAATGAACTTATAGTTTAGATTCTATACAAAAATAAAGAAAAAGTAGTATAAAATAAACCACATAATAGTATATGACAATAATACACTAGTATTACCAACGAAGGTAATATAGAACTGACCATAAAGGCCTATATCGTATATAGATAATTAAACTAAAACTAAGCTCATAACGCATAAACTAAAATATTATAATATAAGGGAGAGAGAGAGAGAGAGAGAGAGAGAGAGAGAGAGAGAGAGAGAGAGAGAGAGAGAGAAAGAGAGAGAGAGAGAGATTGAGCGATTGATTGATCGATGCTTTATGTTTGCCTTGGTTATACCTGGAGTTAAATATGATATAAAATAAGTTAAGCCGAATAACAAACAAAAATATGATAAAAATAAGAAATATAAAGAAAAATAATCCGAATGGAAATTACGGTTACAATAACGAAAAGTAAAGACTTCGCAAGTGGTAATAGTAGATAAGTGTATGATTATTTGACTGATGATGAGAGGCAGAAAATAAAATAGATCTTCTATTTAAATAGATAATAATAAGACTAGTTGTAAATGATAAATAATAAAACTAAAACATATCAATAGTAGAAGCAGTAATGAACATGATATTAATGGTACATTTGGTAATAATTAATTACATTTAAACAGTAGTAAGACTCGAACTAGAACAAAAAAGTAAGATAAGAAAATGTACTCTTTGGTCGCGTATATACTTAAAGATTTACGAATAAAATGATAACTCGAATCTCATCGAGGGAGAATAAAAGCAAGAACATTTTAAAGGTGCTTAGGGTACAGCACGAGACTAATATACGAGGAAATCGTATACCGGACATAAGTCGCCGAATTCGACAAATTCTCGAGCGAGCTATGAGTTATTACCAAAAGTTCTGTCAGAGCTAAAAACTTCGTTTATCGTTAGTGATTAGTACCCTGTCTTATAATCAGGAGATTTCGCGACTGAGACGTTGATAGCTGAATGAGTGAGTTCTCCAGTGTCGTTCGATATTTTTCTTGTTCAGAACTCGAATATCAAGTACATCGGATGTTAATTCCGGGTTACGACCTAGAGTTCTGAAGACTTTCTCGACGATCGTTACCGAGATGTCGGTAATGGAAGAAGTAGTTACAGCCATCACCGTGAGCTTCTCTTGTCAGATTTGTAGCTCATCGGTGAGTTCTACCAGAAGAGTTCTCGAAAATAGCGAGCTGAGTCTCGAGGGAGGACTTTTCCCTCCTGATCCCGGACAATTTGGGTTTGAGTGGCGTCTAGGTCAGCTACGACTGTGGAGGTGCGGTTGTTCATTTTCTCTCGAGATTCTGCAAGCTCACCTTGGCTGGCTCTGAACTCGGTCATATTTGTATCGGAGTCAAGTTTGTTGTTGGTTTCAGCACCAGTTACTCGCAGGTGGCGCATAATGTCTTCAAGTGGCAGAGGCCCTGCTGCACCCGTACATTCTCGGTACGTTCGGTGAAAGAGAGAGAAACCCGAATTGTGACCACCGAGTTTTGCCTGTCACATAAACGTTGCTGGAAAGATTATTCTCTTCGTTATCTCGTTGAACTCGAACTATCCAAGAGGATTTTAAACATAGTGGAATTACTCAATTTTGGGCACTTTCTTCATTCGAAATATATCCAAGTAACATTCTCCGCTCATCGATTGCTTGTTAACTCGTCAATTTTGAGGTTTACGATAAGTTTCACTCTGAATTTCACTATCGAGTATTATCCGTCGCTTTAGCATTTATACTTTAAGTCGAGTCGATATAAATTAATTATTTACTAATATTTATTATCATTTATAATGTACTCGCGTCAATTACAGTTTTAACGAAGCTCGAAACTCGCTTGAAACAGAAAAAGAGAAGCAGCCCGGCGAAGCGAGAATTAATTACAGTCGAGCGCAGTAGATTAATCGCGAGTTGATCAGACCGTTTTTTAAACTCCCGACTGCTTTATTTTCGGTCAATTTATTTCGAAGCACGGCTTGACGAGATTTTCGCAAAGTCCTTCGTTCTCGTAGTCCTTTAATTGCTCGTACACGCCTACGTTCCAATTAAAGTTTTCATACGAATAATCGTAATTAACGCAATTGTACAGTTTCGTCTTGGTCAGATACGATTTCACTCGACTGCGCTTCTCCGTACGTACTCAACCCCCGCCCTACCCAAACCCCGGCTAATTACAATTCACGTGTATATTATTCAGTAATGACCCAATGCTAATAGCGTCGATCCGCAGCGAGTCGTTAATATCATTGCGAGATAATAAACTCTTTGGGTTAAGGGAAGCTCTCTGGTTTCTAACTCTCGCCCTGTTCTCGTTCTCGTCTCTTGTTTCGCTACGAAACCTTGATATTTGAGATAATGAAAACATTGAGTTTATCGACTTTCAGCTAAATATATTTGAACACTTTGACACTGTCAAACGTTCCAGGGCGATATAGCATGCGAAATAATACGCCGGAAGTTTTGTAACTCGAAGACTACGTACAAAATTTGTATACAAATGTAAATATCCTGTAACCAAATTAGTCGTGCGTTGACCTAGGTGAATCTGAAATAAAAAAATTTAACTCGCGATCCAAAGTAACTCGACGAGCTTAGATTTTATTTCAAAAGAGTTTATTTATTTTTCTTTTTACCTTTATGACCTTAATTTACGTAATTTCGTATTTACACTAATTGTTCATAAGCTAGGCCATTTAGGGCTTAATCCACATGACGTTACCTTGATGAGCTGAATTACCTGGATGATAGCCTGGATGGAGGGAGGCAAATGGCTTATATGATGTTCTAAATGATCTTAAACCCTCAAAATTGAGGTCTCTACGCAGAGGATTTTAATCATATTAGGTTTCACCTCAAATAACCTCACGTGGTCTGTGTAATTACATTTTTAATCCGAATGGGTTACCACCCTCGTTTGTTTTATCTTTCACCCATGTGACCTTGAGATTATACTTTAGTTTTTAACTTAAATGATCTTAAAAATTAATATGTTATTTTATTTTTCATCCATATCACCGTGAGCCCCGTAATTTAGTTTTTAACTAGATCGACCTTAAGGCACCAAGTCTGTACCGTCTTCCTTTCCGCTAGCGGCCGAAAATGCAAGTTTGTGATTAGAGTAAACGTACCTGTACATCTTCAGATATATTTCTAGCATATATTTATCGTAACCAATCGAAAAAATATTCTCTTAATAATATTCGTTATAATTTTTCGTTACTAACAAGTAATATTAAATTATTTTATGATCTTCAAATTATTAAAAAAAATTTAATCGAAGAATATAATTTTTTAAATTGTATATCGTCAGTCAGCAGTGACTCGATTGAACAGTATACCGTCAGTCGGCAATGGCCGACATGGCGCTTAACGTATTAAGCCAGATAATTAAGTTTTTACTCAAACGTCGTTAACTTTTGTTAGTGAAGTTCGTATTCAAATACAACTAAATAAAATACTTAAAGTTTTAGCTTGGATGATAACTCAATTTATTTAGCCGCGGTCAAAGTGACCTTGACCGACAATAATTGTCACCTCAGCTTGCATCACTTAACGCCATATAATATTCATATCGATATAAGTCCAACTTAAACAAAGTATTATATCACCTCTAATTTCGTGGTCAGACAAGTTTTATAGTGAAAATCTCACTTTTTGACTTTACGACAAAAGCTGTCAACACAGTGCTTTTTATTTCTCGACCAAAGCGCGTTTTTGGAGATGCAAACATCGTGAATTCGAAGAAGCGTACAATCGTGACAACTAATTCGGAAAAATTTACAAACTTCCAAGTTTGAAAATAACGCAACGTTGATAAAAATGTTATCTAAATGGTAAATGGGTTCTGGCCATTCGAAAAACTGGGTACGAGCTTTTTCATACGCGTAATTAAAGATCCGAGTTTCGCGTTAGCCGTACCGAGTTCGCGAGAGCTTTCTAAAAACTAATTCGATTCTACGTTTTACAACGTTCCTTTTTTATGTAATTTAATTTTTTTGGCCGAACAAAACTGAGGGTAGAATTTTCTACCCTCGCAACTGAGAGCCCAACAAAGACAGCATAATTTCGAGCGGGCATGCATAAATCGTGGCCAGGGGTCAGGCGGAAAGGGGCGGCTTTCTCGGTTGCCTTTGCTGCTTTCTAATTGCGATAGCGGGCCGGCCAAGCACGTATAATTTTCTCGTAATCCGCGTGGCATGGTTCAAGTCCAAATTAGCCCGTCCCCTGTAATAAACAAGACGTGGACAAAAGGGCAGTAAGCGGGTTAACAATGGTGGGATCGATGCCGCCATCGGCTCAGGCGCTAGTAAACGAAAAATCCGACGACAAATTTGCGACCCTCGGCTAGCTTGCGCGAAGAACGAAGGTCAAGGAATGTGTCAAGGAAATGAATATCTTTCGTCCTTTTTCGTCTTTGACATTGTAATATAGAATTACCATGCGAACAAAAACCTAATAGTTGGGGGATAAATATTTTTCGCGATAATGAATTGAAAAAGATTTGTTCCAATTCGATTTAAGTGTTAAAGTTAACAAAAAATCTTTTCATCGCTGGGTTCGTACTTACGAAATACATATTTAGAGAGAAACGGTGTCCTGGCGCCGAGTAATTAAAAAAAAATTGAAAGTGTCAGACCCTCGTTACCCTCGCTTCACCAAGCATGGAGAGACTGAATGTAACTTTCCTGACCAGATGGTACTCAGAGAATTTGTAAACTGTGATGATGATTAGCTTATCTATATCATATGTTTACATATTATGATATTAATTCCACAAGTACAGCGCAACCCAAAACGTTATTCTTACATTTTAATGTATTTACAGATTTAGGATACCATAAGTAAATTCGTTGTAGGAAAATATCAGTCTCAACGAGTCCTGCCGATTTCTGACTGTCTCAAGAATATTATTCTTTTTTTTACAGCGTGAAAAACGTGTCGTTTTTATTATACGAAAAATCGACATACGATTTTTTTATGTTTTGGTTCTTCGTTATACACTCGAACTTAATTTTAAGCGTGTAATTTTGAAGAAGTGCTGTGAAACGCATAAATAAATAAGCAAACCGGAGAATATACATTCTTTTTACGAAATGCAACGCCACTATAAATTTTTGATAAAAAAACCATGTCTTTTCTTTCAAGAAATACTTTAGATTTGAATTCGTGACTGCCCGGAGATAAAAAGGAGCGCGACCCGGCGAAATTATCGGCAGTTCTTTGTACCCGTGGTTCGGTCTCCCTCCAGGCAGTCTTCACGACCTCTATAGTTGCGTGTTGAATAATCAGTGAACAGAATACACAGCACTGAGGTGGCCAGCAGGGGAAAGGTAATGGTCCGTGCGGCTTTGCAATGCGAAGCGAAAGAAGGCGAGGTGTTCTTTGCGAAACAGATGCATGCTACTGATTTATGCATGGCAAATATTTTAGAACGCGGTCTATGGATCCGGTTTTACACTCGATTAAGATCTCATGTGGAAACCTGACGACCATAAACGATGCTGTCGGCAAAAAATATTCGTCGTGATGAAATACAAAAATGATTTAGAATAGCGGGTCGTCGACGAAACGATCGTCCACTGTAGGGTGACAAGTAACGCCGCCGGTGGTCAGTGTTTGAACGACTGGCATTCCGAAGTAGTAACAAGAACAGACACGAAGTTGGCTTTTTTTTGTAAAACGATAAAGAAACGTTGGTAAGCCGAGAATTTTTTTATAAGTTGCTGAGCGATGGTAGTCACTTGTGAAGATAAATGACAGCAGGAAATAATAACTGGGTGATTATAGAAAATATTAAAGATGGTCTAATAAAAGCGGACAAGTCTGTTTCTATTCCCCTTCCTACGACTATCTGGCATAGTACTAAAGTTTGACGGGCGGTCGCGAGCTCACTGCCGATGACCTTGACACGAAACTCTACCGAGAATTTCGATACTGGCTGTTACTAAAAGTCACGGACCCTTATTTTATTATCTGCGCAAACACCAACCTATGTTAAAAGGGTAAATTCTGCGAGCACAGGTTTGACCAGTTTAAAACATGGGAAAGAGGAAGAGGACACTTTCTCGTAAAAGGTAAGCGATCTGTACGAATTAAATTCCAAAATAAAATACAAAACTTGTAGGCCCTTTTTTTAAATTTAATATCGACGCTGCTTATGAAAACTAGCATGTTTCAGATTTCTTACGAAAACAAGCACGCTTGATATCAGTGCGAAAGCTAGCATGTTTCGGCTTTTGCTACGAAAACTAGCATGTTTCGACTTTAGCCACGAAAACTAGCATGTTTCGGCTTTTGCCACGAAAACTAGCATGTTTCGGCTTTTGCCACGAAAATTAGCATGTTTCGGATTTTGCCACGAAAATTAGCATGCTTCGGATTTTGCCACGAAAACTAGCATGTTTCGGTTTTTGCCACGAAAACTAGCATGTTTCGGCTTTTGCCACGAAAACTAGCATGTTTCGGCTTTTGCCACGAAAATTAGCATGTTTCGGATTTTGCCACGAAAACTAACATGTTTCGGCTTTTGCCACGAAAACTAGCATGTTTCGGTTTTTGCCACGAAAACTAGCATGTTTCGGCTTTTGCCACGAAAACTAGCACATTTCGATATTTGCCGCGAAAACTAACATGTTTCAGCTTTTACCTGCAAAACTAGCAGGCTTCGGACATGCCACTTTTCGGGGCAGAAGCCGAATCATGCTAGTTTTCGCGATGAAAGCCGAAACATGCTAGTTTTAGCGTCGAATATCAAAACGTGTTGGTTTTCGCGGTGGAATTAGAAACGTGTTAGTTTTCGTTAGAAATTTGAATCGTGCTACTTTTCGTAAGCAACTTCGATATACACTTCGTACCTCGGTGCTCGATACATCGTATCTTGGCACGTTGGACTTGAAACCTTGGAATCGAGAAATTGAACTTGGTACGTTCGATTAAGTAGACGTTTTTTTAAATAAACAAATCTCCCCACTTTTATCTTCATCATTTCCACGCGATCACAATCGAAGAGATTTCTTATCGAACTCATCATGCAACCCTATTGACACTACGCAGAAATACTAGCGTGTTCCCTTTCATTATCGTTCGACTTAATCCACCCTAAAGCCTTGATGGAAATTAAAAATAGAAGTTCACGCGTTTACGACGCTAGAACGTCCGTTGAATGGGAGGGAACTCGAAAGGTGAAGGTTGACTGTTGCGAAATGGGCAAAAGTGGTAACAGGAAAGTAATTAATTGCAGATTGGAATGTTTTTTAACATCACCGTGAAACAGGACCGGGTTCAGAAGAGAGGAAAAATGATGCTACGAGGATAACACCGCGATGTAAATTAGCGATTTCTTCACTAATTAACATTGCTACTATTTTACTAAATCATGAATTAACGACTACGAGGCAAGATGAAGAAACAACATTTTTTTAATTCTTTCGTACTTATTTATTTGTCCGAATACATTGTGCTTAACTTTGTATAATTCCTAAATAAGAAAGTATATTTTTTATGCTATTAATAGAATAAATAATCATAAGGTGTTTGCTTTGTGATCATTTATTACTTTTTATAATTTTCGATTTTGATTAAACGTATATTATCCGCGTTTGGGAACTTCGTCTTTTACGGTATCGGTCTGGGTCGGTAACTAGTCGTCCTAATGCGGTCAGCAGCCAACTTCCGCCTCTGTACCGCATTTGCTACAAGTGCCACGGGCACAGGCAAACTGCGACAAGCCTGATACGGTTGGGCTCTGGTTCGGTTCACGGTCCTGGTAGTTCTCGCCTCTTGTCGAGAATGTAAGCCGACATGTATATGTAGCTGTAGGTCAATGCCTATAGGCATATATACCTGCCGTACACACGCACGGCTACATGTATACTCGTATATATATATATGTGTATAGATATATATTGGGAGCTTAGTCACCCTCATATTTTTATCTTCGACACGAATATCGGACCAGGATACGAATACTCGGTCAGCCGATGGCTTAGAGGTGAGAACGGTAACCAATAGACCGAAATACCGCTTTTTATTTTGCAAAATATTTTATTACTTTTTTAAACCGTGCATCGTTCCAATTACGAATCGTCGTTTACCAACGGGCAACGCAACTCTAGATATTAGGAAAAATTCATTTTTTTTATTGCCCTTTAAATAAGAACGTAGAGCTGTTAGAAATAACATAAGCTAGGTAATATAGCGAGGAAAGATGTGTAAGGCGCGTTTCACGAACCGTGAAGTGATACTTTGCAGGGTGCCTCGAGTATCTGCGAAAAATATAAACGCCTTTTCCTCGCAACCACGTGTTTCAAACTTGCTGAAAACATCATTTTAACCGATAATCATCGATTCCATTGCAATTTCAACCGTAACTTCAATATTATATAGCACAGGAAGTAATAATAAATTTTACTGTTTAGTCGTAATCTTTATTTGTTGTAAAGAATTTATTACCCAATTTTACCCCTTAAAACGAATCATTTTTTGAATACTGCACCAATTTGCAAAAAAAGAATAACACACAAAAATAATTCCAGAACAATTATTAACAAAGAAATTACAAACATTATTTTTAAACAATATAATTGGCATATCGAAGATCGTTCGACAAATATTCGACCGAGCCAAATCGCAATGACAAATCGTCCCGACGATCCGACGTTTCCCTCGAAAATTGAACGAGTGTCGAAACGACTCGACCAACCGTTCGTACTTCGGAAAGGTCGAGGAATGTCCAGGTCGTACCAGAAAGCTTAGTCGACACGAGTTGTGGCTTCACACCGGTTTGTTCGTGATCTCATTACAAGCTCGATACAAGTTAACCCACGTCACGTTGGTCCGGGTGACGCGTTGTTGCTGCGCGACTGTGTGAACAGGGTAGTAGGGGTAGTAGCGGGAGGGGGCGGGGGTGTGGCTCGAAAACCACCGAGAGGATGACGTTAAAACGCAGTAAGCGGCGAACGAGTTGGCTTCGAGGAAAATGGGAATGAGGTAGAGCGACGAAGTTGGTCTCGAACCTCTGGACCGAGTTGATATCAATGGGGGGAGGGGGGATGGGATTGTGCGTGTTGTAGGCACATTAACCGCCATAGCTGACGAGGGTGTTTTCTACAGGATCGACGTTGGCAGAAGATAAATTTAGCCGTTGAGGAAAGGACGAGTATGGTTGACGGTAGTCGTATAGCCGAGTTCATATTTCGTTGGTAAATCCATTCGTTTCGAAGCTCTTTCGAAACATTTCCCCGTCAATCCTCGCTTTAGCAAACCCAGGGGAAACCTTTCTCTCTGTCGATAAATATCCACAGCCGTGAGGTAAATATTCGCGTAAATATTTTCCCTTGGTTGCTTACCGGTCTGTTGTAATACGGCGAAACAACTTCTACGCTTTTCATCTCGGAAACGAAGTAATGGAGAAACGATCGTGATCGAGAGGGGAATGGTTTGTGTTACATATATATATATATATAGCGACGCATTAGGTGGATGATGAGAAAACATGAAACGTGCTCGGGGTGTTTTAATTTAATGTCGGATTTTGCGGCGAAGCTCGTATTTTCGTTCCCATGTTTTTACCTAATAAGGAGTTGAGTTCTCGTGAATTTCAAATATACGGGGCATCAGTTACTCGTTAAGGAAGCTCAACGGGAAAAGCTCTCTTGTTATCTCGCGTAGTGGAAACAAGTTTGCGAGGAAGGGTATGGGGGATTCGAGTGTGAAAGGTTGGAGGGAGGAAAGTCGAGGACAGTCTCGAAGAGTCAACTACCGGGTAGACGAGAGATTTTCCTCTTCCACTGGCAAACAGCGCGAAGCTTCGCAGTGGATAATTTAGAACCTAAAGTTGATTCGTGTTTGGCCAGAGTGAGGTTTTAGTTTCTATTCTGTTAAGTTTCCCGTTCAAATACAATACCGAAGCTTTGAAATACGGAACTAAAAAATGAATTATATTTATTCGCGTCACGTTTCCAACATCCTGCGAATTTTCCTTATTTACTGTGTGGCTCGTTATACCAGTTAATTTGGTATTATTCGACTTCCGCTCGAAATATTAATACTGAATAAACTGGGCTAACAGTAATCGCAATGTGTTTGCGAATTTGTTGAAAAACAAGCATGAGATTTTTTGTTTTGTTTTTTTTTATCCAGAGTTTGTAAGTTGTTTCCTTTGATTTCTTTGATTTTTGATTTTTCGGAGACAATAGGCACATGCACCCGCGAATGCGTACGTATCTATGCATGTGTCTATGCACGAACACATACGTATTAGCATATTTGCCCGCGGGCACGTCTGTGAATTTAATTTAAGAACAATTTTTCACTTTTTTAAAATGGCACAAGTGCACAGGTATAAAAAAAGCTCCATTTTTTTATCGTGAAAACAGAGCTTATTTTATGAGGGAGGAAAAAGGGTTGAAAAACCACCCGGAGTAATTTCCGGCTTTGCTCGGGCCGTCGCGATGTCTCATCGATCATCCAAGCTTCTAAGCCGCGCTCACGGTGCTGGTCGGTTTTCCAGACACCCGGGTACTCGTTCACTGAATTACCTCAACAGCACTGCGACCAAGCTGTCGCTTATAGACCTTATTCCACTTGCGACTTACCCGAAAGACTCAAAAGGAACTGAAAGTACGTTTTTGTTTCTAGATGTTAAAGATCGAAGCTTCGGGAGCTTCGAATGACCCGAAAGCTGCTACCTCGATTGGGTGGAGAGAACATTATAAAAAGAAATGAAAAGTACTCAGCCGGATCAAGGATTGGTCGGAGCTTGCGAAATCGAAGCATTCGGGTGAAAAGAGATTGAAGCAGAAGGAGAAACCAATGTAATTTCGTCGCTGAATCGACAACTTCTTCAGGTAAATGCCTCGCTGGGCTGAAGTCGAAGAACTATTAACCGTCTCCAAGAACGTCCAAGATTGTCCGTTCTACTTCAATCCCATCGTCTCGCCACCGCACTATCTTGATTCAATTTTCTTGTCAATCATTCGCCAAGAAATTTTGAGTGATTTCGGCAAATGAAGCGGGAAGTTCAATTTATCTCGGAATTTTCGATTCGATCTTTGAGGCAGCGGTGGTTACACGATACACGCGTATTAATTTTGTCGTTACGGTTTGAAAGTTATGAAAAGTATAATAATACGTTCGCTTTACAAAAATGTGCAAAATTTGACCACCGATCGTACTTCTATAAAACGGGCCGAATTTTGAAACTCTTAGAATCGGAAATAAAAAGAGCATCGAAGTAGATCGAAGTTTTATCGTGGTAAAAACTTTCAACTACTTTCAAAAGTCAACGTTGCCATAACAAAATACAAGAATTCCGTAAATTGATTTTATATTTTGTTTCTACGAAAATTCTTCCCATATTCGATTCTAGCGACAATTTCGTCCAGACGACATCATCCCTGTAAGTAATGTCGAAATGTGTTTGAACTTTTTTCTCGAGATCTATCGACGCGATTCCAAACATTAAAAAAAAAATAGAAATCCACAGTTTTACCATAAAGTGTCTATTGAATGGAAGTTCTCATCGACCATTCTCAATTTTCTCTCGAAAGTTTTCCGTTTCGTTCTCTTTCTCCCTTTCCGTCCTTTCCAATCTATCTTTTGTACTTGAACGATCTCCGAAAGGGTTCGCGAACGTTTCCCGTGCTTCTGAGCAAATCCATCGCTCCCCCTTCTTCCTTCCTTGCTCTCTCTCTCTCACACACACACACACACACTCATATACACACATACTATTTCTCGTATACCGGGTAAAGGCACCGAGCGAGTATACTTATTGCTCCAGAGTTACTTCATTTTACCAGTCGTATAGATGGGCTAGAGTAGGTCATTTACTCCAAGGCCTCTCTTTACTCGAAACGAGCCCAGAGGCGGTGAACAAGAATACTGCCAGTAGTAGTGTGCTGTATTGATCAGACATGCCCATAAACTCGAAAAGCGTATTTCCACTCAACGGACGACGTGCAAACTCGATTTTCAACTTTTTATTTTTGCTATATCCATTACTGCGAAAGTTGACAAATTTGCAGTACCGAATGTCTCGTTTTACGTGGGTTAAACATCACAAAACTTACAAAAAATAAAAATTTTCAAGCGTTCGATGATAAATGGTTTACCAAATGATATTTTTCTAAGATAAATTTTGTGTATTGTGTAAATTTTTTCACAAAAATGATTAAACGATGATAAGTTATTCCTAATGAAGGGCTGACCGAGATGCTAGTAGTAGTTTAATGTATTGGTCAGACATGCAATATAATCTTGAAACGCTTATATCGTCGTTTCCATGCAACAGACGACGTATAATCTCGATTTTCATTTTATGCTAACTATTTCCATTAATATAAAAACTAAAAAGCAGCAATCTTCAATATCGTCCAGGTTGTACAAAAAAATACTAATTTCATGAGTACAATAATGCTTTACGTACTCGATCATATTTTTTGACGACATATTTTTGTAGTAACTTTTCACACAAAAGATTGAACGCATATTATTGATAGAACTTCCCGTATTTTTCTTGTACATCTCACCGACTCGACAGAATTCATGTTCGTATTTGTCTTGCTGTCATGAATCGTACCATAGACGCGCGATTGACGGCGGATTTTCTCGATAATAGCTGTTTCTAGGAATAACACGGATCCCCGGTACTTTCTTCGAACGCAGGATTTCATGCTTTATAAAAAAAAATCTTTGGGCAAATGTCGTCGGTGGAGTTGAATTTATTTTCGTCGAGCTTTTGCAAAATTTTACTGTCTATTCTGATCAACCTGAAGACTCTCGAGCCGACGAACATTTTCAAACTGCCTGAAGAACCATTAACGCTCTAGTGGACAAAGTTTGTCTACAAACAGCTCATAAGCGCGTCGGTGAGAGACAACGTCCACGAGTCACGAGGGCCTTGGCTCGCGAAACTTCCTTTCTGACGTAGCTGAGAAATTACTCATAGTTCAACAGGTCCTGAAGTGTCGAAGGCAGACACACGAGAGGCACATCACGAGCGAATGAAAATGGTACGAGCAAAAACGATTCAAAATGTTGCTCAGAAGTTCACGACGTCCTTTTTAACACGAGTATTACCACTCTACTTGGTTGCTTCAAAAAATTATATTTTATAACACCAAATAAAGATATTTTAATAAAGTTGAAAAATTGGTTTAAATGTGTTCACCCTCGTGAAGTCTTAAAAGCTTTGTGCAGAAAGAAATTTAATTAAAGGGCCAACAAATTCATCAAATTCATAACAAGGTTACGAAGGGTGTGATATTTTTATCTTATATTTTATCGGATATTTTTAGCGTTAGAAAAAAAAGAATTTATAAATGAACGATAGATATAAATTCACTAAAGAACTGTCCAAGGTGGCCATGTTAAAAAAAGATAAATTTTGTTTCAAATCTTTTCAATAACAAATAAATCGGAAAAGGTACGATTCCTCGCATGAAACTTTCGTTTCGTACCTGGCGCCAAAGCTCAACATGAATCATAAATTTCAATGGAAAGCGACCATAGCCCAGAAAGCCACTGGAATGAAGCGTATAAGTCGATTCCATAGAGAGCTTTTGTTATAACGAGGTCTGGCGTGAATTCGTGGTCGGGTATTCGCGCACTTAAAAGTGGGCACTGCAGTTACAAAGCGATTTTACTGGCGTCCCCATATATATTTACCTGTATACACGAAATGCTGGTACCGCTTATATATACCCACAATAATATACACTATATATATATGTTTGTTTATGTACATTATTGATGAGCAAAGTTGCTCAGGCGGTAGAGGATTATAGGGGTGCAGCGTCATGTTCAGGAAGTGTTGCGGCTAGTATCGAGATTACTTTGGGCCGCTACATCTATCTATCTCCGTGGTGTAAAAGCTGTTATGTGCTCATGCGTACCAAATTGAAAGTATTTGCATTGCATGGTGGTTACGAGTACTTGGCATTGGTTCATATAATTCACAGTCAAACTTACCCTTTTACTCACTCATAGTCCTTTACTCACATTCTCACTGCCACTCATACTCACTATTACAGTTACTCATAGTGTCTTCGATACTCAGACTTACTGATACTAATACTCTCACTAATATTTACACTCTCGATTATACTCACAGTTTTATTGACACTTACATTTCTATTAACACTGTATCTCTTATTGATACTCATACTCACACTGGCACTCATACTCTCACTGACACCCATATTGTAACTGACACTCACACTCTCGTTGACACTAATAGTCTCACAGACATTCACACCCTCGGTGACAGTCACACTCTTACTGACACTTACATTCCTATTGGCACTGATACTCTCATTGATACTCATACTCACACTGACAATCATACTCTCACTAACACTCATACTGCAACTGACACTGACACTCTCACTGATATTGTAACTTGGTACAATATCAAAAACAATCAACAACAACATTGATACTGTAACTAACACTGGCACTCTCACTGACATTCACACTCACACTGGCATTCACTCATACTCTGACTGAAACTCACATTTTCACTGACATTCATTCGCTCACTGACTTGATACTTTAATCGATACTCAAATTCTCACTGACACGTATACTTTCACTAACACTTACACTCTAACTGACACACTTTCGCTACGGTTTACATTCTCAATGATACTTGCGGTCTTACTCTATTCACACAATAAATCACCTTCGACTTACTCATACTCGTAACTCTCGAGCTCAAAGACGATGTGCTTATACGCGACGCACTATTACACGTTAAGCTCACATTGAAACGAACACCTGGCTTGTAACCAAACTTACTCACTTACTCATACATGCAAGCCCCGCGTGGTAATTTCAATTATATCTATAGTTATATGGACAGCGGTGGCTTGATTCCGACTGCAAATGTGTACTGACCAGTGGTAGTGGCCGGTATTGTCCAGACTTCGTGGGTGCCGGGTCCGAAAGTCACTATAGTCCACGATTTAGGGGCCTCGTCTTTGCAAGGACGATTCGCGATCACATGGGAACAGTGGAAAACTATGCTGGAGTATACCCCGTTTCTCCCTTTCTCCTCATTCTTCCAGGCAACGCTCCTGAGAGAATGACCGAAGTTCGTTGTCCACGTTTCGACACTGCTGGATCGCAAAGCTTTCATCCTTCCTATCCTCGACCGCACGGTACCTTCTACTACCTATCCTGTGGGAGATTTTCGCTTACGACTGTCGGGAAGTCGGTCAGCAATGCTCCGGGGCTCCGGCGATATCATGAATATTTATCGAGTTCGCTTCTCTGCGCGATTTCTCTCTGTTCGTCTCTCTCTCTCTCTCTCTCTCGTTCTCTCTCTCTCTCTTCAATAGTATGCTTGTGCGTCCTTTGGATTTTCTAGGTTGTTGCTGTTCTCTTCATGCTGGGAGCTTTTGCACCAAAATTTGGTAAATCGTTACGATGTCCAATGACCCACGAATAGATCCTTTATTGTCATGCGTTGTATGTACAAGCAGGGAAGAGACAACTTTTCGACTTGGGAAAGCTCGATTTCAGTGCTTGCACAATTTCCTCCTTACTATTATGTATCTTGTTACAATAGTCATGTAGTAGGTAATGATGATGATAATAATAATCGATAACGATAATGATGATAATGATACTAATGATAACAACAACAACAACAACAATAATAATAATAATAACAATAACAATAATAATAATAATAATACAACAAATTTGGTGGATCTGATTGACAGCAAAGAACTTAATCAAGGCGATCAATACCTACGCCATCCCGATGCTGACATATTCCTTCGGACTAATGAAATGGAGCCGGATAGACCTGGAAGACCTTCGGCGACTAAAGAGGACTACACTGACGACGAGCAGGTATCACTATCCAAGATTAGCGGTAGAGCCGGTGATCTGACCAAGATTCGAAGGAGGCAGGGACCTGATCAACATCATCAGTCTTCACGAGAAGCAACTCAAGATGCTGAGGGTATTCTTCTATAAGGAGTAGCGGGTCTCACCGATGCACAACGCTATCGTACGGGCAAACTAGAACCACACGCCATTGAATATGGCAGAAGACGACCCGAATGACGGCAAAATCACCAGTAGCTACGAAACCACCCTACAATCATGGGCCAGAAAAGAACTACATGGAGGTCACTACCATGGGCTCAACCAGAATTATGTTGACAAAGAAGCGTCAAACAAATGGTTGAATTGAGGCGACCTCTTCCCAGAGACTGAAGGTCGTGCAGGCGATATCATTTTTGTCTCGAATCGATTCAGCACATTACATCAGGATGCCGCCTCCTCTGTCAAGGGGAGTATCTACTATACAGGCACAACATGCTGGCTAACATCATTCATCAGCGACTTGCCAGTTTACTTCAGTTAATTACCGACTTACAGCTGTACTACAAGTACACGCCACATGCAGTTCTGGAATACGACGCGCACAAAGTGTACTACGTCAGAGCCATCTTAGCGGACATGACGATCCCTGCAAATAGACCGGATATGACACACGCGACAATAATAATGGTTGACATTGCGATACCAAACCCGAATAGTGTGGAGGTGACCATTCGAGAGACGATCGCAAAATGTTCGGAACTCGTAATAAAAATAAAACGCCTATGGAGGTTGGTCAGTGTCAGGATAGTGCCAATCGTCGTATCGTCAACCGGAGTGATACTGAAAGAACTCAACAGAGCCCTGCACACTATGGGGCTTCCGATGCAGATGTGCGTACAAATGCAAAAAGCCATTATTCTCGAGTCCTGTCATATCGTGAGAAAATTCTTGAGCAACGTCGATACGGGGAATTTTGGTGACACCAACAGCAGGAAGGAAAGTAACTTAGGGAGTTAAGACTAACGCAAGAACGTACTGTAAAAAGTTTGTGAGAGGATTCTGCTTGACATACATCTGTAGGATCCTCATAGTTGCCGGCTAGAAGCCGAGACTTATATAAAAAATGAAATGGCAATAATAATAACAAATAATGATAAAAGGAGAATAATTTGATCAAGCTCAAGGTCGTTGAGAATACATTATCGATCACAAAATCATGGAAGAATACTTTGAAAAAATTGAATACTACGAATGTGGCGAAAGAGAAAAGAAAATGGGTACCCTTTTAAAAATATTCGATAAAACCATATATGGTACAAATATTCGACCCAAAATCGTATATTCATATATCGAACAAATTGGTAAGCAACCATGACCAGATTCGAAAGTCGTGAAACAATCCGAGAGGTGAACGACGAGGAAGGGAAACGAGAGTGTGTGTATATGTGCGGGGCAGGGGTCGTGTACAAGAGGAGTGCGAGCTTTTGACACAAAGCGAATCGAGGTAATCGAACGAACGCGAATATTCATCATATTCAATTTGCTTATTAAATTTCCGGCGCTCAATAGTTATCACCTTTAAGATAATATCGAATCTGTAATTTTTTAGTTTTATCTCAATTCTTTCCCATCAAGCATAGGCGTAAATTTAAGGGGCTCCTGGAGAACTCTCGAAATAGACGTATAAAAAATAAGTGGAGCGTCAATCGTACGCGCGATTGCGTTCTTGGCCGTGACGGAACAAATCGAATTTTCGTCCGTTAGCCCTCAACCATTGGAGCATGAAAATGTCCTCGTTCTTTCATATTTTATACGTTTTTATTCTTAATTTATATTTGATCTTTATAAGATTTTTCATGTTTATATTATTCTTCACATTGTGCTGTATTTCATCAATGCTTTTGGTCGGCCAACTTTTTCCATTTTATCTTGATTTCTATGGAAAAAAACGTTTTCACTATTATTTTTTTAAGATTTGCTAGCTAACGAAGCATTGTGTCAAAAATAAATCCTGGAAATTTTTGAACATTTTTGAACAAAGGATCGATGTTCAATCTGCTATTGGAGAGTGCGCGACTACCGTATTTTTTTCTGCGTGCCATTCGAAGTTAGACAAGAATACTATAATTGCAGCTGTTTGGTGGTGAAAAATATTTTGTTCTAAATGATCAATATTTCGTTGTCCTTGGACATTGTTAAGTTAGGAATATTAATTATAATACTGTTATAAACTCGAAAAATTATTCAAACTTTTCGTGTATAAAAAGTTTGAAAAATCGTAAAAATCGCGCATTACAAAAAAAATCCCATAAAAATCAAAATAGGAAATGAAAAATTCCCTATACGAAAGAGACAGGATTTATCGAAATTTAATGTGAAATCGTGTAAGGAAAATGTTGTGAGCGACGATATGATCGTGACCGGAGTAGATCGCCGTAGTATTGAAAAAACAACGAAACAAAAATGAAACAAAAAAAACACAAAAAAAAATTAGGTTACAGAGCTCGGAAAAGCAAGAAACAAGAAAGTAAAAGAACAGGCCACAGCGACGTGACTGGATTCCGAGTTTTTCGGTATTTGGAAGCTTGCCCAGAGGCCGAACACGGGCCCCCGCATCGTGTTTACGATCACTCGTGTAGGGGTCGGCTGGGGCTGGGATGGGAAAAGAACGAGGGGGATGAGGAAAGAGGCGAATGGGAAGGGGAAGGGAGACGTGGGGTGAAAATCGGCAGTACGTGTAGAGCGGCGTTTCGACGGAGACCCGCGTGTCTCGATGCCGGAGACTCCGCATACTGTGGTGGCTTCGAAAGAACCACGGAGTTATTGGCGATGGACGAAATACGACGTTTGTGGCTCTGGGCGAGTCGAAGGGATTGAAGGGGCTGTCGAAATGCATAAAAATCGATTTACGTTCGCTCCTGACTTCGCGAACGATGCGTTATTAATGTTTCGATATACATTATGATTACGGGAACGAGAAGCTTGCTGAAGGTCGAATGAAAAAAACAAAACAAAGAAAACAAAATTCGTCGAATTCTTCAAGGTACGAGAATTCCGAAGGTGAAGGAAACAGAAAAATTGTTTTTCGAACAACCATCGTATACATAAATAATTATCGCGACTGGTATTGATTTTGTGTATGCTTGACCCACCGGCAGCGTAAAATCTCGTCGAACGTCCCGAGCGTGTTCGAACGTCGAGAGGGAAGTAATTGGAAGGGATGGAAGAGAGGTAATTTTTTTTCTGCCGTTGGATGCTGTCGGGGTGGAGGAGTGGCTTCGAAAACCCAGAAACATCCCGACAGTCGGAAACTGAGCGTAGCGGTGAATGGGGAAGGGATGATAAATGTCTAACCGTATTTAAGCTCATTACTGACGATTTGTAACTCCTCGCCGTTAGCGTGCCTGGCTCCTCGCCCTCTCTCATCCGTTAGCTCCCTTACGTTCCGGAATCCTGACGCATTATATCGAACCTTGCCACGAATCCTCACGGTACGCCGGTCATCGTCCGTGACAACGGAACCCTCGCGTGTTTGACACATACACGTACGTACACACTGAGACTCGACGGGGCTAGTCAAGGGCACCTCAGGGCACAAACACCGATGCTTGTCTCGCGCTAACGGTTAGATGCCCATTCACGAGGCTCCTCGTGTGGTTACTCACGCGAGTACTCACACAAACGATCACACGAATTCTCGCTCGATCGTACGCCGTGTCGACACTTACAATTAGACAGGCTTGCGTACGGACCCTCGCGGCGTCACTAAAATAGACGCATCATTGCCAATATGGATACATATATATGCCAGATGTATTATAACTGTTAACTTGTTCTTGCTGGTGACCTTTAGCTTCCTTTCAAGCTTGTTCTATAAATTATGAGCGGCTGTCATTTGAATCGACCGTTCATACATTGTTGACATAAGCATCGTACCGTTTTGCACTGATAATGAGAATGTAATGAGTAGACATATTTTATTTAACGAAGGATGTAGGACGTAGTATTATGTGTGATATTTTGAGAGATGCAAGTCAGTCAAATCTAACTTACACTAGAATTTGCGCTGAGAATTTTGTTTGTGTAATATGTAACAGCGTTTATTGACCTAGATCTTACAGGGATACGTGTACTAATGCGCAGCAAATATTATAAACTACGTGATTTATAGGAAAATATATTGTTCCGCAAGCTCTGGTTAATCTTGAAACTTAGAAGATCATTGGGACAAGTACAAAGTGTATCGAGCGTTGGAAGAAACACTTCGAGGGAAAAGAGGATACTGAAGTGGGGTTGGAGAAGGTTTATGGCAGGGTCGAGGGGTGAACAGGAGGAAGGAGACAACACGAAAAAAATGAAACAAGAACAGTTGTAAGTGGAACGCTAAAGCTTCCGAGCTTCCATTCATTCTCTCTCTTTCTGTGCTCCGGAAGTTGAAAGCTCCGGTCGTCCTTCATCTTGTCGCGCCCAGCCCCTTCCCTCTTCAACCCCCGTGACCAATCTTTCACTGTTTCATCGGAAGTTAAAGGGACGCCCAGCCCCGTTCAAGCTCGAGCTTTTGGAGCTTGTGGCCTACGTTCAGGACTCGATGTTTCTAGACGAATATAAGGGATATCTCGACTACATTTTCTTCCGGGAAGTCCATCTCGATCGCGATGGAGGAGCAAGTAATCTAGTGGAAAAATTGAATCTTTCTTCGTACGCCAAAAGCTCTGAGTTTTCGGCTCAATGAATACTTTAGGCAAATCCAAATTTTAACACGGGTCATGGCATCCTTGATAACCGTGAGAGTATCGCGAGAAGTGTCAGGCCGACGCACACAGATTTCGATCGAAAGCTTTAAAAAGCTAACCGTCTGTAGACAACCTAATTGAAAGAGCAGTTTTCATGCGATTTTGTGTTAAAAAGTGCACAACTGGGAAATATTTTAGTCATTACAATGCACACATATCTCCACCCACTCCCCCCGCGAGATGAATCTCAAGATTTGTCGAGGTTTAAATAAACGAGCCCGACCTTTCCAATTCTGAAAATAAAATCTGAGTATTCGTGATTTCCATTTCGCAAAATTGTTTTTTTAACGTTTGCTTAGAAATTTGAAAGCTCTAAATTGATAGAATAGTTAAACCGAACGGAGTACGTACTGTCGAGATATTATAAAGCTGCGATTTATTATCAATATCTCGAAGACAAAGGGCGGAGCTTTTCCAATGCTGAAAAAAAAGTTTTATTTCTTTGAAATGTTATTTATGGTGACCGGCAATAAATAAACTTCTAAATTTTTCTTCAAGATGATAAAAGCTAGCCTTTTTCGAGTTTTAAATAAAAACTGAAATCGATAAAAAGAACTTTATGCCCATTAAAAAGTTAAGCTTTTCACTATATCTTTAACGATATAAAACTTTATTCGTCAATCATATACGAGATAATAAAATAAATTATTACCGTAGTCCAGTGGAGGTGATAAGAGTTTTACGTTTCTTTCTTGCAAAATTATGAAAAACAAACAAAATTTTTTTTTCGAAAGCTTCCTCGTTATTTATTCAGAATCCTTCCCTTCCGTTCAAGGGCGTATTTGGGAGAACATAGAGGGATCTGCAACATTTCCAACAGTGAGGTTAACTAGCTCCATGTGTGGCGCTCCATCGATCTTTATTCCGTGTACTCGCAGCTGCACTTTCAGTGAACCTCGTTATTATTCCGCACAGTACAAGCCTCACTGTGACAGTGAGAGCGAGATATCCGATAGAAGAGCCTCGCTATGTTCCATTCTGTATTACAGGCAGCTTCATCTTTCCGTGAAACGACGTACTTTCCTGTTTATTTTCCCAGATTAACTACTTCCTGATAACCATTAATTACCATCGAATCTACGATTGCGATTCAATAGCCTCTGTGTTTATTCCTCGAAGCTCTTTCACAACTTAAATGCAATGCCATTATCCAGGGTTGTTTTGAAGAGATAAATAAAATCTCGAAGTTTAAATGATCATTTAAATCAATCACACGACCGACCATTTTATAAATCGTTCAAGATCAATCGTAATTGGATCGAAGATTGGAAATTGTAAAGGAGGAGTAAGAAAATGTGTTATTTTTATTTTTTTGTACTACCATTATAGTAATGTCTATAGTGACGACACTTGGCTGGTTTGATAGCGCTTTCCATACAGGGGCGAGTGAGAGTGTCCTAGATTTAAGTCACTCAAAGAGACGTCCCGCACGAGTAGCAAATGAGCTTTAGTAGCAGGTAGGGAGCACTTTCGCAGCTACTTCGAGTACCACAGAGCCTCCATAAGAGTCTCTCGAGTACGTATAACGAGGGCTTAATTACAGTACCGGCCGTTAAGGGGTCTAAAATGGTTTGAACGAAAAAAAATGGCTACGTCTCGAACGACGATTTTGGACGAATGAGGAAATATGAACGAATTTTTTTTCTCAAGTTTTTCAATGGGTAGTTGATAAAAAAGACTCTCAAGGTTTCAAATATATGAATATGGGTTATTTCAATATAGGAAGGTAGCTAGGTGATACCTATACCTACTCCTTTCTCGTCTATTAAAATAAAGAAGTTTCCAATTTCTATTTGCCATATTCCATAAAAAATTTTTAACTAAAAAACTACAAACTTCGACAAACGCTATTTACAATTCGGCAAAGTGTTATTACGAAATGAATTTTTATGCTCAGAAATAAGTTTAGTATTTGGAGATCGTTCTGCAGAAAAATATTTCGTGTCCTAATAATCTTTTTCTACTACCCTGAAGAAAATCGCACTGACGTTCCACCAATAAATGTATAGGGATGTTGATTTTTTATTTCGACCATTATACCGTATAATGTTCTATCCCAAAGTTTCGATGAGTTTTTATTCGTTACTTTTGAGAAAAACTAAGTGAAACCCGCTGACCCAAAAGTCCATGGTACACACCATTATCATAAATACTGAAGTAATTTTCGGGCTATAGAGTAGTTAATATTAAAATTTTCAGATTCCATATTTCTCTAATATTATTAATTTATGATAAAAAAAATAGTGAATCGAAAAAATCCAAAAACAGTCTGAACGATACGCGAGTATGTCCTAAACAAGTGTCTATAAACTGTTGAAATAATTTAAAAAATAACGGAAAACTGAAGTGTCGTAGTTCGCTGAGCGATCACAATTGCTCGAAGCGATTAATGTACTCGTATGTACCGTGCTAATTATTTCGTATTGGCAATAATATCTCGATAATGGATCGTGTTAAATTTGTAATGGAGTTTCTCGTTTATTTGTGAGCTGGTTAAACATTTACGGATTGAATAGGAAATAGCGTCACTCTTATTCACGTACACTCGGTACAGCAGTTTCGCTCGCACACTTGGCGCCCTTGTCGACAACCCCTGGCATGCCCGTAAAATTTTTACATTGCAGAGTTGGCTACATTGGAGAGCAGCTGTGTAAGCACAGGCATTCCTTGCTCGCTCCTCGTCTCTCGCCGAACGACTTTCCATCCTTAAAATAGCGACTCGCTCGTCGACCCTCTTCAGAGGGTTGACTTGAAAAATTTCGAGGCCCGCCTCTTGGCCCACGAAGACTCTCTTCGAGCAAGAGCACCGCAATCCCTTTGATGCCTCGAGTATCGTCCGGGAGTATGATCAACGACGAAAAAATGAGAGACGACGGGGAAGGGGACTGGGGGTGGCGAGCGAAGAATCAGACCAAGCAAAAAGAGGAAAGAGACACTCAAGATTTTTCAGAGACACGAATTAGGCCGTGAGATTTTTTTCCCGAGCTTTTATTATGATTTGTGTTTTTGATCAAAAGAGCTACTCGTTTTTTGAAAATATTTAAGGCTGCAATATTTTTGAAACTTTTTTATCGGCAAAGTACGAAATGGCGACAATAAGGATATTCGTGTTGTACGAAAAATAATGGATATTCAACCACTTATTAAAGTTTATATTGACCAGAACAAGTGTCAAGTCTCTTAAAATGTTAATGGTCCAAGGTGGTGGTCAACTTTCGAGGCTTAGGTTAGGTCACGAGGACGAAGATTCTTTGGTGTCCAAATTTAAGGGGTGGTTGCCAAATCAAGAATTGCCCGTACAGCACAGATTCTTATTTTCGATTCATCACCATTTGTCGGCCAAAACGGTGGAAGATGTAAATTTTCATAAAACCGTATATGAGCCAGAAAGTGTCTACTACATCGTCTTATCACAGCATAACTTTCCTCCAGAAATGACATACTTTTTCGTTAAGCTTGCAAGCGACTTGGAAATATTCTTAGGCGACGCATAACGCCCGAAAATTAGCCACTCTCTTTGGGCTTTGAGTGGCCTCTCGGATGTATATAAGTAGTCGCGATATTCTCTAAAAGCTTCTACGGCGTAAATCATACCAAAATATCGAAAGCTCCAAAGGTGAGATGCGTTTTATGAGCCCAAGAGCGTGGCTGTAGAGGACGAGATAAAAGAGGTGCTATTTTCTTATCCTCAAAGCAAGTTATTTTCGTCATTCGAGAGGTGGGCATGCCCGAGACGACGGGCCTCGTGGAGCACACCTGGTAAGTTTCATCGACTCACCAGCATGTCCATACCGGAAGGAAACTTGTACCGTTAAACTTTGAGCCGTTGAGCCGACGCAAGAATCATGAAGGTAGTATGGCCCACGAAAAAGCTGATCGTGGTATATAACTAGAGGGGAGCTTTCCATAGAGCTTGTGACATGGGGGTGCAGCGCCTGGTCGATTTACGAAATATTCGGTGTGGGCTTTTGCTCCAGGCTCGAGCTTGCGTAAGCTGTACGAGCTTGTGCCAGAGCTTCCAGACCACTAATGCTTGTATTGCACGATCCTGCAGACACTGCTGTCGCATCGGCGACTCCTCTATGCAGGTGACGCATCGCGGAAAATTGCAGATGAAAGGATCACCAATGTCGCTTTCTCGTGTATTTATAACCACTCGAGCTTTTTTCCAACGATGCGAAGCTTGTGATGAAAGGTCACCTTGCATCTTTCTCGCCAATCGCGCTCTAGTTATTCCGCTGAGCGAAAGGCACGTGCACACCTCTAGAGCACCTTTATCGCGAAAGCTCTTTCCACCCGTGAAAACTTATGCTTGAGTTTTTGATTGATTGATCCGAGCGTTGAGTTGAGAGAGGTCAGAAGAGGCCGAGGCAGTAAAATTGACCATGCAACGGTAGTTTGGTCCCAGAATGGAAATAACACGAGGACGGAAAATGACGTCACGTAGCTTCGTCCCATCTGTTCTTTTTTCTTCGGCATCTGCGCAAAACCTTCATCCCCTACATTGAATGTCACCCGCTGGAGTATCTAACGATAAGCTCATATGAAAATAGCTCTCAAACAAGAGACGAGACGATCAAAGAGGGAAGAATAAACACAACTTCTATACGGAATAATAAGAGGAAAAAAGTTCAAGAAAGGTTTAGGAATTCCGTACGGTTTTGAGACGCTCGTGGATGCGACTGCTATATTGCCCGACGTCTCGATAATTCTCTATGCTACTCACGTTTCCAGCACCGTTTCGCGTTACGTGTGCACATGTCGCTTCTCTCTATTTCAGCCACCCTCTCTCGTACGTCGTCCGTTCCGTTTGCCCACATAGATTCTACTTCTATTTGAATCGTAAATTGCTTTCCCATAACTTCGACCATATTTCGCAATGATGGAATCTCCAACGAAAACCAAAACAAAACACGAGGAGAAACTACTATTTTTTAAACCGTATTTCTTTTTTTAACCCGTTCGTCCATCAGCCCTTCCGTCGATCTTTCCATCCGTTCATTCGACCATCCCTCTGTCCCTTCACTCGTTCATCCGCGCACTCTCATATCTCTCGGTCCGCCGGTTATTTTTATTCGTTCGAAAAATCATGGTTGTAAAATCTTCTAGGAACTTTCGTATCTTATACTTTATCTTCCAATTCGAATAATGGATTCGTGACAAGGGCGACATTTCGAATACGAGATTGATCAATAATAGTAAACAATATTGATTACGTATCATAAATAACATTGGTATTCATTTTTCCAATTTTTTCTGCAACTTCGATATGTGTACTCTTTGGGGGAGGGGACTAGCAAATACATTTGTTACGTCAGGGGGTGCGCATGTCGATTCCATCGACCTAAAATATCACGGTTTGGTCGCACTAGCGTGTACCGTTGACTTCGTGGATTTATGTAATATTCGACGACGAGGGTTTTCGTCAGAACACGATTTTACGAACACGTTGTATTTCTGAAACTTGGTAGGCGTCGGTTCGTACGTGTGTACAACGGTAAAACGTGAACAAGTCCTTGCCGATACGAAAATCCCTCGGGGTACTTTTCCCCGTTGCTCGTGGTTCGGTTCAACCTCTCACCCTTTCTCGCTCCTTCTCTTACACCCTCCATACACACACACACACACACACATTCATACACACACGTTCTCTCTATTCCCATGGGGCTCATATTTCAATGACAGCTTGCAGACCCAAAACGAGGAAGAAAAAGGTCAGCCCGGACGTTTTTTATCCAGCCCACTGTCTTTTTTTCTACCTGTTCCTTGTGTCTTACACCTGCAAGGGCTAGTACCTTGGAGAGCCTGTCGGGAGTAAACACGTATTCACAAGAACCTTTTACCATGGGATGAAAAGTATCGTATATCATTTCTTTTCAGATTTTGCAATGGAGTTTTGAATCACCACTCGATCTACAAAAGCGCATGAAAAGCTCAAGGTTGCGAAACTCCGAAAGTCGACGATGATGCCTTGCGTGCTCTCATAAGACCGTCTTGCACACCAATGTCCGTGAGTACGCTTCAAACAGTTTTACAGTTTACGCAAGCTGCCGTCAATTTACAATCATAGTTTTTTCGAAATATTCTGAGTAGATTCAGTAATTTTTGAATGTTTGCGGTAAGACTGGAGCGATTTTAGAAAGTTCGTAGTAGCAAAAAATAATTTTTGTTCATAGAAAGCGCTAGATAAAAGTACTTTTGTGTACTTGGTCATATTCCGAGGACTGTAGAGAGAAGATAATAAAGTACTTAACATTGAGCATCTTGCGAAGATAATTAGGAATTCGAGTGTTAATGGCCGCAAGATCCGAATGATTTTGAAAAGCTTTCCGCGGAATTTGAGTGGTACCAGAAAGCACGGAGTAATTTTAAGAAGCTTCGTGCACTTTCGGTGAATGTTGTGTAAATCAAAAAAGGTTCGAACTACTTTCGGAAGCGTTTGGAAAGTCTCAAAATACTCAAAAACAAAGTCAGAAATACATGTGTCGTTCTAAAAAGTGGTTACAATGTGATTCGTGCTGGTCCAGAAAGCTGTGAATAGTTTTCAGGTAATATTTGTAGTTTTTGAAAGCTTTAAGCCGTTTCACAGAATTACGGTTTGGCAACAAAGCTTCTTTTGCATCCAGACCTCTTTGTTCAGTCTCAAAAAGGACCACACCGCACATCCATTTGTAAATAGATCTAGAGTATTCAAACGATCGCAAGCAAGCCCCGAGTACCTAACGAACGGCCTCGATGATCCGAACAAACAGTCACGGGGTACACAAGCTCATAATGCGTCCAAAAAGCTTCGCATTGGCTCAATGCCGGCTGACCCGCAAGCTTAGCATGGTTTCAGGGTAATCTTGGTTATCTAATAAGCTTTACGTCCAGTGCGAAAGCTCAACATAGTTCCAGACAAGCTTAGGACAGTTTTCAATTCCGTAACGAAGCTTGCAAGCTGTGACAGATCCCAAATGTTCTGGCAGGTCGACGAAAACTCTACTCTCGACTGTGAACATTCTCGCTTTCCCACCTGGAAGATATCGCTCCCATTCGCAACCGTCCTCACATGGAGTGCCAACGTTATACTGTAATTCAAGCTTTCTTTCGTAGGTAGAGCTTCCAAGCCCGATCAAAATTTCCCGCGTAAAAAAGAATTATTGGTTCTCGGTTCAATCTATACGACGTGAATTAAATTTCTTATCCATGAACGCATCTAATTTCGCAGTTCGCTATTCTTCGGAAGTCCGTAAGGGATGCTTATGGTTTCCTGCGTCATCCTATCGGATCCGGCACAAACGTGGCCGCGCCACGCTCCCGCTGCGTACCAGTTATAAAATAACGTTTACGACCTGGTGACAACGTGATGCGGGTCTTTGGGTATGCGCGTTCCTCTATATATGTATACACGTGAGGAGTGAGATTTTCTCCGTTCCATCCACATCAACCTCTTCCGACAACTCCCGTCGGGCTATTCGTTCGGTTTTACAATTCGAAAGTATCTACGAACGTAAATGCTATCGATTGGGTATGAAAGGTTATCGAGCACACGAGGCAATGAAAGAAAACGGTGACTGATTTCTGTTGAGCTTTATTCGTACATTGCATTATTTAATTTATTGCTGGTTCATCGTATCGTTGATTGTCAATCGTTATACCCGAATGATGTCTACGGTTCTCCGCAAAAATAAATTCGTTTCATCGTCTTCTTCGAAATCGTGAGGCTAATAAATTTTTATTAATGTCAGAACGTCGAATGCACTCATTCAACACATTTTCCAGATCGTTTTATGTTTATTTATTGTCGTATCTGAATTTTCCAATGATTCTTAACGATGCGTTGTTCGATATTGCGCGTGTCATTTCGACGAAAGTATCGCGACATTTTTTATTCCGATACTGCGTTGTCTAGATATAGAGCCGTTCATAGCTAACTCTCTTGATATTTATCTTGGTTTGACATCCAATCAAAACCTGAGCGTATATTAAGAGCAGTTTTTAAGAAAGTGTCGTTTTACGAGTTGCATCATTTTCCTCGAACTGGTCGACTAAAATTACTTTCTCTATTTTAAATCTATCAGGAACTATGCCACTATTCTAAATTGTAAAATTTATTTGCTCTCCATCTCCTAAAAGAATGAAAAATAATTTGGAACAATGTATCGTTTATTTCAAGCCATATGGGTTGAAATATGTCTCGCGTCAAACTGATTCATATCCACCGGACTTCACCAAAGTGAAAGTGAAGCGAACAAGTGAGCGTAAATTACAACGTTCGATCGGTTCCGTTCTTCTTTTCCCAGCCTTTCCCCTTTCCAAAGAATTAGGTGAGTACCGGGAAACCTTCCGTTTACTCCTCTTTTTACCCCGACAACTTCGTCAGAGCTTGCACCGACTCGAACCAGATGGTATCTTGTTTGACAGTAAGGTTATTGCGTCCACCCCGAACCGTTACCGATCCACCCCAACTCCAACGTCGAACGAATCGATGACTGGGGACGTATCAGTGTTTCCACTCGTTTGTGTTCGACTTCCGGTCGTCAGCTCGTAGTCCGACGTGTATTGTCCGGATCCATCCGGAATAACGAAGCAAACTTATCTTTCTTGCTCTTAGTAAGCTTCCATTCTGACATTCCACTTCCCTCAGCTCCTGCCTCGAGTCGAATAACGGACGTCCAACTTATTTCTCAGCGAGCTTTTACGCAACGAGATAAGATTTTCCGGTCACAATCATTGCGATAGGATCAACTTTCGTGTATTGGGTCTTCACCGCTGATGGCGTTTCAGGTGTTCTGTTCTATGTTCGTTGGAGGAGCACCTTTATTGCCATCTTCAAACTCGATTCACATGCTGAACACATGATTTGTCGGCTTGTTTTGGATCTCTCGGTTTCTGTTAATTTCGCAATCAATTGAAACTCGACCGATTTTATAATATTAGATGAGTTACGGAACCACGGAGCTTGCATAAAAAGCGTAGGGAAACAATCTGTTGGTCTTGACAAAGGAGTCCAATTCTGAATGTGTCTGGTAGGTTTAACCGGTTTTACCGATGCACATGGTTCCTTCTCCAAATAATTCATATTATAATATTAATTCCTCGTGCATTATTATGACAGTTTATCCGCTTTTTACTACAGTTGGGAGGCTTGTTTATAAACATAAATATTATTTTACATCTCGACTATGACGTACATTCGCGACAGGATGGCAATCTCTCCCGACTGTAATACAAATAATGGTTGACCCGTTGTAATAATTCATACTGAATTACTGTTAGGGGAGAGCGGGGTCATTTGCATCGTCAGTATTCCCGATGGTTGCAGCATATCTAGGCCGTTGTTCACCCTGGTATACGTTCGTTGGTACGGTATCCAGGTACTCGAAAAAGATTTCATCCTCGACAACCAACGCTACCCTGTTTTTCCGCTGAAATTGTACCCCTCAACCCTCTCGACTAAAATACGTAGTAAAGTGGGCTCGAATTCCCAAGCGCGTGGAAAAAAAGCATTTGAAAAAATTCAGTTTGTACCGATGCGAGGATTCGAAGCACGGACGCCTGCATGGCAGCCCAGACACAAATGGACTTCGTCAATGCCCTTTTCACAGTACTTTCGGTATTAATTAAGAGATGTTGTTGTGACAAACGCACGATAGGTATTAGGCATTATCGTTTTGATCAACCTCATCCTTCAACGGAAGCCCAACCAATAAAAAATTTCTATCGTTTCAACCAATCCAGCCTTACCGCTTTCTCATCGGTCGCCGTACGATAAACCAATCGCCGAATAATCCCAGCTATGCGATTCGGTACACGGAAAGAAAAAGGGATCGAATTTGGTAAATTAAATTGACAATTATTTTTTATTCACGGGTGAAAATTCTTTTTCCTAACAGACGCCGCCTCACCGGACCCGTGTTGAATATTTATTTTTGAAATATCTACGTGCCAATGTTAGGATTATATATATGTATATATGTATGTATATGCCTGACACCGGCTCAGAGCTGCCAAGCATTTTTGCCCTTTTTCGGCATCTCCCCTTTCAACAATGCCGCAGTAACGAAATTTTCTCTCGGCATTCGGCTCTGAAATTTGAGCGGTGGGTGGATATGCTGTGTACGTAAAAAGAGAGATGCAAGTAGGGGCTGAGGGGTATGAGGGGCGGGGGGAAGGGTTTTCCAAGCAAAAAGTCTCTTCTGACCGGATCATCCGGAAAGTCCAGTAAAAATTCCATTCTCGCGATCAACAATGGACCGCAATGGATGGTGCGGTAGGAAAAAAAAAGATAAAATGGTGTTATAGGACGATGGAGTAAGAGGGCCGGAGGGCTGGGGAGGGGCATGCATTTTTTTGCCCGCCCGTGTGACCTCAGTCCGTGGACTCGGCTGTACAAACAACCGATCGATGAATCGCTTTTTTTGCTTTTGGCGAATAACAAAAAAAAAGAAAAAAGAACAGCACCAGAGGGTGGAAAATAATTAACCAACGATGCAAGCTCGAGCTACCGGACCGAGGTGAGGCGACCGAAGGCCAACTGATGAATTTTATCTACCGCTTCTGGGAATTAACGTAATACGTTTGTCGTGGAATAAAAAAATCATTGTGCAAAATTCAAAGGGCTTTAGGGTTCGATGGTTCGGCGAAGGTGTGGTCGAGTCGACAAGAATATTGGAAGATGGGGCGGGAGTTAACGGCAAAGATTTTAAGACCAGAGAATGAGCAGAGGATAAAAGAGAACAAGAGATACAGAAAACAACGCGTAAGGACAAAAACGCTTTTTACGACCTTTACACCCTTTATTGCTGGAACTCTGTTTTTTCCTTCCAATATAGTAGCTTTTTACGGATAGACTTTTTAAGCAACGACTCGAAATTGGAGTGAGGCCATGGTCTGGTCGCATAACCTACAAAATTATTAAAGTCGCTCGGATAATTACAAGGGATGAAAGACTTTCCAGGATCTATTTTATTCTTCATTCCCTGATTCGTGCAAGCTCGAGGCATATGGAAAAAAATTGCCATATCGGGAACGGCCTTTAAAGATCGAAAGCTCGACGAAACATGTTTCTCTTCGTGACTTTGTAAAAGATCGAACCTTCCCACCCCCTCGACCGGCCATTGTTGAGGATTAAACTTTTCTTACTTTGACGTTCGCCATTCTTCGAACCCGAAGATCCGCACGTGAAAATGTGACGGTGAGAAAAAAATGGCAATTCTCACGGTTAGGGCACGTAAATAGGACGGAAACAGAGCGAAAGAACATAAAAAAGTTTTCACATGCCAGTATTGCCAATTATTCTCGGGCCCCACGCGAACCCATACACGGGAGCTTTTCAATTCGCACCCTTCCTAACGCTTCTTCAATCCCATTCTTATCCCTCTCGAGCTTTCCCCTTTCCCGAGTTTTTCATTCCTTTTCGCATCTCCCTATCGATCATATCCTCGTCGTGAAGAACCTTTCTGGCGATTCATCTCGAGGGAGCAAAGGTGGCAGAAAAATTACTGCGATTCAATCCGACATTGTCCTTGTTACGTGCGGTGATAACGTACGTTGGCAAGGTCTTCGGTTTACTGCCTTTTATGCATATTTTGTGGGAACCTTAGCTCTCGTCCTGTGAGAGCTCGTTCTCCGCTCAGGAGCAGATCGATAAACCATTAGGAAGAGATGAAATAATGTGATATACCTATCGTACTGTTTATTGGCCTAAAGGTCAGTGTTAAAGGCGACAAGCGATTCGAAAACGCGATCCGTATTTTCTCCGCCACTGAGCGTTATAATTTTGAGGGTATCTAGAGAATTATAGCAAACATTTTAGAAAAACATATTTAGCCACTTTTTGCCATAATTCCGTAGATACCAACAAATTTTTAACGCGATCGGTTGCGCAGTTCCGAAGAAAGTACGGATCGCGTTTTCGAATCGCTCGTCGCTTGTAACACTGACTCTTGAAGGGTAACGCCAATGTTCAATTTTTAAATGACGGTATGTTTTTCTCTTTCGTTTGAACGATACCTTGAGGTCTTAGAAAAAAGGTACGATCGATTTTATAGCGAGGAGAAATGTTTAAGAGCCTGTTCTATAAACCGAGTAACGGCATCTGGCGAGCACCCTTCGACCACCCGCCGAAACTTTAAATGTCTTTTTCTCGAAACTATGCTTTTACACTGGCCGGAAAATGAACTTGAATGGATTTATGTCGATTGAGAATATTTCGGTCAACATGTGAGATGTAACACAATTTCTTTCCTTCAATGTTGATAATCTAGTACTATCTGTTGATCCGCGATGCGAATACCTTTTGTAGTATCTGTCATACATAGATACCTCAAAGATGTTGGTGGCGTATAGTCATTAGAAAAAAGTGGGTTGAAATTTGTATTTGATAAAGATTTCAAATATTAGTAAAATTTAAGTATTCTAAGTTGCTAGTGAATGTAAAATATGTGTTTTTGTTATTATTTTTAATAAATTGTTAATATTTGCAAATAGTCAGTAAATATTCAACATTGTTGATTAAAATATTTTTCGTATATCTTAATTACTCATCTACGAAGTTTCAAATTTTTGTGTTCAATAAGGTTCATTAAATGAAAATTAAAACCTTTTTTACTCATAATTTCCTTACAATAGTTAATCGATCCCAAAATTCCTTTACCGCTTCATAATAGCCACAAAAGGAATGCTAATACCAGATTTGTTACTTTGTAGTATTTTCAAAGTATCTTAGAGACATCCTCGATTACTTATCTACCAAGGGTATGAAAATCTACCCTCTTTTCTGAGTAGCTTGTCGCCCATTCAATTGATTCGGAAGGTCCTCAAATCTCTCTATCGTCGACTACTTCGTCGTGATTTCAAGCCCCATTCATTCTTGTCGTATCTCGTTGCAACATTTCGCATAGAGCCAAGTCCTCACCATCTTTCCTCTTGGGAGAATATTTCATCATTTTTCAGTGAGCCAGGTTGCATCTTTTCAAGCGATGTCGGATCTTTTTCCGAGTGTTTTTTACATTTTTTTTCATCTCTCCTCGAGTGCGTTGAGATAAGCTTTCCACCCCTTGGTGATCGCCTGCCACTCCTAGTAGTCCTACTAACCATTACAATCATGCGCATTTCCGCTCAAGAAGTTTTCTATCAAGGCCTACTTAAACATTTAAGTGCATTTGCTACCGCCCATGCGCCAGTAGCCCCACGAAGCGACGAGCAGTGTGTCGAAGGGAGTTTGCGCAATATACGACGCAAAGAGAAACCAGCCATGTGGACCCATCCAAGAACGCTTCTCTTTTTCGTCCCCTTCCAGTTCTTTGACCGACCTCTCATCTTCACTCTCCCCTCGTTTAAATTAATACTCCACAGAATCTTCTTTCGAGCTTTGTGAGCTTTTCCTGCGAGTCCTCTCTCTTGTTCGTTCTTTCGCATTCACTTGCAGTCCTTTGTATTTCTTTTTTCTTCGTCCTCGCTTTCCTCTTCGTCTTCGTATGTTTGTGAATCTTTCGTACCTACATTTTCATCATATCTCCCATTTCTCATTTGTATTCGTCCGAGATCAGAGAAACTTCATTTTTTTTCCTTCGAACTTTCGTGCGTCTCGACTGTCTTAGTTACGCGTCTTCTGTCTTATCCGTTGGTTCTACGCCACTTTGACGTTTGAAATATTCGAATCCTTTCAGGACTACTGCGCGATACGGCGTTTGCTCAAGCAACAACGTCGAGCTTCCGAGCTTGCGGGTAATTGACCCGCAACAAAAAATGTTCGAAAGTATATTCTCGACCACGATCTTCGTGCTTTTCTTTTTTCCACTGTTTTCGTGTTTGAGCTTGTGCCAATGTTGCACTTCCTGCCTGAGACTTTCTTGTCCCGAACTAATAGAGACATTTGGAAGTTTTTCCGAAAAACTGGGCGTCGAGCTGCGTATGCGCTTTTAGTATCGGGATTCGACTTTTTTCTCATTCATTCTTTTTAATCGCTCGAAAGGAATTGGAGTGAAATGAGGATGTTTCGCTCGGCCGCACCGCAATCATTTGCTCCACAAAAACTTACAAAGTTGAGCTTTTACGCGTTAGTGGCCTGAAGTCGCAGCTTATACAAAGTCCGAGCTTGAACTCGCGACAATATTTATATTCAGCTGCCCACCGTGGATAAAAATGTTTTTCTGCCGTTTCACGCAGCGCCCGGCTTTTATGAAGTCGAGCTTGCGGCGTGGTATTGCGGATATGATTTCCGGCAGAATGAACAGAAAAAAATAATAAATAACGTTGTAAACATCGCGCCATGACTTTTTTCAGTATAAGGGTGGAACAACACGAGCAAGGCCAAATAAAAAAAACGACCGAGCTTTGAATTTAGGAAGCGTCAACGGAAGGACTATGTGCTTTCGGAAAATAAAATAAAAACAGAGCCTCGTGTTATTAAAATATACCTGCCACTAAAAAATGAAAAGACAAGATTTGTTTATTGAAAAAATGGCTTTCTTTAAAAAGTAAAAACAAATCAAAAAGTTCTTCGGAACATAGAAAATGTATTATTTTAGAAAAAGCTCGCGAGCTTCTAAGTCGGTATCTTAAGATTTTCTTGAACTGAATTAAGTTTTCTAACCTTACCTTAACCTTTTGAGCTTTTACGTTAAATCAGATCGGCGGTTAATCCTAAAATATAAAGCCTCGGCTTCTTATAAAACGAAATTCGTGCATTGTTTTTCATAAAAGTTAACTTTTTCTCGATATAAACATGTAATTTCTGTTTCCAAATTGAAAAGCTCTTTTTTTGGGAAAAAAAATTTCCTCTACGTGGCAATGAAAGACGATTTTGTAATATTTAATTTTGAATACTGTGCCTTCAAACAGAATTTATAAAAATCGCAAAAAATATTGTTGAAGAAAGGGTGTTGAATTATCGTAGCTTCTGCTGTAAGGTGCGAAACGTGTGCTCAGGGCCAGCGCTCAAAAGCTCTGTTACTAACGTCATTCATAGGGCAACGCCATGTTGGATTTAAACATTGTCGAGAGATTTGCCGCATAACGTAGAAGAGGAAACGTACGAAGCAACGTTGCCTCAAGGAGGCTCCCGCGTTGCGCTGTTGATTCTCATTTGTTCAAGCACCAGGGCTCTCTCTCTCTCTCTCTCTCTCTCTCTCCCTCTTTCTCTCTCTTCTCCTAGCACAGGCAATAAGCGTCTCTCTCTCTCTCTCTCTCTCTCTCTCTCTCTCTCTCTCTCTCTCTTTTTACCCACCCTCGATTTCACCACCACCTCTTGCTCGCTAATCCTGAGAGGGAAATGAATCTACCTGAGGCTTGCATCACTGCAGAGTTCCTCCAGGTCCGTACATCGAGCTACAGAGGATGAAACGTCACCAGCCGGAAAATCTTCTAATGTTCAGCTAGCGTATTATCAGATTAATGAATCGATCGAATTACCAATTATGATTTATCGTTCAATGCTAATACATAAAAGCTGCGTTACTTATAATTCGGTGATCCCGATGAGCCAATTTCCAATTTTTTAATTTTATGTTATTAAAATCTTTTAATCCGATACGGTAAAAACTGCTCCGAAGTGGATTGGAGCAATTTCTTACAGAAGCGAGGAAAATAATAAATGAAAATAATATTGACAAAATTCAATAACGAATTTATCCAGATTTGATAGAGCAAGTAGTACGAGCCAACGTCCTGTCAGATCGAATAGTAATCACGATCGGTGTCTGCCACCTGGCTTTTATGTGTCATAACCGTCTGAGAAGAAAAATATCCGAGTCTCGGCATCTCGGTTGCATTGGATGCCGAGAAATCCAAGCGAACGTCTCCCAAGAAAGTTTTCCATTTAAAGAATGCAATACACTCTTTTTTTTATTGCTTTTTCTCTCCAACATTCCCGAGCCAAGGTTGATAACGTCTGAGGATCTTGCGACGATCGTACCGTGCCCCTCCGTTCCTCGGCTCACCAGGCTGCGGGAATCTCTTTAATTTATTATGTAGGCTCGCTGATGCTGAAGCACGAGCGACGAGAGAGTAAAATTTAATACGACAAAACCCCGCGAATGTATTAAAGACCGAAAAGCACTTTTAATACATTTTTTTCCTCCGGCCTCCTTTATTTATCTTTTTTTCCATCTCCCAATATTACTACGAGGAATTTAATGCGAGATTTAATTCCTGCCCTCGCTCGAACGAATCTTTTTAGCAATTACGGAATCTGATTTTTCACGTCTCGGCTAACGGTATTACGTTCCTTTGATGTTGTCTCGGAGTTTTTAAATTTTTTTGTTCATCAATGAAAATCTGGGAAAAGATAGCGACAAAGAAAAAAAAATCTGTGATGAAATCAAGGGTTTATAAATACAAAGTCCGTGATGAAATCGTGGGTTTAAAAACAAAAAATCTGTAATAAAATCGTGGACATGAAAGTGGATTTTGAAAAATGGTATCGTTCGAATCTACAATGTGGCTGTCGTTCCGATTAGCGATTGTTTATTATGAGAATGTTGTTCGCGAAGTACGAACAATTTTATATTTCTCCCAATTAAATCGCTTTAAAAATGGTCACAAATCCAGTGGAAGAGGTGCAAAAATGAACTGTAAGTAAGTCACGAAAAATCTATAGAACACAGTGGAACTTGTGAGTTGCTTCCTCGTTATTTTTGCTGATTTAGAAACCGTCTTCTACAAGCACGCCCTTATCCCGATTTCAGTTTGCTACCGGAAAGAGCACCGTGAATCAGCAAAAACTGTAAGCAAGGCGCGAGTTTAAATTCTCACTGTTTCTTTCTTTCATCCAATCAACTTGACACAAAAGAACTGACATTTGTTATTTCAATAAGTTCAAAGATATTACAGTTGAAATATTTATTTTTACTAATCACTCTAATTAACAATTTACTATTGTCGCTTTCTACAATTTTCATTGACAAAAATTATCAACTTTTAGGAACAAAAAAAAATAATAATGCTTCGCATTATCTGACTCGAGCGTCTCGTTGATTTTCAGGCTTATTTCCAGGCAAACTCGTAAAGCGTAGATAGCAGTTCAAACTCGCGAATCGCAGAATGAACGAGGTTGTTTCTGAGATGATCTCGCAGTCGAAGTCGGCTGCCTTGAGATTTTGTACCGTATCGGCGATTTAATTATCGGTTATACCGGTTGGGGCCAGGATGTGAGCGACGGAGAAAAGGCATTTCAAGTATACTCTTCGAGGTGAAGTTCTCGTAATTACCGCTTTCTGGTCGTTCATTATAAAACCGGGGAGTTCGTAGCGTGGGAAGCGAACGGACGGACCAAGCTCTCCCCCACTCCGTAGCTCAGTCATACTCCGAGCATGTGCTTTATGTTACAAACGAGATACCCAGTACATTTGTTATCTCTTTTAAACTGGACACCCGATATAATAATAAACCCGGTATTATTATCTACCGTTGCCGGGCGAGAAAGCTGACATACGTTTCATCCCTTCCATACGAGACACCCGATATATGGTTGATCCGTACAAACAGACCACGAGGTATATTCTCCCTCGAATCTTGTATACCCGTCGACAGGTATATCTCTCGATTTTGCAGCTCCGCTTATATTAGCCCGGCTTTGTTATATAGGAAGCTTGTCCGATGGATAAATGGGACAAATAGCTCGTTGTAAGATTTCATCGATCAATACGATCCGACGCGTGTCCCTACACCAATAAATCGCCTTTCGATAATCCAACAATTTTCATATCGTAATATGCACCGTAGGCAGTGTTCTTCCTATTTTTCCATTCTTTTAATTTCAACTCTAATCCGATAAATGTTCGTGTCGAATAGGTGATTATATACGAAAATACACGTTCGTTTATCTCTCGACTAATCGCGATTTATCATGGGCTCAGGACTCATATTAAATCGATACGATTAAACTTTGGAAAGTTCAACGACACGTTATCGATAAAGATAATATCCATTTTCATCAGCTTGAACAGTTTCGAATACTGATTTTACAAACGCATCTTTTACTCGGTATTAATTGCGGTCAAACTTCTAGGACTGGTATACTCGTAACGAGAACTTCAATAATAAATTCCTCGTTTTATGTATTCCCGTCCTCCCGACTGACGGTACGTATTATGAGTGACATTTTTATAATGGGGTAGCATGCGGATGGTTCTGATGAGAATGTCTGCAACCAGAGAGTTGGAAAACAAAACTTTTTCCCCAAAATCTGTAGAAGAACTTTGGGGGACACTTATTTGAAATCAAAGCTGTTCCGATAAATATCGTTATCTGGAATAAATGTGAGTGAAACAAAGATATGTGGAACAATTATTAGTGAACGATGGGTGTCTGGAATAATTATGACTTGAAGAGACTGTGGCTCAAATATTTGAAACACGAATGTTTGAATCAAGGATGACTATCACAAATGTGGCTGGAACATGGGTATCTGGAATAAATATGACTGGAATACGAATGTCTGGAAAATTGTTTGCCAGAGCAAGGTTGTCTGGAATAAATATCTCTGGAACAGGAATATCTGAAATAAATATTGCTAGATCAAGAATGTCTAGAGTAAATATGACTGGAGCAAGGACATTTGGAACAATTATGAGTAAAACAAGGATGCGGAGTATAAGAGTACGAAACAAGAGTACGAAGGATAATTTTCCTCGAAAAAAATCCGTGGTACGCCTCTACAGATTTTCATACCGGTTAATAATTTTGTTTTCTTTCAGGCGATTTTGCAGTGGCCAAATAAACTATATAAAAAATAAAACTAAAACATTAAACAATATTTTTATGTACAACATAAGTCATTGGAATAAACAAAACAAAAACGGACTAATTATCGATTCTTTTTTTTACATCCTAAAATCAGTAATTTTCAAGCCAGTCACACTGGAATGGTTCCTCAAGGTGACCATATCTTGGCTATACAATGAATTCACGATGCCTCCGCTGTTAGTACCAGTATTGCGTTTGTTTTGGAATTTAAATTCACTTATTCGTTCCAATACGTATGTGTTCATCGCGATGGGGAACGGTCGGTACGAGATTTTGCAAGCTGCATCGCGCGCTACGCAAGCTTTCAAGGATTATCGAGGTTTCGAGCTTGCGGAAACCTCAACGCGTGTTTACTCTACACCTCCTCTCAATCCTATTCCATCCCGCCTACTTCCTTTTTTCTTTCGTATTCTCTCCGAGGCATTATTTTATAAGGAAAGCGGCAGTATCGATTTAAAAAAAACAAGCTTTTTTTTATTATGTTTCGTTTTTCCTCTTTTTTCTGACATTTTTAAACCACGCCCGGCAAGCTCCAGTGGTTCCAGGATTTTTTTTACCCTCGATCGTCGGGCGAGCAAAAAAATGACTGCAACGCTCTTTCCTACGGGTCACGAGATTTTTGTCTTTCCATTTTCAGCTAAGCTCGACGAATCGACTAAGAATTTCTCTAGAAATTTTGGTACAGTGATATCGTCAGTGAGCGAGCTGTACTCGAAGCAATAATTTATAACGACTCGACGCGATCTCACGGAAATAATACAATTTGCAATATTAATGTGAAACACACTTTTTCACACGTCAGGCAAAAAAGATGCTTGATAAATTCCAATTTTAAAAGTTCAAAAGCCTAATACCTGTTCCCTAATGGCATCAGTTATTGATTTTCATTTTTCATGGAAAACCGTTATAACCGTACCATGAATTACTTTGTAGCTCATTACTTATATTCCATTTTATTTATGTTCGAAGCTTACAATCGGGACTATACTTTTGCATTTTTTCAAATATTTTAAAAGGTTTCTCAGCTTCTCAAAGAAATATTTATAATTAAGAAACAAAAAGAACGTTCGATTTAATTCTAATTGATTTGCCTGAAATAACTTTCAACTATTAACAACGCAATGTTTGTCGAAAGGTACAGATGTTCTCTGAGATATGGATTGTCAGATTTTAGATACGATGGGTCAGTCCTTCGAGTTCTAGACGTCTCTCTTAGGCAGGACCAGGCTCGAAGTCTTCTCCCGAGCCTAAGGGCTGCATCGAGCTTGAGGAGGTGGTTATGGCGACTCGAACAGTTCACGCCCGAATGGATCGTAAATCATGACTCGATAATGATCCATAATGGTGAACTGGGGGTGTAGAAGATGAAGGAGCGAAGGCGTACGAGGGCGGGAGGGGGTGGAATATTCGAGCTTGCAGGGTGAGCTTGCTGCCTGGTGGTGCATAAAGTCGAGTTCCCGCTGTACTCTACGACTATCCGAGGTGTGGGAAACGACTTTCTCAGCATTTTGCTACGTTCTCCCCCTCCCTAGCGGCTACCCCTATCTCGCTCACCAAGCCACCCATTCCCTTCAACCCCTTTCGCCCCTCGCCGCGGTCGCGGTGCCTCATAACGATAATTCATGCTTACCGCCTTTTTCTTTTCACGAATTAAGAGGCAGTGTAACACGCAGGAAAATTTCGACGGCTTCGCTCTCTCCGCGGTAGTGCAGAGCTCGCTACGAGCCGCTGCGGACTACCGCTAGATGTCACGGCGCGCGTCTGCTACGAAGCGCCGGCACATCGACGCGGGCCGAAGGCCGAGGCGTCGTAGCAGGGCCAGCCGTGACCCACCCCTCTCGAAAATCTTATACTAACGCTCGGCCATGTATATGTGACGTGCACGAGTGTACGTGCACTGCGAGCACTTATACAGCCGAGCATGCCAAACATTCAAGTTTGGTTTTGCTACAATACGAGCAACAGAATTATAATAATTCTGAGTATGCAACGACAAACGTCGTTGGCATCTCGCTCTTTTGCAGAGCGAGTTTATTAATTAACATATTTGTTAATTAACATTTGTTAACAATTAAAATTATCTCCGTTCATTTTCGCGAACGGAGATAATATACGACAAACGTCGTTGGCATCTCGCTCTTTTGCAGAGCGAGTTTATTAATTAACATATTTCTTAATTAACATTTGTTAACAATTAAAATTATCTCCGTTCATTTTCGCGAACGGAGATAATATACGACAAACGTCGTGGCATCTCGCTCTTTGGCAGAGCGACTTTATTAATTAACATATTTGTTAATTAATATTTATTAACAATTAAAATTATCTCCGTTCATTTTTGCGAACGGAGATAATATACGACAAACGTCGTGGCATCTCGCTCTTTGGCAGAGCGAGTTTATTAATTAACATATTTGTTAATTAATATTTATTAACAATTAAAATTATCTCCGTTCATTTTCGCGAACGGAGATAATGTACGACAAGCGTCGTGGCATCTCGCTCTTTGGCAGAGCGAGTTAATAAATTAATACATTTGTTAATTAACATTTATTAACAATTAAAATTATCTCCGTTCATTTTCGCGAACGGAGATAATATACGACAAACGTCGTGGCATCTCGCTCTTTGGCAGAGCGAGTTAATAAATTAATACATTTGTTAATTAACATTTATTAACAATTAAAATTATCTCCGTTCATTTTCGCGAACGGAGATAATATACGACAAACGTCGTGGCATCTCGCTCTTTGGCAGAGCGAGTTAATAAATTAATACATTTGTTAATTAACATTTATTAACAATTAAAATTATCTCCGTTCATTTTCGCGAACGGAGATAATATACGACAAACGTCGTGGCATCTCGCTCTTTGGCAGAGCGAGTTTATTAATTAACATATTTGTTAATTAACATTTGTTAACAATTAAAATTATCTCCGTTCATATTCGCGAACGGAAATAATATACGACAAACGTCGTGGTATCTCGCTCTTTGGCAGAGCGAGTTTATTAATTAACATATTTGTTAATTAATATTTATTAACAATTAAAATTATCTCCGTTCATTTTCGCGAACGGAGATAATACACGACAAACGTCGTGGCATCTCGCTCTTTTACAGAGCGAGTTTATTAACTAATGTGTCTTATAATTACACTTATAATAATTATACAAATATGTGCTGAAAATAAAATGTTTGTAAAAATTAATTTATGGCAAGTTGCCATATCCCTCGAGTCCCGTGGATGATCCGGGCCTCGTGACGCGCGCACGATATGCGGCTACTCGTATTCGCCCTCTGCCGCTCTCTGTAGAGAGAAGCAAAGAGTAAACACAAGCGGTGCCGAGAGCCGAGCACAATGCTCCGGCTATATATATACATATATGCGTCTGGGTAATATACACCGAGTCATCTGTGAAGAAATATGTATTATAGAAAAATGTATTTCTCGCAATCATATTATAATATGACAATCAGTTCTTGTAAACTGATACTCTCTCCGTTCGTTTTAGCGGACGGAGGAAAACAGCGACATACGTCACTGTGACCTCGCTCTTTAGCAAGGTAGTTATGAATTAACATTTCTGTTAATTAATAATTCTTATAAACTATAATTCTCCCCGTCCATTGTAGCGGACGGAGGAGGACAGCGACAGACATCGCTAACACTCGCTCTTTATCAGAGCGGTGTTTATAAATTAACGAACTTATTAATTAAACTTATTGTAATTCTGAAAATAAAACATTATTAAAAATAAATATATGGCAAGATGCCATATATTTCGGGTCGTGCGGACGACCCGGGCCTCGTACCGCGCGCACGCTCGACCGAACCTCGTGTTCCCCCTCCGCCCCTCACCGCAGAGAGAGGCAGCGAGTGAACACAAGCAGTCCCAAGAGCCGATCGCAAAGCTTCGGCTATGCATATACATATGCTTCTGGGTAATATACACCCAATCATCTGAAAAGAAATATAGTATATTATGCTAAAATATGTTTCATGCAATCATATTATATGATAATCAGTTCTTATAAACTGATACTCTCTCCGTCCGTTTTAGCGGACGGAGGAGGACAGCGACAGACGTCACTGTAACCTCGCTCTTTAGCAAGGTAGTTATTAATTAACAGTTCTGTTAATTAATAATTCTTATAAACTATAATTCTCCCCGTCCATTGTAGCGGACGGAGGAGCACAGCGACAGACATCGCTAACACTCGCTCTTTAGCAGAGCGGTGTTTATAAATTAACGTACTTATTAACTAAACTTATTATAAATCTGAAAATAAAAAATTATTAAAAATTAATATATAGCAAGATGCCATATATTTCGGGTCATAGGGACGACCCGGGCTACGTGCCGCGCGCACGCTGGACGGAACCTCGTGTTCCCCCTCCACCGCTCCCCGCAGAGAGACAAAGTCTTGACACAGGTAGTGCCAAGACCCGATCTCAAAGCTCCAGCCGGGCATATATATATATATATATTCAAGCCCAGTGATCTGTAATGAAAAATTTATTGTACAAGAATGTACTTCTTGCAATCATTATTACATGATAATCAGTTATTCTGAACTGATACTCTCTCCGCCCGTTTTGGCGGACGGGGGAGGACAGCGACGGACGTCGCTGTACCCTTGCTCTTTAGCAAGGTATGTATCAATTAACATGTTTGTTAATTAATAATTCTTTTAGGTTAAATAAAAAATGTTCACCTGAATAAAAATATTTGTTATTCAAGAATTAAATTCTTGCAATCATATTATGTATATGACTAACAGTTCTTATGAACTGATACTCTCTCCGCCCGTATTAGCGGACGGAGGAGCACAGCGACAGACATCGCTAACACTCGCTCTTTAGCAGAGCGGTGTTTATAAATTAACGTACTTATTAACTAAACTTATTATAACACTGAAAATAAAAATTATCAAGAATTAGTATATGGCAAGATGCCATATATTTCGGGTCGTAGGGACGACCCGGGCCTCGTGCCACGCGCACGCTGGACATAACCTCGTGTTCCCCCTCCACCGCTCCTCGCAAAGAGAGGCAGCGAGTGAACACAAGCAGTCCCAAGAGCCGATCGCAAAGCTTCGGCTATGCATATATATATATATATATATATATATATATATATATATATATATATATATGTGCTTCTGGGTAATATACACCCAGTGTTCTGAAAAGAAATATAGTATATTATGCAAACATATATATCATGCAATCATATTATAATATGACAATCAGTTCTTGTAAACTGATATTCTCCCCGTTCGTTTTAGCGGACGGAGGAGAACAGCGACGTACGTCGCTGTGACCTCGCTCTTTAGCAAGGTAGTTATTAATTAACATTTCTGTTAATTAATAATTCTTATAAACTATAATTCTCCCCGTCCATTGTAGCGGACGGAGGAGAATAGCGACAAGTGTTGCTGTACCCTTGCCATTAGCAAGGTACTTATTAATTAACATCTCTGTTAATTAATAAGTCTTATAGGTAAAATAAAAAAATTTCATCTGAAAAAAGAAATTTATTATTCAAGAATTAAATTCTTGCAATCATATTATGCATATGACTAACAGTTCTTATGAACTGATACTCTCTCCGCCCGTGTTAGCGGACGGAGGAGAACAGCGACAGACATCGCTGACACTCGCTTTTTATCAGCGCGGTGTTTATAAATTAACGTACTTATTAATTAAACTTATTGTAATTCTGAAAATAAAAATTATCAAGAATTAGTATATGGCAAGATGCCATATATTTCGGGTCGTAGGGACGACCCGGGCCTCGTGCCACGCGCACGCTGGACATAACCTCGTGTTCCCCCTCCACCGCTCCTCGCAAAGAGAGGCAGCGAGTGAACACAAGCAGTCCCAAGAGCCGATCGCAAAGCTTCGGCTATGCATATATATATATATATATATATATATATATATATATATATGTGCTTCTGGGTAATATACACCCAGTGTTCTGAAAAGAAATATAGTATATTATGCAAACATATATATCATGCAATCATATTACATGATAATCAGTTCTTATAAACTGATACTCTCTCCGTCCGTTTTAGCGGACGGAGGAGGACAGCGACAGACGTCGCTGGTATCTCGCTCTTTAGCAGAGCGAGTTGATTAATTAACATATTTGTTAATTCGTTATTTTTATTAATTAAAATTATCTCTGTCCATTGTGCGGACAGACTCACAGCGACAGGCGTCGCTGGCACCTCGCTCTTTGACAGAGCGAGTTTATTAACTAATATATCGTATAATTAATCTTATAATAATTATACAAATATTTTCTGAAAATAAAATGTTTGTAAAAATTAGTTTATGGCAAGTTGCCATATCCCTCGGGTCCCGCGGATGATCCGGGCCTCGTGACGCGCGCACGATATGCGGCTACTCGTATTCCCCCTCCGCCGCTCTCTGTAGAGAGAAGCGAAGAGTAAACACAAGCCGTGCCGTGAGTCGAGCACAATGCTCCGGCTATATATATATATATATATATATATATATATATATATATATATATGCGTCTGGGTAATACCTCCAGTCATCTGTGAAGAAATATGTATTACAGGAAAATGTATTTCTGGCGATCATATTATAATATGATAATCAGTTCTTGTAAACTGATACTCTCTCCGTTCGTTTTAGCGGACGGAGGAGAACAGCGACAGGCGTCGCTGTGACTTCGCTATTCAGCGAGGCAATTATTAATTAACATGCGTGTTAATTAATAATTCTTACGAACTAAACGTAACATATCTAACACAAACTAAAATCACCATATTTATCAACTAACAGTTCTTATCTACTAAAATTCTCCCTGTCCATTATAGCGGACGCGGTCGCTGTGACCATGCTCTTTAGCAGGGAGTTTATGAACTATTATAGTAAATTGAAAAACTAACCTTATTCTACTCATGCAAATAAAATATTAGTTACATTTTGCAGCAAGACCGATTCGGTAAAGAATTCAAGCGCGTTGTCCCCCATCGCTAGCAATCGAGAAAATCCCGAGTACCGACGTCTCGAAAGGATGGGGGGGGGGGGGGGGTATGAAAGGAAAAGAAAAGACCGCCAGTGAAAACGTTTTTTTTTTTAATAAAAAAAAACATCTGCTGATTATGAATGTTGCGGTATTAAACTCAGAGTAAATCAAAGTTAAATAAAAATAGAAACATAAAAATCGAAAATTGGTCTTTAAACGATTTTGCGATTTTTCACTAAAAAAAAAAAATTCATAGAGTATGACATGAATTTATTTTTCTCTGATAAAACGCGTTTAAAAACGAAAAATTTGAAGAAAAAATGGTCCCCATTAATTAATTTTTTTTAAAGTTACCGGCGTTTAAAAATGGTTAATTAAAAGAAATTTTTCCAAATTTACAAGTTTAAATTAAATTATTACTAGATATAAATCTGAAATTGACTCGCTCGAAAAAATTATTACTTACCTCAGTTTCCAAACTGCATTGAAACGGGATCGCTTGTACCCCGAGCGCGAAAACGCACGGTACGACGTCGCTTCTGTTATCCAGCCGTCCTTCTCTTGCTCGCTCATGCTTTCCATTGCCTTCCTCCGCCGTCGACCAGAACACCGGCAACCGCGCTTTTCGCGAGCTAGGCTCCAAGAATCGAAGACGGCACCACTCGCTCGATTTCTTTTATTTTTTCGTTCCATCATTTTATTTTCACACGCGTTCACTGAATTTACTTTTTATTCTCACGAAATAATTCTCATTCGCCGCCATTCTGCTCGTCGTTTTTGTCTCCTCAATTATAGTTTTCACAAAAATAAGGGATAATTTTTGTATACCTAATAAACGAATACTATGTAACATGTACATCTTTGGTTTTCTTTCTCGTACGGGCATTCTTTTAAATCTCCGTACGACAAATGCCGGTCAAAACTTTGTATTTTATTAGGTACAAAAAAATTATCTCTTAATTTTGTTGTAAGGTATAGTTGAGATCAAAACGGTAGATGAAAGCAGAATGGCGATGAATGCAAATTGGAAAAAATAAAAAATAAACTGCAGACTCGGGTTTCGTATAGCCGGATGCCACATGTAGTTTTTTTAAGTGTTTTACTTTTTCACCTTTTTCACATATAGGCACACTCACTGATATTTTCTGAATAATCTCTGATATCCTCACTGCACTATCACTGATATCCTCACTGCACTATCACTGATATCCTCACTGTACTATCACTGATATCCTCACTGTACTATCACTGATATCCTCACTGTACTATCACTGATATCCAACATTTTCACTATGTGCACAAATATGATAAACGAATTAACGAATTCGCGTAAAAGAAAATTGCCGTCGCGATCTGACATGCGTATAGGCCCGCACGTGCCAGCAGCGTTGAGCGACTAACCTCGACTGAAATGAAGCGACCCTCGAGCACGTTGGCAGACTATATATATATAGCGCCCCGCGAGCATCGCCTTGGAGCGCAATACAATGGCATCGTGAGCGCCCAATGTTTACATTTTCGAAGTCCCTTGTTCTCGGCGTGTTGCATCACGCCGTGGGTACGTTTCACGGAGTAGTAGAAAATCGTCAAGAGCAAACCCATGAATATATCATTAAAAAATTATAATATTATGCAAATAAAAAAGATCTTATAGGACATAATAAAATTCAACTATAATATTACGCTAATGAAAAAATGTTAACAAACATACCAGTGTAAAAACGCAATATTACGCCAAAAAAAATCTTTTCGTACATAATTAAATTAAATAATAATATTGCCCATGTGAACAAAAACCATAGGTGGTAAAATGATAAAAAAATATTATAATTTCGTCATTCAATATTGTGCCATTTTCGTAGCAAAAATTTATGAAATGGCTAAAACGAAAAAAAAATTGGCGTAGTGATGAATCGAACCATCAATTCCGCCGATGACTCGACGACTTAGGACGCGTTAGCCCGCTCAGCCGCCACCGTTCATTTTAATTGATAACAGTGTGAAATGTAGGTAAAGCCCTCGCTGCGCATTGTAGGGCGTTCGCTCCTTGCTCGCCGAGACCGAAAAACTCGGCGGCAACTCGAAAACGAAATCCCTAAATCCTCCGGCCCTAATCATCCGATCGGGTTGAAATTTGGAGGTGAGCTTCAGAATGATGGTGCGGAGTACATGAGACTCGGTTTTTTTTAATGTCGAAAGCGGAACCGCTTTTTTTTTTATAAAAATGATCCAATTTTCATGGTAGCACGATGTTTCTCGTCGCGTTGATGCTCCATGGAAATATGCAAATTTTGGACTTTGTTTCATATCATTTGATAAAAAAATGACCGAAATATAGCAATTTAAGTTTTTATGCAACGCGGGTCTAGCGACGGCAAGTTCCGAGGCCCGCGCGGCGGGAGGGGTAGCCACGAGAGTCGAAGACATAGGCAGTCCTCGTGTACACGATGGCCTCTGCACGGAAACCTAACTCGTCGCGCGTATATATATAGATCAGTCACCTCTAAGAAATCAAATTTTCCATATCGTTAGTTCCTGACGAGATAACGTACGTGTCGCATATTTTTTTTAATTGCAAAATTTTTCGAGATATGAACATTCGAGTATTTTCCGACTTTTTAATCAATAAGTTATTACATACCTTCTTTCCTTTAATTTTTTTTTAAATTAAAGTTGTGACAAAAGTACTATATTTTATGATAAAAATATTTAAAACGTAAATAAAAATTACTTGGTACTATTTATTTAACAAATGATTTTTCAATGATTTTTTTAACTGTTAGGGATACGATGGACAATTTAAAAAAAAACCTGTGTGTGTGTTCTTCACACATGCAAGAAGTGAATACTTCTGGTATCCGGCTTTTCGCCGGAATGAAAAATTAAAAATATAATCATTACAATAATCGTTAAGATGATTAAAAACAATCATTTTAAAATCTTTAAAAAACTGTGTTGCGGAGCCTGATGAGGCTAACTCAGAGACTTGCGGAGCCTATTGAAGGCGCTCGGACAGAATACAGACTTTTCAGAAACCCTGCGGAGACCTATATAAGAACAGCAAAAATAATTTTCATGCAAATAATTACAATTACAAAGATTCATTAAAATAACAATTTAAAACAATCATCTAAATAATAATCTATTATATCCGAAGGCCCCGCAGCGCTTTCGAAGGACTGTGCAAGGTTGTAGAAGGCCTGCGGGAGCTGTAGGAGGCCTTCTAAAGCCCAGCGCAGTCCTTCGAAAGTGCTGCGCAGAATTGCAGAAGGCCTGCGGAAGCTGTAGGAGGCCTTCTAAAGCCCTGCGCAGTCCTTCGAAAGTGCTGCGCAGAGTCGCAGAAGGCCTGCGGAAGCTGTAGGAGGCCTTCTAAAGCCCTGCGCAGTCTTTCGAAAGTGCTGCGGGCCCTCCTACAGCCTCCGCAGGCCTTCTGCAACTCTGCTCAGCACTTTCAAAGGACTGCGCAGGGCTTTAGAAGGCCTCCTACAGCTTCCGCAGGCCTTCTGCGACTCTGCGCAGCACTTTCGAAGGACTGTGCAGGGCTTTAGAAGGCCTCCTACAGCTTCCGCAGGCCTTCTGCAACTCTGCGCAGCACTTTCGAAGGACTGCGCTGGGCTTTAGAAGGCCTCCTACAGCTCCCGCAGGCCTTCTGCAACCCTGTGCAGTCTTTCGAAAGCGCTGCGGGGCCTTCGGATATAATAGATTATTATTTAGATAATTGTTATAAATTGTTATTTTAATAAATCTTTGTAATTGTAATCATTTTCATGAAAATTATTTTTGCTGTTCTTATATAGGTCTCCGCAGGGTTTCTGAAAGAGTCTGTATTCTGTCCGAGCGCCTTCTATAGGCTCCGCAGGTCTCTGAGTTAGCCTCATCAGGCTCCGCAACACAGTTTTTTAAAGATTTTTAAATGATTATTTTTAATCATCTTAACGATTATTGTAATGATTATATTTTTAATTTTTCATTCCGACGAAAAGCCGGATACCAGAAGTATTCACTTCTTGCATGTGTGAAGAACACACACACAGGTTTTTTTTTAAATTGTCCATTGTATCCCTAACAGTTAAAAAAATCATTGAAAAATTATTTGTTAAATAAATAGTACCAAGTAATTTTTATTTACGTTTTAAATATTTTTATCATAAAATATAGTACTTTTGTCACAACTTTAATTTTAAAAAAAATTAAAGGAAAGAAGGTATGTAATAACTTATTGATTAAAAAGTCGGAAAATACTCGAATATTTATATCTCGAAAAATTTTGCAATTAAAAAAAATATGCGACACGTACGTTATCTCGTCAGGAACTAACGATATGGAAAATTTGATTTCTTAGAGGTGATTGATCTATATATATACGCGCGACGAGTTAGGATTCCGTGCAGAGGCCATCATGTACACGAGGACTGCCTATGCCTTGGACTCTCGTGGCTACCCCTCCCGCCGCACGGGCCATCGAACTTGCCGTCGCTAGACCCGCGTTGCATAAAAACTTAAATTGCTATATTTCGGTCATTTTTTTATCAAATGATATAAAACAAAGTCCAAAATGTGCATATTTCCATGGAGCATCAACGCGACGAGAAACATCGTGCTACCATGAAAATTGTATCATTTTTATAAAAAAAAAAGCGGTTCCGCTTTCGACATTAAAAAAAACTGAGTCTCAGGTACTCCGCACCATCATTCTGGAGCTCACCTCGAAATTTCAACCCGATCGGATGATTAGTGCCGGAGAATTTAGGGATTTCGTTTTCGAGTTGCCGCCGAGTTTTTCGGTCTCGGCGAGCAAGGAGCGAACGCTCTGCAGTGCGCAGCGAGGGCCTTACCTACGATTCGCACTGTACTTATTTCAATAGAATGGCGGCGGCTGAGAGGGCTAAGGCGTTGTAAGCTCGTCCGGTCATCAGCGGAATCGATGGATCGATTCATCCCTACGTCAATTTTTTTTTCGTGTTAACAATTTCATATATTTTTGCCACGAAAATGGCACAATAATGTCTCATAAAACTATAATATTTACCGATTACTCTCGAAGTAACACGACCAACAATAAGACCCACATCATTCACGTCGATGATACAATTAAAAATAAATTCAAACAATACTGTCTTCCATTTGAATGCATTAAAAACAATTAAGAACGGTGCTATTTATTCCTATTTTGAGAAAATTAAATTCGATTTCTATACGCGTAACGTCGGGTGCGACGAAGTAATACCAGTGGCTGCCACGCCGAGTACCGATTCTTCACGCGTACAGAAATTGAAAAATTATTTTCTCCATAACGAAACAAAACATCCATGAAAATTGTTTATAGCATATTGGAGGGTTCAAAGTTTCTGAAGAATTTTGTTTTTTATTTTTTGAGAAACTTTGAACCCTCCAATATGCTACTAAAAATTTTCATCAATGTATTTTGTTTCGTTATGGAGAAAATAATTGTTCAATTTCAGTACGCGTGAAGAATGGGTACTCGGTGTGGCAGCCTCGGGTATTACTTCGTCGCACCCGACGTTACGCGTATAGAAATCGAATTTAATTTTCTCAAAATCGGAATAAATAGCACCGTCTTAATTGTTTTTAATGCATTCAAATGGAAGACAGTATTGTTTGAATTTATTTTTAATTGTATCATCGACGTGAATGATGTGGGTCTTATTTTTGGTCGTGTTACTTCGAGAGTAATCGGTAAATATTATAGTTTTATGAGACGTTATTGTGCCATTTTCGTAGCAAAAATATATGAAATTGTTAACACGAAAAAAAAAAATTGTCGTAGGGATGAATCGATCCATCGATTCCGCTGATGACCGGACAAGCTTACAACGCCTTAGCCCTCTCAACCGCCGTCATTCTATTGAAATAAGTACAGTGCGAATCGTAGGTAAGGCCCTCGCTGCGCACTGCAGAGCGTTCGCTCCTTGCTCGCCGAGACCGAAAAACTCGGCGGCAACTCGAAAACGAAATCCCTAAATCCTCCGGCACTAATCATCCGATCGGGTTGAAATTTGGAGGTGAGCTCCAGAATGATGGTGCGGAGTACCTGAGACTCATTTTTTTTTAATGTCGAAAGCGGAACCGCTTTTTTTTTTTATAAAAATGATACAATTTTCATGGTAGCACGATGTTTCTCGTCGCGTTGATGCTCCATGGAAATATGCACATTTTGGACTTTGTTTTATATCATTTGATAAAAAAATGACCGAAATATAGCAATTTAAGTTTTTATGCAACGCGGGTCTAGCGTCGGCAAGTTCCGAGGCCCGCGCGGCGGGAGGGGTAGCCGCGAGAGTCCAAGGCATAGGCAGTCCTCGTGTACATGATGGCCTCTGCACCGAAACCTAACTCGTCGCGTGTATATATATAGATCAGTCACCTCTAAGAAATCAAATTTTCCATATCGTTAGTTCCTGACGAGATAACGTACGTGTCGCATATTTTTTTTAATTGCAAAATTTTTCGAGATATGAATATTCGAGTATTTTCCAACTTTTTAATCAATAAGTTATTACATACCTTCTTTCCTTTAATTTTTTTTTTTAATTAAAGTTGTGACAAAAGTACTATAATTTATTATAAAAATATTTAAAACGTAAATAAAAATTACTTGGTACTATTTATTTAACAAATGATTTTTCAATGATTTTTTGAACTGTTAGGGATACGATGGACAATTTAAAAAAAAACCTGTGTGTGTGTTCTTCACACATGCAAGAAGTGAATACTTCTGGTATCCGGCTTTTCGCCGGAATGAAAAATTACAATTATAATCATTACAATAATCGTTAAGATGATTAAAAACAATCATTTAAAAAACTTTAAAAAACTGTGTTGCGGAGCCTGATGAGGCTAACTCAGAGACCTGCGGAGCCTATAAAAGGCGCTCGGACAGAATACAGACTCTTTCAGAAACCCTGCGGGGACCTATATAAGAACAGCAAAAATAATTTTCATGAAAATGATTACAATTACAAAGATTCATTAAAATAACAATTTAAAAGAATCATCTAAATAATAATCTATTATATCCGAAGGCCCCGCAGCGCTTTCGAAGGACTGCGCAGGGTTGTAGAAGGCCTGCAGAAGCTGTAGGAGGCCTTCTAAAGCCCAGCGCAGTCCTTCGAAAGTGCTGCGCAGAGTTGCAGAAGGCCTGCGGAAGCTGTAGGAGGCCTTCTAAAGCCCTGCGCAGTCCTTCGAAAATGCTGCGCAGAGTCGCAGAAGGCCTGCGGAGGCTGTAGGAGGCCTTCTAAAGCCCTGCGCAGTCTTTCGAAAGTGCTGCGGGCCCTCCTACAGCCTCCGCAGGCCTTCTGCAACTCTGCGCAGCACTTTCGAAGGACTGCGCTGGGCTTTAGAAGGCCTCCAACAGCTCCCGCAGGCCTTCTACAACCCTGCGCAGTCTTTCGAAAGCGCTGCGGGGCCTTCGGATATAATAGATTATTATTTAGATAATTGTTATAAATTGTTATTTTAATAAATCTTTGTAATTGTAATCATTTTCATGAAAATTATTTTTGCTGTTCTTATATAGGTCTCCGCAGGGTTTCTGAAAGAGTCTGTATTCTGTCCGAGCGCCTTCTATAGGCTCCGCAGGTCTCTGAGTTAGCCTCATCAGGCTCCGCAACACAGTTTTTTAAAGATTTTTAAATGATTGTTTTTAATCATCTTAACGATTATTGTAATGATTATATTTTTAATTTTTCATTCCGACGAAAAGCCGGATACCAGAAGTATTCACTTCTTGCATGTGTGAAGAACACACACACAGGTTTTTTTTTAAATTGTCCATCGTATCCCTAACAGTTAAAAAAATCATTGAAAAATCATTTGTTAAGTAAATAGTACCAAGTAATTTTTATTTACGTTTTAAATATTTTTATAATAAATTATAGTACTTTTGTCACAACTTTAATTAAAAAAAAAAATTAAAGGAAAGAAGGTATGTAATAATTTATTGATTAAAAAGTCGGAAAATACTCGAATATTCATATCTCGAAAAATTTTGCATTTAAAAAAAATATGCGACACGTACGTTATCTCGTCAGGAACTAACGATATGGAAAATTTGATTTCTTAGAGGTGACTGATCTATATATATACACGCGACGAGTTAGGTTTCGGTGCAGAGACCATCATGTACACGAGGACTGCCTATGCCTTGGACTCTCATGGCTACCCCTCCCGCCGCCCGGGCCACGGAACTTGCCGTCGCTAGACCCGCGTTGCATAAAAACTTAAATTGCTATATTTCGGTCATTTTTTTATCAAATGATATAAAACAAAGTCCAAAATGTGCATATTTCCATGTAGCATCAACGCGACGAGAAACATCGTGCTACCATGAAAATTGGATCATTTTTATAAAAAAAAAAGCGGTTGCGCTTTCGACATTAAAAAAAAACTGAGTCTCAGGTACCCCGCACCATCATTCTGGAGCTCACCTCCAAATTTCAACCCGATCGGATGATTAGTGCCGGAGAATTTAGGGATTTCGTTTTCGAGTTGCCGCCGAGTTTTTCGGTCTCGGCGAGCATGGAGCGAACGCTCTACAGTGCGTAGCGAGGCCCTTACCTACGATTCGCACTGTACTCATTTCATGAGAGCGCCGGTGGGCGAGGGGGCTGGGAGGGGTAGCTACGAGGTATAGGCACGACTCGCGCCTATACCTCACGCCTAACGCGCGACGCATTATATTAGGTCTCCGTGCAGGGCAAAGTCCAACGGGTACACGTGGCGCGGCTATGCCTTGCTCTCTCGCGGCAGCCCCTTCCGTCGCGCGGGCCACAGCACTTACCGACCTCGTGAGAATGTTGCGTCAGCGCTTCGCGCGGAATTTCGTCACACTATTTTCTCGTAGCGCTGACAAAAATCTCGCTTTTTTCTTTCATGAAACGGCATCCCTATTTTTGAAGCCAATTTTGCATCAAATTTAACGAAACAAAGCTCAAAATGTGCGTTTGTTAATGCTCTAGTGCGTGAGAGTCGGGAAATTTCGATCGAATCGGTGCACTATGAAGAATTGTCTCATTTCTCCAATGATAAGTCGAATCTGCAAAATTTTTTTCAAAATTTCGAAAAAACGCGACTCTCATGTACCGTGTGCCATAATTATCTATGTACTGGCCAAATTTTAACCCGATCATTTGCTCAGTGCTCGTACAAATAGGGATGCCGTTTTCGAAGCGCCCGTCGGCTGTTACACTGCCTCTTAAGTCCTTCGACGTGACGGGAATGGAACGACGGCTCGTTTCGCTCTCCCTTTGGATATAACCACGCGGGAAAAAGAGAGCCAGAAAACGCCGAAATGGTTTTGATAAAGAAAAGTGTGAGAAAGCTTTTTTTCCTTGGTTAACGCTTTCGATTTTTCTTTTTTCTATCCAACTTTCGTCATTATCATGCACGCTTCGTACTTTTCCTTCGGGCTACCATCGCCGCAACCCCTATTTGTCCTCGAACTATCTCCATCTCTATTCAATCATTCGACAGATTTTTCCTCGAGTATCCCGCAATAAGCAAACGCGAACATTTCTGCGAATAAAAATGTATACGAATGTTCTAAGCAACGTTTGCATAATTTTGTGTTAAATCAATAAAAATGCTGCAATATTTGAGATTGACATTTCTGATTTGTTAAAACTCTGATTACTTGCAAAAAATAAGGGATACGGGAACAGAGCCTGAACATTTGTTCAGGATCATGAATTTTCTACATCGAGCGTGACTTCGCAGACATAAATGATTTCGAAAATAGTTGTGCTAATTCTCGGCTCAAAAATAGTATAATCGCTAATAATCTACAAACAAATAACTAATACAAACAGAAACAACTAATACATATTTATTTGAGTAGGTACCCAGCGCGACCCAGTGCGGGAGGTAATACAATGCATTCTACCGATGTACGGTAAATAAATTCAGAGGACCCTCACCCTCCTCGTACCCATTGGTAGTTCAAATCCAGTGATGCGTTTTATCCAGGCCGATTTTAGTGATCGGTTATTCGTTTCGTGGTGCCCACTTAAGCTTAAATATTCATTTATAATTTTAACTAGTATTAATGATGTCGTTATATAGTGTAAAGTACCCGTTTACGATTATAAAAAAAATTATTTATTTTCGCATGGATACAATCAACGTGGAACTTCCAGTGGCATGGAACGATATTTCTAGCTACGAAAATGTTATACGAAAATTTAGTAACAAATGATTCGACGTTTTTTCAAACACTAATAATAAATAATCTTAAGTTGAAAGCAATGATACAGTAAACAAATAATCATCACAACATTTATATTTACTCGGAAGAAATCGAAAACGAATTATGTGATGAGTAGAAATGTGTGTAATGTTATCAGTGAAATTTTTGAGAATAGTTGAATCATCAGTATGCTAAATCAATATTCTTGGTATCGTCAATATGGTTAATTTTTTCTAGCGAACGTCTCAATGCGAGTTATTTAAAGTGGTTACATCATACTTTTAAGCCTCACCACTTGAGTTTAAGAGCGATTGTCGCCAGATGGCAGAACAGTGAGAGAGTAAGAAAGGACGAGTAAGTGGGTGCACGAGAGAGAGAGAGAGTGGGAGAGAGAGAGAGAGAACGAGAGAGAGAGAGAGTAAAGCATACCATCAGGGGCCGCGCACACTCCGAGAGTTTTGCACATGCTGCATATTGTACGATAACCCATAGCCTGACAGTCAAGTGCAAGGAGGGTACGTAGCAGCTCATTGTCAGGTTATGTCTACATAAAATTCCGATTTAAGTGCCAGTGAAAGAAATTTTTTTACGATTTTATCGAAAGATACGATTTCATACTTGAGAAATAATGGAAGCCGCCGAACCCTCCGGTATCGTGAATGCATATTTCGCAATTGAGTCCTGAGAAATTGAACGACTGCAAGGGAGAGAATCTCTAGGAGAATGCCGATGAGAGCGAATGTAAAGATCAACATGCTCGAAGCGTCGCTTAGAGCTATTTTCATTTCTGTACTGCGGAGTATCGGAAAGCGATATGGAACGAGTGCTCAGTAGTTTTGTGATAAGGTGAAAGGGCCAATAAGATAGAGTGAAATAGGTATTGATGTGAGAAAGATAAGTGTGGTCTCCTTGGACCAACTTTCGCATGACAATTATTCATTTTCTGGACGACCGAACAAATTTTAGTTCCAAGTTTAGAAATCACTTTTCCTGCTACATTTGACTAATGCGGACAGTATTCAAATATTAAAGAGCTTTGCAACAACAAAAAATCAACCGCAAATAAGTCTGTCTGATTCAGCCTGTAGAAAGAAAATTATTCCTCAAGCATACTTCGTGGAGAGAGAGCGAGATTTTCTTTCACAAGTAATCATTTTGCAGCCGACCGTGTTTTGATAAAAAAAGAAATTCTTAATTTATTGAGAGTGGAGCTTGCTTTTAATTTACTATACGCAACGCGTATAGTATTTTGTATAACGGGAAGTTGAGAAAGAAAACGCAAAACCGCTTTCAATATTTCCCGCAGGTCTGTGCGTAAGTCATTGTCAGCCATTTTTCTTATTCAAGAGGATATATGTATATATGTCCCTCCGGCGGAGGGATGAAGCATTACTTTCATTTCCATTTGTCACCCGAGAATGAGAAAGGGGGACATGTTCTTACTTTTCAACCAAATAGCTCGCTCTTATCGGCGTCGAATAAAAAAAAAATGTCAGTCGAATTTATCTCGCTACGTTTCCTACACCCCTCTCGTTCGCTAACATTTTCACTAGAACAATCTTGTGAATCTTCTGCTGAAAATTATACTAGATTGCTATTCGTGAGGCTACGACAGCACCCTTATTTCTATAAGAAGAGACAAGAATTCCATCGATGTACGTAGGGGGAGTGGGAAATTCTGTGTTTATTGATATTCCCATGATGTATTCAACTTCGAAGTGTCCATAAGTTCTGTCTTACAATTATAAAAAAAGTGTCTTACGACAGATTTTGAATTTAGAGACATTTGAAGGTTAACCAGCTACATTAATACGTGAAGCTTGCAAATTAAACGTAAGTGTCATAAATTGTGAAGACCTTGAGGATGGCTCTTGTCAAAGTTTACTTGGTTATTCGCATCTGTGACTTGGTTTAAAACTTCATCATGAATCGGAAGTACGATTCTTTTATTCGCGACTATTGGCGCAGCCATCTTACTCCCATACTAAATCCCTTTGCCGATGACCCTCGACATGGCAGGAAATGTTTACATAACGAAGTTGGCTATACTGGAGAGCGGCCATGTGCAAGCACAGACGTTGCTTAACCGTACCTCACTTCTCGTAGAACGCTTAGCCCTTTTTTATCGATCTGCTGTACCGACCACTGCCCCTACTTGCACAGCAGCTCACACTGGTCCCAGAATGCCCTAAACGCGCCAATTATTGAAAAAAAAATGATTTTTTTTCTAAATACATGCACCTTGGAACTTACAATTTTTAATGAATATAAAAAAATGTTTATATGTCTCCAATAGTGCAATGTAAATAGACGTTTTTCCTTTCACTATTCCAGGGAATGAAGTTAAGTGTGTTTTTAATATTTTTGCAAATTTGTTCATGGGCATCAAAGAGCTGCGTACGAGTTATAAGGAATGGAGAAAGCATGAGAATACAGGTAAGATTGCTAACATGAAGACACTTAAATCACGTGACTTTTCCGGAAATTATTGTGCACAATGTTTGCACAATGTTTTACGATTTCTATTTGTTAACCACGAAGGTCGTAGCTTTCGGAAATACATGCACGCATCGAGAGAACTGCAGAGCTTTTGTCGTTCGAGCCCATCCCCCAGTCAATCTGTTGCAACTACCCCGACGATCTCGTATAATTGTTAACCGATAGTACACTGTCGAACTTTTTGCTTAGCATTTAGTTTTAGTTTATCTTGGGATTGTTTAATTTAGCTTGCTATTTACGCCAATCTGGCATTGACAGAGCTTTCAATCTAACATTTGGTGGGTGTCGCATATTTAATTCAACGTTCAGCATAGTAGTAGACGAGCTTGTAGCATAGTAAGGGGTCTATCATCGATTATACCCTTTTCTTACTAATCGCACTTATATTAGTCGAGCTTTTTTTTTGTTAAGCATTGATATAACAATTAGCCGAGCTTTCGGGTTAAAATTCGGCCAAGCTCTGCTGAAACATTCGTCCACGTATTACACTAAATTTCGATGTAGAATTTGTTCAGTTCTTAGCTGATTATTAAAAGAATCAACTACGGACCGAATTAGGATCGTAGTTTACTATCTCATATTTCATCAATCGAGCTTTCCATCGAGTATTTGATAAAATATTGTTGACTTGAATGTAATATATATAAGTCTGCCAGATGTTTAGCCGAGGGTTAGACGCTCTCTCCACTTGAGTTTTAGTCCAACCGAATGAAGAGGCCGATCAATTTAGTTCGGCTGAATATTTAGCGTCACATTAGTTTACTAAAGTTCAACCAATAAAACGTTAGATTATTTCATCCATCCACCTAGTCTTTAGCTGACAATTATGCAGGATACTAAATTAAAATTAAGTTTAGACCTTGGCCAGCTATTGAGTTATTGAGTCACGTACCCATAAACATTATTATCTACCTTCTAAGCTTTTGTTAGTGATTCTCGTTTCTTCCAATGACAACTGACGTTGCTTTCGGCCTAGCCAAGCATATATCAAGAATCGCATAACCTTACTATACTCCGAATTTCTTTTGTGCTGTCGATCAAGCGTTTGGCTTAGGACCATAGCCTTAAGGAAAAGCCGAACGAAGCTTCTCCTTAGTTCTAAGGAAAAACTTTATTCGGCTGTTTCTCTGAACTTTTCGCAAGATTCTTCGAGCTTCTCGCACAGTTATTAGCCTTGTATTTGTCGAGCGTCTACACAATGTTATTCCGAGCCTAAGGTTTTCGTATACGAGCTCCTGAACCAAGTACTTTATCTATCTTTCGGTGGAACGAAAAGTTTTACATTTCGGATAGTTTTTTAATTATATTCTTGATTAGTTTTCATGTTTCTTCTCGACTAGTTTTTCACTCAGCTTTTCGACTAATTTTTCGCCCAGGTTTTGGGCTATTTTGTCGGCTGTAACTTTACAGCCAGGTTTCGAGTTAAATTTTCAGGTAGTTTTTCGGACAGCTTGTTACCATTTGCCAGCTGGTTTTTCCATCAACTTTTCGGCTCGTTTTTCGCCAAGCATGCTACTTAGTTTTTTGTTGAACTTTTAGCCTTACTTTTTACGCAGGTCCTCGACAAGCCCTTGGCCCGAGCTTTTAGCTCAGCGTCTCGCCCGACTCTTCTCCTACTCCGACATCTAGGATTCGCCCTAGTTGTTTACAAAAATTGCTGGTCAGCTTTTCGTTCATCGCGCCAATTGCATCGGAGCTTGAAAATGTCACCACTTGACTCGCGTTCGAATTGCAAGCTCGACGTTTCCACAATGTTGCCATGTCACATCCGTAAGGTTAACGGATTAAACGTTGCAGAGTTGTTTTGGGAACGAGATATAACACAGTCTTCACGACTGGTGTCGCGGAATTTCCGAGCTGGGTTAAATCATCTGGCGTTGTTGCTTCTGTGCACAAGAACGTTTCCCTTGGTATTCGGCTCCATCGTTCTTTCTTCCCCTTCTAGAAAACCTTTATCTCCTCCCCCCACCCTGAAAGCTACGAGACTACGCACAGAGAGCTGCTTCAATGAACCCGAGGTATCACCACACTTCTCGCAACACGCTGTCGTCAAAACCACAAAAAGGAATGGCGAAGCGGGTACGGTGAATAGGGAGGATGTATTTTACTGATATTCACGAGGGTATTGAGACAAACGTTCGAAAAATCCTATCCTTCACCTTTTTCCCCTGTGCTACTATTCATAAAACCATTTGATTTCAACGGAATCATAAACTTCTCGTCGATACTTTAAAACAATAATTTCCCTAGGGATGGAAAACGTCTTTAGACTAGGATTTATATCAAATGAAGTGTTTTAAACTCCATTGATTATTCGCAAAGCTTAGATTTTTAGTATTAAATTTTTTGATTTCGTTTGACATTATGATGCTTCAAAAAAATTTTCTTTGCTCCGTATTTCATGCATGAAAGTGACCCGATAAGGATGGTTGAACACGTGAGTTAATACTGCGACTCACCCTCATGATCAAAAGCTCACATGGTCCCCTCGACGCTCATAAGCCCCTTCCACAACTACACGTGACACGTGACGAAAGCAGAGGCTAGTAGAAAGGACGAACTTATCCCTCGATGGAATAAATCTTGTGTATCATTAATCCGACACAGTGAACAGTGAAAATAGTCGAGACGTATAATTGGCGCATACTCAGACCTATACACACACGCACATCTACACAAACTCACTCGCGAGTTTCACTCGTGTAATCAAATAGGAACGATGAAAAAGAAATCCAAGTTAAGTATCCCGAGGACGATCGGTGATTGGCGCGATATAATATCCGCGATAAGATTTCACTCGACGTAAGCGAGAAATAAACAATCGAAATTCCTTGAACGGAAGGAGCGACGTGGACGAGGAACAAAAACTAAAAACTCCTATGAATGATCTTCACTTAAATGTCAATCGATATTTCTCTACGATGATTTAATTCGCCTCGTGATCAAATATTCAATCGTTGAACGAGGGCTCGTTTAAGCTTTGGCTAGGGTTCGGATGATTCGAAAGTTTTCAGATGATTGCAAACGTACACCGTTTATTTATAACGTCAATGGTGTTTGTCTTTGTACCAAGCGAAGAAGAAAAATCACGAGAGCTTTCATTTTACGTAAAAGAGGACAAGCTTTATTTTGCACAAGCTTTATATCGCGTGGTAAACGAGCGTATCGTTTTGCGGATTTTGGAACGTGGCGACCGAGGAGCTCCGTGCCAATAACGATGCGAGGCCGTAGCCCGGCAGCCTCCGACTGGCTTCAGGCACTTTGGAGCTCCGCAAGCTCCATCAAGCTCCGCGGCCTCGAACGGAGGAGATCTTGCCTCGTGTGCGTGTGCGGTGAGCTACGCGCAAGCTCGCAACAAGCGCGCTAGCGCCGGGGACAGACCACTCGAGAGCGGGAAAGGGAGACTACTCGACATGGTCGAGTAGAGAAGGTGCGAGCAAAATTGGGGGTGAGCTTTCGATTAGGGTATGAGACTGAGACGGAGGGGTGAAACGCGCTGGTGACCCTAGAGCCCGCGGAAAATTCTTGGCGTTCCGGGGTCAAATTTTCCTCTGTCCTTTGTTATTTCGCCTTTGCTCCGCGCGTCAACGTTGTATGATGAGCCCTATACGTTTTCCACCGAGAGCCACTTCTATCGTGCTTGCAAGCTCGCGATCACAGAAAAAGCTAGGTGCTGCTGCAAATTATTAAGAAAACAGACGGCCATCAATTGTATAATTCATTGTTCTCGTGAGTCTTAATCTTAGTTACCTCGAAATCATGACCTTGGAGAGCTTTAAAGCTTGCGTGTGCAACCCAACCATCTATTTTCTTTGTTGAGTTTCACACAGTTGAATTTCGCTTTTTATTCGTTGTACTACTATCGTGCTACTCTACTCTAGTATGACGTGTTTTTATTTTTTGTATACACATACATATTTGAAAAATAATCTAGAGAATCGGCTGTCAAATTGTACATCGATAAATATGTCTATAATACGTTTCCAGCGTATTCCTTAGGAACTTTTGATACAAAAGCTTTTGAAATGTTTACTACTTGTCCGAAAACTTTCTCGTTCGAAGTCGAACGGGAGTCAAATATTGTTTGCCAGCAAAGCTTTCCTTGTCGCAACATCGTATCTCATATTTCTTAATAGGTCGAGTGCTAATAAAGCTTTCGGTGGAAAAGCTCGGTGCTTGTTGGGTATCTAGAAACTGGGAAAGATCTCATCATGCAATGACGAATGGTGAAGGAGCTGAGAGCGTAGTACATAAGTTTTCATACGAAAGCACGAACGCAACCATGAGAGCTTGCGAAATATTCTCAAGAAGATTTCTTAAGCTCTTTTGAAATTGAATGCTGTTAAGGATATTTTTTTCAGAGAGTATCACGTTCTCGAATTTCTCAAAGCTTTGGGGATTTTTGAACACATTTTCTTGCGATAGATTTATCTACGAAACTTAATTCTCGAGCGAATTACTTTGGCGGCAATATTCTGTAAAGATCTCGTAATGACTGAGATTCTCATGTAATATTGAAACGGCAGGCTATTTCCGCTAGAAACTTTCACACGGTGAACATTCGGTTGAAAAGTTGTTGGTATGTTGGAAATCTAGTCGGGAACTGTCTATTCAGTAGGTAATTATTCATTAAAAATCCACCGACCCATGCTTCTGTACGTGTAATTTACTTTTCAGGCAAACTTTCAACTAAAACGCTCGATATATCGAATCGAAAGCTGTATGCGACGTTTCAGACTCTTTTTACCATATGATTGGTTGCTAGAAAACGTTGAACTTTATCAACATTTTGATTAAGCTTATTTCGATACTTTTTGGATTTGCTAGAAGTTTTCATATATATTTATCCGTATGACTCATTGTCCGATCTCTTCACAGATTTGACAATTCGTATAAAACTTTCCTTGTCATGTTTCATTGTGGCTGAGTTTTCTCATCGATTATTATGAATGATTTTACAATCCATTGAAAAAATAACACTTAATGAGATTGGCGTTAAGTATTTTTTAAGTCAGTTGCTCGGAGTTAATCTGGCAAGATTTTATCCAATGGTGATTTTCCAGTATCATATGCCAGGAGATCGTTGGTCTTCCTTTTTTCTGAATTCACTGCTTTTGATCGATCGTTTTCTCTAACGTATACAACGAGGTTAAACATTTTTTTACAAACAATTAATACGTTCATCTTTATTTAATAAATGCCCATCTGATTGTATTTTAATAAGGATTATCTCATTGTAATATTATGTGCAAAAATCGACGCTATTGAGTTTTTGATACGCGTATTTTGCTAATGTTGAGTTTTTAAATGAAAAATTGCGTTGATTTGGATCATATATCACAGTAGCCGAAAGATGTTCAATCAAACTTCTCACTCCAAATAATCAAATTTAACAACTTTTTCGTGAAAGTATGTCAAGACTCGAGGATTCTACGATTTTGATAATTCAGACAAACTTTCCACGACTAGAATCTTAATTGAGATAAAAATACTTTTAAAATCCAGATTTTTACAAGTTTCTCTTCGCGTAATTTGTTTTCCGAGGGGTTTTTTCATCCACCGGTACGACGATCATTGCACCCTCTGCCATGAATATTCTAGTCCAACTCCTACATCTGTACAAATAAAATCGATGTCCCCTACTGGCAACGTGGTAATATCACATATTTATCTAGATGCATGGGAGCGGGGACATGGGATTCATGCGGGTTCGTAGATGAAACTTTTCGGATATCGACAGCTTTCCCACACGAGTTAGAGAGTAACTGGGGTCCGGGTCAGACGCGATGAGGGGTGGCTGGTGTCCGTGGCGAGGGAGTCGAATGAGAGGACTACCGTAGTGTGAAATGTCGTTCGTGTATTCAATACGTCTTATCGTTCATACCTACCCTTGACTACGCAGAGTAAGATTTGTTTCGGCTTAGCTAAGGATTGGCCCTCCCTATGTCCCACCATGAGTGATGTCAGTTTTTCATTCCGCGCCCTTCTTTTCGCCTTTTTGTCATCCAGCTTTTTCAGGTTTCTTACGCGAGTCAGGAAATCGTTTAATTGTCTCCCATCTAAATAAAATTATCTTCGTTGAAAAACTGACTAATGATTCAGATCTTTGACGGATAGACAAGTATTTTCCCAACCTCACTTCCTGTCATCATTTAGAGTTTCATATTTGGTGACATCGCTGCGTATCTGTCGTCTCCCTTTCTGTTGTATTGCGCATGCGTTTTAGCTCATCGATGTCTCTTATTGGCTCGTTTGATTTTTCGATCAATTGAAACCTCCCTAGGTCGCCTTCAACTATAACTAATACCGCGATTACAAATGCGTGCTCGCCACTCGCCGCGTCACTCACCTCGCCATTCGACTCGCAACTCGCCTCGCAACGCTCACGACGCGCATTTGACAAATAAACGCGCTACAAACCAAAGCGTTTTTTAACACAAAACGAAATATGGATTAGGGCAATGATATAGTAGTAATTATAAATGATTAGCAAATGCAACTCGAATGCCGCTAAAACATATACATCGTCCATCGTTGAAGTTGACGTAGAAATGAATACCACGATTGTGTATGTGGTCGCTCGCGTAGGTATAACCACACGAATGTTTCGCCGAACATTTCGTCGAGTGGAGGCGAAACGCGAGGCGAGTTGCGAGGCGAGTTGCGAGCACGCTTGTGTAATCGCGGCTTTAGAGTTCTTCCAAAGAAAATATAATTCCTTATTTTGAAAAGAGTACCTAATACTAGGATGTCTAACGCAATAAGGACACTTAATTTTGAGTACGGACATTCGCGTCAATCTGAGCTAATTATTTCAAAAATACTTAGGTAGCAATAATGTTTCTCAATAGCCAATTACTAACCACCTTGGAAATACCCCGAGGACATCTTGATTATACTTAAGACACTTGGCAGAAAGGTACGTGATATCTGTCAAGATTTTTTAAGTGTTCTTAAACGCCTAACCAGCCTGAATTCTTCATGCGACAATGTTCCTTCGAGACATAAACGAGGAACGTTAAAAACGAACATTCAACGTGGGTGAGATCCTCGGCGATGTTTTTCCCAGGAGCATCTACCCTCAACGAATTTTTCCCATCAGATAGGCGCGACCGTCTTCAGAGAACTAAAAGGAAGGCTGAATAAAGTTTGGCGAAACGTGTTTGAGTCCAACCGGGGTACGACGTTAAACGTAGTTTCGGCACTCAATACTCTTTTATCTTAGGCGAGTTTGGGAAGCTGTGGGAATGGTCTAGAAAAAAGATATTTTTTTTCGTCCTTCGGTCTAAGTTTTCCGAAGGTTTATTCGTTCCTCAGTTCAAGTCAACTGTAACGACCGAACATTGGGGAATAAATGTAGCCCGTTTTTTGTTATTACCAAATTGGTTTCTTTGAACGATGTTGTTTCTTCAACGATTCGTAGTACATGCCTGTATAAAAAAATAATGAAAAAAACGTTCTATCTCTATGAGAAACTCACTAAATGGGAAAATCGGTTCGACGAATATTGAAAATCGAGAGAGGAATGAAAAAATTATTCGGTAGCCCGAACCAACGACTTTTTCTGTAAACGTCAAGTATATTACATCTTAAATTTGATTAACTACCGTCTTCATTCGCTGGTTTAAATTTGTTCGATATCGGACGAAATTGGTTGGTGATCTCGACGAGGTCAACTGGAATCCATTGAACCGATTCGCTGATCAACAGGTGACCAGAAATTTTCCCAGACCGTGCTTTCGATTCAGATTGCAACATAAAACCTGCTGAATGGCAAGATCAAGAGGATTTGTGTGAGATAGCTAGATATATAGATAGATAGAAAGAGAGAGAGAGAGAGAGAGAGAGAGAGAGAGAGAGAGAGAAAAGTTAAAACAATTCACCAAAATATTTGTCATATATTAGAAAAATATGTTCATATACTAGAAAATATCTGTCACCTTTTATCAAAGAGGATGGAAGCTTTGTGATAAAAAAAAATCAATCATCATCATCAACATTATTGAACGCGAAAAGGAGTAGAGTTTATTTTGATCAAAGCTTTCGAAACATATTTTGTTTAACGGTTTAATCTAGTGCAATAATATCCTCGAGCAAGTACAAGTTCGGATGAAAGGACGAAAGATTAAAATACCTCGCAGGATTGAATCCACCGTTCGCTTTCCTATCATCAACATGATCGATACATTTCATTACGTAATTACATTAAAAAGGAACGAATATAGAGTATTTCGTTTTACAACGTGCCAACGACGAGCGAATCACTGGAGAGGTGCTGTGATAAACGTTTGTGGCTCACGATTGAGACCGGGACCAAAAGCTCTTTCTCTCCTTTGAGGATGCTATCGAGGAGATCAAAGGAATATCGCTTGAGTGAATGAACGAGACCGGGCAAAGAAGAATGAAAAAGTAGACTCATTCGCTACTCGAAGGGGATGTTCCTCGATGTTGCAAGAAAACAAAAAAAAAATGAATACAGGGACGGGGGTGAAACGAAAGCTTTTGCCACCGAAAAGTGATTAACTCTTGACGGGTCGTGAATAATTCGTATTCGCCATGCTTCGATGGTTTCGATAGGGACAAAGCGATAAATCGATATGTGAGGTATCGATATTTACTATTGAACTCATGAGCGAAGCTTTAACGAGTCGATATTTCGTTTCACATTATTTGTCGAGCTTGCGACGATTTACGACACGCTTGGGTGACAAACCCAGCACCCTTGTTGCGTCGTCGATTTAAGGGTTGATGAGATTCAGAGGAGATGAAAAATAAAATTCTAGGTATACGGGAATGACCTCGGGTATTTCGGTTGACCTTGACCAACCGCGACCTCCTCGTACCTACACACCCGAGGTTCCAATTTTGTTTTATTAAACAAGCTCGTATCGCACGTCGACTACGCAAGGAGTTTTATCGCGACCGACCACTACTCTACTAAATTTCATTTTTTGAGGAGACGATTTGCAAGAATTCGTTATTTTTAAAAAGTACCGATCTACATAAAATTTCGTTTCCTAGTAATCTTTGATTCCCAGGGGACGTCACGCCCTTCAAATGTTTAGAGTCCTATTTTTGACAAATTTAAATCAAATATAAATCTATCGAAATTCCAACATCTACTCGAATCTTTGTCAAACTGACCGTCAAATATAGTTTAATTCGTCGGTAACGTTAGTTTTCTTACTGTTCCTTACATTCAAGTTTCAACGGCCGGAATGAGATGTTAACTTTTGATCGAAAATCCTAGTCTCGTTACTCTCTGCCACGAGACAATTCTCCGAGTGATTTTCCAGCCCTCGATCATTCTCATTTGCCATTTTTCTTAATCCAGCTTAGCGTCCCTAGAAAGCGGATCGTACGTGAGCTTTCTTGAAAAAAACAAACTTCGTTCGCTCGCTCTACCGCGGAAATTTCAAAGTGCTTGAGACAGCTAGACACCAACTCGAACGGTGTGCCGGGTGTGCGCGGAAATATATTTCACACGCTGGTAGAAAGAATAGATCGTCTAGATAAAGTTAAACAAAACAAAAATAGTGTTACAGCATCGAAGCAGCGAGAAAGGATTGGGATAAGAGGATCAACGACATCGCGATCGAGCCTTATAGATTTGACGATTCACCGATCTATTTTCCAACGAGGAACGATCGAATCGATGCAATTTTTTTCTTCACGAGCCAAGCGTCTTAGTGTGAGTGTGTGTGTGTGAGAGAGAGAGAGAAAGAGAGAGAAAGAGGGAGAGAGAGAGAGAGAAGAGGGAAGGGTGCTGCTTGATGGTACTGGAACAAAAAAGACCAAACGATAACACCACCAAATACATACGTGCAAATATCCATCTCCCGGTTTTCTGTCTCGCTCCACCTGAATTTCACACTCCGCATCACGGTTTTGCCATGTCCAGGCCTGTCCATCCTAGTGGAAAACGGTGCACCAGAGCCATGGGTCCCTATCGTCCCTATCGTCTAACCAATATAACGCATTTGCGTATCCGTCGAATCAAATAACCCGGGTTTGGTGGGAGAATCGGAAGAGGTTGCGACAGCGTGTTCTGCCCGAATAACTCGCGTAATTGAACGAAATTCGATTTCCCCAACTATCGACCGTGGCCGGTGGTATTTTCGCCGTAACAACGACAATGGGCGCTTAGCGATGCAGCGATATTAATGGGAAATGGTGAAAAGCGTCGGGCTGTGTGACATTCGTATATTTTTATTTTCTGGTTTTACTTACTTTTTTGCGTGTATAAAAGAGGAACGAGACGCGATAAACGAAAAATAGAAGGGGATGTACCTGTGAAAGGTACGAACAAAAATTCGTGGTCAAAATTATCTTGCGTAATCGGAATTGTTCTATCCTTGTAAGAATGATTACGTCTCCCTCTCTCGCTCTATCGTTCTTTCTGTTCATACTACCGGTCGTATTTCAAGATACGTCTGGCATCGATTCAAATAATGGGAAAAATGGGCCGGTAGAATCGTTTTTCCTGCCATTTGACGTTTATTTTGGTCTCTTTCGTTGAGCGCTCCTTCAGGGTCATCTCCAACATCCTCGAGGATGCGATTCGTCTTCTTGCACACTTCTCCCCGATCGTTATTTCCTCCCTGTACTCCCTGCGGTGTTTCTCATTGCGATCGGGAGTGCGGCGTGGAAAGAGGCGGCGGAGAGAGAAGAGGGGGGGGGGAGGGCAAGAGAGAAAGAGAGAGAGGGAGAGAGGGCAAGAGTGTACGGCGGAAATGAGAAGGTGAAAATTGTGGTTCTCGAGGTAGTTGGGATTCCGCGAGGAGCTGGCCAGGAGATGCGCTGACGTACCTGACGAATGGTGGACATTACCCGGGACATTCCGAGATCGAAAGAAATATAATAGTTTGTGGAAAGAAATAGAAGAAAGAGAGTGATAAAAAATAGTGGTGAGAAGGGGAGAGGCGTTAAGAAGGAGACAGTTAAATGGATAAAGCCCGGACACTCCATTATCCATGGTCCTGGTTTTCAGACGTTGTTTTTGTTCGCATGGCACGACTTTGTCCTCTTAGCTCCGTCATTTATTCGGTCTGTTTTTTTTAACCATGACGAAGCGAATTCGCGTCCTTCTATCTCTGGGCAAACCGACCTTCGAATCCCCCGTGGCGGAAAGGAAGACAAAACTGGCTGGGATCCGAATGACTTCCTCCTCTGTTCTAACCACGTTCCGGGACAATCTCGAGCAAATCCTATTCCTCCAGTCGTGTGTACGAAAAGCTCGTGATCGAAAGCACGTTCTGCCAAGAAAATTCTTGGATAAAAATCGGAAACACATGTTTGGTCGATGTCCAGATTATCTTACCACTGTATTCGCCAATAGTTAGCATGTGTACGCGTGGAAGAACCAAGTGTAATTCATTGTACATTCGATATTATAAAATTGAACGGCCGTTAGTCCCAACTCGAAGACTTAGTCGTCTCATCGTCGCAAGTTCGGACTATGATTATGAATTATATATTATATAGATATTATTATATATGAGGTATATATGAATGCTACATCCATGTTGATTCTCTGGTTCGAGCTTGGATAGCGATCTCCAGCGTGTATGCGCAGGAGCGCTCTAGCGCGTAGGTGCACGAGTTCGTGCGTTCATCGGCACATGCGCAGATGAGATCGTGAATGCTGCCGCGCAAGCGCACATAAGCTGGTTGGCTCTCTCGCGCATGCATTCATGAACTCGTGATGAGAGTCCATCAGATCTCAGATGATCAGATTCAAATGTTCGAATCTAGATTGCGCTAACAAAATTCAGGAAGCCTGTCCACTCGCCAAGTTTTTTCTTCCACAAAATATAAGTTTTTTTAAAGGAACGTCAATGCTTTATTCTTCTTACGGAAAAAACGATGTAATAATGAGTGCCTCCTCTTGATTCAATATGAAGGGAAACAATCTAAAAATGGATACTCGTAACTTGATGTAGGGGAGATGCGCCCAAAACGGGTAGCCCGCCTAAAACGGGTAGGCCTTCCGAAATGCGCATTTTAAGTATTTTTGAGAATGTATGAGTGGCAACCGACGTCCCGGCCGTCAACCAATCACGGTCAGTCGGCTCGATTCGGTGACGTAAACAGTTGAACGGTAAGACAACAATCAAGTTTTATGCTGCTTTCGTTAAAAAAATTCGAAATATGCTAGCTGCGATTACTCGAGGGTGGTGTAGAATGAGATTTTCTAAGTTGCATGGTATGATCTCGTTAGTAATGGGCTTCTTATCCCCGCAAAGTTGCGGGCTCCAGGCATTTCTATTTTGAAGGTATAATCGTCGACAATAAAAATGTGCGTACGGGCAAAACGGGTAGGGGGAAATCAGGCCTATACCTGAAATGACACCAAATAAATCTCTCCGAAAACGTAAAAGACAAGCAAAGAGAAAAAGAAAAAAAAGAGAAAAAATATTCTAAGGTAAAAATTGACGCAGTGATGAAGAATTTAACGGAAGTAAGAGCTTTCAAGAAAAAAGTTGAAAAAATGAAGAAAAATTGAAACGAAGTAAAAGCTTCTACGTGTAACACTATTAAGAGACATGCAAGATCCAAACGTGGTCCAAAATGTAACAAAAATGACGAGTTCCAGTGCATTACCCGTTTTAGGCCCCCCCTACGAGCAAAGCGGGTATTTCGAAGAATTTTTATTTATTTTTTTTTTCATTGTTATCGAAGAAAATGAATTAGTTTCTTTATGATTTTCGAAAGTTTATTAGTTGAACATTCCCACGAATAAAAATAGAAATTGCATTTCGTTTCGAAGTCTGTTTTTTTCAACACCTCCCTTAGCTTACCCGTTTTGGGCTCATCTCCCCTACCTCATCAAATTCGCCCTTTACAAAGCTCCAGCTGTGAGGAAGCCGTAATTTTAAATAAACCTGATGCACAGAGGATATTTTGCGAATGGCTAATTGTACGTGATGCCAGTCCTCGAAAATTCCAATTTGCAGTTTTTTTTGTTACCGTCAGTTTCTTTTGGTTGATGTGCCCGCGCTTGCCGTTTACGATGAAAACGTCGCAAGCGCTCCAGTCCCCGGTCGCCTGGTCGAAAGCCCCGGGTACGTGAGCGAGACGTCCGGTGGGAGTATCCGAAGGTGACTAGCCGTGAAACGAGATACGTGGATAGACGGGGTCACCGAGCTTGCGTTCTCCACACTATGGCAATCCATGTTTCATCTCTCGACCTTGCGTCCAATCCTCTCCCCCGTTCTTCTTCGCCCCCCCCCCCCTCTTTGTCCACCTAACGGCAGATCCGACCCGGACGGGACAGTGAACGAACCTTAAGCGACGAGGCGTCGCGAAGTAGCGGGAGATCCAGAAAAATAATAGTGGGTCCGGACTCGATGGAAAAGTAAGCTCGGTTGCCTCACGGGTAGGCGCGCATAAAGTGACGCGACGCTCAGGGTTATGATCCTTGTCTCGGATCTGCATGTCCTTATCGTCCTTTCGCCTGCGGCATAAACATTGTGGGCGTGTTTGTTTTTGTAAAATTAGAGGATGTATTCGACCAACCACAAGCTGTTACGATAGTTTCGCTATTCTGAAAAAAATAGGAAACAAAGGAATTGTTTCAATGTTATGAAGGAGCATGATCTCCTTATTGGCAAACATTTATGTACTAAAATTATTCATAAATTTATTTTTCGGTGAAGTTTCGGCTGGATAATTCGTCAATGAAAAATTAAGGGGCAATCGATTAGCTCAAAATCAATTGATAGTTGTATAATTCAAAATCAATTGATAATTATATAATTCAAAATCAATTAATAATTGTATAATTAAAAATCAATCGATAATTATATAATTCAAAATCAGTTGACAATTGATCAATCAAAAGACGATCAACATTTTTATGGAGAAGTCGTGCATTATGATTCGCTGATAAATTGATATAAAACGGCACTCGAAGCTAATGGTCATCGACGATGGGCATGTGTGAATAATATTTATCTTATATGATAGGCTCTAATGAATAAGTGCTTTTAACGGAAGATCTGGGTGTCACATTACGAGCACGAGCGAGAATCGTATCATTGGTCAGCAACGCTCTTTGACGCTTCGATAATTCCTCGGATTATACTAGTTGGTATACCAAAATCAACGAGACTTTCAGCTTCCAATTTTGAACGTGGTTGTCAGTACGGGTGTCGGTGCGATGTTATAAATATTTACGTTTCATCGATTGTTCATTTTACGATATCCAAAATCAAGCCATTCGTTGGAAAATCATACACGCATCAACCACAATGAAATTTCCAGAGCCAGTCGGGTTTTTTTTATAGATGTTCTCGATCTCGACTACATTAAAAAATACTAATACGGATATGACGTTGAGATAGCTGGTAATATAGCCGGGGCATAAATTAAACGTTGCGATACACCGTAATCCCCTCCAGATTGCAGTAAAAAATAGCACGCTAGTCTCTTATTGCTAGTAGATACGCCCTGTACTGTGCGGACATGAGCGCATATCGCGTAGTGTTGACCGAACGAAAATACCCATTTCTCGTCTGATTATTTCAAATAAATTCTAGAAGTCTAATACTGGACGAACATTTTGTGGAAATCGTTCTTTCAGAACTGAATAGAAAATAAAAAAAGAACGGAGACATAACAAAAATTGTTACACGAAAAATATGAATTTCAAATAAAACGACGGATTTCTGATTTTCTTCCAAAGAATGAATAAAATAAATTTAGTTGGAAACCGGAATCGATTGATCAATGCACCGGAATGCAAGATATCGCCAGCTTCGTTGGGTATCGCGAAACCTTGAAAAATAGATTGTTTACGAAGTTGTATATCAGTCTATTGAACAGGAAATGGTTGAACCAGGTGATACTTTGAAGTCCGACCGATGAAATATTGACGGGCGATAATAACAGAACCGAAAGTGAATTGAACATTAATTGAATGACATTTGAATGAAAATATTGGCGGAACTTCTCCTAGAAACTTCAGAAATTCCCCAAGGATCAAAAAATGATATTGACATTGAAAAAACTGAAAAAAAAAGAAATTAAAAAATCATATTTTCGTAGAATATCATGTACACACTTGTTTTTTTTAACCCAACAGAGATATTCAGGGGTTCTGTTTGACGTGACTCACCCTCTATATGATACAAAATGTGAACAAAGATTCAATCATTTTTATGCTGGAAACAAATATAACATGTGAAATAATTATTAAATTTTATCAGGGACATGATTCTTATCTTATCTCGAGCTACCATTAACCCCCGTCACCATCCAACCAACCATTGAAGCGACACAGCATGACTCAGCTTGGCCCAACTTGGTTCAGCCTGATTCAGCTTGATTCAGCTTGGCTCATCAACTCACTGTCAACAAAGAGAACAAAAATGAATTAATGGATTGAGATTACTTAATAAACTTAAAAACTGTAGATAATTAATTAGTACGATATATTAATCGCATTATAATACGATTTGATACGAGGTACCTATATGCTCTTAATTTTGAAACATCAAATTTAATTTTTATCTTTTTTATTTAATTTGTTGCGCTACTTTTCCGGTAAATTAAAAATTGTATAATTAGTAGACAATATTGTCTTTAATTAGAATACTGTACTAAATTAATATCACCGATGGAATTCGAGAACGACGAATTTTTAAACATTAATACGGATTAAATATTCCCCCCGCAGTTTAGTATCGATAACTAATACGCTTGTTTCGTGTACAAACGAGACTACCCTTAAACTGTTTTCGTACACGAATGAACAGGTAGGACGAATGGAAGCGCCGAGTCACGATTCTCATTACGCTATTACGCTGGAGCGTACCACTTGTCTCGTCGTCTGTCTCTCTTTCTCTCCTCTCACTCCGTTCGTAAGTATATTAGGTAGGCCCACGTTGCTGTAGGAAGCCTGTTTTTATATCTTGTTATGCCGTGTGGGATCGGGTAAACTTAAAATAATTTTGTTCAAAGTTTTTAATGTTAAACACAAAAAATAACTTTTATTTTTATAATATATAGAAATTAACACCATTTAATTTAATCTAACGATTATGAACTAATTGTTCTTTTATTCTCGAATCTACTTTCTGTTCTGTTCTGTTCTTGTTCGCGGTTCCTTCCGAACTAATTAAATCCAAGCAATTTTAGAGCGCGTCAAAAATTATGCGCTTATCAAAAAGTATTTTTCTGCCGTGAGGAAACGACGGAGACGAGACGCGCTATTTGATTCCTATGCGAAAGAAATATTAACGACGAAGCGATTAATATTTCTTTCTGGTCGTAGCGTTAACTAAATATTCATTTTATTCTCGTGAGAATAATAAAAAGAATAAAATTTTTAAAAAAAGAAAAAAATGAGGTGCCGGCATAACAATACACACATATACATTCGTATCAATATATCGATGTACTCCCATGGTAAAATATACCTACCTACTGTAAATACTTTAAAAATCCATTGAAAATAAAGAAATTCACATAGCCTGACGATTAAACAGGATTATTACAGCTAGAATTATTAAGTACAATGGGGTGTCTAAAATTTCAGTGAAAATTCTATGTCCTTGAAGAACGAATTTCTTTTCTCCAAAAACGAGTATATAGGTTTATATCTTTCTCGATAATTTTCCGTAAAATACAAAAATTATATACTTCTCGTACATGGTCATTAATAAAAAAAACATATTAAGTGCACTATGCAATTTCACGTTTTTTTCGACTTTCCAATATTTCGACTTGAATTATATTAAGTAATGATTCTTACCTTGTTATAAGCCACGATTTGGCCCACGTCACCACCCTGCCATCCACAGTTTTTTCCAATTTAATTTCCTATTGTACAATATGAATCTGAATAATTATTCAATCTCTCTCATACCGTTCTTGACAAAAAATTTAAAAATCCTGCTCTCAAATCGAATTGGATGAAGCGCGACAGTCCATGTACTACGCGCATGGGCAGTATGACGCAAAGTCCTTATACCGGGTATGTTACCCCCTATATCTCGTACTCGATAATGTTATTCCCAGTGAACATCGTAGTTAATATTGTTCGTATATACACTGTATATAAGTGCGTCTTTGGCAAAAAGCCGACTAGCACAATTATCGTACAAACGGTTTATGTAGAAATGAAATTTAATATTTCACCATTAATACTGTGGCTATGTAAACAAGTTGAAAATTAAAAAATTACTTTCATTGTACGTTATTTCATCAGTTTCGCAAATGTGGGCACAGCTCGACGCCTTTTCCATATTTTATTGCGAACGAGGCAATTTTATCAAAGAATAAAATATTTAAAGGCATGAAAAATTAATTAACGAGACAATAGACGATTGACAAATAAATTTATGTAAATAATGAAACGGTTGTATGAACGATTAATGACTCTTTTTTCGTACGATGAAGCACGATACTGCACTCGTTTCGTACATTCGTATTTTTTTACTTCGTTAATCCAGTTACATAATAAATGAGAGACCCATATTATCATCATTATTGTCACTCACGTGCATTAGCTCTTGTGCTCAGCTCTCGTACTCCACCCTCGGAAATAACAAAAACGAACGTGATTTCCAAAATATGTTTTACCTCTTTTTAACACATAAAAACGTTGTTGATACACGTTTCTTTTATGGCTAAAAAATAATATTCAACCACCATGTACGAAAAGTGAGCAGAATTAAAAATAAAAATGGTAAAAGCACGACGGACTGATTCAACAACCGCCTAAATGAGAGTGCGAGACTGATGAGAAACAGTCGTGCGAGAACGAGAACTCTCGTTGAAAATTGGGGGGAAATTGCGGGAGAATTTCCCGTAGAATATGAAAATCATAGTCGTTCCTTCGATAGTTTGAAGTTATTACCCAAAAATCCGAAAACCGGTGAAATTTAATGTTTTTTCGACTTTTCACCCATCGAATCTTCTGCGGGAGAAAAGCGATTTATTTACTCGTGATAAATACGACTCGACGGGGTTGAAAATTAAATTTTTCCCTGGGATAATTGCACAAGACTTTTCCATCGAAAATTTTCTTCCCATGATGAACATCACGTTGTTTTTCCCGATATTTGAAAAATTCTAGCAGAAAAATGAAAAAAAACCGAAATAACTATTTTTGAAATTTTTATGAAATTAAATAGCGATACCCCGAATAAATTAATTTAAAAAAATTTATCTTCCAAATTGATCTTCGACAAGCTAAACTTAGTTTATTCAACAAATCGCTAAAACCAAACTAAACAAAAGTAATATACGAAACAATGACGGTTCGCTATCCGGTTCAGTAAAATGTTCAGAGTTGAAATGACAAATTCTGGTCTCGTCGGTAACATTTCCCCAGCTCGTGCACGGAGAGGGTAGTGAGTATTATCAGCACCCCGGAGTCACGGCCCGAAATACTTTTTCGTGGGATTAAATCCTTCACCGGTGGTGACAGCGATGAGTGGAAGGGGGCTCGAGGGATGGAGAATCGAGGGGATGGAGTTGCTCCGATAGAACGTGGCTCACACCCTGTCAAGCCCGTAGAATGGAGGGAGAAGTTAATTTCGTCCACGGTTTTCTCGCCGCCAATATGCGAGTACGCAAGCCTCTCTTACCCCCCCCCCCCCCCCCCCCCCCCCCCCGCCCCTCCACCATTCCTCTGCACACATCGGCCTAAATCATGCCCCGCGGCAACGAATGAGAGGTCGTAGTTCTCGTTTACGACAAAACATCTCGTATATATTTTCATGATTCTGCAAGGCTCGCTATATTTATTGAACGTTTGTTATCCATTCTTTCCTTAAATTTTTCAAACGTTAATCCGTTCGCTTCATCGTTTTTCCGCTCGTGCATTATTCGCTTTTTTAATAATTTCCTCAGCCAGCCAATCCTACTTTTATTCATTATTTTTCTCATTGGGAATGAACTTTGAATTATCAATCGATAGATAATTCAAATAAAAAAAAGAACTTAATTTGCGAGCAATGAAGTAACAGTTTGTCTCTGAGATTTTTTGGGTAATCATACGATTGCTTCTGTCTGAATATTTTAGAGAACAATCTTGTACTAACGTCGACATTTTTTTGACTGAAATTATATCTGCAAATAGTCCTTTGCGAGTCCATAAAAATCTCGTATGGAATAAAATAAAAAAATAAAGTGGATATTACGTCATTTGTTCGTTTCATTTTTTAACAATATATTGTCCTCGTGGTTTTTATCTTCGTAGGGATGAAAAAGAACGAGGGAACGAGGTTTGATGAGTCAAAATTCTCCTATGACCCAGTATTTGTTAAAAAAAAAAATTAAATAATTTGTTCGGATTCATCGTAGCACAGTTTCATCGGTACGAAATTTTCCAACCAATCTATTATGCGTTCATTAATCTCAAACGATACGAGAAGATTTATCCACTTGAATTTATTTTTAGTACTCTGAATCAAGCATCGACCTGTATAGAAAATTATATCGAGAGTACCTACTCATCGATTCCAAAAAAAAAAACGAAATAAATAATAGCTGCATTTTTAATCATTCCGATAAAATCAATCCGGCTACATAAACATAAACACCGAGTGAAATGTTTGTTAATTATCTACAAATCTGCTTGAAATTTATATAATAAGTACGTGGTTATTATTATTAAAATTTCCCATGTTTTATTTTCAAATTTTTTGTTTGATTTGATTAATAATTAAGCATTGATTATTAATTGTTCAATATTTACTTAATTACGCCTATGGGAAAAAATGTTTTGGGCTGAATATTTTATTTTCTCATTCCATGCATTATTTGGTTCTATATTATTTATGCCACACTCGATTACCATTTTTCAGTCTCTCGTGTCACATGGCCGTCCAACATGGAAGTCATTAAAACGAAAAGCTGTAAGAGCTGTCGCATGAAAAATGATTCGTTCTTCGACGAACGTAGATTTTACACGGTCAATATGAAAAGGATTAAAATTATTATCATGAAATACGTTACAAGTAGAAAACAAATTGTCTACGAAAATGATAACCGATATTTTAATAACTTGACTACATTTACGATCAATAGAAAATTATTTAGTAAAAATTATTACTGTCAGTACTATTGGCACGTAGCGGTTAAATTCGATCGTTGGGATGAAAGCAATAGGTGGAGGCGGATGGCTAAAGGAAAAGTTAATTTCGACCACGTATCCCGTGTCACAAATAAAGGACGCGGAGTATCAACCTCGCTTGCTTTGCTTCTACTCTCTTTCCTCCTCTCTCACTCACTCTCTTTCTCTCGCTCGCTCGCTCCCTCTTTCTCTCTCTCTCTCTCTCTCTCTGTCTTTCTTACTTACCATCCGTCGATAAACTCGGTTTCGACGGTAGAGAGCCGAGTGATAAGACGTAGAGGGCGAAGTTTGATGGCGGTCTAAACGACAAAGCTCTCGAAGCTTCGGTGCGATATAGTGGTAAAAGGCGAAGAAAATGAGGGTATATGGAGAGAGGGTTGGGGTTAGAATTATGCCCCTTCCTTCCAACGCGCCTCCCCCCCCCCCCCCCCCCCACCTTCTTTTGCAAAAGCTCAGAATGGAGAGGTTGGGAATGTCAGAAGACGAGCAAAACGAGAAGCAACGGAAGGCTATGGCATGAACGTTAGGAGCACGGGAGTTGTATGGCCGAGAGGGAGCAGAGGGTGAGATTTCTGAGTAGATCGAGAACCGAAATCCACCGCGAAATTGAAAGGCTCAACGGTGGAGGTTGCAAAGATCCCCGAAATCTTCGACACTCCCGTACGGCTGAAAGCTTCCACTTCTCCGTCTCTCTTTCGTCCAATATCGCGATTTTTCCCCGTGAAAATCTATATCGATAGAAGTGAAATATCAACGCCAGCTTCGAAGGTCTCGCACTTGCGACGAGATATTAAGGGCTTGCATCTTTTGACCCGCACGATCGAACCATTGTAAGGACAGGTCAAGAGCTTTCCTAAAAAATTTGTAATAGCAAAGTGTAACGATCATTTCTCGTCTCTTAGGCTCGATGTAAATGCTAATTTAGATAATGATAACAAGGAGTATGAGAGCTTTAGAGGGGTGAAGTCATCAGTCTCTCTAAGGGGTGGTGATTCACAATCAGAGTGAGAGGTGGGAAAAATTATATCAAGGAATTCGTCAATGGACGATGTAACGTCTCGCTCGGTCATGGACGTCGAATTAGTGAAAAGTTGAAACGATTTCACTTTACTTTTGGAAATAAGTTTACTAATTCTTGACGATTCTTTGACACTTTTATTACTACGAGAAAATTTGTTCGAATAACCGAAGTGGAATCGAAAAAATCGAATTCTCTAAAATATCATTTTTTGATACTTTTATATTTATAATAATTTATAATATTTTAACTTTCTTTCCTGAAAATGGCATTTAAAAATATTATTGGACAATATACAATTTTTTAAGAGTTCATTAAATATGCTTTATTTAATATTTAGCATTCATTCGATCGATATATATTCTTGACGATGGCCTTCGCGGTCTATTGACCTCCCCTTTTTTCGTTATTTACTCGTTTCATCCATTTTGTTCATATCCATTTTAATCAGGGTCAAAATTTTCGTGTTTATATACAGAACATTTTTTGGAGTACCTTTTTAATTATTTCGAGAGTTTCCTTGCTTGCATTATCGGTGCGCGATGCTACACTAGGAATTGTCGTTAATATTCGTGTATCGTATACGACACTGTTTACCTTGTGGGTCTAGGCGCTTTGCTCCTGATCTCGCGACGTAGCGCACGTGTGTTTACGTCCTTCTACTAGGTCGAGTTGGACGTGACCAGCGATCGACAGCTCGTACACGGTGTTACATACCATAAGCGATGTAAAGACGTTACAGGTTATATCTGTTCTTTAAACACGAGAAAGAGATAGGTAGAAAACGTGATTTGTAAATTCTTCGACACGGTGCGACCGATCTGGATTAAAATCAGCTCAGCCACTTTTTGCCAGGTTTCTGCATTGGCCAAGCTAAATTTCATTTCGATCGATTGCGCCATGTTGGAGAATTTACGTATTACTTTTTCGAAGTGGCCGATCAAAGTGGTTCGATATAACCTCACTTTTTTTCGTTCAAGGTTTTCTCGATAATGGGTAACATTTAGGACGAAAGCAAAGCATTAACAGTTGTAAAATAAACTCGGATAGGGGTTAATAAGTTGCTTTTGCTCTAAATATTAACCATCATGCGGAATGGTTTGCTGAATATTTCAGCCATCTCTCTCGTACTCACGTGTCACACGTTACACCTTTCACCTCGCCTCAACGCCTCTGCAGTCGAGTTGGACTTTGTCCTTTACGTAATCTAAGGACGTGAGTCCACATAACTAGCCAGGGCCCTCCATAAAGAGATGCTCCTGCACTATGCTGAGATGCTCAGTTGTTATAGGGGCTGAGTAAGCTAAAGTTTATCGAAAGTGAGAGAATAAGCTACTACATAAAATCCTGCTGCCTCGCACGGATGAAGGCGTGTATCATCCATCATTCAATGACCTTTCCTAGGTGGGTAATTCAGCTTAGGATGGACAAACATCCAATGTACTCACGCTCGAGGTGCATTACAGAATGTCTCGAAAACATCATTATATTCGAAATGTTTGTTTTGACATGTTTTATTTGTTGGGCTGAAATTTTACTCCCAGTGGTTCAATGCACGATCACGACTTCGGCAGTTCGAACGAGCAGTGGAACATTGTCTTTTTAAATAAATCTCATTCTCATCTGGTCTTTCATTTCTTCATTTGTTTACTCATTCATAAAAAAATCTATGAACATAAGTGAACACTTTTTTATAAACAAATTCATTTAATTAATTGCGTTTGCCAGCCCCGAAGCTTCGTCGATGAGGGAGATATTTTATTAATGCTTATCACGTCATTTTTTTAGTTCTTAGAGCAAAACGTGGACGTGTTCAGTCACTAGAAAGGCCTTAATTGAATTTTGAATATTTCTCTTTGACTTTTTTCTCACGATTGAGAATCACCATGGATTTAATTGTGATTTTATTTTCTCATTAATAAAAGGACTCATTTTTTGCGATGGGTTTTTATTTTATCATCGGCCCTTGCTGTGCGAGGACATAACAGTGATGCTTATGGCAACGTCATGCTCGAGTGTGTCCAGGATATAGTGTGTACCTGTATATGAAGCCTCGAGAGTTCCCCTTTAGATGAGGAGTGGAGCCTGTCAAACGTGATCGGGCATACGACCACGTTCCACGCGCCAAACACATACAGGTTGATTCAGCATTCGAAGAATATGGAAAGTTTAATTATTTATTAATAAAAAAAAAGTTAAATACACGTTGAATGCGATTTTTGCCTGTACTTTCAGTTCGTATTACACGTTTGCTCAGTTGAGTAGAATTAAGTAGACACTTGTTAAATACAAACTAGTACGTATTGAGTAAACATTGAGAATAAAGACAACGCAGGTTAACCGTAGTACCATATATGCCAATGAGTACAAGTCGACAAGAGCCTGAAATGCGTAACACGAATAAAGTTCAAATTGAGTCCACGTTAAGAACAATTTCAGTGCACGTAGAGTGTAGTGACAACAGGGGTAAGCCAGGTCGAGTACAAATTAAACATAAGTTGAATACGAGCTGAGTACACTTTGAGTATATGTAGAGTGCAGTGATAACGAGCGGCTAACCCAAGTTGAGTACAAATTGACCATAAGCCGAATACGAGCTAACGGCAAGTACAAATTGGGCACGAGTGACGTTTCGGTACAGCTAAGTACACTTTGAGTACCTGTAGAGTGCAGTGATAACGAGAGACTAACCCAGGTTGAGTACAATTTGAGCATGACTCGAATACGAGCTGAGCACAAATTGGGTATAAGTGATGTTTCGGTACAGCTAAGTACACTTTGAGTACATGTAGAGTGCAGTGATAACGAGAGGCTAACTCAGGTTGAGTACAATTTGAGCATGAGTCGAATACGAGCTGAGTACAAATTGGGTATAAGTGATGCTTCGGTACAGCTAAGTCCAATTCGAGTACAGTTTGAGTGTACATTTTGAATACTCATCATATTTAGACTTAAGTAAACCTCGCATTCGATCTTTTACGACCTGTACTGGCAAAGCTTGATTCCAACTATTATAGTAACAAGCTTACTTTATCGATCGTATTGACCGCTTCAAGGTCGAGGGAGGACAGTTATCGGTACTCACAAAATTGAGTGCACAACGTGCATTATACACAGGACGCTTATAAAAAATTAGCGTTTATTTTCGTTTGAATATCGCCTCTGACAATTTTGGATCGCTCTGTATACGAACCGATCTCTAGCAATCTGGATTATATCTGCATGGTCCATTGGAATGGACGGTGAAGATCTTTCGCCGGTCGTCAATGTCCGGCTTAACGTCAACTCAATGTGTAGTCCAGACACAAGCATCAACCTGGCACAGCGGAGACTTCTTCTACAATATGCCACGCCTGATAACAAGCACAATCGCGATGACCTTCTATCACCTCCATTGACTTTCGATAAGGTCCTTAGTAACAAGTGAATATTAAAATTTTCGACAATAAATCATTTTGACGTTCAAAGTGTAGGTATTTGGATTTTCGATAAAAAGATAGGTTAAGAAAATATCCAGAACCTTGTTCAAGGCGTTGCAATTAATTTTATTTTTCTATAAAATTGTTTTATATTTATGTTTTTTTTTATATTGTTGAAGTAAGTAAATTGCGAGACCTTTCCTCTTTTGTTTAGCAACCATTTTGTTTGTAGTCGATAGCCATCACTTGATGTCACATCCCACAATAAAATACCAAACGTTTCTTCTTTTCCGACAATGAAACTTTTTTTACGATTTGTTCACGCACCCAATAATCGAAAGGTTCGAACATATCGAAATACCACGATGAGTTCCATTGCGTCGGAAGCATTTTTTAAATTATATACAAACTCTTTTCCACTTACTACTTCAACTGCTTTTGGCAAAACGTACGCCCTCGACATTTTGATCAAACCTTCGACGTTCCTTACGAACGATCCCGAATTTCGAAGGATAAACTAATTTTGAATCTGGGACACCGCTAAAAATTCCAATACGTGGTGCCAAAAATCATCGCTGCTTCTCGTTCGTTCGTATATATTTTTATCGATTTTGTTTGGACGAAAAAAAGTAATGGTATGGGGAAAAGGTCATAAAAAGGGGTGCGATGGCAAGGAAGTAGACAACAATGTACCCACTCGTTTTTTTTTCGACGCCGGAACTCGATCGTGAATTCATCGGACTATTGTATTTAATCCGAGCTTTCTCGTACTAGTGCGCGAATTCCGGAAATGTTCACAAACTTTTGTACCGTAACGCTTACCATTTCGTATCACCTCTTCACAGCGACTGTCTGTAATTACCTCGATCGAATTGTCAAAAGGAATTCATTGTTGGTAAGTCCGTACATAGGCCGAACGAAATTATATGTAATGATCAGACTCATAAAAATTTCTCACTCGTAAGTCGTGAGGCTCGAGTGAAGGAAAACAGGATATTGATAAGTCACGTTATAATCGAGTGAGAGAGTTCCATTTGCGACAGTAGATACGCCAATGACTAGACACCTGATAATCTTTCATGGATAAATCATAAACCGTAAATTTAGGGTGAAGAAGAACCGGCATTATTAAAATACATTATATTCTAATGATAGCTAACTGTTAGCTATAATTCTTCGTGGCCAGTAGATACAGCTTGCAATGATCAGACACGTAAAATTACCCAGTCAAAATCATGAGTGAGGACTCTTGAGTGATAAGGAAAAGAGTATATTGATAATTTTATAAATACATAATGAGCTTAATTAAGTTAAATAAGTTTATAAATACATTATAAAGTAATGAGTGCTAGCAGTTTATTCCGAGCCTTTTACTGTAGCCAGATACGGCTGTAAAGAATAGGCACACAGGTTTCTCATTGCTGAAGCATTACTAATGATTCTTAAGTGATAAGAAAAATAATAGTTTAATAAGTTATATTATAAGCTTATGAGTAATAACTCGTAATCGCGATCTTTTGGAGGCAAGTAGATACGGCTGTACCGATCAGACATGCGACTGAGTCCGTTGCAGCGATGACTGCACGATCCAAACTGATATTTGTGTTTCTCTGGTCCATAGAAGAAGAAGCGTACAAGGATTGAAGAAGTAAGAAAACTCGTTTTTAGCCAGATGAAGATGGCGAAACGCACTTGGCTCACCAAGCACTGTGTTCGCGTACTATACTTGTATGCATAATGGGATTCCGTCTCCACTGAGAATTGCGTTGCACCTCAATACTATTGACGATAGTGCAACTAGGCAGACTCTTCGTATCGTCTTACTCTACATGGCAAAACCACTCTCACTCTGTATCGCTACGTGACGCCAACGTGCGTCGTATCATTTCTTTTTTTTACTTGCTTCGTTTCTTCATTTTCCAAGCTCCCTTGTGCGACGCAACGAAACCAGGTAAAATTTTTCAAAACGTAGAAGAAATTTCAAAACCGACATTATCTTCATTACAGCCGGGATATTAGTTTAAATAAACAAATATCTTGTTACAATTTCGTCCATGAGGTAAATTTTTGATAGAATGGTGATCTCTCTCGACTGTGGCATAAATAATGACTGACCTACTGTAATTATATTATTATTAGGGGAGAGAGGGGTCAATTGCATCGCTAATGTCCATTTTCATTGCCTACTATTTCATATTGTAACATGAATTCTTGATAAACTAATTCGGCGTTTCATTCATTATTTCGCGAACACTTTCAAGACCAAATGGAAAATAGCTTTTGTTTAATTTCAAAGTCGGTTAAGGCCCCGACTCACGATTTGTTGAGGTTTTATTTCAAGCAACGATCGTGGTTGAGTGTCGCATGAATCACATTGCGTAATTGGTCGGCCTTTTCAGCGTTCTCGAATCTCGCGCGCCTCTGGGCGAGCCCCGAGCGTAATTGGAATGTCTGAAAGGGCTCGTACAAAGCTCACGCGCCTCGATCCTCCACCCTCTCACCCCTCCGCGTCACGCAATTACGAAATTGACCCGCTGGCGAATTGAAAAAAATCGCGCGAACGTCAGATGGAACGAAAAGAGCAGGCCAATTATTTTTTCCAGTGGAGATAACGTGTCTCGTTCCTCGTGCACTGTCACAAGCGATCGATCAAGCTGCCATATCAAGATTCGATTTTTGTTTGTTGGCTTTTTATTTATCCCTTTTTTGCGTTAAACTTTGGATCAGACATACCAAATTGTAGAATTACACTAAATTGACAATAATACATGATGAGTACGATGTTAAAAGTTAAATTCTGGGAATGGGAATTAGAATTAAAAGTTCCATCGACAAAATTTAAATTACGCTGAAAATAAATCGAAAAAGCATTGATAAACATTTGATACTGTGTCGAAAGTTGTCCGCAGCTGTTTTAAGTTGCAACAAATTTCAAAAATTGCGATAAAGCGTATTGATACTCGAAAGACGTTGTTAAAGGTATAGATTTATCCGAAAGTTTGCTAAATAAATGTCATTTGCTTTAATATTTTATAACGATCACGTCCTCCGATTATTTTCCTAACTAGGCACTTGTAATTGATATTATAAAAAAGATCCGTTAACGAGCTATGAGATTTAAGGGATGAGCGATACGGAGGACAGTATATTAATAAATTACATCAGTGTTACAGGCGACGCGCGATTCGAAAACGCGTCTCGTATTTTCACCGGCATTTTTCAACCGATCACTTTAAAATTGTAAGGGTACCTAGAGAATTATGGCAAGTAGTGGCTAACAATCAATTTTTGTTTCCAAAATTGTTTAAACAGTGTTGCAGGCGACGAGCGATTTGAAAATTCCATTCGTACTTTCTCCGGTACTTAGTGTTAGAACTTTGAGGGTATCTGAAGAATTATGGCAACAATTTTAGAGAAAAATCATTTAGCCACCTTGTGCCATAATTCTCTAGATACACTCAAAATTATAACGCTATCGGTTTCTCAACGCCGAAGAAAGTACGCGTCGCGTTTTCGAATCGCTCGTCGACTATAACACTGAATCTTAATGACGGATCTTCTCGGGCAAGTAGATATACCCGCAAAGATCAGACACAGACAAGTTTCCTGCCAGTAACTCATGACTCATAAGTCCGGCGTCGTAAGGAAAACATTAAAAATAATCGAAACAGTAGGTGAGATAAAAATACAAGACGGTCTACAAACTTGTTGTTCAAGTTGTTATAGTTGTGAGAAGTACCGAAAATTTTGAAAACGGTAAATCGGTGTTCGGTAATCTCAGAGATTACCAACGAGCTTCGAGAAATTCAGAGATTTTCATCAAAAGCTTCAAAAATTGCCAACGTTGACGAGGGCATTGAATTTCAAATTGCGAATTAAAAAAAGTCATTCTTTATACTTTGAGTAAACTTTATACAAAAGTAAAAAAACAAGCATCTACGGTCGAGCAAAGTTGGACAAAGTGGTTCGTTTTAAATGGGCGATAACATTGGTCCGAATTTTCGTAAAGCTCAAAATTTTCCTGAATTTTGAGAATATTATCCCTAATTCCGGTTCCGGTCGCTAATACGCGAGCTCGTTTATCGAGGATCGAACGTTGGGTAAAATTTCCCTGTACTAGTGGTGGGCGAGAGCCAACCAATAACGTCGCTCGATAACGAAATATCGGATATAGCTCGTGTTATATGAGATTTTTTTTACTATGAACGCTTCGAGAATTTGCGTTTCGTTCGCACGGTAAGGCTTTCAGATGGGAGGATGGTCAGAAAATAAATTTCTTACGACTAACGATTCGAATACCGTGTTCGCGTTTATCGGATGGATTATTGAATTTTTTTTCCTGTTTATTCTCGTTCTTATGTTTGGAAAAGACGAATACTCGAACGTGTTGCGATAAAAAGGTCACTTTCATTTTTCTAAGCAGATTTATTTCAGCGAATCCGTTTCGTCCTTTTTCTCTCTTGATTGATGAATTACGATCATCATTGGTTAGATGTTCGTAACGTTTTATTTTTACGATGTAATAGTCAACCTCATTATTGTTGTTTACTTTAAAAAACGTGAAATAAAAAGAAATTATTAAAAATTATAAAAACTCCCGGCTGCAATAGTTTTGAAAAATGGTTCTCAAAGTTTTTCGCGGAGATAAATGGGAATAAAGTGTGACGACGAAATATTGTTTAATTCAAGTCAAGAGCGTTCAAAGTGTTATTTAGAATTCAATTATAAATGGAGGAATGTATCGTATAAGCGACTGGCACTTCTTACCCGCTTAGTTTCGTTGCACTGGGAGATAAGAATTTATATCGCAGTTTGTGCGAACGTATAAAATATTTTTTTTTCTCGAGCGAAGTTAATATTCAAGGGCAAGTGAAGCGCGTGGCAAGTCTCATGGAAGTATGCTGCGTGTTTTTAAATAGTTTTCAAAAGGAATATAAAATTTGCGACATTAAATTTTCCGCAGCCAATCGGAGGTTGCCAAATTATTTTCACAAGATTATACGTAACCACGTGAAGTTTCGGGTTCTCGATATAAACCGACATGACAATAGTCGTAGCCACAAGAATTTGCACATAGTATCGAAGTCTAGTTTTTACTACTTCGTAGCGTTTGTTCTTGACAGTGATTCTTTTACGAAAAAACATTATCCGTCCACTTGTCCGTCGATTTAAGCTCCGGATCATATTTACTCGAAGTGCTCAAAACGATTGAACGTGTGCATTGTACTCCCGATTCTCCGAGTGTACGAAGAACGTATTTTTCAAACACCATGGTGAATGTTCAATGTGCTTTATAGTTTATATAATTTAAAAAATTAATATTTCGTCATTATCGAAGTGTTATGATTGTATATTATCATTGTTAATGCATGATTAAAGCTAGCATCCCATAGACGAATTGTCATAAATACGTGATTGTTTTCTACTTCTATTAAATTAGGTTTCCATCCAAATGTATCGAATTACATCTTTTCGCAAGTACATGGCCTTCTTTATCGTGATTTGGTTATCATCTTTCACAATTAGATATAAGGTAATGTAAAACTTTTATTAGCGAGAGAGATTGATTGATTGATTGAATAGATTTATTATGCCCTAGCACGCTATGGGGCAACATATTGAATGAGAACACGAGACACTTACAGCTAATACATTGTTCAAGAAAAAGAAAAACAAGATAAATTTAAACAAACAGAGAGAGAGAGATAGAGAGAGAGAGAGAGAGAGAGAGAGAGAGAGAGAGAGAGAGAGAGAGAGAGAGAGAAAGAGAGAGACAGAGACAGAGACAGAGATACCGTGGTATGTATCTGGTTAAATTTTTCCGGAGCTATTAGAATGCCATAATATTGTAGAGAACAATGATTTGTCGAGCGAATTTTCGTCTACCCTTATGTTGTTTTAAAGATTGCCGATTGGGGAAGAATTTGGATTACCTACTCTATTTTTTTGTATGACTGGTTGTGGGCGAAGATCGCATCCCGCCTTTTACATTTACGATATTATTATCCGTATAAATACATAAAATTACGTTTCACCCGTATCTCGGTTACTCGAGTTTTTTCCATCGGTAACTGAAGAGTCAGTGTTACAGGCGACAAGCGATTCGAAAACGCGATCCGTATTTTCTCCGGCACTGAGCAACCGATCGCGTTAAAATTTTGAGGGTATCTAGAAAATTATGGCAAAAAGTGACAAGATGTTTTTTTTCTTCGACAATTTTGAAAACCGTGTTGCACCCGACGTGCGATTAGAAAATGCCATCCGTACTGTCTTCGGCACTGCCCCTTAGAATTTTGTGGGTATCTGGAAAATTATGGCAACAATTGTGGAAAAAAAACGTTTAGCCCCTTTTTGCCATAACTCTCTAGATATCCCCAAAATTTTAACGTGATCGGTTGCGCAGTTCCGATGAAAGTACGTATCGCGTTTACGAATCGCTAGTCGCTTATAGTACTTTATATGGACAAAACATCATGTAATTTAATAGCTAACACTCGAAGATTAATTTAATTTTCTTAATCGTTTTACTTCCACCTAATGCCCATAGGTACAAGGCATTGCAAATACTCGGAGTCGCCAATGCAAACTTCTTGGTTACGACACGGCTTGTGAGGTAGGATAATTTCTAACGTTCGCTTTTTTTGATAAACTAGCACGTCTCTAGATTCGCCTAATTTCTCTATTAACTTGACTGTTGACGGATTGTCGTTCAAACAGGATTGCTCTGAATCATGCGAGGTCTTAAAATGTGGTCGTTTATCACCTGAAAACTACTACGTGTTTGATGACCTTACACCGCCAGCAAGCGTTGAGGACGGAACGAAGTGCGGCAAATCCAAAGTGAGCATCGTATATTACATTCTATTTTCCGCATTATTGCCAGAGATCGTGATCATGATCACTCGACTTAACTTCGAAATATTTAATTATGATGTGATGTATTAATGTTCCAGATATGCGTACGGGGGAGTTGTGTCCAAATCAATGAAGCGATGCCGAGATATCTAGGTGCAGATACTTATCACAGCTGTAGACCGGTAAGGAAATGTTTGTATAAAGTTGTAAAAAGGGGTGCAAAAGTTTTTACGTTATATCGAGCAAACTATTCGTTGCACGAAAAATTTGTAAATGCATTTTTTTGTTGAAAATCGAAATAAAAAATCTTACAACATCCTGAAAAAAAAACTGTGAATATTCAAGATTTTCAGACTAATTCTATTTTATCTTCGCTGCGATTTCATAGGTACAACCAGTAATAGTAGCATATAATCGGGCCCATCAATGCATACGCCGTGGATACGCTGGTGCTTGTATGGTAGGATTATTTTTAACGATTATCTACTTTACTCGCAAAAGCTATACATCGCTGAGCTTATGAATTTTTTTCTATACACTTGACTCTTGGTGAATTATACTTTAAACAGGGCTACACTAGGTCGTGTCACGCGTTACACTGCGCTCGACCAACAGCTAAGGGTTCCGAGTACCAAAAAGTAATACCTCGTTGGGGCGTTGAGATTGGAACAAAGTGCGACAAATCCAAAGTAAGTTTCACATATGTCTTTGTATTTCAGGCAATCCTTTAATAGTCGAAAATTAATCCACATGAATTTGCAACACCCTACATTGCTACGTAGTGATTACGATGTTGATAACCCAACTTAACTTTAAGACGTTTATCTACGACGCGATACATTAATATTCCAGATCTGTATAAATGGCAAGTGTGTTGATGTCGTCGGAGAGATGCCGGAGACTGTAGGTGAGGATGCCGTCCATCTTTGTAAAGAAGTAAGGATATGTTTGTATATATTTGAAACAAGAATTTTTTAAGAAATTATTGAAGCTGCCCAATTAGATTTTTTGGCATAGGAAATATGCATTTCGAAGAAGGTTCATATTTGTTTCTATTAAAAAATGATTTTTTTTTAAATTGGCTAAGATATAGCACCGATAAGAGGTAGCTCAAAAAAATCCTCCTGACTTGTACCAGGTAGGTACAGTTTCCTAAAAAATTAACTGAAATGAAAAAACACAATAGATTATTAAAATATATAATGATATCTTTGGTGAATCACAGCCGGTTCGAGAAATATTTATTTTTACGAAATGCCAGAGGTTTGAATCTACCGGAGCGATATTTTCGAAAAACCTCGTTGATTTTTTACAAAAAAAAGAAACGTCAAAGTAAAAAGAAAAACCCTATGGAACATAAGAGAACATTCTATGTACAATAGTGAAAATAAAATTTGATGTCAATCAGTGCAGTGGTTTTCGATATATTTTTGACACAAATTAGAAAAATGCTTCGAGAAAATGGCGTTCAAAATTATTGTTGCATTTTGAATATGGACTAATTTTTCGATACTCAAATATATTTGTTTTCATAGTCACGTTCACGGTTACTAAGCCCAGTAAAAACGCGACACCAGCAATGCATAGATCATGGGTTCGATGTGGCATGCGCGGTGAGTTATTTTATAACTTGTCTCTGAACGTACCAGTTAATGTGATTTTCGTTCGAAACCTACTAAAAAATGGGACTCTGACACATTTTAGATCGAAATGTCGGGCAGTGAAGTATGCTCTTCGTTATCGTGCGGCTATGAAACATTCCCTGGGTATTATGTTGCGCAACCTGGGATCATCCCGATTACAAGCGAATCAAACATTCGTGTGGCAGAAAAGACAAAGTGCGGCGAATCTCGTGTAAGTACCCTATGTAAAGTTTCTATGGGCGAAACAGCTTATAGCTAATAACGTTAAACTCTAATTGCCTAGAAAAACGTTAATACGATGAATCAAATGTTCTAGATTTGTATAAATAAAGAGTGCATATTCACAACAAAGCTGCCAACGTACATGGGTGTAGATAAGTACGCGAATTGCCACAAATTGGATTGTTAGAAGAAACCAATACGACGTTAATTATTTAGATGGGTTCTTCATTTATAAGTTATATTAATTATGTTTCAAATCCTTAAATACGTAATCGCTGATTTATAAGACGATGCACGAATGGGATAGATACATTTTTTCGGAAAATACGTACACCTACCTACGATAGAACGTAGGCGAATATTCGAAGTCTATGTCATTTATTATATCGTCACACAATGTTTATTAAATTTTGCTGCCATTGGCATTGGCCCTATTCAACATGTCGGTCCATCGTCCATTTATAAGATGATGTACCAATAGGGAAGATACATTTTTTCGGAAACCTACGATAGAACGTAGGCGAATATTCGAAGTCTATGTGACTTATTATATCGTCACACAATGTTTATTAATTTTTTCTGCCATTGGCATTAGCCCTATTCAACATATCGGTCCATCGTTCCGACTTTATGTTTAATCAATTATGTTACGATAATTATATTATAAAAACGGTTATTGATTTCACGGACGTGAAAACAATTTGCTATTCGACGAAATTCTTCGCTATCACCGAATATTTTAAGCTGCGATATTAAACGATAAATTATGTGATATGTGATATATTGCGATGTGTGTTTAAATGGGATTGTATAATTTCATTGTTGATAATAAAATGAAGTGTCATGCCGAAGTGGGAGGCTCCAAAGTTGACGTATTCAAAGTTCAACAATTTATTCTAAGCGGATCATCGTATCATCAACAACCTATCCCTTGTTTAGGATATAATTAACGAACGATATACCTATGCGTTAAATTGAAAGTAAACCGGAAACATGATTCTGGAGAGTTAGAACAATGTGATTTCGAGAAAAAAGCAAAAGTAAAAAGCATGAGTTTATTAAATCATTTTTATATATTGATCAATTTCACGCCACTCTTTTTTTCATTCCGAAGGTGTTTATTGTTAGTATTGTATTATATAATTACGAGCTCAAAAGAAACTTAAAAAAGGTTTAGTCTTTAACCGTAACTAATATCCGTCAATTCGCTGCACAAAGTTTCGTCAAGTGATTTTGTCTCGTTTATGTGTCGTTACGTGGAACCTAAAACTACTGCCTTTGTTACCTTGCGAGCAATCGGGAGGTAAGACATTACTTCTTATGACTTCTCAGGGGAAGATGTTCATCGAAAATTTGTCATGGAACACAAATAAGTTTTAGTCGTTTATTTGTCGGCTAGTAAATTAAATAGGTAAAAGTCGCAGTTTTTTTCAATTTTTCGTCCATTAATGGGGAGAAACGTCTTGATGTGTAATTACGCCGTTGCCAGTTTCCAAGCCAGCATGAGACAGACGGTAAGTTCTATCCACGAATATTCTACACGACTAGAACAAATATCTGCGAGCAGCTGATATGCTAATACGTATTAATTTAACCGTTCCTACGACCCGACTAAGAAAACAAAGGCTAAAGGCTTCTCTATTTCATGGGCCTCTTCCATGGAAGAAAAATATTGTTGATTTTTATGTCAAACGCTGAGTCTCGCATACAATTTTTTCGCTCGCTAAAAAATATAAACGCATCGTGTGTCATGTGCTGTTAAAAAGCTACGTACACGAGGAGATTGGAGAAATGCGATTTTTCAAAAATATTTACTTCTGATTATTATCATGTTTTCAATGTATTGCCTGAAATTAAAAAATGTAATAATCGTCAAATTTTACATTTTCACATTTCTTAATAGCTAGTGGGCCGAGCTTCGAAAGCGCCTAGTCGGAAGAACTTTGAAAGTTTTTTCTCAAAATAGTGCTTTTCGGGTCGATGCCCAATATGTCTTGTGAGCGATTAATGAAGCGATTTAATTGAAATTATACACATATGGTATCGATACAATCATGGAAACTTTGTCGTGGATTTTTGTTTTATCTCACAGTTATTTTTTAGAAAAGTGGAAGCCGATGATTTTTTTGCAAAAAATCAAACGTCCATGGCAAAAAGCCATCGTTATGAGATAAATAAATATAAATATATTCCTATCTCGTCGAAGAAAAAATGGGTTCTTGTCTTTCGTCAATTAATTAATTTTATACAAGATCGTCAGTTTACTTATTTCCTCTATATACTTTCAGATATATACACATTATCACTTTATCATTAGTAAAAAATTTATGACCATCGAAAAAACGTAGAAAATTAACTCTTTCCTTTCCTCGCTATACACGTATGTACAACGTTAAAGCTTCATCCATCCTTCTTTCTACTCGTCGAGATGAAGATTATTCATTTATTAATTTTTTATCAATGAAGATTTAGAGGATAGCTGCAGTTGAGAAATAATATCATCGAAAAATAATATTTTTGGAAGTTCGATGTTTTTCACTCCCCCTATGGATGCAGCCCCTTAAATTCCTTATAGAAAGGGTGGGAGAAGACAATGGGCGTATCGGTAGGAGTAGCGAGTTGGCGCGACGGAAAATTACGCTTGGTCGCGGCTAACGCGATAACAAGAGTGAAGGGATGCGTGCGGTGCAGTCACTCTCTCTCGCTTTCTCTCACAGTGGGTAAAGCTCGAAAGCTCGCAAGCTTACTCAACGTTTGACTGAACTATCAAGCTCCGTTGAACCGAATTGAATATGCTTCTACCTTACCCCTCTCCAGGGCTATAGTAAATCTGCACCTACGTGGATCGAGCTCGTGACACGTGTCAATTAAAAAAAAGCACGCAATAAAAAAGCTCAAAACGCTTATGAAGCCCGGACTTTCGACGATTTGTAGATGATAACGAAAAAGCCGATGCGATTACAAGCTTTTTTATGATAATGCTCAGATTCTACGATGCAGATTTCGATACGACTTCCACTTAATTTATTACGGGTCGTATTACGTATTACCAATTATTATTTCGAGTCATATTTCTACTTGGTAGATGAGAGTTATTTTAGTCGAACATAGAATTAACAAATGGCGTTTATTTGAATCAAGGTCCTGGTCGATTGTAATCTCGGTGAAACAAAAAACCAAATCTTTTTTTACAACCTATAAGCAATCTTTAACGGCATGAATTACGGAAATTTAAAAAAAAAACGTTGCTACCTACAAGATGATATTTTTCGAAAGAAAAACATAGTTTTTATAAACTCTTTATATTTTTTTCTCGTATAAAAGAGGTCGAGTTCACATGATATAAGTGTGCGAAATCAAAGAATAAAGATAAGAATGAAATTTTGAGGAGATATGCGGATAAATGTCAAAGGAGAAAGATCGTGAAAGTGATGTGGGACGTGTTAGTTAATCGACACGCCGCCAAGGGGGCAGATAGCGCCATCTAACAGCGGCGAGGAGAAGGTACTCGGGGTATACGCGACGAGTAGCGACATCGTACGGTGACACGTAGCAACACGTAACACGAGATACGGGCCGCAGGAGAGTAGTGATGGGTTAGAGCGACAACTGGTACAAACAAGACGCAAGGCTGAAACAAAATTGACCAAAGTAACGAAGCAAATAGAGAAGACAAATTAAATCAAAGAGAATCAAATTGAAGGATCACATATTGAGTAATGCGGATTTAAACGAAAATAAAATAATATAAAGACACTTTATTGGAAACGCGGATAGTAAATACAAGATGGCGATGAGGCTAGATAAGAAAGAAAAGGCGGGAAAATTTGAGGAAAACTCAAAACAGAAGGGAGGACATAAGTCAAAACATAAGTCCTGTGACATGCGTGTGAATATTCGAAACGGCGAGGATCCGAGATAATTGTGGAAAAGAAAGAGAACTGTGCCTGGAGAAAATAGAAGTGATGACAAGGAGAATGGGACATTCGTCGAGCATAATGAGCTTGCATTATCAGCGGCGACAGAAGGACGGGAGGACGCTGTTATGGCGGACGAGGGAATGAGCGAGGAAAGGTCTGACGATGAGAGAAGTAACTGGGCAAGGAAATAATATCGGAGAAGAGTTCTAGTCGCTAAAAGAGCAGCTCGGAAGGTGAGAGGAGAGATAGGCATAGAGATGGAAGAAGATGTGGTACCTACTCAATAGGTAGCCTAGAATAGTGGCTAAAGAGAACGAGAAAAACATTGTGGGTAAGGAGAAGGCAGGCTACGAAAAGTAAAAAGAAGAGCAATTCGTATTACTATTATTTGTTGTTATTATTTAATATTATTATTATTATTATTATTATTAATTTTGAAAGTATTAGTTCGTAGTATTGACGGTGATGTCTAGGTACTTTTTGAATTATCGTGTGTGCATGTTTGTCGGTGCCCAATTGTTCGAGGTGTCCTGCAAAGTTTTGGAGCCATAACTTTGGATTCCACCACCCAAATAAATGACTTGTCCTATCGAAAAAATAAGTGTACCACTCTTTAGATAACGTTGTTCATAAAATGTGCGCCAAACTTGAAGTGAATCGGACGAACGTCTTTCGAGATATCGAGGATACCACTTTGAAAAATCAAATTGTGAGATAAACCATGTGAAAGAATAAAAATTCCGATCTATTCAGTCATCGATTTTCGGAAATTTCGTCGTTCTCGATAACTCGAATTATTTTTTCAACCCTTACACCTATTATACGAAATAACAATTAACAGAAAAACCAATTTTTCGAATATTTCAGGATGGCGTAACGACAATTTTAATGACTAAAGCATGTCGTTTTCTCGATACCACCATCATCCAGTAATTACGTATCTCAATTAATTGAATATAAATATTTGAATTCTTAAGAATATTCCAGTTTTGCTCGAAACTTAAAATACCCAAACTCCAAAAACGTGTGTTATAAAAGCGCGCGAGTATAAAAATATTCGAATACTCGGATACTCGAATACTCGAATATCAGCGATCCGTACTCGTGACGAACTTTCTTCGTGCCACTTGGCTGGTAGGATTTCCGGTTTGGCTGTTTCGCGTCCTCAATTATCGCATCGAATCGCCTACTCTCCGCTCCTCGCCTCCTCATTTATTTAATTCAAAATAAGCGTCGAACGCATCCGAGAAGCGAATGGAGCAGATTCCAAAAAAAAATGTAAAGATTCGCATATTTAGCATTTTCTCTCGAAGCTATCTCTCCACGAAAATATGGAGAACGCAGTATCTTACAAAACACAAAAATCTGGACGAACAATTAAATCGGCATTGCAAGAACGTCATCGAAGCTTTTGGAAAGACGATTTTTTTCTGTTTGAACTTTCTTCGTTCGAATATCGAGAAATCGTTTTTTGTGCCGCCCATAAAAACGCTCAGGCATGTCGATAAACACCTTTTCTCGTGGTTGCTCTGAGATCGGCGCATGTACACACGAGCAAGCCTTTCTAGCCTGACCCTGTGGTTGCGACACATCCCGAACGCAGGTAGTCGCGCGCGGGCGCGCATATACACGTGCACACATACACGTGCACACACACACACGCGCGCGCACACGCACGCGCACACGCACACACACACACACACACACACACACACACACACACACACACACACACACACACACACACACACACACACACACACACACACACACACACGCGCGCGCGCGCACGCACACACACACACACACACACACACACACACACACGTGTGAGCAGATACGAGCGTGCACGTCCCAGTGGGATCTCGACTTTCATTTTCAGTCACCGGCGACGCTCGAAGCGAGAACTCTCGGCTAGCGACGAATTTTGTCGAACATCGAACGTCTAATTACGCCAATAGACTTAACCACGTGTATTTTTTTTTCTTCGTTCCAACCCCCCACGTATTAATAAAATTGCTCGATGAGTTTTCTTTTTTCTAACTCGACGATCGAATTTCATTCGCGCGATATTAAAAAGTAATGAGAAATAAATCAAAAGGATCGTAAAAATTAATAACAATACTGAGACGCAAAGTAAAATGGTATTATATGGAAAAAGGTCGATATAAGGAAAATTAAAATAATTCGTACGACCGAATCGATCGAGGAATAATAATTAGCGAACGACGCGGGTTCGGAGTCCGAAGGAGACCTACCGCGCGACTCCCGACGACGTGAGAATGTTTTTTCTTTTTTTTTTTCTTTTTTTCTCTTCCGAATATTTCAAGTACAAGAACGAATAATTCCATCGAAGATGACCTTAAAAAAATTAATCAAGATTTTGGGGTCACGCGTAAGCGTGGAAAACGAGTTTGATACAATGGATTTCGGTCCATGCGGCCTACATACCAACGCGATACCGCCATCGATTACAAATCGCGCGAGACGGCCCGATCATTGCGAAATAATGTCTTCTTCCTCCTTTCCTTCGTCGATATTATTATTATCATCATCATCATCATCATCATCATCATCGTCGTCATTATTATTATTATTATTATTATTATTATTATTATTATTATTATTATTATTATTATTATTATTATTATTATTTTATTATTTTATTATTGTTATTGTTAATATTGTTATTTTTAATAGACACGTGTCAATAATTGCCCGTTGATTTTAACAAAATATACCCGTCGAGTTCTGCGTTCGGGATCAGGGTCAGTTCACCAACATTAGGAGTGATTAACACATTTTTCATTCGACGATGGCAACCAATTCGTACGTCGTCGGACGAATGAAAGTTTTTCATACATTTTTTTGCTTAAACGTAACCTCGGAAAATATTCTTATTATACAATATCGACATGGATTACGGATCCGCGATTGTTAGTTACAAAATTGTTTTTTTTGTTTTCGTGTTTTTTTGTATTTTATGGTTGATAAAATATGTTGGAATTTTTGGTATTTTTTTTCTCGGATTGTTAACGAAGTTAAAAGAAGACGCGAGATACATTGGGCCTCGAGATTCTTCGACATTATCCATGGTAAAATGTCGACAACCCTCTCACTTTTGCTTCTCGATTCTTGCAAGGATATCCGGACCTGTTGGCTTTTTTTTGTTTCTGTCCTGTTCCTTATGCGAGGGGAGGTTCGAGGAAAATAAACGAACGAAATAATATCCATGAATTTGGTCTCATCTCGTATCTCGTCGATAAAATGAAATATTTGTGAACAATTTTCTCGTATCTTCGCTTAATTTTTCTTGTTTCTATGGTGAATTTAAATTTAAAGAAATTAATTATAATACGCGATTATATGTACGTAATAAAATTAATACAATTTTCGGTTAAATATTTTTGTTCGACGGGACAATTTCATTTTCGCGTTTGTCAACGAGGCAAGAATAAATTTATGGACAAAAAAGAAATTAATTAAGAAGATGAATAAATAAATTAAAAACCAGTTTATTTTTGGGTCGGAGGTGGTCAGGATCGGGTTCAGAATATGGGATAGAGAGTGAAGAGCAAGTTGTGGTGAAGGTCGTACGCCGAGGAATACCGATTGAAGTAGCGAATGTCTTGGCCGGCCGGTCCTCAGTAGTCGATAGTCGCTCGGCTCGTAAGGTTCGATCGAGGAGGGACGCGCGTCGCGTCGATCGACTTTTCAAATAATTTATCAGAAACAAAAATATTCACGATATTGCCAGTATTGTGGTCGACCGAATACTTTTTTTTGTTTCCTCGAAATTTGTATCGCAATCAGTGCTGTTTGAAACCAAAGTAATTAACGAGTGTGTACCGCCCGATCATCCGTCAGGGAATTACCGGATGTTCGATATTGACAAGTGCGCGTGACGCACGACCTACAGAATCGATAATATTTTAAGAAATGTCCAATCGGTTATTGTTGACGAATTCTTTCATTCGCTGACACGTCGTTTTTATAAACCAAAACGTGCTCTCGAGCCGAATGTATTTATAATTCACACGAGGATCGCAAAACTATATGAAATTTAAACAAGTTCGCACGACTTCGAAAAACTTTCAACCGCTTTTGACGAGTTTGGACAATTTTTTGCCAGTTTTTATATACTTGCAAACCTTTGAGGCTTTTCAAACCATTTCGCTTATTCTTCACGAGTTTGAACTGCTTTGAAGAACTTTGTACGCGTTTGAATAAGTTTGTACACGTTCTAGACAACCTTGTACGCTTTTGGACAACTTTGTACTCGTTTGGACAACTGCATACGCGTTTGAATAAGTTTGTACAAGTTTTCAGACAACTTTGTACACGTTCGGACAACTTCGTACACGTTTGGACAACTTTGTACACATTTGAATAACTTCGTACGACATTGTACAATGTTTTTTCCATTTTCATTAAATCTGGCACAATTTTGTACAGCTTTGTACGAGCTTGGTGTAGAATAAGGAGCGTATTATCCGAAATAGTCGAACCTCCATGATTTATCACCAACTTCCAACGCAACACCTATTAAACTCGATTTTAGAATTTAAAATGATTTGAAACCTTGCAATTTCGCGTATTACATATCACGTCGCGAGCTTGAAAATTTCTTCGGCAAGGTGAACACCAATTTATATTGAACGTAAATTCTTCATACCGGTTAGCACAGAATCAAGCCCTTCCAAGATTCCGTTTCGCGGCTCAAACGGCAGTTCGAACTAAGACAACTCTCCAAAATTGCGAGCGAATGTAGGACCGTGCGTGTATATTAATGCTCATAGTTGCGGAGAGATACATTCACTCTTAAGCCGTGCGTGAAACTCGAACTCATTTGCTACTTGCATATTTATTTTCGTCCCGTTGTAATCTTGATCCAAGCAATTGGGTCGATGAAAATATATGTATACTATATATACATATATATATACGCACATATATATATATGTATATATTTTTCGTCGTCACCGATTGATCCGTCGATGAAATTTGACGTTCAATTTTGCGCAATATTTTGTTATAGTGAAATTTGCAAATCGGGAGTGCGTTCGACATTGTGTACGTGTACATTTTATTCAGGCTGTTGATGATTTATCAATGAAAAGTGATCGTATTCCCAGACTCTTGATATGTTCAAATGGTTTGCCGGAATTAATTTAATAAAGAGTTAACGTTAAAAAAAATAAACAAAAAAAAACAAAAAAAACTGTCAAAATGACTAGAATTATCGCGGCTGTGGTGATTGTCAGCCTCGTCGGAACGATATTAGCAATACCAGGTCGTCTAAATGGTACGTCTTTAAGCTTCTCTCGTTTCATTTAACTTACCAACACAATATATTCATGAATTTAATTATCGTTATTATTATTATTATTATTATTATTATTATTATTATTATTATTATTATTATTATTATTATTATTATTATTATTATTATTATTATTATCAACGCGAACTAATAATTATTTCTTCGTTAATCGTCTTCACAATTTATTAAGCATTCTCATCATGAACGATCTGGGTTTTTCTCGCATGGAATCGATATCTTGACAAATCGAAGCAATCCCTGGGCCAATCATTTTTTTTAATTATGTTTTTTGCGAGAGACATAGGAACGCAACTCAAGATTTTCACTCGGTGTAAATTATTCGGCTCGATGATGTCGTGACATAATATGTTCTACTTAATTTTCTTACACATTAAAAGTCGCACGCAGCTGTGACCGCATTAGTGTACAAAAATTTCACTTCTAAATTCTTTGAAAATTTTTATATGCCGGCTAACGTACCAATTAAACCTCGGGCAGAGGGTCGCAGGGATATATACAGCAGCCGATTATAATGTAATTAATGCCACGATTACCCCTAGGCGAAAAAGGGCGAGGGAAAAAGAGGAGATCGCAAAATAGGAAAAAAATAGGAAAAAAGGAAAGTTGATGAAGCCCCTCTACTATACCTTTTTATGTAATGTTACCTTCCGGATGATATTATTATTATTCGACTCGCCGTTAACGTCATCGTTCGTTGCGATCCTCTCGCGTCTAACATGCAACTACTCTTACGTCTTATTTCGTATTTCACTGATCATTTTTTAACGCTTTTTTACATCATTTTTAATCAAATTGTCTACAGTATTAACCACATTTTTATTTTATGAATAGATAGTATTATCGACCAAGGTATTGAACTTTTCAGTTATCGAATTATTCCCGCATCGCATTTTTTTAATGCTAAAAGGCGAATTAATGAAAGTAGGCTACTCATCGAATATATTTTAAGGCGCGCAAAATAAATTTTCAGAGGCTGATAATTCCCCGTCGGTTTGATACTAACAGTTAGCCTAATAGGCAGGTTATTAATTGTGTGTACCGGCCGCATGTTCGCGCGTATCGATCGAATCCAGTTGTAACGAGACTTTAGCTTATGGTAATGCTATTTCCATCGTTAAAATAATGTTGCAATTAGCTTTACGACAGTCGGGTCGTGCAAACCTGAGAGATGGACTGTTTTCACGAATGGTTGATATTGTTTCTTTGGTATTCTTCTTTTAACCGTATATATATACCCAACGAGATTCTTGCACCTAGCGAGAGTCGAGTAGTACTTCCGGAATCCGCGAGGTGTCGTCGACCGGCGGCGCTCTCTCGCAAGCGAAGGGACTGGTCGGGCGCAATATAAGACTCTGTGGCTGGCAATTCTTTTTGGTTCCCTTACCTATAAGAATGTATCATAGATAAAAATATACGTGACCATTGTAGTTTTGCGTCTTGCAGAATGCTATGCATAAAAAACATAAGGCCTTTCTGTTTTTCGTGGCGTTAGTGATACGAGTCAAATCTCTTAACGTATGTGCTTGGAACCGTTTGATCGTAGTGGTTCTGATTTGTTGGTTGTATTCCAATCTTGCCAGACGAGAATATTCCTACTGGAATGTCGAATCAGACTAACGCTCCCTAAATGGCTGGAGAGAGAAATTAAACGGTGGTTCTATCGCTGAAAGTACCATACCAAGCCGGCCCAGTAAATACGTTCCATGCCTCTGAGAAGAGAAAATAAGACGGCGAACATCCCAAATTCAATATGCATAATGCTAGAGGTTCCCGCTGTACGTGTATTCATTATATTTATATATCGTCGCTCTTTTCACCGGAGTCCACCCATTTGCCATACTCGGCTCGTGACGAGCGTGGTGATAGACAGTAGGTACCGCGTCGGACAGCATAACCATAGACTCCTCGTCACGAACTTGCCAAGTACTTCATTCCATATTTATTTAATGCAAATCAGATAATAAACTTTTCGTTTATTGCCGTTGTCCCCTGGTATATGATATTTAAATTCGCTCAATATACATTCTCAACGAGCTTAACAAGAATTGACAAACTATGTATACTTGGCGATATAAGCTTCGAATAATTTCAATTAATTTGACAAGTTTTCATAGAGATGGAGACATGGGTTTCTGTATATGCATTGGGTACAAGTTTGTCAACGTCACTTATGATGTTTTTTTAGAAAGCTCTGGCTACCTTGTACAAAGGTTTACCCACTTTTCCTCAATTGGTAGAAAGATTTGCCTCGTCGAAAAAATCTAGGAATATCTCCACGGTGCATTTTAGAAGATGGATAAAGTAATATAATAAAATCATCGAACAAATCGAGGGGAATTCTTGTTAAAGATTTACCGAGTTCTTTCGACGAACACATCGTGCACAGGCGGTCTACGCTGGCGTAATACTCGACGGTTTTTTTAATACTCAATCTATGATTAAAGTTTTATTTCGATAAAAATTAGACGTTCGGCAATCAATTCGATACATCGATGAAAAAAGAGGTTCGGTAGTGTCGTAACGGTAGTGGAGGTCGATTAGGATATCCCCGCATACTGTGGATCGACAGAAGGCTCGATATAATTGATCGCAGTAATATTCGGTCTAAGGGAGGCTTGCAAAATGCGGTGAATTCTGTAAATAAACTACGATCGGCCTAGTGGAGGATGGCGGCTCATCCGCAACAAAGAAAATTGGAGACTCCCTGGCGGAGATTCGAGGGAGGTCTATAATTTCGACTGGGTTACATCGGTTTGGTACAAGCGTAAATTTCTCAGTGGCTATTGTGACTTTCTCTCAGCTACCGATATACTGCTAATGTCAATTTCTCATCGCTTTCACAAATACACCGAATAATAGCGCTAAAATCCACAAAGAGCGAGACACGGTTTTAGCAAACACGGGCATGTGCAAACACACGTCGATTCACGCCAAACAAGCGAGACTCAACAAGTCCTGTGTTTTTTTCCCCAGGGGGACAATTAAGATTACAAAAAATTCTCCCATTCACGACAAACGCTAAAACGCAAAACTCCGTCGCTGTCGAACCCGAGGGTCAGCCGTCGGATGAAAAAAACAGACGAATTGCAAAATTGTGCGATATTGGAGGAACATGTGAATCGATTGGTACCCAACATATTTCTTTCAACCAGATTTGCAAAAAGGAACTTTCGCATCGTCGAAAGTTCCTTTTCGACGCATGGAACATTGGGAAAATTTATTATTTTTCATTTTTTTCCATTGTGCTTAAAATCGTATAATAATACAGAAAAAAGAAAACAAGATTTTCCATCGATGATAATAATGGTATATTGTATTTTCATCTGCCCCTTTATCGCAGACGACTGTCCAAACTGCGTTGACGAGCAGGCCGGAGGTCTCACACCCGCAAGATGGACGATGCCGTTGCTCAAACTCGGCGAGAAGAGATACTACCTCGGGATATTTTTCAAGGTATGTTGCGGAGCGGAAATAGCCATTTCGTCATAACATCGAAAAGCAAATGTTGCTGATCGAAAGTTTGCAGATTTATTCCTCATTTGCTATCAAATTAAATAGGCCGGCAAAATGAAAATCGAAATGAACGACACTCATTTGTTTTACCGACTCGATCGACAGAAATTGTATGTATAATATATTTAAAACAAATGAGTGTCTTTTGTTTCGCTTTTCGTTCTGGTCAATCTATTGGGATCTGACATGGAGGCGTGACCAAATTCAATATGGCGCAGACCGGGGTGCAGTCGCCTGCCAAAACCACGTAATAGTAGGCTTACCGTGTCAATATAATATAAGTTATAAATATGAATGGCCGGAAATGGTAGTTTTGACTATTCATGATATTTGACAATAGTCTGGTTCAACTGCTCGTCATCGATTTTTTTTATGTACGCAACGTGTTTTTTTGTTGGGGAAACTATGAAACGTCAATTCACGGTTTTTTTAAAAAGAACTCTCACATCCATATACGGAACATGCAATTCTTTTTTTTAGATGATTTACGAGATGTAAAGACACCTACTTCTGTCATTTTTTGTTCAATTGCTCAGAACCACTGATGTTAATTATTACGTTGTAACGCGAGCAATGCACCCGGTTTTAATTTCAAAATGTACCACCAGATGTCTCGTGAATTTTGTCACATTCCAATACCTCAATCAAGAAAGAAAAATAAATTACCTGCTTCGGAAACGGACGAGCAATGAGAAGCAAGATTGGAAACTGTTAGAATAAGTACTGCTCAAAACCGTTCCCAAGAGAAGCTAAAACATACATTTCCATTGATACTTTAATGAATCAAGAAGACGTTCTTAATTATCCAATTGAATTATTGAATTCACTTGAATTGCCGGGCACGCTGTCACACGTTTTAACATTGAAAATTGGCGTACCTATCATTCTTCTACGAAACATCAATCTACCATGTCTGCAAAGATACCACCATTTCAATAAAAAATATAGCGAACAATATCATCGAGGCTACAATTTTAAATGGAAAATTTATAGGAGAAGATGTACTATTGCCACGTATGCCAATGGTACCAACAGATATGTCATTCGTATTCAAACGTTTGCAGTTTCCGGTACGACTCGCAATTTGCAATGACCATTAACAAAGCACAGGGTCAATCGCTACAAGTGTGTCGATTAATTTGGAAAATCCATGATTTTTACATAGACAGCTGTATGTAGTCTGCTCGCTCGTAGGAAACCCTTCTAATTTATTCGTATACGCACAAGATGGTTAAACAAAAAATATTGTGTATGCAAAAGTACCTAAATAATCATAATTGACACAAAATTCTTTCTTTGACATTCGCTGTAAAATAAATTATGACACAAAAACGGCATTGCAACCGGGTACCGCTAATAAAAAATAAATTACGAGTACGTAATATCTCGATTATGTCGATCTTTAAATGCGGCGTTACCAGCGTAACGTTCTTTTTTGTACATAGTCCCAGTGCCCAAGCGTTGCGAGAGATTGTGGTGCGCGAGCGTGTCTCGGTACGCGTTGCACGATATGTCACACGTGCTCGCTTTCTCGTTTATTCGGTCTCCCGCCGGTCGCGGTGTACGGGCATTACCGAAATTCGCGTCCTGCCAAGAGGTCGGCCGTGCTACTGGAAACGTTCCGTTCGCGCTTTTACACGTTACCAAAACTTGAATACACTCAGGACGCCAGGCCGTTGTTAACCAGGCGACCCTCTGTTGACGGTCCAAAAGCGCAGTAACTTTACATCAGAGGGTCTAATGGAACCGCCCCAACCGCCTGGGAGATCTCTTTCGCGCCTGCACCCCAAATCCTTCAGACCGCTCGTTTGAGGTCACTGCGGGTGCGACATACCCATTCAAGGACCTATTTTCAGATTATATCTTTGTTTTTCCTGCTATACTGTCAACTCAATATGTCTCTATATATCAGCAGAAAAATAACATACATTTTTGGGCATATGCGAGCAATTGGATACAAATTCCCCAGACGTTCACACAACCAGCTACAACTAGTTCGCCCCTTCAAAAGCATTAACAAAAATGTCATCGGCATTTTTGCCAACACTCTTTGTTTTATGAATTCCCTCGGTTATATACGGATATATCGTATCACCGTTAACGATCATTGGAGCCAACATTTTCTAAGTTTTGTTTCAATACGTTAAACAATTCTCAGTGCTCGAACGTGCGATTTTTTTTGTTACGTTAAACTTGTAGTTTCTTAATGAAGTCATTATGTTCTACGACTTATTATTATTATTATTTCCGTTCTTATGACTCCATGCATCTTATCCATTTTTTCAAACGATCATTTTATGATTCTCTACAAAATTGCTATGGGTTCTCTTGGTTTTTTAAACTGTTTTTATCCCACAGCTTTTATGAAAAAATAGTTGGAAGTACCACAGGCGGAAAATTTCTTATAATTTATGTATTTTTTCCATTGTTCTCGAGCGTCAGCCGACTTGTTTATCTCACCTTGATGGATCAATCTTTTCTCAATGCTCTGCTTTCTCTATCACGAGGCCGGTAATGCAGAAATCTTACCATACTTAGTTCTTCCTTTCTCAGTTCAACTTCCTGGCTCTTTTCATCCAAGATGGTTTGCCTTTTTTTCAGTTTCTCTTACTTTGAATTGAGATTGTCCGCTTTCTTAGTGCTTCCCACTTTCCTCGCACCGAGGCTAGTATGGTGGAACTCGCCGAAACTTTCATGCTCTCTCTCTCTCCTCTCACATAGTTGTTCTTAATGCGGTCGTCCTTATCGTTTCTCCCTCTACTTTGCTTATGGCAAGGTCAGTGCGGTAGAGTTCACAGTTACTCGATTCTCCCTCCTTATGCCAAAGAATGAGTAATCCCTAGAGCCACTCATGCCTCTTACATACGAGAGAAGCTGTTGATCACCCGATGAATTTTACCCCGCCAATTCGCAAATTTCACTATTCATTTCCGTTGCGAACGGCATCTACCGTTTCTCCTTGTAACCCTTGTAAGCACATGTGATAGCGACAGGTGGCGCCTATATTACTGTCACGTTTCACCATTCAAATACCAACCATTACGCAATAAAATGTTTGAATTATTTTCTATTACATATCGATATTTTCTTCCCCGTAATTTATTTTCACTTTGCGAATGATGTATTACCCAATCCCATCGCGTATTTATTCGTTTTCATAGACAGTATAAAAAATAATGAACAATTAATGAATTAACGCAGCCGAGTCAGCTTGATAATCCAATAATAAGCCTCGACGAATTTTCATTCGACATTTGCAAAACTGTTGTATATACAAATATGAATTTTCTAGCGTTAAATCTTCATTGTTTCAGTAAAAGTGTTATTATTTGTGTCAAATTTTGTGAGCATTTTCAATACTCATTGTACGAATACGATGATGCATTATCGAAGTAACGGAAAAGAAAGCTGATTGAAGGTTGTTGAGGGGCCAAATTAAAATTCTCGTATCTTACGAATAGTAAATCTAGTTGAGGGGTACAAAATTGTTCCAATGGTGTTAATTCGATAAACATATATTGAGTTTTTATATTTAGATCATCTCTATTATGTATGTATATTGTAGTTGGATGCTGCACGAAGGATTTTCGATATGCTAAAGCATTTTTCGAATGTTCTCATTACTTGCCGTTCGATTTGGTTGCACTGTCTTTTAGCAGGCTTATATGGTTAGCGTCCTTGAATGACCATACTACTATATGATATCCAACACCAGCATCGATGACGGATGCAAAACTTTCTGAGTTATTCGTTTCTCTTTAACTCGTATCGCCAATTTTTGTTATCCAGTTTATTATCCGGATATATATATATTATTCAATATATACAAATTCGGCGACCACAATTTCGAAAATGAATTTCGCAGAATACTAAATCTTGCTCAACACAAATCGCGAGACATTAAATCCCGTAATTATTGAAATGCACGAATCATCGAGAGAAAGGATTTGAGAGGAGAATTGGCGTTTCGCAATCACTTGGTCAGAATATTTAACTGATTCGTCACATCGATAATATATGCACGCTTCGAGTTTATTGGCAAATGCGAATATTCGCTATTTATTCGGATTCCGTGTAGGTTCGGATTTTTATTTGGGTTCCTTTTTATTTTAACTTCATTGACGTTTCTCTGTTCATTCGTATATTCAGCAATTCGTCGGGTACTGGTGTTACACCGTTGCACGTTCACCGGGGTGATACATTTTATTTGTTAATTTAATTAAATGCAACGTTCTTTTTTATTCGGGGCATCGAAGGCCGAGGCGTCGGTTGCGATTATTTGTTCCTGACTATGTTCAATCTCTGACATGGCAGAGGAAATACTGGATGGAAGAATTTTGAAGCGGGTGCAAAATGAAGTATTGTTTCTCTCATTAGAAAAATACGTACCGAAGTCATATTTGTTGAAGATACTTTTCTTCCTCGTGCCCAAATTTGCTACAACCGTGTTTTAAATGTTCTTATAGTGTAGATATTCTTGTTTCAATACTATTATCTTTTGGATATTCTTATTGAAGACATTGCTGTCTAATACCTGCTTTTTGGCGGCAACCTTGGGCAATGCATCCTGGATGAAAAACTCTACGTACAGATACCTTCGTCGAAACCTTCTTGTTCCATGCTCTCCTGATGGAATACGTTCTTGTTTCAGCAAGGGAAATCTCGTTACCTTATTCCTTGAGCCCGTCCTTGTTACCAGCATCCTTGCTGGAACGTGCCCTTGTTCCAGGCATTCTTATTGCAAACATCCTCGTTGATGACATCGTGGTTGCTAACATTCTTGTATTCAACTTGCTCCATTTATCCTTGCACTGGATTTCGGTGATGCAGATATCCGCATTACAGATATCTGTCTTGAATTCATCCTTGTTACAAGTTTCCATTTTTCAACACTATTTTCTTGATTTGTCCTTATTCAAGACATTTTCCTTCAAGACCTTGTTGAAGGAATCCACATCCCAATATCTTCGGAATATTCTTGTTCAGTGCTTCTCTGCTGGAATGGTCCTCTTTTTCAACAAGGGAATCACTTATTCCCTTATTGCTTGAATTCGTACTTATTATACGTAGGCTTCGTTGAACACACGCCTGTCCAAGAAGTCCTTCTTGCAAACGTCCTAATTGACGGCGTTACACGCTCTTGACATCCTTGTATTTGAACTTGTGTTAGCTATTCCTGCTTCGTACATCAATGTTTAACATCCCTGTGCGAACAAGTACTTTGTTTTCATCTATGCCACAGATGTCCTAGGTTGACCCAAGTATTCTTACGTAATTATGCATATGGATGATTATACAAAATCAGAATATAAATTATTAATAACGGATACGGTTCATAGAAAAATTGGCAAGCAAAACAAATTGAAATTTCTACTTTCTCATTAACGAGGTATTAATTATCTTTCCTTGTTTCATACGATCATAGGCCAACTGGTACAGGGCATCGCAGTATTGTCGTTATCATGGCATGCATCTTGCAAGTATATCATCGCAAGAGGAAAACGACAGATTGGAGAAGCATATAAAAGACTTTGGACTTGGCCATGAACATTTTTGGACTTCCGGCACCGATCAGGCTGAGGAAGGAACATTCTTCTGGATGGCCAACGGCAGGCCGATCACTTTTGAGAATTGGAACGTCGGGGAACCCAACAATTTTCGGTAAATTTATTTCAATGCTCCACGATTATAACGATAACGGTAGAAATAATAATAGTGATATCACCTATAACAAATCGTTGACGGGAGTTTCTCCTATCTTTATAATTCTTTTAGATACGAGAACGGTGAAGAGGAACACTGTTTGGAACTTTGGAACAGGGATGGAAAGGGTCTGAAGTGGAACGATAGTCCTTGCAGTTTCGAGACATTCTTCGTATGTGAAGTGCAGTGATGTTGTTGTTTTAAAATTTGTCTCCGAACATTTAATGAAATATTTCGATAGAACTAATACAGTTTTTGTCGCGCCTATAAATCGCATACATGCTGAAGAAGAAAAATAATTATGGACATACGAGGCGACTTTCGATTACGTTTCTCGAGTTGCCGTCAGGCCAACAGGACATTATGACAACTGACTACGCCAGTCTCGATCAATTATTCCATTCGTATACAATGATCGGCAGATCTTGAATAAATAATTGTCGAGATATCATCCAAATGGTTTAATGTTTATTTAAGAGTATTCGTTTATTTACGTTCGTACTTCATTGCTTTTATTCATTATTTTACTCATTGCATTCGTTTTTCAAAATTCAAATTATGCTATGAAAGAAGTAATTTCGTTACTTATAAAATAATATTTTTTCTTATTTCCTTTTCGTCGGCAGACGTTTGTTTTTACAAAATAGTACTTTTTTAATGGTAGCTCATTTTATCAATGGTAGCCCTGACAAAGTCAATCGCATTTCAGCCGTGTTTCGTTACATGCTTTACCGCGCTTGAAGTACGTGCAAAGCGCGTTTCGTAACACGCTTCTCACGCAATAAAGTGCGTACCAATCCCGTTTCGCGTCCTTTTCGACCCCGTGCAAAGTGCATACCAACCACGTTTCGAGTCCGTTTCGACTCTGTGCAAAGCGCGTACCAACCACTCTTCGAATCTGGTTCGATTCCGTAGAAAGCTCGTAGAGTACTGCCTGGTCTGAAATACAATTGTCACACACTTGGTACGTGCTTTATAAAGCTTCCAAAATCAGAAGAATCATCCCTAGTAAGATATTATCTTAATTAAATACTATAACATAATAATCTATAAATAGACATAATATAGATAGAAGATATACATAAGTCATAGGGACTTCATCCTTTTTGGGCTAGTGGGTTGACTCGTGCTTTTCATCGCGGTAGAGAAACTGTTTTTTTCGGTAAAGCGCTTGCGTTTATAATCCTAATGGGGCGTCCTTTCGCCCGCGAGAAACGCGGTATGGCCATGCGCCACCTGTCGGCCGCGAGTAATTCACAAAGCATGTGACAAACGCGCCTTAAACGCACTATTCTGTGGGAGAAGTCCGTGTCGACGGCACGCGAAAAAGTACGTTTCAACCGTGTAACCAAACGCGCTTCAACCGCATTAATCCACGTTTCAACCAAGTGTAAATCACGTTCCATGCCGTTTAGGAAAGTATGTGACAAGGGTGTTTCAAAATGCGCTTTAAATGTGAAAAGGTGCACCAAAAGGATCTTTCAAGTCCGTGTCTTCAACGAAACGTACTTAAAACGGAATTTTGACAGAGTTGAAACGTATTATTCCGTGGTAGGTTTTTGTCAGGCTTGTTTATCACGGTTCCATTCTTTTTTCCAATCAAAACACAGATTAATTTTTCATTCAAAAACTTAATTGCCGAACGATAACTAATTAACCGAATGGTAAATGTTGCGTTTACTTTACATCCAAGCTTTGTGTTTTAGAAAAAGAGAAGAGCACTTTTATCGTAAATGACAGGTCTGTGTATTTGAATGAGCACGTAGACTTTCAAATCCCAAATCCAACATCCATATTAGGGACGGGAACTTGCCCAGATACTCACGAGAAATTATCTTGAGCAATTTTACATGAACGAATGTTGTAAGATAAAATCAGATCATATTCGAAAGAAAACAAAATCAATAATAAATCATTGGACACCCGACGTCGCCACCGAGAACTCATCACAATGACTGACAATACGCCGCGATACGTCGAGTTACAGAATCTTCGTCCCATGTTATTGGCACGCCAGGTCGATATTGTCGGAAGCCTATGTAGGTCAATGATCGTTAGTCGGTAAATGCACTCTTCGCGAATAATTGTCGCGACTCATTGTTAGAGAATCGTCGGCCGAGTACTGATTTAACGTTCAAGCAAACTTGCCTCTAAGCGTTGACCGTAATCATACGAAAGACTCGTTCGAAATGATTGCAACCGTAGTAGGACCTTCGTTCGCTAGGTGTCTTCATACGTTCAGAGCTGAAATAAATTTTCAATACCGACTTCCTCTTTTTGTCGCGCTTTCGTCTTACCATATGTTTTAGAGTTATTGATGTGCAGCTCACTGGGTACGGTAGAATATATATATAGCCATTCGATTGATACTACAATACCGGTCTGATAAAAGATTCGACGTCATTCATTTGGTCGACTCCATAATTAGTCGAAACCGCTTCAAAAGTTTACATAGGCGATCAGGAACTGCGCTACAATTAGATTGTCACTTGCACCGGTGAGATTTTAGGAGCAATGATTTTTCTTTCCTCTCGTCGCTTATCATTTGTCGAGCTTGCATCGGTTGGAATATAAGCCAATAATTGAACGTTTTAAGAGTTTTCAAGTGGCGCAATCGCTTTAGGAATATGATCGATGAATGGACCGGCTGTGATTTAGATTTGACGACACCAGAGATTTTGCAAAGTGCGATTCGTAGTTCGCCTCTGCCAACTTCGAGGGGCTACTCTATAATCCGTGAGACCATGCTTCGAGCAACGATGAAGTGCTCTTAATATAAACAAAACACGAAATAATTTCAGGCTGGACCTTCCATTTTTACACGTATCGAGAAATTGTTTTTTTATATTTTTTCACATTCTCATAATACATTTACAGACGCTTGTCTGCCTACAATACCAATTATTAGCAATATTAGGAAATCGCAAAAAATAAGATCAAACGAAGAAGAAAACGGAATCGATGAAGAGAGCTAATTTCTTTGTCTTCTCAATCTTCGACCCTATATGACCGATGTGGCTGGTATTCATTGTATCTCGACTGCGTTGAGTGTGCTGCGCATTTATACGTGTCTTTAAATGGTTGATATCCTTTCAAGATTTTGTTGACCTTTTCTCCGTCGTTCGAACCGCACTGCGTCTGTAATGAAAACGAAGCACAAATATGATTCGGAACTTATTTCGTGATGTACGTGCTATTTGTTAAAAATACAAATAGCTGTGTTCTGAGACAGTCGCAGTTTTCTTACATTGGCAAACGCCAGAAAGAAGAGCTTGTCGTCATCGAGATCCGGTAGAGTGAAAAGTCGTCCATAAGCTTTAGGTTCGGATCGTTTGTTGAATAGATAAGCCTTCCATGCGGCATCCAAGGCTGTTAGCGTATTCTTTTGACGACAATAATTGTATTAAACGATACGTACGTATAGAATATCAAATGGTTAATTTATCATAGATATAAAACTTGACATTTTTACATTTCGAATGGTTTTTTAAAATTTTACTCGACGCCATTATGTATTTATCAAGCTCGTTGTATTTTGCCATTCCGGGAAGAAAAACTTGGATCGCGCAAAATCACGACAGGCCGCACGAGAAAAACAAACGGAATGCCCTTTATCTCTGCACGCTCGTTCAAAATAATTAAAAATCTCCGAAATTTCGAACAAATACGGGCGTATAAATAAATTTTTCGAACCACCGCGACTGATCTGAGAAAATAAGTTATCGGAACGTCTCAATTATTGTTGCGGTCGATGGGACGACCGGTAACTACTAAATCTCGAATGGTTACGAGAAAGTTATGTGTATTACATAAAGAATAAAAAAAAAACAATATTTTTTTCTTCGATTAAGGGATTGACCGAGCTCTCGTCTCGCGCCGCCCCGCTCCAAATAAAATCAGTAATTCATAGCTAAACTTCATATGTGTTTTTTGGAAATTTAATGGTGTCGTCATTATGACGATAATTAACGTACTGTAACTTGTAGTGGATCCTTTGCCTGTGCTGAAATAATAAAAATAAGTTTTTTCAGATTGTACCTAACGTTCCTTAAAAATCTACGATCCTTGAAAAATACAGATCGGAAAAGAGACATACCTGACGCGTAATGGGCGGCGATGATCGTACCCAAGCCGCCATAATTGATTGCTCTGAAAGATAAAAATACAAAATTTCATACTTTGTTCGTTTATTCGTTTATTCCCGCCTCACATATTATTCATCGACTTTGTCCTTGTCCGTTTGTCTTTAATGCTAATATTAATGCCGAAATGTGGATAGTGTGGCCACGTGTACAAGTCCATCGACTCCAAGTGAATTGATCACAGATAATTTTTTCAAATCATCCGTTTCCCAAAGCGTCAATGAGTCGGCAAAATAAAATAAAAATAAGACGAATATGAGCTCGAGTCACGTGAATTGTCAATAATAATTTGACATTGGGAATGAGCCTTGTACTATAACGACTCGTGTACTCCTCATGAAAGGTTGTCGCTATCATCGTCATTCAACTCACCTTGTATACAATTATTTTACTAATCATTGTTAGGAAATCCTCACTGGAAGCATTTGATAATAAAGCGGGTGCCCCATTTAAAATGTACCCGTAAGGTTTTAACGATAAATCAGACAAACGTATAACATGCGGCTACAGTACGGATCATTTTGAATCTAACATAGAGAGCGTCAGAAAAAGTTTTTAATTGAAGTTACACGATACGAAGTAGACCGTGATAAAGAACAATTATTCTCGATTCGTTTCGTCGATCCTTACTATTCGTAGGATTTTGAAAAAGAATGCGTGATTATCGTGGCGGGGGTGGCGCCTGAAATCGCCTTCTTCGTATCGTTGCAACTTGTTTTCGAAACTTTTCACCACGACCCAAGCGGGGTCGCCACGCACGTTCGGCTTACAGTTGCATCGACGAAAATACGAAGATATACGCTGGTCTTCGCTTGCGAAATTTGACGTGTCGTTGGCCTGCCATAGTAAGAGCTTCGACTTGAAATAAAACGTACATATATATTTATATAATCCGTATGTCAGCAGATGCTTATATATAGTACGTAAATATAAATGTTTAGGGCACTCGAAGCCAAGGGTACCAACGTCCGGGAACTCTACATTCATGAGCATTTCGATGCGCGGCTAATTCTGACAACTCGGTTTCAATCAATTCTTGCAACAAAGGCTCCCTGTTGTACGGTATATCACAGAGCACTTATTGTATTTGCATTAACGTTAATAGTTTAAAGATTGGAAATATTATCTTATCGTGATTCTTACATGATTATTGTATGACTTCTTCTAATTGCAAGAAAATCTGCGTCCACTTTTGATCCGACGTGGAAAACGTCTCAAAAATATGGATATATGTAACGAAAAAAGGACGATGGATTACAACAATTATCTTATTATCTGTGGTTTACCGTTTTCGGAATGATATTCTTTCGAGATGCATAAACATATGGGTTAAGGCTTAAGCGTGGTCAGCTTTAAGGGAGGAAGTTGATTTGTCGTACAATAGTTGATCGAAATGTACAAGAATCTGGTTCAAGGACAGGTACACTTGACTCGCGCAAACGATAAACAGAAGAATATTGTGCCAAGACGAGAGAGAGAGAGAGAGATAAAGACCGTCGGGTTTTTATTACTTTCAACAAGCCAACATAGCAACGTTACCAATGCCGTCTGGTTTTTCATCAAAGTTAAACCGTTCCATCCGTTTACGCCGTATCATTTTTATTTCTTCATCCAGGAAAGATGCCGATCTATCTGAAACCTGAAGAAATGGTATAGCTATAAAATCATTTCTACTACAAAATATTGATAAGTTATTACCATTCATTACTAATAAACAACTGCTCTATTTGATATATACTGCTCAAGAAAATTGAAGGATTTTTTTCCATTCAATAATATTGTCGATATTTGACTGCATGTAACTTTGGTTGTATTCGTAGATGGATGAAAAGAAAAGCAATTTGAAGCTTGAAGTCTCTTCTTTAATATCCTTCGAGAGATGTTTTTTCTTCGTATAGGTTTGGCTAATAATACGTCGATCGAATTGAAAACTTTAGAGATTTGACTACAAAATTGTTTTTTGATGGGTTGCGATAGGATCTTTTTTTACTGACAATGAGTTATGTCTACTTGAATTAAAAATTTTACTTTTTGAAATTACCCCGAAAAACTTCTAATTTAAGCTCTGTTATCTTTACATGCCCAAAAGTACACGTTTCAAGTTCCAAAATGGTTTTTTATCGGCTCGATACGATCTTTTTTCGACGGGATATAAATGGTCAAAGTCTTGCATCGCCGATCTATTTTACGTCTCGCTGTCTTGTCGGTTTTATATCTGTATCGTGAAAAACCAATTGTATAGCCAAATCTCTAAGCTTTTCACTTCTTAATTAAAAAATTTCGACCGAAGAATTTGTATCAAAAGTATTAGGTAAACCTAAGCGGAGAAGAAAATTTAAGGAATTTTTTGTTCCCATTCCATTTTTACATGTAACATTGTGAATCCCAATAAAAAAGAATTTCCATTTATTTTTTGACATATTATATATATATATACGTTACATTAAATTTTGATTCTGAATCCGGGAAAACTTTTTCTCTCTCGAATCCAACTGCAAATCCTAGTGGGTGCATACGGTCGGCCGGTTTAGACCCCGTACTCACCGCACTCGTAGTTTTCCAAAATGCCTTGACCTCACGGGAATACCTTTTCTGATATGGTATTGGAAACAAATTAAATATATAGTCATTCACTCGATATCGTAATTAAAAAATAGGTCGGTAGCCGAGTAAATGAAGAAAAACACAGCTCGGTTTCATCGACGTTAAATAATTCCAGCGTAATCGATGCAGTGGTAAGTTTCCAGACATTCGTGCGACTACGTACCTCGAAACGTATCACTCTATTTATGGCTTTCTTGAGGTTCCCCATATCGCAATTACCGCAGCACTGTTAATGCAGAGAGAAGAATAATACATATTAAAAATAGAGCTCTAGGCGTATGAGGACTCGAGAAGATGAGGCTAGGCCCTTTATCGGCGAGACGCGTTTTCGCGAATTTTACTTTACTTACTCGAATTATCCATTCGAATTCTTGATTAAATGTCGACTTTTGGTTCGTTATATTTCACGCCTCGTTACCAAAATAATACGATTAAATTAATTTATTTAACTTTATTTGAAATTAAAAACTACCCTTTGTGAAAAATTGGTCCAGGCCCCTAGACCGAACCAAAGTTAAGAGCTCCAATGGCCCAAGCTCGAATTCGCGCATCATTCTCTAGTAATTGTTATTTATCGTGGGCGTTTTGACACAAGTTGTTCGATAACGAACGTATATGGTTAGCAATGATGGATAACTTGCTTCGCGGCCTTGGTGCTCAGAACCAACTTTAACCTGTTGCGATGCACGATAACAATGGCGAAATGCGAGGCACGACGTATCTGTCGCCAACGATCGAAAATGATCGTTTCTCATCGGTCCCATTGGCGCGTATACTACGTCATGCCACGAGAAGTTTAACAATAATAACTAATGTACCTTGTTCTGTTTAATACGCCGGCTAAGGTCCCGTTGCGCATCTTTGGTGATATTCACAAGGTGGGTATACAGATTTAGCTAGGCATTTCCGATAAAGAGATTTCCCACGTCGTATTTGGGTAACTGTTGGTAGAATTGCCTTTTCATTTGCAATTCAACTGTGGTAGCGATTTTCTGGACCTGCAAGGAAGTATTTTAAATATTTCACGCGCTGTCCAAATCCTTGACCCTTACCCCTCACGATTACAAAATTTATGACACGCGACCAAAAAGCTCTCGCATCAAGCATACTTACGTCCTTTTTCAACGATTCCGGAAACAATTGCCTTTCCTTGACTAGTGTGACAAAATGTGTGTCATTGCTCGCATCACAGCTAAAAAATATTATCAATTGGATCGTGCAATTTTGTTAACAGCAGACCTTGTCGCGGTCTTCTTACACAATTACAATGTACTTGGTTTCCACTTACGAGTCGTAGGGTTTCGGTATTCCAGTAACTTTCATCAGCTGCCGGACCGTGTGGCAAAGGATAACGGATTCTTGAAAATTGAAACACGTTCAATAACGAGGACGTTCTCACACAGTGACAATGAAAAATTAAATTCTTACTCAAGTTAGCCGCGTTGTCGAGCCATATTGAGCCCATCACTGACACAACGTTGGGTGTTTTAAGCATCAAGTTAAGCCGATTCGTTGATGTCGATTTCGTTGACAAACGAAATCGACATTGGCCGAATTGCCGGACCAATAACTGCTCAAGTAACTGTTCCAATGCTCCTGTAAATACGACGAAAATTATTAACGGATAATCCTCGTTTTGAGTTTCCACATCGACGTCGACACTGCGTTGTTAAATGATATATCAAAGTTTTTAAATGACTTTTCTTGAATATTGATTAGTTCGAAAAATTCGAAAACGTCGAAGAACCGAACAATTAACGAGTGATCTGAATCGTAAGTTGAAACTAAATGACTGATAGCTTGTTTTTAATTCTTTTTGGTTTGTAAATTGGTCCTTTTCAATATATAATAATTGAATAATAATAATTATTGCAAACGGTCTTCAAGTCGACGTCGGAAAATGTAATTATGTTAATTTCACTTACAGTTTCGAATAAATTTACGACATACTCTCAAGTATCGTACAGTAAAAGCAAGGAAAAATTTACATTTTGTCAAATTTGAAACGGGCACGAAAATAATAATAAAAATACACTCGAGTCAAAACGTGTAAGATTGGAAGATTTGCCTATACCTACCTATCTTGTATTTCATTGAATTTTGATTATATTTTACGATTCGTGATGACAAACCGTTTACGTTATTCGAGGTTGGGAAATGGAAAAAGTAAATTGATCGGAAAGCTAAGCTCGAACCGAAAGATGACGAATCTATTGAAAATTACTCACTCTTGACAAACGGCTGGCAGTAGTTTGCGCTTCGGCCCAGGAGTCAGGCCACTGGTCGACGGATACGGGGGATGTTTCCGTCTGTAGAGAAGAACAAGTATGAAGCACAATCGTCTCGATTTAAAAGAATGGCGAACAGTACATACGCGTATGGCAATATCTCTTTTCGTAACTGCGTTATCTCGAAATTTTAGAGCACTTACATAAAATAATCCGACATTCAAAACTCGATATATCTTTTTCGGAAAAAAACCTTGTGCATGAGAAAGCGGAAAATGATCTTTTTTGTGACGATGTTTTACTTTTAATTTCATTCGCGCATTTGCACTATCTCTTGTATCGGTTATTTGCTTTTACCATTTATTACGTCGAAAATCGAACCATTCTGTTTTTTATTACGAGTGCAAAACTTATATAACTAAAAAAATGATCGTGGACATTATTTGGTGGATTATGACCTTCTTCATTACGTCGCAATACCCCAGCCCGGTAGTCTTTCAATTTGAAGTTCCTCGCGTTAATAAAACTTGTTTTACAAAAATAAAACAAAATGTTTTCCCGTCGAGAAGCTTTCAGTACGATGAAAAATGATGAATACGAGATATGCTAATTTCAATTCGGAGAGCTTTCATGACGTCGATAACGATTGTTTTCGCTCATTTATATTGAAAATTTGTTGCATCCCATACGAAACGTACATAAACCGGCCGATACGCGGTCTGTCACCAGGTTCGGCTCGAGCAACTACTCAACAAACTCGCTATTGAACTTGACAGGCCTTTTCTCGTCAGCATTTCCAATGCTACTGCCACGTCCGGGCCTGACATACGATCAATCATTTGCGGATCATACGGTCTAAGCTGCAAACATATTTGTAATAAAGTTAGACGCGTGAGATGAAACAGGCCAATAAAATCAGATTTTTTCATGTAAGTAATAAAAAATGGCCAGAGTTTCTTCAATTGGCACTCGCACGTGTAATCAATTATTGTTTTCTTTGTTTTTTTGTTGTTGTTCAATTTATAAATATCCAGATCAACGAACTTTTCTGTACTCTCTTTATTCACATTACATTCCAACAGACGCCTTGTCCGATACCGTCGCTCGAAACCCTAGTTATAAACAAACTCTGTAATCATTCTACGAATTATAATTTGAAACTCTACTTCCTTTCTCACGAGCGTCACCCACGAGTCGATGATCTCACGCCATCCCGGCGTCTGCGAAATAACCCCACCATAGAACCGAGCGAGTCTCGCTAATGAATTAGACCAATCAAACTTATCGAATTTTTGTAACTCCGCCCGAACCAAAGCGAAATCGTCAACCTTCTTCGAGAAGAGAATCAGAATCTATTCACCTTCGAAACAGTAAATATCTAAGGGAGTAAAATCCCAGTCTCTGTACAAATTATTATAAGTACAAGTTTTGTGTTGTAACTTCAAACTTTTTATAAATTCAAAGTCGAATAAAGTAACAGTTGTTTGTTAAGTGTACGTGAGCTGTTGGTGTTGCAAATTAATAATTTCCCAAGAAATTCATTCTTCATGGATCAACACCGAGAAGTTTGGGAAACGTCATCTAAAAAGAACGTCTTCGAAGAGGAATAAACCTCGACGATTTAATCCTAAATCGTTGAGTTGGTATATTGAGCACAAGTAAGTCCCAGGCGGCGAGCTCACGTCAAGCCGAATAGCGCAAGCCAATTCAAATATCGCGCGCACACCGAATTATCGACGGAGCTCCACTGTCTTACCCACTTGGGACGTAACACGAATACGAATATAAAATTATGTTTCTCGGCAATAAAGCATCTTTCATCGAACCATCATTTTCTAAAATTTACGAGAATATTTGCATGAAATCGCTCACCGCCAATGGATTTTTGTCACCGGGTGTCCATATGTAACCAATGTTAAAAAAAGATGATGCAAAACCTTTCTTTACGAGGAAAGTCTCCAAATCCCACCAACTTCTTCTCATGGGTAGATTGTTCAAAAATGCTACCGTATCTTGTAGTTTCTTCTCTTCACCTGTGATTATTCATACAGACGAATAAGATCGGGTCAACGATTTTATAAAGTATCTTTTTTTTTCAAGAAATCCCGCTACATCTCGCTGTGAAATTTTGCAGTATGGTACGATCGAGAGTTCCGATTTAAAAAGAAAAGGAATCGTGCACAATAGTAAAAATGATTTTTGTCCCGTGGCCTTGATATTTTAAAAGTTTTCTTGCCTCGTAAAAATTCCACTATTTTCGAAATTCGCGATTTGGAATAATGTATGAAAATTATTTTCAGCCATAATTATAAAATCTGAAAAAAATGGAAATAGTCACGATCAAGGTACGAAGAAAAAGAAGTTGAATCGATAGAACATGCTTCGCAATAAATATTTCCGATGTGTTATTTCCAAGGAAAAATGAGTTTCCACATTTTTATGTCCAAATTACAATATTTTGTATTCGACAAAACTTTCCGCAAATAAATAAGGTTTTGAGGATTTTTCACACCAATGCCTTTTTTATTTCATCTAGAAGGAATAACATCGCGTTTCTTAATTTCTTATAGATTTTATGCGAAGACGAAATTAAATAATGTTTGTTAGAACGAGAAAATCGATGGAACATGTAGAGTTCGAGCGAACGGGCAAACATACGCGAAAACTTCTGAACAACGATACATGATCGTTGTATGGCAAACGTCTTTCATTTTTTACTTTATTTGACAAAAAATATTTCACTCACCGGTGTTGCTGCATATTTGGAACCGTCGTTTCATCGACTTGACAATATTGCTATCTTTTGGAGATATGGGAAGTGATAGCTGTACTAATGTCGAGAAAACGCAATTAGGTAAGCGTCAATTAAATTGGACGCTAATGCGACAAACCAGTTACTAAATGTCGGTCAAAAATGTAATTCGAGCGTAGGTATCCAAATTCTCTGATTTTCTATAAAAAATTATTTTACAAAGTACGATATTCAAAATGGACGCTACGATGTAATTTATCAGGAGAGAAATTCAAAATGTGTTCATTTAAACGTTTTTACGATGAAGATTTACGAACATTTTTAAATTGCAATTTTTATTTTTTCGTTGTTTAATTTGAATGCGATTTTTGAACTAATGGCACACCATTCGTGATGTATCAAACTCGATAATTTCGAAAATAATATGACGGAACTGAAAGACCACATTCTTTATTTTATTTTATGAAAGAGAGCGCAATCTTGATAAACGTTTTTTCGTGTCCGTCGATAGAAAAAATCTTCGAGAAGAGGAACTTACTGTTTTTCGTGGCTGTGTCAAGATCCTTCAACTCCCTCTGTAGAAATTCGAATTGTGAATTAACCGCCTCGACGTTAAAGAAGTCATTCGCTTTACCGCATGCATATTGAAAGAAGCGTTCCATAAAAGCGGTAAACTCATTCGCTGTATGACATTTTTAACACAGAGGATTAGAGGTTTTTGAAACGCACGTAAATAGTTCGACAATAACGAGACCTCTGATTTTTAACGATATCCATTATTCTTTTCATCATAGAAGCATTTTAAGAATTATGGATAATAATTATAGTTTCGATATTTTTCTCTTAAATTTGTTAAAAACTTTGAACAGAATTTCGTCGCATAACTCCGTATGCCCCTGAGAGCAATTGGTGTCTCAGTTACATCTACTCGATGGAGTAAGAAGCTTCGTGTACGAGCACGAAATCAAAACATTTGGTTTACACTGATTTTTCAAAAAAAAATCCCTCAAGATAACATATTGTAGCCGTTTAAAAAAAAGTATACTTTTTGATAAGTTAAATAGAATTAAAGCCTAATTTCTTTAACGATTCTCTTTCACTGAATACCGAATAGGGTTAAAGAACGATGGTGTAGGTCTTTAATCATAAAAAGTACAAGATCACTTGAAACCTCGCAGCTGTTCGAGTATCGACAATATTTGAAAATTACACGCACCGTACATAGAAATATTTGGGAAAATTCGAAAACGCCACAATTTTCTAAATTAACAACTATATCCTTAGCAAAACTCGCGAAAAGACGTTCGGTTGTACTTACCCTACAAAGATTGAAAATAAGGTTGATCCTTACTGATGCACGGACCGTTACAGAACGATAAAACAAGTGTTGTAGCATGGATTTTAGTGGGAGTTTCTCACTGAAATCCATGTTACTGCACGTAGATTGTCATTAGGTGACAGTACGTGTCGTATAGTGCGATTCCACTTCCCCACTTCGAGATTTATCAGGTTATTTCGAGTACTTTGAGGAAAATTCACGAGAGATATATTTTCTTTTTTTACGATTATACAATTTTTCAGGAGCTGTTACAGAAACTGTTTTCCGTCCAACGAGTCAATTGTTATTACAACAACCTCGAAAACAACGAGTGATATCGTCATGTTTCTTTCCAATAAAATACTGGTTGAATTTCTAGTAGAGTGTAGTAGAGTTGAATTTCTAGAAGAGTGTAGTAGAGTCATCGCGCTCCCATTGAAAAGGAAATCCACGATTTTTGTAAAAAAACTGTCGAATAGTTCGAAAAAGCTCCAATAATCAGCTTGTCAAATTTTTCTTGAGACCTTGGAGTTTTTTTTGTTCTTTCTAGTCTAGTTTTCTAATAGTCAAGAATTGCCACGTGCAACCTCGAAAAAGCTCCATTGAATAAGAATACGGATTTAGTATCGAATCGAATTGTCACTATACCTGTCTGTTTGCAATCTTCTGTTAAACATATCGCAGTAACCGAAAGACGCCCTGAGAGTTCAACCACTGCCACGTAAAATCTGTTATTAAATTTAATATATAAGAACTAGGTAATATATAAATTTCGTATGTGCAAATTATTCATTTATTATTGAAGTCACTTACACGATGGCTAATGCACGCGGTACTCTTAGCATAGTCGGTCGAGCGAATTTTCTTGCTATATTATTTATGTTTTCTTATTATATTTCACGGTATTTTAACTTTTCTTCGAAGTGCGCTCTACTTTTTTTTTCTTCGAATACCTTCGCTAGACTCGACAATACGATTAACGAGAGTGTTAAGTATATGAAATGCGAGTCCGCATACGCCTTTATATATGATTGGTAATTCCGCAAGTCGCGGATGCCGTCCGTCGTTATCGAAATACACGTGTGTGAATAATAAATTTCAACATTGATCGTTACTGTACTTGTCTTTTTAAAACACTTTTATGCAGCAACGTATAATTTAATAATTTTTCTTGCAAAGCTTGTCGAATAATTTTACTGGGTAATTTTAAGTAAATTATAAGAGAAGTGCCAGGGACCTTAGAGATGAAGCCGGGATGGGTGACGACGATTAGGAAACTCACGGCGATACAAACTTTCGGCTTGCCAATAATTACCCATACATCTCCCTAAAATGAGGAGCATATCAACAATCTCGTTCGGAATAAAGTCAACCATTTTTATGGGCAGTTCTATAGCTCATCTAGAATATGACTTCATTGAAAATCTTATTTACTTCTATTTCGCTCGACACACGCACCAGCTAACGAAACTTCGTCACGATCGAAAAATAGTAAATATTCAACCAGCAATAAGAAATTTAAATATTAGGGAGATCTCATTTTAGGGAGATGTATGGGTAGTTATTGGCAAGCCGAAAGTTTGTATTGCCGTGAGTTTCCCAATCGTCGTCACCCATCCCGGCAAACAATTCGTACACTCGAACGGAGAGCGAGAGCAGGTCGGATTACCCGTTATCGCCAACGTCGTCCGAACGTCATGGAAGATTTTGATGGGCCGCATGAGGCTCGAAACATGGCAATCCTAATCGCGCAACCTAAGACACGCACACACAGATACATGCACACTTTTTTATGGTACCTTCCGGACAGCGCTAAATAGTCAAAAATGGAGTTCCAACATGAAAACTACGATCTGAATCGAAAAATGTTTCCTACAAAAGTTGTTAGTTTTAACGCAATGCATTGTTTTGTCATAAAAAAAAGTTAGGTTTTCTTAAAAAAAAAACATGTCAGCCATCGTAACGTCGCCATTTTGAATTTGCGACCTTCAACAATATTTTTTTTGGAACGTCCCCCTTCGAACTCTAAAACTTTTGTTCTAAACAAAATTTGATCAAAGCAATATTTTTCGAGATAATTTAGGTGTAAGATTAAATCTGGACACCCTGTATGATTAAAAGAAACTGCGTGAATATTTGTAGAGCTTTTGTAACAAAATTAGTCGATCAAAAATGCGATGGTCCAAAATAATCCAGGTTTACATCTTAATGTACTAAAAAAAGCTTTGCACGGTCAGCATTAATAATCGAACGAAATCTATACAGGGTGAATCATAATGGGTGGACACCACTTTTTGATGGTATTTACCATGCGTCGTAAATTACCGACTACCTACAACTGGATTGCTTGACCGCTCCAGAGATGGCAGCTGCTTAGTGACAGGCAACTACATTCATGCATCTTCGCGCGATTTCGATGACATTTGGTATGCTTGTAGAATGGATAAAAATACAAGACATGAAAAAACTTCAAATTGCAACAACGTTTATTTTTTCACGTACTATACACTGGATATCAGAATGGTGCAGATAGCAACAAATCTCTTGTGATTTATTGCAAATTTGTAATTTTTTCATACGTATCTCCGAGAGTTTTAACCGATTGGGATGCAAATTAGCATAAAGGTAGAGGATGAAAAAATAAAGTTGACGGGTTTGTTATCTTTTCGCTATCTCATAATTAAGGGTTTGAAACTGCCCCTCGATTTTTTAGTCAATTGTATCGTATGATTGGATTAATTTGTACAGACTATTTCGACTCATTGCATTTTCATTTCATCCCATTTTTATATCTACAAATTTTCGTCCATGCCACACGGTAAGAACTTCGAACGTTCGCGAGGGGGGTGGTTGGGGGTGGGGGGGTGAATGGAATATACAAATATGTATTCGTGTATTCAAACGAACTTATATTAACGTAAATTTAACCCGGAATGGCAGAAGGCTACCCGATCATACGATGCAATTGACTAAAAAATCGAGGGGCAGTTTCAACCCCTTAATTATGAGATATCGAAAAAATAACAAACCCGTCAACTTTATTTTTTCATCCTCTACCTTTATGTTAATTTACATCCCAATCGGTTAAAAACTCTCGGAGATACGTATGAAAAAATTACAAATTTGCAATAAATAATAAGAGATTTGTTGCTATCTGCACCATTCTGATATCCAGTGTATAGTACGCGAAAAAATAAACGTTGTTGCAATTTGAAGTTTTTTCATATCTTGTATTTTTATCCATTCTACAAGCATACCAAATGTCATCGAAATCGGCGAAGATGCATGAATGTAGTTGCCTGTCACTAAGCAGCTGCCATCTCTGGAGCGGTCAAGCAATCCAGTTGTCGGTAGCCGGTAATTTACGGCGCATGGTAAATACCATCAAAAAGTGGTGTCCACCCATTATGATTCACCCTGTATATGCGTCATACAAGCGTTCTCGTTCGTATACAAAATTTTGGCATTTCTAATCTTGTCAGATATTGACTCAGAATTTAACAATTACGTTTCTTTTTCAATGTTCAATTTCTATTCGATTTATCGATAAGTTATTCAAAACCGAAAAAACGCTTTATAAGGTACAACACTTTTTGTCTCGAAAAGAGCCGACCAACTACAATCGAAACAGATCGGAATGAAATAATTCATTATAATGTTCTTGCGGGATTTTGACGAACCGGAACAGTCAAATTTTATAAATATTTTATGTCGTCGGTTTGAATCGAATTTATACCTAGCGGATCTGAATTTGTATCTAAAATATTCCTTCGGCAAAGGCTAAAAAATATTCGAGTTCCAACAGGATTGAAAAGTGTCGTGCGTAGGCAGTGTTGTATTCAGGGGAATCAACGGAAAACGTGCATTTTCGGTAGAGCGTAAAATGATTTACATTGAAATGGGATATTTTCTTTGGTGATACATAATTGTATAGAGAGAACCATCAGGCTTCGCACTCCATGTGATTCCACTCGTGCAATATAAGCGCGCGTCATGTGGAAGGCTTCCGCAGAAATTTCTGCAACGCCGCCAATTTCTAATATTACATAATAAAAATAATTTTAGGCATTATTAAAGCTGTGTTCTACCTTGTGTTAAAAATAACAATATTTCGTTTTATACTTTCGAGTTTATGAATTTTTTCAAAACCTATTTTCTGGGCGGCCAGGGTGGTCAGCCCCTTTAAATATTCATGCGTCGAAATGTCGAGCTTAAGGGTAAAGAGGTCGCACGCGAATCACGGAATATCAATAAAACGTTTGCCCGACACCGATAAAATTGTACGGAATGCGTCTAGGAGGCAACGGTTTTATGTACCGCTGATAAATACCGAGTCGCGCGTGGTGATAAAATAGTACAATTTTATCAAAAGTCTTCACACTGGATAGTAAATTATTTGATGTTTTGAAAAAGAACGATTTTATTTTTTAAGAGTGTATTGCTTGCAGGAAAGAAGAGACGAGGATTCCACCTTCAAGAATGAATCAGACGTGATATATCTGTGACCTTGCAAGGTTAGCAGCTCGACCGCTATCTATTCGATGGGGCAATGCGAAACGAGAAGGGAGTAAACAAACACGTGGGTTACGATTTTTAAGAGGACTTATTTTATTATGTTTTTGAAAAGAACACGTAGCGGTTATATTTTATTTATTTTTTAATACAAACCGACTTAAGGGGCACCACTAGCGTGAAATTTAAAAAAAATCAATGTTTTTTGCATTTTCCGATAGTTTATACTTTTAAAAATAACATACTAAAATTTTAAACATGTCTCTTCAATAGTTTTTGAGCTACAGAGTTTAAAAAAATAGCTGTTCATCGGTCAGAACGGTAGGTTACTTGACTTTAAACGCGTTTTTCACAAAAGTACATTTTTCAAATTTACTGCAGTTATAACTCGTAAACAAATTATCCGATCGAACGGCTATTTTCTCTTTTTTTGCACTTAATTTTCTATACAATGGCTATCCTGTTTTTTGATCGCACAGAAATTGTAATTTTGGCAAACCAAAAACTATGATATTTTCAAGAAAAATTTTGACGTTTTTTCAAAGACCCGCGATTTTTCAATTTTTTTTTATTATGGACCATTGTATGGAAAAAATATTCGAGTTTAACGCCTTTTTTTAATTCCAGGCACGGTGAAGGCCGCAATCACTGCAGCAGTGGGGCACCTTTTTTGGCCGTTTAGGAGATATCCAATAATTTCTAAAATATTCAAAATATTTCTTTCAAAAAATTTGTGTATGTTCTTGAAATGTGTGAAAATATATCCTCAAAGTTTTAAAGTAATCGCTTTATTAGATTTCTTTTTAAACAAATCCCAAAAATCACCTATTTTTAAGACAATCCCACTAGTGATGCCCCTTAAACTATTGTATCGATTCAAATAACATTAGGTTGATTGCACAGGCTGGATTTCTCAATCTTACATAATGAATATATACCAGAATTTTAATCCTCTCGAAGCTTCCTAATATTGAAATTTGTTTTCGCATACTATATCCGTAATAAATTGAATCGTGCATTACCCCTGTATTAACTTTCCGGTTAGCATTTGCTAGGGCTTTCTCGAAGTACCACCCGAAAAATATATTTGCAATTATTTAAATATTTCTTCGACATCTTTCTCAATGAAAATACGATAAATGACATCTTGAGATAGGAAAACTCCGTAGAAACATCGGTGGGTTATTGTTGGTTAACGGGGCAATAAGGTAAGTCCGGGTATTATAGACTCGGTAGCCAATATGGTCTACTGGTATTTCTCCAAAACTAACCAACATTAGCGCAAAATAGACCTACCGCGTTTGTGTAACCCTAATTCTCACCTCCTCAGTGAATTTGTGCGGCGCAGCGAGATCGCGCGCGACTTTTACAGTTTTTCGCATTGTAAATTTTTGTATATTACTCCTTCACAGCCATAATTGCCGGACTTACCATACCTACCGTAGGTTTTTGACAAAATAGAATTTTATTTTTTGTCATATGATACGTTAGGAGCTTAGAAATAAGGTACGATAGACTTTATAGTGAGGAAAACGGTTTGGGAATGAATCGCGTAGTGACTCTTTGTAACGCGTTCCGAACACCCGAAAATTAAATGCGATTTACGCGAAAACAATGTTTTTCAAAGTAATCGAAATCGTTACTTCAACGGATTTTTATCGATTCGCTTAAAATTCTGACCGTAATTTTAAAATTACGTACTCCGAAGAATTATTAATGGATATTACTTTTCACTGTAAACTTTGTATGTTATGAACAATTCATCGTGTAATTTTCTCCGTAAAAGTTTCTTTCGAAGGTGGATTTTTTCCGCAAAAAACAATATTATCAAATTTCTGTACATACTTTCTCAGTAGTCCACACGTGAATATAATAACTTTTCGGTTTTTCGTTCAAAGTCAAAATTGTAAACGATTGGATTGATTTTTTGAAACTTTTTGAAATTTGAATTGTTTTCTAGACTTCCGATCACGTATATGAAATATTTATTAGAGTTTTGGAGCAACGTATTGTCGTACTGTACACATAATCTGCTGTTGGTGTTAACCTTTTATAATAATTCAACTAGTATACCTACCATCAATTTACGAGTCTAAAATTATTCAAGGTTTCGGACTTTTCGAATCCTTGGTATTCTCTGATCTTTTCAAATTTATTAAATTTTCCTCGACTTCTCAAATCCCCTCAATTTTTTTAATTTGACAAAATTTTAACTGCAACGAGGCAATTTTTAAAACTGTTATGCACCGACCTTTGATAGATGGTTTTTGTCAATAAGAGGGCATAATTCAGGTGAATTAACATAAAATAATTAATAATTAATAAAGAACTCTTGAAGAGTACGATTGCTACGAATAAACAAAGTATATTCTGGCTACGACTGCAGTTGTTTTATACACATGTATCCAATCGAGGATCATTTCAGATCATTACAAAACAGTAATTTCCTTTTATTGAAATCAATTTATTCTGACATTTTCTTAATAACGGAATTTATTCGGAATGCGTTATTTAAAATGAACAGAGTGTTGTTCATTTTTTCTCAGCTAAGTGCAGTCGAAAGTTGATAATCGTTATGAAGTCGCGGAAGTGCGGTGCTGTTGAAACTTCGAACCAATCCAAGTTCTTTATTTTCATGTTTTCTCAACGATATTGGGAGTACATAAAAATCGGTATGGGTTAAATTATAGCATACGGTATTTCTTCAAAAAAGTCGATTCTCACCCTGATCTTTGAAGGTACACAAAGAAAAAATCTAACTCGGCACCTATAAAATTGCGAAAACTCAACATGACGTTAGAAAAAAAATATTTCATGAGAACGTTCGCTCGAACGATGATGCTACGAGTATTCCGTGTATCAGCCATCGTGTAAGTGACTTCAAGAATAAATACGTAAACTGCACAAAGATTTATATATTAATTCTTATATGTTAAATACAATTATAGATTTTACGTGATGGTGATTTAACTCTCGGGGCATCTTACGGTCTCTACTATATGTTTAACAGAGGATTGCAAACTGACCGGTATAGTGGCAATTAGATGCGATACTAAATTCTTATTCTTATTCAACGGAACTTTTTCGGTTTTTTTTCCGTGGCGGTTTTTGACTATTAGAGATTAATGCTGCATGAACCTTAATCTTTTCATTCAAACGTTTGCACTTTCCGATGCGTCTCGCATTTGCAATGATCATTAACAAATCACAGGAACAATCGTTAGAAGTGCGTTAATTAAATTTGGAAAATATGTGGCCTACTCACGCGTAGGAAACCCTTCTCATTTATTCCTATACGCACAAGATTGTAAAACATAAAATATTGTGAACCCAAAGGTACTTGAATAATCATAATTTATAAAATAATCTTTCATTGACATTTGCTGTAAACTAAATTATGATACAAAAACGGCATTGCAACGCATGCCGGTTACTGCTTGTATATTTATATATGTTTAGACCACGAGGCTTAGCCTCCTCCGTCATCAAATGTCATACGGCCTGAATACCGCGGGGACCTCGTGAACTCGTGGCCTATCTCACTGACAATGAAAGTCGCAAATGATACTCGTTTATTTTTCCATCGAATGAAATGAAATACGGAAAATATGCGTATTTTCATTGCGCGATAGCTACCTATTCAACAGCTATGATAAAGTCGATGCAATTATCGGGAATATACATATTTTATAAATAGATTTAGATAATATATATTTTTTCAGCAGTAGTAACAAAAATTGGGATTTTTTTCGCAATTTGGGGAAAAAACACCAACAGCCCATTTTCGCTACTATTCTCTATGTACTCTCCGATTTTCAGCTCGACGATTATAAGTTCGGCGGCATGACCCCGGAAAACATCGTCGGTGTCATGCTCCATAACAAAGAGGTCTGGAGCATGACGCCGTAAAATGCCATAAAAAGGCGGTCCTGGACGGGAGGGACGCCGTGATGGCGATATAAAACACTCATGCACCACTCGGATGAATGCACCATAAATGCTGTTCCTGGGTGGTGCTGGGAGTCCTAGAGAAGGGTTTTAGTCTGTAGTGCCACGAGGCGAGTCCGACACTTGGGGCACCTGGTAGACCCCCAGTAGTGCGTGAAATGCATTTCCCCCCACCTAAAAAAAATATATATATAATAATAATTATTATTATTAAGTCGGGAATGTGGTGTCGCACTGGCCCCCACCTAGTGCTCTCAAGCCATATGCCCCTTGTGCACCCCCTATATTCCCCTCACCCCAGCAGCCCTGTACTTCTTGCAAATCTTCGTGCTTAACCCCTCGGGTTCGATGAAGGGTTGCCCCAAGTAGGTTGCCCGACTCCCAGCGAGCGCTGGGGATCGGCAAAGTATGTGGAGGGAGCATTCCTCCTCCCTACATTTTGTCCGTCTTTATGAGGCAGCTAGCCACGCCTGTTACTGGTTCCGGTCCCAGGAACGGCAGCGTTAACCCATCTCGCGCGAATTCGTCCTCCTTCTCGTTGCCTTCGATATCCCTATGCCCGGGTACCCATAACAAGCTCACCTTGTTTCGTCCCGCCAGGACGCCCAAGGCATCCTTGCAGTCCTTCACCAGTTTACTTCTACACCTCGCCACCTTCAGTGCCCCAAGGGCTGTCTAGCTGTCCGTGCAAATGCATATGCTCCTGCCTGTGTATCCTCTTCTAATGTTCTCCAGCACTCAGGCCCTAATCGCCACCAGCTCGGTCTGGAACACGGCGCAGCCCCTCCCAAGCAGAATGCTAAACTTCCACTTGGAGCCCTGCAGGTTTACACTAGCCTCCGCGCCCCTCCCCGCCAGAGTCGTCTGTGCACCAGACCAGCTCATGTCCGTGAAGTGGTAGCCCCAGCAGTAGCCCCATCCAGTGATGCCAACTCTTACAGAATGTTCCCACTAGGACCAACTTCAAATTCCCCTAAATATCGATCAAAAACCCCTAAAATTTTTGTTGTACACTATGTTTGAGAGGTAATTTCAAATATAAATTTTAAATACATTCGAGTAGTATAAAATAGCTGTAGTATTTAAATGGGTACATTTTACATATTTACATACCTTAATTAATGACCTGATAATAACGATAACAATGAAATAAAACGATTTTTATTTTTTATTTCTCAACTTTCCGTTGCTCAAATTTAGTTTTTCTTAACTTTTCTTGACATTATTTTTAGGTTTTTATATTTTTCTTTTGTTATTTATTTCTGTTACACTTAAACGAGAATCAATTAAAATTTAAAAAACGAAATCACACAATTTTCGACACAATGTTATTAAATATCATCGGGATAGTTATCTAATATTTCGTCGAAGGCATCGGTCTGGTTATCGCGCTGCGTTTTGCTGTTGCTGATATTTTAAATATCATACATACTGACGTTGAATGATTTGATCATACGGGCAGACGGGATGAAATTCACGCATGAACCGCCGTCTCTTTGCAGAGTGAATCTTACCATCATTATGCTTTGCAGCACTTCGAGCGATAGCTTATTCCGTAATTTGCTTTTAATTACGTTATATGTGGAAAAAGCTCGTTCGACGCTTGCGTTAGAAATTGGAAGTGTCAGAAGAGCCATTGAAAATTTTCCGATATTTTAAAATCGTCTGTGCCCAGCAGAATCGCAATCTTCGTAAACGTCTGAATAAAACTCAGGAGAATTATTCACGTTTGGCCACGTTTTGTTTGGCAATTGATTCCATTCTGTTTCTATATAATTTTTGTCACCGTACAAATGAACGCGATGGAATTTTGTGGAAACCTTAATTAAGCTTGGCTTTACTTGCGATAACGCGATTCTGGGATGCAGATCGGCCATCGCATTCGCAGAACCGATAAATTATCTGGCAATCTTTTCTGTATTTCTAGAGCCAAAGTACTCAGGAATTGCTTACACCTCTCTTTGACATCTAGCAAGTCTCCCGCGTCAATATTTTCTGCGATGGACTGGAATTCATAACCAAAATACATAGCTGATGTATGCATCAAATGGGATTGAAAATTGAAGACAACTAATTCGCTATCTGCCAATTTCTGAAAGCTTGATGGCACGACGAGTTTTTGCAATAAACTTTTAAACACCATAAAAAGGTCTTCGAGCAACTTGGTTGGCTCCACATGATCGCTTTGGAACATTAAATTCAGCTGAGTGATACATTTCAGTTCGTATTTTAAGAAAACCAAAAACTCCTTGAATGGCAATCGCTTCATAATGTCATACAGCTGCTCCGCCATATAACATTTGTCCTCAGATTTAGCAATCGAAAATAATAATGTAAACAAATTTATAACCTAAAAGCTAAAATTATTTTCTCTTGTACTTCGTTTTTTAATTTCAATATAGATTATGCGTCCTTACATTTTCTTATTTTTTGCCCAAACAGAGCATAATAATTTTGAAAAATAATATTCAATATCTACAATTTCATATATGTACGAATTGAATTTCGATTAAAAGAATTATTCTTTTAGGCCATTTTTACGAACCTTGAAGTTTGGGATCGGTCTCCCAACATTTTGTGTATTTTTGAAGATATTTTTTGGTTTTTTCTTTTGGCATTCTGAAAAAGATTTGAACACGATCCATTAATTATTATTCATCTTTTTTGTTATTCCTTTGCACCACGGATAAACATTAACGACTTACTTTGCAGTCCAATAAAACTGATAAAACTCGCGAGTAGACCGAACGGACACAACCTCAACCTGAAGTGAAAACTTCGGACAGTACAATAGCGGTAAAAGAGTAAGAAAAGGTTCTCTTGAATCTTGATCAGCAAGTTGTTATTGGCAACGAATGTCTGTATTCGTTATTATTGGTCATAGTGCGAAATTAACCCACCAGCGCCACCTGCACGTTGCTTAGTACAAGACATGAAGTATGGCATGAGTGTAAACAGTTTTTTAATTTTTGTTTTGAAATATACATTTTGATATCACGCCCGCAAAAAAATTTCGTGAATAATGTGCCTCCTAGAAAATCCCCCTAAATAAATGGAACCCCTAAAAAACCCCTGTACATCTTGATTCCCCCTAAATTTGGGGGGAAACCCCCCAAGTTGGCATCACTGGCCCCATCATGCTAACCGATGTTGTACCCATCGCGCCCGTTATTGCCCTACACGCGCGAGCTCTGATGTGTTCGAGTATGTTCCTCGCCGTCACCAGCGCCGTTCTTCTCCTCCACACCAGAGCCCCATGCAGTAGGGCGGGCTTGATCATCGCTGTGTATACCCACCGCATCATCGTGGGACCAAGTCCCCATATCCGGCCGCAGCTCCTGCTAGTGGCCCATAATAGTGTATGTACATGTCTTCCTCCTCACCACTTCCACGTGCTTCCCCCAGTTAAGCCTGGCATTCAAGATGACTCCGAGATGCTTCATCGCTCCCACGGGTGCAAGAGATCTACCGTAGAAGATTGGGTCTTCCCATCCCACAATCCTCTGTTTTCGGCGTGTTTGGCTCTTATCATCGGCGATGTTGTCCGCGTTCCCCTGCGTCCGGAGATCCTTGCTATTGAGCCTGCTGAGTAGCTCGTCCACACCCAGGCACCAAAACAGGGAAGAGATCATTCCCCGCTGCGGGCAGCCCCACGAGATCGACACCCACATACTCTCATTCCCTCTTGTAACTTTCAGCTGTCGGCCCGACAGCATGCTCCCGATCCACCTCATAGTGGTCTTGTCGATGCGATGTCTTCTGACTGCCTTAATAATGGCCTCAATAGTGCAGTTAAAAGCTCTCTCTATGTCCACGAATATGCTTACCGCTAGTTCATCGGCTGAGCGCACCGTCTCCAGGTTGTAAACCAGCCTGTGCAGCGCCGCCTCCATCGACTTTCCTGGCTGGTAGGTAAATTGCATATCGCGCAGGAGCCTCTGTTTAAGTGCCCCCTCTTTCACGAACCTGTCCACCAGTCTCTCCACCGTCTTTAGCAAGAACATGGTGAGCCTGATGGTCTTACGGGTCCCGGCTTTAATCCGTCCATCTGAGCTTTGTTATGAATAAGACCCTCGTCCTCCTCCAAGCGAGAGGGACGTATTTGAGGGCGATACTCACCTTCATCACCTTCGTCAGCGATAGGAGTAACACCGCCAGCTCCTGTTGCAGTAGCGTCGGGAATATGACATCTTCCCCGGCGCTCTTATACGGATCAAAACTTTTGATGGCCCAGCTGACCTTCCCTAGTGTGACGTTCCTGGATGCCGTATCCCAGTCCTTCCCAGGCCGTCTTAAACGGTCCCGGTTCGTCCCGGTGCCGTAGCCCTTCAGTCTCGTCTATCCAGGAAAGTGCATGTCCCTCAGCGCCTGCATTTCCTCGTCCTGTGAGGATGTGAAGCCCCCCCCTGGCCGTCTAAACGGTTCCGTGGCTGGTCCCACATCACTCCTGAGGATCTTTTCGAGCCTGGTTGCCGCGGGTATGGTGGCCGCCTCCCCGCAGAATTGTTGCCACGACTCCTGTTTCGCCTTCCTTGTGGCCTCCTTGTACTCCCTTTGACACTGCCTGTAAAGGTCCCAGTGACCGGGGTCTTTGGATTTGTTGGCCCTGTTGCCTGCCTGCCTTTTGGCCGATGTCTCTCCAGGCTCCCGGTCTACCACCACGTTGCCCCTGCCGCCCTGTCTAAGAATGCCATATCTCCCCATAAGCACATGCAGATGTGTCGATGGTCCGACATAGACGGGGCATCCGTCACCCTCCACTCTGTTACATGCTCCGTCACGCTTCGCGTCTCCAGCGTCAACTCTATCATCGCTTCCCTATTGCTTGTTAGGAAAGTAGGCTCCTTACCTCGGCTGAATCTTTCCAGGTCCGCTGTGATCAAGTACCCCAGAAGGGCCTGCCCTCGGCCATTAACATCCAAACTCCCTCACACCATGTGGTGCGAGTTGGTATCACAGCCAAGGATCAGCTCCCATCCTTTGTCCCTGCACGTCCTCACCAGCCCCTTACACTCCTCCGACGGTGGTGGTTCCTGGGAGTCGTTGGGCATGTACGCCTATGCAACCACTACCTCTCTTTTGACCCCCCCTTTTTCGCCGGGACATCAGCAGCCTGGCTGCGACTAGTTCCCTGCTGCAGTATTCCGTGGGGGCGGTAAATGCCATCCCTCTTAGGAGGATGCATACTCTGGCCCTGTGCACAGAGTCATCGTAAATGATTTGTCGTCGATCGACGTTGAGTCCCCTGATCTGCCCCTTGAATACCCAGGGTTCCTGGATCAGCGAGATCTCAATGTGTTCTCGAGTTTCCCGTTTGTTTAGTACTTCTGATGCCGCGGCACAGCGGTGCAGATTAATTTGGAGAATGATTAGCACGCTTACCATCCACGATGTCGCGTCCATCTTCCTCCATCTTCTTACCCCCCGCGGGCTTGTTTTCGAGAATACTCACGGATATCCGCCACATGCCCAGGAACGGCTGCCACCCCAGTTTCTCTAAACCGGGAATGATAGTCTCACAGACCCCAAGATCCCCTTTGTCGGCTCTCTGACCCGTTCGTTTCGTAAGCCAGCCAGCCCCCGACGTTAAGACCAGGGTTTTGCCTGTCGATTCTCCTTAGAATCACTTCGGTGTCATCAGGTTGTAGTCCTGGTAGGTGCGCCACCATCCTGACATACCTAGGGAGTTCATCAAGCCCAACTACGTGCCCTCCCAAGGATTCAGGGTCTGCACGCTCGCCCTGACCCACCTCTCCGTCTCGGTGTCCGCGCAGACCACGAAACGTACCACTAAATTTGTAGGACTATGTGGCCCCTTCATTCTACAAATATTCAAGAAGCTGCATACAAAAAATCAGCTCGTTATTAATAAATTTGATGACCTCATTATTTTGACATATTCGGAGTGGAGGACGCACCAGTCAAACCATCAATGTTGTAGGACAATTGTTTTTCACAGTTCATTATCGAATTATGTTTATATTCAAATAAAATATTTTGTGTTATTGAGACAATTTTGACACGCCACCAAATCGACATGTTTTATACCTACGCGCTAAAATAGCTACCTCTATCGAGAATTTTCAGAGGGTACATTTGGGCGTCTCGGCGAAAGGAACCGACTTACAAAATTACAGCCAGTTATTAATCATAAAAAAAACAGGTGGTGGCTGCTGGACTATAAGTAGTACCGTATTCGGGTCTGTATCCAACTCGGGCATTATTATTAGAAGACGATTTTATTTTCGACTAGAAATTCATTATCCGCTGAGCTGTGTGTTATACCATTTACGTAAGGTACCCCTCCATAACCCTTACTTTTACGTCGGTTAAATGTTTTGTTAGAAAAACGTGATCCACGTGTGCCGTTCTCGAATTGTCGTTGATTAATAAAAATACTTTTATTAATTATATATATATGTATATAAATATATTGGGTTATTATTAAAATTTATAGATAATCATATTAATAATATATATTTATTATATTAGTTTATGTTAACGATTATCTTTAACTTTTTTTTAAACTTTAACGTTAATTCTTAACATTGTTATATAATCAATAACAATGTCTGTATATTAATATTAATAATATGTAATTTTGAAAGAGAGAGAAGAAATTAATAATATATATAAATGTTAATAAATTCGGTTATTATTAAATTTAATAAATACTTTTATTAATTATATATTATAAATATAAATAAATTAGTTTATTATTAAATGTTATGGATAATCAACGCCATCGCATTCCATCATTAGAATGCAGTGGCGTATGCACGATCAAGATAAATTCTTACCCGATGATTATTCCATACCACCTTCCACACGATATTTCAGGCATAAACTATTTTATTTTTATGTGCCATCAACATCGGGCATATATAAAGGCTTGTACGAGCCTACGTCTTACGTACAACAAGTCTCGATATACATTAGCCGATGTCATCGAAGGAAAGAAAAACGGCGAGCACCCTGCGAATAACATTACGAAAAGAGTGAAATATAATTAGAAACCAAAAGAAAAGAACGAGAACATCATATCGACCGACTATGCTGAATGTATTTCGCCCATTAGCCATCGTGTAAGTGGATTTAAGAATAAATAAATAAATTGCATAGTTATGTCTTAGTTCGTTTATATTAAATTCAATATCAGATTCTACGTGGTGGTGGTTGAACTCTCGCACCGTATTTCGGTCGGCACGTTCTGTCCAACAGACGATTGCACACTGACAGGTATAGTAACAATTCGATTTGATATATAGGTACTAAATTCGTATTCGTATTCAACGGAACTTTTTCGAGTGTTTTGGGAAGGTTCTTGATTATTAGAGATTGCTGATCGATTACTATGATTGCTGCAGGGATGGTTGTAGGGGTGAACCCCAAAGCAAAAAAATCGATACTAACAATAAGACCACAAAAATAATTTAAGACGCTGAAAATTGTAGCTTTTTCGAACTATTCGATAGTGTAGTGAATTTTCATTCCAATGGAAGCTCGACGACTTTAAACAGAGTTGAGGCAGTATTTCATTGGGGAGAAAAATGACGATCGTCCTGAATCCTTTCGAGGTCGTTCCAATAACGAATGGGCCATTGAACTACATACAGTTTCGTATCAACTTTGTTTCCTCTCGGAGAAACGTTGACGATCGTGAGAAAGAAAAAAGTATATTTCGTGATTTTCCGTCAAAGTATTTCAAAGAACCTGAAAAACCTTGAAGTGACGCATAAACAAAGAGACAGAGAGAGAGACAGTGCACACGTATCAGCGAGTAGCAACTCGGGACGATACTGACCACACGCTGACTGATAAGGTCGCTTTCGGTATCCGTGAGAATAAAAGCGAATATTCCTGAGTATCTTTAAAGGTTTAAGTCATCTTGGCCCCTCAAGTTGTTTCCAGAATATTTGAATTTTCGAACTATATCCTTTATTTAAACGAATAAAATATATTCCCACGAGGCCATTGTTAGAAGTACCACGAATAAAATCTTTTGGATTGTCTCATTAGTACAGGCAAATAGGGATCCAGTTACTCTTGTCGATTCTGCATTTTTTCCCAACCGCAATTTTTTTTGATAGATAGGTTCAGTATGACGTACTGAATGTAAATACACAAAAGGCCGCCAAAATGGCGCTGCGCATATGCCGCCATTTTGCGAAAAACCGTTTCGGCCTATATCTCCGTAACCGTGCACTTGAGGCCAAAAATGGTAATGACCATTATTGTATATAATGAAATTTTCTATCTCTTTTGTTAAATATTTTTTTTGTATCACTTACCGTTCACGACTTATATGACTATTACTGTTTGTTTTCTGAATTTTTTCTTTTTTTCTAACCGATATCTCTTCTAATAATTGTTTAAACAATAAACTGCTAGTAATCAAACTTTTAAAGCGACAAATTTTCCACAACTTTTACTTTGAACTTTTTTTTCTAAAATCAATATTTTTGAAGTTATACCGCCTTAAATGATCGCGTTCGTGTCCGCGATCAACGCAACTACCGGATGCAAGGTTAACGGGGTTCGACATATTCGGAAGCGCCTATCCGACCTTTTTTGCTTTAAATTAAGATATCTCCAAAACTATTCAACATTTTTCGACGATCTTTTTTAGTTTTGTTCAGAAATACTTTATTAATAATTTTATATATGGGTTTAGAAGATATTCAAATTAGAAAAGTTTTGTGACCAATTCAAAGTCGAAAAACATTGGTTCGAAAAATGCTCATTTTCAATGTATCTTTTCTCAGGAACCATACGGTCGATTTTCACCATTTTTGTTGTGGGTATATATTAAAGTGTTATAAATATTGTGACTGACCATTTTTTCGAAAAAACGATTCAGACCCGCGAAAAAAATATTTGATGGTCAAAAAACGTGGTCAAAATTTTTAAAAAATTTCAAAACAACATCAAAAAAGTTTGAAACAAAATATCGAAAAAATAGCTGAATACAATGTTTATAACACTTTAATATATTCGAAATTCAATTCGATACAGAGGAAGACTTTGCCGACTTTATGGAAACGACTGAGAGTCCGTGCGAAAACTTTTTTAAATACACATGCGGTAAGGCGAATGACTTCCTCGACTCCGCGGGGTATAAATCACAATACGAATTTATATGGAACGAGGTCCTTAATGTTGACAGTACCGTCAGAAATGGTAAGTTCCTCTTCTGGAAGATATGTTTTATCGACCTATACGATTAATTATTTATCAATATAATGTTCGATTACATAAAGAATATGATCTTTCTCAAAGCACTTCCGTCGTATTATTTTCGGAATAAAAATTTTGATACATCAAGAAGGATCAACCGTCAGTTCGAAAATCGTATTCAAATTAACACAAAACAGAATAAACATTGCAGTTCGAAAGCGCTCTTAAATCTTGATCGCGAATTGTATTTTGTCAAATAATTTATTATTCGAAGTCGAATAGTTTAAAAACGCTCGTATTACATTTTTATATGAAGTCGAGTAACTGATTTGTCACATTAGTGTCTAATTTAATTGGCACTTAACTGAGTGCGACTTTTGCATTAGTGCGGGTGTCTGATCCCATCAATGATCAAGATGGCGATGTTGTCAAGTGGTATAAACAGCAGATCCAACTATGCGATAACACCAGTGAGTAAAATATCTTTATTCAGCTATTAAAAAAATTATAATTCGATTATAATTCGTATTGGCATAAAATATATAAGAAATTAGAAACGGTCTTTTTCTCGCTGGGAGAATATAAAACATCACAATTGGTAGTATTTCATCTCATGAATAATCACAGGTGAGGAGAAGAAACTACAAGATACGGTAGCATTTTTTAACAATTTACCCATTGATGGAAGTTGGTGGGAATTGGAGACTTTCCTCGTGAAGAAAGGATTTCCATCGTCGCTTTTTCGTGTTTACCAAAATAATGACTTAATGATAGAGGTGAGTGATGTTATGGAGGTATTTTTGTCAATTATACAAAATGATCGATCGATCAAAGATGACTAGAAAAATAGCTTGATATCCAAATGTTTACAAAAAATCGCTATCGAAAAGACCATCTATGAATCTAAATTAGTAAAACTATGCTACTAGATTTTCCAAACGACGAACGATGGACGATAATGTTTAATATTTTTTGTAGGAAAAATATGCTATGTTAAATCGTAAAAAATAGCTGACTAATAATAAAGTTTTTGGTTCTAAAACGTTTACCTTACATATCTAATTTAACCACAAATATTTTCCAGTTTCTACCGTTAATACACGCAGAGATTGACCATGAGCCAGCCGAAGACGTGGAAACATTATTGGAAATGCTGAAAAAAAGCGGCCTATCAAGTTCAATAGCTAGCTTGTTGAATGGTTGTTCGGCCAACTCCTGGGCCTACAAAGTGTATCCAACGAAATATGTATGTTTCGTATGAGATCGAATACGTTTTCAACATAGACGAACGAAAACAATGTTTATCGTTGTCATGAAAGCCCTGCGCATCGAAACTAGCATATCGCATATTCATCACTTTTCATCGTACTTGAAGCCTGTCGATGCGAAAGAGTTTTGATTGATTTTCGTAAAACATATTTTATGAACTCGGAAAATTCCAAATTGAATGATTACCGAATTGGGGGGTTGTGATGCAATGAAAAACATTGTAATCCACCAAATAATGCCCCGATGATTTTCGAGTTATTTAAGTTTTGAATGTTTTATCAAGGTCAAAGTCAAGTTAGTACAAATTTCCCCTGATAATTTTCGAGTTATCTAAGCTTTGAATGTTTTTTCAAGGTCAAGGTATATAAACGCACATATCGCCGACAGACACCACTGGGCACAAAAGTACGCTTGTTAAAAAGCACAAAAGTTCGATCTTCAACGTAATAAATGATAAAGGCAAACAACTGATACAAGACATCGTGCAAATGCGCGAAAGAAATGAAAAACAAACGTTACGAAAAATATTATTTTCCGCTATCTCATACGCAGGGTTTTTTTCGAAAAAGATATATGGAGTTTTCAATGTCAGATTACCCTATGTAAGTGTTGTCAAATTTCGAGATAACGCAGTTATGATAAGAGTCTTCCTGCACGCGCGTGTCCTTGGGCGCAATGGAGTAAATAAGTTGATATTGCTCTACCTGAGCGTCTATACTGTTCACGAGTATTTTAAATTAGCACGATTGTGCTCTATACTTGTTCTTCTTTACAGGGGCGACAGAAACTGGCAGCCCTCGAAACTTGGCCTGACTACTGGATCGTAAATCAAATTAGCGCCAGCAGTTTGTCAAGAGTGAGTAATCTTCAACAAATTCGATAGGTACCTTTCGATTCGAGCTTAGCATTACGATCAATTTCAAGGAGCGTTTGAAAGTTTTTAATTCATCCTGTTTAGATTCGTCTTTAAATTGTGCATGCTCCCCGCGTACGATATTTTCACTGCAATGTCTGCAAACGGCCGAAGGTGATAAGAGTCCATGCGTGTTGCCAGCAAACTCGACGCGGCAGATAAAAAATATTTAAGAGGTATGCATAACCTTTGAGTTAGAAAATTAGGTCGATTTTCAATATTTTTTGATAACTCAGGTATTCGGATGATGAGGTTGAGCTTCTACGTACTGTAAGTGCATAGTATCGACAAGTTACAGTTTTTTTTCATTTCGAAATATACATGTACCTACAACCTAGTTATCCGGTTCCGTACATGATTCGGCAGCTGGATTCATCTGAAATAAAAAATGGGAAAATCTACTTCCAGTACAATGATAAACCTACAAAGCAACCGGATGATTTTTCGTAATTCTCAAAATTGCGAAAATTGTAACGCGTTGAAAAAAAAAGTTCGTTTCTCGACAAAATTTGAAACTTTAAACTGTGACCAGTCCAAATGTGACGTAAATCGAACGAACATATTCTGAAATATGACGTACGCCAAGTAGCAAAATATAGTTTCGAGATAAACTCGATAGAAGGAAACGTACAAAATCCACTTTTTTCGTATACAGTTATCGTATAAATTTCTGGGTCTGCTCAATATCTTTGGTGGTTCTTCAATATCACAATTATTTTTTGTACCTTCAATCTACGATTCCAGCACCATCTAACAATCCTTCTACAGTAGCAGATATCTTCTGCTTTTCCGACGTTCACTAAAATCGTCGTAAGTCGGCCAATTTTTGGAATTTTTACAAAATCTTTATACCAAATGAAAGTTGAGACTCTAGGGAATGAAAAAGTGCAATAACCCAAAATCCGATCTTTTCAAATGCCAAGGTTATGCATACCCCTTAAATAAAGCAATCGGTTAATTAGTTGAACCTTAAGAAACGGATTACTCATGCGTCCATGCAGACATGGACATACATAAATACTCGTACCTACCTTTATCCAATTACTATTCGTTAATTGTTTGTTGATTCCATGTTGTGGAATTTCTCGAACCAATCGATATTTAAAAAAGCGACTTACAAACTTTGAAATATCATTTAAGAACGCAAAATGTCGTCATCGGTAAGGAAACCTGAAAACAAGGATTTTTCGTTGGTAATTTTCGTCGCATTTACAGGAGGATTGGAACATGTACTTCAACAGTTGGTGGTCTGGCAAATCGGACGACCTCGATTGGGTTCATAGGGTAAACGTTACTCTCAATGCGCCCAATATTGTATCACAACTGGGGGAATTATGGGAAGACGACGCGAATGAACCCAGTAAGAATTCTGTTTTTCATCGTTACTATGAGGACATCCTCGTTATTAAACGTGTTTAAATTTTCAAGAATCCGTTATCGCTTGCGCAACGCTCCGGAAACTGATGAGCGTAGCTGGAATGCCGCGATTATCCCGCTCGTAAGTGGGAACCCCATACGTTATAGTTGTAGAAGACCACGACGAGGTTTGATGTCCAAAAAAGATGCATGATATAACTGCTAACATTTTGTAGATGTGAACCAATGGTCGATACTCTTGCTAATCTAGCCATCGAAAGGCAGTTGTTTCCGGAATCGTTGAAAAAGGGCGTAAGTCTGCTTGATGCAAGGAATTTTTATTCGCGCATTATCGATTTTGTAATCGTGAGGAGTAGAGGGAAGCAGAGGAGTAAGGATAAAGGATTTCGACAACGTGTGGAATTTTTTAAATATTTTTTCGCAGGTACAAAAAGTAGCTGCTGCAGTTGAATTGCAAATAAAACAATACTTGTACAAAATAGTCCCCAAAGCTGGCAATGAAAATCTCTTTATCGGAAATACCAACGTCAATCTGTACAATCATCTTGTGCGTGACGCGAAAGAGGCGCAACTTGATTTTGACAATATGGTCCTTGAGAAACAGGTAAAGTCGTGCATTATTTGTTACCGTTAAACTTATCGCACATGGCATGGTATACGCGTCTATGGAACCAACTAAAAACAATAGATTTTTTTGAATCCTATCGGATAACTCGTGCCGAAACCCCCGGAATAAATAGGAATTACTAGAGGACGATACGCGAGTGGGCCCTTTGTTAATTCTCTCCGTTAGCTTTCGTCGAAGGGCAGGGGCCTCGACGGATTTTTCATCGTGGATAGTTTCGAATTTCAAATAGACTTCATCGAAATGAAGATTTCCTCAAATTTCAACCAGATTCTGATCGATTTTTGATCAACCGAACTGGCCAGGCCCGTAACTCATTCGTTCTGTAACGCAGTCTCATGTCGTGACGAATTCGTATATTATGTATTCGTTGATCGCAGTTATCAGGGCTATCGATACAAGCGAGACGTTTTATTGAAAAAACGATCGGAGTTTGAAGATTGTGCAACGTTATCTAGTACGCAATGGCGGTTTAATCGTATTATTTTGATAACGAGGAATGAATTATAATGAATCGTAAGTGGACATTCAATGATTTGTCAATGATTTGGACGGACAATTCGCGTAAGTAACGAGTAACGATACTAAAATTGCACAAACCTAAATTTATCGGGATCGTTCGATTTTCGATATGTGACGGATCGCAGCGCGACAATGCGGGTCACCTGTAAAAACCCTCGCTTTATCTTCTCGAGTCCTCATACGCATAGAGCTTTATTTTTAATATCTATTATTGTTGTTTGTACATTAACAGTGCTGCGGTAATTGCGACACGGAATTTCTCAAGAAGGCCTCAGCAAGAGTGATACGATTCGAGGTACGTAGTCGCACGAATGTCTAGAAACTATTGCTACTCTATCGATTACGCTGAGATTATTTAACGTCGATGAGACCGAGCTGAGTTTTTTTCATTTAATCGGCTACTGACCTATTTTATAATTAAGATATCGAGTGAATTACTATATATTTAATTTGTTTCCAATGTCATATCAGAGAAGGTATAGCCGTGACATCCAACAGTTCTGGACATCTACGAACAACATTTCGCCGCTCTCTGCGGAGATGTTATCTTCAGTAAAGATAGGAACTGCGCTCGGAGCTGAGAGAGGAAAACATTACTTGGTTCTAGAACTCAAGGTGACGTATATTTATCAAACACAGCAGTTGTTTATTCCCAGTTATTGGTAATAACCGACCAATACGTCGAAGTAAATGCCAATTTGTAGATATGTCCTTTCTGCAGGCTCCAGATAACACCACATCTTACGTAGATGTAACACTAGAAAGGGAGCGCTTGCTCAGAGAGATTAGGTTCAACTGGAATGAAGCACCCTCACCATTTGGTAACGTCAATTTGTTAGCCTGTCTTGCACTCATCTTGAGATAACATTCTTCTGTTTGATGCATTTGTGAGTCAAGCGTACCTGTCCTTGAATCAGATTCTTGTAGAATAGTGGGGAGCCTTTGTTCAAAGCACTGTGTGAGGAGCGTTTCATGGTCGGAAGGGTTTCAATAACTTTAAACCACCGGTCTATTGTCGCAGTATTATAAGACCCATACCCGTGAACGATAATTACATTTCTTCTGTCACTGCTAACTGTTTGACTTCTGACTATCCTCTGACTTACTGACCTGTCACCTGTTGTCGAATGTTCTGCATCATTCGACAACTACGTCACAAATAATTTGAGAACGTTCGAATGCCGAAAATCACGTTTTGTATATAGGTAACTTAAAAGCACCCCACAATTCATTGGAACCGGAATTCTCATAAGTTAGACGCGTATCGAAATGCTCATTAATGCGGAATTTGCGGACGTTGGTACACTTGGCATCGAATGCACTATGCATCTATTTCTACATATATATGCTAATACTGACATGCACGTTATAATAAATATATATGTACGTTATTTTTCAAGTTGATGGTCTTATCATAGCAGGCCAACGACATGTTAAATTTCGCAATGACAGACCAGCGTAAGCACTTTTTTTATTTTCGTACGTCCGTAGATACAATTGTAAGCCGGGCCTACGTAATGAACCGTTCTAGTCGTCAATTTTTGGATTAAAACTACCAAAACACGAAGTAGAAAGGCGAATTTCGATTAATTGGTATATGGATGTTTATTTTTATCATGCAGAGCTCTCAATTATGGCGGCGTCGGTGCGATCCTTGCTGCTGTTTACTGGGATGGTATGCCCTCCTTTTCCCGTTTGTACTTTTAAGAATCATTGATTTGTAACGAATCTTCAGAAAATTTTTAGAACTCTCATTGTTTTATTTAAGATGGAGCGCCCAGCGAATATAATATAGAAGTACGTCCAATGTCGTCAGGATGACAACTCCATTCAAAATTCAATCTTCGTTAATGAAGTTTTGCTATGACTTGTTTGCTTTCCTCGGGACGAAGTGACGTGAGACAAAAAAAGTGTTTTCTTGTTTATAATATGCTCAAACCTTTGTTTCGCGATGGACTTGTAACTCGAGCTTGTGCGCATTCCTCTTGTAATCATTCGAGCTTTGTAGTGTCGTTCGTCTTATCGACGACTACAATGATCGAGACGTTGCAACTCATTTTTGAAGATTAGTCACGCCGGTTCGAAAAATCTGTTTATACGCCCGAATCGTTCGAGCGTTAGAAAAGTTCTGATTTTTTCGAAAGGGTGGGTATAGTTGTCGTCTATCGGCACTTGGGGAATTATTTTGGTGCCAAATTAAACAAAATTCACACCAACTTTTGCGCTTAATCTCAAATATCTTCCGAGTTATTGAAAAAACTTATTTTTAGTTTTTTATTTCTTCCAATAGTAATAGAGAATTTTGCTCTTAATCTCAAATATCTTCCGAGTTATTGAAAAAACTTACTTTTAGTCTTTTATTTCTTCCAATAGTCATAGAGAAAATAAACAAATAGTTAATATTTTTGTAGTTTCGGGTATTATGGCACACCATAATTTTTTTTGAAAATAAAACTCGATGTATATAAGATCAATCAGTCTTAATTGGTTATGTCATTCGCTAAACTTGTTAATAATCAATAATTGGAGGCTTAAGCCAATGTAAATTCAAAGAATAACTGAAAATCGAAGTTTTAGTGAAATGGAACAATCGTTGAAATCTAAATATGGTTGGGCATTATGGCCTAGGGACATATTCGCCGTAAATGCAGTGAGCAAACAATACAAACAATAAATCGCACTTTATTTTGTGGAGTAAAATGCACACAACAAAAATGTCAGTTTCCACTCGTCAGCATTCTTCGTGAGCCCATAGCTTACAACATAGGCATTGAATACGGCGCTCCACCTGGTGGGCCCTGTTGGCCGTATGAATGTCTTTAATAAGTAAGATGTAAACTAAAACCTGTAAAAAAATTGTATACAAATTTGTCACTACACTATAAATTGAGGGTTTGCCTACAAAACTGTGCACTAATAATATACAGAAAATTACAATTCGAGTAACTGAAATGGTTGAAAATTATCCAAAAATAACATCAAAATACGCAAGTTTGGGTCGCTGCCAGCAAAGGACACGCGCCATAAAATACCCGAAAAAATGTAGAGCGCCAAGTGTCGATAGAAAACTTCGTGGGGGCAGCCTCGACATGGTTATCCGGTTATACTCTTTTCAAGATTTCTGATTTTTAACGAGCATGCAGAGAAAAGGGAAATTTTGTTCGATTTTACCGTGCAGCGTTTTACGAGCTTTCATGATCAAAGTTTTTCTTTACGAATGGAAAAATACACCGAGCTTAATAAATACATAATGGTATCGAGTAGAATTTAAAAAACTTACATGAAAAATGATAATATGAAGTTTCATATTCATTAAACATTAACCGTCTAATATTGTGCATTTATGAATTTTTTATGGAAATTGTTTTTGTCAAAGACTTTGAAAAAGGCCTTGGATATCGCATGGAAGGCTTATGTATACGACAAACAATCCGGACCTAAAGATTATGGACGACTTTCCACTTTACCGGATCTCGATGACGACAAGCTCTTCTTTCTGGCGTTTGCCAATGTAAGAAAACTGCGACTGTCTCGGGACACAGCTATTTGTATTTTTAACAAAGAGCACGTATATCACAAAATGACTTACGAATCATGTTTGTACTTCCTTTTCATTACAGACGCAGTGCGGTTCGAGCGACGAAGAAAAGGTCGACAAAATCTTGAAAGAATATCAACCATTTAAAGACGCATATAATTGCGCAGGACACTCAAGGCGGCCGGGATATAATAAGCACCCGACGCAGAGGGTATATAGGAAAGAAGATTGAGAAGGCAATGAAATGAGCTCTCTTCATCGATTCAGTTTTCTTCTTCGTTTGATTTTTTGCGATTTCCTGCTAATAATTGCTATGTAAGCAGACAAGCTTCTGTAAATGTATTATGCGAATGTGAAACAATATAAAAAAACAATTTCTCGATACGCAAAAATAGACGGTCGATTGTGAAATTATTTAGTGTTTTGTCTATATTGAGTGCACTGAATTGTTGCTCTGATAATAACTGCGAAGTATGGTTCGCAAATTATGTGATGTGAATAAACCAAAATTGTGACGAAATATAGGTTAACGAAGCTTATGTATAACAGTATCCTTAGAATCACCAGTTGTAGATGTTCGAAGCCATAGAAGAGTACGGTTACTGTTGTGAACGTGGTTTTCGAAGTTAAAATAAAAGACCGTTTATGTGTTAAGTTTAATTTACAGTCTTACTCCTTAATTGTAAGATTGGCCTGGCAAAAGTTGACTGATCTTCCGTAATTTTTCGGTCATAAAATCGAGCGAAGGTATCTGAGCCCTTAGACCAGCCAGCCGTCTTCCGAATTACGTCGATGTTGGGATCCCCTCTCTTTTTTCTGCAGAGGTAGAGGCATGTGGTATGCTGTATGCCGTAAAAATCGACGTGTCTAACCCGCTGTCGTGTAAGACTTGCTTTATCCAGCGGCTGAGCGATTGTGTAGATACTAGCTTGTGAGGTTTTTTCCACGATATAAATAAAGTTTGGGCATCTCCCCTCAGGTTTCTCGTTCGATCTATATAAGCCTCCAAGGCAGTGGCAACGCAAATTGAAGGATCTGTCTGGAAAAACGGTAGAATCAGATTTGGTTGCTTCTTGCCAGCGACTGATGTCTTGAGATGTGTCGTGATCTTGACTTCGAATCTATCCTCGTGTTTAATGATGTTTGTAAGGTTTATAGCAGCAATAGTTTGTATGCTATGTCCTGTTGCGAAAGTCAGTAGCGTAGCTACTTTTTTCGATAGACATTCGAGGTTGATGTTGTCGTTTGGTATTAATGTTGATAAGAAATCTAGGACAATTTTCGGGTCCCACATCACGTCATATTTCGCCTGGGGCGGACGTGTTCTTGGGAAACAGGACAGATCCGAGGGTGGTTAAACAAACAGATACTTTTTGCTGTTTTTTTGCAATTCTCTTTACCTTTGCGACAATAAGTTCTACCAACGATGACTCCACTATTGCGTTTAATTTTGGTGGTTCTATAAATGCACAGTTCTCCGGTATGAGATGCCTTTTGAATAATGCTGATCACTCTTCCTCCGGAAGTTCTTTTTCTAATATTTCTTTCCAGCGAATGGCAATATCATAATGGATTGCTGCTCCTCGCTCGTTTTCATCCTCTAAGCGTTTACCCATTGCCTCGAGAATTTCAGGATCAGAGCCGGATTCTCGCTTATGTTCGTGGTCGACGGCTGCAACGTTTCTCGTGCTGCAACTAACACCGAAGCGGCTGGACCCGCTGTGACTGGTACGATTGGGTCAAGTTGCGGTGCCGGCTCGTGAGGGTTCTGAGGAGCTTCTATTGTCTCCCCTTTTTCTCTCTCGATCTGACGCTCGCTGTGACAAGGCTCTAATTCTTCACCTGTGGGTGAATTTTGTCGCCTGGGTGATGCCAAATTTCGATCTTCTTCACGTCTTGCACTGAAGCGGCCTCAATTACGATCGCGTTCCCCTGAGCTATGGTTTCTGCTTGGCGAGCGATACCGGGAGTAGTCTGATCGATATCGCGATTCACTCCTTGAATGTTCATCCCCCGAACGTCGCGATCGAGACTCACCTGTAAGTGGCAATTCCGTCTATTAAAACTTGTTTATAGACGTAATGGCATTTCTTGGTATGCTTGATACCATCTATTAAGTGTACTTGACACTATAGGTTGAGTGTACTTGACACTAGACCATGGGCGTGCTTGACACCCTCCAAACGTTCACCACGCCAAAGCGGTAACGAATGGTCTACCGTGTAATTATCGAGCGGCAATGAAGGAAACTTGTTCCTGTCTCTATCCTAGAAGATCCAATCAAGTTGTGACGATCTTCAAAGTCCCCGAAAAGTGGGGTTGCGCTTACGTTTTTCGCCTAGACGATTAATATCGTGTTCTTGCTGCTCAATCAGTTTCCTCAATTGTTTTAACTGCTGCCCCACGTCGTCCTCCCTATTCTTCTCACTGTGTTTTCGCTTATTTGCCATGCTGTTTCTGAATTTAGTATCGTTTACCTCGAAACCGTTTGTGATTGCTAAGGCACAAAAGAAAGGAACGCCCCCTTCATTTGTTTGGACATGCGTCATTCCACCCGCCGGTGGACCACGTAGAGGCGGATACTACGACTGGCGATCCTAAGGAGGAGGCGCGTAGTACAATTGTTATATATACAGGGTGAATCATAATGGGTGGACACCACTTTTTGATGGTATTTACCATGCGTCGTAAATTACCGACTACCTACAACTGAATTGCTTGACCGCTCCAGAGATGGCAGCTGCTTAGTGACAGGCAACTACATTCATGCATCTTCGCGCGATTTCGATGACATTTGGTATCCTTGTAGAATGGATAAAAATACGAGATATGAAAAAACTTCAAATTGCAACAACGTTTATTTTTTCGCGTACTATACACTGGATATCAGAATGGTGCAGATAGCAACAAATCTCTTGTGATTTATTGCAAATTTGTAATTTTTTCATACGTATCTCCGAGAGTTTTTAACCGATTGGGATGCAAATTAGCATAAAGGTAGAGGATGAAAAAATAAAGTTGGCGGGTTTGTTATCTTTTCGCTATCTCATAATTAAGGGGTTAAAACTGCCCCTCGATTTTTTAGTCAATTGTATCGTATGATCGGATTCATTTGTACAGACTATTTCGACTCATTGCATTTTCATTTCATCCCATTTTTATATCTACAAATTTTCGTCCATGCCACACGGTAAGAACTTCGAACGTTCGCGAGGGGGATGGTTGGGGGAGGGGGTGAGTGGAATTTACAAATATATATTCGTGTATTCAAATGAACTTATATTAACGTAAATTTAACCCGGAATGGCAAAAGGCTACCCGATCATACGATGCAATTGACTAAAAAATCGAGGGGCTGTTTCAACCCCTTAATTATGAGATAGCGAAAAAATAACAAACCCGTCAACTTTATTTTTTCATCCTCTACCTTTATGTTAATTTGCATCCCAATCAGTTAAAAACTCTCAGAGATACGTATGAAAAAATTACAAATTCGCAATAAATAAAAGAGATTTGTTGCTATCTGCACCTGCCTGTCACTAAGCAGCTGCCATCTCTGGAGCGGTCAAGCAATTCAGTTGTAGGTAGTCGATAATTTACGACGCATGGTAAATACCATCAAAAAGTGGTGTCCACGCATTATGATGTATAGAACAAATGAGCGTGTTTTTTTCGCTTTTCGTCTTGGTCAAGCTACACCTCAATCAAGAAAGGAAAAAAATACAAGCCTCAGAAACGGAAGAGTAGAGAGAAGCAAAACTGGAAACTATTAGAGTATGTACGGCGTAGAAACTTCTGTAAAATAACAGCAATAACAGACGAATTGATTAATAAAGTTTTGGAAAGTATTGCACATAATTATAAAAATCATACGTGGTTAATTCAGCGCGCTATATTAGCAGCAAAAACACAATGATATCAACTATATAAATATCATGGTTTAAAAAAATACCAGGAGAAGCTAAAACGTACAAGTCGTTTGATACTTTAATGAATTCAAAGAAGTTAATTATCCAACTAAATTCTTGAATTCACTTGATTTGCCCAGCACACCGCCACACGTTTCAACATTGAAAATTGGCGTGCCTATCATTCTTCTACTAAACATCAATTCACCACGACTTTGCAACGGTACCAGGCTTTCGTGAAAAATATGGGGAACAATATCATCGAAGCTACAATTCTAAATGGAATATTTAATGGAAGAAGGTGTACTATGCCACGTATCGAAATGATACCAACAGATATGCCATTCGAACTCAAACGTTCGTAGTTTCCAGTGTGACTCGCATTTGCAATGACCATTAACAAAGGCACCGGGACAATCGTTGGCAGTGTATGGATTAAATTTGGAAAATCCATGATTTACACATGGACAGATATATGTGGCCTGCTCATGCGTAGGAAACCCCAATTTATTCGTATGCGTACAAGATGGTAAAACAAAAATTATTGTGTATCTAAAAGTACCTAAATAATCATAATTTTTTAAAAACTAACGTTTGCTGTAAAATAAATGATGACACAAAAATGGCATTGCAACGCATGCCGGGTACCGGTAGTTCAAAATAAAAAAGTTCCGCTCGTGATACATTTTCGACCATTTTCGTCGGGGTAAGGTAAATGTTTTATTAGAAAAACGTGATCCACGTGTTCCCGACTCGGTCGTCATTGCGATACAACGGTTTGCGCACGACAAAGATAAATGTTTATTCGACGGGGACGAAAAGAATAAATATCCAGCACAGTGCTTCATTTCTAATCGTCGTCGGGTTTCTTTTATGATTTACTAATTCACCAGTCAATTTATTTGACGATTTTTGCAAGAAATATAGTTAATTTGTGTATCGATGCATCAAAAATATGTTAAAAAAATTTAACAAAAATCAATGAAATTTCTCATTGGACATTTGTATTCATACGCGTATATTTCGATAACGACGAACGGCATCGCTATCTTGAGGAATTATTTTCCTACGTATATTTAGGTCACAAACTATTTTTACTATCGTGTGTTTTCATTAACAACGTGCATATATAAAGGCTTGCACAAATCAATATGACTTTTCGAAGGAATTTCAAGAAAACATAAAATAAAAGAATATCATGCGAAAATTCACTCGAACGACTATGCTAAGAATATCGCGTGCATTAGCCATTGTGTAAGCGACTTTAGGAATAAATAAATAAATTACATACAAATTGATAGATTACTTCTTATATATTTAATTAATCAACAGAATCTACGTGGTTGTGGCTGATGTTTCGGGGCGTGCTTCGGTCGGTACGATATGTTCAACAGAAGATTGCAAACTGACAGGTATAGTGACAATTCGATTCGACATTAAATCCGTACTCTTACTTAACGGAACTTTTTCGAGGTTTTTGATGGTGATTCTTGATTATTAGAGACTGCTACTTGAGGAATCGTGGTCGTTGAGACAGAATAAAAAAAGATCGATACTAGGTCCATGAAATCAATATAAAAACCTGAATATTGTAGCTGTTTGAACTATTCGATAGCTTTTTTTTACAAAGGCTGCTAATTTTCTTTGCAATGGAACCTCGACGACTCTACTCAAAGTTGCGCCAGTATTTCATTGGGAAGAGAAATGTCGATTCCACTCAATCTTTTCGAGGTTGTCTCAATAACGATGGGGTCATTCGACCACATACAGTTTCGTATCACCTTTTTTTCCCCGCAGGAAAAGCTTTACGATCGTGACAAAAAAATATATTTAGTGATATTCCGTCAAAGTATTTCAAATAAACTGAAAAATTTCAAGATAATGTTTAGAGAGAAAGAGAGAGTGTACATATTATGGGTTTCCATAATATTTGACTTTTCAAAAGATATCCTTTTTTTAACGAGTAAAATATGTTTGCACGAAGCCATTGTTTCGTAGAAACACCGCATATAAAATCTTTTAGATTGTCTCATCGCAATCCTCACTCGTGCGCGAAGCTTACTGTATCGGGATGACGAATACCAATCGATATAACACAATGAGCTATGTTAACAAATTGTGCCAAAATTTTTACCACATTCAAGACACACAAATTTCTGTACATAATTGTCATCATGCTCCCATGATGAAAATATGATACGAATATCGTTAAGAATGTCTCATAATCTCGGATTATTTTCTCCTATTTTGAAATGCTGCAAGTGCTACATCGATTCAATCAGAATAATGTTCTTTTTCGTGAAGAGTTGTAATGTTTATTTTGTATGGAGAAACGTGATGGTTGTTTAATGGTTGTGTTAAAAATTTATATCGCACGTAAACATAAAGTCGTTGTTTATACAAAGTTGAATTCGATACAGAGGATGACTTCGCCGCGTTTATGAAACCAACCAAGTCTCCGTGCCAAAACTTTTTTAAATACGCATGCGGTAAGGCGAATGACTTCCTCGACTCCGTAGAGTCTACATCACAATACGATTTTTTGGCGAAGAATCTGTTGGACGGACTCATGCCGGGCCCGAGTAAGTTCTTCTTCTCGAAGATTTGTTTTCTCGGCCTACGTGGTGAATTATTTATTATGATAATGTTCGTATACATAAAACATGTGGTCTTTCAGTACCGTTATATTATTTTTGGTACACCATGAACCTTTAATATGAACGATAAGAATTTAATATGAATAAAAAGTGTAATCTAAAAGTACTAATTAACTTCGATCGCAAAAGATTTATAATTGGCAGTTTTAATGACGAGTCACATTTGAGTGTTCATTTTGACATCGTAATTTTATTAAATAATTTATTATATCAAATCAGAAAATTTTTAATGCTCGAATTGTATTTTTAACTGACGTCGAATAAGTCAGTGATCCCGTCGAACCCGACGACGGCCAGATCATCAAGTGGGCTAAGCATCAGTTCCAAGTGGGCGAGAATACCAGTGAGTACAATATTATTTTTTCAATTACGTAAAAAGTAAATAAGTTATAATGCAGCTATAGTATATAGTCGTTCAGGCGTTTCTCGAATGTTTATCGTCGTTCATAATCCATACAAAATTGTTAATTAAATGATCTTCTTCCTGCTAGGAGAGTATAAAGAATTTATCAAATAGAAAATAATTCTAGCATAAAACTTTCCAAGATACACGATAACTATACTTATTTAATAATATAATTTGCGATTCTGGAATCGACCACATTTCAAAAGAATTGCAAGAGCAAAATCCGAAAATCATGAATTTTCTTCCAAATAACTTTCTCCATCGATAATGCTCATTACGAAGCATTTTCTATCAATACAAATTCTCTGTCTCTCTGTCTCCCTCTCTCTTCGTACTTTGCTCAAAACTATTTGAAACCCATATTGTTGTACGGCCTTGGAATTTTTTTTTAAAATTATTTAAAATCGTGTACCGTAGATACCTAATATTATTTCGAGACAATACACCTTGACAAAAGTCACGTCACGCTATATAAATGATTTTTACGATTGTACACGGTTGACTTTCTTTCTGAATCGGAACTCTAGTTTATACCATACTACAATATTCGACGGCGAAATATATAGCGGGTTGGTCCCGAAAAAAACGAAAAATTACTATTAAAAAATGGCATTTACAGACCCGATATAAAAATTGGAAAAAAAAATTCTGCAAATATCGCGCAGTGGTTGTCTTGACATTTGTTCATTTTGGTCCACGCTCAATTTAATAAATTTCGAATCATTCTGCAAAAATCTTTTCGACGAGCTAGTGCAAGCTTTTGGCACGATCACGAATATTTCTGAGACACGAACCCAATATGAACTTGGATAGGTAGTGAATGTTTTATATATACAGATATGAATGAGATTAAGCGATGAAATGTGTGTCAATAAAATTTAATCGCATCTATAATCTTAGGTACGGAGGAAAAACTCGACGCCGTGGTAAAATTTTTAAACGATTTACCCATGGATGGAAGTTGGTGGGACTTGGAGACTTTCCTCGTAAGAGAAGGTCTTCCATCGTCGTTGTTTCGTGTTTCGAGGAGGGAAAGCAATGAATCGGCGATAGTGGTGAGTGAATATGGTGCAGATATTTTTAACAATTTCAAAAAAATTATCACTCGATCAAAAATGGTCCATTGCTTAAAAAATTGGTTTTACATCCAAATTTTTTAGAAAAAAGAGGTTATCGAAAAGGTCTTCTATGAAACGAAACTAGCAAAACTACTACTATCTTTTTTGATCGGTGAATGACGGAATGTAATGTTTACTATTTTCTGTGGGAAAAATATGCTACCGAGAATAGTGAAAAAATATGTATTTACACCTGTGAGCGTCGACTAAAGAAACTTTTGCGATTTTTGTATTACACGAAAAAAGTTTCCCTGGCGACTTTAATCTCATACGTCTAATTTTATTATTAATGTTTTTTGCAGATTCGACCGTTGGTATACGACGACACTGACAATTTACCATTCGAAGAAGTGAGTCAAGTATTGGAAATGGTAAAGCAGCATGGCTTATCAACAAAACTGCTGGTCACGATTCTTTCCTGTTCAGAAAAAAACTGGGCGGAGGGCAGTTATCCGAACACTTATGTATGTTTCCTTTGCGATGGAACAAATGTTCAATATAGATGAGAGAAAATAATGGGTATCGACGTCACAAAACCTCTACGAATCGAAACTAGCAAATCGCATATGCATCATTTTTCATCATACTTAAAGCTTTTTGACGAGTAGGCATCCCGTACATTTTCCGAGCTAAAACTTTTGAATGTTTTTCAAGTTGACGGTATATAAACATAAAGCAATTGACGCGAGAAAGTAATTGGCACATTTATTATTATGTTATACGTGCTGTACTGTTGGCCAGTTTTAAAACGACACGATCATTCTCCGTTTTTGTCGATAGGCGGAAAGTCAGCCTGTTTCTCTCTACGAGTGGCCTGATTTGTGGATCCAATATCAAGAAGAATCCAGCGAATTGTCGAGAGTGAGTAATTATAGATTCGTCACATTTCTAACTTAACGTAAAGAATTTATCACCACACACCGTACAATAAAATAAAAATTGAACGAAATACAAGATAACATAGGTACGTAGGTAAATTTTTCAATCTTACCCGTTTTAATTCAGTTGTATTTTTATTATTATTTTCATGCAATTTTCAAATTTGAGAAAATAAAAAATTCTTTCCACGGTCCATATACTACGTTAAAGTATGGTGCAAACTTATTCGAAGCTGTTAGTGAAATTCACATAATAACATTTACCGAAATCAATTTGCAAATCGTCTGAAATAATTATCGAGATGTCATATCGATTGAAAAGGAGTAAATAGATCAAAAAGAATTTCAAAAAAAGCAATCAGTTTAGATTTAACAATCGGACCACGCGTTAATTGTTCGTTTATCCGATATTTTGGAATTTTTCGAACCAATCGATATTCACGAAAAGTCATGTACTAACCTTGATATATAATTTAAGACCGCAAAGTGTTATCGGTAAGAAACCTCAACACATGATTTTTCCGTTGTTTATTTTCGTTGTATTTATAGGAGGATTGGAACGCTTACTTTAATAGTTTTTGGCCCGGAAAATCGGAAGGTGTCGATTGGGTTAATATGCTAAATATTACCCTCGAAAGACCCGATGTTGTATCAAAGCTGGGAAAAATATGGGTGGACAACAAGTTGAACCTCAGTAAGAATTTTATTTTCCATCATCACTATGAGAATGTCCTTGTTATTGAGTGTATTTGAATTTTAAAGAATACATTATTGCCTGTGGAACGTTCCGTCATCTGATGAAAATGACTGGTTTACCACGACACTACAAAACGTGAGTGGGTACCAATACAGATTGGAATTGTATCAAATTTAGACAAGGTCGAATCCTAAAAAACTCATTCGATGAAGGTTGCTGTACACTATACAGCACGGACTATCACGTATCAGCAAAACAAGTGATGTAGCATGGATTTCAGTAGGAGTGTCTCACTGAAATCCCACTGAAATCCATGCTACATGGGAGTGTCCCACTCCCAATCCCACTCAAAACCATGTTACACACTATACGGTACGTGATGGTCCGTGCCATATAGGGTGTAGGAACCTCAGAACTGATAACATTTTACAGCTGTGAACCGAGCGAAATCAATAAGTATAGACTCATGGACATGGACAGGGAGTTATATCCAGAACCGTTGAAAATGGGCGTAAGTTTGCACGTTGCGAGAGCTTTTTTTGCACTCCGTTTATCAACTTTGAAAACGTGGAACGAATTAAAAGGGCGAACGATTCGGACGGTGAATGCAATTTTTACGAAATGTTTTGTTTTGCAGGTCAAAGACTTGGCGAATAAAATTACGATGCAAGCGAAACTACAATCGTTTCAAGCGATAATCAATGAGGACACAAACAATTACTTTATCGGAAGAAACAAAATCAATATGTACAATCATCTTGTGGAACTCGCAAGATACGAGCGAGAAAAATTGCGGAAATTTGTGCTTACTAGCGAGGTAAAGGCTATACATGATTTATTATTCCCAAGATTATTGAACATGACATCGTATACCTACGCGTCGATAAAATCAATGAACAAAATTTCATCTCCAACCATACAATAGATCTTTTATCGTTTTATCTCGAGAACGAGGCAAGAAATATACTGAATCGTGAATGAAAAATTAATCAAGAATTTTTATGGAGGATTTGCTGAAATAAAGCTATAAACATATAATCTCTAATTATATATTATTGTTTTTTTTTCTACATTATTAGTGTTGCAACAATTACAACTTGACCGATTTCGACAAAGCCGTGAAAAGAGTGACACGATTCGAGGTACGTAGTCACATACGTTTCTCAATATTTTCCAACGCATCGAATACGTTATTTAAGATCTAAAATCGACGTGTTCTTTGTCATTTTACTCTCGAAGACCGATTTAATTCAGAGCTACGATATAGAATGAGTTACTAACAATAAGTGTTTTGTCCGTTTGCAATATCGTAACAGAGAAGATATCCTCATTCGGTAAGCGATTACTGGACACCAACATACGTTACCAATGAGGCTAGCGAATTGTCTATTAAATTGAAAAACCCAATTGGTCTTTCAACTGGAATGGAGAGGGAATATTATTACCCGACTCTACAATTCAAGGTAATGTGTATATATATATTTTCATATACTTGAAAATACATTTAAATATTAAATTTTTTAAATAAATATTCTCGAAATTTACTTACCCATTTTTGTAAAATGTCTTACAAAATTGAGAATTTCTGAAAAAATGTTTCGAACAATAGTATCTTATTTTATTACTGTAAATTACAAATATGTAAATACAGACGGTGGTTCCCATTCAAAAAAAGAAATTGACCTTGAAATGACCTTGAGAACTTCCATTCAAGATCAAAGAAGTAATGAAATTTTAAAGCCCTTTTGAAACGTCGAAACTTTTTCCAAAAATACTCAAAGATATTGGACTGGGGAGGTTTAAGTGGGACACCTTGTTTATATATCAAACATAATAATTATTTACTAACTGCGGTTGGTAATGACCGAGCAATTTTTCGAAGTGTACATAAATGTGAACCTATAGTATATTCCCAGGTTCCAGATAAATCAACATCGTTCATGGATGAAATAGTACAAGGGTTACGATTTATCACCGAGCAAAACTTAAACTCGTTCGAGAGTTTCGATGACATTGGTAACGTAAACATGTTAGCTTGTCAAAAGTGACCAAGGCCCAAAAGCCTTACGCTCGTTTTCTGACGATATTCTTTTGTTTGATCAAGGTGTTAGGTAACAATATGGATACAAAAAATATCCAGGTAGTTGGCATCAACAAAACTTTTTTTTTAAATCGCCCTGTGATGAAAATTGGCCGAAATAGTAATTCGCAGGGGTTGAAAGTTCGGGGAAGGACATTTTTTGGACAGTCTTTTGCTATTTTTTCGAAATCTTGACAAACCAGTTATTAATAAACGAACGACGAGTCGACACGCCAGAAGAAAATAATTGTTCTTTATTACTCAACCACAGGAGTCTCGATGGCATTGCTCAAACTTTCACACTTTGCAAATTAATATCTCGGTCAATTTTCATCGCAGGTCAATTTAAAAAAGATTGGTTTCACATGAGCTTGCGCGAACTACCTAGATATTTTCTCTACCCAGATTGTTACCTAACATTCTGTATATGCAGGGTGAATCGCGAAAAATAGAACACCTGAATATCTCGGTTTAGGTTAAAAAACGAAACATATATATATCGATATTTGAATGGTTTGGAAGGACGCACGTGACTATGAAAATATGATTTTTTTAATTTAATTTTTAATTTTAAGTTTTTTCAAGGTCATCGAAATTTGTTTAAACGGAATGGCACAATTTTGCCACTTGCATCTTGTAGCCGGCATTCAAAAGAATTCAACCACGTAACATAGTCTTATCGTGAAACGACCTTTGACCTAGAAATATTGAATAAATAATAATTTAGCTTGCAAGAGTTTTTGCTTAATTTCTGTTATGCTAAATGATAAAAATTACTCATGATGCAAGTGGCAAAGTTATAATATTCTATTTAAAAAAAGTTTGATGACCTTGAAAAAAACCAACAAAAAAATAGATTTAAAAAAATCATATTTTAATAGCCATGCACGTCCTTTTAAAACATTCAAATATCGATATGTACATACTTCGTTTTTTTTAAACCCAACCGAGATATTTAGGTGTTTTGTTTCTCATGACTCACCCTATACAATGCTGACTTGCGTGTTATATATGTGTTCGTTTTCTTTCAAGTCCACTCGACTACGGCGGCAGGTCACCAACATGTCAAATTTCGCGTGGAACGACCATCGTAAGTACTTTTCTCATTTTTTTAACGGTAAAGCGAAAGCACGGTCAAGAAGACTACTTTCGACAAGAGGGTACATCGATTTTTATTTTTATCTCTTAGAGCTCTTAATTATGGCGGCTTGGGTACGATCATCGCTGCCCATTATATGACAGGTATGTCATTATTTTCCGATGTGCACTTTTCAAGGATTATAGATTTTTAAGGGATGTTGATTAAGATCCCTTATTGTATTATTTCAGAAAACGCAACGGAGCCATTACAATTTGAAGTACGCCAAATGTCACCAGAATGACGACGCCATTTAAAATTCAAACTATATTTACCAAGTTTAGCTTCTGAATTGCTTATTTAATCTAAGAAAAAATCTTTTTTTTTATTTGTGCAATGCATGCAAATTTTTTCTTGATGGAACTGTCAGTCGAGTTTGTACTCATTTCCTTGTAATCATTCGAGCTCTAGTACCAGTCGTCCTGTCGACAACTAAAATAATTAACACGTTCCGACAAATTATCTTCGAAGATTAATCGTGGCGGTTCGAAAAAATCTGTTTATACGCCCAACGATAAAAAAATTGAGAATTTACAAAATTTCTAATTTCGATCGATCGTGCAGAGAGAGAGAATAAATTTTACTTATTTTCCTTCCGCGCCGTTTCACGATTCTTTACGATCAAAGTTTTTCAATCAATGACAAGATAAAATAAAATTAATAAATACGTAGCGTTATTACGTAGAAAAAAATTATTCGAAAAGTAAAAACATCAAGTTTTATATTCCATTACCATTATTTTTGTCAAAAGGATATGAAATCGACATTGAATATCACATGGAATGCTTATCTGTTCGACAAAAAATCCGGACCTAAAGATTATGGACGACTTTCCACTCTACCAAAACTCAATGACGACGCCCTCTTCTTTCTGGCGTTCGCTAATGTAAGAACACTAAGACTATCTTGGGACACAGCTATTTGTATTTTAAACAAACAGCACGAACATTACGAAATGAGTTTCGAATCATGCTTGCGTTTCTTTTTTTCCTTTGCAGACGCAGTGCGATTCGGATGACGGGAATATCCTTAACAAAGTCTTGGCGAAAAATCTACCATTTAAAACAGCATACGGTTGTCTACGAAAGCCACGACGTCACACTACACGGGCACCCCAAGCGGAGGATTAAGAACGGAATTAATTTTCGACCACATGCTAGGAATTGTAATAGGAATTGTTTATTTCGAGATAAGCCGAAATTTATATGAGACCAAAATGATTATTATTAATCTTTCTTTTATAACGAATTAAAGCCCCCTGGCTAAATATCTTTGAATAATATATTTTTTTAAATGGTTCCCATGACAATTATAAGATTTGAACGGGGATGTAAAATGGCATTACTTACGATTAGGTGGGGGTTTCCAAGGTCATCTCACGGATAACTTCTTTTTTTTAACAGCAAACGATATTTTTTTTAGAGATTCGTATTTTTCATTAAAAAAAACAATCTTTTTCAAGTGAAGAAATGCAAATGTTTTATTTAAGAGAGGTTACCGTAGATTCGTAAAGGACAAATCGCACTCAATATTATTAATTAATTTATGGTTAAGAAGCGTGGTGTGTGTACAATGTTTCGTTATGGCTTTCTCGAGAGAGGGCGTGGTAAGGTGTCAGCAATAAAGGCGAGGGTGCTGCTAGCGTGAATATATACATGAGCAGTGCCGCCATACTGATGACCACTAGTCTAATAAGTAGTGTCATAGAGGGAGCACGAGTCGCTCCTAAGAACCGCGAGATTCAACATTTTTCAACATAATTAGCAAAATTTGCAGCAATTATTAAATCTTCTCAAAGAATGTTAAAAAAAGTTATGATGATCATTTTTAAAAAATAATTTTATTTTATTTTATCCTCGATTAATTGAAACTTTTTAAAAATCTCCTCTAAGACTCATTGCCATAAATTTGAGTATTTTTTACCTCCCACGACTTTTTCTCTCTCAAAAAAGAATTTATAAAAATACAAAAATTGCTGCGTTTTTTGCTAATTAACTCAAAAACAAAGTGATTCTCTGAAAACATATTTACAACAAAAGTTTCTCACTTTTTTTTATGTAGAATACGAATCCATAGAAAAATATACCGGTTCTGAGAAGTACGGGCGTTTTTTGTTACAATTCTGCAGTGGGTAGGCTTAATTGTATCTCAGCATGCTCAGCTATGTCGATGCTTTTTTTTTAATTCCCACGTGCGTTTCGGCATTTGAATAAATGTGATCGAAAATTACTGCTAACGATGGTAATTATAATGTGGGTGATCATCAGCTTCGTTCTGGAAAGCTTGCGACCAATTTGATTCATCAAACTGCGATCGAACGAAAAATAAAAAAAGAATGCTATGTAACTACGCCTTGTTTTTTCCCATTTTTTATTCAGAAAAATAATGCACCTCGTAACCTTGCAAGATCGTAAACCACCAGATAGAGCTCCTTAACTACCACGAATCGCGAACACCTCTTAATCCTTTTCCAAGGTCAGAGCCTTATCTTCCTTGAGAAAAATAAACTCTTAAAAAAACGTTTTTTTTTCAAACAACAAAACTATTCCTTCTTCGAGAAGACTTTTCATAAAATCGTGCGATTATATTTCAACGGAAGACTCGGCGTCCGCTATGCTCCATAAAACCGTTCCGTCCTTGAGACAGGGTATAATATTGTATCGGTGTCGCATAAATGTTTTATCGACATTGCGTGATTCACGTGCGACCTTTTGTCTTTTAGCGCTACGCTGCGACGCATAAAAATTAAAAAATCCGTTTTTTAAATACTTCATACATAGACAAATAAACACGGAAATAAACGTTATTTTCTTTATATGAACCTGATAATTTGTAGCATTGCATAAAATTACATCTATAGTTCGAATTTTGTACACTTTTTTCTTTTCGCCCTTACCGCGAATAATATTTTTTAATTTTGTTCCCCATGTCCTAACTCGTTTTAAACACGTTCGGGTGAATAAAGAAGTGCTATTTTTCGATACGATTAAAAATTAAATTTCGTAACAATATTACCGATACTCAAAATACTCTAGCACTTTTTCTTTAATGTGCGGACTTTCAAAAGTTGCTAGCTCGGCCAATTTTCGTCGGAAAACAATTTTAAAAAAACATTTTGTTTGTACCCACTGCCTGTACTGAAAAGGAGAAAAGAGGAAAAAGAGGATGAACTTCGAAAATTTGACTACTGTCGCTAATTTGTATTCATTATAAAATAATAATCCTACATCTCAAATTGTCTTAAATTTTATTCGAAAATTGTCAATGTTCTAACAGGTCCTGCAAATTGTGTTTTTCAAATCGGTGGACAACTCCGTTTGACTAACTAATGAATCAACTTAGTTAAATTTTTCATACATGTTCCCCATAGAATTATCGAATCTTTGTAACAACAATTCTTTTTCATCTCGTGGTTCATTATTTTCTAAATTTAACAAAATCAACGATTTTTTAGGAACAAATAAACATATGTATGTTCAAATTCCCACGATTTTGGGAATAATTTAATATTCGAATACATCAGCGAGGAATAATTGTTTCATTTATTTATTTTAAAAAATTGAGATGTTATATGACAGATAAAAAATGAGAAAGGTATCTTCTCAAGCTGACTCATGGAAGTATATACCCAGAAATGTTTCGACGATAACGTATTATATTTACGGTCACGTTTCTTCAACTTCGCGAGCTGTATATAAAAGCTCGTAAGAACTAGTATATACCACCAGTTCGTCCAGGTTTTTTATTTTTACAACAATTCTTCAAGGTCTTTCGAGACAAACAGTGAAATGTACGGCGTATGAAATAAATTAAACAAAAAAATATATATTCGCAAGAATTCATCGAATAATATCACAAATTAAGGACCCCGTATAAACATGGGGCTATTGCGCGTATTAGTCGTCGTGTAAGTAAATATGAAAATAAATATGATGATCGAAATAAAAAATGACATCGCATTTGTTACATTTATTTAAATTTATAACATACATCATAATTTTTAATATTTTTAAGGGAGTCCTCTGGTTTAGAAGCCTAAAAAGGTGATTTTTGGCGATTTTTTTATAGGCTGAGAAACAACGAAACTTCTTAAAATTTTGAGTACATTTTAACGCACATTTAAAAAGTACAAATACAAATTTTTATCATCAAACTTTCGCAATAAAAAGAATTAGCGAAATGGCGGAATAATTAGGTGACCATTGAATTGCCTCGCTGATGGAGCCTCAAATTGGCGGAAAAGATCGTGTGCATAATTTTTGTGTGAAACATAAAAACCAAAATTATTTTTAATTGACATATATTTTTATTGTCCATAAACTAATGACAGAAAAAACCGTGAAATGATATTCATTTTTGAGCTTCAACAAAAAATGACAATTTTTACAATTTTATTTTATTTATTTGTGCAATTAAAATGGCACAAAATGACTTTATTGTCGATGTTATTAGTTCATTTAGGATAGTTTTCAATACTCTAGAGAATAATTTTTTGTTTGGGTCGATAGGTCAAATAGTTCTTTCGAAAAAAAAATTCGAAAATATTTTGAGTTGACTACTAACAATAAAACTTTAAGTACATCTTCTCCAATAATTGAACCATCGATGAAATACAAAAAATGATCTTATTCCCCTCTAAAACCAGATGATTGCCTTAAATACATTTATATTAAATTACATCGTAATTTTTATACAAAAAATTAATAACAGGATCTACGTGGTGGTGGTTGAACTCTCGGGACATAATTCGGTAGCTAAGACATGCTCGACAGACGATTGCAAACTGACAGGTATAGTGATGATGCGAATCGATACTAAATTAATATTTTTATTCAACGGAACTTTTTCGAGGTTTTTTGCGAAAATTCTTAATTATTAGAATCTTCTACAGCAGCCACTGTGATCGGTCAAACGGAAGAATACACGTTGATACTATAATAACTCGAGAAAAATAATTTAAAAAGTAGAAACTTGTAGCCTTTCCGAACCATTCGATGGGTTTTAACAAAAATCGTAAATTTGCTTTGTAATGGAATCTCGATGGCTTTATTCTGATTGGACCCATTCTTTCATTGGAAATGGAAACCCCTTGATTTTATCGACTTTTTGATAGTACGGGATAGTTTGTCGTTGGGTTGACAAAAAAAATTAACAAAACGTATGCGTTTTTCAACGTAGAAGATTCCTTAAAAATCCAGGGGGCTCGTTAAGATCCCAGTGTGTATAATACGTGTATACAAAATCGGTGTGTTATGTTAGGATTAAGTGAACAAGTGTCCCGTATCTTTTCACCGTAGCCCTCAAAATGTTCGCCCCACTTTTTTATACACACTTTAATTCGACAGGCGAAGATTTGATCGGATTCATGGACCCGACACAGAAACCGTGTAAAAAGTTCTATGAATATTCGTGCGGAAAAGCGCAAGAGTTCTTATCGAGCAAGAAATATCATGACCAATACAATTATCTATCGAGAACCGTGGAGAGGTTCGGTACTACCATGAATTCGGATGCCTCGCGTGAGTCCCAATTCATCGCAATACGTATAATTTTCAATTCGAAATATGCGAATTTGAAAAATGGATAGATTACAATTTTGATCGAAATCGTACAAATGATTACGATTTTTCCATTAGAATTGATGCAGTTGCCCATTGAAGATAGCGATAGCGACAACGTCAAGTTGGTCAAACGATATTTCAACTTATGCACAAAATATGGTGAGTATAAATATTTTGGTTTGATAAAATAATAGATGTTATGTTCAGTACGAGTTTTTGGGTGAATCAGCTCTTTTTTGCTACGACTTTACACGATTCATTTTATTTGTTACATCGGAAGTCACGGCGGTGGCACACTAGAGATGTTTTAAATTATGAATCCAAAGTTTCGGGAACGATTATTAAATTGCAAAGTTTCTAATAATGATCGATTGTTTAAAAAAATACGAGAAACGTACACGAATTAGTAGAGAATCGTTCATACATGCAATATTAGAGCCAGGATTATAACGTACTATGATCGAACTCCGCCGTATTAAAAATTTCAGGAGCGTCGGAGGATTTGAGATTAGACGAAATGGTAAAATTTTTAAACCATTTACCTACCAATGGAAGTTGGTGGGACTTGGAAAATTTCGTCGTACGGAAAGGTTTTGAATCGTCGGTCTTCCGTACTCGTAAGACAAAACACAACGCAATTACAGTAAGTAATGCCAATCTGATATTGTCGTGGGTTTAAAAAAATAAACGATCGATCAAATATGGCTTATCGTCAAAAAGTTTGAATATTGTAGTTGCATTTGATTAAAAAAATTACAAAAATCGATCAGCAAAAAATTTGTCAACTTTTCGATCGATCGCTACGATTATTTTTTATCGACAAATGATGACAGGATCATATATGAACAAGATTCAATTCCTCCAAGGCAAGATACGTCTACATTTACAGTCTTTGTGTGTCGAACGTTAAAATTATCGCAATCATACATCTTCTAGTTTTTAAGTACCTACTAGTCGTTTGAAATTGAAACTATTGGGAGTCGTTCATTTTTCTGGAATGCCCCCTCGTGCCGAGCATATGAGGCTCTTATTTATGTCAAGTAGATGATGAGCTTTGTGAATTTTTCCTTACGTGTAAAATTTGTATTGCAGTTCCTACCGCAAGTACTTGATTCCTTTACGCCGGAAGTGGTGCAAGGCATATTTAAAAAGTTGAAGGAACGTGGCTTATCGTCGTCAACGGCTAAATTGTTGGAAACCTGTTCAGATGACTCCTGGCAGCGTGATCTGTATCCGGTGAGTTTCGTATATTCCGCGCTGGATAATGGAATCAAAGAGATGAGATGTTGTCAAAATTAAAGTTGGCACATCATGTATTCATCTTTTTCCACCAGTGCCTGAAGCTTTACCACGCACAAATATTTTTACGAACTAACAGGCGTCCTCTTTTCGAAACCCCCGTTACTTCCACCGGTTTCCATCGCACCAGAGCTGAATCCGCGACTATCTCATAGATTATGTTGAATTGTTAGTTGTTATGAGTTATGAAGATGTCTCGAGTTAATTTTAATTCGCGCATTCATTGTTGTGCAATACGCACTTGTACCATTCGCCAATGTTAAATTAACATAATCGCCCCCATTTTTCTCGACAGCCGCATAATCCAAATGGGACCACAATCATCGACGAATGGCCTGATTTGTGGAATGCCGATTTGAAGACATCCAGTGAATTAACAAGGGTGAGTAATCATATAATTGTGTCACATTTTGGTTCGAGTTTGGCTTGTCGCTTGATTTTAACGACGGTTTCAAAGTTTTTATTTCATTTTATCAACTGTTCAACGAATATTCAACGTACTTCAACGATTTTCTCATACCTCCTCTCGTGATTTCTTGTTCTTTCTTGGAAGGTTGAGCCGGAGTCATTTTTTTCTTAGACTGTGGTTAATATTGCAAAATTGGAAACGGCATTGTCACCAGCTCGCCGAATTCATTTATCTACCTTCGAGATTGTAGCACTTGCATTTATTAAGGATAATGAAAATAAATCGGTTTTCAGGCAGGATTATGATGAGTATGATAGATTTAGTTTATTAACGTGGGAAAAACTCTGCTACATAGTCGTGGAATACTCGGGGGGGGGGGGGCGCAAACGTAGCGTTGAACTTAGGATGGAAATATAAGGGCAATAAAAATTACTACTTCCTTTTTTTCTTAATAATACGGACTTTTCGCAGTCAATAGTCTCAACAGCATTAATAGAGAGTAGGTATCATGCTCGTTGTTTCACTGAAATAATGCCTTCCTTGTGTCCGAGTATCCCTTTTAGAAGTAAAAAAGTGAACGAAATGCATAAAGATGCGAATCACAGACTGTGGTTCGAATGACGAGCATGTCGCAATACGTCCACGTAAAGTGTAAACCTGGCTCAATTTTGTCCCTGAGTAATTTAAACATTTCAAATATGGGACGTAGGTACAAGAGCTTTGCACCTGAATTCCCTTGGCTTCAAAGTTTTGTTGGGTGGAGAATAGTCAAAGAGGAAAGAGCAGTTTCCATGTAGACGAATTTATTTAGCGCGGAAAATATTGATCCAGGTTTACATGTTGAGGCTCAAGAATATTGAAATAAACATTTCCACACATCACTCATATCACTTTTCGTTGAATCGTTCGATATTTTGAATTTTTTAATGAACAAATTGATAATAAAAAAAGAAACTTAAAGAGTTTTTTTTAATTATTTAAGAACGCAAACTCTGGTCGATGAGGAATCCCAAATCAAAAAGCTTCCGTTGTTAATTTTCGTCGCTTTTGCAGGAGGATTGGGACGTTTACTTCAACAGTTATTGGCACGGGGAGCCGGAAAATATCGATTGGACTCACAGGGTCGACGTTCTTCTCGAACTCTCTGATTCCTTATCAAAGATGGGGTCGATATGGAAGGATGGCAGCGATAAGTTCAGTAAGAAACCGTTTTTGTTTTAAATTTCCCCTTTCAGAATAACCTCTTATTATTGACTGCGTTTGCAATTTTCAAGAAACCCTCGTCGCTTGCCGAACGTTTCGAGAGGTGATCAACCTCGTTGGAATTGAGCGACCGTCGTAAGTGAGAGCTATATACACATAGTCAATATTATAAAAACAAGATCCCTCTTGCATTAAACGCACTTGTACGATAAAAATGATAACGCATTACAGGAAAAGGTGCTTCACATGGGCCAACACTGCGATGATAAGGAATGACAGGGCATTGAAAATGTATCCAGAATCATTACAAAGGGCCGTAAGTCTGCTTGATCCGAGAACTTTTTATTAACGCGTGATCGATTTACGAATCGTGAAAGACAGAAGGAAGTAGAAGAGTAAAGATGAAAGATTTTGACGGGGCATGCCATTTTTGAAATGTCTTTTTGCAGGTTACAGACCTGGCGACTAAAATTGAAATACAAGCAAGATTGGAATCGTATAAAAATGTACCCAAACACGACGCAGGAAATTTGTTTATGGGAGTGGCCAAGCATGATCTGCATAAAAAACTTGTGGAATCTGCAAGAGCTGCGCGAACGAAATTGCACGCAACTTCCAGCGCGACCGCAGTAAGACTGTGTATTATTTATTACTGTCAAAAGTCAGTGTTATAGTCAACTAGTGATTCGAAAACATGATCCGTACTTTCTTGGGAACTGAGCAACCGATCGCGTTAAAATTCTGACGGTATTTAGAGAATTAATGCAAATTTTTTAGAAAAAACACATTCAGCTACTATTTGCCATAAAATAAAATATTATAGCGATCGGTTGCTCAATATTTTACTCGCCTGTAACACTGATTAGCTTATAGAACATTACGTGTAATATGCAATAGAGAAACGTGAAACCTCGTAATATTTATGCCTCTATTACGATTGCTAAATCGGGTAATGCTGTATTAAAATTTCTCGATCGAACTTGTACGGATAAGTACTGTAAATTAAACCGTAATGAATCGTTTCCAAGTTACAAGGGGTGAAAGTTGACAATGAGCAATAATGAGACAACAATTATATACCGAGATCGCAGAATCGATCAAAAAGATCACCTATAAATGGTAATATACTGTAATGGTACAATACAGTATCTATAATAATGTCAATATTTTATTCCCAAAGAAGTAAGAAAAAAAATGTTATACAGATTTATAGAAATCTTGCTTTTTTGGTCATATAAATTGCCTCTGTTACATTCCTAGAAGATATGTGAATTTTTCGTGAGAAAATACAAACTATTTTCTCATAAATTTAACAGTAAATGAAAAAAAAGACAATTTTTCAATTTGCTTACATTTTTTTATTCTTGTTGGTATTAAATCATTTTCCTCGGTACCTCCGACAATGTTTGATTTTATTGATAATTAATTTTTTGCAACGCGAGGTACTCCTAATTCTTATCGGAATCAAATTTCAACTCTACATCCAGGCCAGCCCATTTGTTTATTTTCGATAATAATTATCAACCGATTTTTGTTAATGTAACTTTCCTGTGGTCGTTCGTCGTCTCTACTGTTGACTCCAAACAATGACATTGTTAATTTCGTTAAACACTTGGAAATCCATTTTTTCATAACATAACCTAGGTCCGAGTGTATTGTCACTTGACTATAGCTTGGGTTAAAAGATAGTAAAAAAACATCGAAGGTCATAAAATAAATCATAACTAATGTAAATTTGAATAGGGCGTTCGATCGAGGAATGCGAATACAAATTCAAAAATCCAGATATACCTGTAAACATTTTTTATATTTGCATTTTTTCTTTCCTCATTAATAGTGCTGCGGCGATTGCAACGTCGACGAATTCCATAAAGCCGTACAAAGGGTGATGCGATTTGAGGTACGCAGTCGGATGAAGTTGTTAAAAATTACATTCGGATCGATGACCAGTCGCGAACTACGATATAAAACAAATATTTATATATATTTTTTTATTTGCGATGTCATATCAGAAAAGGTATCCACCTACGATAAAAAAGTTTTACACACCTGAGCAGAATGCATGGAGACCCGTCAACGGAATGCACCACCCGATAGATATTACATTTGATATTGAAGCGACAAGAGGTTATCCGGTCGTACGAGTAAAGGTAAGACGTAGGTATGTGTACAGGGTGAGGCCATTTAATCAGGCAAGTCTAAAAATCTCAAGAATATAGCATTCGAGAACAAACCTTTTGTGCAAAAGTTGCGTGGTTTAAAGGGGGAAATAAAATGGCATTATTCATTTTTTGATTGATAAAGGTTTGCAAGGCCATTTTGAGGTCTATTTCAATTTTTTAAATAGAAGCCGATAATTTTTACAAGCAGTTTATTATGTATTATTGTGCGTAATAAAATAAGAGAGTTTTGGTTTAAAGGTTTTTGGGTCCAATGCATTATCTCGTTGGTATGCGAGCATGAAACATTACAATTATTGATACACCCTCAAATATCAGTATTTTCAAAAGTATGCAAATATTATGACCACAAATATTTCGAAAGAAATTAGATTTGTTTTATCAGCAGAACAACATTTATTTAACCTTGTCATTTAGTACTCACTACCATAAAAAACAATGAGGGAACGTATTAGAAATCCGTGTCGCAGTATTGACGGAGAAAGTCTGCTTTGGGTTCATCACTCCTTCTTAAAAAGAATAGAGAAATCTTTCAAGTTGAAATGCATTTAACATTTCAACACGTGCTTAAGTGTTTTAGTAAATTGTGCACATTTATTACTAAATAATCGTTATATTTATTATTAAGGTGTGAATCACTCATAAACTACTGATAATGACTAAATACCCATAAAATGAGGTCCCACGTTGACAAATATTTGAGATAAAACTTTCTCATGTTTTTGCGTAGGATACCTACATATATACTTAAAAAATTATGGGTTTCTATTTACAAAATTAAGTTAACCTCGAAATGTCCTTGCAAACCTTAATTAAATATAAAATGAATAATATCACTTTCTTGCTCTCTAAACAACACAACTTTTGTACGGAACATTTTTTTCTGAAGCGATTAATTCTCGAGTTATTCAGGCTTCCAAGGTCACACTTGCCACTTGCATACCTATTTAGCGGATCAGCTACTACGAGTGGTTGCTAATAATCGACCAATGTTTCAAAGTACACACGTATACTATTTCTCTAGGACGCAGTTAGCTTGGAATCTTTCATAGAGGTAGCACTAGAAACGAAATGGCTCGCTCGTGAGGTCGAATGGAACTGGAAAGGCCATATCTCGAAAAAATCCAGTATGTAATGCCAATATTTGAACTTTTTCAATATTTTGTTATGAAGAGTACGTTTAAAAAACAAAATTTTGAAAAAAGTGCACCTTTGCCGGCTATTTGCGGAGTTATAAGCATTTCAAAAAACGTAATTTTTCACAAATTTATATCTCTTGAATGGCTTGTTAAAAAAATTGATAAATATCCTAGAGGTTAACATAAACCAACACTAAAAGAAAAAAATGTTCGAGAAAATCTGAGGGGCGATTCTGTACTTGGCGCAATGGCATAGTGTCCGACGCAAAACTGAAATAGCTATAGATTGCGTGACACAAATTATAGCTATTTCGGTTTTGCGTCGGACCCAATGCCATTGCGCCAAGCGCAGAATCGACTCTCTGGGATGCAAAAATTAAATGATGTCCCGTCATTGATTCGGCGTAATATATATATATATATATTTTTTTTCATTCCAGTTGATATGTATACGATGGCAAGCAATCCACTCGCTAAATTTCGGGAGAAACAACCAGCGTAAGTACATTTCATACAAAGAGTCAGTGTTACAGGCGACAAGCGATTCGAAAACGCGATCCGTACTTTCACCGGCATGGAGCAACCGATCGCCTTAAAATGTTGAGGGTATCTAGAGAATTATGGCAAAAAGTGGCTGAATGTTTTTTGAAAACAGTATTGCAGGCGACGAACGATTCGAAAACGCCAGCACTGAGCGTTAGAATTTTGAGGATATCTACAGAATTATGTTAACAATTTTGGGAAAAAAGACTTTTAGCCCCTTTTTGCCATAATTCTCTGCATACCCTCAAAATTTTAACGCGATCGGTTGCTCAGTCCCGGCAAAATCACGGTTTACGTTTTCGAATCGCTAGTCGCCTGTACACTGGCTTCTAAGTGCGTCCGTTGATGTAATTGCAAGCTGAACGTACAGGGTACCATTTACAGTTTCGAAGGCTAGAAGTGCCCAATTTATATAAGTTGTAAGGTCGAAATGCCTAAGTGAAGAAAAAACAATGATCGAAAAGACTATATCACTATTATGTGGTACCTTAAATCGCGTGAAAGGTATAAGAAACGTCTTTTCGCAATGGAGCGATCGAATGTTACATACATTTTTCTTTTTCCTTTTTCAGAGCTCTCAATTACGGCGCCTTAGGAGCGATTCTAGCTAACGATTTCTTCCGCAAGGGTATGTCTTTGTTCTCTCCTGTACAGTTCTAAATAACGCGTTACGTGCCGCGCTGATCCCTGCTTACCGAGGATGAACATTTTGTGTATCAGACGTTGGTTCTAGACAAATTTAAAGTCACATGTGCGAAATATAATATTCAATCAAAAATAAATGTAATTCATTACAACAATGGAAACAGAAATACGATTTTCGTTTACAAGTATAACATAAAGTAAATGACTTTTTCGATGAAATTATTTACCATTGTTACCCGCTCGAATATTTATCAATTAGTTTTGCAACGTTCCGTGCTGTATGTTCTTCTAGTTGTCACGGCATTCGTTTCTCGTAATCTGTTGTTCACACTTTTGGTCACGCACTGCCCGCGAGCCTCTCCATTTTGAGTGAAGCAACGTAAGCTCGGCACCGAACGCGTTAACGATTGTATATCTTCGCGGAGTGTTGATTGAAATTTCAAAGTCTACATTTTATCCTTTTAGAAACCCGCATCGACACTCTAGGAACCGAGGTACGTAAAGTGTCACCAATATGACGATGACCTTCAAGATATAAACTTCGTACATGGAGCTTTGTTTTGAATTATTTTTTGTATCCCTCTGGTCGGAAGCACAGAAAAACACGAACAAGTTTTTCGATTCAATTTGATCCAAAAGTTTTATTCATTGAAAGCGTTATAACCATGTCTTTCCATGGAACCATGCCTCGAAAGCTCAACTTATTTTCTCGTAATAATTCGAACGGTCCTTGCAATTTCTTCTCGAATGTCGAAATCAAATAATCGTTTACGTCAATATTGCCAGAGATTTTTCAAAAATTGCCCTATAACGACTCATTTTCGAAGATGGAACGCGACGGAGGATTACGGAAGAAACGCAAGGAAAATTAAACGTTTTTGAAATTTCGAAGCTTTTTGATCTTCAACGATCATGCGGAGAAAAATAAACTTCTTTCTTTTTTTTGACCGCGACGCTTCGCGTTCCTCAGCGACCAAAATGTTGCCGTTAATGGCAAATGATATCTAGTTCGGTGTATCGACGAGATTAGTCAAAATATCATGCGGAAAGTGACAATAGGAAATTTTATATTCGTGATACATTGATCGTTACATATTTCGTATATATATGTTTTAATGAAATTATTTTCTTTAAAAGGAGTTGCAAATGGTACTGGATGTGGCATGGGGAGCTTATAAATTCAACAAACAAGGCAAACCCAAGAATTATGGAAAGCTTGCCGCTTTAGACAAGCTCGATGACGACGCCCTCTTTTTCCTGGCATTCGCCAACGTAAGAAAACTATGATTTTTCTTGAGACAGCTATTTGTAATGTGAAGAAAAAGGACGAAAATAACGAAATGAATTTCGAATCACGTTTGCCCTTTCTTTCATTTCTAGACGCAATGTGCATCGGAGAATGGAAAAACCCTCAACAAAATCTTGAAGACTTACGTACCATTTAGAACAGCATACGGTTGCAGAGGAAAGAAGGATAAGCAGGAACAACTGCAGGCACACGCTGCAGAGGATTAACAAGCCAATTAAAGTTACTTCCTTCATCGTCCCTGTAAATTTCTTCGTTTTATCTTATCATTTCTGATTTCATGCTCATAATCAGAATTATTCGTTTAAAAATGAGCTCAAAACTATATTACCATAAACTTAGTACTATTACTAAGCTTTTTTTTATAACGATTTATCTCTGTATCTTGAATTATCCCTATGTATTAAACGTACAAAGTTAAGGGTCTATAAATTGTATTATGAAAAAGTGTGAAAATAAAAAAAAGTTTACGTAAAGTGGATATTCGACGGACGTGTTTAAAATTATTTTGTCGTTCGTTTATATTCAGTGAAATTGATCGTAGCTCAAGGTACGATCCCACCGATCGTAGAGTAGTCCCTCGACGACGGCAGAAACGAACTGCGAAGCACGCTTTGCAATCTCTCTGACCAAATTAAAATTTGCCAGACGAAATATAGCTTAAACGCTTTGTATCACAGTTCTACGGTGCCTGAGCTAAATTTCATCTCGCTATGCTCAACTATGCCAGTTCATTTGCTAATTACGTTCCCAAAGTGAGTAGCACGTTAAATCACTAAAGACGTTAAATTATTGTCATAAATTTCGATCGATTCAAGTTTGACGAATAAGAAGCGATGAGAGAACATGAATCCGCAGTTGGTGAACATCTTTATAACCATTTGAAACGGTCTCGCTAATTACGTAGTCGACCACGTTTCACGTTTTTCGACATTCCACCTGTAAATTATAATGCAAAACCAGCGGGAAATTGATGATTTTATAAGCCCTAAACAAAATTGGTTCAAGTGGAAAAAAATTTAACAAAATTTTAAAGAGCACATGAACACCAGAAAGACTCTTCACCAAATTGGCGAAAAATAAATATTTCACAAAAATGACTTTGAAAGGATGTATTTTCATCGGAAATTTCCCGTACAATACCATAGTCGTTTCTTCGATAGGTCAGGCCGAACGAAATTAGGACGCGTTACATAATTAAATAAATTATAAACAATTTTGACCTCATCACAAAACAACAATGCATTGTTTTTCATTTATTTTAAATAACATACAATCACGGGTGCGATCGTTATTCATGTATAGGTTTCCATTCTCGGCTCCCGTTTCATTAATTTTGTTTCTATATGAAATCGTTCACAGGCACCCTCGAGCAATTTTTATCAATTTCCAGGCGATCAATTTCTTGGCGTTTCAAATCGATGTAGTCGAAAAAAATAATGTTGTCGATAATTCGAATGCCATGAACGGTCGGTTTCGTTCTAGGAAGCTTGCGAACAATTTCATTCGTCGAACTTCGATCGAACGATTGGACCGACTTTTTTTTCGTGAGATTTTTTTTCATGAGCAACGGATCGTAATCGCCCGTTTATTTCCAATCTATCGTTTAAAACTTCGTTCGTTATAAAACGTTGCCCTGTTATTTCGGAGAGTCACGATCAAGCGACGAAAATCATTGAGTCAAGAATTAACACTCGTCCAATTATTTACAGTAGTATACATTACAATGTTTGGCACAAATAAGATAATAATCCTACAAGAGGTTTCAATATAATTTATGCTTTTTCGTCATCTCATCAATATTTTTGAGATTGTTTATTTTCGTTATTTTTAAACTTCCTTGTGCACACATTTTTCGTTTCAATCATTTTTCTTTCACGTTTACGACGTCACAAAAATTGTTTAGAGGGAGGGTTGTGGGTTGTGTGTGTTATGAGTGGACCAGAAGGGGGAGGGGGGAGGGGGTCGCACTTTTATTGAGTTTTTTTAGGATTTCGTTTTGTCTCGACATTTTTTCCTCGGATATTTGTCTTACTCCTCGATCTTGCGTTTGTATTTTTTCAACAAAGCATTTTCTTTTTTCGAACTCATGTGATGTTGTCGAAAATTCTCTATACGGTTTGTATTGGGCACGCGATGCTTTCACCTTGACACAATGTTCATTGATAAATAAATAAATTATAAATATAGATATATATGTATATTTGTTTTTTCTTTGTTTTGTTTTTCATTAAAATCGCGAATCGTATAAAATTGATTGAAAAAATTAGGAAATATATTTCGTGCGACAGGAACCGTCGAGTTTCGTAATCGTGACCTCGTGTCTGTGTAACATTAATCATACGCCTTATTTTGCCTCCTCGTTTAATTGTGCACGCCAATGTTTTTCAGTCTCTGTGCGGGAAATCGATGACGAATTCGTGTGATTAAAAGCCGATGACGTTGACTACCGTGGATGAGTGTGGTTAGCTTCTTTTATTTTGTCTGCTCGTTTTTCCTTTCGTACTTTATACGCGAGATTCGTTTATTGTATCCAATTTACAATGGGATAAACCATACAAATATGTTATCGAGAGATGATTTATCATTTTTTGTTATTCTTTCTCGTTTTTTTTTTTTTGAATGATTACTCGCACGACAGTATCCGCGATTGGAAGAGTCTTGGCTTCGGAAATATTACGATAATAGCTTAAAATGATCGTTAATGTTTACGAAGGATACAAAAAGATTCATCGAGAGTTAAAAACTAACAATATTTACGCCACAGACACACACAGACACACACCCACACACACACACACACACACAAGCGCGCGAGCGCACGCACGCACGCACACAGACACACACACACACACACACACACACACACACACACACACACACGCGTGCGCACGCGCTCGAATATATATATATTCAACTTTTCGTCACCCTCATACAATAAGTTAAGATCAGGACAACATTGACGTTCGGCAAATTATTTTGCGACAAGCGTGCGAGTCTTTGATTCGCGTGCCACCCGGAAGAAAAAAAACAAAAATTACACAATCTTAGAGTCACCGATGGCAATGTACCCAATTTGCATCGAATACAAGGAAAAGATGTTTGCTACGATGTGCAATTTAATATAAACATATATGTATATACATACCAGGGTGTCTCATTTTAATGCATCGTTGGAAATTAGTCGGGAAAATGAAACCGCAGAAAAAAAACTTTCTGACGACAGGTGCATGCTTTTGAAGGGGGTATAGTATGCTCTTATCGTAACCTTTTCTTCATTGAGGAGTCGAAATAACGTGGAAGGCATCGTCGATTTTTTTTCAATAGCAAACTCTGATTTGCCGTTTCCGTCACACCGTAAAACAGATTACGGCAAATATAAGGATAAAAAGAAATTTTTCTGGCCTAAACAATAACGGAGTTATGACAATTTGAAATTTAAAAAATTATGCTGGGGCTACTGGCGGTAACAGTACTTTTGGGGAAAACTTTGTTTTGCATGACTTCATTTTCTCGACGTATAATTTGCATCGATAAATAAAAATGGGACACTCTATCTATCTATATATATATATATATGAATAAACAAACAAACACAGATATATATATATATATATATATATATATAAATGTGTGTGTGTGTGTGTGTTTGTTCTTGTCTGTATGTTGACATATGAAAGTGTGTTTGTGTATGTGTGTATCTGTGTATTTGCATATATATTATTTCATCTTCGTTGAATGTAACAATTATTACCACATCGTCTCTAACTTTAACAACAACAGCTTAACAACACCGTTCTCCTATCAATGACACCATATCATTATGATTATATATATGTATATTTATAATAATCATAATATATATAATCATAATAACACATATATTTAATTATTAGAAAAATGCCATCGCAGCGCATTTTCCACGCGTACGAAAATAGCAAATGTAGTAATTACTCAACGTTTGATGCGGTCGATGATGATGATAATAATGATAATAATAATCGTAATATTCTAAACACGAATAAACGCGTTAAAAACGCAGTCTTACACGCGATGACCTCTCCTCGAAATCCGATTCAATCGACGCAACCGTCGATCGACAACAAATTCAATCGAGTACTTTGTCGGAAAAACAAAAAAGGAAATAATAAACCCTCGACCGCTCGGGAGAATATCATTTTGTTTTTTTTGTAATTTCACAGATTCCTTCGTTTCGGGCACGAATAAAATTGTACGGCATGTAGCACTGCGTGGTAAAAAAAATTTAACATCAATGGGCGAAAACGCAAATGAAAAGAAAATTTTGCTAACCGCAATTCGACAAATTTGTATATTATGCGAATAAAAAATTGCTCCACTTTGTTTTTTTTTCGTTTGCTTTATTATTTCTCCTGATAACGATAACGATAATCAATAACCCTCGCTAAAATATTTTGAGCAAATTGAATGTCCCTCAAAGTATAATTTCTCGAATTGACAAGACGATGGTTGGGCAGGACAGGGCAGGGTTAGGGGGGTATGACAATATTTAGAATATTCCCTTGTTGACCTCGTCATACAGGGGTACGTATGCACGATATTATTTTAAAATTATTTTTATCTTCGTTTCGTCGGTATAGCTTATTATACACATACACACATATATAAATATGGGTCTTTCAACGTCATACCAACGAACCAGTCAATCGCCAAAAATTCAATTTGTCCGACATTTCTCCACGTTATTTTATTCGAAAAAAGAAACAAAATAATTCGTAAAGCTCGAGTGTCCAACATTTAAGACTTCAATTTCAAAACTCGATCGACTTTTCAAAAAACTCGGGACGGAAGTGTTCTCTCGACGATATGAAAATGAATGCCGCTCTATCAACCTTTGTTGCTATTGGTACCTCAAGAGGTAACGTCACTCGAGAATTTCGATAAAGACAGCAAAAAATTTTCGTTTTTTTTTTTTAAACGATAATGCAGCTACTTGGCAATAAGGTAACGATCATTTTTATAATGGAAATAAATGTTTGAGAACCTATTCATCTGGAATCGTGTTTTTCAAACTGTCCGAATAAACGACTACACCAGATCGCCATTGATTTTGTTTGAAATTTGTACCGTAGTTTCGAAATTATATACTTCGAACAAGTACGTATGGATTTCACGATTTCTTGTAAATTTTTCATGTTACGACCAATTTTTCACGTAATCCGTTTTTTAAAAGTTCGCTATTTTTGCAATAAAATGATATTTTTAAACGATATTTGAGTACCTGATTTTCTAACCATTCGTACAGAGATCTGATTAATATTTGGATTCTTTTTACTGGTCCAAAATTGAGGGAGATTTCTTCGCCTAATTGTGGAAAATGGGTACGATGAAAATTTGGTCTATGTACAAATACGAAGCGATCTTGAGTATCTTGAAAGTCCATAGGAGCGAGGAACTCGAACTTTACCGATCATCTAACTGTACGACAACGAATAAAAATACAGATATTCGGATAAATACAAAATTTGGGTTTCGATAGTTCGTTGGCTCGTTGTTAAATGACGTACATATATATATATAGAATATGTTACCTATCTTAGCGATGCATGTGTACACCGCAACATTGTCCGACATGTATTTAAATTTAATATTTATTTAGTATCATACACATCGATTTTATCCAGCAAATTTTAGTTAAGTACTTTAATAACCACTTTTCTTTGCTCCACCGTATGGTAATTTCATTTTATCGTCCTTTACTCTCAATGACAAAAATATGTTCATTAAATAATAATAATTCAAATAACACACCCGTATCGCCGTACTCGCCCAAGTCTCCATATTTAATTTTATTGAGAAGCCGTGAAAAACTAAAAAAATAAAAAATAAAAAATAAAACGAAAAGTTCAGACTCCATCTTCTTATCGATCGCACTGTTGAAATGGCGGGCTATATAAATCGCAAGATCTAATCGATTGCGGTGAACGATCTGCGATAGTTTAAATTTTTTTAGTGATTTTATTTTTCATTTTGTCTTCGAGAAGTTCAATTCGCATCGGACTTCCTTGATTTTTTTTCGTTCTTTGTTTTCCGTCGATTATATTCGTATTATTCACGATTGACAGAATTTCGAGCGAACTCAACGTGACGAGGGTCGTCGAGATATTACACGAGGATATTGGGTTCATGCGTAATCGTTAATAACGAGAGAGACGTAGAAAAAACAACCCGTAAAATGCACGACCGTGAGGATAAATCACCGAGGTCGATTAAGGCAGCGACAATAATGCAGCCGATAAGTCACCGAGGTGAATAAAGCACAGGCCGAAAAGCTCGTACGCCGTTCTATCGTAATTGTCAAAAAAGGGACGAAAGCTCGGTCGGTAATTTATCGAGGTCGAAAAGAAATTCAAGAAAGGACGTACCGACGGAACACCGCGCGAGCTCTATAAGGCAGCGGCGGAAGCTCAGCCGATAAATCAACGAGGTCGATAAGGTCATAGCGAACAATCTCGGTCGGGGCACCACTTTCGAAAACTCGGTCGACAAATTAATTGGCTTAAGCATGATCGGTAAGGGCTTTGGCCACGTTAAATCCGTCATTCGCGTCGTGTCATGCTACAACTTAGGGTATGCGATAATATCCTACTCTCTCCGCGAGAGTGGACGAAAAATGAAGACGGATGACCACTAGCGATCATGGTGGTGAGTTTGAGTACTATGCCGGGATAACAAGATAGAGATAATTGGTTTATTATTTTATCAAATTGGCGATTTATTATCGCGAGCCCTCTTACTTTTTTTCTGCTTTTATAGTCTATAGTGGCCTAGCTAGTGGTAAAAAATTCCTGACCTAATAACGGTTTCTCTATCGTTTTATAAAAATTGCCAACCGCTCGTCCTTTTTCATAGGCGCATGCTAATTTATTTCGTACTTATGAATTAGATGCCGGGTTTTGATAAAGGCTGCCGAATGACAATACTGTATTTACACAGTAGATATTTTACCTCTCGTTACTTTATCAGGGCTCTTTTTTGACTTCTTTTAAAATTGATCGAATATTAATTATTTTATCCAGATACTCGTGTTTCATATGAGTCGTTCGATCTTCCGTTATTACATGAATGAAAATGATCATCGATAAATTAGCCCGAAGTGAAACTTTATAAAAACACGCGAATTATGATAGGTTACTTATTTTCGACAAATTAAATCCATTTCTTTCGTATAGTCCCACGAAAAATATTGTTTGTATTTTAAAACAAAGAAACAGGCCATGGACCACATACTGTCGCGATAAAAATGGCAACCTGAAAAGATCGCTGCCGATTGGTTGTAGGCGTGACGCGACGCGCAAGGACCGTAGTGCGCAGCAGCTCTAGATCACGAGCGTTCGATCAGTAGGTAACTTATCGACCGAAGCTCATCGTCAGCTGATAACGCATACGCGTAACCTAACTCGATTGATTATCGATGATAGTTTGTGGAGCTTCTTCTTTCTTTCGTGATTTTTCTTCGAGACAAGTACGAATAGCGTTAGAAAGAAAGACAAAGGCCAACCCGCGATCGTGTTCATAATCTTCCCGAGTTTACGGAGGTTCGACTTCATGATCGATCGAATCCAATAATCCGGAGCAAATATCACGAAAAAAAATTAAAGAAAAAACTAAAGGTCGTTATAAATGCAGCTTTTCAAATGGAACTTGGCGAAATAAACTACGATAGGCACACGTTTACTCTGGGGTGCAGATCGGAACTAATTTTCATTCTCCCACATGTAATTTTTTTCTTCGTTAGCTTTTAAGACGCATTTGCGTCCAATGTAGCTGATTCTATATGAGTTCAAGAACTCGATGAACCAAGGGAAATTCTCTCGTTTTTTGTTCTTGAAACGTGTTTTTTCACCTTTTCTTGAAGACGTTGAACGATCTCGAAGGGTTTGCGTTGTTATGTCCGAATTTTTGTTTGTTGCGTGTACTCCATCATCACAGAACAGTCTCGATTTCGGCGATTTCGGTTCGCGTCGAATCGTCCTCGGGAGCTCTGGATGTATAAAAAAAAATTGTTTGCAAACGTTGATCGATCGTAGCTTTTTGAGAGACAATTTGATCGAAGAAAAATTATAGTCATTTCAGAACATTGAATTTTTAAGTTGAAACGAACAAAAAGATTTCATTGTTTCCACTTTCTAGCGATCTATATATAGGCGGTCTAGAAATTCGACCTATGTCCTTGAAAGGGATTATTGTAGAGTTAATTTGTAACAAGTTTAATCCTAAGAACTGGGGGTAAGAAATTAGTGGTTTCGAGTTGTAGATATCGGGTGTAGATTTTTTTTAAATATTGTAACTTTCGACCAAAAACTGCAAATTGTGACAAAACTACTCCACTCTGGACAGGTAATCGATACTTTTTTTAAAACTGACTAGTGACTGATTACATTAAAAAAATGCACGTTCAAAATGTCCATAACCTTAGAAATAAAAGATTATAAATCACAAATCGTGCTATTTTCTTTTTAAATGTCGTACGAATTAGGTACTGAAATAACTATCTCATTTATAAATTGTCAGAAATTATGACTTTTTAGTGGAAAATACAGAAATAAAAAAACATCTAATAAAGACCGCTATAACTCGAAAACCACTAATTTCTTCAGCTTCATATCATCAGAAGTGGTGTAAATTAGCCCCTTTCAAACAATAGATTAAATTTAATTGTATACCAAAAGAAATAAAAATAAAAAGCAAAAACAATTTTTCATTCTATTGTTATTTATTTTATATTTTTATATTTACCTGTAAATCTCAGTCGGCAAAAAACCCTCTGCGTATTCTGTACTGGCTACGTGATTTCGTGTCATGTCCCTTGGCCTGGCAACCTCGACCGTATCGGCGTATCTGAACAAGGCAACACATACCAAATTAAAGAAAAAATTAATTCATCCTCGCATGGAGAATTTTGATGTTAGCACGTCGCGCAAGAAATATCGCGAGGAATCCGACTTTATATGGCGCAAACTATGCAATGGAAATTTCGTAGCGAAATTAAATAGTAATCTTCTATCGGTAAACAAAAATTATCTTACGGGCTCCTGAAGTATGGAGGAAGAGGATGCGGCGCACTAACGCCAAATTGATCACTGGGCATCTGAAATTCCGAGTCCTGTATACATCCTTTCCACCATCCAAGCCCTCCTGGTTTTCTCCTACAATTGTTGTTAAAAAAATTTACTTAATTCGTTTTTTGCGATTTTATTGTAAAAACGATTTGTAAATGCATAAACGGCGCAAAAAAGCTCACTCTATAATGCGCACTTTTTATAACTTTTTTGAGTTCGACTTATGGCGAAAATATTTTATTTATTGAATAAATTTCGAAATGAAATTACCTCGAAAAATTTTCGACTTTTTCGATTCTCAATTTCTTAATTTCAATAACTTTTCGAGCGTTTCAATTCACCTGGCTTGCAACGGTTTAATGCCGTGGGCCTCGAGATCCTTTTCGAGCTGTTTTATTGCTAATCGCGCCATGTCCAACTCGTGCTTGACTTTCCAGAGATGCGTGTCGCAAACCGGATCTCTGCAACGATGATGTCTGAAAATGTCCTGAGCCTCGAATACCGCCCCACGGAATGTCAAGGATTTTCCCATGCTCTAAAACAAGATGAAAATGAAAATTAGAAAAGATAAAAAATTAGAAAAGATGAAATATATTCGGTGACGTCTGTAAGACTTTTTTGTAAAAACTGTAAATGCTACAAAAACTTGAATCCCGTCTTTGTCGAAAATAATTTTTTTGTTGGTGGAAATTCTCAACGACTGTTAAATTATGAAGTTGAAACGATCTTAACGATACGATTTTTGTAACATTATTTATATATTGTTCACTACAATGACGAAACAATTTTTGAATACTTCATTTTTTTCATAATAAAGAAAGTCACATTTTTTGTAAAAGAAAAAATATATACATTTTTCTTTTTTTTAATTTCACATAATTTTTCTCTCGAGAAATTATCTGAAATAAAATAGATGTCCAATTTTATACTTTATAAATATTTAGGCATAAAGTAGACGAGAGTAAAAAAAATGAAAGAAAAGAAATGAAAGAATTCTTTTATTCTCGTCTACTTTATGCCTAAATATTTATAAAGTATAAAATTGGACATCTATTTTATTTCAGATAATTTCTCGAGAGAGTAGAAAGTGCATTCCACTTTGCCCCTTCTACAGCACTAAATAATACATCGATTTCTTTCCATCATTCATGGAAGACCTATCGACATGTAGACTGAGTATTAAGCATAATTAAATCTGTAACAGTTCTTGAAAAAAACAAATTTCAATAAATCTAAAAAAAATGTAGATTTGTTATCCAACAGAGTGAAACCCTTCTGTAAATCCGCCTCGTCAATTACGTGCAAATCGTGAAAGCAATGTTTCACGATTTGGGTGATTATTAGGAAAAAAATAAATAAATAAGTTATCTTTTAATAGAAATAGTTTAAGTGGTTTTTTTTTCTTACCAAACTTATGAGAGCGCAACAACCACCTCTGTCACTCCTTGCCAAATGATGCCTGACGTATTTGAAGTAGAGATGTTCGAGGAACAAAAGTGCCGCTGCGAGTAAAATGCCAGCCATCAACAGAAGAAAAGCGCTCAAAAATTGCTCAAGCGCCAAAGGGTCCGAACTTTTTTGTACTTCTTTGCCGGGTTTGCAGGTGCCCGTCATCCAGTATCGTCTCAGACGTTCTATGTCACCTGAGACCGAGCAAATTCGTAACTCACTTTTCGTACGAGTAAATTTACTTATAAGCTCGCGCTTGAGCTTTTCGAATGTCGATACTTTTAAGAATTCAAAAAATTACATTAAAGTATTGAGAAAAACTGATGATTATTTCGTCCATAAATCTTTAAAAATGGAAACGTTGACATTTAAAAATAAATATCAACGATATCTTTATTTCTTCATCTCTATATATAAAAATGAAAAAATGTTTATTTATCCCGTATATATTTCTATACGATTTATCCGACCGTGATGAAAATTTGATGAGTTGTTGTCGGCGTGCTCGCGAAGCTTTCCAAATTAATAGAATAATTTTATATAAAAAAATAAACGCATGCGAGATAAGTGAAAATAATTTATACTTATGCTTTTAGAAAACTAAACTGATTTTTTTGTCTTTTTCTAAAAGTGCTCTTTTCCGACAGTTTTTTGAGCAATTTAAGCACCTCATTTATCGAACCTTGCGTACTTTGTGCATTCTTCGCAATGTTTAAAAATCAAAATTATCAATTTCTCACCGTTTTCTCGATAATCGAGCAATCTTTTGTTGAACATTGGCAAGTACTTCGAGTTCCTCGTGAACGCAAGGCCATAACCCGTCATCGCGTACCAAGAACCAACCGTCAAAAGTCGACAATCCTCGTCCTGTGACACCAGATAATCCAGCACCGTTCCATCGTAGAAGAAAGCATCCATTTCTCTAGAAAAATGAACCGAAATGATAGAAAATAAAATTTTTAATATTGGAATTATTAAAATATTGAAGAACAAGAAAAAGTCGAACGAACCCGCTAACTACCGCCTCGATGCCACCATATACGCTGCTCTTGTTGAATTTTTTCATATAATTGTGCATCTCGGCAAAATATTTAGCAAGTGTACTGTCCGTGTGGCTCCATGGTATAGTGCCGAATCTAAACATGGGCTTGTGGCTCCATGGTTTGGCAAGACGAGGATCGTCGACGCCTGTGAACTCGTGAAACTCCTCACGGGTTATCATGAACGCCGCCAAATTGGCAGTGTAGATGGCGAGAAATACAACGGCGAACATAGCCCAAACATTCGTCATGAATCTAAAAAGAAAGAAAATCGATAGATTTTATTACAAAAGGGGGTGAAAAAAAGATTTGAAAGCAGAAATATTGAAACGAAATGAAAAATCATTTACCTAGCTGTGAATCCCCTCGGTGAGTCAATGTGAACTGCCGCTTGAAAGAGGACCGCCCAAACGAGCCAATAAGTTCTCGAGAGAGAAAATCGATGATTCGGTGACGGGTTGACCTGAAACATGAAATTCGCGAGGGAATGAAAAAAATGATTATCTTCGAAAATAAATAGAATGGAAATGATATAAAAAAATCATTTTAGTACATTCCTTTGATCGTCACCAATACTTTTCTGTAGATTCGAAATAAAGCTACGTATTTCATAATTAGATATTTAGATATCGCATTATTTCATTGATACTAGAACCTTCCTGTCAAATCTCGACAAAATGACACCAGTGTCAAATATTCTGTCAATTGCCAATACAACTTGGGATATGCGATAATTTCCTACTTTCTCCCCGAGAGTGGACGAAAAATGAAGACGGATGACCACTGATACTAGAACCTTCGTGTCAAATCTCGACAAGGTGACACCAGTGTCAAATAGTCTGTCAATGACTATCGATTGAGTCATAAAGACGATACGTGAAAATTTCTTCACGAAATGGATAGTATGTAGTATGTGCGTATATGATAACGCGTTAAGTTTCCCAACCCGTAATAAGACACGAAAACAAAACATTGACATTACCTTCATGTTGAAGCCGGAAGGAGAGAGCCACTCGAAGAGAAAGATAACGAAAGTGGCAGCATGAATGGCGACAATGCCAACCAACATCCATGATGCTGTGTCGAAGGGTTCTGGAATAAGGCATTTCATACGAACTTATATCGTTTCATACAATGCGGGTTTTATCCGCTTAATAGCTCCTTGATCTATGATGACGTATTCTTCCGTCCTTTATAGATCCACCAACCCCATTTACTTTCATCCCCCCAACCCCCGTGGCCTGACGCAATCCCACTGTTATCACATTCGCCGAGGACTTATTGTTAGAGAAAACCCGAGCTGGCGATCCAATGAGATGGCCACTTCTCGGTTGAAGAGTCACTTTACGAGCAATGAGAACCGCCCGGGAAAGATTTCTGAAGCCTAATATCGTTGTTCGGGTATCACCGGTGTCCGCAAATATTTTAGCCATGGTTTCGTTAAAAATAGAACTCGAAGTAATCCGATGACAGAAAAGCATTTAAAAAAACTGGTATGGACCAGGAATCGAACCCGAGTTTACTGCGTGCGAGCTTGAAAGGTTACCACTGAGCCATTGGTCTTATAACTAATGTGCTTTACAAAACTGCTATATCTACTTATAATTTTCTTTCATTTTGTATCATAAGAGTCAGTATTACAGGCGATGAGCGATTCGAAAACGCGATTCGTATTTTCTTCAATACTGAGTAACCTATCGCGTAAAAATTTTGAGGGTGTCTAGAGAGTTATGGCAAAAAGTGGCTAAATGTATTTTGTTTACAAAATTTTGAAAACAGTGTTCCAGGCGACCAGCGATTCGAAAACGCCATCCGTACTTTCTCTGGCATTGAGTGTTAGAATTTTGAGAGCACCTAGAGAATTATGGCAAATATTTGGGAAAATAAATATTTAGCCACTTTTTGCTATAATTCTCTAGTTACCCTCAAAATTTTAACCCCATATATTGCTCAGTGCAATAGATAAAATACGGATCGCATTTTCGAATCCCTCGTCGCCTGTAACATTGACTCTCAACATACTTCGAGATTGTCTCCAACAATAAAGGAAACTCCCCTAAACTAACTCAAATAACCCATGAAAGAAAATTCATCAGTACTTACCCAAGAAAGCCGTTGGCGATATAATACCGGTTCTCTTTGCAACGACTATCGCTATTCCGGTTTCCATGTAAGGTACCGTAAAGTCCACGACAGCCTCCCTCTCGGAATTGATCATCAACGAGGTAAGCACCATGTCGGTCTTTCGGTTAACAAGATCCGCTATGAGGCCGTTCCATTTTCCGTGCTTTATTTAAAAGAATGGATAACAATATTTTACCCTCGTGAAATAACAACGCGACGGGTTACTTTTAAATTATTATCATGTCGCGTGGATATTATTATCATTGAGCTTCGTAGCTTATGTAGTTTGCACCATCGTAACATCACGGAGCAACTCGATCTGTGATAAATAATCCAACAACAATAACTTACGATTGTTGTCAAGCTCTCTTAGCGCTAGCCATAACGATTCAATTCAACTGGAATCGCCAAATTATGAAGAAAACAATGTTGCAATAATTGATTTGGATTAAATATACGAAACCTTTTTTTTCTATCGGCTATTAAAATCTGCAAGGTTTTAATCAGCATTGCCCCAATGATGTTCGATTCACGATCTATGACTCGTTACCCATAAATCATTGGTTTATAATTCCCGAAGGTCGTATATACATCATCGATTTATAATTTATGTCTCATAACTTGAAACCTATGATCTATGATTGGTAAAGATTGAAATCGTCGTGAAATATCGTTGACATATTCACCTCAAGAGTGCCCCACTTGCCGTCCTCGACCCTCACCAGCTCGTAGGTGAATCCAATTTCTTCGGAAAATTTTTGTAACAAATCTATGCAGAATCCACTGCAACACTGATAAAAGCTCTCGTTCCTCTGTGCCGACTGCATGTCCATTCTGCGAGTGACGAACCCAGAACGGACACAAAAAGAATGATAACGTGTTAATTATTAACAAGCTATCCAACGTTGAAATCTGTTATAATTAAAAGCTTTCCACGCTTGTTTACGTTTCGGATTATCGGAGGCTTTTGAGAGAGGTCGGATGTAGCAAAAATTAAAAAAAATTAAAACGTTTCGAGAGTTTCCAAACTCTTCTCTAATCAAGATACTTCCTAGTCTCTACTTTGACGAGAATTTTCTGAAAAGCTCTTATTTTTTATTCAAGTTGTCAACTTTTTTGAAATGTCGTTCTCCATATTTCCGGTAAGCTTCGCAAAGGGCACTCTTGGGGAGCTTTTATCCGAGCTTTTCTCCCTGATGCATTATCTGGTAAAAGTTCAAATTTTCATTTGTTCCAGATACTTTTGAGAGAGCTTTGGAATGGGAAAAGATGATAAAAGAGAGAACAATGCTTTCGTGGCAAAGCATATAGTACTGAAAGCTCGGAGAGCTCTCGCGAAACTCTGAATCTTCCGTTGCATTCGATGCTCTCCAACTCGGCCGTAGAGAATTTCTAATCTCGCTCGATATTAATATACAACTATGCGTTTTTAAACGCTCCCCGAAGGAGCCTCATACGTTGCTGCTTAATCGTCGACCGAGCTTCGTTAGACATATCCTCATTCACAGAGGTGGGATCATAAATGTACATTCAAAAGCATAATCCATCAGAAGATATATATGTGGTAGTGCGAGGATTAGGGTGGACTGTTTTACAGATTTGATAATAATGATGGTAGCAGACTTCGGGAAAAGCTCGAAAGGTTTACTTTTTCATGAAAACCTCCACATACGATATAACGTTATCCTCTTCGAATTTTAAGCGATACGATAATAGTTCAATTGTATTATCGCTGCAAGCTCAACAATCAGAAGAACTCTTAATTCAGAAATGAATGATTCAAACTTAAAAATGAATGATTGAACTTATAAATTGAGAGATAACAATTTTTATCTCACAATAAAAATCGAACGGTTGGAAAAAAAGTTAGCTGCCGAAAACTGCAAGCTTTGGGATTCTTAAAATGTAGCTTTTAAGCTGTGCGTAAAAACGGAAAATTATTTGCTGATTCAGTACTAGAATATCTCGATATAAAGAATGGTGAATAGAGAGCTATAAAAACAGAGTGCTTTTATTGCACGGTGAAAGCTTAAAAACTCAACAGCTTTTATGTTTAATATGATAAAAATATCGACAGTTCACGAAATAAATCGACAATGACATTTTTGTCATGTACTATTGTCCTTGGGACAGTAAGCAGTGGGTTCATGAAAAAATGGGTGATTTCCGTTTTATGCGATACATATTGTTATATTACTACAATAGAATTATCAACTCAGGTGTTGGTAGATATTATACATGTGGCATTCCACGCCAAATCGGATACCATTTACGTTTTGAATCTCCGATTTTTTTCAATTTTTTTTATCAAGCCATTCAAGAGATATGAATTTGTAAAAAAAAATACATTTTTTGACAAATAATTTTTTTAACTACTCTCCCTTTGTGAGACAACCAGTAGTTTCATATTCAATAATGCCTTTATCGAAGAGTTAAAAGCTCTGGACAGTTTTCATCAATTAGATAAATAAGGCACCTTCCCATATATACCGATTGTTACAATCGATATTTGCAATTGTGTTATATAAAAAGACGTATTGCAAAAACTATTCCGGAACTTCTTCATTGCCACGCGGACCCGATCAATACGGGAAATTTATAGACCTAAGTCGATAGTCCTAGCCGTTGCGGTCTTCTACGAAAATGCAGCGATCGGAATTCCGTCGTGTTTCGTCATACGTCAATGACTAACAACGAAGCTGACGTCCGTTGACGCGATCGGCAGCTCTCGCGAAAATGCAAAAAGATCGACTAGATCGGGGAAAATAATTTCATTTCAGGAACATTGTGACGTAGAAAACGGTGTTACGAAATGTGTCGGACCTGAGTAAAGTTTGTGACGAGTACCTAGAGCGTGGTGCTCCTTTTGACCGTCGAACGAATATTGGCCGGACGATAACTCGAGTCGATCTGCCGGAATATCGCTAGCCGCACTTCCTTTCTTCCCTTGAAAACTTTCTCGAATAGTCGAAGCTTTCGCAAAGTATACATACTCACGTTGCTATTGCAACCACCTTTCGTAAAGTTCTTGGTGGTTACCTAACCGCAAGGGCATTAGCTCCCAGCGTCACTTCTTGTTTTCGTTGTGTCTCGTTGAAGCTGAATGTCAAATAAAAATACATTATATCACGATGAAATCTGCCTTTTTTTATGAAACCAGTGAGCTGAGACAAAATCGCGACGCGTTTTTTCAGCCGAGTAATGCCAATGAAAAAAAAAGATATAGATTTAGTATCTATATCTTTTTTATTTGTTAAAATAAGAGATCTTTGTTCAATGTTACTTCGACCGATTTTGCGGTTATAAATTTATCATTAGGACGAATACTTCTTTAAGCACTCATTAAATTTGTTTCCCTTTATGGTTTACGTTAACTCGTTATTTATTCGACCCGATCGAAATACTTTATGTAATTACTCCTTGAATCGGCATCGTATTTTTTCAGTTATTGCAATTATTCTAACTAATGTAATTTCGGATTTTAACCACCGTTACGTTGAAATTGCACTAATACGATCGATGTTCATCAGATGCGTTATTGCTGAGAAATAATACGGCAACGACGATTCTAAGGGAGCGCCTCGATTGGGTTTAGGTTTGGGTTGGGTTGGGGGTTGGGTTGGGTTTTAGGACTGTCGCAACCGTGCGATCTAATGTGTCAAGAATCGTCGTGGTACGATATTGAACTTGATATTTCTGAATGGTCTAAGGGCACCTTGAGAAACGGTAGATCATGAACACTATAATTGTAAGAGAAGCCCTAGGAAACCGATAACGGTCCTAAGAGATCCTAGCGTACGTGCTCGAAGTAATCGTGGCTTCGTCCCGGGAGATCGTTGGTGGCTGGTGACGAGCCATCGTATAAAAACCTTAGCCAGCCGATCCAGTCTACGTTATTACTGTATTATTTACGACAATGGCGATTCGAATCGACTGGCTCGATCAGTTGTGATAGTTTTAGGACCGTTGCATGCGGCGATCCAATTCGCAAGGAACCGTCGAGGCACGGTGTTAACCGTGACGACAATAAACGGAATTATCACGAGTCATTTTGGGAAATGGTCGATCATAATCGGACAATGGAATAAGCCTGCCCCGCATGACGATTTTTTTACAGTTACGGTCACTTCGGAATGTGGCTCGATGAAAATCCTGCGACGGATAAACGATTGGAGCTTTACGGGAAGGATTCGAAGCCCTAAAGATAACCGATAACAGAACAGAGAAAAGCTTCTAAAGGTCGTTTCGTCAAAAGACCATGAAGCACATAAGGAAACAACTCAAAGGATATACATAGAATGGTCTAGGTGCAAAGGTATGTATAATTTAATATTGGTAGGAAAAGCCTTACGGGTCGATAGGTACCCACTCGATCTTTGCGTTGGCCGACCGAATCCACAGTGTGAAAGTGTCAACCCGCGACAAGCTCCCACTTCGATATTGGCAAGGAACTTAACTGCTTTATACTATTCAACGAAAGCTTATAGAACCAGCGGGTAATCAAAGAAAGAAATACGAAATCTGTTCTGAAAATGTAAAAATGGTCATCCTTAGTGGGTGCACAAGCAGATAGCTCTTAGCACCTACACAAAGGTGACGTACAGACGCGATACACAATTGAACGATTACGCATACTTGGTCGTAAGCGAAGCTATATTTAAATTAAATGCAGCGTTTCTACCGAGGAGATTAAACGCAACCCTGGAAAAAATGTTGGTTAAGATTGTTCAGCTCTTACAAAGTTACGGCAACTCTTGGAAGTAATGAAAGTTTTAACACGGACAAGGAGGAAAACCGAGAGGAAAACGCTTTCCTCGTACTTGAAATTTACGACGACATTTGGCATGAGCGAGGGGTGTTAGTCGATGATCTCGTTTGAAGAAACGCTCTGTACAATTACGACGGGACTTCACTTTAAAGTAAGTTCGTTCGATCGTTTAACTTTCGCTCATTACCAATGCCGTCCTCTACAAGCGCCTAGAATTTTGTTTACTCGTGTGACTTATTTTAATTCGTCGTGGAAGTCTCGTCGACGTGCAAAAATACGAGAATTCGAGAATTAAATTATACGAATTCTAAGTTCCAGTGAAAGTGGTAATTTTTGAAAAATAGGTAAATTTCAAAATTGGTAACTTTCAATTTATCGTATGCAAACTCAATACCATACGCGATTGTCCTCAAGCTTGTTAATGAATTAAATTTCTATTCAATTATAAATTAATGGGTGCTCCAGTTGACATGAACACGTTTCAACCAATACTAAACTGTGTAAAATCGAAAATGCAAAATATACAGGGTGAATTCTGTAAGGTTTTTCAAACGGGATTTCGATGCAGATGGGATCATTACAAACAAAAGTTACAAATATACATTAGGGATATTTTTAATAGTTTACGAGATATGAATATTTAAAGTTGATCCAATCAGAGCGCGCCGAGAAGCGTTGGAGCCGCCCACTCTTCGCCCTAGCCGTAGATATAGCGCAGTTTGGGACGTTACATTTGGAATCGCAAAATTCAGAGCAGTCAATTATTATTATTTTATTACGCAGTCATTTTTATTTGGCGTGCTCGGCAAAATTCAGAGCAGTCGATGCCCGACAAATAAAAATGACTGCGTAATAAAATAATAATAATTGACTGCTCTGAATTTTGCAATCCCAAATGTAACGCCCTAAACTGTGCTATATCTACGGCTAGGGTGGAGAGTGGGCGGCTCCAACGCTTCTCGGCGCGCTCTGATTGGATCAACTTTAAATATTCATTTCTCGTAAACTATTAAAAATGTCCCTAATGTATATTTGCTACTTTTGTTTGTAACGATCCCATCTGCACCAAAATCCCGTTTGAGAAATCTTACGGAATTCTCCCTGTATAAAGACACATATTTTCTAATACGATTGTTGGGCTACAACCTCTGGTACGAAAATCTCACGGTGAAAAAATGTTCATCAGGATTGAACCAAGTATGAAATCAAATCATGAAAAATTTTCTAACGCGTAAAGAATTAAAATTTATGAGAAAAAAAATTACAACGTGACGAATCGATTTAATTGCATTATTATTTGAATCCTGAATAACACTTTGTGAATAAATGAAAACCATTCGATTCGTATGTTTGCTCTTTCGTTGATTTCTTTTTTTAAAATAAACTTTTCTTCTCTAATTTTGTACATGAATCGCTCGGCAAGTACTTACCCAACCATGTCGGACTCCTTGGCAACGCGGCAGTGGACTCCTCGATCCATCAGGCACTTGCCACTGACGGGATCGGGGGGTGCGAGATTAATGTAAGGCGGCTCTTCGAGAAACGTTATTTTCAAATAAAACTTTTCCGGCACTCCCTGTGGCGGTGTGTGTGAATTTCCCGGCCAGACGATATCCTTTATGTCGAGTCCTTCCTTCTGCCATGACTTCCAGACACCGATCTTAAAATTAAACATTCACAAGAAATATTATAATAAACTCGAGAAATTTTATTCAAACATTTCTAAACACATTTTCCTTCAAATATGTTCTTTCTTTCAACTTTCAATCTCTTTTATTCCTTTTATAAAAAACATTTTGATCGGGTCGGATCATGTTTTTTAAGGGATTAATTTTATTCATAAAACAGTTTTCGATACGAGAAAATACTTCGGGATTTCGTCGTGCTGCGTAAAATAATTCTTGAATGAACCCCAAAAAAACATAGAGCTGGAAAAAGTAAAAAGACACAAAAAATAGAAAAATATCTTTTGCATGTGAGACGAATGAAAAATGGCCGCCGATGGTCACTGTAACGGCAATATATGGTAGCCAGCAGTAACGTTCGAGCCATGAAGAGAGAAGTAATCAATGGAAAAAAGTCGCGCGATAGACAGCAATGGCGAGGGGCGGGGGTAGACAAAGGTGAAGGTTCATGAATTTTCATGGGTCGCATATCGATAAAAAAGCGAGGTGTATGAGATTCCGCAAAGTGTTCGATTGACGCTTCTCACCCTTAAAATCTCGAATACAACGCTCGACCGTCCGTTTTTATCGTTTTATTTCCGTTAAACGACGAACATAAAAAACTAATAATAGCGACGATAACAACGAAGTTAACAATAGTTATCGATAATACTCATATGACTTTTCCCAACCGGTTCTTTTCTGAAATTTTTCGACGTGCTTAATCAAAATTTGAAAAGTTTATTATGAGAAACCATCGATTGTTTATAAATTCTACATAACGTCAAATCCTCGATACAAATTTCATGAATACCTATTGTGACAATTATTTCATTATTCAGATATTTATTCAATTATTTTTTTGATCATTCAGTAATTTTATTACCTATGTATTTTTTGTTTATTTTTGTTGTATCCTAGTGGATTTTTACGAGATACATTTTGTCGCTATTTTCGATCTCCGCCTGCACTTCGCTAAGCTAATCTATCTTCCGGATGCGGAAACGACTTATTTGCACTGTGGCGAAATCGCAAAGGGCACGTTGAAACTGCAGAAAGGTCGTTCCGGTATAATGGACCCTCCCAAAGTTAGATGTTCCTACAGGGGATCTCCTGCTTCCGGAAGAAGGAGCTTCCGTTTGGTGATTTGATACGCTCTCTAGTGCACGATTAACCGGTCACTGCTAGTCGTAGAGTTCACTCTGAATAAATTCTGGGAATAAGTATTTGACTACTGTTCATTGGAATAAAGGGGTGGAATGCCATCAGTCCAATTATATCAATATCTGTACCCGGCTCCCGAGACCATCTGTAGTTATCCGAGATCAACCGCGCTTGGTATAAACACAGCAGCAAATTATATCCTACTCTCCAGCCGAATATCTTTGGATAATACCATTTTTAGAAAAAATGTTTCGTATGAAAATTTCGAGATATGAAGGAAGACGTAAAATGCGATTACTAATTTGATCTTCGATGTAGGTTTTCAAGGTCATTCCAAGGTCGACTTTTTCAAATGGGTAGGTGGTAAAAGAAAATTGAGAGCTTTCTTTTTCTAATTTGGTAATTGATTCACTCCTATCTGGTTGGGTAATCAATTATACACAGCGATACTGACGAAAGTGGAAGAAGAAAAAAAATAAACGAACACAGCATGCTGTCGCGGAAGTAGACGGGGTCTAGAGAGACCAACGATAAGGATAATTGTTAACGTACAAGGACCAAACGATGTAGTAAAAAACACGAACAGAAAACGACTCGAAGCAAGTTCGTGTCAATGTTTGCAGGCCTAAATGTATCCTTCGTGGACCGGAAACGTATTATGGGGTGTGCCAGAAGAGAGCAGGGTGAGGAAAGTACTAAGGGACAGAATACACAGAGTGCGATAATAAGCAAGATGAACGTGCATTGCGAGATAGCGAAGTAATCATGGATACCCAAAAGAATTAGGTATGGGTTTCCTTTGAACGCAATCCCGTTCAACTTGCTGACGACCGATATGGTCGAAGCACTTACATAGTAAAAGTCGGCACGACGGAATGAAGGTAGTAAAGAAAAGCATACGCCCAGTAGCGTATACCGATACCGCGGAGGTCTTAGTCGAAAGTGGAAGTTTTTGCGGAAAAGTAGACTAAAGAAGCAGCAGGGTTTCCACGAAGTAGGCGAGGTCCAAGGACGGTGCAAAGATAATTATCAAAGTGTAAGTGGCGAATTATACCGTTTCAGTCACGTAGGGCCTATAGTGCGTAAACTCAGCGTGACGAACAAGTAGCCACCTTCGTTTTCCACTGGAGGCACCAAAGGTAGTCTTAGGTCACCTTCAGACTTTTGAACGGAAACATGGGACTTTTTCCAAACTATTAATACTAACGTCGCGACGAATTCAATGTTCTATGAACCAAGGTCGTTCAAAATCAATGAAGGTCAGGAATAGTAAAGTGTCAGAATCTAAGAAAATCAAGTCTATGAAGACTTTCGAGGGCGGGATGCACCTTTCGTTTCTATGAAAAGGAAGATACTATAAAATGCATTAGAAATGAGCAGAGTGAGAGAAGGACTAAGGGAGAGGCCAGGCAAATACATGATGAGATGATAACCAGGGTGAAGATGGGTTTCGAGATAGCGAAGCGCTTTCAGACACCAAAAGAGGTTAGGTAACGGTATCCTCTGAGCTCGACCCTGTTCAACTTGCTGACGGCAGATATGGACAAGGCATTTAAGAAAGTCTTACGGGCGGGGATAAAGAAGCTAGTAGGGAAGAAGCCTAGAGTATGGGGATATCGTGGAGATTCTAGTGAAAAGCAAAGCGGCCCTAGTAAAGATCGAGAGACCGATAAGAGGGTTGTGCTACCATTTAAAAAAAGGAGGCTGTATATGAACGCGCAGACAACGAAGATGATCAGGCACAGGAAGACGTATAGAAGGTCCCACTGGGTGAAATGAGAGCGAGAAGGTCAATAGCTAGAGAAAGTAAAGGAATTCAGGTACCTACTTGAGGGATGTATGTAAGGTGAAAAGGGATGAAGGTGAAAAGTGCCGAAACGATGATGAAGTAACGCCTAGAATTGTAAAAAGGGCAGTCCAAAAGTATTAGGTGAAGAATATGTTCCTGCTAAATGTAAACTGAAGACCCCAAAGTTACATGGAAAAGAAAAAGATAAGAGAGGGACGGCAGCGAGGGGCAGCATATGGAATTACGAATAGGAGCTAAGAAGATGAGAAGGCGGCTGGCTGGAGATGGCATGCTTTGAGGCAATAAGGGCAACGGAAAGGATCAGGCGTAGGAACGAATGTAACCAATGAAAGGTCGGAAAGAGGGGAAAGGAGGCAAGGATAAAGTATAATAGATGAATAGGGTCGTGAACGGTTACGACCATATAAGAAAAGAAAATGGAAGACGAAAACGAGAGAACAATGGAGAACATTGCTCAGACCGCGAAAAAACAAATGGTATCGAGTGATGAGAAAACCCGCGGGATTGTCGAGTAACTTGCATGCGGAGTGGATTGAGAGGAGATGTAGAGCAGTAGCAACGTATAGGACTGGGGCTGATAAGAAAGAATACAGGTACAAAGAATCGAAATAGAAGAGAACATAAGAATTGTGCTGGAGTAAAATGAAGGCATGGGGCAGACGTTGGACCGGTGCGGAAGAAAAGGAGTAGGTGGAAAAGAAATTCACGAATAGATAAAGGAAATAGTAGACGAGGGTATGAGGGTAAGGGTAGGAATGCAGAGGCGCGGTGAAGGCTGTAAGAACTGGATAGACCTGGAATGAAGGAGGCGAGCGAATGGAAAGAAAACGAAAGCTGAAGACGTATAGAATAATGATAAGGTAATAAAAAGAGCGAGGATGCAACTGACGGGTGTGATGAGAGTGGTGGAGGAGGAAGGTGGCATGAACGGGTGAAAGAAGGAAAGAAAGAAGGTTATTCTGAAAGTAGAGAGAGGTGAACGTGCCGGTCAGTTTGGGAGGTGACGAATTGGACAGAAGTGCACTCTTACGAACAGGTTACGGAAGCAGTCGTAATAATGTCGGAACACAAAATCTGGAACTAACTTAGGACGTGGTGAATAGATCGAAAATCAAGATAAGACCTAGAGGGTAGAAAGTATGGGAAATAAATAAATGAAAAAGGTCAGACCGTATGGAAGGCTGGGTAATGGTCATAACAACGACAATAATAATGAAAGCAAGGTGGTAGCCAGAAATAAGTTAATTAGAACGTTTGTTTTCTTACACAAAAAATAGATCTTTCTATCTCAAGCTCACCTCTTCCCAGACCAGTTGCTCGCTGAGACCAGGCCTTAAGTTCATGATCTTCAATTCAGCAGCTTTTAAAACGCCGTCCTGAGTAAATTCGATATTAGGTTTTCCTTGATCACCCTCCACCGACACATTTTTCAAGTACCTTGAAAGTGGAAAAAAATATTAAGCAGCGATCCCCAAATGCCAATTAAATTTTTTGCAGAATTTATATTTATCTACTTAATCATTCTAATTATAAACAGATAACGTGTATTGAATAATTAAGTATTCGTTGAGCTAATTAATAAATAATTCTATTAATATAAAAATGAATAAATATTAATACTTATCGATAACCTTTTCTTTTAACAAATAACATTGATTCAAATATTTACTAAAAAGTAATGTCCGTTTAAACAAATGATATCTGTTCAAATAGTGATATTTATTTTTAGAAGCCATATATCGATTATTGTATTATCGTATTACTTGAAAAAACGATCTCCCGTGTTCCATCTCGAATCGCCAATTCCCTCGCAGCTAAGCGCCGTGTTTAAACTGTGATTATCATTCTTCGGATCGTTGACAAAATCCTCGACGCCGTAGGCGTAAACTTTAATGGCCGTAGCGATCTCATTAACGAGGCTCGTGCTGCTCGTATCGAAATGAACGCCTGCAAACAACACAACGGATGGTTGAAAAGTTCGTCAGTTATTTTTTGGGGAGCAATAAAAAAGGAAATATTATACGAGCGACGAACCTTCGTTGGTGGCTCGTATAATATTATTCTGAATTTGTCCGAGGTCATAGGGGAACGCGCGTGGAACACCGTACAATGGAGATTTAAAAGTTCAACATCTCATTAGGGAGCTTTTTTAGAGACTACGAATGATAGTTGACGATTGTTTTAACGATATTTTTATTTATGAATATACTTCCGAAACTGAAGTAGTCTCAGTTTTGAACGCAACTTTTTGACACGAAACATTTTTAAACGTAAAATTTTCTATCTGAGCTTTATCCAACTAAAGTGTGTCTAAGGGAACTTTTTTCAATGCGCGTTTTTGTAATGGCACGCTTTCCAATGAAGTTTTTTTCAAGAGGAGCTCGGTGATTGGTACTTATGTCAATGGAACTTTGTCCAATAAAACGTTTTCTACCACAAATTTTACAAACGGAACTTTTTTCAGATTTTTGAAACTTTCTCTCGCAGAACGTGTCTTAACAAAGCTTTTTCAAACTGAGGCTCACAACAGATTTTGTCTGACAAGAGGTTTGCCGTCGAAGTTTTTTATATTCAAAAAATATAGTTAACGAAACTTATTTGCTACCAATTATTGAAATAAAAAATGTTATATAGAATAGATGCGAAAATTTATGTTAAATTAACCGAGCTGCTTTGAGTTCAAGATTAAGGTAATTCGGGTCATTGACGTAACGGCTTCCACGTTATTATCTCCATAAAAAACATAATTTATTAATATATTAACTAATAATAATTTATTTTGCTCATGCGGATTTGACCCATTGTCGTTTCATGCCGGGTTGGGTCATTAAAGTTTTCGGTAACTACAAGAGCTCGTCTTAACAATCTCAAACCACAAAATAACACGATTTCATTGTCTTCATTGTCTTTATTAACATTATCCTGAAATCTCAATGCGACCGAAATTGAGCAATAAGCCCTCCCCACCTCGTGAAGGCCCAAAAGCACGTTTTCGATTTTTGGAAGATAAACGATTAACGCTAAGTACTATGAGTAATATGGATTGAACCTACTATAAGTAGGGATTGACGAAATTATCGCAACAAAAGAACCCAACGAAAATTCGTCGATGTTGAACCGTTTATTGCATGAGAAAACTCTCCGACCCCTTTACACTAAGCCCCGCCGAAGAGCTTAGTTTGTTCCAATTTTACGTCGAATCAGAGATCTCCTGGGCCGGAAATCCGTTTCAACGCGAAACCGGATATCACTCAGCCAGACGAAGTCAAGATGTGACGTAAATGAGTCAAGGGTGCGGTGTTGCTGCGAGACACCACGGAGCTCGTGGGCGAAGCTTTAAAAGCTCTCTACATCATCTTGGTTAACCGCGTCTCCTGACAGCATTCCTTCCCCCTTCAATTGCCAGTCCTCCTGCTTCTCGACGCGAAGCGGAATCGAGAGTTACCCTGATTAATTCGGCTAACTAGATCCTAGGAAAAAAGAGTCGGCTTTCGGGCGAGCGCGCTTCATTAATCAACGATGAGAAACTATTTCGCTTGTGAAATACGAACCCAGACTAATTACCTGTCCAAAAAGCTTACATCTGGCTATTGCTATTTTCGGACATTGGTATCGATGATATGTTGAAGTATCGGGGTATGGAAACATCGATTTACTCAATAAATGATCTATAGATTATAAAAAGTTGTCTTATTTGTTAATCCCACTACCCACCAATTGGAGCATCCCTCTATTTTTTCTGATTCCGCTTCCCACCTTGTGGCCCTCAACTGAACATGCGCCCACCATACATATGCCCCATGTAAACGCGAATAAGCTCGAAACGCAACCTGGGGAGACACGTGGTATTGGCTGACAGCATTAAGAATCGTAATAAGAACCCCACAGGAGACACTCCCGGGGCCGAATACTTTCCGTTTTTTCGCGCCGCTGTGACGTGCTTCAGCCATGAATTATTGATGGTTAGGGCCCGAATTACTAAGAATTCAGATGTAACATTTGGAAAAATATTCCATTGTGACGAGGCTCGGAACCAAACGCGGATCCGCTACGTGACCATTCGAGTCAGCACCGCTAGGCCACTGCTCTTTTTAATTTTACTTCAATACTCTTTTATTATATGATTTAGCGAGTCTACTTTTCCTTCTGTCACTAAATTGTTAATCAAACAGCAAATCAGAACTCCCTCAAATTTGTTTCATCTATGCACACGTCTACCATCATGGTCGGTAACATTGGAAGAGTACTTTGCCCAAAATGCAACCGACCAATTGTAGTATAAATGTATATCGATGCATCGATAGGTCAAAACTATATGAATTGTCAAGAATTTTATTGATATCGTTATTATTAACTCACCAAGCATTCCAACTGGAAATTGATTCGGCGTTTTAAGACTTTCAATGACGCTCTGCGTGACGACCCAGACATAATTTTCTCCAGTTATCTTGTATTCCCTCGCATCGGCTAAGATTTGCGTTGCTTCCTCTCTGGTCGAGTAGAGGAGCATGACTCTCGATTCGCTATTGACGAGCTCAACGAGATCGTCCTTTTTCGTCACGAGAACTGCATTCAATATCGTAAACTTGAATGTATCCTGCATGTCGGATATTCTTTCGCGGACTGCCTGTATGAAGTCGTCATGGCCGGCTATCTGGGAAGTCACGATGCTGAACTGATGCCACTTGTAACGCTCGAGTATGCTCAGCATCGCGGCGGTCTGGTGCTCGAGCGAAGGTGCCAACTGCAGTTGCAAACTGCTCTGAGATGCTCTCTGTGTAAAGGACGAAATATTTCTACATGAAAATGGAAAATAAATTACGTCCTTTGTGAGGATTTTTAATAGATTGAAGTGAATTCGAAAGGAATATCTGAGAGAAATAGTAATAAATTAAATACATTGAAAACTGTGAACAAATCATTTTTTCTTTCATTGATGTAAAGATTAATTATTAAAAAAAAGAAGAATAATTGTTCTTACTCTCTCGAGTCCTGAGTTATCAGCGTTCCAGGCTATCACAGGAATACCGAGATAGCCGGCTAGTTGAAGAAAATATTGAGCGCTTGCCGTGCTGCGACCATATTGCTCATAATTCATGAGATAGAGTATCGCGGAGACATTAACCGTGAGAAATTCGTGGCATAGTGAGTGAAGAATGGCTGCAACAAGAAAATAATGAGCAACAATTAGCGCAATATATACTTTCTGCATTTTTTTCTTATATCCTGCCAAAGAATCATACGAAACAGAATTATTTCAATGTTTAATCAAATGTTTAATAAATAATGATTATAGTTTTTACTCCTTAAGAAAAGAACGTCTGGAAGAACAACGTTCATGTTCAATCGATTGGCAACTGTGGTCAACCAACTTGTGTCTGTGACAAAATAACTATTTGTTTTAACTAACTGAAAGTGATCCAATAAACTATTTTGAGGTGGTCGTGATGTTAAATTTATTGTTTATGACCATCGCACTATAAAGCAGTACAAATGTACTTCCCAACCGATATCTGTACCCCGAATAGTTATGACGAAAGAAGACCGAGAATTGAAGAAGTAAAAATCATTATCGACAGTCGGTAAAAAGTCCCAGCCTGCGTACCAACTCTGTAGACAAACAGTGCATTAGAATAACATTTCTTCGAATGCCCTATCTTCAGGAGAATAACAATATCGCGGTTGGAATTTTATCTGAGATGGGAGGTCGTGGCTATTATACCCTTGAAAAACTCAAAGACAATTCTGAAAAAGCTATTATTTTTCCTAGTGTTCCAACGAGTTTCCTTTAGGGTCCTTGTGGGGGTTCTTGCCTTATCGCACTTATAGCCCCAAATGGGGTGACATGCGACAATTTTCTCTTTATCTTGTGTCGCATGTTCTGTTGTTATATTTTCATATATTGTTATGTTTTTGGTGTTTCCTTTGTCTCCTTGAACGTAATTATTGCAGCGTATCGCATTCTGTATGTCTTTTTAAAAATTTCATTTATAATTGCCTGGTAAATGTGTGTCCTTGAATTGTAGTCATGACATGATAAAAGTTGCAAGAAATATGAAAAAACTAAAAGACCAAGAGAAGAAAGAAAGTATCGTCAGTCGATGAGAAAACATGCATTACTCACCCAATTTGAATTGGAATTGTGTGTGGAAATATTGATTTAATTAGTATTTTCGTATTTTTTGAACCACATTAATATATAATGATTGACAATCTCTATTAATTCCTACTGTGCAACATACATTTTGTTGTGGATAAATTTATTTTATATGTATATGCTCGAATGCCACGCCGTACCACTAGCTAGATTCTGATCATTGGAGAGATCTCCGCTAGGTGGCTTATTGACCTATACTCTCTCGTGAAAGAAGCACCGTGGAAAACACTATATATAGGCTTGCACCGTTCTCGGTTCCCGTGGGTCGAGTCATGTCGGATCAAGCTAATACTCTCCACGGAGGGCAATATCAAGAAGAAATAATGGATTATGTATTATACGTCATTTTCGTCATCTGTTCTACGGTAAGCTATTAAAAGAGCTAGTTATATCCGAAATCGACTCGCATTCTTTTCTTGCTTCACCAACATTCTACAGCGGCTGAAAAAACTAATAGTTGGTGTTATCTTCTTGATTGTCCTAATCAATGTATTTTTTCTCATCGTATTTGCCTTTTGGTAAATACGTGGTTATTAGCATCTCAACGGTGCTAAAAACCACGAATAAATTTTTAAACACTATACAAATCTTGATTCATTTTGATCATCGTTGTATTCAAAAATAGTATTCTGAATTCGATTCTTCTTCGGCTCAGATATTTTTCATCATGTACAGTTTTTGCTCGTCAGTTTCTTGTGAGAATCGAGATAATTATATATCGTTCACTAGTGACGAATGAATCTGGCAACCAAGTAGGTGATGATTATAATTATATACAATACATTAATAATTTAATTTACATAAGTAGCATGATGGGTAGGCCGTCATCGGGCGGGTGAAAGGGATTGCGTGGCAACTTCCGCGGTCCGACGGAGTTTGCGATAATCCATCTCCTCCTAATGACGCACGCGTAGATATACGAGACCTTATAGTAAACCGTCGAGCGAATTAGATTTCCGAGGAGCGAAGATCCACAGCCTCTGCAACCAAGACCTCAGGAATCCGAAAGGTATTCTTCCCTCGTGCCCACTGACGCGTGTAGGCCGCAGAACCACTTATGCAAATGTAATTAACCCGTCAAAGACGAACGACGTGCCGAGCCCTCGGAGCGATTCCGGGCGCATCGGTTGGACGACGCACCGAATACTACAACGCGTGCAGTGGCATATACAATAAAAATTGCAGTAACTAAACGAATCTACGAGTCTATTTGGCAGCTTCTTTTTACCATGTTCGTTCGTGTGTGTCGATGCATAGAAGGGCGCGTGTACCGAGTGTGCGCGAGTGCTTTAATGCGTCTGCGTGGTAACTTACTGAGGAGGTAGATGGCGCGCATGCGAGTATGCGTGTCCAGCTAGGTTTTAGGATTTACTCCTGACTTACAGCCATTTGCGCATGTAAACTTATTTTCAATTCGAATTTTATAAAGTTTGACTTTCTCCTAATCGAATTGCTATTAATAATAATTATCGATATACATTAATCGCACGAATGTATATTTATTTCAACGAAAGTATATACGTTTTTCCCATGTACACCCTTACGAGTTTTTACATTTTCTCCTTACTGCTTTCACCAACACATTTCCAAACGCCTCTGTTCTTCCTGTAGACCTACAGTTTTTCTTAGGTTGGTTTCGAACCACCGAAAGCACAGAAAAAGCACATAGAAAAATTTCATCGGTACCGGCGGGAATCGAACCCCGGACCACTGCGTGCGAGCCGCGAACGTTACCACTATGCTACCCACTGCCCCTATTTCAACGAAAGTAAAAATATGCAAGTTTGCTAATTTTATCAAAACTACTTGATTAAATAGTAAAAATGTATGATTTTTCGAATGAAAATTACACGAAAGAATTACCATAATATTGTTTTCGCAATATTTATTTTTACCTGTGGGACTCGGTGTAAGCTGCATCATGACGTTTCTCACATTGTGATGAGTGAACTGATATTTTGACAGAAATGATAATTTCGGTTGACCCCGTCCCCTGTGAAGAGCACCGACAGCGAGGTTGATCGTTCGCGTGTACTCCCTCACCCCGAAATTTGTGTGAGGCACTATGATACCGATTGTCAGACTCGGCAGTGAAGCATTACCCGTTTGATAATGTTGCATCTTAACGTGAGACGATGATCTCCATTCGTAAGTTCTTCCGAATACCAAACCACCGAACAACTGTATGATGCACAACGAGAGTTTCATTTTATTTATTTTTTGTGTGTTTTTTATTTATATTTAGATTTTTATAACCAATTTGACGAAGGCACTCGCGATTCTTTTTTTTGCATTCCCAACCAATTCTTCAGCTGTTGCTTCAAATATGATCTGCATCGGTTTTGTCGTTTCTAACTTTTCTGTATCCAACGATGACTTTAGTCCGTGATTAATGTCCTTTTGTTTATTTTTCCGTTTGTCCATATACGAGAAAATATGACGAACTCGTTGTTTCGTTATAAACGAACGACGTAGAATTAATTTATCTCAACTACGTTTGATTTTTTGGATTAACAGAACATCTGAAATTATTTTTATAAAAATATATGGAGGATCGTGGTTCGAGGTCATAATTACCTAAGTCATCAATTTGTTTTAACAATTAAATTACATCGCACTGAATAGTAGAAGATTGATTGGTCGCATAACGGAATTTGGAAATGAAACGTTCGTATGAATAGTTTTTCAGGGAATGAAATGACCTGAAAAATAATCTAGGAAACCAATTAAGCATCCTCGATAATTTACGCCTGGGAGAAAATTTTATCGTGGACCAAAAATAAATACTAACAGGAGGAAATTTTCTACCGATATCACCAACGTAGTCCCTCAAGCTCAGCTCTCCGAATAGAACTCGAGCTTGCGTGACCCTTTGCAAGCCTCTCATTGCAAATCAAATTAATGCAGGCTATCACGGAAACCTTGTCGCCAATTAATCTTCTCGCTAATGGGTGCGATTCACGGCTTGAGTTCAAGCCGGGAATAAAGTTGGAAAAATAAAATTCACAAATACGTGTCCAATGATATCAGCTGCAGTGAGGGACAGGGGGCTTTGGTGCGGTTGCCTCGAGGTGACGAGACTTTCAACGGGCTGCTTTCACGAATAATGAAGAGCACGCCGCCTTTTCTCCGTTGGCCCGCAGGGAATTAATAATAAAAAAAGAGAAAATAATGTTCGAGCTTGCATGATGTGAAAAGCTCGCGTAGAGATGAAAATAAGATTTGCACGAGGTAAATACATATCAACGAGAAATTATTGATGTCCGAGACTCATCAAAAAAAGCACAATAGTTATTACGAAAAAAAGCTTAGCGTCAATTATCTTGCTAAAATTCGTGCGAATTACCAGATTCATCGTTAGTGGTTTTTTTTCCTTGCGATAAGATGAAAATTACCAGGTGTTAATGTCGACAAGTACGAGAAAAACTGTGCGGTTTCATGGAAGCTTGAATTAAAATTGATAACGATATCGACAAAAGTTTCAATTATCTCGCGCAATTAAGACTCGCGCTTAATTCATTTTCACGATTGGAATAAAAACTTGACTGCCGCGGTATAAGTTCGTATTTTTTTAATTATCAGGCTTCTATCGTCGTTCAATTTCAGTGCGCAATTTCAAAAGAGTGACGTAATGAATTTTGTAAACGAGAGGGAAATTTATTTTCTTAAAATATTGCGAGAACCTTCAAGTTAGAGTGCGACTTAACCCGAAAGCAATTTTTTTCATAATTGACCTTAACGAGCTTACCCGTCTAATTAAAGAGTTCGGCCTTGCGGTCCGAACTCATAATGACCTTGATAAAATCTTCCCTAAAAGCACTCCCGGCAATATGTCGACTCACTACCGCTTCTCGTTTGTTCTTAAGCAAGCTTTATTAAACTTTGAGCTTGAAAAACTTTATCCCCAAAGATACTTAGAAAGAGACTTTGACACTTCGATTTCGCAGAGCTTGTCACCTACGTTGGACCTTGAAGATTTTATCACCCATATTCGACCATAACATCATTGTCCTATTTTCGAAGGGTTTCGCTCAAAATTACCCTAGAACAATATTTCGACATTCGACTTCAACCTTGAAAACTTTATTCGATTGGAATTTGAGCTTGAACAGCATTTGTTTTTATTTGCCGCCAACCTTAAAAAGCCTTTTTCATCTAGAAGTTTCACCTTGACCAGATTTTTTGCATTCGACATCGATCTTGAAGAGTTTTTTTTCATTCGAATTTGATGACGTAAGTCTTTTTGCCATTCAAACTCCATCTTGGAATGCTTTTTCTAGTAAATGTGATCTTCGCAAAGTATACTTTTCAACTTCAACCTTAAAATGCTTATTTTAGTAAATGTGAGGTTTTCAAGTCTATCCTTGAGCTTCAACCTTGAAAAGCATTTGGAATCGATAAGAATAAGAGCCGATAAGAATAAAAATAAACTTAAAAGCCCAAAAGAGGAGAAAGCGAAGAAATCGTTAATGGTGAATGTGGCAGCGAGCTGTTAAGAAAGCATGAGACAAAAGAGCTACGAAGAATGAGAAACGGATATACAGGGGTTGACCGTGAGGTAGAAATATCCGAGGGATGAATACCCTAGGGAAATACCATTCGGCGGATTGAACTTACAGTCGGGGCAAGGATCATCGATATCTTGGCTATTTTAACCGACATGAACCATTCACGAACTACGGAGGCTCAGATTTATTCATAGTCCCGCTTACCGAACTTTCATTCACGATACGTTGTCAAAGACAAATAGTTCGCTAAAATATATCATAAATCACGAAACGGACGATAGATTTAACACATTCCGTGTTCAATTTTTTTATTTCTTTTTTATAGTTACGTCTGTCTAATTTATAAACAAACTCGAGGTAAATCTAGTACGTGGAAAACTCTTAAGCCATCATTAATCATTACCGATTTGATTACGATAATTAATTTTATTATTTTCATTTCGAAAATAGATAGTACTTAATATTTATATTTTTAAATATACTGACGTTAATGTCGAAGAACAGTTTCACCGAAATCCGGAAGTCTCTATGCCACTGTGGCCGAATGAGAATCGTTTAATTTACTGTCAGTCATTCCGGTTGGCACTATTATGAAATAATTTAATTCGCACAATTGAGGCCGTATAATATCTTGGCTTTCTCAAATTTCGGTCGGGTTGCAAAACTGTTTTGTCCAGTAGTTTTTATTTTTCGAATAATGTTTTTAATTCTTCAACTTATCATAAATAAAAGCTATCGAGATAAAGAATTCAGTCTTATTACAATCACAGAAATAATTTGAAATTTTTAGAGCTTTTAAACTTTCAAATGCCTCGAAGAGCATTCCTATTCGTTGTAACTTTCATAAAGTTTTCGGGAAACATTTCTACATAAGATAGACCAGGATAGCAAGCATAGTTGATTTTAAGTTACCAAAGAATGGACGAAGGTATCGAGATTTTTAAAAATCTTCAATTTTATTCAATTGGTAGTTATAGGGCAAAAATGTGATTTAGCCACTTTGCTTTTAAATGACGTTGCTTTATTTATTTTTTCTGTATGTTTCTTTGAAATGTGAACAAAAAAATGATTATTTTTATAAAACTAATGGAAATGCATAATAATTGAAAAGATAAATGCACTAGAGAGTAAATGAATTTCTATATCGGTTTGGCAATTTCGTCTGACAATGATGTGTACGAGATGAAATGAATAAGCTGTCGTCTCCACTCGAGATTGGCAAGAAGTGGAAATGGAGAGGAACATTTGCACAGGCAGGAATATAAAAATATGACAGACAGATATATATTTTAGGTACGACATATGCATGTACGTGGAAATCGATATCTTTGATTTGCGATGCATCGAGGAGACAGTCACGCAGAAGGGAATACAACGAACGACTGGCACTGGTGATAAAAATTGCATGATCATAATGGAAAAAAAATTAAAAACTAGAAACCTTTCAGAAATATTGATACCACAATTCATGAGAATTTTTGGCCGATTTTTGTTTGCTTTTGCGAAAATAACGAGGGTATTCGTGATCAATGCAAGAATCGTCTAAAATAACGTTTAAAAAAAACACAATTTTGTTTTTGTAAAATCTTTATATCTCTTTTCTCATTCTATTCCGACATTTTTTAAAACTATTTAACACATAATATTAAAACGATGGATGGTGTTCTCTAAATGCTCTAAAATCAAGACCTAAACAAATTAACGTTTCTGAAAATTATACAAATTTTAAAGATTTTTATAACAACATAATATTTTTTTCCAATTCCATTTCGACGATTTCCAAAATATTTTTGCGGCGTACGAAATTAAGATAGCGTCATAAAATAATGAACGAGCCGTGAAAAACGAGAAAAAACAATGCGTAATTTATTGTTTTTTTTTCCCCACTCTCACGTACCAACGATAGTCAACGACGTGAAGAATTGTGATAAATTAGACGTAGGCGGATGTGAAATAAATGAGATTTCGATAGATTCCGAAGGGCGAATGTGAAAGACAGTCGAGACGGGTGAGAATGAAATTGCAGATCGTCTTTGAGGGGGTGAATAAAAGGCTGTCAAGGGCGAAAATAAGATCGGGAAAATGAAGGGTCCTTACGCCTAATCAAAGTCCGTCGGTCCATAATGAATTCTCGAATCGATCGCTCACTCTCCCATTCGCACGATCAGTTGTCGTCATCAGCCTCACCGGCTTGAGCAACGCAAAAGGAAAAGGGATATGTACGGTTCGCAACCTCTAACGCCGAGATTTGAGAATGTTGCGCTACTTTGCCCTCGGAATTGTCTCACGGCGAAAAGTGGTATACCTTGAGGGTTGAAAAATAACGACAAGGGTACGCACTGAGTGCGAACGATCGGCGAAGCGTTGATTTCCAACATATGCGAACGCGAACGAGTGGCCCGAGTGCCGGCCGAGCATTTGCTGTGTCAAGATTCAGTGTTACAGGCGACGAGCGATTCGAAAACGCGCTCCGTATTTTCACCGGTACTGAGCAATCGATCGCGTTAAAATTGTTAAGGTATCTAGAGAATTATAGCAAAAAGTGGCTAAAAGTCTTCTTTTTTTCAAAATTTTGAAAATAGTGTTGCAGACGACGCGCGATTCGAAAACACCATCCGTACTTTCTCCGGCACTGAGCGTTAGAATTTTGAGGGTATCTAGAGAATTATGGCAACAATTTTGGGAAAAAAACATTTAGTCACTTTGTACCGTAATTCTCTAGATACAACTCAAAATTTTAACGTGATCGATTGCTTAGTTCCGAATAAAATACGGATCGTGATTTTGAATGGCTAGTCACCTGTAACACTGAATCTTGAAAACGAACGCCCCGCCGGGCGCTCCCCTGGACGTTGGCACTCATTGTCAGCGAGTACCCTAAGGCGTTAAACGTCAAGGGAGATTGGACCAAAGTGATGCATTTTTTATAAACGATGCTACAGCCACCGTTTAACTTACCACCTGCTTAACGGAACATGTTGAGAATAAAATAAAAAATGGTCGACCCATTGAAATCAACTGATCGAAATAAGCTGCTTAAATCAAATCATGACGAGCCGATCTTCATCTAAGATATAGTCTTGTAAGGCCGCCCTCGTAAATCAACCCTTATGCCATAATTTAAAAAAGACGAAGATCATAAGTTAATCCTTTTCAGTAAAAACTCACAAATAAACCTCCTAACTTCGTTTTCTTAAGTGAACCATTATAAATTCAACTCCATGAGTCAACCCTCGTCAGATATTCCTTAAGTTAGTACTACGAGTTAATCGTTCAAAGTTACCCTCGAAACTCAAAGTCAAACATTAACCCTTCTTACGCTCACCTTCGTAAAGTAACCTTCGCGAACGAACCAACGACTTTGAAACAACGTTAATAATTCAAAAACGATTAAAACGAGTCGTCGAGTGGGCTAAAGCAATACAAAAAGCGAACAACATTGTGGCCAATTCAATATTTATATATTAATACAATCGGCGAACGAGACTTTGAACCCTTTGATTAATCGCGTTGTATCGAACGATGTTCTCTTACGCTAGCTCTCCTCGCTCGCGAGGGTTAACCAGTTTGAGAAAAAGGCAAACTTCGCGTGAGCTCGAGACTACGAGACACGTAGAACAATAATGAAGAAAAAATGTGTATGGACTGACGGCCGGATCGAGGAGAGTCTCACGAGGACAAGGGGGAGGAAAAAGCTACGGGAACAATGCGGAGAATGTGAGGAAAAAGTAAAACATGTGGAAGGTCGAGGATGAGGGACGAGGGAGGAGGGGACGGCGAAAGAATGGTACAAGGGGAAGAAAAAAACTTGAGCTAAGAGAATAGGGAAAAGCCTGAATGTTCGGTCTGCCACACCCTGCTTATAATATAAAAGGGGATGGTTTGAGCTTAGGTATTATATTTCTATGCATTTTTATACGAAATACCTCGCGCTTTGAAATAACGAGCATTTACGGACGAGTGTCGAAACAAGTATATAAATAAATAACGAAAGTTTTAATCAATTATTCAAATTAATTCGTATCCATCGATTCCCCGTTCGTTCGTGGCGAAATAGGGATTAATACGCAAGAACGATGTTTTATTTACAGGGGCTGGGAATGAAACAAAATAAAATACGACATTCATTGACACTCGTAAGTCAAACTTGAAATTTTAATCGATAGAAGCCATTTCAGGATTAATTTCGAAATTGAGGTTTGTCAATAAAAATTTTTATCTGCAAGGTTGGGATAAATTGAGAGGTAGAAACATTCATAAAAGGAACGTTTTTGAAACGATCTTATTGATAAAAATTGTGAAATGTCAATCCGTAAATATTGACCTCTAACATTTAACTTTTCAAAGTCAAACCTGATTAGCCGATGCCCATAATTCGAACCTCGAAATCCAATTTTACATTGTTAAGACTTGAAAATCATTAAATAATCTATTATCTATTTCAATATTATGTTATTCGAACGACGCACAATTGAACGTATCGTAATGGTTGCAGCGAAATTACAAACATTAATTATTTATTAAGATGCGAATCGAATGTTGTTGGTTTAATTCTGTAGCTACCCTCTCCTCTCGTGTCTATTGCGTTTTCGTATGATACATTAACGTTATAATTATTTTTCGTGCATTGGGGACAGAATATATTAAGCGTAACGTAGAACGCAATTTAATTAAATTTGAAACGCATCACGTACTTTATCATTCATGTGCCAACAATTTTAAATAACTTTCAAAATGACAGATTGTAATTAATTCGATATTATTTCATTAATTTATAATTCGCTCCTCGCTTTAATAATTAAAAAATGCCTGTAATTCATATTTTTTATAGCAATGATCAAATTTAATAAAATTTGAAAAATATTTTCACACGATTGGGAAAAAATTACGGAAATAAAAATAACGACAATCTTCGTGTTATTTTATTTTTCAAACAACTAGCTTTTGTTTTCATCGAAATTGGCCAATGAACTATCTGTAACTTCACGCATCGGTGGTCCCTCTGCGAACAATCGAAATATCCCGTTTATGTTATCGTCGTGGGCTCATACGTGACAACAACGAGATCAATAAATTACCCTCATTCTCGACACTTTCGTGAATCGATTAATTCACGATCGTAGGTTAATAACGAATGAATAAATGAAGTTCCGCAATAAGACATTTATCTATAATTTACGATTAATATCGAGAAATAATGAGCTTTGAAAAAGTTATTAAATTCCAATTGTATTATTCATTATTTAATTATCTTTATTTTACTCCCTTTTTATTCAAGAACTTCAAGATTGATTCGTAGTAAACAAAGTGATTACGTTCGTTCTTGCGTACTGGAAGATAATCGAGGTTCATCGAAATAAAATTTCACAACTGTGACCTAACGATTTTTTTCTTTTCTCGCGCTCTCCTGCCTTCTTTCTCTCCTTCGCTCTTTCACCAGAAACTTAAAGAAACCACCTCGTTCAAAATGCATTATTCCCTCGAGGGAGAACGAATCCAATCACCAAAGACCGGGAATCAAAAACGAAGAAGACAAAAAAACTTTTCTTCCAACCGAGCGAAAAAAATCAAGCGTAATTTACCAAAATTATTGGACGCGAATCTCGAAAACACGCATTATCGGAAAACCACCCCCGATGTTCGTACAATACCGCTTTATTCTTGTCGAAACTGTTGCCGTACCGGCGAATCACGTTTCACTTTCACTTTTCACTCTCACTTCAACATGGACGATTTTCTGATGGGGTTGAAAGCGAAGTATCGACAAAGACGTTGGATAAAAAGGAAGAAAGGAACTAAGGGACGAAAGATACGAAGGGAAGGGTTGTGAGAGGACGATAGTGAGAAAGGAAGTAGGATAGGAGAGGAAGAAAGAGAACGATGAACAATGTGTAGTGGTCACATTTCAATAGTGTTTTGACAGTTCACACGCCGAGCCATCGTGGAATCGTCGATTTCATCCCCCCGCCCCCTCCACCCCCTCCCTAACCCCGGTCCCGACACGACGTAACCGCACTTACTCGTGAGCGCGCCAAAGACGAAAACAGGGATTAAACAATAAACCGTCGGAGAAATTATTCGCGATTTGCACCAACACTCGAACTCAATGATTCGACGAATGAAACTAAAATCACTTGGTTAAGGGACGATAATTTATTTACAACGATTGAAACGTACGGCGCATGGAAATTTAACGTTTTTCCTTTTTTATTTTCGTTTTGGTTTTTGCTTAGTTTTTTTGTTTGTTGAACTACCGCGCGTCTCGTGTGCGAGCCATGAAGGCAGACACCGCCCAGCTGGCAGGATTCCCGGGTGTGCGAACGCGTAAAACCACCCCCTCCCCAAATATTTCGTAGCTAGAAGGGGGAAGGTGGAATGCGAACAGAGGGCGCAAGCGCTCCCCCAAACGTGACCATGGCAACCCTGCCTTTTACTTTTCATCTCCGTTTTACTTACGTCTTTGGGGGATGGGGAAGAACGAGTGCGAGAGTGAAACCGTGTTACGAGGGTGAAATTTTGGTGGTCGCGTCGGGATAGGAGGTGGGAGCGAAGAGCGGTCCGGCGCGGGCAGAGCAAGGGGGTGAATAGAAGCAACGTCGATGAAAAAGAAGAGTACGAGATACACGGGATGCTTAGCCAACGTGCTCTATCGCACGCTGCTTCAAGCGAGACGCTTGCCCCAAACGCCTCGAAACTACCCCTCGGCCGTTTATCCGCGGTATTTCACTTTTTTCATTTTTTTCTTTTTACTCTCCGACTCGTGGAGGTTATTTGCAATTTTAAGAGCATTGAGACCTGCATGTTTTTTATAGGGTGGATGTATTTTACGGTCCTCTATCTTGAAATAATTGTCGTTTTCCTGTTAAGGGTGGTTCGATGCTCAAGGGAGTTTCTTAATAGATGTGTTTACTTACAGAAATTTCTTCAGATCTTCCCACAATCGTCGATGCTTCTTTTTTTTAATTGGTATTTCTGTATTTTTCAACTTAATTTTGCAACTTTCTTTAAGTTTTTATTCGATAAACCCCAATGTCGATATCTTTGGAATCGATATCTTTGGAAATTTTGCGAAATTAAGGAATTTATATTTGAATTACTTTTGTATCTATTGAGAAGCTTGAAAACAAAAAAGCTCGAAAGTTAAAAAGTAAATTATTTTATTTTTTCCGCGTGGAGCTTTTTAGTTTGAAATACTAAAGTATGGTGAAAACGTTATCAAACGTTATCAAATTAATGTATACAGATAATATTTTAATCAACGATATTGAATATTTATTAAACGTTAGAAAAATCATTTGATTCGGAACTCTGACGTATAATTTACAATTCACTAGCAATTTATAATTCTCAAATTTGATGAATATTTGAATCTTTCATCAAATTAAAATTCCTTAAGAGTCGATCGATCGGTACATGTGGTTTGGATTTGATTTCTGAGGTTCGCTTACCGGCAAGCATGAAAAATATGTTTTTCATTAATGTAAGTTACTTGTATCTCTCACATAGTACAATTTTTCGACTCCATAGTTCGTACAAACACCACTATTTATCATGAAAACTGCTAAAATAATACAGAAATTAAACATGGCGTAAGTGTTCACCATGGCTGATTAAAATACAAAAAATTATTCGAATTGGGTGAAACTCGATATACGAACGTTCATAGAGTACGAGAGTCAAAAGTTTAGGAAATTCGACCCAATATGGCGGACCCAAAAAATGCAACAAGTGTTGTTATTGACACGAAATTCGATACGAGACAGATCACTAGATCGACGATTACAAATCTGGCCTCAAAATGGCCACCTTCGAAGTGGCGTGTCGAAATATTAAAAGAATGCTATATTTTAATGTAAAAAATACCAAATTCAAAATGGCAAGTCTCGTAAAACGGGGAAATCCAACAAAAAAATTAAATATTTTCGAAACACACATTCGCACTCTTATATTCATCTTCCCCGATGAAACTCTCGATAATATCTTTCTATCAAGAAATCCTAGAAAGTCGTCACGGCGAGCTCGAAAAAAATTGAAGCGAGCAAAAGATAAATTTCACGGGGTTGCATCCCCCTTACTTTGTAAACACGAGGCAAGAAGAAGAATAAAAATAAACACGGAAAACGTGAGCTTGACAGATTTGTTGTTGTGTCACCGATGTTCTCCGGACTGTGCGTGTGCGCGGACGTGTAAATATGTGCGTTTATCTCCCACCATGCGCATGCGCGCGTGTCATGCCTCGAGTAGCTTTCGGATGAAAAAAAATCCGCTCGCGACGTAAATATTTATTCGCAGTAGTGCGAATCCGTTACTGGTCAGACATCCGGTCACGTACGTTACGAGGAACGTTTCGCGCGTCGTTGTACCGGAACGAAGCGTTACCTTTTTCCCTTTTTTGCTTGGCTCGGTTCCTCGACAAACTTTATACGGATTTTCGTAGATTTCGGTGAAATTAAACGAACGAACGAGCAAATAAAAATCGTGTAATAGCTAACGAGCCAAATGGTGAGAGCCACGTGGCGCAGAGCGAGCCAAAAAATGCAAGAAACAGGAAGAAGAAGTAAACCGCAGCGTAACGCCTCGATCGATACTAAATTATCCTCAACGGATTCGAGCATCTCTCCATTCTCAATTTCCATTCACGGGCGTTCACCCCAGTTTTTTCCCCTAGAACCCTTCTCCCACTGGCCAGACATTCGACCACTCCGCGTCTAAACGACAAGCGCATTTACGAGCGATCGAATAACAATCGTTCTCTTTTGCCACGATATTCTTTAATTTTTACTTTCATTTATTTCGACTTGGTAGGACCCATCTTCCATTTGATAACGAAAAAGAAAAAAAAAGGAAAAAATTGGGTTCTAGGAAAAAGAAGAATGTCGCGATAAATATTCGAAAAGCTTTTAGGCCAGGGTCGAATAAAGCTCGTGTGATAAAATTGTACGTCGGTGTTATGATAAGAAGGGGTACATGATCTACGATGCACCGCTATATCTCGTTGACCCCCGGACGAGACCGAGGGAGAAACGAGGAAGAAAGATGGAAATACGGATGCTACGAAGTGTATCATCGTACGTTCACTAAGTTGCGGGATGTACCGAGGGAGTTTCCGTACAATTTCTCGCTTTTCCGTTGGGACTCTTGATTCTCCATGGCATGGCTCGTATATGGAATAGGGCGAGGCGGGATTACGGCGAACGGCAATCTCTGTCCCTACCACCCTGAAAGCTCAGTGAAAGCTCAGTGAAAGCTTCAATGGCCAAGCGGACGCGATACACTCGCGCGAATACCTATAAGACTTGATCAGAATTCCAAAGGTTTCCTAGGTTGCCTTTGATGGAGAGCACACGCGTACGTACTTTCGAGTCCCTGTTCGACCTCGCGATCGCTTTTACCTTCGCTGTTGGGCTCAATGTCAAACTCAAACTCGCGATACCACTTAATCACCCACTTCCTGTCGACATTTAATAGGCGTTCTTCGCGCTTGTTTAAAGCTTCTCCACCTTCACTCGAGATTTTCAAGTGATTTGCGTTATCTCATTAAAGTGTAGTGGTCGGTTATAATCTTGAGAAAAATCGAAATCTGGTGCTTTATCGGAGTACGATATTTCAAGAATATCCATCCAAAATTTGGAGTCGCTCCGACCAATATTGACACAGTTATACGGTTCCAAAATATACGCTCCGGGCACAGAGGTGCAAGCTACAATTTAAAGCTTATTAGTGCTTTTTTCTTGGAAAAACATTTTGTAATGAATATTCACGATTTCTCGAAAACTTATGAACCGTTTTCGTTGAAACTTTGTGTGCTTATTTTAGATTTAAAAAAATATGGGTCTGAAGGGTTTTCTTGATTTTTTTTCGTAGTTTTTGATTTTTATTTTTTCGCGCAAAACGAACGGCTTTTTCATCGAAAATTGAAGCTCGAAATGTACGAGTCCCGAGTAACTTAATATCTTGTACTGATCGTCTTGGTTTTTTAATTCAGATTGGCTAAATCTACAAAAAGCTACAAAAATATTGACACAGAAAATATTTGCAGAAGAGTGGCCTAAGGGAATGGCTGCTATTGGATATTTTGCAACAACTCCTGAACAAAATTAAAGGCATTTGGTATTTTCCTCAATAAAATCGTAAATATCTGACAGCACCAAACTTTGGTTGTATTCGTCGTGCGAGGATAAAAAAAGGAATTTGTAGCTCAGGTTCTCTTCAAGATTTTTTTTTCATTGAGATCCTATAAAATTACATGTCAAAACGTTGTGGGGAAAAAACCCTTAAATTTTCTTCGTCTAGGCTTGGCTAATCCTTTTTATGAGACATTTTGAACTAAAATTCTTTCATTGAATTTAGAAGCTTAGAAATTTGGCTATAAAATCGTTTTTTGACAGTTGCAATACAATTTTTGTTCACTGAGTTATGACTGCTTGAATGAAAAATTAGACGTTTTGGTTCAAAGTTTCAGTAACGTAAACATATTCTGTTTTCCAACAGTCACTTATCTCTTTAAATAAAAAAATTCTATCAAAGAAAAGTAACCGTCGAAAGCAGAGAGACGTCTGCCGAATTCTACTTTTCATTTCCGACTTCTTTCCATTTCTTCGCGCTATTTCGTTTTCTCCTTATTTTCTTGGCTCAGGGCCTGGTTGTGGCACCCATCACTCTTAGAATTTTTAAAAAAAGATTTAGCAGCTTGCGACATCTGGTAAACGCACGATAAGTGAGAATTTCTAGCACTTTTTAGGCACAATGTACTCGCTTTGGCGAGCATTCCTGCCCGCGAGAGGTAAAACCGTCTTTATTGTCCAATTGTCATCCAAGCATCTCTATAGCCAATCACTAATGCTAAGCCCTCATAAATGACTCTTATGTTAAATCGATCAAGACTTGAGTCTGGCTGACGACAAAGCGCCGAGGCATAATAGAAGGACCGATTCTGCACTAATTTGTTAGTCGGTTGAATTTTTAACAGCGATTTGTTATCTCACTCGACCTTCAACAATCGATGAAAATTTGAGTGCCTGGATCCCCGATATAATGATAATATTTAGTAGTATACATCACTTCGATCCTTCGGACGGTCTCGATTTCGACACTTCCTCGCTTTCCCATTTCACATGCTTTGCATGTGCTCGATTTGACAAACAGGCTCAATATTCTATCGGAATATTTACCAATTAGCAAGACAAATCGTGACTGCAAACTAAAGCCGTTAATGCCATCGCAATATACAAACAATTCATCGTCAGATCTTCCCAGTTCCGCATTCGTATGTTTCTCTGCTGTGCGCGCTATTGTCCGATCAAATAGCGATGAAGGGAAGATTTATATTTGGATTTTTTTTACATGTTCACGAGATATCATTTTACTAGAATGTGACAAAACGGGTTTTCCAAATTCTGGTATGACCGTAACGAAACAAGTAAAACAATATTACAGGTTTGTCATTCTTTTTTTACTCGTCTGGGTCGAAAAAACGATAATAAGTTCAAGGTCAATTTAACGAAAAGCTAGCAATGAATGGAATTAAAAGCGCACGCAATCAAGATGCTGCGATATCGTACGACTTTTATTCCATTCGTCAGTACGTCTCGGAACGACCACGATATGGTGGCAGATCGAGCTAGAAACAGTAATAAAAAAACATGGGAAAGAAGAGAAAAAAACGTTCGTCCTCTGAGAAAATTCCTCATCCTTTCACCGGACGATGAAAAGCACAGAAGTTTGTGAAAAAAGCTTGAAGATAGCGTATAGTAAGAGTTCGTCGACTTTTTCATCCTCCTGTTCGTGCGCACTGCAGACAAGAAGACTCCCGACCTCTCCGAAACTTTTGGAAATAAAAGGAGACAGCGGCGCGCGCTGAGCTTGCAAGTCAGCCGAAGGGTTTGGAAAAATAGATACCTAAGTCTGTTATCAGATAGTTGTCTAAAAAAATAAAAAGCCGAGTCTTATATACTCGTATTACGGCAAAAGCTCGCGAGTACACTAATCGTAAGTGCATGCTTGGAAGTGTGACGCGAAAAAAGCACAACTGTGAATAATATATTGCAATTTTTGGTCGAGTAAAGCACATTATCATTTACCGTCGTCTCGAAAGCTCGATGTCTGGCCGATTTGTCTGGAAATAATGCGATAGTTTCTGGCCCGAAGTGTCTAATCGTATCTCGTTGAGCCGGAAAGCTTGTCGTAGAAACAGCTAGTACAAATGTTTGAGCTGTAAACGCGACAAAAGATCCGGAACAGCGCCGTTCACCTCGGTTTATGTAAATCTTTCGCGTTGAACAATCCCGACACGACCATGAAAGTTCATGCGTTATCAAGTAACGGGGAATGCAGGAGAGCTTGCGAAGCTTTCGAGCGGCAATGACGGATGTGCCTCCTTCGAGCCCTCTTCGGTTCGATTGATCGACCATGTTCGTTTCCGATCAAGAAACGCGTAAATCAAGTCACCACGGGGGAAAACCCGATATTTTATACGAAGAGAGGAATTTAGACCGAGGATTTCAGCAACCCCACCTCAAACTCGTCATCTCCCACGCCCGGAATTAATCCGCTCGGTTGATCAGATAAGATGATTAAATACCGATATCGATATCGACAGCTTGGTGTATCAGCTCGAAAGCGCGAAGCTTTTGCTTGCCATGTACACCGAGTTCTAACGAATACGAAGAAGCTCGATCCAGTTTTTAATGTAAATGATTAGTTACACGGGGAAGTATATAAGCTACCTGAGCTTTAATTCGTTCAGCAAATGATTCATCGGCCGATACGTTCGCTCCTTTCCTTCCGTTCCTTGCCGTACCGTTTTGTTTCATTTTGTTCGTAGCCCTTCCGTTTTTCTCCGTTCCATGCAATTCCGTTATATTCCGCTCCGTTACGCATAATTCTGTTCCGTTTACCCATTCGCTCGAACGTTCATTTCCGTTTTCTCTAATTCTTTCTTTTTCCCTCCCTCTCTCTTGCCCTCCAGGTCAATTCTGCGGCGTCTCTTTACACAATAATCGCAACGTCAACATTGCAGATTGCCCCATAGACTTCCGTTACACCGTTACGGGCCAAATCCTCTTAAATCTTTTATTGGCAAGCTTAGTAACAAGAGGTAATTATTAATTTAACTGTATGCGCATACATATTGATTGATTTAGGCCATTACTTGTTCGAAAATTGAAATTCGAATTGCGAATGACAAAAAAGCTACCAACGAAAAATCTGGCAATGGATTGCCAACGATGAAGACAAAGCAAAAAATAATAGCGAAACCTCAACAGTGACAGTGCCAAAAGAACGCGAGAAAGAAAAAAACTACATGTGTTCAGAAAAAGAATCAAGGAAGTGAAGAAAGGGACGGACGGAACGGAAGAGGTTAGTAAGTCAACGAGTGCCAAGGAGAAGAAAGAACGCGGTAAAGAATAAGACCGATGAGAAAAATTGTAGATGGCAGTACGAGCCGGGAGAGAGGCGAATGAAAAGGGAGAGATAACGGTAGAACCGTTGAATCGGAAAATGGCAATAGTGGCGAAACGAGAAGCTCGAGAAGCCAAGTTGGCCGCATGCCAACGCGTGTGGCACCAAGGTGTGGCAGTGGTGCGGAACGGAGAAATGAGAAAGACAGAGAGAGGTAGGCCCGAGACGTATGTTACAGCGACGGCTTTGGCGACGGCTGGAAGAGGGGGAAGAGCCGAATATTCACGGAGGAGCCCGAACAATGAGCGAGCGTATACGCAGGCGTCGAGAGACGACGGGCGAACCGACGGAACAAGTAAGGGGGCGAAGCGAGTCGATGAGATAGTCAGAGTAACTAGAATGGACTGAACAGGAGGTTAAGAGAACACGTGTTGAGTTCTATAAAAATATCAGTCGAAGGGACGCGAAATAGCGGATAACCAGTACGAGGTTGTTTTCGTACAAGCTAACGGGGTCACGCGAGGAACGTCCTAAAGAAGCTCAGGGGAATCAAAGAACCGATGCGACGAAGAGCGACATCGAAAACAAAGAGACTCCGAATATGCCGACACCGGAAAGTGAACAAGGACAAACTAAAAGCCGCGACGAAGAGCACGGAAGGATTGCTTGTATGGAATGATGTGGTGGACAAAACGTTAAATGGTGGATAGTGAGACAAGGACCGGAATAGAAAGTGGTGCGTTGATTGGAAAGTACGCTAATAGTGGAAGGACCGGTACGGAGAGCCAAGGAGATGGAAATATATTTGTGACGAGTAGTAGTAAGAAGAACGAGAGCGACGAAGGAATCCAAGCGATCAAGAGAGATGGGAAAAGAGAGGTCGGTGCGGACGAGGACAAACAAATCGTAGCATGGAATAAGCCGAGCGAAAATAAGGAAGAAACATGGAGCGACAATGGCGTGGATGTCTGCGCTCTGAAGAGGGCAGCAGAAAGAGATATGGAGACAAGGAAGATAAGTGGAAGGAAGAGCCAACTGGAAACACAAGGTTGAATCGAAAAAAACGAGGGTAAACAAGACGAAGGGAAATAAGTACAAATAATGGACGAAGGATAAAAGTAAGGAAAAGAGTAGAGAAATTCAAAGAGTGAAAGAGAAGATAGTCCAGCCAAATAAAGGATCTTCTTTTTTTGAACGATTGGAAGAGGAAACGACCGAAAAGCCCGACAAGAAAGGCGAAAGAGAAAACATGTTTGAGAGAAAAGTGTTAGGCATGAAGGAGAAAGGTGAGCGATAAGGAAACATGTGCAAGAAAGAAAGGAACAGATGGGAGTTGGAGATGAAAAAAACGAAAGCGGAAAAGAAGAAGATCGTTCGGTTGAAAAGAATGCCACACAGAAAGATGAGGGTATAAAACGTAGAAGGGAGAAAGAGGAAGGGTATGGGAAAAGAGAAAAGGTCGACAAAAATTGTGGGAAGGAGACACGGAGGGTGGGTGAAGATTGGAGAAAATAGAGGATGTGGCGGGGAAGTAATGACCAAGTGGAAGGCAAACATAATATAGACAATCAGCGAGGGGATCGGTGAAGAAGATAAGAAAGGGAAAGTCGCAAAAGTCTACGATAAAGACACGAATTTAGAGGGCGTAAAGTAAAAATTGGAGAAAACAGACGAGGGATCGATTAAAAGAAGGAAGAAGGGTATTGAAATAACGTAAAATGAAATACACATAAGTTATTATAGATGTATAAGAACAAATGTTAAGTTAGAAACAAAAAGAAATGTAAGGACCTGTAACTCTTCGAGGAACGAACAAATCATTTGTATATTTATTTATTTGTCTAGTGTATGTTATTTCACTAGCGATCTATAGGTTCGTTTATTTACTTATTTATTTATCAATTTACTCGAAATACAATAACGGAGAAACTTCCCCAAGAAGTATAGCTCCGGGCTATCCTTCCCTGAAAAGGATCGACAATTAGACTGCCGGCGTAGAAAAGTCTTCCCATCCGCGTAATACCCGGAACAACTTGAGAACTTTGTCGATAGATGGCGCGAGCTTACGACATCGATGAAGTTTTTACCGACGGCTCGCTTTCATATTTCTTTCAGCAAATATTAGTGAATATATATATATATATTAAATAAATGTCCCTTTTAACCGAGAATTGTATTTAAAAGTAAGGCATCGTCTTTAACCGTTTAACCTCGATAGCTCCGTTCCCTGTTCAAAGCATACGATTGTTTTATTGTTTTAGTACGAGTATTTCGCTAAAAACCCTTTCGATAAAATAATAAAACTAAACGAGATATAGTTAAAATAATGTACTCCATTCGTATTCGATACGAGGAAGCTCTTTGTTGAGCACAACGTTTTCGACGGGAAACCACAGAGATATTGGAACGCAAAAGAGCCTTATAACCGATATATACGACAATTGAAATAGTCACTTTGAATCGTTTTACGACAATCTTTTCGTCGGATAATGACTTTTGGTAGAGGAAAGTGGTGAATACAGGTCGCTGGTAGCGGTTGGTGGTGTGGCCGACCAGTGACAATGACCGCGATGTTCAATTTATTCTGCGACCGAACCATTTCGGGTTTGTTCGATCGCTAACAGAAACCAAAGAGCAATCACTTAATCATACACGCCGTACATGCCATCCTCTCGCACCTCTCGGTGCTTAAACGGGTTTACCCGAGCAATCGTCCGCGGCTTGTCTGATGTTAACTGGGATCAAAACTTAGGAACCACTGTGGGGCTACAACTGAGTTATAGGCAAAAGCTATGAAGGCAAGGAGGTAAGGGGCGACGTCAAGTGCGGAGGTAAGTTCCTTTAAGAGGGATAGTCCTAGAAGGGTTGTTGATTAAATATATGATTGTTGGACCGTTCAGGCAGACGTTCTTTTATTCCCGTTTACAACGAAATCTTTCGATATTTTACTAAAATGAACGTAGCTAACTCCAAAGCCACATTAAAGTTGATATTCCGAATAACGATAATTTTTAAGAGTTTCTAAATTGTATTGGGTGACTAAACAAACGCTAACATTCCACAATATTTAACTCTTTATTAATTTTTGCATCATTACCGCACCGAACAACGAATTATTTATTTTTATTTAATTGGCACAAAGAATCAATTAATCAACCCAATATTTCGGCTCACTTTGGCTTTTGTATTTTCAAACTGCCATAATGACCGTTGAGTGAGAAAATGCCCTTCTTGGAAATTATAATGCTGATGAGGTAGTAAGGCAATAATTGAAGCGCAGCCTTGCTTGAGTGTCTTTTGTAATATATTCCTAAGATTTCGATGAACAATGAAATCTGATAAACGTAATTTTCCACTCGACCCTAAAAATTACAGGAGGTCTATTACAGGGTTGGGTCTTATAACAGGGGTGGGTACTAGGGAGCGAGTGCTCAGAGAGTTTCATTTTCGGGGTAAGTTCTGCGGTGGATAAAGGGGCAAGGATATGGGGATTGTTGGTGTAAGAGTCGACGGATAAGGGTTGATGGTACGAAGGGTTGGTTAGAGGCTGGAAATGAGCTTTCAGTCACGAGTTACTCGAGTCTAAACGATTTTACGAGCGGATATAACCATTCTGCCAAGGCTCATGCCCGGTACAAAAAAATTAAAGAGAAATCATTTTTACATGAAACCCTCTACTGAAAAATCCCTAACAATTAGCTAACAAATCGACTCTTGCCATCTCAACAGGAAGTCAGCATAGCAACTGCTTCTTCGGGACTCATCAATGTAATTGTCGCAACATTCTTCAGCATCGAAAACGTTGAAAGAAACGCTGCACCAAATATCTCCAACGCGTCGAACTGCAAGCGTCTTCTCGAAGATCGTAAATGTCTGCAAAACTCGAGAGTGCTCCAAAAGCTCTCGTAGCACGTTACACCAGTATGTGCGATCGTAGCCTCGAGTAAGATTTTCAAAGCTATAAACATGAAGTACGAGACATCTCCGTTCGTTTCGTAGATTACTAAAAAAATTCGAAGTCCCATAAAATCCCGTCGTAAGCTCTCGAAAACTGGCGGAAGGGCAAAGCAACTCTCAGGTCACTTGAAAATCAATTCAAGTAACATTTTCATAACCGAAAAAAAGATAACCCGCTTCACGATCATTTCGAAATAAATTATAAACACTTTGACGGACGTATATTCTTGGAAACGAGAATTAGTAATACAATTTACGCGATAGAACGTCCGAGGCCCCCTCTATCAGTGTCATCGTTCTTCGCGCCTGTTCCCCGTCAGATCCATTTTCTTCATGCCATCCTGTTGACTAGAGAACGAACGTGGATCCCTCTCACTTTGCATTAATTTAAATTCTCTCGTGATAAACCGAAACGTAAAAGAAAAAAAAGCTAAAACGCCGAGAGCTAGTACGAACGGGCCGGTGTCTCCTCTACGAGTCGAATTTCGAACGAAGTAATTTTACGGGCGAAGTAACCATATGAAGCTCGTACTTAATCATGAAACGTTGTAATGAGAAACAGGATTTAGACAGGACGTACTAAAACTGTTGAATTTACATCGAACTATCTCGGTCTCTGTCTCTTTGACTCTCTTTCTCCCCCTCTCTCTCTCTCTCCCCCTCTCTCTTTCTCTTTCTCTCTTTCCCTCTCACTCACTCACTCTCTCTTTCTCTCTCTCCCTCTCTCTCTCTGTGTGGGAAGCGAAATTGGAAATTTCGTGTTTTTTTTGTCCCGCGTCACGATGGAAGCGAGATAGAGCGGTATACGATTGTACATCCCGATAAGAGTCCGGGCACACGGAACGTTCGAATAAATATGTACATAAACGAATAAATAGTTCAATGAATAAATCGTTACGTAGATAAATTTAGAGCGAACGAGTAAGAAAGTGAATAAGTAAATGAGTAAATATTGATTCGTTTTTTTCGTTACAGACGGCTAAAATTGTTCGTCAAAAGTGGTACAGCCGAAATGGAGGAAAAGGATAACGGTCGTAGAACGAGCCGAGATGAAGCGCAATTTAGGGAAATAACTAGAAAACGAGGGAAAAAAAAGAAACGAGAAACGAGTTACATCGAAATCCAATTTAAAATATCGCGAGGTGAGTTCTCGTGGGGATTAGCTATTGACGATGCAAACTACGAGCAAGGCCGATGAGGGGGACGTTAGAACGGCCAGTGTAGGGATCGTGATCCGGCAAAAAAAAAATTAACCGAGGGAAGAGTAGTCGGATAAAAGTGATCGGATTTCCGAGGAAAATTAGAGAGCTGCTTCGAGCCATGGATATTCGATAACAGGCAGGTAGCGCCATTTAAATTTACGTCTCCAGTCTTCGTGTCGCACCAATAAGCAAAATGCGCTCTCGTGATAATCACATCCTCTTTATTACATTATTTTTATTCGATCTAAGTTCTTACTTAATTTTGTTAACTATGGAAAAACAAACTGGCGTTTTTCATGTCAGAAAATTTCAAACGTCTCAGAGTGGCGAAGCCTTAAGTTATTTGAGTTTCTTTTAGAAGAAGCTTGTTTATTGAAGAGTCAGTGTTACAGGCGATTAGCGATTCGAAAACGCGATCCGTACTTCCTCCGGCACTGAGCGCTAAAGATTTGAGGGTATGTAGAGAATTATGGCAACAATTTTGGAAAACAAAACGTTTAGCCCCTTTTTGCCATAATTCTCTAGATGCCCTCAAAATTTTAACGCGGTCGGATGCTCAGAGTCGAAGAAACTACAAATCGCGTTTTCGAATCGATCGTCGTATGTAACACTGACTCTTAACGAGAATCCAGAAAACTTGTGGATAACCCCAGCGAGAATGTCGTCAGCCTTAAAATAAATTAAATCATTTAAATTCTGAGAGGAATCGATCGTATTCGTTAACTGTCGTCGAATTGAATAAAATTTCTTCAATTTTGCTCCAACGTTGCATCAAAGTTCAGCACGATATTTAAGCGACAGAACTTTTCCCCTTAAATTGTAAGATAATCATCCAAATAATCACGCATTGTTTTACAAATTCGGCTATTTCGTTCATTGCTGAACGGAATTTTTTTAATTATAAAAAAATGTTTAAACAGTTCGGTGATTTTGAAAACCGTGCCATTGAATCCTTATTATAACATAAAAACTCCTGAGATATTCGTTGGTTGTTCTGAAGAGTGTACGAGTCTTTTTTTAAAACCTCCCGTTATTTTATTTATTCAATAATAAAAAATAAGAAATAATCAGTAATCGCTCTAAATAATTAATCAATCGTTATAAAAATTATGCCAAAATCATAATTACATCGTTAATAATATCACGCTCTTAAAATATTATAGCTGGTAGGCATTTTCTGCCTTTTGGTGGTAACAAATGCGGTCTAGAGATTTGAAAAAAATCGCTTTAAATCAATAACTATACGTTAATAAGTAAAATGAAATATTTTATAGATAAGCCTGAATCAGGACGACTGATACGACGTAGCATGGCAAAACGTGAAATAACTGAAATAATACTTACACATGATAGTTTTAACCGTGAGAAGGGATCGTGGTAAAAAGGTTTTCGTAGAATCGGGACTATTGAGGAAGTATACATTGAACGAGCGAAACTGCTAAATAAATTTTCACTCACCTGTAGGACTCGGCGTTAATTCCTTCATAGCGATTCTCATGTCAAAGTCGTAAATATTAAAAAGCTCGAGTCTCGGTCCCCTGGTGCTTTTCTGCAGCGTGTGAATAGCTGTCGTTGCAGCCTTCGTGTATTCACGAACACCGAACGATTTGTACGGCACGACCATTCCCACCTTTTACATACAAAAAAATAATCGTCATCATCCAATTTCAGAGAATAATTACATTTTTATATGAATCAAGGAATATGACGAATAATAAAGCCAATTATACGGATATACATTGTCCCCTCTTTCACTGACAATGAGTCTGATAATTTGAAAGAGTATATCTTGTTATCATTACCGACCACTTCATATCGTGCAACAAATTTTGACATTGCTGCCACTACTACTGCTACTGTATCCAAGAATTGAAGACTGATTGGCAAATTGGACCCCCTAGCTGCAGTCACGGAGTGAGTATAGTCGCGACGTAAATATAGTCACGGAGTAGCTATAGTTACAAAGTATCTATAGTCACGGAGTAGCTATAGTTACAAAGTATCTATAGTAACGGAATAGCGATATGTACCAAGTATCTGTAGCCACGTAGGCATTGTAGCCCCGGAGTGACTATAGTAACGGAATAGCTCTAGTCATGAAGGGTCTGTAACAACGGAGCAGAGATATGCGCGCCGTGGTTGCAGTCACGTAGGCGCTACAGCTGTAGAGCACGTTTAGTTATGGGGAAATTCAAACCATACGAAACGCTATTGCATATCGACAAATTCAGAATACCATGAGGTCTGAAACAAGCCACCAGTTTCCACAATAATGATTATAAGCGATAAACCTTTCCTACCTACCTTGTACGCAAGGTATGAATCGAAAAGGTCAAATTAATTTAGAGTTTTACGAATTTCTGGTCTCTTACACAACCCTATCAAATCCTTAAAAATTCTCTAGTGTGAAAGTGTGAAATTTGGATAACATTGAATGGTTCCAGGAAAGTTCAAAAAATTGGAAAATCTTATTTCCTAAAATAAAAATGCTAACATAACAAAAACAAAAATATGTTTAGTTTCAATGTAAATAAAAATAATACCTTAACAAAGTATTGAACTATCGAAGTGTTTTAGAACCGGAACATTGAACCAATCTGGAATCTAGTGATAGGCCAGTTTGCCTCCTCGAGGCTCACTTTTATTCTCTAATCGAGCATCGAGGGTGAGTCGATAGTGAGATTGGGTATCGCGTTAAGCCACCGAGTGGGCTCTATTCATACCTACGGGTTAAGAGTCGCCTGTCGAAGCCTACCTATGCCTCGTTGTCGGGGCATGGATCGCGACCCGTCGGAGAATGATGACCATCCACGCGAAAGTTAGCACGGTGTTGATGCGCTTACAGTTAATCCCGCCCCCACTCCCCATTTCACTTCTTCGTCCTCTATTCTTACGGCTCTAAATCCCTTCATTCAAGATTCATTCATTCGCGGAAGATCGGTATTTCGTGCAACAGGTAAATGAGTGATTAGGCGAGCGATAATAAAAATCGTACAAAATATGCCTTCCATCCCTGTAATTTTAATATAGCACGCGAGAGGAAGTTCGAAGAAAGAAAAATGTTCAAATTTTACGAAAATAAGATTTTACGTCATTGCATACGGTATTCTTGGTTCCCTATATCAATCTCAGGAACGGACAAAATATCGATTGCCGATAAAACTGCGTCGAAATATCCGCGCGATAAATTAACAGCGTCACAATATCCGCACGGTGATACAATCGCGTCAGAATATCGTGGCGATAAAATAGTTCGCGTCACGATAATGGCGTGAATTTAAGTGCGGAAGGTTTAACAATATCGTACATATTGGAACTTTATGTACTCGTGATTAAACGTTATGATCGCCGTTATTTCGATCTCGTGCTGTCGCTCGTCGTTTAATTGTATGTGCCTATTATCGCGTGTCGCGCGTGTAAAAATGTCCGTTGCTATTCATAATTACTTCGATATTATATGACAAAACAAATATTTAAATCAAGCGGTTAATTTTTATTGTATTGAAACAAACAATCGGCAATGGTGTGTGATAATTCGTTATAAATATGTAGTACGTTGGATACTTTATCGTTTCCGCTTTCGCCAGTCGAGATCCTACTTTCTGTCCTCCGCTGTTTGGTGTAGAGCATCCGGGCATACATACGCACGCACATGGGCAAACTCACTGACACGCACGCGTATGCGGGTACGAAACGAGCATGCTCTCATGCACGCGCAAGGTCACTGTTAAACGCGTGCAATACGACATGCAGTGTGGCGCGAATATTTCAAAATAAAACCATCGAAACAAACTTTCGCGACTTACGATCGAAAATTTGCATAAAAGTTATAAGAACTCATAAATCGATAAGACAAATGATCTTTTAAAAGTCGCAATGGCGACAAAGAGGATTAGTGACATTTTAGTGAGACTGTTTATCGTATTACGTATTAAGTAAATTTGTAAATATGGAAATAAGAAAATAACCGAATAAGCGAGTACCTAACCGGGTAAGGGTTGGACAGATGAGCGAGTTTAAAAAAAATGAATGCCGCATCAAATCAACCAATCGAAAAATCAATCAACAAACCTTGAGAAATATTTTGGTGTTATTTTTGGCCGAATGCGACGACTGCGATGGTGGGGGTTGCACGTAATACGTTTGTGGGGTTGTCGTTGTCGTTGTCGTTGTAATCCTCTGCCTCGTCGAATTCGGGCTTCTACCCTCGCCAAGACGAATCCCCGAATTTCCGCGACCGGTACCAGTGCCGCGGGAGCTCGTGCCGGTACCGACCTTGATACTGCTTTCGCCCCTTATAATACCGCTCGAGCCGCGAAAATTTTCGTAACATTCGGCAATGACGAAGAGAAACGAGAGTGCCGCAATTAGCCCGAAGAACGGTCGCATCTTGCCAGTCTTTATTTATTAATTTACTTTTATTTCTCTCAAAGTATTTCTTCTTTTATCTCACATTTTCACAAATACTCTCCCCAATCATTTAGAATTTGACTCGTTCGTCTTTTCTTTTTTTAATTCCGCGTTTTACTCGCGGTCACAATTTTTTAACACGAATACCGCGTTGTCAACGTTGTAATATAAAAAAAATATTTTCCGACCCGCAGCCTCCGTTTTTTGACATATCGATCCTATCTACCCACCCCATACTCCCTTCAACTCCTGTTCCATGGACTCTGGCATCGGCGATCCCTGCCTCTCCAGCGTCTTTCCACCCTCTTGAAATCTCCACCGGAAGTCATCCCCCCATTCCTCGCTGTCACGTAGCGGATCGTTACGTCGATTCTTTCTCCTTCCCCGACGCCGCTTCTTTCTTTTTTATTGTCAAAGCCTTCGTCGTCATATTCTCGTTTTTATTTTTTTAATTATTTCGTGTCTCGTTTTCATCATCTAGCGAAATAATTTGAATTTTCGTATTAAGCGAAAAAGCTCCATTTCTTTTCAAAATTCTTGTCCCTTCATAGGTATGAACGTAATGGGGCGTTCATTTCTATAACTCTGTCGCATATTCTTTCATCAAGAAATTGTCTTTTGTTTTTCGAGAACTTTGAACCCGTTGCTTTCTTTTTCGTTCTACTTACGCCGTAGAGAACAAGTATCCAGGTTCTCTAACGCTGAAAGCCTTCTAAGCCATTGTTCTTTCCATCGTCGTCCGTTCTTCCTTGTCCACCATCACCCGATCGCTTAATTCACTTTGCGAGGTGCGAAAAGTTTCTGAAACAGAAAAACGAAGAGAGAAGGCTTTTACTATTTTGTGATACGTGGCGAAGTGGAGCAACTTTATTCGCGCGACGGGACTACATTTTCACGAAGTAAAGGGTTCTTTGTTAATGGCTTGGGGGTTGTGAGTTAATCCTGGGAAAATGTCGAGGGACAAGCCAACTTTGAGGTTCCTGCTTCATTACTCGCCGTTAGTCGATTATCACTAAAGTCTTATAATTTTCCACATCCCCACTAATTAACAGCGGCTCATATTTGTTCATTATCCCATCGGTAATCTCTTTTCCGTGTTTCGAAGTTTACGGTGTCCCACAACCGCTTACCAGTGTCTATTTTCCGCGACAAAAAATATCCCCATAATTGGCACGCTCGTTTACAATTACTGGAACGACTCGTCGTGTTCCGAAATCAAATATATTGAATTAGACTGAATTTAGATATACCTCACTCATCATCAAAGATTTGTAGTTTTTTTTTCTGGTACAAGAACTTTCAGCTTTTTAGGGATGGGCGATCGTTACAACAACAATAATAATAACACAGCGATAGCAATAAAACAATTACAATAACAAAGAAACACCGGCGAAAAAAACGACGAAGACAACGACAACTACAGTAACGCGTCAACAAAACCTACACACAGAACACAACAGCAAAATAAACAACAGTGGCAAAATAACAACAACAATAAAACAGCAAAATTACAGTAACCAAATGACAATAGTGGCAAAACAACAATAACAAAAAAACAATACGGAGAACAAGCAAAACAACAGCAACGATAACGAAAAGTACAACAACAACAGCACCAGCTGCCACCAGTAGCAGCCACAACAAAAGCAATAAAAGGAACAATATCGTTATTACTGTCGTGAGTAATGACAGCTAGGTCTATAACAATGACAACCACGATAACCCTGAAGTATGTGATACCGAAATGTCACCCTTACTCGACGACTCGAATAACCACCTCTGTCAAGGATCTTCAGGACTGTATCCGCACTATTCTATTTCTGGTCGCGCTTTAATATCTCTTGGTACTCCCGAAATGAGGCAGAGTTTCACGACCTGTCGTAGACGCCTACACGGGCACTTTGTCGTAGAATGGGACAGTGACAAATTTCAGAAATTCGTCTTGAACTAGGATATTTTGCTACATAAAAATGGGAGGATGTAATCGATGGAAGAACGGGTTTTCATCCCTTGCGATATAATTGGGCTTTGTTCACGAGGTTGTTCGTTGGCTAATGATCGAGCGGCGCGTCAATTAGTTTCGTGGCGGGCGAGATAGCGGGAAGGAAGATAAGAGGCACAGGTGGGGAACGTGCACTTGACGTTAAGAGGAAAAATTGGTTTAATGAACACTCAACGAAGAGGGAATGGGCTGACAACGATTGATTTTGATTTTCTAAGACCGAAGTTCTAAGCCCTTGAATATGCATAGAAGATAACCATTAGACGTCAGCTTGAGCAAACTACTCGAGCAATTCACCGAACCATTTTTATAAATTTTGTTTAACAATTTTTTGTTGTTCGTTTCGACATTATAGAAATATTTTAACGCGATCATTTTGTTCAGCTCATTTCATCATCGAAGAACATGGATGGCTTTTCGTACGAAGCTTTGCATAACGTGAAAATAAAAAAAGCTCCCTTCAGTTCGATCATGATTTTTTTATTTCGACCCTGTCCTCACGAATGCTGTGCCAACAACGGCACTGCGTGCCAAATATTTCTGGAGCAAATTGCCGTTATGAGCTATCGATTTATGAACCCGATAATGAACCGGAACTGGGAGAACGAACACCAGTTATGAAAAAGGTTATTAATAACGTCAAGTATTGGACGAATCGTGCTTATAATTGATCCAGAGTTTAATTCAGGCGGTTGGCAGTGCGGTTAGCGCTGCATACAGAGCACACGGTGGCGGTGAAGCTATGTGAAATTTGTAAGCTCATTCTCCTCGATAGACATTTCCATTGGGTATTCCATGTAGATGAGGTCGGTAGAATTATAGGCGCGAAGTAGAGCGCAGAGCTTGCGCAAAAGCTCTTAAAGTGGAGACTCGAAAGTGAGAGCTTAATTAGAGAGCAGTGGTAAGGAAAGGAATGCTGGCAATATTCTCAACATGGCGAGAGGTCGGGGTGATGATGACATGACTCAATTGCTCGCGACAGGGGTCATATGTGCGACTTGAAGCTCATCCGTACGACATGCGCGCATATTATCGCGTATCGCAATCCGATAGCCCGCAAGCTTAACCCGACCCGATAGCACTCGGGGGGATCATACGCGTCGTGGTGACGCAAGCTCGGAATTCAGGCATACCGTACATAGTCATATTTCAACATATCCGCAACTGTAAGCTGCAAGCTCTATGGTCATGACACTTCTTTCCATCCGCGACAGTAATGCAATTACACAAAAATTGGGATTACGACGATCAGCATGCAATTTCTGGTTAAAAGCTCACTGATGATCAAAACCGCTAGGCTCTGCCGCACTGAGTTGATGTAATCGAGCTTTTTATGCCGTCAAAACATTTTGATAGCTTCGCAAAAGCGGGATATCATCGAACTTTTGATATTCGAAAAGCTTTGTGGACTAATTAAGGTGCAAATACAACGCAGAAACATAGCCGTTCGTGTGGTGGACAGACAACGAAATGGGACAGTTGTTACGTGACTATTAATCCAAAAGCTTGCGAATAATCAAATATTTAATATAACGTCTAAATATTCATCGGATTTTTACAGAGTAATATAATCCAAATATTCCAGCTGTTATTGCAAAGCGGTATAATCGAGCTTCCGCTGCGCTAAAACGTTTTTGCGCTGGAAAGGCTGAAGACTGGGTAAAAAATACACACCTGTCCGCGGGAGGTAAATATAGAATGTGACGCGACAGCAATTATACGACAATCATCCCTGGAGCTTGCAGTTGTAAACTTACGGATGACCCCAAACCTTCAACGCCGTCGACAGACTTGAGTTATTTTCATTGGTACGCGAATGTAATCGAGTTTTTGTAGCTTTTAAAGCTTCGTATGCCAGAAAGGCCGTAAGCTCGTCACAGAAATGTTGGCTTTCAGCCTGAGACAGTGACGAAACTATGCGAGACAACGGTAATAGAATGGTTACTCTGAAACTTGCACGTCATAAACATTCGTCAAGCATTGTCAAAATGTTTACGTTCTTGTCTCCGATAACTGATTCATTTTCAAAAAAAGTTTACATTCTCGAGAAATTCTTTCGTTCTTCAATAACAGCAGTCAACACTCGGGTAATTCCACTTTTCAGCGCCACAATTGTTGGATAGCTAATTATCAAGTTACTCAGCACTTCTCGTCCCAAATTGTTCTCGCATTACATTGTAATATCCGCTTCCGTTAATTATACCTCCTGTGTCACAATGAGATTTCATTTTGTTTTCAGCCAATCGTCAAGGGCTTTTGAGCTTTTAGAGATTTTTTAGTTTAATGCTATACAATTCGCGAGGCTTTGTTCGAGTATAGTGCTTCACGTGACTTCTTCTATTTCAATCGTTTCTGAATTGCAACGAGACTCCAACACTTAGTACGAAACGAGCTTGCATTTAAAAAAAAGGTCGTTAAAGGTCGTAAATATCACGTGATGAAATAGGATAGATTTCTTTGATGACGCCCGTTTTTATAAAGATACTCAAAAACACGAATGCGTACAGACAAAAACCCAACACAGGCTCCATCAAGCCCACGGAACAATGCCAAGTCGAAAAGAAATTTGTAAATCAGACTCGCACTTCGAAGGTGAATCGAAGAAGTGTTTACGTATGGACAAAAGGGCGAGAAGTTTTTCACCTTATAAAAACGTCTATCGGGAAATGTCTGTCAGCGAGATGTTGGAACGTTGGGCAGGTCATCGAGATTGAGGAGAGTATCGACGAAGTAAATTGACGCAGACCCAAATCGTGTTATCACATAGGATGGGCCCAGGCGGAGTCTCGAAGTTTGTCGAGAATCCAGTTGTGTCAGTTGCAATGTTGTAGGCTCCTCAAACTTCTCATCGCGATGGCTGCTAACTGTTCTAAAATTCATTAACTTGTCTCGAAGTAATTCTCGCCGTTCATCGAAAGCGGAGAAGGGTAGGTGTGAAAAGGGGTTAGGGAGCTTTCAGCCCTACAAAAGCTTTGACAGGGCCGTTATCATTCGAAAGTACCGTGAAATAAAATCACGAAAATCTTTCACAACCGAGGAAGCTTTTCTCCGCCTGGTTGTTTGGAGCAAACACATCAAACTACCCCCACGCGCTGACACAACCTCGTGCACCGATCGCTGTCTGCAAGCTTACGAGCTGTGAAGTACATCACCGGAGACCGAAAGACAAACAAAGTTAGGATAGTCGAGAAGAGAGATTTTTTGTTTTGGTAAATAAGAGGACGACGCTGTGGGTTTGATCGACACAGGGGCGGGCCTGCAATAGAAGAGGTCTCGATAGCGTTTTCCCATCGTCGACAGAGGCCAACCTTTCCTTAAATTCAAGATGTTTGACATTCGTTACGTCGAGCTTATACGGCTTTCAAAGTCACGAGAACTTATTTGGAATATCTGAAGTTTTTTGATGCAAATTAACGTCGTTCATTTTGCAGGCAGGTAGTATCTGGGACTGGAAACCGTTTGCAATATTTTATTTGCAACTAAATGAGACTGTCTACCAATTTAACCTTTTTATGAATTTCGAGCTTTCAGTGAATCACAGACTATTTTCTAGTTCCGGTTTAAGTGCCAAATATTTTTCATTAAGGGGTCGTGGCCTAGTCGTAAGATACAACGTAAGATAGGGCAGATCGGGCACGATTGTTACCAATAAAAAATCGATTTTTGTCCATTTATTAATGTACGACTTTTCGGGAATATTCTCCTAGAATTTCCACAGGAATTGAAATATCCAGATGTGGATTGCGAATGTTTTAATGCGTCTCGCAGTTTAATAAATTTATTCACAAAAACTATTGATGTTTTCGTGGAAAATTGAAGTCCCGTTCGAATGGTTCTCATTATGGGTCAGCTCAGAATCTCAAACAATCGACAAAATCACGTGCTAGATAATTTAATTTAATGAAGAAATCCTCTTGATTTTTTGTTTCAGACGAGCCAAGACTCTATAGAATCTTCCCAAACGCGTTTTTAAAGACATGGTAGTCGAGACGTAGGTACCGCCATTACTTCATCATTAAATATTTTGTAATTAAAAAAAAAACTCACCCGATGTTTGCAAGAATGTGTATTTTGGAAGATTTATCATCGATTTAAAAAAAAATGTTCAACTACGTTCGTACACAAAACCGAAAATGATGATTTCTCCACCTCCTGTTGGTGCACGACTCTTTCCATCGATTCTTTTTTCGACTCCATGGACAGGTCATATTTCAAAAGGTCTATTTTTTGCAATGTCCGCATTCTCTCGTCAGTTTTTTTACGAAACGAATACGCGGACCGTTAGAGATTCTCGGCTCGCGGAGCGGAACCGACACATCAGAACCCTTGTCATTCCTTTGTGTCGGCGGGGCGTCTGTGCATCGTTGCGAATAACCTGCCAGTGAGCACGTGACGATAAGTGCATTCCTTTTCGATGATTCTTGAGTCAGCTGTCACTGGTAACCGTGCTCTATAAATTCCTCCGAAAATCGATGAATTCGTAGAGGCAACGGTTCACTGAAAGCCCAATCGCAGCACATACACCCGGATCCTTAACGTTCGAGTGGAGCTTGGCGTTAATCGGCTCGAAACACGGTTAATGTACAACCAATAACCACGAATGGTCCTACGCCCATAATTCATCGGTTGTTCAACTTCCCCGGTCATCCGAGTTCATTCATCGATCGCTCTCTCACACACTTACCTCTCCTGGAACAAAAGCTCTATCGGCCATTTCACAAACGCAAGTACGCAAGCTCCTGTGGTCTCGTTTATCGAAAATTGCAAGCTACTACGTTTCGATCGATTCGATCGATAATCGGATTTGCCTCACGAGCTTCGTTCGTTTTTCATCTCCACGTCGAGCGGACGAGCTTTTTTATTTCCTCGTTCCCCGAAAGCTCGTCGGTCAAATTATGCCGCGAGACTTTCTCGATCGAAAAATTAAATGAAAAAAAATATATATTTGCGACGTCGTTCTTGGCCCCTCCGGGTGATCTGTCGGCGCTCTCCTCGCCCTGGAAAATCCGAAGGTTCGGTCTAATATCGAAGGATCTTATGACACGAGAAAAATAAGCCGCAAGCTGCTCGTCCACGTCTATGATCTTCGCCGTCCCTCGTTCCTCCAATACCGCGACCCGCAAGCTCGCGATATTTTGCCGTCGCGCGAGCTTTTCCAGTTTGATTTTCTCGTTGCCTCTTTCTTACAGCCACACCTATAAATTTCTTTATCCTCGTTCCGCATCTCCGGCACGTACGTCCAATTGCTATTCAATCGAACCGCGTTTCGACACGTCGGCACGAACATTCCTGGAATGAAAACCACGACGAACAACTCGTATAACGTTGAAAGAGAATTCTACCAATTTTGCAATTTCTTTGTTCTGCCCAATTCTTACGTTAACTCGTAGGATTTCGTTGATATTATTCGATTCGATTTTGAGATTCACTTCGAGTGAATTGAATTCATTTCATTGTTGGAATTAATTTTGTTTTTATATTTTTATTTTATTTTCGAAGCGCGTTTTTCTATGGATTTAATTACGATCGCAGGGTCGAGTGCTGTTTTGTGGAGTCGATTCGTTCTTAGACGCGCGCAACTTTAATCTGGAATTTCGTGAAAGGCGACGGTCAAACAAACAACGCGACTAATTTCGAAATAATCTCCGATAAATTCAAACTATTCGTTTGTGCAGAATTAAACTGGAAGGCGAAGAGCTCTCCGGGGTGATGAATTCCCGGAAAACTCATTTTCACTCGCTACTCTCTCCCTCTCTCTCTCTCTCTTTCTCTTCCTCTCATTCTTTCTCGCTTTCTCTCTCGCTTTTCTTCTCTCGCTCCTTTTATACAGGCTGTTCATTAATTTCGCGCCATGGAAGAACCAACGAGCGAGAACCTGAAGAAAGGGAGGCTTCTCGTATTAAACGCAAGGGAATCCCGACTTAATTCGGTCGAGTTTTCGAAAGCTCTATTGGTTCACCGGGAGATTCGATAGTGTCAAGACTTGTGATAGCTTCCCCGAGATTTCCTAATTACCACGCTCGATTAAGTGCGAATACCTAAAACTTATTTTCGTTGCATTGAAAAAGCTTAGGTACCTACAAGATTTCATGTTCTGTGAATTCCGAATCACTACTGATAAAATTATTATTATTATTATTATTGCCATCACATTTTGTATACAAGTGTCGACATCTAGCTGGCAACTATGAGAATCCTACGGGCGTACAGTGAGTAACAAAAATATTCGGACACCACGGTATACCGGCATAAACCATTATGTATCGCAGTTATTTCTAAAAAGAAAAAAATTCTTTTTTTAGTCAATACATTATTGATATTTGTTAACAATAATGTGTCATAAAATTATTTTTATATATAATCTGTAGGTATTTTTTTGAACATTGTATAGAATAATGTACGATTTTCACGCAACGAAAATATTCGGACACTCAACATACATTGTAAGGAATATGTTCTATGTCTCAGCAATCGACCTCCAATGAATGTTTACAAACACAATGTATGTGTAGCCAGACTTCATAATGCTGTTTAGTAAAATTATCACCAGTTTTACGTCGATCGTGAGCAAAGATGCCTCGCAAAACAAAAAATACTTCTTTTGATATAAGACAGCTCGTAATTTTCCACCAAGCGAAGGGAAAATCTTATCGGGAAATTGGTGCATTGTTAAATTTAAGTAAGAGTACGGTTGCAGACATTATAAAAAGATTTAAACGTGAAGATCGCATTGAATCTGTGAAGCAGAAAGGCCGACCAAGAGTGTTGACCGAAGCAGATCGCAGACAGATAGTGCGAAAAATTAAAAAAGATCCGAGATTAACAATAAGGGCTCCAAAATTAGCGGCTGAAGTGTCTCAAAACACTGGGAAAAACATTCATCCACAAATGATTAGAAATATCTTAAAAGAAAATGGATATCATGGTCGAGTAGCCAGGAAAAAACCTTTCATAAACGAGATCAATAGACGTAAACGTGTGCAATTCGCAAAAGAATTCGGCAGCAAAGATGAATCATGGTGGAATGACGTGATCTTTTGTGACGAAAGCAAATTTAACATTTCTGGGTCCGATGGACGAGCTATGGTGTGGCGTAAACCCAATACAGAGCTGAGACCAAAAAATTTACGTGCTACGTTCAAGCACGGAAACGGGAGTGTACTCGTTTAGGGGTGTATTTCTACTGCGGGTGTTGGAAAATTAGTTTTTATTGACGGTATTATGGATAAAAACAAATACCTTCAATTATTGAAAGACAATTTGATACAGAGTGCTACACAAATGGGGATTGAAAGAACGTTCAAATTTTATCAAGACAATGATCCGAAGCACAAAGCGCGAATTGTACAGGAATATCTGTTATATAATTGTCCAAAAGTGTTGCATCCTCCACCTCAATCTCCGGACTTAAATCCCATAGAAAATCTATGGGAACAATTGGACCAGGGAGTTCGTTCATCACATCCACGTACGAAAGATGAACTAAAGACGAGATTGCAGGAAGAATGGCAACAAATTAGTGCAGACTATTTGAACAAAATTATTTCAAATATGCCAAAACGTCTGAAAAACGTGGAAGATCAAAAAGGATATGCCACTAAGTATTAAAGGTTATTAATAATTTAAAATCCACCCATTTCTGATAAGTGTCCGAATATTTTTGTTGCGCGAAAATCGTGCATTATTCTATACAATGTTCAAAAAAAGATCTACAGATTATTGATAAAAATAATTTTATGATATATTATTATTAACAAATATCAATAATGTATTGACTAAAAAAAGAATTTTTTTTCTTTCAGAAATAACTGCGGTACATAATGATTTATACCGATATACCGTGGTGTCCGAATATTTTTGTTACTCACTGTATGTCAAGTAGAAGCCTCTCACAAACTTTTTACAGATCGTTCTTGCGTTAGTCTTAAGTCCCTAAGTTGCTTTTCACCCTGTTGTGGTTAGTGTCCACAAAATTTCCCGTATCGCCGGTACTCAAGAACTTTCTCACGATGTGACAGGTCTCGAGAATAACGGCCTTTTGAATTTGTTCACACGTCTGCGCCGGTAGCCCGATGGCGTACAGGGCTTCGTTGAGTTGTTTCGGTATCACTCCAGTTGACGATACGACGATTGGCACTATCCTGACACTGTCTCTTCTCCATCGGCGTTTTATTTCCTTTTATTATTATTATTATTATTATTGATATGTTATTATCTTTTATTATTTTTATATTTTTATAACTGTTTGACCAGATAGTAATCAGTAGTTTAGTATTTATTAATATTATCATATGTATTATTATTAATATTAACTAACGAGGCTAGATTGGTTTAATTTAAATTGATGTAAATTACCTCCGATAAGAGCTTAGGTTGAGTCAATTATTGTTATCGCTATATACGACGTTGCAAGTAATGAAAATTAATATTGGTTGTAGCTGTTAATTCTATCACGCTAGGGTTGATGCAAACTATGTACAATTAACACGGTCGGACGTGTGCACGTTTGTGTGATTTATTGACGCCACTAATTTACGTTCCCAAACAATAACATCCATCGCACATTTAATTAACGATCAATTTTCTTGTTTTTCTGCATCCGTAGATGTATACATATATGTGTGTGGGTGTGTGTGTGCGTATATGCGATCAGGCCTCACAATATATTACGTCGGAACTGTACTATAGATGTATGTAACGCTCTCCTTGCTACAGCTCGGCCATTTTGTGTAGGTACTCGTCTCGCAAACAGTGATTTTACTTTTAGCATAAACTACATTATGCGATTATATACAAAACGTCCCGAATCTCTAGTCAATACTCGTAGATACACGGCTATGTGTGCGAAATGCTTGTACACGTGCAAAGTAGTCCGTTAACTTAACTGGAATTTTCGTTAAAATATGATCCAAAAATTACTAACGTTATAGCATTGTGACTGTTTATAAAAAAAAAGTGTGTTTACTCTCATGCAATAAATTTTCAATTATTGGGTCAATTTTGTTACCGTTGAATGAGAAATAACCACGGCAAAACATTCTGTCGGCTTTGCATTCGACGTTGATGACGGAAACGGGAGCGACTTTTAATTAACTGAATTGCTCGGGTCCAAAAAAAATCTGTTATCGGGCTTCATCGCGACATTGCATCGGACCAATTAATGAGAACTTTGTGGTATGGGATTGATTGTGAGCTTCTTACTTAATGGAAAAAATGTCGGTTCTAATGTGTTATGGATCGACGTTAATATATCAAGGAAATCGACATTCGATTTTTGTCGATCGGAAATGCGATACGGTAAAATTTGAATGAAAGATTGAACGTCATTTTGCCTCGAACAATGCAATAATTGACGAATTCTTCGCGTGTCCTCGTTCTACTCTGGAGTAGAGAAAACGTGACGAACGCGAATAATATTTTTTTCGTGTAAATGTAACAAAGTTAAATTTTGTCTTTTATCATTATTAACTTTCAGAATATAAAAATTCATGGTACTATATTATGATATTATATGTGATGAATGGCACCTTCTCAAATGGTACCTTCTCAAAAGCGTTTCGGGCACAGAATTAAATCTCTTTGTTGAACAATCTGAAATCGAAAAATCGAAAGGATTCTCCATCCGTTTGAATTTTGCTATTTTTTAAGCGGAGATTTTGTCTTCTTTTTATTAACGAATGTCTGAAAGGAAGCTTATTTGATAATAATGGTACGAATCTCAATTTATTTTGGCAATGTTCAAAAATTTGGTTAAAAGTAAAATTCTTTTAAAATAATTGCAATGCGAATCCGATCAGTGAAAAGTACATTTGTGCAATGTGGGTACGTGTTAAAACTTAGATCGATCGGGAGATAATCCATTGCCTTCTACGACTTAAATTTTTCGGGCTCTCCAAGTACTCAAATTTTCATTTTTGAGATACAACTTCCCAAATCGTTTGAATGGCGTTCCTAACAAAAATTCTGTTATTTATTTATTTTTCTTGTCTTAAGCATGTTTCGATAACCATTAATGGTACTGTTGTTTGAAAAGACTTCAATTTCCATTTTGCTTACTTCATTTTGTAAAAAAATTACACAGATTTTATTCGGCGATTAATAAAACGATTATAGATATTTCTAAAGAATTTAAATGCTCGTTCGTAACAAGCGCCACTTGCCGTTTGACGCGTATTTTCTTTTGCGTTTATCGACTTAAGAAAAGTAGTTAATGAACGCGCCCGCTGGCGCACACGGAATTAATGGGAGGAAGTGACCCAGCCTAATGTGAAAATAAATAATACAGGGAGTCGACCCGCTATACGCGACAGTGCCTGAGTACCAATATTCGATAATTAAAAACAATAATCATAATAAAAATCCTTATTCATATTTTTCATCGTCATTACTATTGATATTATTTTTGTCCTATCCCTGGAAAATATTTTACTCGTCTACAGGGGCTTTCAGCATCTCTCGACTGAAAAAATCGACTATGGGTTGGGACGAAAATCCGCCATTTCTCTTTCAATATTGTTGTGGCACGTTAATCTCGATTAAGTTTTTTTTTCTTGCTCTCATCGAAATGTATCACTCTCCGAGAATCCGTTCCTTTTTTTCACGTTCTTCTTCGCGCTCGTAGAAACCGGAACCACTCCCGAGGGAAATATATACTGCCTATAAACGTCGAGAATACTGTCGCGGTGAAGAGAGGCTCGGGTCGTACATGTATACTCCGGATAAACCAGTCTATTTGAACATCTCCATCTGACCAAGTCAGCACTTTGCTGAAATAATTTCGCGTTCCCTTTCTCCATTTGTCAAGTTGTCCTCTAACCCCCTTTCCCTTTCTCCCAGCCTCCTACTCTCTCACGACAGTACTGAGAAAAGTGTATGAGGTAATAGGAATAAAACTGTGTAGTGTAATCAATAAGTCGTTCAGAAGGGAGAGATGTCCTAGTAAAATGCCAGGTAGCAACAGCGATTCGATACCAATGGTACAGACTATACGAACAGTACGGTAAATGCAAAAATACAATACGATATGTACATACCAAACCGTATACGACCAATAGACGCCGCACGACCTCTACGGACTGTACAAGTGACGAAACTGCACGAACAGTACAGACTATACGTATGATACAATAGGAACGGCACGGACTATACGAACGATACGATACATGCGATACGGACTATAGGAACGACACGGTGCAAGCGATACGGATTATATACACAGCGCGATACAAACAGTACGGACTATACGGACGACGCAATAAAAACAGGACGGATTATACGAACAGTAGGTACAATACAAGCGGCACGATACCAACGACACGAATGGCACGATACAAACGGTGCGGACTATACGAACGGAACGATACCAGCGATACGAATTTTACGAACGGTACCGTACCAGCGATTATTTCAACAATGGGATAAAAACGGTACGAGCTATACGAACGGTACTACAAGAACGGTATGGACTATACGAATTGTACGATACAAACGGTACGGGCTATACGAACCGTATGGCAAGAACGGTTGGACTATACGAACGGTACGATACACGCGATACAGACTACAGGAATGAGACGGTGCAAGCGATACCGATTATATACACAGCGCATTACAAACGGTACGGACTATACGGGTGATGCGATAAAACCGGTACGGCTTAAACGAACAGTACAATACAAGAGGCACAATACCAGCGATGCGGATTATATCATAATACGAACGGTATATTAAAAGCGATGCGAACTATATGAACGGTACCATACTAACGGTACTGACTGTACTAATGTTACGATAGAAACGGTGCGGACTGCACGAACGGCACGGACTATACGAACGGTACGACACAAGTGGTACGGCCTACCGAACAGTATGACCAGAACGGTATGGACTGTGTGAACGGTACGATACGAGCTGTGCTCACTATACAAACGGTACGAATAATACGATCGATAGAGAGTGTCCAAACGGTCCGGATTATACAACCGATGCCATATTAACGCTAGCGGACTATAGCAACTGTACGATATACATGGAACACACTATACGAACGACGCGGACAACTGACACGGTACGAACGTTACGATTAAACGACACGATACGAACGATAGAATCGAACGACACGATACGAACACTACGATACGAGCCATGCGATTCGAACGACTCGGTAAGAACGACGCGGTGCAAGCGATGCGGTACAAGCTATGCGACATGAGCGATGCGGGCTAAGCGACACGGTACAAGCAAAGCGATACGAACGGCCCGAACGAAATGCAAGAGCTATTTATTTTGCTTTCATCCGTCTGCTAGAAATCACGTCAGATTGTATAAATCATTGCTCACGATTGGAAATCTACATCGGGTTTTCCGTACTACAAGATACGTAATATTGAATACAATATTTGAACTTTTTTATTTAGTCACCGTTGAATGCAAGAAAAATTTATATTTTTTATTTTTCGACTGAATCACATAAATTATTCTTTTACTACCCCTACGTTTAATTTGACCGATTTTCTACTCTATCCTTCTCACAGCCTTATTACATCACTACCGAGGTACTTTATTTTCATTTAATTTTATCCACTTTCAAAAAGAACAGTTGCTTCTCAAAAAAGGGCTTTGCCAAAGAGCAAAGTCGTTAACGACTAATTTAAAATGCATATAAGCCTTTTGAGTTCTTCTCTAACATATTTGAAAAGGCACTGCTTATTCACGGGACAGCTACACTGACGCTAAATTAATCTTGCGATAAAATGAAAGTTCTCCATAGAATGAAAAATTGATACGAACAGATGCGACTGCTCTCAAGGGGATAAAATTAGGATTATTTTACACAGCGGAGTACTCCAGAAGTTGTATTATAATAACACGAATTTATCGGTGAAATATGTTTTTGTACTTTGAACTTGGTAACGTTGTTGTACTGTATCGTACTGTCTCCTCCGCGGACTTTCCTTCACTTACTGTCACGTCTCTCTCGCTCAACACTGCGACGTTGCAACGTTGTCGTGCCTGTCACGCCCATAGATCAGCGAGATTGACATATTTTAATTCGATTAATCTGCCATAATTGATGACGAACGTAGCAAATCAGTTGTGTTCATCGGACGAATAATTAACGAGTAAATAAAACCTACAATGGCGGGTAAAATCATTCATTTTGTATACTGAGGTCAATTTTAAGGGGTCGAGTATAGTCATAATATTAGAAAATGTTTAATTTTTAATTTTTTTTTAATCCAACATTTCAAGGTAATGGCTGTGTTTTTTAAATTATTGACCACAACTTATGAAAAACTGATCAACCGTTTTCGTTGAAACTTTGCGTGCTTATTTTTATTTTATTTTTTTGTAAATAGTCTCATTGTCCGAGGCAATTCCTTAATTTTCATAATTATTTATTTGTTCGGGAATAAGCCGATAAATATTTCCTAAAAAATTTAAGTTTTTCAAAGATGCTTCATTGATTACTTTCATTTCAAAGGTGTTCAATCCGCAAAATCGTACTCACTGCAAAAATGTTTTTCAGAAACATCGTAGCTCAACTAAATCTAATTCGGATTAAACGCATAATGTTTGAAATTTTTTTAACTCTGTTTACGAAACCGCCGATGTAAATAAAACAGTGTTTCAACAGTTTTTCAATAATTTACATTATCGTTAGCAATGCAAATAGTCCCCCCCCCCCCCCGAAGCAATCGATAATGAGAATCGCATCCCTGATCGAACCAAAAATTATTCCAATTACGTGAGAAGATAAGTCGCGAAAAAATTGCAAAGATAATCAATCAATCGCTTATGCACATCGATTGTCATACTAATTGGAATTTCCAATGTTCTTCGTGTGATCGATTATATTAACCGCGAAGACATTGAATTTAAAAAATCTCCATATATTTGCTCCCCACTGCATGTAAATGAGACTTCCTTCTCCGTCCCTTCAGTTTCCTTCATTAATTGACAATTTCTCCAGTTCCTTAATAAATTAAGAAATTTCCATTATCGTATCGATCTTTATTTTTCAATCGAAATATTGTGTTTTTCGAAATATGTTCACGAACCGAAGAAAGTTTATCGAGTGTATTAAAATAAACCAGTTTCTAAATACTAAAACTAAGACCCTACCGTAAAAAAGTTTAAGGACCTCCGGAATATTTATTTTCAAAAGTTTTCCATAGAAACAAGCTTTGGAAATAAATGGATTCGCTCGATCGCGAGAAGCTCCCTGATGGCAAATTCGATTAAACAAATCGCTCTTGGATTATCACAATCTCTGTATTTCTGGTCATTGTATCGAGATATCTCGTTTCCTTTTGGTTATACATATACCAGCCTAGATTATAACCGAACTCTCGTGGCGGTCACTTCGGTCCATGCCATATTATCAATTTCATCTTGTTTGCATTCGATCCTATTCGAATAGTTCCAAGATTTCAATCGCCGTTCGATCCCAAGCGGTAATTGACAATCGAATCGTAAGACAACGAAAAATCTTAAGCAACAAAGTCGAGCAATATTAAATGACAAATTAAATTTCACGTTGCGGTATCAAGTTCGAAGTAGAGCTCTAACACACATTTATTTTCGTTTAATCCTACGTGATTTAATTAAAAAAAAATAGTTCCTCCTACTTCCATCGTCGAATAATACAATTGTACACAAAAATCGAATTTAATTTATAGTGGTTCCGCGAAGAACTACTATAAATTAAATTTATTTTCGAATCATGTCCACATCTCTGTCGAGTAAGAAATCGATACGGAAGTAACGAAAAGCTTCTGCAGGCAGGCAAGGAAAGCTCATTGACTTCGAAAGAGTTGCAACCCCCTTGGTTCGTCGATGGTGGTTCTTGTACGAAGAGCGAGCGACGTATCCCAGAGTGCAAGCCGAATTGAAACTCGTCGTTAATGTCGTAAGTATTCCGATAAAATTTATTTCGGCTCATCACCCTCCTCGCTCCCACTCTTTTTGACCTTCATCGCCAAAAGCTCCGAATAACTTCGAGTACATATTTCAAGAAACATTTTGAGAAACGTGCGGAGGCGAATTCCAATCGTTTACCGAGTTTCAACATTTATTTCGGCTCTGGCAATTTTTATGATATACAAAAATGCCATTTGGGGGATAAAAGCACAAAAGCCATTTGGGGTTGAAACCACGAACTCGTGATTGCCTTATCCATGGCCTCGTTATCCACTATCTTAAAGTATGCACGATCGCACGTGAGATTTTGTAACGTAAAAGGATAATAAAGGGTTGGGTCGATTTAGGGCATCCTCTTAAACTTAAGATCGTGCATACCAGAGTCAAATCGTAGTCATGAAATTTATCGAACAATTAATCGTCGAAAAAACTTGTAGCTTTTAATCCATAAAATAAATTTCTATTTAGGTCAATTTTAAATGAGCATTCTATCTCTCTTCCTCTCTCTCTCTCTCGCTCTCTCTCTCCCTCTCTCTCTCTCTCTCTCTCTCTCTCTCTCTCTCTCTCTCTCTCTCTCTCTCTCTCTCTCTCTCTCTCTCTCTCTCTCTCTCTATTTTCCGTAAAAACTGTGGCGGGTTTTTTAAAATTTTAATTTTGCATCCAATACGTAATTCTAATCGCGACAAAAAGCTTAATTAGTGTCGTAAATGTTGACATGTCGACGAGACCTGTGTAATAACCGAGTTTGATTTAATCATCGAGAATCGGTCGAGCGCAAGCTTCGATGAATCCGCCCGTAATTATCGAAGCTCTCGGTTGACGGGCATTGAAGTACCCAGGGCGCGATATGCGCGTTTGAATTATCAATACGAGTATTAATTCGGTAACTCGGAAGACGATATGGTACAGAGGAAATTTTGTTCCAAGGAAGGATGAATAATTATATGAACTTCAACTAAATTCAAAGTAAATTTGTATCCAAATCTATTGATTAGTTTACTATAACACGAATCCTGTGCCAAGGTCCTTTGAGTCTGATTTCGACTTCGTTGCCAATAATTTTGAAGGTGCCGCGATCTGGAATAACCTTTTTTCTAAAATTCCAAAAATATATTCTCCAAATTTCAAGCCAGTACGACGCAAATTAACGGAGTTATCTCCAAAGTATACAAATTAAAATCAAAAACGTTTTCAAAATTTTAAACGCTTTTTCCTTGAAACAAATTTTCAACCGGGATATTTCGAAATTAAAGCGAGGGATTTTGTCATAGAACATCGTCGTTTTTATTTTGAACGACCACTTTTTTTATGCAAATTGGAAGTTTGAAAAATCGATGATTCGGGCGCAATAAGGCTTTTAAAAAATATGATACAAGAAAATAGCTGCCATTTTGTTAATATCAAATATACTTTCATTATAAAAAACATGCGTATGGCTCTCTTAAAAATCTGTACTAAAAAATACATTAATTATTTTTAAAAAAACACCTTAGAATTTTAGTAACAAAAAATCCCAAACATTATGATTTTTTCGGCCTTTTGATTGCTCAAAGTAAAAAAAAACTAAACGACGATACGACCTAATTTGTGCGAAGTGGCATGCTCTATTTAATTGAAGTGCACTTTCCGACGAAGCCAGTAACGAGTGAGTTTCACGTACAAAGACCCGGCCGCAACATCTCTGTATTCGTGAAAATTATAACGAAATCTTCGCCTGGCCAACCTTTGTCTGGCTTCTTCTACCTTCGCCAAATTCAGAAAAATGAAAAAGGCACTCAAACTCATGGCAAATGAAATTGCGCGACGAGAGTCACTCGCAAATGGTGAGAAGAGCTCATGAACGAAGAGAAGAGACAATGATAACAAGGAACGGTTTTTTTTCAATCTCGTCTTAAATCTAAAAACTTAAATAATTATTCAAAGCACATCCAGGATTGAACTGTCACAACTCACAATATTCTCTTATTTTTCAATAAGATCATTCACACTTTTTTCATAAAAATGTTCAAACGCATTTTTTCGAAATATAAACTCTTTCGTCGTTGTCCAAAAAAAGTCGCAATAAGGATTTATTCGTTCGGCTTAAAATTAACAATATGGAGACGAGTTTGAAGAAATGTAATTATTTTTTAAGCGAGATATTCAGCAATTTTTTTTTGCATCTTATAATTTTGATAAACATGAGGATAAGTTGTAAACAAATAATGAAAAACGTCAAAGCAATATCTTGATAAAACTCAATAGTGCTCAGAAAATATTAGATTGGTCGGAAAGTTGTGTTCACGCTCGCGAATATTTTTTTTCTTTTTTCACGCACGCATAAAGTAACTCCAAGAATGCTGAAAGGATATTCAATCATGCATGTTTTTCTCATTCAGCGATACTGTGTTACAAAGGAGTAAAGAAGAAAGAAGATGAGAAAACCTATCAAGTATAAAATTCGAATCTACATAGCGTTTCACTCGGAAAGTTGATCAAATTATTCAAATTCAAATGAAATGTAAAAAACCTTGAATTTTATTTTCACCAAATAGTGTTCATCGTTTTCACGTAGGAGGGTAGAATTGAATACTGTACGAAAGCATTTCAATGCTGGATTAAATATGTTGGAAAAACGATAATTTTTCGAAAGTCTCGAAATTGAAAGTTGAATTAATTTGTAATGTAATTTAGAAATATTCAATCTCTTTTCAATATTAATGTTTTGAGGAGTTTTTTGCATATTGAAAAATAGACGGAATGAAATAAAAACATTTGCTGTATAGATAGATTTCAATGCTTTATTCTCGTGTGTAGTACAAGAAAGTGTTTTTCAGCGACTATTTCCAGTAATACCTACCAGCGCCGGACCCTTCTACATAAATACGTAAGCATCATCTTACGAAAGTTTCGTCGTCCATGAAGGCGTTACATGCAAGGTCCATTAAGGAGGTCCATTTAGCGAAGACCAAAAAATTGATTTTTTTATGCTTGTTTAAACTTTTATGTTTCAAGAAAGTCTGATTAAAATTTCAGGTCGAAATTTCAAATAATGGCAAAGTCATAGCCCTCAGAAAATAACACCCTCACGTTGGCCTTGCGGTGAACCGGAAACTTTAAACCCGATTTTCTTGACGCTCGATTTTTTCAACTTGTACCAAAAATATCTTGAAAACTATCGCATTGATTCAGTTGACATTTATTTTGCTGATTATCCTACATATAATTCTCTTTCGCGTATCATAGGTTTAATCGATGTTTATTTTTATTTTATTTTTTCGTCAAAAGTCCATACGTTAACTTCAAACGTCCGTCATTTTGTCGAAAACCAATATTTCTCAATTCGGTTATGACACACCAAAGATATCATTCTACTTTTTAAACATTAGGTTTTTTTCGTTTCAGTTAATTTGTTACGACATAAAATTGGTAACAAGTAACGAGGTAACATACAATTTACAACAATTCTCTTATTTCTTGTCTCTTAGGTGTATATGCCTCGTTAAAATAACTGCTATTTATTACTTTTAGATGAATACACGAGGAAGAGTCACGAAATCACCACGTTTCCCATATTATTATTATCATCATCACTGGAATATTTGAAGAGTCAATTAATTGATAACTATTCTGTGAAATTTACATTATAAATATTCTCTGTGTTCAAAAAGTGAGATTATTCTAACAAACTCCTCGCCGATTGAGAAAAAGAACACAGAGGCTGGTCACAAGGAGTAATAAAAAGAATCCGACATAGGATGGATGTTCGAAAATTGCGGTTAATCGAAAATTGTTGGGGCAAACCATGTAGAGCATAAGTACGCAAAAAAAGAATTCAGCTCAAGGGTGGTTAAAGGGGGGTGCGGAAAACATGTTTCGACGAAAGAATGTTTCACGGTCCGTCGCTTACTTGTTAGGATCTCTTGATACATGAGAACCCACTCCGATGGAAAGGGGCTAAAAATACGAGAAAAAATACGCCATGAAACATCTCTGATGAATAAAACAATGTGTCGAAACTGTTGGTGGCTGTAGCCCGACTTAAAAAATGTTACGTAAAAAAATGCCGAGAAATCGATTTAGATTGTTAAGTTCGCTCAGAATTTAAATTCGGTCTCTATTCGTGTAAGATAGAATGATACATAAGTATAACATACATCTTAAATAAATTTAAAGTACAAGCGAGAATACGTCTCATGATATTTATAGCACAAGTTACGTGTTTAAATTCAAAATTCAAAATTCAAAATGGCGGATTCAAATGAAAAAATAGACTTAATTTAGATGGAAATCAAAGTTTTTGAAATGGCTCATTGCGAATTCATTCGGAAAATAGAAAAATTTACGATAAATATAAATTAAAAATCGATAAATACGAAATAAACGCTCTAAAATAAAAGGCCAAAATTCTAAAAGTGTCTGGATTATGATAAAACGATATGATTATGATAAAATGATATGCAATAGTTTTTCAAGTCGCTACTTATAAATTCACCCTCAAAATTAAGAAATTGAGCATGGCGGATCCAATACGGCAGACCAAAATAGACAAAGTGAACCTAATATCCAAAAATAAAAAATAGCGAATTCACTATGAGACACCAAAATAGAAAAATCGACTTGTTTTCGATCAAATTACGTAAGTAAAGTTTTGTGACTAAAAGTGACTTCGCGTAGATAAAAACCCGGGATTCGAAGGCTTCTGAAGTTTCTGATTAAAAATCTGTCCATAACCTACAAATGTACAAACAACAAAAATGACGAATGTAATATAGCCACCAAAAATGCAAAACGAGATTTAATTCGCACGAAACTTGATACGCGACAGGTTTTGATTTCAAAATGCGATGTCTATAAACTTTTACACCCCGTTGTAAAGAAACTCGATGACAATATTTTTATTTCACTTATCGGTGACCGTACACAGACCCTGCATTGCTTTAGAACTTTTATGGCAGGCTTACAAGTCTTGAAATATCGCGGAACGCATTGTCTATACGATTTTCCGTCTCCACAGCGAGCGAAGCAGATATCGTGCTGACCCATGAATGTACTGATATAAGTACGTTTATAATGCAAACAATTTTTTGTTTTCAAACTCCAACAGATTTTGATTATACGACGTACAAGCGCCTCGATGAAGCTCGAAGAAAATAAATAATAAACTAAAGTAAAATATATTTTTATTCTGCATTATTCGAATATTATTAAAATTTAATAATAAAGTTGAAACATGTAAATAAAAATGAGGTTATACGCGTATGGGTATCGTGAAGTATGTGTTGCAACTCGGCAGATATAAATACAAAAAATCTCGGAAAAACTCATCTGTTCGTTTTTTTGTACGTTACATCCGCGTGTGAACTGAGCGTAAATACCCGACGATATATGGAACATCGTTATGACGTGTGCGCGTGACAGTCGTTGCGGTGCGAGAAACAGAAGGATTTCAAAAAAATGGACACACCTCGTAACTTTGAACTGACGTATCTCCCGACACCAAACTTTGATCGAACTGATTTCGATCTCAATCAAAAGCTTATCCGTGAATATTTAAATATGTTTTAGCTAATGCTAATATTGATTCGATCGAAAAGTTCCGTAAATAAGCAAGTCCGTCTGCTAGATCGTACGAATGATCGGTGTACAGGCTAGATTTTGATGTGTCTCGTAACACAACAAAAATACAAGCTATTACGATACAACAGATCGATAACGATTAATCGGAACAACGAGCGTTGAAAAACTACAAAAATATCGGACGACAAACTGAGAGACAAAATAAATTACTAACCAATGCGATTAATCTGTCACGAGAGAAAAAGAATAAAGAGTGTTTTTTTACGACAAAATAAAATTCATCGCAGTTAACGAAATGAAGGGGGCGGATTTTTCGTCCGGGGAATTGTTAGTAATTTGGAGAAATTCGTACGTGTCCGAACAACCAACCGGGAGTAAATGAAGAATTACGAGCTTGCGAAGGTACAAAAAGAGTAGAAAATGAAATATCGCAACGTGGAACGAAAATCTCGGTGAGCTTTCGCTCGCCTTTCAAAACCACGTCGTTTTCTTATTATTTTTAACCGATTGCTTTCAATTTCATTTCATTTCGCCCCCATCCGGGCTATGAAACCGAAACCTACCCTTGTTCCTTTCCTTAGTGTTACAACGAAGTCACGAACTTCAAAATAATGTTTAATTCGCGAAATGCAATTTCCATGGTCATCGAAAGCTCGGAAATACCCCGCTGCAGTGTGCAAGAAAACACCCCTATTGCAAAAACCGAAGCCAACCCTTATTCTTTTCCCTAGGGTTACAACGAAGTCACGAACTTCAAAATAATGTTTAATTCGCGGAATGCAATTTCCATGGTCATCGAGAGCTCGGAAATACCCCGCTGCAGTGTGCAAAAAACACCCCTATTACAAAAACCGAAGCCAACCCTTAATCTTTTCCCTAGGGTTACAACGAAGTCACGAACTTCAAAATAATGTTTAATTCGCGAAATGCAATTTCCATGGTCATCGAAAGCTCGGAAATACCCCGCTGCAGTGTGCAACAAAACACCCCTATTGCAAAAACCGAAACCAACCCTTGTTCTTTTCCCTAGGGTTACAACGAAGTCACGAACTTCAAAATAATGTTTAATTCGCGAAATGCAATTTCCATGGTCATCGAAAGCTCGGAAATACCCCGCTGCAGTGTGCAAAAAAACACCCCTATTGCAAAAACCGAAGCCAACCCTTATTCTTTTCCCTAGGGTTACAACGAAGTCACGAACTTCAAAATAATGTTTAATTCGCGAAATGCAATTTCCATGGTCATCGAAAGCTCGGAAATACCCCGCTGCAGTGTGCAACAAAACACCCCTATTGCAAAAACCGAAACCAACCCTTGTTCTTTTCCCTAGGGTTACAACGAAGTCACGAACTTCAAAATAATGTTTAATTCGCGAAATGCAATTTCCATGGTCATCGAAAGCTCGGAAATACCCCGCTGCAGTATGCAAAAACAAACGTCAAAAAATATCCACTAATTATCTTTTCATCGTTCATGTGCGAAAATTTGACATCGAAATTTACGAGATCGATGAATATTCAAGCGGAAAAGTTGAAATGGGTTTAAATGGCGTGTGACGACTCGGAAAGGGAGGAATATTTGTTTTCCGAATAAATCATACCGAAATCTTAACACAGTACCGGAGATCCCTTATTACGATATTTGGACGAATGACACAATTTTCACGTGTTCACAACCTTTTATTTGTATTCCACCTTTTCAAACCCTATCACGTTGTATCGCAATCGGAAAAACGTTCAACCAGCTGGCATTCGTCATAGGGGGCGTAGAAATAACCAGCAAGCCTTTCACCCACTTTCGAATAGACGATGGCGAGAGTCGATTGTACCCTTTCACCCTCGGGGGCGCCAAGAAAAGTGCCAGTTGGAAGGTTACCGAGCCGCAAGACTGGATTAAGCACTCTCGATAGAGGGAACCTGCGGAGAAATATTTTACACCCTCGTTCCACAACACATATTTTAAATGGCTCGTCTCTTTCGAACGATAAGGGTTGAAATGTTTAACATTTACTTTTTCAACCCCTATCCGCTTTTCAAATTCTCGAAATTCCATTTTGTAGCATCTCTGTGTGTAGAACCTTTTAAAACTAGGACTGGCAATAATAACGGAGGTTTTTCACCCCCTGCGTCTCAGCCACCCTCAAGAAAGTTATTACTATCACGTCTGGGGAACATGGTCGTATTTACAAATGAAAATAGAAACAAACGCATTCAATTTCGTCAATCCTGACGATCTACTGCTAATAAAGTCCTCATTAATTTTCTATCGTCGAATAATACGTTTTGTCGAAATGGAGGGCAATTTTTTCATATTATTTTTGTTTATTTCCCATGACACGAAAAGTTTCAGCCCTTATTCAACGCGAACAACCGTACCTCCCCTTTACGACAATTTATCGAGAAAACAACGACCTCCCAGTGAATTATGTTTACTTTCATCCCTCATGTCTGGGACCCACCCCATCCGTATGAGAAACACCCTAAATAAACATTCCCCTACCTCATCTTCCGCCCCCCTACCGACCGAAATATGTCGCAAATAATCGAAAACTTTTTTACGAAGGCGGGCCCGAAATGGCAAAGTTTTTAATTCAATTTACCTTTCGCCGTGACGAAATTTTCCAAAGTCCTTCGAGGGATCGACGACGGTTTCGAGGTAAGAAGAAAAAAAAATTCTTCGAGATTAAAATTTCTCTCGAGGCTGGAATTCCCACGACATCGTCGTTTCTTTTTCAAAACTCGTAGGCGAGATCTCTCGACAAATTCATGACATTAACCGCTCTTCGGAACAAAACTCAAACTCGGATAATAAGCTTTTCTGTTTTATTTTTTTTTCTCGCGGAATTGTTAGTTTCACTTCGAATTAAATGTACGTACGTCGAAGCGGCTCGTCGAGACTCCGTTTTATCATCGTGTTTCACAGATTGAACGAAAAGGGCGAGTTTTTCATGTGATCGAAGAAAAATGAAACGATAACAAAGGAAATAAAGTATACGCGTAAAAGATCGCTGTGATATTATTTTTCATAAACAAAAAAGCTTCGCGACAAGCTCGAGCGCGGTTCGCGTATCAAACCCAACTGGAGTACGAACGTTCTGTATCCACGGCCGCGCCCCCACTCCCACCCCGCCTTGTTTAAACACCCATGGTCGCGCACGCGTTCCAACCCCCGAAAGATGCAAACGGGTGGGCACCACCGCGAGATCACCAACCACCCCCTTCCCAATGATCCTTCTCATATTTTCCCTTCACCCTCATTACCTTTTCGAGAAACTACACGGGGAGATTCCTACTAGGTACGAATAGCCAAAAAGCTCCAAGCACACATGCATTTCCGAGACTCATCGAACTGGCCCACTTTACCGCATAAACCCCTTTCTCACCAACCTCTGACACCGGAACAGTTTCTCTAAACTGATACAGGCTGGTACAGCGTGAATTACGAACTAATATATCTCGTGAGCTTTCGCGAAAGCTCGAACAAGTTTCTCTGTCGGTGGACAAAACCGCCGAGCTTGCAACGATTCTTTTTAACGATATTATAATGTGGAATTCGATGAGTTAGTAAAAAAATATTTACACAGCGATACGTAGCTCGATCGAGATCTTCACATTTTTGTGGTATTTTGCGTTATTTCGTGAGGGTGGAATATTGGAACACATTACTCTCCGCTACATTTTTATGTAAAATATTTATTTTTCTAATAAAACACACTTTGTGGTATAAAGATTCGTTAAATACCTAGTCTGTTTGCTGAACGTTTTATGTTAAAATTTGATTATCTCGATGTATATTTTTCGACTAATTGACGTATAATTATTTCAATAATTACCCATGAGTTCTCGTGATTGTACGAGCTTTCTTGGGGTGGGGGAGGGGGAGTTTTTTGTGATTTGTGTATATTAAACGACTAGAGAGACACAGACATGGGGATGTAAAAAAATATGGCGTCGTAAAATGAAGTGTTGTCGTAATTAAAGGCTGATGAGCTTTTCTCATGAGTGCAGAAAGGTAGAGCTGCTTACGAACCATCTGTCGCCAAAATTGCAAAGGTTACATATGAATTTAATACATTGGCATGGGAATATTTAAGGGATGATTGCAAAACTCTCTGGAGCGTAATTTTTTAAAACTTAACGCAAACATGTCGCGGCAACACTCCGGCAATCTGGAGGGAGGATATTAATAAGGGAGGTTAAGTAATGTTTCGAAGTCTTCCTCAGGCTCGAAATATCTCTGTAGTTATTTTTTTCATAGTTTTTCTAAAGAAAATGAGAAAAAATAAGTTCAGACTAGAGTACACCCGACAAACATTCGAATGTGTACCGCGAGCTTTCAGAAAAGCCTCCTACAACTGGTTAATTTCAGCCCCCGACCAATCCCCCAAAGCAGCCTCTGACATAAGAACGATTTATTAATCCCATGCTGGTTGGGGTAACTTAATTCAGCGGCGAATGTATCCAATGGAGCTTTTACAAAAGCTCAAGAGGTTTCTGAAAGCTCGTTACAGGGCAGAAAAGCTCGCGCTTCCATTCAACCTGAAAACCCTTTTGCATAAACGTAATATAATTTAAGGATCGGGGTCGATGGATGTACGTCATGATAGTGTGGTTGCCTGTATGAAAAAGTGATCCTAAATTTTCCGATATTTAGCTTGTAGATGCCACGATCGACATTAACGGCTTTTTTTAATTAGACTCCAGATAACTATATATAACTAGATAACATTATTATATTTTAATAGAATTTTCACAAAATCGTTATTATCATTATTATTGTGTGATTATTAGAAAGAAAGAGCGAACTTGATACTCTTTTAACCCTTCAAAGTACACACTTTCCCTTTGAATTTTATTTCGTGAAACCTTGCAAACAAGAATTTTTTTTGGTTGCTATTTACGAAATCTGAGGTCAAAATTAAAAAGTTTCTCATCAAAACAGGGATTTTTTGGATGCTGTTTACGGAATCTCAGGGCAGAATTAAAAAGTTTCTCATCAAAATGGCGGATGTGATATCCTAAAAATAATCACCTCGGATTCGTAATCAACGACCCCGGAAACCCCTACGTACAAAGTTTCAAGAGATAATTTCAAAAAATCTTATCGAAAGTAAATTCTTTTTAAAACTTATATTTATGTTTGTTAATAAAACTCGTAGAATAATTGATAAAGTCTCCTAGTTTATGATTGTTTATTGCTATGGTAACCAACCAAAATATACAAAACCCCGAGCAAAATACGTTAATTTGGAATTAAATGGCCAAAAAGTGGAAAAGGCAAGATGGTAACGTGGCTTGTGCTTCAAAGCATTAAGACGACTGAATTCATCTCTTCGTCGCCATAATGTTAGTGAAATAGAAATATTTCAATGAATATTATTGCTATTATCATTTTATATTTTCTAATCAATCAAAAGTGACTAATAGTTTGAAAATCTACACGAGTGACTTTCGATATTTCTTTAACGACTAGATTTATTTTTATACCAGGACGATAATTCATGGTTATCGTTTTCATAGGAAAAAGCTTCCTGGCGTATATTCGCTACGATGAAACAGTGCTCCCTGATACAACAAAACATCCCTGGGACTAGATGGCATACGCAAGAAGTAGGGAGGATCGGTGGCGAGGATTCTTCCAACATTTACTACTGCAATGTCACTTTGACAGGCTGGCCATTAATCTTTACCCAGGGGTGTAAGCATCGGTCTTCTTCGGGGATGGGTATTGAGTCGTGTGCCCAGCCTCCTCCTGTCTGGACACAATCATATTTCAAGCTATAACGTATATGTATTATGATGTCTAATATGATGTCAATTCTCATGACGTACCGTCATTTTCAAGATCAAAGTACTTTTTAGTGCACGCATTCGTTTTGTATACGAATTTATTCCTTCGATTATTTATTTATCCGTTTATCTATTGGGCTGGACAGAAAATTATTGCGTTCTTAACACAACGACAAATTAAATTCGACTATTGGAAAAATGCCCTGGAAAAAGATTTATTCTTAAACCTCGGCTACCCTTTGATTGATCCGGGATAAAAAGACTCGACAGTTTGATCCAATACAAAATAAATTGGAATCATTACTTTTTAATTTAAATAATACCGAGATACGGGCTTCGGATGGAATTAATTCGATCAATCACTCACTTCTCACTATTTCTCCGGAAAGATATTTTTTAATGAAAAATCAGACTATCGGTGACTGACGATGAGCTTAGCTCAGCAGACTTGAAGAGGGTAGTACGTTTCTTTACGATTAATTGGCTAAAACTTTTCGTCTTACACTACGTGGTTTTCCAGAATTTTCGAGGAGACTTTTCCCATCTAATTTACTTCTAAGGGTCCCCGCCACCCCTATCAAAAGTCGATTTTCCTATCTTTCGCCAAACTCATCGAAGTAGTGATATCTTGCATTCCGGTGAATTCTCATCTCTCCCAAGCTCCAAGCACCATGGTCGATCGGAAATTTACCGTACAACAAGAAAATCACGATCTCGTTTTAGATTTTCAAGAATTTATCGGTCTTAAGGGGGGAAAAATGGTCGTTTAAGTTTTTCGTCCTTTTGCTTCCACGATTTTTAAGATTTCGCGAAAAACAACCCGATGTTCTTTTTCCAGCGCGCTTTATAAATATAAAAAATTGCCAGAATAACAAAAGAAAAATTAATCAATTACCGAGCTTCCCTTTGAGATTGACAAAAGAGGGTGAATCGAAAAATCGCCTTGACTATCATATCATTATCATCATTATTGATATATTTTGAAAAATTGGATGAATTTGTATTAATGACTTTGTATATTTACAGTCCCACCGTTCTGTGTTTAAAAAAAATAAAATCTTTTTAACGAAATCCCTAACTATTCGGAAAAACAATACCAGGGACACTGATGACAAAACGTGGGAAAAGCCCATTCGGAAAAAACGTAACGTTGGAGCCATCGCGATAGCTAAATGAATAAATAAATGATCGAACGATTAAATAAATACACGAATTTCGTTTGATCGTGATGATGTTGTCACAACAGGTAAAATCGATGATACTTGGCCAGCCTGATATATGGCTCGTCCAATTTGCAAGTACAATCCCTGCAACAACCAACTTCGATACATTCTACTTTTAATTCTAGGAAAATAATTTGTTTTTCTTCCTTCGAAAATTTTTTTTTTATCTCTTCTGAAACTACATTGATACAGGCGCCATTCAATCCACGAATCTAGTCCGCGCATGCCCGCCTGACGCAATCTACATATGCGAGAGTTGAAGCGTGCCTTACTAGAAATACCTTCGTGCCTTATTAACGAGGATCGCAAGCAATGTCCGCAGAGTATACGCATTACCCTACGTGAATTCGAAATATTACAGGTTACGAGCTTGTCCATCGAAGCATTCGCAATATTTGGTAACTTCGACGAACGTTCCGCGAATTTTCCGCTAACGCCTTTCGAATTTTTCCATCAAAATGTTAATATTGGAAAAATTTATCGGTCGTACTGTTCATCAAGCCGTTAGTTCGATCGCGTTCGGTCTTTAACTCATATGCACCTCGTCATATTTTTACTTATAACTTGAATAAAAATTGAAATATTCATCTGAGCCTTCAAATCTTCATTATATAATTTTTTTTGAAACTAAAAACACGCTGGTAAATTGGCTTTCAATTTTTTCGAACCTAAACTAAATGACGTTAAAGTACCTACATGTGCTTAACGGGTACATAATAAGGGTTAAACCGTCCATTAATGCATTTGATTAATCGTTCGAGTAATTATTTATTCATTCGCGTATTTGTTAATTTGCTCATATATTGGTTCGTCCGATCGTGGATTGGTTCAATTAGTACCTGGGTTTCGGTCGTTCGTTTGCTCAATAGAATTGAACGGATTGATCGTTGCAATATTTAATAACGTCGTTAAATTATCCGCTAGGAATTTATGCCACATGGTATAAATCACATTTTGATTGTATTTGCGGCTGGCCAAAAAGTAATTGCGTTTTATACGCAATTACTTATTGGCCAACTCAATTATCAACTAGTGACTGTCACACGCAATTGCCGAAATGAACTGCCAGCAAAATGATGCTGTTACGAAAAGTTACCACCCCTGAACTCCAGAATATCGGAAAATCTCAATCAACTTCGGTGAGCCTTTGGCCGGTCGAAGGTCGACGAGGGTTGCAGGAACCTAAAACCACCATATTAATATCTGCCCGCCATAGAAAATAGTGTATGTGCCTTAAGTAATATCAACGAAAATATTCTTTAAATACAAAGATTAACTTCTCAAAAATTTCATACGTGTAAGACGCTCGTTAGATCTAACATTGAAAGATCAGTCAAAGCGGTATCAAAGTTATAGGCATTTGAAAAATACAAATATAATTGTTTTTTGTGAAATATTTCAATTTGATATCTTTCGAGAAATATTGAAATATAGACTTTTATGAAAAAAAAAGAAATCGACTTTCAGCAATTGTCGGAAAGAATTGAAATTTAGCTATTCTCGAAAAAGAGCTAAAGTATTGAAATATTCGTATGTAATGAGAAATTATCAGGAGATTTCGAATATTACGGACCCATTTTGAATATTAAGAGTGGAAAGCTTTGAGCTTTTTCAAGTGTTGACCTTGAATTTAAGAGTGGACGAGAAAGATATATTCGAACACGGACCCGCCTATTTCGACATTATGTGGTCAGTATACAAAATTCCATTTTCGATGGCTAAACCCAAAAATCTACCCCTTTATTTGGACACTGCAAGAAGCGAAGAAAACAGCTTGATATAGTACATCTACATCTTTGTGCATCTGCACTGCCAACTACATAACTTTCGAATAGCCTATCGAGTTTCCGAAACGCGACGTGAGAACTAGGCTGCAATTTCGTGCAATCCCACTGCCCTTTCTGCTCCTTTATTTAGCATGAATAGTGGTGAGAGAACGACAGATGTGTCTTCTCGCCCTTTCTTTTGTCTTCATCTCATCCGTACTCCCGGCCATAAAAGCAGTTCGTGCTTGCAAGGAAATTCAAATATCTCTGCAGTGAGAAAACAATAAAACAATTAAACTTGTCGCGCCAGCGGAGAGAGGAATATTTCCGAGGCTCATGGCGCTTTTCGCCACCAGGACAACATTTCGCCAGATGTGAGGCCGAGATATAAAAAGTCAAAGTATATGTTATTTATAAAATATGTATAAAATTTTCTCGGTATAAAGTCACTATAGAATGTATCGATATCTAAAGGTATATCTGAAATATATATCAAAGTGTATCCATAACGTATAAGAAATTTATGTGCGTATATATACTCGGATTTTATACTGGCCGGGCGCTGGTCGCCCTCGCTACAGGCTGCACAGAGGCTCTCCGTAACTATAGCCACTCTGCCCCTGTGGGATCTCTATTTTATATACCTCCGTTACTGTCCTCGCTGCATGCGTGCGTACGCACAACCACTCGCCCGCGCATGCGCACCGGCACACACGCACCGGCGCATGCGCGTATACTACTTCATACGTACCCGCGCATGCGCATAAAAACACGCACGCACGCCGAGAGATACGGTTATGGTACTATAATTCGGACCATCGTTTTACCATTTCTTCCCTATGCACAGGGCCTTCAACCTTTTAGCTGCGGGAAAATTTTAGTACAAATCGACCTCTTATAAAATGCAAAATTTATACATAAAACCCCGGAGGCAATGTATAGTGCAATGTAAAAAATTTGTCTCATTTGTTATGAAGGTTTGAGAGGGTATTTGTATATAATTTCACGCGCTGAATATGAAAAAAATAGTAAACAAATTCCGGCAGAACCCTTGGCCTTGAACATCTCTATTTCAAGGTTAAATTTCATTTCTAGTATAAGCCAAGTTTTGAGAAGCTTTGCGTACGAAGTTTGATGCGCTGAATACGTAAAAAACATAAAAAAAATCCGCAGGCACTCTTGTTATGTAGATCGTCTATTTAGAGGTCAAATTTCATTTCTACCACAAACGCAGCAAGCTACTGCCGCATCTCCGAAGATATCAAGAAATATTCTAACATTCGCTCTCAGCATGACCCAGGATCAACGACGTGGACGTGGCGAAAATTATTCAAAACGTATTCAAAACATCAAATTTTGCTTAAAAACATTAAATATTTTATTCCTCTTGAGTGGTCGATATATCGACCACCCCCGCAGCTAAAAGGTTAAATATAATTCCTTCTAATAATACTCAAAATGATAAATTGATGGGGGAAAATTAATGGCTACGTAAAACATTACTACTCTTCGAATTAAAATATTGTCGTTTTTATTATAATTTTAGAAAACTCAAATTAAATCCAATGGAGTAAAATTGGTTTTTGTAACTAAGAGTCTTTTTTCATAGATGAAAATTAATATTTTTTTCTTAAATCTCTTGGACGATTTTACCAACTCGAATGAGTTTTCTCGCAGGTATTTGCGAAAACAAGACTTCGAAGTAACGAAAATATTTTGTGTAGAGACATTATTTATAGGGTTATTTTTCCGGCACAATGCATGATCGCAGTGGAGTTCCGTGTTACTATCGCGATGCTTCCTCCACAAGGAGCCCGGAACGAAAATAAAATAGCAATCGTTCTGCGTCATGTGACGTGAAAACACGCGAAAGCACGAAAACTTTCGCATTCTCTAAACCTCGGCGTTAAATTCTTACAGCCATCGTATTTTCACTGCGCGGCCTTATCGTCGACGTTCCAATGCAGGATTTACCTTAGTATCGTCACCTTATTGAAATAACTGGAGCGAAATTCCTGTCCCATTTTAATTTGCATTCTTGGTGGAATCCTCCGTCTTTGATCAATAATTTTCACGAAACCCGAAGGGTACCTAATTTTGTTTATACGTCGCCAAGTTTCCATCTAATAAGTTCATTAGGTCCCGAATTAAACAATTAGGTGTTCTTGTACTTTTGTGACGATTCGAAGAATCGCATACGACAGTACGAACAAAGAAACTTGTCAGACCTAATCACAATGGATGAAAATAACTCTCTTCCCTATTTTCAACCCCTGACGAAAAATAGGGATGGTATGCATTTGACTTTAACATGAAATGGGTCACTGATATGAATGCTGCAGAGGCGTTTACAATCTATTGCCTTCACTTCCAATGGATGGCAAAATACGCTCCGGATCGAAAATGGACGATCAGTGTATTCATCGTATTGATTTGTCATCATCCGTACAGCTTCAAATTTATATCATGTGTGTTAATTATTTCGTCGTGAATTCGGCAAAACTAAATTTCGATGAATATATAAATAAAGAAAAACGATCTTTGATCAGACCTACGTGAACTGAGGTCAGTATTGAACTGTCAGTCGCAGCGAATTGGGTTACCGAATTGAATTACCAAAAAAAAATCCCCAAATTATTAAAAAAAGGATAACATTATTGAAAAACTAACATTTGAAAAATGGTAAAGATAATTAGATGTTATTATCCGATCGTACCTAACTAATTGCATGCAATTTACCATTTGAGAATTGCACTGCTTCCATTCCGGGACTTGAATCAACACACTATTTAGGTAACTTATCAACGATAGAAAAAGCAAATCATTCCAACAAAAATTGACCTCCATTTTATAGATAATAATGCATTTTTCAAGCTACCCCGATTGATCGATGATTATTAACGATGTATTTAACGATCTTGGACGCAATCCATCCCAAAAAGATGGAAATTGAGAAAATCCATTGAAGTTCGAAACTAACCTTGATTGAAATCAAGGGTTGATAATACACTTTGATAACTTTTCCCAATTCGTTCATTATATTCGTGTAATTATTATTTTCTTTCTCCGTCTAGACGAACTCGCCTCAAGGCGAATTCATTTTCTTTGCAGATCTGTTTCGGTGTAGCACTACGACAAAAATGATGTAACAATACGTCAATCTTTTTCCAATTTATATTTTTACAGCTGTGCACATATATACACCATAGCTACGTTCGAATGTCTGGAATTTCGTACGTCGTTTCTGAATGGTATATGTCCCTGGAAGGTGCTTGCCACGACAAATTTCTTCCAAGTCAGAGCATTCAAAGTATCCGAGAAAGGAGTGGAAATTGAACCGTCGCAAAGGGATAAAAGGGTACGAAAATCTGTGGATTCACGTGAACAGTTTTGAAATCTCCGAAAAATTTATTATAATGACTTTAACAATTATATAATATCAGCTATAAGCTTATTATTATTATTGTTATTTTCTGACATGTGATAGGGGTGATTTTTTCTATTGCATATTCGTCAAGTAACGAGAATTGTGTTACTATTCCACAATTCTCTAAAATAGCAGCATTTTGGACGGTTATGTAGAGGGATTCATTGAGGGTCTATTAATTTTAGGCTGTGGTGGAGATGTTTACGAATGATACCGCTGGTGGACAGGACTATGGGTGCGATGTAGACTTTATCCTGCCTTCATATTCTTGTTGCTTCTTCCTTCAGTTCCACATATTTACTTGTTTTTTCACACATTGTCTTTTGTAACTTGTGTATATTGGGAACTGCGATATCTATAAAGTAAGTGGTTTTATTAATTATTCTGTAGTGTTATGCTTGGTCTGTTGTAGTGAATGTTCTTGTGTGCGAGAATGGCAAGGTCGTAACAAAGTTCATGCGAGTTGTTTTTCCGGTACAATTTGAGGTGTCTATTTATAACAGGGAGAGTATCCTGTATGAGATAATATTTGACTGCTAGTTTTTGGTGAATGATGTTAACTATTTAATTACTTATGTGTATGTAATCTGCCTGTGCGAGGGTTGTTCGTGCTCCGGTTATATGTTAGATGGTTTTGGATTGAGTATGACATTTGCGGTATTTGTCGTGTGTAATGGAAAGGTCTTTAACTATGAATTTCCAGTAATTTTTGGTATTTATTATTTGATATTGGATGTCTATCATAACTATTTCTGTTTCTAGGAATAAGTTACCTATTTTCAGCCATTTATTTAATGCTATTATATATACATGAGTTTGCTCTTGGGTCATGTAGGGTGTCGTCCTTGTAGTGTTTTCTTTTTCCAGTTTTCGATTTTGTATGTTTGTGGGTCGGAATTATTATGGTTCTGTAGATTTGAGTAATTATTTAAATTAAGTGGGATGTAGGCAATATCATTGTGGGCTATGGATTCATGTATGCTACTTGTGTGAAATTTTGTGTGAATGTTTTCAGGTCATCAGTTTGTATCTGCCATAGGTGATGAATGTCTATAAAGCTTCTGCTCCCATACTCTCTTCTAATAGTCAATCTTTCTGTTGTAGATTTAGGGTATAAATAATTGTATTTTGTTAGTGTGGTACGTGTAGTTCATTCTATTTGTTCTACGACAGGTCTTGTCCATTTTATAATTCCGAATGAGTCAGTTAATATTGGGATAGCGTAGGTATTTAATGATTTGATTAGGTGTTTCCCGACAAGTTGTGTTTTGCAAATGGCGTTTATTCTCTTATTTTTTTTATTGTTATTGCTATTATAATGATTAACTATTAGATACATTATTAATTATTATCATTAATAATGAAAATGTTTTTATGATGTGACCGGGGTGATGAAGGAATGCCCAACAACGCTGACCTCATCAACATACTTCACAAACAAGAATTCGAGCTGTTCAATGTACGTTCCAGCTTTCGCGAACTTGGCGACAAGTTCTACCAGCTCGAGAACGCTTTTGCAGCCAACATGCACATTCTGAGCGAACTCGAGAGTAAGTTCATGAAACTGGATAAAAAATTAATGTTTCTGATTTAAAAAATGTATTATTGTTTATCAACGCTTATTATTCGTTCGTTATTATTCACTGTTGATTATTATTATACGTCGTTAATTATCAATTAATTTCAATAATGAAAATTCACCGTTTCAGAGGAAAGAAAACAAAATTTTCACCGCTATGAAAATTCGAAAGGTCAAATGACGTATCATTCGAGGTTGACGAAACTTCGCGTGGAGAAAAAAAGGTGGAAGGAAGCTTTTCTTCATCAGAGAAAGATATCCGAAAGGTTATTGTAAAAAAATCGCTCGTACTTCGTAAATTTTATAGCTGACTTTTCTTTTTATTTTGCGTTTAAGTTAACACACGCGTCGTATCCGTGGGTTAAAAAAAATGCGCTTCTTATGGGTCGTATCCTTTGAAAAATCTTAGAAAAGGTAATTTTGAGATGGAGACGAAAGCTCTCTGAGAAACTTTTCCCCATATCGATTATCCTGATAAATAGTCGAGAAGAATTCCATATCACCGAGACCCTTTTTTATCCAAGCTTACGAAGCTTCGGCTTTGCGCGCGTAACTAGTTTGATAAGAATTTTTTTCTTATTTTTTAGTACAAGAAGAAAATCTTTGCTTTACAAGAAATCATTGAGGAAAGCTCATTGAGTGCAACATGTGCTAAAATCGACATTTTCGGTCAGTCGTGGACGCATGTAGTTGATCAAAGCATTGATCAGACGTAATTAATTTATACTGCAATAATTTTCAATGCCTAATTAACCAATCAATATCTCAAATGGTTTTCAAATTAATTATCCAATTAATTTCACCCTTAACGTTTCGTTGCTTCAAACCACGCAATTTGATCGTTTTCGTCAGTCGACAAACTAAATTTCAGTGAATTTAATTCATCAAATTTTCGTTATTACGAGGTACGTGTTGGGCCCGCAGCTGAAGTTAATCTTCAGGCGTTCGCGAACTTTGAAACGTTTGCAATTACAGAGCGTTGCTTAAGATATTAATACGAATACAACTGTGACGCAATCACGAACAATATCCACCAAATATCCCCGAAAGATATTTTCTAACATTGCTTTGTTTCATTTAACGACGAAAACAAATGACGAAATAATTTAATAATTACAATTACTAACACAGTAATAAATTTATTTATTTATTTTTAGTTCTTTAGTTGATTACTTAGTTAGTTAGTTAGCTAGTTAGTTATTTATCAGTAAAAAAGTGAGGCGAGAAAAGAAGGTTTGTTTCCTCGCATAATCGCGAAAGAAACAAATAGCAAAGTGTCAGTGAACTTCGGCTTATCGGGTTGAGAAATAAGAAACGAGACCAGAAATTGTGTGGCACGTTTGAGTAACACGGTGATGGTGGTGTATGCGAGAACGTGTCGACGGCACCGGAGTATTAATAATAGCGTCGTAAATTGCCACGGCGCTAGGGGTGAGAAGGATGGAAGTGAGAAAGGGGGAGTTTTGAAGAGATGGGGGTTTGCACTGGACGAGGTTCGAGTCAACACTTTCCTCGTGGCACATCCCAAGATCGGAAGATACAACCGTGGCCGTCTCATGAGTTACGGGGTAAATGATGAGACGGGTCGGTATACCCGGTCCGGGGCCACAACGCGAAGCCTTCGAAAATACTAGATAACGCGGCTTTTAGCTAAAGATAAAAATACGAAAATGGCGAGGGGAGAAAATGGAGATTGGCTCGATTTCCATGCTTCCTATGCATGAAAGTATCGCATTTTTTACCATGTCGCTTGCAGTTGTAGCTTAAAATGTATTGTTAATTTAATTTAAAATCGATTTTAGAGTGACTTTGAATTTTATCGCAAACAGAATCATAACAAAATTGAAGATCGATAATACAAACTACCTAAATTTGAATTTTCAACGTAAAGTCGCTCTAAAATCGATGCATATAACGCATTCAGAAGCCTTTCGATTTTAGACAATTTTTAACGTCCCTTTAAAATCTATCCTGATCCTAGATAGATCATAAATTACATTTAAGTTTAAGTAATTTTCGATTAGCTCCACTACTTGATTAATTGTAGATGCGCTTTACGTCACTCAAAATTCTTCAAAATTTCATATCGACCATAGAGTCCTCCTACTTTTCTTACTTCACAATAAAGTGTAATTATAATTTGCTTCAATAATCGAGGAATTCCAAAATGCTTTTAACTTTGAACGGAATTAGTAAATCCCTGTATAATCAATGCTGATTCCACATTCATTTTACAGTTCATTTTACTGCTAACACTAGGTCTCCTAGCTAGGCTACTCCTAACACAGCCTATGAATATTCCTTAACTATTTTACAACGAATTTACATTAACACAAATCATGGTGATTCTATCTTTGCATAAATTATATAATCCCTAATTTTAAACGAACTTTAAACTTTCTTTAACTCGGACTGTAAAGTATCTGCTAATATTTCGCTAATCTTAGATGATTTTTCAGAGTGAATTTAAGTTAAGGCAGAGCTTAAAAGGACCTTTAACTGCCTTTATTCATAGACGATCTGTAAAGTTTATTTTCCCCATATCAAATTCACTTTTGAGTCTTTTTAAATTAAAACAGTCTTTAGCAAACTTTAATTATAGGCAATTAATACCAGGTATGGAGTACTTTGTTTCATCGGTATAAACTGCCTTGACTACTTTCGTTTATAAAAACAATAACAATGCATACGACAATGTCATCTTGGGTCATAAATGACCAAGGTCGCAATGTCACTCAAAGAAGTTGTTCAGAATTTTTCAATGTATTTTCTTTTAGCTAATCGAGTACCGAGAATTCCGAGTACCTTTGACTTCAAATAAGCGACTCGACGATCTTCCCGATTATAAAGTGCCGTTAAGCTTCAAGTTATATTAAATATCAGGAAAAAAAGCTTTCCTCGATCAAAGCTCAATCTTTTCTAAAGTTTGTATCTCGTATCTAAATCCAACCGTATATTTATTTCCGAAACGAAACGGCGCTTCGCCGAGGGATTGAAATTTCAAGCAAAGCTCGATAAGCTCGTGTGCCATTGATTTGACAACGCCATCCGCGTTTTCCGCGAGCCCCCTACCCTTACAATTGCGCGTACCGGAAAAGCTCATCGAAAGTTGCCTGGATATAGAACGTCGCGTTTGCAGAAGGAAAAAAAAATAATCCGATCCCGCAATCGCACTCTTGGGTGCATTACGGGCGAAATGGAAGAAGAGCTTGCACACGGTGGGAAAATCCGATACGAAAAAAAAGTTTACACGACCCTTTTAAAATGTTATCGAATCGTGAGCTGAAATTTCCAGATCGTGCACCTTTGATGTACGAAGCACGTTCGATAAGTAAAAGTGGTTGTGGAAAACAGACGGGAGCTTTTGACACTCGAGCTTTATTACTTTTCAGGAGGCTCGATAGCTCGACTCGAATGGCAAGCTCACGAACGATTTGCCTTTCAAGCCCTGCGATATTCGCATCCTACACGAAGCTTCGCTTCGCGTAGTATTTTTTTAATTATAACTTTTTTATCCACTACACAATATCCAACGACTTTTTGTATGAGTTACAAAATTTTGTAAATATTAAATCGAATAAATCTATTGTAAAAAAATGAAAATTCTTTTTCAGACAAAAGCTCGAGCACGACAAGTCGGTCGATACAATACGAGGCGTGTGCGAAAAAATATTAAAAAAATGCCGGCAAACTGGTGAGAAGCATTTTCGTGAATTATTGAAGATTTGCGAAAGCTCACAGGAAAAGGTTGGTACGGTGCCGAAGCTAGTAGGGTGCTCTTATGCAATCAACCATTTTTTCTCTTATGTCGTATTTCTTTTTATTTTTACATTGATTACATTTCTGCGAAATTTCGACGTTCGTCCTTTTTGAAATTTTAAGAAAAAATAAACGGGTAATTACCGTCGGAGCTTTAAAGCTGAGTTTAGCTGATATTTTTCCGTTGCTGTGTCAACCATCAAACTCTACATTAATATAGGGAAATTGAATTTGTCTGGTAATCCGATAGCTTTTTACGCCCCGTTCAAAGGATTTTCACGCCGGTCCTTTCGACTCTTGATGTTTGCAACGTAGTATGAAGCAATTATTGTGGAAATAGAAAAAACTTCGTGAAAATCTTAAATGAGAAAAGTCTTACAGAAAATCCCGATTACAAAGACGAAGGAAAGAGAAATATTGACACTGTAAAATCTCGGAGTCTCCCGGACTCGAAAGTGACAACTATAAAAATCACCCGATATGAACTTTCATAAAAATCTTTTTGCTTTTTGCCTTTTTGATTTTTCGCCAGTCGTACGGAAAAAGTAATTTTGAATTTCGAAATTTGAATGATTTATTCCATAAAACAGCCTGAAGAACCTTTGGCTACCAGTTGGAAATTATTGATAAACTTTTTTTTTGTTTTTCATAGACCATGTTGCGCCCGCTATTTGAATTTCAAATTTCTGACATTGAATCCGGAATCGATGACTTCTAAAATCACTGGACCTTCATCCTTGTTCACGTTGAAGGGTTATTGTCAGTTTTTTGTCGGCCGTTTGGTCGTGTGTATTTTAAGTTTTTTAATTTTGACTTTGAACTAAAAATCAATGATGTCAAAAAACGTCTTGGTACTAATTGTCATCAAAATTAAAATATTCCTTCATCTCGAATCGTCGAGCATACTGTTTGTAACCATTTTTATTTTCATTTTCATAACTTTTTTCAAAAAAGGTTCACAAAACATGAAAGCATTGAAAAATTTGTGTAGCAAATGGTGTAGTATCGTCGACTTATGTAAAGAAATTCTTCCGGCAACAAAACAGGCAAGAAATGTTGAAGAAGCGTCGCAAGCACGCGAAAGCTCGACAAGGCTACGTATTCTGGAACTTGCGAATTTCTTTGGTACCCTAGAGAAGATCGAGGGTGTGAGGATTGAATTGCTTTGTCAACGTGCAGCTAAAGGTGAGCTCACCGCCTATCTCTCTCTCTCTCTTTCTCTGAACCTCGCGAGTTTCGGTTGTTTCCCACTTCAAAGCCCAACGTGCATGAGACAACGAGAGCTTGCACATACGTTTGCGTAGCATTGAGGAGCCTTGTGAGCGATGGGGAGGCTGGGGAATTCGCGAAAGGGATGAAGGCTTTGCAACAAGTCACCTGGGACACGAGGAAAAGCAACGAAAATCGGGAAAGCCTCGATTTTCTGGAAACTCAAAATTCAGTTTTACGACAAATTGTCAAGAGCTTGAAAAAAAAAGTAAGCCCGGTAATATCCACGAACCTTTATGCTCTTTTGCACAATATTTTCCACTGAGGTTCTTAAATACTGATTGAATTTTGAATACAATCATGTTCTATTTATCAACAATGTCGAAAATATCGCGGGCAAATGAAGCTGCAATATGGACAAATTATTTTTGTCATATCTGAGCCCTTCTCTACCCTTTTGTACCTTTTGTACCCTTGTGTGCCCTTTTGTACCCTTTTGTACCCATATCTTGACCTTTGTTACTTCTTTACCTCTGTCATCTTTTGGATTCTGGTATTTTCAAAAAAGTCCAATTATCATATACCAACAAAATTTTTCAAAGAGTGTCGCGATAATTTTTGAAAAATTATATGTGATCGTCTTCTAGGTTTTGCAAATTGGCTAATTTAGCTAATAGTACCCATGTCAGTTAACGAGGAATTCTCAAGCCAAAATTAAAATCCAAACTCAAAAGCAAACCCACACTCAAACGTATACAAATTCGAAAGGACTAGAATATCATAAAATTGTGTATTTAAAAAATTGCAATATTTGAACGCAAGCACAATCGCTCCAATGTTCATAAATACGCAAGCATCGAGCCAACAGTTCGAGCCAAATACAATTGCCCCAATTTTCATAAATTTGTAACCACCCAAGCTTTATTTTCTGCATAATTTTACACGACCTTTGGGGAATTCAAAGCTCACAAAATATTAAAGTTAAAAAAAACATTTTTCTCGACAAAAAGGATACAATTGTTAGAATTTTCATAAATTTGTAAAACTATTGTAATCGTGACGTAGGTCATAACGATATTTGGTATTGACTGTGCTTATAATCGATGAATGGATTCAAACTCTATAAAATAATATTATTTCCAAAATAATTACCCATTCACGAGTCAAAAGATTTCCCTCCATATGGACAATTTTGAGGAAAGACAAACGACATTTTGTTTTCTCATTATTAAATTAAATTTTCTCATTTAAAAAATCAACAACTTCAAAATATATTACGCGAAAATGTAAGCTCGACAATTTGAAGAACAATTTTGAAATGCCAGCGCTTAATTTTTGTTTACATCATAGAATTTAAAACTTCAACTTTGACGTCAATTTCCAATTTTTATATATTCGAATCGTAACGCGACGATTTCGGGAATAGTTATTAAAAACCAATAACCAAACTGATAATCACAAATTCTCCCAAAAATAAACGTAACATCGACAAGGGAAGTTGATGAATAGTCATCCCCAAACAAACCTAACAGTCTGCTGCCCTTCGGTTATGAAAGTTAGTCGTCGTGTAGCGTATCGCACGTATCCTATTGTACCGGTAGCAGCGAGAATCAATACAAGTGAAGCTTTCGACGACAAAGATGAAAACGACGCTCTGGGATAGAACGGGGTGGGAGGTGTCGGAAGAACGTGAAAGAGGGGGAAAAACACGAATGCTTCTTTTACATACGAATTGGAAATTCACCCTGCACCGACGAGTTCTGCGAACCAAGAAAAGCTCTCAACGAGATCTTCTGTATTCGGTGCCGGTTTGGCGTAAGCCAATATTTTGCGGTTCACGCATATTAAAATTGTCACTCATGTTCGCCATTGCGCTTGCGAACAAACCCACAGCCAGAGAAGACTCGAGACGTAAGCTCTTGTTCATGGAGTCACCTCTGACCGGAAGTCATGAAAATCATGACAATTCACGACACGTCAGACAATTCACGAAATATTATAGCGAAAAAACATTATTGCTTACAACTTTTATAGTAAATGTCATATATTTTCAAATTTTTATGGAAAATGTTGTCGATTGAAATAGAACAATCAATGCAAAAAGTGAAACTTTGTTTTGGCAAATTCAAAAAATTTCATTCGGTTACAAATAATAATTGAAAGATTGTATTTTTTCTGGGAAATACTTGTCGTGCTTTCGACAGATTTACGAAAGTTTCCGGTCTAGTTAGTTTACCGAGAATAGCAACAATCAGTCGTCGGAAATTGGTTCCGGATCGTCGTCCTAAAATTCGCATCCCCTTACAGTTCTTGAATTTAATAATTTCCATCTTTCGTACAAATTTCAGATCGCGTGTCACGATCGTGCGGAGAATACACCTCGAAAAAAAATGATCGACGATAAACCCGAGGGAAATTTCTCAATGCCGGAAAAAATGAAAGAAGATAGTGAAAAATTGGAAAATAAAGAGATAAAAAATTGCACCTTCGTGAAACTGAACGAGGACGCGACTCGAATCTCCACCGATGAAAAATCAACTCGGGACGTGGATGATCATAAGAAAATTGATATCGAAAAAGATCTCGAAAATCGATTTTTGCATGGACGCGTCGAAAATCATTTTTGCGTCGATACGTACGAGTCTCACAAAAATGGAATTCCATACGTTGAGTACGCGTTTCGTCTGTTTGGCAAGCAAAAATTTCGCGTCCGACACACGATGAATATTCGGTCCAGCGAGGATTCGATTTTGCTCGTTCAGTTCGTTGAAACGGAGGAAGATTTCCACGAAGCACCCATCGACAGAATGGTCTTATATCTGGGTGAAAACGTGAGACAAATCGTAGGTCCAAAAAAATCCGGTGTCCAATGCGGCGTTCAGACGAGTAGGACGAAAACTTTCGAAAAATTTGTTCAAACTTCGTTGACAGGGACGAGTGGATTTTCACGCGTCAACACCGGACAAGCCGTAAGTGGGAAGAGGGAGATTGACTTACGTTCGAAAACGTTCAAAAGTTTTCTTTCAATTTGATTTTAAGGGTTTTTGCGTGTATTTAAAATTTTTCGTCGACGTTTCAATCCATTTAATCGTGTTATAATTTTTCTTCGTCTCATTAAACCTGCCTCGTCGTTGAATTTGAATTTTTAAATAACAAATTTTCAAAGCCGAAGCTTTGACTCGAGATTTGGCTGGTCTCGAGGTCGTTTATTACGTATTTAAACCCAAAATTCAATAATAAAAAATAGCAGAACCCAACCGAGCAAACCAAAGGAAACAATTATTTTTCAAATTTTGCATTTCTGAGTGTCGATCTTAGATTAGCGATTTCTTAATTTTTTAAATGTTGTTTGCAACTTAAAAATTCATAGAATATTTTATCAAAAATAATTTTTTCATCAATTGCTTATTATTTGTATTTTTGTTAATATTTCTTAAAAACGTATTTTTGTCTGGATTCTATGAGTTTTCCCCTTTCAAATTCAATTCAAAAGATGCTGAACAGTGAGAAGAGGGCTATAGAACGAAGCCTGAAAAATCTAGAAACTACAGTGGAGTGTCTCAAGAATAATACTCTCTCTCAAGCGCATTCGATGATCGGAAAAGCAACGATTAATTTGAGCAACGAATTTTTCGATTGCGTTCAAAGATTGGAGCATTGAAAAATTCCTTCGACTCTTTTCCGACGATCGAGTAAATTCGTCGCAAGAAACAAATTTATTAAAAAAAATATAAAAAACCTTGAAAATTAATTATCTTCGTTCAATTGTTAAAAAATCGCTATAACACAATTTCCAAGCCTTATTTCAAATTGTGTTAATTAATCAATTAATTCAAACAATAATATTATATTATTCGTTGATTTATTTATTTATTAATTATTGATAATTATTATATTCCTTGAATTAAGAGCGAATGATCGAAAATTCGATCGATCTTCGTATCTTCTCGTTGAATTATCATCGTTGATGTTTTAATAAATCTTGTTCCCAATGACGAAACGAACCAAATTTATTCAACACTCCGGGGAAAGAAATGATAGTGGGTTCATAAAAAAAAGGTAAAATACGCGTTATAATTCGTGTAGAAAGACGTAACTAGTATACTTTATTCTCGCTCAAAATTAAGAAATGTTATTCGTGCGGTCAATCTCATAACACGCATTGATATACATTTCATACAGAAATCACGCCCAATTTCGTAGATTTCGTAACCATTACTTACAATCAATGTCGTTATCCTCTTATCGATTATTCGTCCATTCGTTTTCTTCAATCATCCCTTTCGTATCATTAAATTTCAAAAATATATATTAATTACAATATTCAGATTCGAATGGAAATAAATTTTCTCGAATAAAGAAGAAAATTAAACGTGATATGGAAATTGAACGGATTGCGAAAAATTCATTTAAAAAATTGCTGTTTCGCTAATCTATGGAATCTATTTTAGGCCTTTTTCATCTAAATTAATAATAATAATCGTCATCGTTATTTCTCGTCATCGTCCATCACATACATCATCATCATCATTATCATCGCACATCAGCATCGTAGTAACAACGTGTTCGTATCAACGAATGACGCGATTGTCCTCGACTATCAAATCCATTTCTAATTACACATTGCTCATTGTGAAAAAATTGTCATTACTATCGTTATTAATCGTTCGGTAGATATTACTTATTATACTACAGTATATATATATATACATAATTTAATTAAACTAGCTCAGAGAATTTTATGAACTAATTATCTAATTAGGCGGATCGATAGCATTTAATTTTTTTTTCTCCCGGAATTCTACGCGCAACTTTAAATTCTTACTTCCGACGTTAGGAGACGCCTAAACAACAATGCCGCGTTCTCGAGATGTTTGGAAAAAAGTGCGTAGAAAAAACATTGCCGAACGAAACTTACATTAGAAAAGAAAAGAAATGAAAATTAATGGAAAGAGAATTGAAAATTTGCTGATTTTTTTTTGCTATTTTGTTTAACGTTACAGGGAAATGCTCCGGAGAACTTTCGGAGAGGAATGTGTGCTGGTTCGGTGAGGGATTAATTTGTTCAACGATTTGGAGAAAAGAAAATTCACAATCGTCATTGCGTTTTGTTTTGTTTTTTGTTTTTTGTTTTTTTTCGGTTCTTGAATATCGGATCTCACTTCCGATACAACGAACTCTTTCGGATCTCATTGTTTTTTTTCTTCCTGCGTTTGTGAGAAAAACGTTGAGTTTATTTTGCGATTTTTCGATTTTTCGGGGATCAAACGAGACAAAAGTTTCACGGGGTGTCTCGAAAAGTTATCTTTTCTGTTTTTTATGCCTGTGAGAGAAGGTACGGCAATAATTGTTACAGGGGGCCTGACACTAGGAATTCGCCGTGTTTCTTGTTATACTCTGCACTACTCGCTGTCCCCACCAAGCCTCGAGATTGAAGGGCTCGAAATCTGTTGACAATATTTTATGATCAATTTTAAACGTAGAACAATTTTCTTTAATCACAATCCGAATACAAATAGATTTAACATTACAAATTGAAAATTAGATACTCGAGACGTTAAATTCCATTGAAATTAAAAAATTGACCATTTGAGGGTCATATTCGGTTCAAAAAATCAAGAAAATCGACTTTTTTCGATGGAAATGCAACATTTTTTGTTCAAAATTCACATGAAAATTCGATACTAAAAACGAATCATACTACCTTTGTATAAAAAATTAAAAACTCGAAATTTATTCTTCAAAATTCAGATTTTGGGATACATAATTAAAATTTGAATACCAATTTATCAACCTAAAATACTGAACCGTTGAATTAAATTTTTATGCGGCATTTTCGTTGAAAAAATCTCAGAATCCCGTAGATTAAACTTCAGTACAGCGAATCGTTCATTTTGCTTAATAATAAAAGAGGAATCACCTTTTAGTTGGGGATTTGGTTCCCTCTCCTGATAATACGTAACGAACGCTCCGTTTCTGTAATTGGTCGAGTCGCCGTGACCTTGGTTGTGACACATATCCAATTCTCTCGAAACAGTGTTCCATGCTACGGAAAAAAATACATCTATATATAATTTATAATGACTAAATTATGCAATTTAGTAAAAATCGGAAATTTAACAAAAATCGAAACAATTTAAAAATTGTTTCGGTTTTTGTATCGACTCACATTCATAAATGTACTTTATGAGATCAAAGTGCTGGGAGGAGGATTCCGTGGGTGGCTGATTCCTCGACGGAATCGACGATGGTCTCTTTCCGTTCATCGCGGTCATATGGGATCTGCTACTCATCATATTAATTAATTGAATTAAAATAAATTCGTACTTATATTGTCAAGAATTTTAATAATAATAATAATAATAATAATAATAATAATAATAACCAATAATTCATTGTTAACGGAATCGTCGATCGATGCGTTAACACGCTAATCGTCACGCCGGTCCGTACGGACCGGCGCCCAACTTTTTATTTGCGATACTTTGTCAGGCCCGATGCTAAAGGCATCTTTTTTATTTAACATGATTCTGATTGGCTAAAGCTGTGTTAGGTCTATTTTACTGTCAACTACAAGACATAAAATCGTCGCGCCGGTATACTGTTATAACGGTGGTATCAAGCCGATAAGCGGTTCGTTCAAGATTCAGTTGATGATGAGCAATTCCCAGTCTGTGCCGGTTGTGACACCTAAAGGTTTTCAATTGTAACAAACGACACGAAATGAACGAAACATACAATTACAATTCAATCATCGTTGAAAGTAGATTGTATTTAAAAATTCAGTTTCTTTAACTTACAATTATCTATGTTTGCTATCTACCGTAGTTCGCGCCAATGTAGCACAATGTTACCAGTTTGGGTTTGCGCACCAAAACCTTTCATTTCTGTTTTCTCCCATTGACAATACCGTCCTACCCTTCCAAATAGGACGTGTTAGTGACGGTGAAGGGTTGCCCCCCCCCCTGGTCGCGCCGGTATTTGCCTACCAAAGGCCAATTTTTCGTTTAGGTGACGTTTAGGTTGATTAAGGAGGTTCACGCGCCATAATCATAAGAGTATATACAAAGAAATGGCAAAATCATCAGATACAATTTTTTCCAAGATAATTTTTTGAAATTTTCCGTGAATCTTCTCGAGCATCGTATTATAATGGGTAACAAATTTGAGAAGGTTTCACCGTCTAGTAATCGAGATATACAGTGTTTAAAATGGCAACTTTAACACGAGGTCTTATGGGAAGTTACGAAAAAATACGATTTTTCACAATAAATAACTCGATCTCTAGACGGTAAAACTTTCTCAAATTTTACCCACAGTTGAGTATTATTGTTAAGAAGGTTGGTACGAATTTTAAACAATTAAACTTGGAATTCGTCTAATGCATGGACAACGCTCCAACCTCCTTAAAACGATTGAAACGTAGATGGAGTTTTCCTTTACAAGTAGGTAGAGCATAGTGCTGCAACGTTCTTGGTTAAACTTTTCATCATTATTTTTCTATTTAATTAGTCGTGTAACACTACTGTTTAATTAGTCGTGTAACATTTTATGCAATATCTTTTCGTTAGCTGCCCGGATATTTGTTTCTCGGTATCTTAGGTTTACGCCTTAGCTCACGCATTACGAGTAAGCCCTACCACTGGATGGTATTCGCGTGGCTTAAGGGGGTAACTACTCTAGAGACTGAAAAATATAGCTAACTTTGAGAATTTTTTTCAAAGAAACTAAACAAATCAATTTTATCAGACTTGTACTAAACAATATGGCGGCTTTCCAGCACTTTCCCAACTCCGTCTTCTTTTCATGGCTCCGTGGCCGAACCCGAAACTGCTACAATTTCAAAGATACAATAATGAACCAAAAAAAATTCGATATAGCATGATAACAGCTTCAACAATACGTAGTACGAAGTAGTACTACGTAGTATGAAGTAAAATATTCGCGACACTTAACCCTTTGAGTCACACATTTTGTGTTCTATTGAATCATGATGAAACCATGGTATATAAGGGTTCTTGAGGTCGCTGAACGCGAATCTGACATCAAATTAAAAAATTCAAGATAACGGATCCAAGATGACGGCCTAAAATTCAAAACATGGTCGAATCTGCACAAAACCTTTTATATAGGGGTTTTTGAGGTGGCTGAACACGATTATGAAGTCGGAATTCCATAATTCCTAAATCCAAGACGGCGGATTTAATATGGCGGATGGGAAATTGTAAAAAAACAATTGAAATTTTATTGAATGGAATTGCGACTTCATGTTCGCGTTCAGCAACCACAAAACCCCAATATAAAAATTATGTGCAATTTCGACTAATTTTGGAATTTTTGACCGCCATCTTGAATTTTTCAAATCTGACGTCAGCTTGGTGTCCAGCGATCTCAAAAACCCTTATATACCAGGGTTTCATCATGATTCAATGCAACAAAAAATGTGTGACTCAAAAGGTTAGGGAAACATTTTTTTGTAGAAATGTCTATTTGGGTCAATTATAAGGGATCAGCCATTGTGACTTTCCCAAATCTGATCTTATTTTCAGAATCAGCGACCCTTGAAACCCCTGGATATCCGTTTGCTACCAATTTGGTTGAATATAAGAGGTTTAAAGTGATAATTATTTAGGTAGCTGTCCCGCTGTGCTAATTAATTAAATAATACTCATACGTGGAGAGGGCAAATGTAGCTAAACGATAATTTGAAAATAACTAAAATATCTTGAGCCTCCTTTCGTTCCATTTATCAGAAAAATTCGTAAGTGAACGTCTCATTTATCTTCCTAACATGAGAAAACTCTGTCGGTAACATGAAGGTACTATTGACCGACGGTAAGACAAACCGGTTACCGACCGTCGCTCGGGCAGATCTTTTCTATGCCTACGATTTATTTGCTAAATTGTCATTATGTGCTCATTTGAACGAAAACAAAGTCGAGTTTATCGAGTAATGAATTATAAAGTATGTTCTATTATAATTATATCTCATTGTTCCATCGCCTAGACCTGTATTTGACTATCTGTGTTTCACGTAACGTTATGGCGCTATACCGACGTAACGGAGGGTAGAACTTTCATCGTCCTTCGTCCAAATTGTAATACTTAAATCGATGAAGAATACTCTGACTCTGAGTGAGCTGTTTGGAGGTTACGTTCGCAGCAGACGCACGTAACCTCTAAATGAATCACAAGAAACAATATTTAACCTGTTTGAGTTGATTGACTTTAGTCGATTGACTTTAAAAGTCAATATTTCACTTTTCATAAAGTCTAATGTCCGTCAATTAATGAATAGTATACCATTCGCAAATTACGATCGCAAAAATACTCGATTAAATTAACAGTTTATTAGACCTGCTGTAGAGCTTGAAATAATTTAATCGCTCGTTTTTTTGGGAAGGCAGATTAATTATGGCCTTCACGAATGCAAAACACAACCGCGTAAAATTATTGGCCGCAACACGTGCGACGCGTGTGGATTTGACGCGAGAGCGTCGCGAAAGGAACAACACAAAACATCAGTCGAGAACGAAGGTAGATAGGTAGCGTTGCAAGATGTCGCGTCAAGCATACCAATGCGCATGCGCAGTTTGACTTTCTCCATCCCTCTCGCACTCGTTTCACTCGCTGTCGAGCCACGCTCTCACTCTCTCTCTCTTTCGCACGCATAATGGATTCACAAAAATTCACTCCTGAAGATATAAAATTTGGACGCGCTCCAAAAGACGAGAGGAGGAGGGTATACACATAAAATAAGATAAGGGGGAAGAAAAATTGCGAAAATGGAGCAGGCCTATTGGGCGAGTGAAAAACGACGGCAGAGTGCCGAGACATATGCAGAGAGAGTGAGAGAGAGAGAGAGAGAGAGAAAAGGAGAAAGAGACGCACACAGTGTATAGATGGCACGAGTCGATCCGACAACCAAAGCTTTGCGTGGCTGTCCGGTCGACAGATAATAATAATTTTTCTTTTGTCGTTTGACCCAATATTCAAAATCGTTTCGAACAATAAAAACATATCGACAAATATTTCTATACGCTACCTCATTTTTGGTTCACCACGCGTGACGTTCACGGCGCGTAGGTGGTAATCACGTTTGTAACTTTTGACACGATTCACCACGAATCTTTGTACGTTCCGTACGTTTGTCCAGGTCTTCCTTGAGATCTTTCCTTCCTCTCGAGGGAAGATTACGCCACGAAGGCAGTCCGTGAATGACGAATATTCCAGTGGTAACACCCGCGAGACGAATAAAAATTAAGAAACGAATGAATAGTCTTTCGGAGAGCAGCAAAGTGGTAGGACTACGGCGAAAGCGAGGACGAGATGCCACACAGTAGAATAGAGCTTGACAGCCGTGCATATTCCCCCACCCAGGCCCGTGCCGCGCTGCTTCATCGTTTCGAGTAGATCGTTCCATCTCGCTTTTGCCGCTCGCCGCACCTATCGCCCCGTCTTTGTTCATTTCGTGTGCCAGCTGCCGATCACATCGACGGTTGCTGCACAAGGCGTCCGCGGGTTGCGGAGCGAGGTGAAAGAGAGGTCTGACAACAATCTGAGTCGGTAAAAAAAAGAGACGCGCGAGGCCAATGCCATCTGTGAGATTATTACATAATGGCCTTAATGTCGATAAATTACCATCGGAGAAAAACAATGAGCCGAGAAGACTAATGGCATTGGTTCAATCTGAGTCGATAAAAAAAGCGAGACGCGAGGCCAAGGCCATCTGTGAGGTTATAAAATAATGGTCTTAACGTCGATAAATTACCATCGGAGAAAAACAATGAGCCGAGAAGGCTAGTGGCATTGATTCAAATGAGCCTGGGTTCGTACGAATACAATAAAAATCCGGATTTGTATCGTCCAGTGAAATACCTACTTTCAGTCAATTACCTGCCGTCGATATAGTTACCCAACAGATCACTTACCTACGTAGGTGGCCCTTGCTCGTTTGATAATGCACAGAACTGTGCACCTACACAAACAGCAATGACATTGGCATATTAAAAGCTTATTGAAATACTGGTTGTACCCATATCGATGCTAGATTCAATTTTCGCAATGGTAGAATATAAAAAAAGATTGCACATCATGCGAAACTTAAAGGCTTGTAATTTCCGATATTTGTCAACGGCCACGGCAAAAAAAATCTAGAAGCATGCTCGAACGCGAGATTAAATGGATACCGCATGATATTTGTAAAAACTCGCTACTCATTAGGACAAAAAAGAAATGATAACACGATCCAAGGGTTACGCAATGAATCATAGCTTCGTCCTCTGTCTCTCTCTCTCTCTCTTCCTCGCTTCCTCTCACACGCTCGCTCTCCCTCTCTCTCTCTTCCTCTCCTCAGTTCGTTTACTATTGCGTGACACATCGTCAAATGATATCGTGGTAGGATGCCATAAATGCGGGCTGTATTACACACGGTAAACACCACGGCGACGTCTCTCCCTCGCTCCTTTCTCCCACCACCGGACTCGATGGACTCTAAGCACCGAGTTGCCCTCTCCCCTTCGCGTTCCCGCGCGCTTCTGTGCCAGCGCGAAGCGCACGATGCTACGGGTGGGTTCCCATTAGCCATTATTATATCAGCCCCGGTGTGGTGGCTCACGGGAGTACGGACAATGGAAGGGGTCGAAGCTGAACCACGGAGTGGGGGGGTGGGGGGGGGAGGTGACGCGAAGATCGTGACGGTGCCACCCTAACGGCCGCGACCTAACGTTCGGGTTCGTTAACAAAAAATAAACAAAGGAACGACGGTACGGTAGGCAATGGCGATAGGACAGTGTACGTATTTCTTCGATGGTGCAAGTCTTACTTCTCTCTCTCTCTCTCTCTCTCTCTCGCTCTCTCTCGCTCTCACTCTCTCACGGTCTCTCCATGTCTCCTATTCTCTCTCTCTTTATTTATTTCTTCGTCTCTCGGGTTTACATTATTGATGAAATATCGCTCCGGATCGATGACGTGGTGGCGGTACCACCTGGCGCATCCACATGTAGGTTGCAGCTCGTGGTACACACCGAGCGATATACAGGAAGAGGCAATGTGCCACAGTCGTCGATGTGCCCACGGCCCCGGGGTTGGGATATGCGTGCGCAATGGTAGCCTCTTCGTCTTCCTTCCGCAGCGGCTACCGTAGCCTTTCGACTTTACGAAACGTGTGTACATGTACGTACGTAGAGGTAGGCCGACCGGTCGAAATCGTGAAATTATTCACCCGGTCGGATATCGCTTGATCCGAACGGTCATCACTTGGCTCTGGTTGGTCGTGGCACACTGGGTACCGTTCTAAGCACCGGCAGGACTTATATCGTCTCTCATGCGGTCTATGCAGGCGACGCGTATAGCGTCCATGTACTCGTCGCGCATGTAGGATAATGCGTATAGCACGTAATATACATGTGCCCTCGAAATAGGCCATTTTCGTACACGAGTGCTCGAGGAATCGTTTATTTCTGGTCCATCCCTAAGGACTTATGGGGTATAAGCTGGTCGGTCAATATTGTGGGAGATTTTGAAACGGATGATCGAACGACCAACGCGATGATCTAACATCACCCGATTGGAAAACTGTATTGATAAGACTGGCAGAGAGGCAGGGAGTCAGTGTAATAAGGGTCCTTGCAAGATTGAGGTGAGATGTCCATTGCGAATCGGATCCGGGAAGGGTGAACATTGATATGGCGTGTTAAGACGAATCAAATCGATGACTCTAGGTTGAATTATCATTTTCTTATACTCTTTTAAATGATTGAAGGAAAATGTTAACGGCAGAAATGTTTAAGGGGCTACATACCTTTATGATATTGAAGAAATTGTTGTTTTATTATTGAAAAGTTGAACTCTCTTTCAAGAATATTCTGTAAAAATTGTGTGTTAAAAATATAAAAAAATAACACCATTGAAGAAGAAGTTTTGTGTAACGAAAAAATAAGTTTTCTAACTTAAAAAAAGACCGTAGTTAACAACGAAACCTACATCTGACCCAAAATGTGCCACTGAAAGCCTGCCGCCTCCATTAACATTAGCTAATGCATCAGCTATTAGCAAGGTGTTCCGCGTAGAGATCACAAGGACGCAGTTTGGGACGCAATTTGTAGCTGCTGTGGTATTTAAGAAAGCTGCTGTGCCCCAATAATTGCTGCGATTACAAATATAACATGTATCCACATTCGCCGGAATCGGCATTGCGAAACGAAAGCGACTTCGATCAAAGGCCGCACAAACGCCGATTCAGCTAACAATAAGTTCCGAATAAAAATTACTTTGAAAAATAATCTCCTAATCTGGGAACCAATGTAAACCAGATTTGGAGCACCAAACGACGACATTAACGAAACAATGATGGCTAAGTTGTTGTACTTATTAACTTATAAAAGGACCATCAAGCTAACAACAAATTAGTATGAACTTAATTATTAAACCTATAGGCACGGTTTTACGCATTCATTCCAAAGGATCCGGCCGCCATTTTCTTATTAAGTGCGAATAAATTTTCATTTGAGTTCCAACCCTCAACTAGTATATCCTAAATTATAAAGTGTATCGTGATAATCGTGTAGTGTAACATTGGTAGCAGATGTGAGATCACTAGAGTGAAACGAACAAAGTGCAATATCGCCGCCGTCACAAGGACAACCCTCCTTTCTAAAGCATAGCAAAGCAGACTCTAATAAAAAATCAGACTCTAATAGTTCCGTACCGAGCGATAAGAAGTCGTACCCAAACGAAAGTGTTCAAGGAACCACGTACAGGCATTAAAGGACCAACCCGGGCTGTCGACAGTACTCTGGCTGATAGTTAGATTATTCATACATTTTACTATTTCCTAAAAAAATAGGCTGGTTAAGCGCTATAGATGCAGCGAGGATTCGGATGATCTTTTCGATCTCGATTAGAGTGTGTTCGAACCCAGGCGTACCGTGCAAGGAAATTTTGAATGCCATCCCGACATCCTTGCCAGCCATTCCTTACCAGCCTCCAGAGCAGTCGGACCGAAATATTTTGCATACGGAAAAATTGAAAATTTGCAATGAGAGATAGTCTAGCCAGTCTATGGGAAAGCGCAGTCTTCCAACTCAGGCTCTGATTAAATCTGATTAAACTCTGATTAAACCAGACAGACACAACCAGCTCGTATTGCAAAACGCCGGGTCACGAGTTCAAGGACTGCAGGAAAAGGATGTTGGTACCTCCGCGGGAGAATACGGAGCCGCAAGGGCGAATACTCCACCGCGCGAAATATGAACGTCGTACAATTGACTCGCACCATTGTAGTAACACAGAACGGCGCTGCTAATGACTTCCACATAAAGTCGTCGGAGAGTCAGTTCGGAATACTGACCCTAAACGCCGACACCGGAGCTCAAATCTGCAGCATCAACCAGGGTGCAATGCAAACCAGAAGTAGGGCAAAGGCAACAAACATTTCGATAACTGGGGTGGGAGGTCAGGAAATAAAGGCCATGAGCGAAATTTATAAAACATTTCTCCAAAATCGGTAAACCGTCTACGTAATTAAATAAAAAGGATACAATATTCGAACGGTTGCCGCAACAGGATCATGCGTTCTCGAATCTGAAGACCGCCTTGACCACTGCTCTGATTTTTCAATATCCAAATTCCGAAAAATCGTTCATTGAGATCACGGACATGTTGGATAAAGGTATTAGAGCAATCCTGTCATAAGGTGCCATAGGTGGGGACTTGGCAATCTGCTATTCAAGTAGAACGTTAAATAAAGTGGAGCAGAATTATTCAACCACGGAAGAATAGTAGATTGCCATTGTATAGGCAACTGGATAATTTCGCCCATACGTATACGGCATACAATTTAAGGTGGTAATAAACCACAAATCTTTAACCTGGTTGTTTGAGGTCAAGAATCTCGGTTTGAGACTCGTGCGATGCGAGTTACAACTCTTCGAACATGAGTTCAAAATCGTATACAAAGCAGGTGAGCAAAATACCAATGCTAACCCGTTGAGTTGCGTATGTGCAACGACGAACTCGAAAGCAAGTGCTCGGTTGGAGGATCAAGTGGAAGTAAATCGTCGACAACCCGCATTCTCCACATACTGAAAGGGCAGGTAGAAAGATGAGGGCCTCGAACTCATGAAGCTCAGTCAGCAACAAAGCTAATGCCCACCGTCCGAGATAAGAACGGAAGAAAATACGCCACGAACACCATGACGCTTTCCTCGGTGGGCACCAAGAAGTAGCTCGAATGATAAAAAGAATACGCCTAAATTATGACTGGCCAGGAATACGCAAGGACCTCGAACATTACGTGACACGGTGTAACAAATGTCAGCGGAATAAAATTCGTCCGATGACCAAACCTTTACTGGTCATCACGGGAACGTGATGGAGACGGAAAAAGGTAATAAATGCATACTTTTTTTTCAGGGTCTACTAACTAAACACAGTGTCGTCATCGCACTGCACAATCAGCAAGTAAACAAAGTCACTAGGACATTCGTGGAGAGAGTCATCTGCTATTACGGTGCGCCGGAGATCGTACTCACTCATCAAGGTACGAATTTTCTAAGTGCAGCTTTCAAGGGAATCTCCAAACTGCTGCGAATAAAAAAAATACAGATGCCAGCATATGACCCCGAGGTCAATGGTGGGCTGGAGACATAGCACGACCTGTGGCCGAATATTTAAAAAGCCATGAAGATGACGATCAAGGACACTGGGACGAATGACTGCCGTATGCCATACTCACATACAACTCAACTCCTCATACTTCAACCAACTATACCCCGGACATCAGCGCTGCAAAGAGAACCAAGACTCACCTATCCGTATGACGACTACACACTGAAACTTCGCGGCGGTGTCCGAGCAGCTAAAGTGCAATATGATCGAAAAGTTAAGCAGCACAATTTCATCGTCGGGCGTAAGATTTTCTTGTACAATGAGGTGGTTGGACGAGGAAGATCAGCAAAGTTGACGCCAAAATGGATGAGTCCATACGCAGTCGTGCAGGTTTTTATATCAATTACAGGAAATCTGGATGCAGCCAATGGAGAAGGCGCGGATGCGGAGATCGCCGCTATCCATGAATTAGGAGAATTCCTTACAGAAGGGATGAAAAAGCAATTCCAAATCGTAGAAACAACGCTGAATATATTCAATCGGTCATCTCACACAGCCCAGCACAACTTTAGCAAACTCTACGACGTGGTGACGTCACTATACAAATACCTCACGAATAAAAATTGTACAATACGGAGCAGGCAACAATTCGATAAAAGCTTGACCCTCTTGCACGACTACGTAGAAAAATTTCTCAGAGAAATAAAGGAAATAGTGGACCTATTTACCGCCGTCACGCCTGGGACCATTAGCCCTGTCATTGTTAAAACGAAGCGATTGACGCAGTATTCAATCGATGCACTGCCTCGCCTACCAAGAGGACACATCTTCCAACGATCTGTTACCCGCCAAAACGGAGCGAAAATCTTGGGACTGGCCACCGCAAAATCGAATCGTCGAAGAAATAACGTTGTTAATTGAAATACCACTAATAGATCATTGGGGGTCAACATAAACGACCGACGACTTAGTAATAATGACCAGGGAAAACAGAATTTTTCGGCTATCGACGAGGGTGGAACTGGAGACATGCAAAATCGAAGGAACGATCCCTTTATCGCAACAGGTACATCTCCATGGTTATCAACGAAAATGCGCCTTGTGGCGCACTCATGTACGCTATAGGGACCTCGGCCTCGGGACACCGATGTCCAAAACGACCTGTCACCTTGAAGGGCATTCTCGTCGTCAGACGGCAGCAAGCAGGTCAATGGCTGTATGTAGCACTACACGACGAGGTCACGTGCGTCGCATGCAATGACGTGCCATCATAACAACTAATCCTCCGGGGAACCGGTACACTGGAGCTCATTGGACGATGCACCACCAGTACGAGGAATCTAAAAATCAAGCCATCAAGAAGCCCGACGCAATTAATACACAACAGTAGCTACCTGCGCACATACAACTTAACGCTGACAGTAGACAAAGAGCCTGTCTGCCGTCACCGGCAAGCGTTACATGCCTGATTAGAACCGAATTTTAAATAAGGATGCCTGATCAGGGCCAGGTTCCAAACTGATTCATTTTCGACTTGGAAATATGTGATTTGCGAGGAGTGCGAAACTGTATAATAATGATAATAAGAATAATCTAAAACTAACAATAGCAACTCAATGAAACCCCACCACCGGGCTCCCGACACGGACGTGTGAACAAATGCAAAAGGCCATTATCCTCGAGACCTGTCACATCGTCAGAAAATTCTTGAGCACCGGCAATATGGGGAATTTTGTGGACACCAAAAACAACAGGGATAAAAGCAACTTAGGTAGTTAAGACTAACGCAAGAACGATCTGTCGAAATCTGTTTGTAAGAGGATTGTACTCAACATACGTCCGTAGAATCCTCATAGTTGGCGGCTAGATGGCGAAATTTGTATACAAAATGTTATTACAATAATAATAATAATAATAATATAGTGAAAATATTATTAATTACACTTTTTAAGGAAACTTTGTTTGCCTCATCGTACCTTTGTCATCCTTCATATTCTCAATATATATTTTCCATTCTACGGTCGTCCTTCGGTGCAATAGCAGGTGTTAGCGCGTATGACGAATTCAAAGCAGAAAGTACCTCGAGTCGAGAGGCTCGGGTGATCTGATACGATATTGTCGATTGTATATGGTTTGGTGAGAGCAGGTGGAATGCGACTACGGCACGAGCTCGGTCGATCCTTTCTGCCTCAGCGAGAAAAGCCATGGGCACTCGCGACGTGTGCAAGAGAAAAAGAGAAATATCGAGACGGCCGGAATGAGTGAAAAACACATGTCAGGTGGCTTTCCCCTAAATGGTCGAGCGTCGATCGGAAGAAAAGAGGCCCTCGGAGTCGAGATGGGCAGCGAAGAGGCGACAGGGTATTACAGCAGACTCGCGAGCACATGGCACGTGGCGGATTGCCAATACGCAAACGAGAATCGGTGGGCTCGCAAGGATGAAAGGCACAGGCTACATAGAGCAGCCCACTGAATCGTAACCTTAAAAGTTTAGATACCTTTAGATGCGTTGAAGTTATACAATATATAGGATCGAATACGTTATCATATATGTATGGTATTTTGAAAAACAGGTTTTCCTCGCAACAGCATATTCGACAATTCGAGGAAATCAACACTGAAGGAGCTGAGCGCAATGACCGGCGCGGACCTCCATCAGTGGTGTCCAGGGCGCAAAACTCGGGGCCAGAACTAACCCCTGTAACGGATATGACACTTGGTACTATCGAGATTGGTTGTTCGTTCCATAGATCCTTTAGTTCTATTCAAAATGGTATATACCTAATTGTTCCGTCCTTTTTGTGTCTCACGTTAGTGGCAGTGGTATGGTAATGTTTTTCTCAATCAGGATAATATACAGTCTGTTGTTTATGAGTGCCTGTTTTTCTAATAATCGTTCTTTTCCAGTACAGTTTTTTTACTTTTGTCGTTAAAATATGTTAATTTTTAGTAACATCACTTTATATAAAAATGAGCTCTAAATTTTTATTATTTACGATACTAGCGTTATTAAAAACTTATACATATTTATACGCAGGTACAGCAATCTCAACATGAACTATGGTATTAAAATATATCGTTGTTCTCATTACAAGTGTTGTAGGATTTTAAATACTGTTACAGGACTATAATGTTCGCCATAAAATTTAATTTGATTTCAATACATTTCTCTTACCAGACTATTACTAAGTTTATATATCTATAAATTATTTTATTTATACTTTTTCAATTTTATCGTTAATCCGAGCATTGTTTATAAGACTATGAATTTAAACTGCATTTTAATTCACATAAAAAAGTTGAACGTCGTCCGTATAAATTTACGCGTCAGACCACTATGTAGCGTACTGTTTTGGATGAGTTTGCAGTGGAGTGCGTATTCTAGGTATATTATCTATGCTGCTGTGTAGTCCGTTCCGGCTACTAGTTCGCATCCTCCTGTTATGTGTTCTATTGTTTCACGGGCTAGGTAGCACCTTCTGCTGTCGCCTGCGTCTATTGTCATTATTATTATGATTACCGTTGGCGTCGTTGTTGTGACGTTTTTTATAAAATTATTAAATATCCTTGTGTATGATTTTTTTCCCCATTGCTCACCGTCGTGACCTTACCGCGGCTCTTAATATCATATTCCGCGTGCGATGCAAAACCAGCTCCACGTTATTAATCCAGGAATGACCTAGTACTGAACATGTGCACGGTCATATGCTGAAAATTGTGCACGGTCACACACAGTTATAGATATCATAATTTAATCGTTTTCCTCGATAATGAAACGTCCGATGCTATTTAATTTGAAAACCGTTTCGGGTACAACGTGAGACTCTTTAGGAAACAATTTTCGGCAATTATTATACCCTAAGCAAAACTGATTTCCAGAAAATCAATAAGCGACGAATTCAGCCTGTATCATTATTGTTTTCGATGTATCACTAACGTACGTGATTAATGGGAAGAAAATCGTTGTCGTGAAGAAACTCGACATTTACAGCACGTGAAATATCGAAAATTAACATCGGACAAATTACAATTGGATCGAAATCGCCCAATGTCGAAACAGGTCGTAATTTTTGTAATGCCACATACGCGAAACTGCCCACTTCCTGGACTCAGGTATGAAATTTCTCCGAATCTTTGTGGAGTAAAACCCTCTTTTCCATTCAAAATAAAGTATTCACGGATCATACTTCCTCGATCCTTCCGTAGCCTCGAGATATTTTCCTCTGTGAACGTAGGAGAATCTGTGCTACAGCGAGCGACGAATTTATATGCAACGTGAGCCACAGAGCTGAGCATGAAAAACGGAGAGAGAGAGAGAGCGAGAAAATGATAGAAGAGGAGGGAAAGAGGAAAAGGGAGTTATTCACGAGGATGTGGAAACGACACGTCAGTGCATAGAGACGATTCCTGTAGCCGAGGATAGACGGCGTTCTGCTTCGTCGTCGTCGACATCGGCGCACCTGATGCCTTTCCCCACTCCGTCCCAGGTAGCGCGCTTCTCCGCACGGGCGACTCCGCGCTCCCCCTCAACCGTAACAACTCCTCCCCCCACCACTAGCCAGCCGCGACTCCCCCCACTCCCACATCCGCTACCGCTACTCTCTTTCACTTTCTGGCTTCCTTCCTCTCTCCTAACTTCTCGCACACCCTACGAATAAACCATGTATATATATATAATAAATATATATTTATATATATGTGTGATTGAAAAATAAAAACATTGATGGTAAAATAATCGATTATTGATAACACCGACTTATTTTGCAAAACGTTAGAACATTGTCCGCATGCTAGAGCGAAGGATCGACGGTTGATTAAGTAAATCGTAATGCGATTTTCATCGAGAAAGTTCACATTTCGAAAAAAAGGAAGAATGTTTTACGTTCCGAAAGAATTAATTTATCAAGGATAAGTTTTGGAAAATTACATCTCTGGTCGATCTCGTACGCAGTGTAATATCGACCTTAAGACTATGACCTTAAAAGTATGAGAATAATATTAACATTAAGGTTATGAAACTTTTAGTGAATGTGGAAAATATTTTTAAAAAAAATGTTTTTTTCAAAATCAACTTTGTTGAAAAGGATCGATCGATCCTCGAAGAATAGAAACATCTTTTACTAGTCGTTAATCAATTCTCCAAGGTATGAAATGGTGTCTTTGAGAAATTCTTCGTAATCTCTGAAAGTTCTTTGAACAAATTTCTGTTAACCGACCGTCGGTAATTCAAACATTAGCTTTTATCTCGAATCAATCTTAAGTTATCAACATTCTATTTTTTACAAATAAAATAACGTTCACGCATGGCGTCTACCAAGCTCGACGTAAATCCCAAACGATTATCACATTTCATACAATTTTTAATTCACGATTTTATTTTGCAAGGAAGTTGAAGAGCGATTGATCCGAAATTTTCTCAAAAGAAAAATTTTCAAGTCAAAAACTATGGTGTATGTAAACAAAAAAAACTATTTCATATAGGACAGCGAGCATGCAATTTTTTTAAATATCGTATTTCGCGCCAATATCACGTGACCAATAACACGAAAAATCGAGGGAAAAAACGTAGATTAGGAAACAAGAAAAATAGTTTTTCAATACATCAGAAAACAGTCCTCTCTCCTAACGCATGATACAGTAACACCTCGATTATGGTTATATCTCTCAGACGAAATAATCTTCGGTTTACCAAATACGAAGTTGAAAATAAAAATCAATATTTCTCCATTTACGCACGACGTCAATAAAATTATTTATTTCCGCCTTTTCAACTGCATTTCTATGCACTTATATTTCGCTTCAAAATCGGTTTTATCGGACATGATGAAAAATTTGGCTAAAAACGTGCCCGAGCTGTGAAAATTCTCGTTTATCCGCTCGATTTGTGTTTTTTTTTCTTCGTGCGGATAAATTTTACATGTCCGTCGTAAGTTGTTCACCATTATGAAGACTCCTTTAAGGTTGCGCCATGTCGTGTGCCACCTTCCCGCGGGTTCTATCCGTCTCTTACGTTCTTGTACCTCGTCCATTCTCCGTCGCCTGCCTCGAGTTTCCTGTGATCGTTTCACCTGCGTGCCTCCCTCTCTGCGCCGCGCCACCTGCACCCCCCCCCCCCCCCCCCGCCCCCCTCCCACCCCCCGTTCCACCCTGCCTTCTCGTAAGCCACTCACTCGCAGCGGCGAGGTTCGCGGTACCTAGGTGCTCTTAAGACACACACGTCGGCCGAGACGAAGCGCAGGCGCGCGCGCACCCCCCACTCTTGACCACTTTGCACCCCCCTCCTTCCCCACGCCGTTATGCCACCCACGAACGCCGTGGCGGGAGAGGTGTCTGTGTGCGTTGTAATACGCGCAAGAGGACCAGCCGTCAGCCAGTCTATCGGCAACCTGCGTACTGACCGTGTCGCAGTGCTTACGTAATTCATATAATTATTATTCCCCCCATTAATTGTCAAGTGTTTCATTTATAATTTCGATTTTTCGGCATTTTGTCACGAACGAAAGTAACAACAAGCGTAACGCAAAAACAATCTCATGTATGAACGAATCGAGCGAAAGGAAAAAAAAACAAACGAACAAAAATCAACAACAAAGAGGCGAGTAACTAGTAAAATTGAAGAAAACGTATAAAATAAAAACGACAACCAGCCGAAAGTTCAAACTGCATCGATGAGAACGAGCTAATTGGACGGCTTAAATGAGTGGACCTGTTGATAATTAAGAGGACGTCTAGGGGGGCGGAGAGGGATGCGAGAGATAATTTGTTTTGTACAAATGAACGCGCCGGTATCGCGCTGGTGAACAGGGTGAGCGCGCGCGAGAGAGAGAGAGAGAGAGAGCAGGAAGGACCGTGAAGGAGACCATACTGGGGAAAAAAAATATACATTCTTCGTGGGATCAATATTGCGACGCAAAAACCAAAATTCATCAAAATACATGTTACTTTTAAAAAATATATATATATGTGTATATAAATATATATATATATATATGTATATGTGTTTATGTGACGTATGTGTGAGTAATTAGTTTGGAATAATATTCCTCGTAGATACGAAGGAGCGCACACTCGCGTGTTTCGACTGCAAGGTGCGGGTACTCAAATGCAGGCGACACGAAGAGTCCGGGGGTTTTGCTTAAAGTACGATTAAACCACAAGAGGGTGTGGACGCAACGTGAAATTTTGTTCAGCGTGCTTTTGAAGAAAAAAGAAAAAAAAACAGAAAAACTATTCTTCGGAGTTTTACGATCCTAAACGAACCGGAAAGAAGCTCGAAAGATCGATGCTTGCCCAACCCCTCCGCCCTTCCTCTCAGCAAAAAGCTCAGACATAAAAAAAAGCCGCTCTCGAGTTTCTGAAAAAAGCTTCGACGGACTAGACCATCAGGCGAATCAAAGGTCCACGCCGACAAAAGCACGAAAGCTCAACGTGCGCTTTTTTGCGGTTGTTGCAAAAGCTCGAAAGCTCGCGGGGTCGCGCGTTTTACGGAACAAATTTTGAGTTAATTCGACCAATAACGCACGATCTTACCCGCCAAACACTGGAATATTTCGAAAAAAGCTCGCAAGCTCAGAAACGTCGTTTTGCTCCGGGATTCGTGATTTTTGCGTCTCGAAGCGAACGCGTGATATTCGCAAATAACGAATTTTGCCACTTCTGAGAAAAAGCAAGCTCAACAAAAGCTCCAAAGCTCTGGAAGCTTCTTGCTCTTAAACATATCGTCGATCGTTTTACCTCGACTACCGGAGCTAGAAAGGAATAGCCCAACGAATTGTTGAATACCCGAAGAAAGTTTCGAAAGCTCCGCCGTTAAAAGTTCAAAGTGAACTTCGCCGAACGTCTCGTTTTGTTGCACGCTCAAAAATTCGAAGAAAAGCAAGACCCGTATATGTTTCGTCCCTAAGCATAACGAGCTTTTCTTAATTTATTAAATTGGCGGAAGAAAGCTCGCAAGCTCACTCATCCAAATCTTCGACGACCTGCCAGTCAACCGCGCGATCTATCTCCCTCTCTCTCTCTCTCTTTCTCTCTCCGTCTCTCGCTCGCAAGCTCGGAAAAAACGTTCTCTGTGGAGGGGTGGAACGAAGGGGTGGTAAAGTTCATAGCGATATCGCTCGTTTCAACATTTAGCGCGAGTCGACTTCACTCGCGCTTTCGTCACATCGTTTATTTCCGATCTTGAGAAAAGAAAAAAAAACATAAAGCGACAACCGCCCCGAGCCGAGAACACCTGCTAACTCTGTCCGATCGGTCTACACGCGCGACCAATCGGTTTGCACGCGCCTGGTCTCGCTCTCCCCCGCCCGCACGCTGCGCATCGAAGCCCTCCCTCAGGTGCTGCGCGTGTACCCTCACGGTGCGCAAAATTACAAACGAAAGAAAAAGCCCCCTCGCTTCCTCGCAAGCTCCGATGAACCGAGTGAGTGTCAAATAAAATTATAAACGATTTAAAAATTAGTTTAAATACAAATTTTCGAAACATCGAACGACATTAAAAATACATTTTTGAAAAAAAAAAGAATTGATCAATCGCGCATATCACGGAAAGAGTGAACGATTTTGGGAAAAAGAGGTGCGAAGGGGGTTGTGCGGAGCGAGGGTGGGGAGAAGGGTCGAAGAAAATTCGGAGTTTGATACAGTCGTGGAGGCGCCTGTCGTCTTCGCCGGTACAACCATAACGCCGCCCGCCCTAAAACGCCCGAGACGGGATACGGTGGACTCATCGCCGCCACCCGCTCGTATCGCAACATCGTCAGGCGTCGTCGCAACAGCGTCGTCAACGTCAACGTCAACGTCGCTGTCGTCGTTGGCCGCCACGGCGAACGACCTCGTCTGCATCAACAGCAGCATGGACGCACCACTGTCGCAGAGCATGGATTCCGTAAACACTGTCGCGACCTGCGAGGACGAGGTAAGATTTAACCCTAAACCAAATCATAATATCCAAATTAAAATCGAACTTTTTTTTTCTATAAAACGATACGATTCTATTTTCATTTGATCGAATCTCGAGATCATGACATTAGGTAGATTCGAAATTTCGAACGATGAGAAATTCGTTTTTAAAATAGTCGAGGGTTGTATCATTTTTTTTTAAATCGAAAACTCAAATTTTCGCGTTTTGAAAGTCGATCGCCCCGGAAATGTGAATTTGTTAATGTACGGAAACAGTCGTAAAAGGAAAATATACGCGAGGGCACCCTAAATTCCACACTACGTTACTGTACTGAGGCACGAAACTAACCAACCCTCTGTTTCGCACCCTCCGTGGCCACTGCTCTCCCAACCTCTTTATAGCTCTCGTACTACCCTCCGCTACACTCCCCTATGGCGCCAGACAGGCTTCGTCCATATGCTCTTGGTTGAGCGTGCACGCAAACTCCGAGCTCCCACCCTGCTCCTCCCACCCCTTTCCCATCCACCATCCCTCCTCTCCATCATTTTGGCCACCTCCTCGTCCGTCTTTCTTACGCTAATCCCCTTCCCCTCGTCTCTTCCTTATCCTTCGACATTTTTTTTCCCTTCGACCTATCTTCCATCACTGTCGTCGGTTTTTTCACTTCTAGACCAAAACGTAAAAACTCAAAAATAAGCTCGAAAACTGATCGCGAGACCCAAAATCTAATCGTACAAATTCAACCCAAAAACAAGATTCTCGAATAATTTATCAGGTCAAAATCATATGATTGTGTCTCATCGAAGATCTTTGCAGACCAGCGATTATCTATGACGTCAGTCATTAATCTAACATTTTTAATTAAATGTTTAATTCGATAATCTTGAAATAAATCATTAACCGACAATTTGAAATTAAATGGTTAACATAAAATCGTTTATTAAATAATTCAACCCGATGCCTTGGATCGATTTCTTTGCCGCAGAGATTGTCCAATAATGCAAAGCTTGTACGTATACTCGATATTCTTCCTTCCCTTTCCTGTCGACTCGGAAAAGCCAAAAATCTATTCATCCCTTTTTTTTCAATGTACAATCTCCGCCTCTCTGTTTCCCCGAAGGTATTATAAAAGTAGAAGGTATATGGAAGTTCGGGTAACTAGCGACATCTCTCGGCCCGTCGTATTATTACTCGAGGGTGTGCACGGCGCAAGTGCTCACCCTACGCGAGACCGTGCGTAGGTGCGCCGCATCTCTTGCGCCCGCGCACTTGAACCTTCGACCCTCCGCTCGTCAAGATCCCCCACCCCTATCCCTTCGCACTGAAACCCATCTCGTTTGTTGTACGTATAGTTTTTCACACACACATATATAAACACAGACACTAACTTACCCTACAGGGTTATCCAATTACTATTTCCACCTGACATCGTACCTCCTTTATTCAGGGTTCGTATGACAAGGCGGAATAAAAAAAAATAAGGGGTAGGTACGAGTTGGAGAAGCTCGTTTGACACGAAAAATTTCGTAGACCCACGTTTTTTTTTCTTTCTCTTTCTTTATAACGGAAAGTCTTGAATTTAAACAAAAAATGTCTGACATCGAGAGAATCTACTACTTTTGAATTAAAATAACGCTTGAAACCGCGACCTGATTAAATCTCATCTTCGTATTTCCGTTGCTTGAAATATACTTGTTATAATTCATTCAAATTATTTCAATGATTTCGATAACTTAATTTTATTACCTCATTCAAAATTTTCCGGACATTTACAATCTCTCGCTTGATATTATTCTCATTATTTCTTTTTCATTCGGTCCTTTTTCCATTAATTTAATTCGGATTTTAGTTCTTTTTTCGTACTCAGACGCCATTCGTACAGATATATTTTGTTCATAATTAATGTAAGTATTTTTATTAAGTTTTGCTTTTCATTAATTCCAACGATTGCAATTCTTTCGGCAACTCAATCCCATTACTTCGTTGAAAGTGACTCAGTTATTATTAATAACGCTCGCTTGTCTCGTTATTATTATTTATTCTCGGCTCGTTCTTTTATTCAACAACTTGGTTCTCATTTTCGTTATCTTTATAACGAACCCACTTTTATTTTTCATTTAGCAATTATATATTGATGGAAGAGTAAGAGAGGAGTATGTAAAAGCTCGCAAGGGCATACAGGTGGAATAACTACTACTACTACTATATATATATATATTTTTTTTTTCATAAAAACAAATAATTGCATTAATCGATCGTACGATAAATATACGTCGATACGATATCCATTGGATAAACATTCCCGTGGTAACGGGAAGGTAGCGATAGAAAGAAAAAAAATGATTCACCATCTACAGAGAGTTCGTGGACTTTTGGGGAAAGATTGGAGTGGGGAATGATGGTTTGAAGGGAGGGGGACGTTCATCAAAGTCGAAGGAACGCGTGAAAGTCTTCGTGGCACGTGCGCGCATGCGGGAATAACATCGTTTGAGCTTTGAGAAATACGCGGTGAGTCGGTGTGGAGGGGAAACGAGCACGCATGCTTACGCATGCAAGAGGGCGTAGTGGTAGAAGAGGGGGCGATAGCGTGGCAGTGGGGGGGGGGGGGGCAAGAGAGAGAGAGAATCCTGCACGTACGACATCGGGCTTGCGCGGGAATTCGATCGGTCGGTGGCCGCGTGCGCGCCTCTTCACCAGCAAGAGAGGGTGCGCACGTAGAGCGCGCGCGGGTCAGCGAGCTCTACGAGGCTGTTGCCTTTGACGAAAAATCCAACGCGAAATTATTAGCGCGTGATTCGAGCCGTTCCGACGATTTATACCACGATCTAGCTTTTTATCGAGACTATTTAGGAGCTTGAGCGATTTTGGGGGATTTGAAAATTTTCATTATTGTTTACGTCTTAAGATCTTAACGAGATCGGTTTTATAAATTATCGGGCCGAATTTCTGTTCGGAGATCATTTTTATTGGAAGTGTCTCGGGCTTTTTTAGGCGTTCGAAGAGAGGCTTTAGGGTTTTTTTAGATTCAGAGTAATTTAATATTTCGTTTTAGTGAAAATTCTGAATTTCAAATTTCCCGCTTATATATGCCACGTGCTCTGTTTGCGACGGTTTATTATGAACGCACAGTTGTAATGCACAGCTTACGCTGGAGATAATTTCGCAATGTCACGATAAGTAGGGAAATATTTAGAGGGCTAAATATGACAAATTTATTTTCAAAAGCTCCTTCGAACTTTTTCGAGTTCGACGTTTGGGAATTTTTAGACTTGCAAAAGATCGCGCTTCGTTAGATTTGAATCAGTTCGTGGTTTTCCCAGTATAAACGGATTCATGGTTTTTTATTTTTTCATTTAGAAATTATCGAGCACATTTTTTTTAGTTAGTGTTTCAAGATTTTAGATTGACAAGATATTGCGATTTTAGATATTTTTAAAGGATGAAAAGATATGGGGTTTTAGAAGTAATTGTGATCTATACATTTGGGAATTCAGCGGTTTGAAATTCGAAACAATCACATTTTTCAAAACACAAATTACTCATTTTATTTTGAAAATAATCAGATTTTTCAAACCGAGAATTATACATTTCGCATTTTTTTAGGTTTCGAAGCGAACGTGAGTTTTTGAAACAATTAACAGTTCTAATTTATTATATGAAAAATGATTTCAGCCTTTTAGAATACAAAATGATTCAAGATTTTTTACTTCTTGAATCATACTGAGATTTTATTTTTCATGAAAATGTGGCATGTCCAAAGTTACTGAATAACGAGCTTGGAAAAAAGTTGATCAAAATCGAGCTCAACGTGACCGGAAGCATGCTGGAACCTTAAGCTCCGCATGATATCTCACGCAAACATGGATATGAACCCCATGTCCATATTTGTTTTATCGATTTTTGGGGGCCGAGCGGAAGCAAGCCAGAAAGGCAGAGGTGGAACGTTGAAAACAAAACTAAAAATAAGCCGAGAATAGAACGGACGTTCCAATTATAAAGGATATTACCAAGACCATTATCCCAAAATCTATATTTTTTTCTAATTTGCATATATATACGCGCTTTTTTAACATGACTTTCTTTTAAGTTTTTGATAATTGTACGCATGAGCATTTCAAAATGCTTTTGTACAAGAACCATAAGAAAGCTTTTTCTTCTATGAGAAAGCAAAAAGTTAAAAAAAGCGATCGCTCGACGACATTATTACCGACACTAAATGAGTATTTAATCAATATGCGATCAAATAAAAATTGGTCATATAAAAAAGAAACATTTTTGACACTGCTCAAAAAAAATCGACCTACCAGTATTTGTTCCTAGAATAAAAATAAAATACGAAATTGAATGGTTCAATTTAAATAAATAAATACAAAATTCGTAATTCAAAATGTTTTTTGTTTCATCTTTTTTTTTCGTACGTGTTAAATTATCGTGGTTTGTGAAGGATACTTCGAGTGAGAGATATATGCGGTGCAACCGCGCGACTATGACGACTCTCGACCTGCTGTGCTTGGGAGGGCACAAGATGCCACGTTTCCCCTTGAAAATCCTCGTTTATCCCTTTCGTACGGCCCCTCTCTGGTTCATATATACGCATACTCCTCCTCATACAAATATACGGAAAAAAGTTCTCCAATGCAACTACCCTTTTCACACCCCTCCAAGAACTATTCAAAATTTTATACAAAATTTAAAAACCTTTTTTCGAAACCACCTTATCGCAATATGTTAATCACGATATTTCAGCAATGGATGGACCGATCGACTTGAAATTTGGAAAGTTTATCGAGAGCATATTTTCCGAACATCCCTCGAACGCAAAACTCGCTAATCCGTAAATTACAATTACTAAAAAATTAATAACGCTAACAATCAATTCAATGGTTTTTCCAAATAGTGACGCAATTTTGATAATTTTTTTAATTCTCATACGATCGTATCATCGAAATAAATCAAATAATTTCGCTAAATGAAAATCTGGTTAATAATTAAAATAGCATTCGGATGCCAATTAATCATCGCCATTTGGATAATAATTGTCCTGAAGAATTCGATCCGATTTTTCCATCTGTCTTGCAACGAGCGAATGATCGACTTAAAAAATTAATTCATCATAAATCATTGCTGAATTATGTTACGTCGCTTGATGATACATTCCAATTAATAGTGAATTAATTATCGTCGAGACAGAAAATATCCGACCTATCGACACGCCGTAATCGATACTCGGGAAATATCGGCGAGCGTTCAGGCCGGCATAGGTGGTCGAAAAAAGCTGTTACGAGGGTGTACGACAGCCAGCGCGGGGGTGAATAGGGTGGACGATGGAGTTGCGTAAAAAAAAGAAGAGTGGGAGGCAATTACCTATGAAATACAAGCATTTCGGCTGGCTGGTTCGTGCTTTTGTTCGACGAGGGAATCCCCGATAGTGTCTTCGCCTTAGTGCCTCGGGGTGGAAAATTCGCATATTCACCCGGCCGAACCTCAACGATCAAATGCATGCGAACGTGAAAAAAATACAGACAAACTCGAAAATAAACTACGGTTGACGAAAATGCACGATGAATGAAATACAATTGAGAACCCCCTGACATGAGACAATTTATAACGAGTAAATATTTTTTAACTATTAAAAGAGGGAGGGGGGTGATTTAGAAGAATTAGAAAAAAGTCATTCTTTCAAAAAAATTTTGACTCATTTTTCGATAAATTTTTCTAAGAAATATTGTGATTATTATTATTTTGCGGCCGATTGCGCAGGTCCCTCCATTCGAGGGTCCGGTAAACTGAAAATTCGCCGTGTAGCAAAAGGAGTTTTCCGTGTTTTTCTCTCGCAGAACCTCTCGGAGTAGAAACATAAAAAAAAGAAAATAAAAAAATAAATTGCTCTCTCTACTTCTATGCTCGTCAAGTTATGAACATACGGGGAATATTAACCTACGTTCTGTCTCACGACGGGGCACGGCTCTCACTTCAGTGGCTCTCGCGTCAACTCGAGCAACCGGGTGAAGGCGAGAAAGGGAGAGACGGGGAGAGAGAGAGCACGAAAATGGAGGACGACTGAGTCACATCGACGTCGACGTTGACGTCGTCGTCGTCGATCGATAGTCCAGCCACATGCAGAGGCAACCACGCGCTTAACGCGACACGGCGGTCGTTTGTTTTTCGTTACCGACGGAGGTAAAAATTGCGAGTTCACTAATGACGTCTTTATTAGCCAAGGGAATTGATTATCCCATAGAATTGTAATACTTGCGCCAATGAAGAGTACCTGGCTCATTAAAATCGCCCTAGAGATGACAAAAAGCTGAAGCTGTCTTTGTGATTTATAGAACTGCGCGAACCTAACTTTAAAGTTACAAAACTGGTTTTTTTTATCGTGCCTATGAGGGTTTTCGTGAAATACTAAGCAGTATTTTCTTTATTAATGTAACTATTATAATCGTAGAGAAGGACTATAAATTCTGTGGGCTTATAATGATGTACTGTTGAAATTCGGGAATTCACCGGGATCGGTAATCCACGTGGACACCGACTTGGCCCGAAGAAGCAATATGGCGTATTCTCGCCACTTCGAAATTGGGATTCGTAAATTCTTCGGAACTTGGCTACCGATTTGAAGGAAATCTAGCTCAGCTAATGCAGAATCGTGGCAGGAGTAGACTGAGTTACACTTAATCTTAAGAGTCGGTGTTACAGGCGACTAGCGAATCGAAAGCGCGATCCGTACTTTCTTCGAAACTGAGCAACCGATCGCGTTAAAATTTGAAGGGTATCTAGAGAATTATAGCAAAAAGTGGCTAAAGGTGTTGTTTCTAAAATTTTGAAACCAGTGTCGCAGGCGAAGAGCAATTCAAAATGCCATCCGTACTTTCTCCGGCACTGAGCGTTAGAATTTTGAGGGTATCTAGAGAATTGTGTTAAAAATTTTGAAAAAAAACGTTTAGCCCCTTTTTACCATAATTGTCTAGATACCCTCAAAATTTTAACGCAATCGGTCGTTTAGTGCCGAAGAAATTACAGATCGAGTTTCCAAATCGCTAGTCGTCTGTAACACTGACTTTTAAGACCGGAGAACACTGTGACGGTCAGAAAAATAACATTATTTTTCATGAATGTTTTTATCACACTTAATGGGTTTTTTGGCTCGATCAAAGATGTGTTATTCGACATACATTAACGCAGATTCAAAAAAAATTTATTGAAAAAAAAAACAATTTTTGAAGTAAAATAAATTGTTCTCAAAACCACGTTTTTCGAACTGGTGCGGTCGATAACTCGAGCATTAATAGCCGGATATGCAAAATTGTTGCACGAATTTTTTTGTAATTGTAATAGCTATCAATGATCGTAACCGTTATCGATTTTGTTTATGTTTCGCAATATGACCACGTTTCGAAATAAAAAGTATTATTCTCATCCAAAATATTTTCATTCAAGAAATAGTAATTTTTCAAAAAAGGAACCAGCTACGGTCCTGTCTCAATCTTGAAGACAAATTACGGGAATAAAAAAAACAGTATCGATTGTCGAAAGAATGTTTGAAAAGCGCATAACCTTCATCCGACCAGCTGTATTCGGAGGGAGGTGTGTTTTTCTTTGACTCCTCGCTTAATTCCTCTCTGCGCGTTCTTAGGTACACGAGACCTGTCTGTAACTTTACACTCACGTCTCCGAGTAACGCCTGCTCGTAACAGCAGCGACAGGTGTTTCCACGAGAAACCCTCGCGAGGTCGATCATCTGCCGCTATGCATTTAGAAAAAAATCAAATAAAATAAACACAAAATGCATCGTCAGTAGTGAAAAAAAGATTGTAGACGAACATTTCTTCACACAAATTCATCGCTAAAGGTTACTTCGCTACGATAACGACACCTTCACTCCATTGGAGTATTTAGGCTTACCTTGTACTGGTCAGAATCGTCAACGTTGAGATACAAACCGAAGTTTTTAAATTTTCATAACCTTGGGTAAAATTCTAAAAACCACAAAAATCGTTTCGACAAATCGATTTTTAGCTTTCGTTATTACCGTGTCTAAAAATATTCTCGATAAACCAGTTTCTATGAACAAAAAAAGAAACAAAAAAAGTAATTTAGACGAAAAAAGAAAAAAAAACGAAAATTTACAAATTTATTCGTCGAACTTCGACAAATGTTTCAAAAATTGACAACAAAAATCGTCGTTCGATACGAATGAATATCGTGCCTTGCGATCGACAACAAAATTTGCGTCCTGCCAGACACGTAACTCGTACGAACCACCGAGGTTCAGGGTTCACGAGTATTTTCACAAGCCCAATTTATTTCAATCAATTTTTTGAAATTTGTATCGGAAATCTTATCGCCGTTGTATTTTCATTTTTTTTGGCATCACAAAAGTGCAACGAGGTTTTTCTTCGCGTTGCGGCACAATAAAATTCTTGCGTTCGAGTTGTATATGTGGGGCTAGGTGTTCACGGCTTCGTGAGCTTCGCTCTCCTCGTCCCTCTCTCTCGCTCTCTCGCTCTCGGCACCGAACGCCGTTTCTCTTGGCTGCCTAACCGTTATACAACATCCGTTCTGCCCTGCTATTCTCTCTGTTGCCTTTGCTTCTCTCCGCTATTGCCTCTCTTCCCTTATATATATATATATATATATATTGGTCCGGGTATATATATATACAGATATAGTGACTAGTGTACGTTATACTGCCTCGACGGCTGTGGTCATAATATACCCCGGGCACGCCGCAACTGCTATTTCCCCATTGTTCATCGTTATGCAATCATTCGTCATTCTCTGTCCTTCTCGGTTCGCTTCCCAGTACAATCCGACGAAACGACTTTACACTATACGTACAAACGATACATGACTATAAAAAAGAATTGACTAAGTACGATGGCGACTCAGCGAAATTATTTCTTTTCCATCGAATTTACTATGATCCAAATAAGTTTTTTTTATTCTATTCTTATTGTTTTGTAACAGCGATACATCATTTGATGGAAGCGTCAATGCGAAATTGTAATTAGAATGTCGAGCGAATGATTGATTTACGAGGTTAAGATTGGGACGAGCTATCAACGAGATCAACTGATTGAGTATCGCCGCTGCAGTTTGACCCTACGTTCGTAGGGAGAAATCCGAAATTTTATGGGGCACGCAAAAATCCTCTGGGAGTAGATATGAGAAATACTTAAAAATATCGAAAATGTATACGAAAATACTGTATGCTCGAGGATATTTAAAGAATACTCGTTGATATTACGAAAATACTCGACAATATTTCTAACTATTGAAAAGTACTCAAAAGTATCTAGAAACATTAAAATACCAAATATTTACAAATTCGTAGGATCTTTGAAAACTACTTGATAATGTTTAAAAGTACTTAAAGACCCACGAAGGTACTTACCAATACTCGCAAGTACTTAGGAATACTCAATAGTGGCTAGAAATACAATTAATAAAACATACTAAAAGAAACTTAAAATTAAAGAAAAGTAGAAAATACTTAGAAAAAAACCAAACACTTAGAAGTACTTATAAATGTTTAATAATAGTTAGAAATATTTCAAAGTATTCATAAATCGTCAAAGGTACGTGGGTTCATTCAAGTTTACTCGAAAAGTTTTCACAATGAAATCAATGAATTCAACAATGAATTAAAAGATCTCTAAATACACTTTAAAATACTCACAATCGGTATCAAAGGCATTTAAGAGCAATTGAAGATTTGATTACACTATTACCATGACTTGATTAGTTCTCAAACATAGCACTTATAATTATCAGTCTAACCGAGAACTGAAAACATGTGGAACTAACGATGTTACAGCGCCAAGCAATGATTGGTTATCTCTACTATCCATTATTCATGCTTCGGTTTATGTACTTGGTTCGATACAGCATAAGCAAAACGCTGTTAAACAAAGCTATATGTAACTAATAAGACTGAGTTCGCGTCTGAGTCTCGTTAGATCATTAGGTAGATCGAGGGGTTGGTCGCAGATAACCCCGGAGCAGACACATGGAAAAAAGCTGATTTAGGAATTCGAATCAGCGTTTAACTTTTCAAAGTACAATTCTTACACCGAGCCCAAAGTGGTGAAAAAGAAAACTATATTGTCCTCGAATAAAAAACTTCGCGTTAAATCCTTCCAGCGATGACTCTAATCACGTGCAATTTATTGCCCTACTTCGAAGTTACCTAAGTCCTACTCATAAGCCTACTTAACGATCTAACACGGTGTTCACGGTAACCGATGTCGGATCCGTTACTTATCACGTTTTTTTTTCAAATCTGTATCGTGTCTCATATTGCTGACCGGTTGGCCATGAAATCTTCATTGAATGTTTATCGTCATTAGCCACTTACCGTGGCTAATAATTGCAGTTGGAAATAATTGCAACGATTGTCCCATTGACGAATCCTATCGCGACAACGATATTGTCAATAAGTCAATTTAGTTTAGACTGTCGGATTATCGTCAGTGTACACAAATCTCGATGAAATGAAATTTCCGCGAACTACGGATGAAAAGGTTCATCATTTTCTCAAAACGATGTAAAAACCCACCTGGAAGTCCTGACTAGCAAAAAAATTCCAACGTCTTTTTATTGGTATTTCGAGCTTTCATAAAAATACAACACTTGATTAGACGTAGGAGTGGTGGGAGATTTAAATAAACGTTGATAATAAAGTGTTATCAAACGCTCAAGTTATTCATGTGCTCAACTGATAACTAAAATTAATTTATACAGTAATCCATTAATAACATATTCTTTACATATGTAATCAATATCGTGTAAATAATTCTATCTACGCGTGACTCCCCAAACGCATTCTATATTAAATGTCCATCTTTACTACTTATTCTCAAAAATCCGATGGAATCAAAATTTAAGACGGTTGCACTCTCACATCTGCTACAATTGAACGTACTATTCCTATTTCTATTCGAGCGCCACGAGCCATGAGCGGCATCTCAGCGAAGGTTCCACCCCTGGACTAACCCTGGTCGTTACATCAATATATTTGCGATCGAACATGATTATTTATATATCTACTAATTTTTATCATCTAGGGGAGTCTGAGTAAGAGAGCAAGCCGTCTACGATAATGTGATGATGTAATAGTTTGAAAAGTGACAAGAAAATTGTTAGGAAAAGTGACCAACGAGCATGCTTTATGTCACAGGACCCAAGTGTGCCTCGTGGAGAAATGAAAACAGGATTGGTTTGGTTCTCTTTAATATTCGTTCCTTTGTTGCGAAGGCTATTGAGCCAGGTACTATGGTGGTGTGTTGAATAATCAGTGAGTAGAAAACATAACCTTGAAGAAACACCGAGGCGAACGTTAATGATACGTGTGAGTGTGTGAGTGTACGTGTGTAAGAGAAAGAGTATTTGCTACGCAGTGCGAAAAGTGACTAGGCCTTCTTGAAGAAACATGAGCACCTTCCTCTTATACGCGGAAGTATCTCCACGATACAGATCACAGTTCGAACTGGTTTTCAACTCGATATAAAGATTATACGCGAACGAGTTTTAAACTTTATTTCTAATTACAAATCAGTAACAAGGGTCTCCATTACGCCAGAGACGAGGGAAGCTGCGAACTTAGTACCATGCAGACTTGGTGCAAGACTTTACCCAGTTTCTTCATTAAGAAACACGACGCTGTTCCGATATCGAATAATTAAGCATAACAATTTCGAAGTCACGGTCCGAGTTAGTTGTTAACCCCCTTTAAGTTAGTTACTTAACGATTTGAGTAAATGAGTAAATCCTTTTAATTAGTTATCTAGTCCTTCGAATTAGACATTCATTTTTTCGAGTTATTTACTAGACCTTTGAGTTAGTCACTTAACCCTTCCGATTAGTAACTTGACCGTTTGAGTTAGTCATTTGACCCTTCTAGTTGAATCCTTGACTCTTCAAGTTAGTTGGTTATTTAATTGTTAGAATTAGTCATTTACTCCGTCCAGTTAGAAATTTAACCTTTCGAGGATATCGATTGACACTTTGATAGTCATTTGACCGTTCGTGTTTATCATTTAACCGTTCGACTCGATGATTTAACTTTTGGAATTAGTCATTAACCACTCCGAGCTAGATATTTAACATTTCGAGTTATTGATTGACCCTTAGAGTTAATCATTACGTATCCCTTTGAGATCGTGATTTAAGTCTTAGAATTAGTTATTAAACCCTTCGAATTAGTCATTTGACCCTTCGAGTCATCTGACCCTTTGAGTCACTCGCTCAATAATCCGTTGCTTAAGTTATCTTCGTGCACCGAAAATTTGGCACTAGGGGTGTTTTTGTGGTCGTCGATAACGAATCTAAACTTAAATGTTGGCAATTGCAAATGGCGATTCGAATGTACCAAATACAAATGCAAAAATTGACTTTGCATGTAGGGAGCCCAGTACTCGATGGTTTTCAAAGCATGTCGGTTTCAAATTTGACTCAAAATAACAAATTTTGAAACCGCAATTCCAATATGGCGTACCAATGTGTAAAATTGACATCGCAACAATATTAAAGTCGTGATTTATCGTAACTTAATTAAAATTCAAAATAAATCTAGTTTAAAAGATATCTTTGCTTCAAAAATATCGATCCTTATCGACGGTCGATACGGTATAAAATTATAATAAAATCGATATAAAAATGAAAAAAAGAAAATTACCCTCGTTTCCTTTTTTAAAACACGTCTAACGCGTAGGTACGGGTTTCCTTCGAACCAAGGGGTTGAGATATTTCATTTTTTTGCAAAATCGTCGGTACGTACTGTGTGGGCTAAGGGAGACTGGTAAGGCCAGAATCATTTCTCGGGGCATGAATAAGTGATCGGCGTGCGCCGTGTCTATAGCGTTCGCGCTTGCTCCCCTCCGTCTCTCGAGTCGTCCATAATCACTTGGCGTCCCTCTTGCGGCTCGGTCAGGAGAGCCCCAGACGCGCTGTCGCCATTCGAGACGCGCATGCGCCTATCTCTCACGCAAACCCGGCACCGCAGACCTTGCGTCAACGTTCTCGCGCTCTAGGGTGGAACATAGCGTGAGATACATATAGCCGACGGTGAACCAGGCCTATGATATATAACGCTGCAAACAACCCAATGTTTCTCTACTTCACTCGCTAGACTGAGCCATACCACGAAACGTGGAAAAACAAATTTATTCTGATTTTTCCATCGACCATATTACTTACCCTCGCTATTGTGAATAATAATTTTCAAATTATCCTATCGAATATTTAATGCTTATATTTTTATTGAAATCCTATTTTAATAGACCTTTAATGAAATATTATTATTTCCCATTTTGATTGAATATTTTTTAATTCGAATTTTAATCGAATTTTGTCGTATTTAACTTGAAATTCGAATTAAGTGTTCCGAAAAAATTCCGGCTGGGCAATTCACCTTCCAAATAAATTGATTTCTAATTATTCCTCATTATAACTCTTCTCCGTAAATTTTGACATTTCGAATTTTCCTACGTCGTGCCGAATGAAATTCTTTTATTTAATTCTAGACACCTGGAAGTTACGTTGTTACATTCAAATGTTTAACAATTTAGGGGAATTTTGCATAAACACGAGACCGTGTGTTAGTGAACAAAGACGAGAGAACGAGAGAGAAAGAGAAAAACTACCAGCTGTCGTAGAACTTTGTCTGTACACATCGGTATAATGCATGAAGCGAAAACTCGACGTTGCCTCTCCCGCGCACCGTATAACGTGTCTCATAAGCGACTGGAATATTCTAGTAGCATTCAAGAGGGACAGAGAGGGCTTGAGAGAGCTAAAGGGAAAGATAGGTTTTTCCTTCCCTCGATGTATTTCGCGGTTCGCGTGGCATCGACCCGCGATCGATATTTCAGCAGTTCACCGCGGAAAAACTTGTCGAACCGTAAGTTCGCACGAGGGAGACTAAGTGCGCGGCCTACAAGTGTAATCGTATCGCTGCATGAAACACGATCGATGACGATTTAAAATAATTTCTCCTCGACTCCGCAAACGAAACTTTCAATTGCATCCTTCTTTCTTTTTCAAACGGAATAATATTATTATTATTAATAACAAAAATTAATAATAATTTCAATAGTCATTAGTTATAATAATAATAATAATAATAATAATAATAATACCAATAGTTTTTAATTAAAGGTGTTATTATTATTGTTAAACATTATTATAAAATGAAAAATGTATTTTTATAATTATTGTATTATAATTATAGTATGATTATTATTAAAATTATTATTATTAATGTTTGTTCGAAAACGAATAATGAACATAATTGTTTTATTCTAGTCTGGTTGGACCTGACGAATCAATAAAATTTGGCACACTGACAGCTATCGCGCGGGCAAAATTGGTCCAAATTGTCAAGAATAACTGTTGGCGCACGGGATAACCGCCTTGCAAATACATGAATAATCTAGGAGAACGGAGAACTTCGGGTTGTATACATATAAAGGGCGAGGGTTAAATAAATTTTGCTCATCCCGGTATCGAATGATTGGATCGATATTTTCGAGGTTCTGATATCAAGCCAAACTCGGCGAACTGTCTATCGGTATATATACGCTAATATCAACGTAATGGCTCTTAAAACCACGCTGCTCAAGAGATTAGCTCGCGTCTCGATGCTAATAACGGACATACGTCACGATCCTGAAAACAAATTGTTCATTTTATTTTTATTAATTCGTTTCAATTTGAAGACGATGATCACTCTCTCGGTATATTCGATCTTCTTCCAAATCGCATAACTTCGCAATTTTTCAATAATATGCGTGCCGCCATTTTATATTTAAAAATCAAGACCTATCATTTTTTTTATAAAAATCAGACGATTATAGACTTTTCGAAATATTACCAAGTTCTCTAAATCTTAAAGATTTTTTTTGACATATGGTTTTCGACCTCTTGGAACTTTTTTAAATACACTAGCATAAAGAAATGTCAATATTTTCTGTCTCACAACGTAAATTCCTCTATGAAGCGAAAAAATAATATTTATTTTTGTATTTGTAAAAATACCTTGGAAAATCGACAAACAATTTCAAAAACTCGATAATACATATCGTTAATAAATTTGTAATGATTTTTCCGACAGTTCGAAATATCATGTCGAATTCGTAAATTATAAGTAGAAACGGAGGTATCTCTGTACAGCACAGACTCGCCCCGAGCTACAGAGTAGCATTGTACTTTCGATTAACGGAGGCAGCATAGCCACTGGAGCGAAGTAGAAACAGCGATGTAGCGTATCATCGAGAGTCGTTGAGTTGTAAATATCAGTAGATACAGTCGATACAGAACGGACCACGAACCGTCTCGTATTAGCCGCAGTGAAAACGAGATTTACTGAACGGCCAATGTATCGAACGTTCGTTGTACTATGGCCTATTTTTTCACTCAGCCTGGATATTTGTTATAATTCACCATTTTTATAAAAAAGAATAATAAAAATAATAATAACGATGATAATAATAATAACAATAATTGCACTATATTAATTCAAACAAATATTAAAATTCACATTTTTTCGTACCAATTTTCATCGTCTTCGTGAAACTTGACAGTAGTTTTTAACAATATTGTGAATTAGTTGCATACTTCTTTCCTAGAACGATGGATATGAATAGAATCCGTGTAGTCCGACAGGCGGCGATACAGCCCACCGTCAATAATAAAAAAAACGTGCGAGGTCAAATCAATTGCAACGTAGTCGACGTAGCAGCACACTCCGGTAGCCTCTGACACGGGTCGACCATCTTTCTAGTTGCATTTATGATATCCACGTATACGCTCATACGAAGATACGCGTGCATACGTTTTATATAAATTTTCAAGAGTTGCCACCCTTTAGAAATTAAGGGCGAGGGCGACTTTAAAAATATACGATCCGACCTTTGACGTGCTGGCAATTTCGTCAATACATTGGAGGGTTATTGAAGCCCATTTTGAGAACGATGGGAACCTTGTGTATCGCTACCCTTACCGCTTTCCAATTTTTTTACACGCTGTCAGCGATAGCAGCAATGAGATTTTTTCATAATATAGCCATGTATATACATGTATATGTATATATACGCCTGGGCGTATGTGTGTGTGTGTGTGTGTAAAGAGTTATAACAACTTTAAATGCGATATACATGCTGGTTCTAGCTGCAGAGTTTTATACATATAGATCGGGAGCTCTGGCAAGCTTGTCATTTTTTCCCACAGTGGTATTCGTTGCGCCCGCCATGTGCCTCCGTCCTCACATACATTAACGTCGTTTATGGAATTTAATTCTCGTGGAACGGTCGTTCTCTCTCCTTCCATACGTTCGTCATAAAAGAACGGCTTTTACTCAGAATATTACAAAGCTTGAGAAAACATATCATTGCTCGGAATATTATGGTATTATTTAGTAAATAGTAAAAGTTATTTTCTCCGGGTAAAATTAGAGACGCTTCTTCGGTCATTCTAAATTGAAGCAAGAGTTGAAAAAAATTCGGTCTTTCTTTTGAATATTTGTTTCAATGGGTTTCGCGTTGCAGATGATATAAAGTTGTAGTGAGGCGCAGCTTTAGTCGCCATCTATGGTCACAATTCAGTACCATTGAGACACTACGCCACCATTGAGATTAGCGGTTGAGTGCGAGAGAGATCACTGTGAAACGTAATTCGCAAATTCTTTGGAGCGGCGCGACTAATCGAGATTAAATTGAGCTCGGGCACTTCTTGCCACAATTGTGCGTGGGCTAAGCTGAATTTTAGTTCGATCTGTTGTAACGGAATGGAGAAATTACGAATCCCATTTTCGAAGTGGTGGTGGTGTGTAACACCGGGTCTTACCACTCTCGTCAAAGCAACATGGCGCACCATATTGTTATTCTCACCACTTGAAAAAAGAAATTTGTTAATTCTCCGGTACAACTCAACCGATCGGGAGGAAATTTAGCTCAGACAACGCGAAATTGTGGCAAAAAGTTGTTAAGCTATATTTTGTCTGGAACGATTGGATCGTACTGGAGAATTTTCAAATCACGTTCTGCAGTTTCTCTTGCACTCGAGCAGATCACAGTCTGCAGTTTTTCTTGCATTCAAGCAAATCTCAGTCGATACCGTTATCCGCTCCAAGTTTTTTAAACTAAATCTTTCTATTTTGTATATTCACTGTATCGATCTTGTCTCGATATACCATCTTTATCCTTCACAACATTTATTGAAAAATATTAAATATTAAGTAATCTTAAGATAAAATATAAATTGTATTATTTTCCTTAACGGTAAAATCGAGGGCTAAGTATATTAATTAATTAATCATTCTCAGCACAAAATTATTATTGCTATTTTATCGTTAATTTGAGCACTCAACAATTTAATATGTAAAGATGTTTCGATCGACATTTTATTATTTTTTTATTATAAATTATATACAATAATTTTTCGTTACTACGGTATCATTTCTTAAACTCCATTTGCATATTTTCACCTAAATCGACAAACGGGCCAACCCATTTAACTACCGTAAGTTCACCCTTCGTTGTAGCTCCGACCAACAGCAAGCAGTTAGTTTCGACATTGTCGACGATTGCCATCGAACTGCGGAAATTCGAGAACATATGTTTGACGTTTCGTAGCTTAGATCGAACAGCAGTCAAGAATCAAAAGCTGTAAAGATAGTTTTTATTCGTCGACACTTTAATTGGCAATTCAAAGTGGATTGTGCAATAATACATAAAAGCGGATATTCCGAGTCCCCTGTTGTTATTGCGGATTGCAGCTATTCGTTAATATTTAAATAAAAATAAAAACAAATACAACTACGCTGTTTCGTCGATAACCGAGGTTAAGCTGCATTTCACGTTGCCACTACTTGGAGCGGTGACCGCTTGATCGTCCACCGATTGGCTGAAAAAATAAAAAATAAAAATTGGCAAACCTCGAGGGAATTTACGTTCGAACAAAATAAAAAAATAAATCATTAAACTGCAAAAAAGTAAAAGCGTATAAAAAGAATTAAGAAAAATGTTAAAAATATCAATTTTGAGAAGCGAACGAGTGAAAGGAGGACAATGAAATTGATGCTTACCAACAATAATGTTGTGGCGTTGGGAAGTAATGATAATGCTAATGGTCTCAGCGGGAAAAAGGCGCGGGAAGGAGGGGTGGAACGAAAATCCGAGAAGCGTACTTCCGGCGGTCGGGACAAAATAAACTACCGGAGCTCAGCCTCGTTGAGCACGGACTGGTTTACAACGTGACCGGAGGCCGCGAAAGGCCGTCATGTACACATTCATACAACCTATCTCGCACATTCTTGTCTTGCCGCTTCATTTTTCTTATACACAATTTTTCTCCAACTCCTTCCCACGACTTCGTTTCTTTTTTCTTCTTCACCGAAAAATACTTTTCGCGAGTTTTCGCAGAGAAATAATATTTTGAAAATATAAAAATCAACAATAATCAAAATCAAGTAAAATAAAATAAGCCTACTGTCCGAAAATAAATAAATAAAATTAGCCTATTAACGAATAAATACTGTAATCTGTATTTAGTCAAAATAATTGATAGGCTGAAAATTCAAAAATTTACAATAACGACGAATTTATGAAATTTTTAGAATAAAAAAGTATGCTCGAATAAATAGATATCTGAAAAGTTGTTTGCCACCTTTTCAGGCTTTTATTTATTCCACGATGCCCAAAGTATATTTTGTGATAAAAGAAAAATACACATTGAAGAAACCGAGATAAAGGAAATTTATACCAGCTTGACAATTGGCATTCGCTGAAACGGCCTTTGGTGTTTCATTTTGCGAAGAAACAAAGGTTTCAAGTGGAATTTGGTATGTCGTGCGCTTGTCTACTTAGAGGAACGAAGAAATGTGGATCGATCCCCTCGTATATGGGTCAGTCCACGGTTAACGACCAACCTAACCAAGACTAATAGTCACCAAACTACCACCAATGAGCTGAAAAAATATCTTCGACCACACATTTCCGAATAAAAAAATATTCATTCTTCGGAACAACGTGACATTAATATCGAGAGAGGATACTGCTCGAAGAAAATGGGTGTTTCGTAAGTTTTTCAACCCAAGTATGCGTTTTTTTATTGGCTAATGGTTAATTAGCAATGGAGCAAGAATTTTAGTCGTTAAGCGCCGCAAAGGCGGTAGGTTTTCATTGGTACATTTTGAGTCCGAGTGTGATTTTACGTTTGACCTTACGCCATCCTTGTTATCAAAGGACTCGTCTACTTTGCGCTCTTTTCATAAAATCAGAGTGTCACAACTCCGTCGTTTTTGAGCCTGGAAACATTTCCTTGTGTTTTCATTATTTTCATTTTAATCTCGTCTGCAATATGACGAAGAACTAAATGACAGGACCCTGATCAAAAAATCGATTATGACCTACACTCGACCTCAACGGCTCGACAAAAAAAAACCTCGATATGAAAATCCTTCGTCCCATTTGTAACTATAAAACATACATGACAAAATTTTGTTTTCGGACGATCTCAATTTTCTCGATTAATTTTCATGGATAAATTGAAATGGTCCATCCTGTAGATTCCAGCCTGTAAATTGCGTGGGGCCCGAAATACGAGTATACGGAGTAGCTTAACGCGGTAACTTGAATAGGAAAAAAATTGATATTATTCACAGACGTGTAATGATGCAAGATTTGCATCGTTGCACTTTACAAATTCACGATACGAATTGGATTATCGCTTTTTGAAAAAAAAAATCAATTACACTACTGGAGGGAATGAAAAAATAGGAGATTGAAGCAAATAAGTGCGGGACGAAAAAAAAGTACCGATGGCATTAGTATGGAAGGACTCGGTAATCACTGGGCGGTGTTGGGTACTCGCTAATTTTATCTACATGTTGCCCCGGCGACGGTGGCCTCGTCGGGCAAAAGGAAAACAATGAACGGTCCGCCGAGAGTGACGCGTGTCCCGAGCATACTTTGAAGCAATTATTCTGGTTATTATACTGCCACGCTAAGAGCGAGCGAACGAACGAACAAGAACGAGATGGGGAAAGGGAATAGGCATAACGATCAGCATTGTCACGAGTCGGCCAGGAAAACGAGAAATGGAACGCGAGCAAGATTGTACATCGAATTTATTGAAAACGCAGGATTATACGGCGCGTACAAAATCAATACACGAAGTTTATTCAATAAAATCCACATTCGTATTATTCGTAGTATTAATTAGGAAATACCAATTCGATAAACGATATATTTATATTTAAATTAACAGTTTAAAAATCGATTAAATCGTTCGATTTATTTTTAACGAAAAGTTTATCAGTTTTATTGTTTATAAAAATTTCTATTTGAATTTATAATTTTTGGATGATTTTACGATTTTTTATATACTATATTATCTCTTAGGAGAAATTTTTTTTGTAATCTGTAATTTTTTAATTCATTTTAAAAATTGTTTTTTTTCACTAATATCCGTAGGTTGGATTTTACCACGGGGATCGTAAGATGTTTATGAGAAAAACGATAATCGAGACTTTTAATAATTTTTTTTTAAAACCTTGTAATGACACTGTCTATTTACTTTATAACAATAGAAGGTATTCTCACTCGTGATCTTTTGCAAAAATTTATAAGACGGTGTTGTTTTCATTTGTTTATTTTTTTTATATATAAATATGCTTTTCTTCCACAAGATAATTGAGTTTTTGAAGTTGCAGTTTTTTTTTATTTGTGAGTTTGGAATGAACTCGTATTAAATTATTATTACTGTACTTGTTGACAATAATAGTTAAAAACGAAAATTAAGATATTTACTGGCAGACGATATTGAGTATCGTTGAAAAATTATTGGAACGAAGTTCCAAGATGGATTAATGGCGTTTCGATGGAAGCGCGAACAATGGAAATAGAACGACACGGTCAATTGAACGTTCTATCTACTGCCGGTGGAATTGAGTCTGGCTGGAAACGGATTCGATCATCCGTGATCCATTGTCCTTGTCGACGTCGTTGTCTCGTCGTTCTCATTCTCGTTTCGAATAAATGGCTCGCGGAAATTTTTTTGTTCTTTTTTGTGACTCGATTGCTTCTCGTTGAATTTCCCAATTCCCGATAAAGTTTCGAACGAATTTCTCAACGAGCAACATTTTGTTTACGACATTGAAAAAAAGATTACAATTTTAGTAAATAATATTTAAAACGTGAGTGATATTGATTTAATAAAAATAAAAAAAATTAATCAATGCATTTCTTAAAATGAGTTTCTCAACTACTTCAAATATTTGTTTAATTGTCCGATAAGGAATATCGAAAAAAATCCATTGATTAATTTTTTTTTCAATTATTTCTTTTCATCCAACGCGTCCCCTTCTGTATCACTCCAAGTCTCGCTCAGTTCTTCCTATCCTCGGAACACCCGACAATTACCTTAATTAACTCAATTATCTTTTCTCAGTTTCGCTCATTCGTTTTTTCCCTCTTTCTTTTGCTTTCAGGTGCGCACCTTGTTCGTGAGTGGCTTGCCGATGGACGCCAAGCCGAGAGAGCTATATCTTCTCTTCAGAGCGTACGAGGTAAATAGTTGTCCGAATACTTGTTTGAAATAAAAATAAAACTATAAATAAAAAATTTAATTAATTAATTACAACGCTCAATGAATTTTGTTTTTGCATCATTAATACATTTATGAACAAGCATAAGAAATGCGAAACTAATGTTGGGTACTCGAGCCATACGAGGAACCTCTCGTACTAGGCCATATGGCGTCATGAATTTTTATCGTTGGTTGTTCCAGCACGTTTTTAATAGCTGTAGGTGTTAATATAATAAGGCCAAGTAAGCGTATATTCAAGTGTATGTCAAAAATGCAGGCTGACCCTTTTGACCACGTTTCTAGCCACGGTGCGTTAACTCGATTAATTGTTGCTTCAGCTTGCGTTATGATCACCGTTTTAACGAGACAGAAAAAAAAAAGAAAAGATTTCTATCCGATGGAACGTAAACGTTTCTCGGTCACGGTGAAATTGACGCTCCATTTCGTATCTAGAGTGAACACAGATTTTCTTTTTTCTTTCACAGTTAAATATAATTTAAAAAAAAGAAACAATGAAGGAACAGGCCTGTTGAGTTTTTTTCTATGATTGGGACGTGGAGTAGAGGAATATTGTTTGGTTGGGGATGAATAATAGAGATTTAGTCGATTTGGGACACGGTTGGAAAGATATTTTACGACTGGGACACATCAAGTCAGATATTGCGTGGGTAAGATATATTTATATTGTGTATGTATTTGAGTCAGATTTGATAAAATGGCAAGATTAATTATTGTATTATTGGACTAGGACATGATCGATTAAATATTGTAAGATTGGGACATGCTATAATTGAAAGTTGTAAAATCGGGACAAAAGCAAATCGTTATAGGTAGATTGAAATACATCAAATTGACGATTGTAGGATTGAGATTGGGGCCATTGAGTCTTTTAGAATTGAACATTGTAGACTTGGGACACATAAAATTCTTCATTATAAAATATATTCATTTAGCTTCTGTAGAATTTGGAAAATGTGCAATCAGTTATCGTTGATTCGAAAAATAAGAAATTAAATATTGTAAAATGTAAAATTGTAAGACATACAGATGTCTATTATTAGTTTGGATGAATGAATTGAAATACGTACCACTGGACATCGTAGAATTAAGATACATAAAATAAGTCCCTGTCCTATTGAAAAACGTATAACTGATGATACTCAGATTTCTACATCTATAATGAACAGTTTGAGGATTAAGGGCCAAGTAATCGAATCTTAAAAAAATAAGACTCGATTTACTATTAATGAATCAATTATTATTAATTAATTAAGATTTCAGGAACCAAGCTCGTACAATTAGCAATTTTATTATTATCCGCGTATAATTTTCCGCTGTAGGATGGGATTGGTTTGTAGATAACCAAACATTTCATTATCACGATATACGAAATTCATTGCTACTTGCCCGAGACATGTTAAAAAAATGTACACAAGTCTGATGGCATAAAGAGGGTTGTTTACCTATGTATGACGTCAAGCACCGTGATTGGTGTTTTGATCGACGTGCACTGCGGACGAAAAATATTTGAATTATTACAATAGATTTTATTTATTGATTTATACTACTATTAATTTATACACTATTATTTCACGAAAATATTGATTGAACGATTGTTTCTATGTAACAAATATCCATTTTAAATAATTTTTATATTTTTTCGTCTCTACTGTCCGTTTGCCTATTGTAAAATCGAGATAACATGTACAACTCCGGCATTATGACACCGTCGATCGATTCTTCTAAAATTAAAACAGTCCAATTGATACAATGACGATGCATCGGTGTCAACTAAAAAAAACATTCTTCCTCTTCAGGAAAAAAATATCTTTGAACTTTCGTTATTTCTCGCGATTAATTTTGAACCAGTTCTTAAACCAGGGTACGAAAGCGAGGCCGTCGGACAATTTATAATTCGCGTCACGAAAAATTTTATCACAATTTCACGAGAAAACACGAAGTTTTTCCTGCGTCTCGCGCGTGTTCAATATTGATATCACGACGTCGGTCTCGGTTTTCCCCCTTCTTTTTCCGCTTTTTTTTAACGTAGCACATTCTCCATGATACACATATGTACCGTGCAGCGAATCATAGGAGAAACGAGAATACGTCGGGAGAAGGAATTCGAAGCGCGAGGGCTGTGCGGTCTCTCCCTCTCGCTCTCTCTCTCTCTCTCTCTCTCTCTCTCTCTCTCTCTCTCTCTCTTTCTCTCTCTCTCTCCCTCTCTCTCCCTCGTTTTCTCTCCCCCCCCCCCCCCCCACTCTCTTTCTTTCTCTCCCTTGCTGACTCGCTGTCTCTCTCTCACACACACACACTCTAGCTCGACCCCCACCCTCCCTCTTCACATTCCCTCACCCTCGCTACTTCCCGACTGTCTTTCTTGTCTACAACAACCGGGTGGCTCGACGGGCAATACGGACGATTACACTCTCTCGGTGTAAATACGTGATGGGAAAAACGTTGCAAGAGCGAAAGGAGGAAAAGGTCTCGCAACGATATATTTACGAGAGACAATTCGCGATTCAGGGAAACGATCTCACGGTACCCAAACCTTAAAACTTTTATCGCTGAATATATTTTGGATGACGCGTTTTTAACGAAATTTATCACTGGGAGAAAATAAGATGAAGGAGGTCGGTCGATGAGGCCAATTTTGAAATATTAGCCGAAAACGACGACAATCGCACATCGAATTTAAAATAAGGAGGATTTTTATAAATGAATTGTTTATCAACATTTTTCTTTAATTTGGGTCCACGACAGGTGATCAATGAAAAATTTATCTACAATCGGTCAACGTTAGTTTAATGTCGTTGACGTCATCGAGCAAGTTGATGTAGTTAGGAAAATGAGGTTATGTTCGTGCAGTGTTTCATCGGGCCGCCATTTTGTCTAAGATGCAACGAGAATACATTTTTAGGTGATTTCACGGCTTATCGTGAATATATTGGCATAATAATTTATCTCGTTATTAAATGACTTAATCGAAACCCGAAACGAATGATAGGTAAAATAATACTTAAGAAATATTGGGTTCGCTCCATTTCCCCTAATATAAAATCAATTGCACAATTAAATAAAACAATGATTAACGATTGAAGGAGAATAATCTTTCCTGATGTTTCATTATGCAATTTAAAGATTATTCGAGGTTAATTAGCAGAAAACAAAACGGTGATTTTTAATTTTCTCTTTTCTTTTTTTCTTCGTTCGTGGGGGAAGGGAGACTCGTAATCAGTCGGTACGAATCGTTTTTACCTTTTTTGCGTGCGAACGTGGGCGTCATGTTTATTACTGCCAGGCTAAGGAATTTTATTCGACGATGTAGATTAAAAATTCGATCGGTCGATATTAAGAATTATTAATTAATTTATTAACTATATCAATATAACGATAAATATTGTTAACGATGAATCGTACTTTTTTTCTCTCGACGTTTTCATAATTTCTGAAATACACGAACCTATAAATAATATTTCGTTATCGATATCACAAAAGACCGAAATAAAAATTCAGCGTATTTTGCTCTTCGAAAGCACGTGAATTTCGTTTTGTCGCTCCGTTTGCTTACCCGGTGTATAAGCTGCGTTGTAACACGACCATCGGTTTGCCACCTGTACATACACACATATTTTTGTTCGGCAGTTACCAAAGCTGCATGAAATTTCGCCAAGTAAAAAATATCGAAACGATTACAAAAATTATATATTCCCTTGTACATTTATCACTTCTAGCGAATAATAAAGCAAGTAAATAATACTTTAATTAACCAAAAATACTAATTTTCTTGCAATCGAATTTCGTTGGTTTCAATGATAAAAATTTGTTGTTTCTTAACTTTGGTACATGAGAGTTTTCAATGTCCAACGGGTAATGTTCATAACGAACAACAATTAAAACAACAATAACAAAAATATAATAATAATAACTATTATTATTATTACTAGTATTTTTTATATTATTAATAATATGTTGTTCTTATGATAATAATAATAATAATTATTATTTTTTTTTTATTATGAACATTACACTGTCAGTTTAACGATTGTGGGAGTTTTGCACTTTGATCCTGTAATGACGAAACTATTATTATCCGGGATTAACGTTCGTATAAAGGGCTCAGAATAACGAGTTCTACTGTTGTTGATGCATTATGGATTGTCCTATGGCAAACCTCGAGTTTGTCGCTTCTATTTCATCTCTCTCTTTATCTCCAACCCATCCCCCCTCCCTCTGTCTTTTGCTCTCTCCCTCTCTGTAACTCTGCCGTGAAACGAGAGCCTGAAACTCGGTAGCATTTCGCCACAACAGAGAGAACATTATTGTCGTAGTGTTTACCCTACGAAGAACATATACAACTTAATTTCGTCAACTCGGTTCGTTTCGCTATGAGCAATATTTTATTATTCAACGTCATTGCGAACAAAAAAAATAAAATGAAAAATTAATTGAAAACAGAATTATTCATTGACAATTTTATTGACAAAAATCGATTAAACAATTAACACTTCGGACGATATAAACGACGATCCAACTTAAATTGTTTTTATCGTATATTTGTATAATTAATTAATTATAAAAGTATTTCAATTAAAGTAACCAAACGTAATGTTGTCTCTCTCTTGAAGATACTCGTTGTGAGAATATTGGTGTCGTTTTATTCGTGTTTAATCAGCACCTTTAGTCATGTGCTCAGATGTTTTAATGGCAGATTATTCGACCGTTTAGATAATCGGATCACCTGGTAATCATTTATTGTTTGTCGAGTGACGTGAAAAGAACCACATTCAACATACGAGGCTTAAGTCATTTCCATTGGGGAAGGCACTTGTTGAAAATTAATATAAATTAGTTTATGAAATTATCTGTAACATATTCGTTTCGAGATAAAAATTTATCTTTATTTTCCAATAATATTCAGAATGTACCCAATCAATTTAGAATGTATCTTCAGTTTTCAATTCGAAATAAAAAAAACGACCTTCTTCGATTCAATTTCGACTCAAAAGAGGTAAATAGAGAATTTTTTGTCCGCCACTTTCATTTGGGTCGCGAGATCGATTCGCGAAAATTCGTAATTGGAAAGAGTGGGAGGGAGGTAGTGAGGTAACTAATAGGAAATTTCCTTTCGTCTCGTGCCCGGGAGTATAATTCAACGGGAAAATAAACAAACAGTTTTCACTACGATGGGAAATTGCGTTGATTAGTATTCGACAAACATTAATTAAAAGTCCGCGAATTCGTCGTGAATTCCAGAAGTTTTTTTTTCTTGTTTCGAGACCAACTCATCAGGCTCCATCCCCAATGTGGAATTTCGTATGTGTTATCGACAGATGGTAACACGATCGATCGATGATACCGACAGTCTTCGGAATGTATTGAAATTTGAGAACGCACGAGATGTAACAAAATTTTAGATTCGAGATTCAATTTATAGCGACAATAATCACGCAGTTTTAATACATATTCTTTAACTTTATAACACTGGTAAAAGAATCACCACCATGAAAATTATCGTAAATTTAATGATTTATGACATTTGATAGATTTAGGGTTCGTTATTTAGTGACTTACGTTATAATCGAAGTTTTAATACGCGATCACTTATAATCATCATAGTTCTAAGAAATAATTACTAGAATTACACTTCTAGTAATTAATCACTAGGATCAAATAATCACTAGAATTAAAAAATTTCGAATAAGTATCAAAAGGCCAGTTTTAATCAAGGAAGCCTCGAGTTTCAGTCCTAGTAAATGATCATTGGAATTATAATTCTGATAAATATTTTCTAGAATTAAAATTCTAATTTCACAATCCCTTGCATTAAAATCCGGGCGAATAATCACTAGAGGGCAAGTTACAGCGAACAAATTGCAAGTAAATGATGACTGTAAAATTCTAATAAATAATCCCTAAAATTAAAGATCCAAGGGTTAATCAGTGGAATGCAAGCACCAGAATTATAATTCTGATAAATAATCACCAGGAGTTAAGATTCTAGTAAATAATCCCGAGAATTAAAGATCCAGGGGTTAATCACTGGAATGCAAGTGAAATGCACAAATTTCTAGTAAACAAGCACTACAACTATAATTCTAATAAATAATCATCAAAAATTAAGATTCTAGTGAATAATCGGTAGAAGTAAACACTCCGACGCAGAAATCATTAAAGTGCAATTTGCAATGGTCAAACTTCCAAATCGTGAAGATACCTCGTTATCGTCAGAATCAAGATTTTCGTGAAAATTTCAAAAGTCATAATTCTAGTGAAAAATGACCAAATCGAAGTTCCAGCATACAGCCTCTAAAATGAAACGGGAATCATTTTCTAGATCGCAACAATTGCTCGAACGGGACGATAGCTGCAGTGCAGTTCAACGATTTTACAACCCACCACAATGTAAATGTATTCACCGCTGAGGTGCATCGCTCCTGCAACCGCGTGGAGTGTGAGAAAGAGAGAGAGAGAGAGAGAGAGAGAGAGAGAGAGAGAGAGAGAGAGAGAGAGAGAGAGAGAGAGAGAGAGAGAGAGAGGCTGGTTTGCAGTAGCAGTAGCAGCAGCAGCAGCAACAGCAGTGGTTACTGCAGTAAATTCTGCGTTACCGAAATTCCCGGCCCACTGCCCTCGAGCCATACGATCCTATGTTTTATCTCCCCCCCCCCCCCCCCGGGCCGCGTTCCATGTTTTGTTTTCTACCTGCCTCACCTCGACCGAGCCGCTGGATAAGAATCCTGATTTATCACAGATTTATCCTCAAACGAATATTATTCGCAAAATACTCTTTTGCTAAATAGAATTCCCATAAAACATACATTTATTGTTAAAATAATAATAATTTTTGTTATTGTCGTTGCCGTTTTTATTGTTGTTACACGGTGCCATTCCACCCTACAGCCATTTGTATCTACATAATAAAATGGGTTCCCGACTACCGCCGTATACGATAGGGAGAGGTATGTACCGGGTGTTCACTATGAAAGGGATAAAAGAACATGTCGAGTGTTTCGTTTTAAAGGAACGAATCATGTAAGGGATGTTCAATTTGAAGGGGGCGAAACCCATACTAAAACAAGTGTTCTGTTTGGAGCGAATTAAACATATACCGGGTGTCATGTGCAAACGGGATGAAACATATACCGGTTGTCTCGTGTAAAAAAGAAAGAAACATATACCGGGTGCCTCGCGTAAAAGGAAAGAAACATATACCCTGTGTCTCGTGTAAAAAAGAAAGAAAAATATACCGGGTGTCCCGTGTAAAAGGAAAGAAGCATATACCGGGTGTCCCGCTTAAACGCACTTAAGTATATGCGAGTTGTCTCGTTTCAAAAGGATACACAAGATTGCGGATTTGCAATTAGAAAGGGATCGGACATACAGCGGACGTCACATTTGAACGGAACGAATATATGCCAGAGGTGCAATTTGAAAGCGATGAATAATGTACCGGGTGTCCCAGTTGAAAAGGATGAAGTATATGGCAAACCTAGCCATGATATAATTTTATATAATAATCGTCTAGGAACTGGCCTCACCCTAGCTGTTTATAATTATGTTCGATCGTACAACTCGTTATAACTATGAAAGGAAGTGCTCCGTGTGTACGATCGCGCAAACGGATATCGGTATTGCAGTATTCGCAAAACTCCGTCTGATTACAACCAGCGACGTGACTCAAAGGAAACGTCCTTCCCTCCGCCTTAAACCTCCGATCAGTAGTTTCACGTCCGGTTCGCGGCAACCAATATCGTTCGCGTTAATTAAATTACGATCTTAAAGACGTAACAAGTCTTAATACTAACAGCTGTGTACCAAAGAGATTGGTCTTCGGTATTTGCTCTCAATTTGGTGAAATACCGTATGGATCAAGGTGTCCTTTGTACTCATCTATCAAAGGTAACCTTAAACAGGTTTTAACTGGCAGTCTGTTAATCGTTGAATTGTTATTGACTAGCTAACAAATATATATATATTTTTTGTCGATATCTCTTTATATAAAAAAAGATTACCCAGCCTCCATCGCTCTGTACCAGAATTATGGGGAGATATACCGGATGTCCAATTTAAAAGAAATGAAACATATAACGGGTGTCCCAGTTGAGAAACATAAAGTATGACATTAGCATCTTACTTTAAAGAGATTTATATACCTAGTGTCTCGTTTACGAAGGATGAAAATACACACGGGATATCGAATAAAAGGGATGACAACTATACCGGGTGTATGGCAGGTATACGGGTGTGGATCGAGACAAAGCACTTCTAGTATGCAAATAATTCGTTTACAATTATAATGGGCATAGAGATTTCCACCGTGGAAATCTACTCATAAACCATTGTTCTTAATCTACTCTTGCGCTAAATTGTTATTGTTAACATAATTAAAAAATAAAAATAAAAGATGATTGTTGACTTCAACTTCAACTTTCTGATTTCAGGGGTACGAAAATTCGCTGCTCAAAGTCACCAGTAAAAATGGAAAGACGGCGTCGGTGAGTTATTTTCTTTACGTCTGATTATTTAATTTTTAAAAAAATTAAGCGCCGAATTGCTTTTCTTTGTTCGTCGAAGTAATTATTATTTTTTTTAATTTCCAGTTCCATTGCGATGATTATTTTCTGTATTAAACAATGAAATTCTATTTGTTGACTTCTTAGGCTTAACATTAGCTCGTTCTTCCCTCTCTGTATTTCTCCCCCGTTCGCTCTTTTTCTTCGCCTCGCCCTCTCTCATCAAAGAGATTATTCGAGACTTTGCTTCTCAAACTCTGGCCTCGAAGTTGTTCCTGGGTAACGACGAGAAAGAGCCGAATCGAGCGAATATACAGTCTCGACAGGCCGGGCATGCCGGAAGCCAAACGAAAACCGAGAAAGCAAAGTTTATATTAAATTTTCGTTCGACCAGAGAGATGGAGTAGAAAAAAAAGGAACAAGAAACAAGGAGTACCTATACAAGAAAAATAAGACGAAATAGAATTGGAGCTATCGAAAATGCGGAATTCATTTAAAAAAGAAAATAATTTTTTTTTAAATAATAAACAAAAGTTGTCAACTTGCTGAAGGATGCTCACGAACCCGTACTTATTGAAAAAATTTAAAAGGTTATTGAGGTTGAAAAATGTATTTCAACGTTAAACGACATTTTTCCAGTAATTATTACCAATCAATATATTTGACTTTTTTTAATTTATATTAACGCCATAAAGTCATAAAAACCCAATTCCTTTTTTTGGGGGTACTTACAATTTTGACGTCCGCCGGTAAGAAAACTTTTCTCAAATACTTCGGGACATTTGAAGTACTCTGTACTACTATTCAAATATCCCCGCTAGAAATGAAGAATGTCCAATTTTGTACGATGAACAAAAACCAAACCTATCACAACCACGCTCGTAATTTGGCATTAATGTTTCGACCTCGATACATGCTTTTCTCAAGAACAATTGTCATGTAGCTCAACAACTATCTACAAATTATTTCGCTGAGCAATGCTGCTCGTTATTTTGCATTATAAAAAAATGTAAGTTCCAACGAACTTTAGGGGAAAAGAATTTTGTCCTCGAGGTCAGAGCTGCCAGAGAACAAATTATAAAATTTCGAACCTTTCCTGAATAAGTACCACCCTCGATACACATGTATACAAAAAATTGATCATGGGCATGGGAAAAGGGTTGTCCCTTGCCAATTTCGGTTCGTTTTAACTGTCGCCGTTTTTTATTCAATCAATAAAAATTACAATTAAATTATTCAGCGGTATAATGAAACATATGGGAAAAATAGTAAGGCAGCCCACCCGGTATTTGCGACACTTTTCCGCCATGTTCGTTTGATCCGACAACGAAGCGACATGGCGCCGTGACGAACAGGGGGTGGGAGCTATAGCGAAGCGGTGACGGCATCTGATTTGCTTTCGAAATTGGGTCGACGTTGGTTAGAGCGTACCAAGAAAAATCGAGGAAAAAGGTATGAGGCTAGAGGCAAAGCCTATCATCAATTTACTGACGCGACGCATAGTACGAAGCGAGGAAAATAATCGATCGTGGCATAAGGCAAACTCGCAAAGCACTAGTGGCGAAATTAATAGTCGCCACTGTACGGTAACGGTGCGCGCAAAGCACGAAAAATCCAACTATGTATTTCCAAAGTTGGATACTTGAAAGGACTGATGTCTCTTGATGCAGCGATGCTGTGAGAGAAATACACTTGGAAATAAAATGGGAGAAGATTCAAGCTTGCGAGGTTTCGACTATTACAACGAGAACTTGGTAGTTCGTGAGATGGTGGAGGTTGCTAATTCCAAGTTAGAGATCTATGTAGATCCCAATCTCGAAGATTTTCAGGAGAGAATTCGTATTTTCCGTAGCGCCGAACTTGCAGGTTATGTGGCGCACGTATATTACTTAGCGTGGATCTTGTAGGTTACGTAGTGCGGAAATTGTAGGTTATGTAGTGCGGAACTTGTAGGTTGCGCGGAACTTTTGGGTTATGTAGCGCCAAAGTCGTCGAGCGTGTAGTGCCAGAATCGTACATTATGTAGCGCGGAACTGATGGGCCATGCGTTACGCGATCAGTGCGCCATCTGCCGCATAATTTTCGGACTCCCTAGCTCGCGACCGATGCGCTGTCCACTTCGAGACTTGCGTGTTACCTAACTCGTGACTTTCCTAGCGCCGTACGCCGTAACTTGATAGTCGTGTTGAACAAAATGGAGGAATTGTACAGCACTAAGCTTTTGAGATGTGTAACCAACAGCTTTCGTGCAATACGACTCACGATTCTTTATCTTTTACCGACGGAGTTCAATCTAAAAAAACTTAAATAACGTCGTTATTTGGATGAGTTCTGTGCTCGTAATGTCCTTCAAGTCATTTTATAAGTCTCGATGTAAATCCAAGTCTTTGACTTGGATCAGTTTTTCCAATATGACGGTCATAATCACTCCGCCCCAAAAGTTGACGATCCGAAATGACTGATTTTTTAACCGTATTGAATGAAAATCGTCAATGGACTGCCCTTCGTTATTGCAAATTTGATAATCCAGGAGAAGAATGGTCAATTTTGTTGGTTAGCAACACCGTTATTTACGATCTCAAAATTTGTATCTCCGTCGGTAAGGAAGAAAAACGACTCCTGCTTGGCCTCAATGCAGATTGCGTTACTTCGCGAGCTTCCCAGTTCGAGACTTAACCTCGTGTCATAGTATACGATTTTTCTCCCATCTACTTGGTGAAACTTGTACAGATTTCGTACCTCGGTTTTTCCTCGACGAAAAGCGCACAAATAATGATAATAAAACGGATCGATTCGGGGGGTCAAACGTAGCTCAGGGCAGAAACGATGAACTGGCACCGTTGGGTACGAGAGGGCAACCAACGCGAATCGATATCCCTCGTAGCTCTCCGGCTCTACCACCGGCACAAGCTCGTTATTATTATACCATGTCTGGCATCTTCACTCACGATTTTCCCGTTCAGGTCGGAATAAATATCGTTCAAATTGTCCACTCTCGTTTATTCATTCGACTGAAAAATATATCTATCTCAGATTTGTCTTTTTTTTACACTACTACTACTTGTTCTTCTTCTTCTGTCTCAGGATCAATACGGAGTTAATTATCAGACACATTTCTTTCAGAATAATTTTCACAACGATGTATATCTACGTATATGACATTTTTTTTATTTTTATTTTTTTTCATATTATTTTTTTTCGTTACAGCCAGTAGGATTCGTGACCTTTCACACAAGGGCTGGCGCCGAGGCAGCGAAACAGGACTTACAGGTAATACAATGCTCCGTGCGAATCGCAAAATTCGAGGGGGTGAAGTTTTTTTGTTTTTTTTTTAATCTTTCTAGCAAGCACCCCCTCGCTCGTAAAAAAGGAATGTGAAACATCGCGCGTCCGGATGAACAAAAAAAGAAGGGAAAAGTTATAGAGGATACTAAAAAAAGAAAAAGGAACAAACGAAAATTAAATAATGTTTCTATCCGATTCTCACGTACACCCTTATCACCGTATCTCGATAAGCAAAAAAAAAACCACCACCGCCCCTCATGAGTTTGTTTCTCATAACATCCGGCACGTCGGTTGATGTTACGTCGAATAAAACGACTATTTTTTCTTCTCTTTTTTTTCTGTCTCAATCATCAATTGCGATACCGAATTCACCTCCACCTTTTCTATATTCTGTCTCATTGTTATCTAAGTTTTGTTATTTCTTCTTCTCTACTTCGAAATCATGATTTGTTCTTTTTTTTCGTTTGTTCTCAATTCTTCCACCCTGTAGTCACGATTTACACAGAAGTCCTTGTGGTGAGCAGCAGCGAATAAGATGAAAGGTCGTTCGTCTGACGAAACAAAAAAGGGAGAGAGAGAAAAGCAAAGAAACAAAAAATGAATCGACAATAATTTTTTTTTAATTTCTCTTCACTTCTTCTCAATCGTGACACACCAAACCTTGATCTCAACGTAGAAATATATGCGCGACTCGTAGTTCGTCAAGAACAAAAATAAAAAAAAAATAAAAATAAAACAAAGTTTTTGGACAAAAAAAAGTTTATAATAAAAATTTTTGAGTCACGAGACAAGATTTTTGCGATGTTGAATTGAAACAAAAAACGAAAAAACTACAACAATAATATTGTCGAGTACGATAATCGCGTAAATTCCTGGGCCACTTTTTTGTTTTCGTTCGAGAAAAAAAAAGAACGGAGAGACGATACTTTCGTGATTTTTTTCTAGTTTATACTGTACTAACCCAATCACACTGAGTTCGATACCGTAGTAGCTGTTGTGCATTTTCCCACCCTGTCACTATATAAATCCACTCTCGTTGCTGGTACGACAAATCGTGAAAAAAAACAATCTCGATATTTGCATTAATTCGTAAATTTCGAGAAGTTGAGCAGTCCCAAGAACTCTTCGAGCTCACCAAGATCTGAATATTTACGGGGTTAAAAATTGGAATCATAAAAACCAAAATAAAAAAAAAGCCATTTCTAGAAATTTTGTAGTTCTAAAAAACAAATAAAAAATTTTCCGATTTGCCCGAAAAAAAGAGAGTGGAAAATTCACGATTAAAAAAAAACGTAGAATGGTGTGAATAATTCCTGATCCATTGGCGAGACGAAAGAAGAAACAAACAAAAAAGTTGCATCTTCCCTCTTTCCACCAAAAAAAAACAAAAAAAACTGCCTCCCGCCCCTTGCCCACCCTTAAAAACACAATCACATCCCCCCGTTTACTAATTTAGGGCTATCTATCTATTCCAGCAGGGGGTTAAATTCGATCCTGAAATGCCACAAACAATACGTTTGGAATTTGCAAAAAGTAACACAAAGGTTAGCAAACCCAAGCAACCAGCCGCTGCAGCAGCCACCTCGCACCCCGCTCTGATGCACCCTCTAACCGGACGTAAGTATGCACCGCCACCGTCTTCGCGTTCACTCGCTGCTATCTTTGTTTTCCTCGTTGTTGTTCTTCTTTTATTTTCTATTCGTCTTTTTATTTTCTCAATCCGAGATTTATATTTTTCTTTTTTTCACCGTCTCTTTTCCTCCTCGTATCTATACGCTTCCCATGTGGACCGCACGCTTTTTTCCTCACCGGGGACGGGCACTATTTGGAATTTACCATTTAAAAACATTAAAAAATATCAGCGTTGCTTTTAATAACTTTTCGTTCAGCTTTTTGCATACGAAAATTATGTCTTTCTTTTTAATTATTCGGAATTGATAACATCAATTATTGTTATTATTATTATTATTACTATTATTATTACTACTATTATTATTATTATTATTATTATTATTATTATTATCATTATCATTATTATTGTTGTTGTTGTTATTGTGTATTTCAATAATGATTTGTATTTTATTTGCCAATAATGTAATTTGTCTCCCGAGAACACTTTGTCTCCATTGTATGTTTTCTTTTACCTTCTAGATTTTAACTCCCTTTATCACACACGAATCTCCTCCAGACTATCGCACAAAATGAACATTACATATGTTTATGTGTTATTATGTACGCATACATAATATGGCCCAAAAGCTGTAATGCACACTCCACTCGAAAAAAAATCTACCTCTCATCCGTGCAATCATCTCCGGACCTAAATGCTAATATTACAATAATTATTGTAATAATAATAATAATGATGATAATAATTTTTAACGCAAAGCATACGAGAAACAGATGTAACGAAGCGTATTCTAATATGTGATTTTTTTCAACGCTGTTCCGGCATTCGTCAATTCTATCTTAACATTTTTTTTCTAAATTAAAGAACAATTCATAATTTTTCGACAAAAAATGGTAACGCCATTTTTTTCATCTTCGGGTCACGATAATAATTTTCGACGGTTATAAGATGTTCGGCAAATAATCATTAACATTAATATCGCATCTCTTGCCATATTTTTCGTCAGGATTTTACTAAGTTTTATTGTACGTGCTAGAAAAAAAAGAGGACACTTTTTTCTAATTCATTTGACCATCAAGATTTATCTTGATGGAATCTTTGTTACGTTTCACCAAAGTGGAAATTCGAAAAAAACAACAAGAACGATATTTCTTTTTTAAATTTCAATTTTTGTTAAAATTCCATTAGCCATTCCAATGATATTCCGCACTAGCTGGCTTTTTTAGATGACCTAATTTCGAAGATCAGGTCAATTTAAAAATTGGATTGTTTATGTGAATAATCAATAACGTACAAGCGTTGTTGTTTACATTATCAATAGTAATACCAAAAAAACTCTCAAAAAATGTGACAATTTTAGCAAACTGTTGTTTTTTTTTATAATTTCGTGACGTCCTAATTGTAAGAGGAAACCCATACGAGACTCGTGGCCCTGTCGATTTCGGCTGAAACACCCCACGCGTGCAATATATGAGTCATTCTCCCAAATAATGATACGAGCTTACAATTGGACCTCGTAGTCGGAGATTTGGTAGTAACTTCAGTATTCGCTTACTCGTATCGAGCAGACGTTCCTGAACTTCTTGAAAATTTGCTCATCATTCATTTACTGCTGGTATAGCTAAAATAAAATTATTGCTATTTGAAATTACCCTGTAAGAATGAATAAATTCTTCGTTTTTCTGTAAAACTGAGAATTCCGTTTCTTTTTTCAAGGTCAAAATATAGGCCCGTATTTAAACTAATTTTTGTTTGCATTTTGAGTCTTACATTGCATTTTTCGAAAAAATAAAAAATACTTGTATTCAAAAACTTTGAATATTTGACGTAAGAACATTCTTTTTCGTCTTTGTTTATTATTTCCACTCGCAGCAAAAACATAATGTTTAATGTTATTGAAAAAAATGTTCAGAAATAATTTTAATTTAAACAAGTCGCGTATGAGAATTAAAAAAGGCATCCTAAGAACCTGAAGTTCAGACTCGGGTAATTTTTTGGGAAATGTATAAAATACGTGTCTCGTGCAAATATAAGAAAAATATATAAAAGAAAATATGGCTAATACTATATAAAATACAAGAAGTACACAAGGTACGGTGCACACATATTTGCAGTTCTACGGCGTGCGAAAGAGTTCAACGAAGCGTGCCATGCACTTGCGTACGTTGCACTTAAGAAAGTGCATACCGTTATGTGTATGTGTATATTTGAGTACACGCTGTTTTGCGTGTACCATATTGTGTGTATATTAATATATACGTATATAAGGGAGCTCAAATAAGAATGTATGTAAAAAATAGTAAACTAGTAAATAATAATTCTGAGAGTAAAAATCTCAGAAATATCCGAAGGTCTAACTAAAGACATCTGAAGAAAAATATTTCGAGCAAGAAAATCTTAAACATTATTCTTAATTTTGTATTTATTTAATAGTTTCCTTTTTCGTCATATTCGATCCACAACAAATATTCAAAATATCACAAAAGTTAAGGAAGACAGCAAGAATCAGAATTTTTCGTAGCAATTAATTTATCGTATAAACATCGTTATTGTTTGCATTATTTCAATTTTATCGCAACATTATATTCCCGCACACTTGGTAGTCACCTAGTCGTGCCGTCTTCTCCTCGAACGGACGTATCTCTCGCGAATCGGAGGTCAGCCATGCGAATCAATAAAGTGCACCCGGTTCCTTCTTGGCTCTCTTCTGTTTATACGTAATTCGAAACTCTCGGCGAACTTCCCAAAGCATATTGGATGAAACGAGGAATGTTCCGAATATAAATAGAATTTTTCAATTAAATGAATAATTAGCCGGATGAAAAATTTATTCGAGAATGTGTAACAATAATTTGGTCGTGGCGTCGAATTTTTTTTTCTTATATATATCAAGATGTCATTATTTTTTAAAATTTGTATAATGTTATGACGAATCTTGTAACGAGAGATTGTGAGCCACGAGGACACGCACGATCGAGGGAAATATTATTAATGTACGCGATACATGTACATCGCGTGATAAATTGTTGCAATATGTCTCGCCTATGGTAAATTTCATATATATACAGGGTGGTCCATTTTAATTTACCGATGAAAATAAATTTTTAAAATGCGACGTACAAAATCAAGTTTCGGACGTAAATTTTATGGTTTTAAGAAAGTGGTCATATTGAGATTTTGTTTACGTCAAGGCATTGAGGTCGCGTGAAGGACATTATCGATTTTTTAAATGAAAATTTATAATTTTTCTTTCGCCTATGGAAACTCCAACAACAGCCAACAGCCTATCAACAATAGTTAATTAGCGATGAAACCGAATTTGGAATCCTTGAATACCGTATCAAGTAGATATACGACGTTACGACCTTCACATGGTACATCTTGATTACTGCTGATGCAGTAATCAAGATGTAAATTTTCAGAGTCATATTTTGGGTCCGAGTGGTCCGAGTTGACTCGTCGTCGAAGAACGTGCTCGTACACTTCCACAATTTTTAAAAATTCACTTTTTTTACTTAATCATCGTCTATCCCCACGAAACCGTAAAACTTTCGTGGAAAACTCGTTTTTTTCGTACGACCTCGTTTATTCGAATTATTTTCATCGATAAATTAAAATGGGACACCCTGTATACATTATATATCGTTGAACACGACTAGTCAGCTAGTACAACCCGCAGAAATGAGAGCTTTGCGAATATTCATTCGGACCTGGCTACAAGCATTACCGCTGTACGATAACGCGATATTCACCTATCGATAACGACGGCACGCACATGCATATCGGTATACAAGCGGTATTATGGTTTAACTCGGTGGTCGAAGCTATTTCCACCATTCTCTTAGCGATAGAATATCTTTTCGTCGAAATCATTTCATTTTTTTCATCATTCCATCGGTAACATTGCATTCGCCACTTTATGTTTCATGGCGCATAATTGAAATTCGTCAATCGCGAGAATCGTGTACCCATTTTCATTCAAATTCGATAAACTATTCATTTTTACTCTGATAGATTACGGCGCCATCTTAAATCGTTGAAGTTGAGTCGTTGAATTCAAAATTATAACCTCCAAAGCCCTCGGGTTACCTCGGGTTATCAGATATCGTACTTTCGTTTGGCCATTTTGCTTCCGCCATGTTGATTTTTTAAAGTTCAACGCCGAATTGCAATTCATCGTTGGAATCCTCGCGTTAAAGCCAATCCTTGTGCAATTATCAGTTTTTATTGCGACTTGATAACTTAACGTTCTCGGTCAGCTATTTTATCGTTCCCGGTCGGCCATTTTGTTTTATTTGAGTAGTTCTATCGTTAATTCCGGAATAACAACAATTATGATCCCTAACACGGAATTTCAACCCGAGGATGAAAATGTCGTTACTGTTATTTATTTTGTTTAAACGTTACATTTATTTTATGGATGACAAAATTAAGTAAGTTGTAACGGACGAGTGTCAAATGTTCCGATGTTTGATTTCTGATTGGACATTTTTTCAGACTTAGGAAGTCCCTTCTTCCCGGGTGGACCGGAACTATGGCATCATCCATTGGCATATTCAGCGGCAGGTGAACTGCCGGGAACGCTACAACACGCGACGCTCGTACATCCCGCGTTACATCCTCAGGTCCCCGTACGTTCCTATCTTTGACTATCTGCAGACAAAGCTCTGGAGCCGCCGACGAGCGCCCCGATGCACGTTAGTGATGATACATGACTATCGTTTTACTCTATTCTTTTTCTAGCTTATTTTCGTCAAGCAATGAAAAAACAATTATTTTCAAAACAATTTTATCGGATTAAAAGTGTGTTCGTCTTTCTTTATATACGCAACTGCAGTCGCTCATTTCATGTTCCAGTTAAAATAACATTGTATTTCGTCGATCGAGGGAAAAACAAATTTTCAGTGACGAAAACCAAAATTTGTTCGAAAACGTGTTATAAATTAAAAAATAATTATTTTGATTAATTTGTTGATAAAATATCGGGATAATTGTTCCATTTTGTTGATCGTTTCGCTGTGGTAACCGCGTAGATTTTTTCCCTCGTATCAAATCCATAGATTATCGGAGATTTAAAGTTTTGTGTACAGTTAGGATCTACGTCTCACGGACGTGAAAGTGGCAGTCGTAAAGTGCTACAGTCCTGGCACAGAAAGGTATAGAAGGAAATAGAGGCAATCTAGAAAAAAACGCGAACGAGGCTTTTATCGATTTTGATGTTATTTCTATGTCGAAGCACGAATCCTTTCGCGTCCGCGTGATGTAGTAACTATAGACTAAGAAGCACGATTGGTATCGTAATTTTTTGTTTCATTTGTCATGAAAGCGTCTAGTATTTATTCTCCTTTTAGTTTGAAACGTAAATTACCTTATGGAAATATATTAACGGTCTCACGAAATTAGTATTTTCTTGTCCACACAAAGTTGAATTAAATTTGCAAATTTATTTTCTTGGCCATTAAAAATCACAAGGATCATCATATGTTTTTGAGAAAATTTTATAACAATGGAATTTCGACGACGACGTTTCGAAACATGACGGTTTTAGAGTCAGTGTTACAAGCTACTAGCGATTCGAAAACGTGATCCGTATTTACTTCGGAACTGAACAACCAATCACGTTATAATTTTCAGAGCATCTAAATAATTATGGCAAAAAGTGGCTAAACGTTTTTTATCAAAAGCTTTTGCCATAATTCTCTACATACCCTAAAAATTCTAACGTTTATTGTTAGTGCCGCAGAAAGTACGGAAGGCGTTTTCGAATCGCTCGTCGACTGCAACACAATTTTCAAATTTTTTGAAAAAAATACGTTTAGCCACTGTTTACCATACTTCTCTAGACACCCTCAAAATTTTAACGCGCTAAGTTGCTAAGTGCCAAAGAAAATACGGTTCGCGTTTTCAAATCGCTTGTCGCCTGTAACGCCGACTCTTAAACTAGATCAGAGTCGACGAAGGTTACCGACGGGGGTGAATTTCCGAGTTCCGATATTGCCTCGTTATCAACCCACGTAATTTATTATTCCTAAACACGATTAAAATGCTTACATTAATTAAGGATATCGTGCTTATTATTTTATCAAAGTCGTTGCAGAAATCCCAGAAATAAATACTTAAATCTTTGGAGGTCAGACTATTGATATGCGTATGCGCATAAATCGCGTAACAACGATTCCAGCTTTTTTTTAATGTCTAGAGTAGTTTTAACGAAACAATGAGCAATGAATTCTCGATTAATATAAGTAATACAATCCTCGGTAATTGTCATCTATTCAATGGTAATGATACCGACGATATTTGAGAAATCTGAACCGTGAACTCCATCGGTAAGAACAAGACGACTCCCGGCTGACCGTAAGGCAATACCGAACATAATAGTGATCAATGGTCCGGACAGGGTATTGGTGGAGAGGGAATGTTTCGTACTCGATACGGTATATACGTGGCTATGCCTTTGTATAACATCGGCTGTATTCGGCACTCGCTTCGTGGCTGGATTTTCAGAACGTCGATACCGAAACTAATAAAGCAGAGTTCAGGCCGTGAGGTACTGTAATTCACCACGGATCGTAAGCCGTATAAAAAACGAAGCTAGTCGGTTTCCGTTATCGTCGAAATATTCCCAAAATAATAAAAAAAGAGAACGGAAATTATATACGTATTTTCTTATGTTTGAAACGATTTTGTTATAATTTCGATCGATAATAATGTTATTTACTTGAACGGCCGTAACTTTCATATTGTGTGGAAATCGTCTTCGATTTTGTTTTAAGATTTGATACGAGCCTTGGTCTTCGATCTAGGATTTAAAACACAAATTACACTTTGTTCTTGAAACGCATCATAAATTTTTTGAAATTTACTTCCGATTTGGCCGATTTTCAAAGTTACGACTATAAAAATAGACGTATGGTCACATCCTCGACTAATGCGTTCATTCGTATTTTTTAAAAATATTATAAATGACAAACAAACACAAATACGATGCTTTTTATTCGGTATTCGGCCATTCGGCTGTTCCAAATTGTGCTTATTTCTAGAAAAATCAAGATTTCGACTCGAACCAAATGCCATTCGTCAAGTCTAGCGACGAGTTTTTCGAAATATTAAACACGAATGTTAATAGAATAACCAAAAAATGACAACTATTTGAAAATAAATATTGTAAAATGTTTACCACAACGATAGAAGCGAACGCTTGTTTTTCTACGTTTTACGGTTCAGACATACTCAACTATCCACCCACAAGAACTCGATCAGTGTGCCACCGAAAACGAATAAATGTGTTGTTTGCGTTGTAAATAAAATTTTTTAACAAAAATTCAAATATTTTTTCCATTTTTTTTCTAACTAGGCACCAATGTCTCTGCCGCATCCAACGACGCTAACATCGATACACGCGTCTCTGCCGCACTTTTTACCATCACCGGCGCTCGCATCACCGGTAGGCTCGTCCTCGTCTCAGCCCAGCATAGCCGTCAGTAACGCACCCTGCTCGACACTCTTCGTCGCAAATCTTGGACAATTCGTCTCCGAACAAGAGCTCAACGAGATCTTTAACAGGTTAGCCAATGAAATAAATAACGCCGTACGCGAAAAAAACGATGTACTCGAGAAAAAAAATATTCGGGTACAGCCGATAAAACGGGTTGTCCCAACCAAACAAATGATAGCTGGGAGTGTCAAAATTGGAAGAAAAATAACCATTTTGTCGGTTGGGACGACTGTTTCGTTAACGGTACTTTTCTTTCGCGGTCTACTTAATTCAATGATTTTAAATAAGCGTATAGCTCGATGAAACCGGACGAATAATTTTTTTTCGCTACGTTTTTTTCATAATTTTTTCGTCGATTAATAATTTTTTTATTTTTTTATTTGTTTTTCAAAAGCAGTTATTTCTTTACCGATATTTTGTACGATTGGACCTTTCGTTGCTTAAATCGAATATTTTTGTTATTCCACCAATATCCGATCCTCCTTTGTTTTACAATTTTCAATGTAATATTACGTTTTTGTTTCGTAAGAAAATGTTCCTTTGCCGAAAGAAAAATAGGAGAAAATTTGTTTAAAAATATTTATAAGGGACGAGGAAGAAGGAAAATCGGGTAAAGAGAGAGGCAAAAAAGTTCGTACTGTTAATTACAAGGAGACGAAAGTCCCCCCGTCCCGATATCTTGCAACTTCAATTCGCTTCCACGAGCTTTGGCACAAATAAGGGTCGCAACCCTCAAATTACACGGGACGATTCACCGAGACCGGGTTTCCCTGTCTGGTAGCCGGTTAGCGGAGGGTTGGAAGGTTAGTCTCGAAAACGCAACCGGCCATCTAGTGGAAAGAGACGTTTCATGGACAGACATGCTACACAATGATCCGTAAGGAATGGTTGGAGGGAAAGGAGGGTAGCCCAATCGATGCCGAAAAACGGCCGAAGGGGTTAGCTCAACAAATCAATGAGAACAACAACCAACCACCCTTTTCGTTTTTCCTATCAACACGAATTATTTATTACGTCGTTAGTTTTTTTTTCATGCAAAACGCACAAAAATAAAAATCATTTTTTTATTAATATAATTATTGTTCTTCTTCTAATAATGATAATAATAATAATGAACGACGGGTATTTATAAATTCCAAACATTGATTCGTTGCTTATTATCGTTGAATATAGAAATAATTGAAAAAGAAAAATGGAAATAAACGATTCGCTTTCACGACTTTTTACTGGCGAGAGTAGAATAAACCGTATCGAGGCAAACTTTCGTGAAGATTACTCATGTTGCCAGAGTGAACCTCTCTCTCTCTCTCTCTCCTCTGGCTCGTATATCCCAGAAATGTGTAACGATGGCGAACGAAACGCGAGCTGGGAAACGCTTCACTGATGATGCACGAAAACTCTAAACTTTCTCACGCTCGCGTTTTCATTCCGTCTGTCTAATTATCACTATCCCCATTGTTTGTGTTACATCGCGATTTGATTTTTTTAAATTAACAACAAAGCGTATAGTCATAACTCTGACGCGTTTGGAATAAAAATCCGACTTTTCTTTTCATTCCTACTCCCAACTGTCACCGTTATTATTATTATCGTTGTTGTAGCTATAAATAATCTAAATGCAATACAAGTGGCATTTTCGTAATGCCACGTAATTAATTAGAAAAGTATCATAATTAATTTATGAATCATAGAAATGTGGCAACATCAGAAAAAATTATAACGAAATAATTGCGAGGTAATAATTAGGTAGCGAATAATTAACGTAACGAGCGAAAAAAATTATAATGATGACTAGACACTCATATATTCGCGGAGGTTCGAGGAACATTTGGCTACGCGGGAATGACAATCGAATGAATTCTATTCATAAATATATTAAAATAATGTGATTCGGAAAATCACACTTATCGATTGATTATGTTTCATTTCAAAATCTCAGGAAAGCAGTAATTAACCTTATCGCGGTTACTAACGCGACGAATAACTTGATATCAATCGTATATATGAAATATTTCATCATTCGACGACAAAGCATTCAGTGTTGAATTTATGTTTTGCCTTCCATTTTAATATCATATTTTATGTTATCAGACTTATCGTTAATGGCATGAAAAGTTTGAGTACATTTAAAACTCTAAATTTTTTCGGGAGATTCAAGATTAAACTATTTCTATGAATCTAAACGTTGAGGTTGTCGTCTCATCTCGAAGATTTGTCATTTTCTCAAGTAACTGAAACTGAAAGTTGAAACTAAAAGTTAAATAATAAACTACGCTTTGTTACTTAAAAAAGTAAACGATTTCTGGAAAAAGAATGTTTTGTTTGTTTATTGTTTTAACCTATTAAGCCCCCATCGTTTCAATGAAAACAGCTAGTTCCAAAGTTCCTTGAATTGAAAATTGCTTTTTTCCTCTACAAAAGCTAGTATCTTGTCTTTAAAAAAAATTGCAGCATATAAAATGAGATAGGAATGTAATTGCAATTGAGTGTCAAACGAAGTATGTAAAGAATAGTTACGAAAATAGGAATAAAATTGTATAATTGAGCATGGGTGAAAATGAAATCGAAGAAGCGATTGAGATGTCGTCTATCCTCGAATTGAAACATCGATTGCGTCAACGGACTTTGAGCACTAGTGGAACTTGGAGGGAATCCAGTGACGGGTTGAATGCTGGTCCACAAGTAGATAGAGGAAGGAGTAATGTCGATAATGAAGATGATTGCGATAACGATAATGATGACGACGATGGATCAAGTCACGGACACGATCCACGAGATTCTGACTGGAATTGAGGAGGAATGTCCCTAATTTTCACATTCGAAGACGTACAGAATTCATTCGACACATATAGGTACTCGCACCAGCGATACGAATGCTTCTAGCTGAATTGAAACTCTCAAAAAAACTGTTCGGAAGGTTAATTATGCCAAAAAACTTATTCGAGGCTCGGCGAAGCCTTGACTAACAATAAGCTACGAATGCAAAACAGATCCTTGGCGAAAGATGAGATAAATTCTTTTGCAATATTCAAAACGACATTGAATCTGGAACAAGTATAGAAAAGTGTAAGTTGTTCAAAGAAAAAAAAACCGTGCTCGAAAATAACAACCAATGCTGCAATGGTGCTCGATGCAAAAATTCAATGTATCATGGGAGTCTGGGGTGACAATAATGAGGTGTCCAAAAACGAAGATAAATCAAATCAAGAGATATCGTAAAACACAGTGTTATTGTACAGTGGAACCACTTTGCAAATGTACCTCGTGAATTTTCTGCCATGGTACACAAAATTGAGATGAATTTTAGCTAAACCAATGGAGAATTATGTGAATGAGTGACTGAAACAAATTTCATCGTGATCGATTTCGCTGTTACGACAAATTTACGTATCGCGTTTTGCAGCTATCCATCAAGCACTCAAGGTACAACTCTCGCCTATAACCATCTACGACAGCTCGCTAAATAAATATGCGAAAAGAGCAAAAGGACAAAAAGTCGTTCCAAGTGGTCATGGAAAAAGAATCTATCGAATCATACACCCAAGTCTACAACAAACTTCGAAAATTGAGAAATTTCTCAATCACCCATCTCCCATCCCAGTGAGACTTACGATTCGATGCATCGCGGTCGATGTACAATGCGTTACTGTACATTCTCGCTGCAAGGAACGAGCACCAAGAGTATAAGTGTGTACAATAGAATGAACATGTGGGCGTCTGAGTGTGCGAGGTGTGACGAGATTTAAACAGGAGTCCGTTAGAACAGCCGAGGAGGCTTGAGAATATTCAAGGACAAATACGAAGAGAAAGATCGATGGCTTACCGCAACAGAATCTGACGCAGGAATCGCGTATTGTCGTGATATTGACATCGAGGATGACGTAAACACCAGAATGATAGAAATAGAGACCAGATAAAGCGTGATCTATAATCCCTCGGGAACCATAAAATAACTTGTCTTAGTAACGACAAATTGACTACGGAGCATTGTCTTCTCGATCTCGATTCAGTTGATTTTATGCTCTGATAAATTGAAGACACGTTTCCGTTAGTCCCTTTAAAGTTCAGATACGGATTGTTATCCCCTCGACCGCGTTCGAACACCGGCGATACCAACTCTCTGAATCGACAACGTCAATGGTCTTTCGTTTAAAATCTGTCGCAAATTGGCCATGTTTACTTCGGACGTGAATCGCTGACACCATCAGCTACCATCGGGTACCTGGCACTGTTGGACTTTTGAGATACCCTGTATATACTCGAGCTGTGCACGGCAACCACACTATACGCCGTTGCTACGCAACGGTCACTGGACAACGGTTGCTAAGTTAGATTGCTATACAACGGCTGCTAGACAACTATGTAACTCGTTCATTCGGTAGTTATTTGTTTCACGTTCCGTATATTCGTCGTCCATTTCGAACAAGACACGCAAGATTGAATGAACTTCATATCTTTCGAATAAAAAACTGTATATACCGGGCGTTCCATTGGAACGAAGTGGGAATCATTATTTTCTGTGAACCCATCAGTTATAGATTTTCATTCGATAAATCCAAATGTGACCTTAACCTGATCTTACCGCTACCATCGGCATAGTATACTGCATGACTATCAAATTTCGTCTTCGAAACCCTACGATTGTTGTCGAAAGTATGATTCGATCAGGCTGACGGTTCTCAAGATATGAGACCATTCCATGTAAAGTTGGACACCCTATATGTAGTTCGGTTCGCGATCGCGCAGTCGCCGTACGCGAGTAGTTCAAAAGGCCGCTACATGGCGGCGGAGAATTTGTTCTCACCTCGCAAAAGTAAATCGATATATCTTACGTTATAATGCACCGAACTAATTGATTTTAGTCCCAATAGAAAGCTCAATCTTGCTGCTTTTAAGTTCTTAACACATTATGTACGATACAATTTGCGTATCGGTAGCAATGTCCTGGATTAAATAGAGTTTCGTCTGCTACGTGGGACGAATTGAGCTCCCTCGGGAAAAAATAATTTGAGAGCCTCTATCTACCGTTTCCCGCGCACTCTTGAAACATTCCATGAATCGTTCGAATCTTCGACCGACCGCAATTGATTTATGTACTACCATCGGGGTTATATACTTCGATCGTCGTGCTTTGAATTTTACCGTATAAAATTAGATTCACTCTGTCATCGTGACAATGAAAAACGAATAATGAAATGCCTCTCCAGCCGTTTCTTCAATCTCATATAACTTTGAACTAGAAATTGTATAAAGCAAAATATACAACAAATACTATCGGAATAATTAATTAATTAATAATAATATTTAATTTACTTAACTTCCTTATAGTTTATTATTTTATTTATTATTATTATTATTATTATTATTACCATTTTTCACAGCCCAGTCACTTCAATTATAGATTCTTTTTTCGAGTAAAAAATTTGAGCGGTGAATTCTCGTGCGAATAAAAAAATTAGAAGGGGAAATAAAGGCCCTAGAAAGAGCGGACGCTTCGTTTCTATGTTTCTTTGTGAACCGACCGCGATTACTTCAAGACCCGGCTACCGTTACTTCTTCCTCTCCCCTTTCCCCGAACCATCTCACTCCTTCACTGATTGTGAGAGTTCTCGTTGTTTCCAGCGTAGACACTGGTACTTGCTCTTATTTTTCGAAAGCGCGGCATAACTAGCACAATGTTGATCGGTCGAAAAAAATGAAGATAAATCGCAAACTGTACGATCGCCTTAAAAACGTGTTTAATGGTAAACATCTTTATTCGAAATAAAAAAGATTTTTCAACATCTCGAGATATATACTAGTAGAGAATTTTTCGACAATTCAATAAGAACAGATTATAAAAAGTAGAATCGTTATTTAAAAAATAAGAAAATTATAAACCCCAAAATAAAAATGTTAAAAAATATCAAATTACTACGTTATAAATTCCCAAAAAAACATGAACTGAGCAAACGTCGAGAGGACGAGCCTCGATGCTAAAAAAATGTACCTAAACCGCGTTTTTCAGCTTACATTAGCCTCAAGGATGAAATACGAGGAGTTATAATCGATACTCATTTACCATTCAAAAGTTACGCGGAATTATCTGTTCGAAACTAATTTTACCGACGGAAATGAAATTTTGCGAAGCATCGAAATGTGATAATGCACCTCTTATCAATTCTGACACTGTTAAATGACATTGACCACGTCTGAAATGGAATTACTCGAAAGTTTTTATTTAATTTCTGCTAGAAGTTTGGAATGGAATAACATCACTAAATTTATTATATATTTGAATTCTTAAGCGAAAATCGACGGGGTTTACCAACAGGGGTACATTTACGAATCCAAATAACGTTATTATTAACTCACAGACGTGATTATCTTTTCCAGAAAATTAAAACTCGTATTATCGAAGAATGACGGGACCATTTAGGTTCGAGGATTTAATAAAAATCCTCGGGCCATCCCCTAAATCATTCTTCAGCTTTATTAAGGACGAATTTTCGATATGCGCATGCGCAGGAAGCACAAAAATAAACTCTAACGTTTTGCAATTACTAGAATGAGTTTTATTAAAATAAGTCGTACGTTACTCTTCATTAATACAAAAACTGCAATTCTGAAAGATAATAATGAATTTTGTTGGAAATAACGATGTAATTGGGGGATTTACGATCTTTCCCTCTGTTTGTAAAAAAGAATATGGTCAGATTTAATTCTTAATTTTTTTTAGAAAGAACCTCATCGAACTATTCTATCACGCGATCGTTGAATATTCGATGAATAATGTTAATTGAGATATCAGCAATTTTTTAATAATCGCATTCGATTAATGAGGCAAAAATGAATTTGCAATACGCGATTGACATTTTGCAGCACCGACGCCCGTCTTCGAACGTCTCACAATAAAGCGTACTTTTTTTTTCTTTTTAAATATCATAAATTACGTTGGTCCTTGAAAGCAAATTTTTTATTTTGTTTTCATTTATGTTTCGTATTTAAACTGTTTTCTTCTGTTCATTTCGTAAAATTTAATTTCGTAGCAGGTATTTAATGTAGTTTATCGTTGAACATGCACTATAGACATTCTTTCAGATCCAGCGTATGAAATTGGGAGCAAAAATGTGTGCGAGTTCCCTACGATACTGGCAGCCGCGTGTGTCGCGAGACACCCATTTGTTTGCCTAAATTGCGATCGGTAAAGAATAGGCAAAACCTAAATAAAAATGAAAGTAATCCCGTTTCGAAGTTATGCCGGTGCCAGCATCGTCCCGATTATTTTGTTCGTCGACACTCTCGTCTTTTATCCAATAAATAAGACATTGCCAATAACGATAATTTTTTCAAAAAATAGTCACCATTATACGAAAGTGGCGACGAGCCAAGATAAAAAAGGTTTGTTTTTTGAAAAACATGAGAATAAAAAACCCAAAACATTTGGGAAATCAAATAAAGTTGAATGAGATTTGGAAAAGAAAAAAATCACACGATTGACATTTTTTAACGTTAATAAAATTTCGAGAAATTAAATAAACGAGAATTAACACAAACATGTATTTTGAAAAATCGTCAAATTTGATAAATTCGTAATTTCAATGTTTTCTTTTTCTATGAACTTTCGAATGTTTTTCAACATTTTTTAAAGGGAACAAGCACACATGGCGAACTCGGTAGAGAAAAGAAAAGACAAAAATTAATTTCGAGCACGTATCTGTACGCTTGTCTTATTTGTGCACAGTTTTACTGGTTTCTGTCGGCTTCGTATGCACACGAAGGGAGGCTCGCCCGTGGCATTTGTCGAATTTCAAGACGTACGCTACGCTGCCCAAGCGATGGCGGCTCTCCAGGGATCCTTACTCCTCTCCTCCGACCGGGGACCGATACGAATCGAATATGCAAAGTCGAAAATGGCCGAGGTGGGCTTTACAAATCTCTGGATCGAAGTAGGTTTCCAACTCTATCCTAATGTAGTGCATAAAAAAAGGGACAAGGCCCTAAAAGAACGAAACTATGAGTGTGTGTGAGAGAGAGAGCGCGTGTGTGGGTGCGAGAGAGCGAAAATGAGGACGAAGAAAGAAAAGAGAGTGAGGACGAGAGTGACGACAAGGGTGGTTAGTCGCGAGACGCACACTGAACAAGCGCAACATCGATTATTAGCGTCTAAGCTATTCTTTGTTTTCTTTACCACGATTTTATTTGGACAATATAATTGTACCTTATGTATTTTCAATAAAAATATTATACTACAATCGGGGTCTCGTCCGGAATCGTGAAAGAAGAAAAAACGAAGCTATTGATGACGGCAAATAATCGTGTGGAAGTGCTTGGGTTTTTTCGACGGAAGACGAAGAATTGTTCAACACTCAGGCGGGGCGTTATACGATCAAAAGACGATTGCGAGGCAGGTCACAGTCTTCGAGAATCGGCGTAGATTTGACAATATGATGATGCCTGGATCAAGCAACTTGACCACGACCAAGTTGCGAAACGCAGATTAGCGATTGGTGGTACAAATGCAGCCCTCATCGTCCGACCGATGGAAGACGATCCATCCCCGTCAGGTGGATTGAAAGTCAGGACGAAGAAGACCAACTAATCGCATCCAGTGATGTACAATCCAATTGGTATCATTTTTTGATGTACGATCGAAAAAGGATTCGAACTTTCTAGACGTGAACTTGACATCGAATTTGGAGAACGCAAACGAGAGTCGATGCACCGCGAGCTTGAACTTGCGCGACCCGAAATCAAGGTGCTGGGAAGGAAGGATCACACCACTGTTTCAGGAAATCAACGGCAAACACGAGTAGTGCGTGAAAGAGCATGAGGAAGCGACGACGACGTCACGTTCATTGTCATCGAGGATGACCCTGAAAACCATTGATGAGTTAGTGTATGAGTTTGACGGTACGCCTGATAATTTCGACGTATGGTAAAGGCAAGTGAAGTTCATGAAAACGACGTCTGAACTAGTGCACGACACTGCAAAGGCACCGTTTGGAATGAAGCTAGAAAAGAAAGCATTCAAGTGGTTACATTCAAAAGATGAGCACTTGTCAATGACGTGGGATTAACTCATAGTCGAGTTAGGAAAAATGTACCGCTCGAAATTGGACGAGATGGAATTGCGCAAGAAATTCGAAGCGCGAGTGTGGAAAAAAGGGGAGACTTTTCCTGAATATGCGCTTGATAAAATCGTAATCGGTAACCGTGTGCCGATTAGCCACAACAATATGCTGAATTACATCAACGAGGGAATTACTGATCAAGCATTGTGCAACCAAACGCGCAAGCAAAGTTTTACAACAAGAGAATCTCTGATCGACCCATTCGAGAAAATAACGTCAGAACAGCCATCGACGAGTTCAAACCAGCAAGAGAAGCGAGATACCGTACCAGAGAAGCCAACGCGTGGTGGAAGAGGCGTAGAGGGTGACAAAAGCGACGCCAGTGATAACAAAAGAAGGGCTAACCGAAGAAGCTGTTTCAACTGCGGCTTGCCCGATCACGTGCGCGCAACGTGCTGCCCGGTCAAGGGGCTTGGTCCCAAATGTTTTCGTTGCACGAGCATGGACATATAGGATCGAACTGCCAAAAGAAGAAAAAAGAAACAAGGGAAGCTTATGCCGTGGCGCAAAGCCTGGGTAAGAAATACACCAAGATGGTTACATTTTTGAACAACAACATCGACGGACTTATAGACACTGGGGGTGACCTGAATCTTATGCGCTGTGAAGAGTATGTGAAGATTGGCTTCCCTGCTCTTCAAGCGACCGAAGTATGATTTTCGGTTTTAGGCTCACGAGCACATGCAACATTAGGAGAATAAGTAGGAGTGCGATAGACGGTGGCGAATTTCAAATTCTTATACGCGTTGTTGCAAACGCTATATCCCAGTAGAAAATGTTAAGTGGGTCTAATTTTCTGAAGATGAGGAATTTTCACTTGAAGAAAGGCGGGATCTACACCGCTGCTGACGACGGAATCGAAGATCTACCTGAAATTTTATAAATCAACATACTTTACGAAGAGGAACATAAAGACGCGAGACAAAAAAATAACGCCGGGGGATAACAATTGCAAACCCGAGAAGATGGTAAAGACGATCGTGAGTATGGACTCATGCTGAAGTATGACAAAGCCGTGTACTAAAAGACAAGACGACTAGCAGTAAATAAAAGAGAGATCGTAAACACTCAAATCGAGGAATGGAGAGCTCAGGGCATCGTAAGACGATATATATATCGTAAGCTCAGGGTGGCGTAATCCTCGTCATTGGATTCCGCCAACCCAGTGATGTGGGTAAAAAAGGATGCGACGTCTCGGTTATACAACGACTATCGACTTTTTGATAAGAAAATCGCCCGAGATCGATATCCATTGCCACTCATTGAAGATCAGCTGAACCGACTTTAAGATTGCAAGGCTTTTAGGATGACGATGAGCAAGAAGGATCTACGTGTTCGAGTAGCACGGTGGGAATTGTTACTCGAAGCATTTCAATACTCCATTGAACATCGAACAGGACGGAGTATGAAACACCGCAACGCACTGAGTCAAAACCCTCTCCCCACGTGTTTGACGGTCAACTAGAGAGAAGAGAGTATGCGGGACTTAGAAAAGCGCAGGGAGACAATGACAACCTGAAGATGAAGATCGAGCGGGCCAAACAAAGAAATCTCGACGCATACACCGTGAAACGTGGCCTGCTGTTTCAAGACGTTGGGGATGAAACGCCCCTTGTAATTCCTAGATCGATGCAACTAAAAACAATAAGAAGCGCACGTGAACGCGGTTATTTTGTGATCGACAATACGTTAACGCTTATATGGAACGATTTTTGGGTACCTGACATGAGGTCAAAACCCAACAAGATCGTTCAAAACTGTGTGACGTGCATCTTGGAGGAAAGACGGCAAAGAAAGCGAGATGGTTTTATCAATCCCATTGAGAAGGGTAGCGTGTCTCCAGACACTGTTCATGTCGACCATCTGGGCCCGTTACCATCAACAAAACACCCTACGTCCATATTCCTATCGCAGTGGAGACATTCACCAAATTTGTCTGGCTGTACCCGACAAAATCAACAACGTCAGCGGAAGGTAATCAACCGTATGCAGAGGCAATTAGTTATTTTTGCCAATCCTCGAAGAATTTTATCCAATAGAGGCACGGCGTTCACCTCTGAGGAATTCGAGAACTATTGTCGCCAAGAAGGCATCGAGAATACATTGACAACACCGGGGATACGTAGAGATAACAATCACGTCGAAAGGGTGAACCGTACCCTTATACCGTTATTGAGCAGATTTTCCGCCCCTCGATCGTATGAATGGTTCAAATATTTAGACGCAGTACAATGATGACTGAATGGTACTTCTCACCAAAGCATTAGTACCACACCTTTCCGATTGATATTCGGAAATGATGGGCGTTTGCAAGATGATCCGCAAATAAAAGAACTTTCAGATACCGAGCTTATCACTCTGTTTGACAACGACCGAGGAAAATCACGCTGTCAAGCGAGAGAGCATTCAACGTATCTGAAACGAGAACAAACGCAATTTCGACCAGACACGGAGAGAAGCATTTCAATATCGTGAATGCGATATTGCGGAGCTTGTTCAAAACTGCCGCATAAGTTTCTTGGGCTGTACGAAATTATCAAGTAATTATGCCACGATCGCTATGTTGTTCTGCATATAGGAGAGACCGAGGGCCTAAGTAAACATCATCTGCTGTCGATTTTATGAAGCCTTAGCGACCACAACGAAAATTTATTTTAAACCTATGAAGAAAAAGAAGGAATATCGGACTATCGGGGCGAATGTCCGGTCAGGACAGCCGAGTGTAGTGCATAAAAAAGGGACAAGGCCCTAAAAGAAAGAAAGGACGTGTGAGAGAGTGAGAGTATAACTGTGAGAAGAGCGCACGTGAGAGCGAGCGCGTCTGACAATGAGAGAGAAAGAGGAAGAGAGAGCACATGTGTGGGTGCGAGAAAGAGCGAAAGTGAGGACAAAGATACCATAAACAAAGAGGGTATGCATGAGCTAGAAAACAGTGACAGGAAGTGAGAGAGAAGGAGTGCGTGTGATTGGCCAAGACGCTCAAACGCGTCAAAATGTAGGTATCACTAAACAGGGGAAAAAGTGAACGAGGATGGTCACTGACCATTAGGTGGTGTTCGATATTCTAATCAAAATCGATTTCGGAATCAATCCTGAATCTGGTGTCTGATCATCGATTCTGTAGAAAATCGAATGGCAACAAAACGATCTTGCAAATATCGATTTTTTAATGCGACATCGAAAGAAAAAAGGATAAAGCTCAAATGTACCTGGTTGAACTGAACTGCATTTCCTGGACTAAGAAGGATGTTTAATTTCAAGTCTTTAGGGCCGGAGATTTTTTCCTGCCGACAAAAAAATTCCTCAACTGATGTACTGTTTCTGTATCAAAATACGTGGAAAACGACAATTTAAAAAGAATGTAACAAATTAAGTACCTTGGATGTTCGATGCACTAAAACTTTGTCCTGTAATGGCCGATGGCGTTACTATATCTTCTTCTGTTCCGCAAGCCGGAACCTGAATACAACGCGGAATAGCATTTGCGCACTACGCGCAATCAGCGATGCACAATATCCAATGGGAGCTCTGCTTTGGAGCTGCGCCTGATGCGATCTTCGGAGAAGCAGAGCGCTCATTGGATATCCGCCCATCGCTCGTCGCTTTTTGTGGGCAGTGTGTTGTTAAGACTAGAACGCAGAGGAGACGAATCAATTCCGGTTTAGAATAATCAATTCTCAAAAAAATCAGTCACCTGAAGGTCGACATTAAAAATCGATTTCTCTCGTAAAAAAAATCGATTCGGATCGTACACCACCATTGGTCAGTCGCGAGACGCAGAGTGAACAAACGCAACATCGATTATTAGCGTCTACCCTTATTCTTTATTTTCTTTATCACGATTTCAGTACACTTTGCCTACAAAAGAATTTTTACATTGTGTATTTTCAATAAAAATATTATACTACACTAGTTAAAAACGAAAACAAGGACGGCAAACAAAATTACGAACGAGAAATATATAGCCTCGATGTTTTTATTTATTTATTTGTTTATTTTTCTTGTTTTCTTTTATACAAGGGTAAATAAGGGTGGTATGTGTGTGTATGTGTGTGTGTGTGTGTGTATGTGTGTGCACAGATTTTTATTCGCCTCGTGAGAGTCTTCGCCATTCACAAAAAAAATGAAAAAAAAAACCAAGATTTGATTGGTCTGACGGAAATTGTCCTGCCGTCGTAAAAACTTCGGCAAATCGAACGACGAATCTCGGTAATGAAAAAGAGTCCAATGACGCGAAGTCCGTTTCATTTTTTTTTTTCATCGAACAAGACTTTCCAAATTTTTTTTTTCATACAAATTCTGCGTTACAAAAACGAACGTGTCCACCATATCATACGGGATATTTTTAATATTCATCGATAGACTCTCGTATCGTATGAGAATGCGGGCGCGTAACACTTGCTTTCAACCTCGTGATTACAAAATTGATGGATCGAGGTCGTTACTTTTGTTTATTGGTTCGTTTGCGTTTCCAACCTTCCGTTTCCAAAGAGAGGAAGATTTTTTTTATTAAAATTTAATTTATTTATAAGCATCTTGCAAAAATTCTCCCAAAAAAACTTCTCTTCATTTTTATAACATTCCTCCGCAGCTTTTTATCCCCAAGTATCGATAATTATTATGAATAATAATAATAATAACGATGATAATAATAATAATAATAATGACAGGCTGAACCCTTAAAAAAAGTAATTAGTACTTTACTATCGCTTTAGAATTCGTCCAAGATCATTGTGTATTTTTTTTGTTTCTTTTAAGGTAGTTTGAGCGACTTTGCGACTAATTCGAGACGAAAACGGCCTGGATATTAAACGGTAAATAAATTTTCAAACAAGACACTCTTTGCTCACTCTTCTCTTTCTCTTTCTTCGTCTGTAATCGTAGTTTTGCGAATATTTCGCTCATTCAAACTGGACGATTCATTGATCGAATCGCGAACTAAATGTGAGTTCATTTTTCTTGATGATATTATTATTATTTTTTCATTTTTGCTAAATATCAAACCTTCCTCCCCTTCTCGTAACAAAGAATAAAATCATCGTTTCATTTTTCACAAAAAAAAATTGGATCCAAATTTTCGTTCGTCATTAGTCTTTAAAAAAATTCGCAAAATTTCGTTTCCGTTTTGCTCGGACTGAATTTCTTTCTCTATTCTCTTTCTTTATTTAGAAAAAAAAGTAACTTATTTTCACTCGATTAAAAAAAGTCTATCAAACTGCTTTAATTTTCTCGTTTTTATTATCTCCGTCGTCCTAACCTTTGACCCCCCCCCCCCCCCCCGCCCTAACACCTCTCCCCCTCTCGCCCTTTTTTCCTTATCTTACAATTAGCTTTACGGATTCTCGCGTGAATTAAAATTCTCGTCGTGTGTCCCTCCAGCCGAGACCGAGCAAAGTCGTAGAAAGCGTTTCGTGGGGCGAGAACCGGGAAAGATCGTCGAGGATGGCAGGATAGACGGGGGAGGGTGATCTTTTGTCCGTTTTACCCCCTCCACTTTGCACTATGAACTGTAAACTGTGCATTATGTACTCGGAATATAAGAAAAAAAAGAGTACGTCAGACCAATGGGGAGAAAAAATAAAGAGAAAGTGGGAAGGGGTTCACTGGAGGGTCTCAAGCGTTTTTCCCTGAATGCCGTTGAAATAGGGGAAAAAAGTGTGCATAGAGATTTTTTTAACCTCGCAGTCTCGACCATGAAAGAAGAAGACTGAGATAGCTATGAATGACAACCCTCCACCCCCTCTTTCCTGTCTCTTTTCATTTTTGATATCCCCACTCTTCATGCGAGGCGACCCCTTTTGCCATTTTTTTTGTGCTAAGTACAATTTTGTTCCTATGAAAATAGCCGGTTTGTGCTATACTCGCAGTCACAACTCGGTTGATACAGGATTGGGGCTAACCTCAAATTGTACTTGGGATTGAAGTTGAGTATTGAAGGGAATTGACTGAAAGGGGTTTAGTTCGAACTTTAACTCGAGATGAATCGGGCTTGTCCTCGAGTCGGATGCAGCTGTGTTTAAAACTTTAATTCCGAATCCCATGGAACTTTAAATAGACTGCATTTGTATTTTGGTTTGTTCAACTTGACTCATATTAGACTCACGTTGAACTTTGGACGCGCTTGATTTGTATCGTACTTTAACTTGACCCAGATTGAACTTTCACTTGACTCATATTTCACTTTTAATTGACCTATATTGTCACTTGGACCGATCGTTCAATGAAATTTAACTTCACTTAAAATCAGCTTTTACTCGAGTCGAATCGGATTTGTCGTTGAGTCAGAGGAGACTATGATTAAATGTTGATTTGAATCGTATTGATCTTCGAATGGACGGCAGTTGTAATTCAATTTACTCTACTTGACTCACGTTAGACTTATGTTTATATTGACCATGAATTGTTTCGAACTTTAATTCGAATTTAGCTTGACCAAGAACATACTCCAACTTGATCCAAACTGGACTTTCTTTTGACTTATATTGGATGCCGATTAAACTCTGGACTTATAATTAATCCATATTCGCCTTTGAGCCAGAGTGAACTTGAGGCTTGACTCATATTGGACATAGATCGAAATTTGGACTTACCCTATATTCGACCTTGTGGCAGAGTGAATTCTGAGTCATGGCTCAGGTGGGACATAGATTGCACTTTGTATTCATTTAAATAGAACTTTAACTCAAGCTTCGACCCTTAATTATATTGGACATTGACTTTGAACGATCTTTGTCTGGACTGAGAGTAATTTGTGTCTTGGCCAATATTTGTATATGAAATGCTTACGTGCAATGTTTGATCACGAAAACTGTGATTCTGTTCGTATTACAGCTAAAAAATGAGTTAATATTCATCAACCAGGTGCTTACGAAACCGCGGATTTTCTTTTTCCAGGGATCGAAGGGAGAAAAAAACGGGCAACCTTAAGATCGACATTAACGGAATGTGAGCAGATTGAACGAGTCAACGAAATCCACACTTACAACAAATGAAACAATGGCGGCGAGGATGGAGCGTAAAGAGAGACGCGAGAGGGTAACAAATACCAAAAACGGAAGAAAAAAAAATATGCAAAATGACATCGAGGGGTGAGGTAAGAGATAATAGGGAAAAATGGGGAATTTGCGCATTCTCCCGTGCGAATAATTGCAATCGACGACGTCCAGAGCGTCTGGCGAAAAAAATAACGAAGAATCTAGGAAAATTTTGGACAAAAAGTAATTAGAATCACGACTTAATAGGAAAATTTGTTGTTCTACTTTTATTTTTCTTGCATTCATCAGCGATGCGTTTTTGCGGACAACCCGCGTTGGGCCCAAAATATCGACGAGATAAAGTAGCGTGCGATAAAAGCGACGAAACGAAGTAAAAACAAACAACAACAAAAGTAAATAAGCTTAGAAAATATTTTTTAAGGTAAAAGAAAAATCAGTTTATCGATCATCGCGTCCATTGCTATTCTTATTATTATTCATACGAACATCGTTGCATGCGCCGGACCCCCGTTCGTTTCCTCGAGTCGTTAAACGGCTCGAGTAAAAATTTACGAAAAATGAACAGACTGGACGTGGTCGGCGCACGAAATACAAAACGAATGTGATTTTCTAGACATTTTTTGAATGCTATCGTCGTCAATATTATTATTATCATTCTACTTCAAGGAATTTCTTTTTCCAAAAATATTTGGTCGAGTACCTAATTTTGAAAAAAAAACGATAAAAGCAAATAAAACGGCACTGTTAAACGCATCACCGACGGACACGAAAGCTACATACAGTCCCAAAGATATTCTCAATGGCGCGATATAATTGATTTTTTTTTGGTTTTCTTTTCTCGCTTTTAGAGACATCGAATTTTTTCGCAAAATTTGGAAAAATGAAGTAACGATCGACGCGAGAAGAACGAAATCGTTGAGCGAAACAAATTGATAATAATAACAACGTGCGCGAAGAAAAATTTTGAAAAATTCGGTATAACGAATTTTTTTTCGTTTTTCTGTTTACGCGCGCGTTCCATGTGTGTAAATAGGGTAAACAAAAGAACGATGACCGAAAGACGGACTTGCGAACAATTTTTTTCTCACGCGACCCGGACAGAGTGCGGAAAAGAAAATCCGTAAGGCGAAAAAAAAACAATGAAAAAAAAGGTCAAGCTTAATACCAAAGGTGCCCTAAGAAACGTGTATTTATGTTTTTTGTCATTGGCATCGCGGGCAATCGCGAAGCGTAAACAATTGTTGAAGTGAAAGTAAAGTGTGAACGTCTGTTTTTCTTCCGCTTCCGGTTTTTAATTTTCATTTTTCTTTCTTAAATCGATTCTTTTTTTTTGGAGAACGAAAAATAAAGCGAACGAGTGAGAATGAACGAAAAAGAAGAATCGAAACGCATTGTCCTAGAGTGGAGATGCTTCGATTGAAATCTCACAAGATGATTGTAACGTTATGAGTTTACGAACGCGAACATATCATAGAATTAAGCGGGACACGAAGAAGATGAAGAATTGGAAAGAAAAAAAAACAGAAAACATATATTTAGGGGATGAAAAGTTTGACAAAATTATTTAGGAGATGAATAGTCTGCAAAAAAATGTATAGGGGGTTAAAAAATTGGAATGTTTTTAGGGAATGAAAGTTTGAAAAAACAAAACGATATTTAGAGAATGAAAATTTTGAATTTTTTAACGGATTGAGAAAACTTTCTCGTAAAAGAAAAGAAAAATCATTCCGCGCTATCGACGATAGCGCAAAAGTATTCCAAAATTTAAGAACATCCATTGCACTTTCGACGAAAAAACAAAATTGTCTATAAAAGCGAAAAGTTTTAACGTTCCTCGGTTAATTAAAGTATTTTTTCTTTTAAATTACATTTAAAAAAAATAAAAGTCGCAGAACTCTGGGCGAGTAAAATACATATCAGGCACGCTAGAAGAGTCCTAGCTTATTCTACCATATCAACAAATATTTATCCCGTCGTATAATATTTAACTACTAATATCTAGAACGAAACTTTAAAAAAATATATATATGAAAATGAAAAATCTTTCAATCAACCGACGACCAATTTGTTCCGCTCATAGCCCGCGGTATGACGGGCACAAGCGGTCAAGTTTTGCAACGGTAAAAAAGAAATGTTGTCAATATAATTTAAAAAATATATATTAAATTAAGTTGAATTTTACTTCACTTAACCGAAAGTAGTTCTGCAACGATAGAATTTTTCTTTCGAAGGAAATTTAAGAAAATATCCGAAAAGAAAACTTGATCATATTCTCGTCCGTAGCAGCAACAATAAGACTCGAGTCTGTCGTGTGATTTTTATTTTTCATTTCTTTTTTTCTGACTTTTTTCTTTGCTATCGGTCGGTAAATCTGCAAAGAAAATGTATTCAAACCCGTGATGAAGAATGAGTAAAATAAAAACATTTTTACCGAAAAAAAGTAGTAAGTAAATAAATAAGTAATAAATAAAAGAATGGGAAAATCAGCCAGGGACGAAGGAACGAGGTATCGAAGAGGGATCCTAAAAAATAAAATTTCTTAGGACAAATTGTGATCGTGACGCAATGAAAGTATTTTTAATGTCATTCTTTCGTTTGAAAATGAATTAATAAATAATAATAAAAATTACAGATAGATCAAGTTTCGCGTTTAACTCAATTAATAGTCGATTTAAAAGTTTACAAAAAAAGAAGTAAAATATCCGTGCGAGGCCTTAAAAAACTCTTCGCGTGCTAGTTCCGAAAGTTTACAATCGCCATTTGACAGAGTTCTGCGATCAATTTTTATCGGTAAAAACATTATTACGATTTTTAATAAAAAAAAAACTATTAATAACAAAAATTTGTTCAGTAACGTTTTTTTAAATAATTGAATAAATGATAATTGGTCAATAACTATTATTAATCATTTATTATTGATAATTATTGTATACATTGCATATTTAACAATTAATGGTTATTGATAAATGACAGGGGGCAAAGAGGAATGATAAACTGTTTTTTAATTTAATCCAAATTTCGAAAAATTCTATGAAAATTCATTCCTAGCTAAATAAAATGTAACGCAGAACAGGGGAAGAAAAAAAGAAAAACAATGCGTATGAATACTAAAAATGTGAAAAACGAACACGTACACGAACTTTTCTTTTTTCGTTCATCCTGTAGCAAAACAAATACGAAACCGATGTTTTTGAATGTTCGCGAGGCAAACATTAACCAATAGATGTAGGAGATAATATTCGATGGAAGAAGTGAGGAAAAGAAAAAAAACGTCAATCACGAAAAGTGTGAAATGAAAAATTTTGTGAGACGAAGGACGAAAAAAATAGGTTGGATTGAAAGTGCTTTACAAGTGAAACTAACTCATATCAGTAGATAGTGAACGCTATACATACATATATGATACATTATTATTATCATTATTATTATTATTATTATTATTATTATTATTATTATTATCTTTAATATTATTGTACGAATAACGTATTAGAATGATAATTGGCGTAAGTTTTATTAGAATAAAATTATGTGTATTAGGGTGATTAAAAAAAGTGTTTGTTTTTTGGATTTCGGTTTTTATTAGAATACACTCATGCAGAGGTCGAAGGCCCTGCAACTCTTTTGAGCGAAGCTCATTTTACAAAACTTATTTCTCAAATGTTCAAATAGCAAATTATTTTACTCTCCGTTGATTCGTTATATTGCCTTGAACGAACGAAATCTTGTATTAAACTAAAAATTTAGGCACTTATGAATCTTTTTTATAAATTCTTGCGGTCGACAAAAAAAAACTTTTTTCGAACTAACGATTGATTAGGCAATCGATTATGGAATTGCCTCAAGCAGCCTTTTTTACATCGGAACCCCGATGAAGTAGCAATTAAACAAATTTTCGACATCACGACCTTCGTCCGAAGTATTTTATTTCATTCAGCATGCAAAAATTTTATGTGGAACAAAATCCCTAAAAGATAAAACACTTTTTTGAATCATCTTAATATATATATATATTTATATATATATACATATATATAGACAATGAAAGGAAAAAACGAAGAGGCCAGAGAAAACATGAAAGTAAAAAAAAGAGTAATCCCGATTTCTAACGGATTTATGAAAATTTACGGTGACGAAAGAAAGAAGAAGAAAAAAGATTCAGGAACAGACCAGAAAAATATTCCAAATCCGATATTTTGTACCGCAATTAGCTTAATTAGATGACGGGAAAAAACAATTATTTGGGAAAACTAAGCTTCGTTTTAAATGTTTTTCATTTTCTTGGCATCGCAAAAAATGAAGGATAAAAGTTCCATCGAAAATAACATGCAAAGTTGTTTTTTGATGTTCAGTTCTGTCTAAATTATTTTCTTTTTTTAGTTAAGAAATCACGCGATAATTTATGGCGCGTGATTCGTTTTTTTCAAGCGATGAATTTCAATGACCTTTATCACCAAAGATTTATGAATATTAGGTCTCTGATATTTATGCCCAAAGACTAAGTCATCTATGGAAAACGAAAGTTGAGATAAAAAAGGCAATAGTTAGTTTATATAGAGTCCGATTCAACATATTACTGACTGACATTACTCGCTGTGTCGACGACTAGACTTACATTTTTCCATTATCAAATTACCAACTCGACGAATAATCTCATTCACCAAATGTGGCACGACTTGAAATCGCCAAACAAGACATTAAATGGTTCTCTACATTATCGACATATACGTTTGGTTCATCCAATAGCCGCGGCCACGTAACAGGCGCGGTGCGCGACACGCGCACCAATCACCGACGTACATACGTCTCAGCCAATGATCGCGCTCTTAGACTCCACTAACCAATCACCGCTTCGAATCTGACTGAATCGGTAAATAAGTGATTCGACATATATCTGACTCGACAAATGACTGATTCAACGTATCACTGATATACGGAACGTGAATGCCTTGTGCCGATAAGGCACGCAACTTACGTTACGTAAATTAGTAACATATTGAATACTCTATAGAAACCAACTACGCCAAAAAAAATCTCATAGAAAAGAAAAAATATATATATAACATGAGATGAACAGAAATAATCTTGGAAAACAAAACGTTTTTTGAATAACGGAAAATTCATTATTAATTTATTAATTAGGAAATTAATTCAACTGACTAATTAATCAATTAGTTACAAACGTCATTTGAATTAATCATTAATGAATTATTGTTTTTGTTTATAAATCAATCGATTCGAAATACTTGAGGGGATATTCTACAACGGCGCGAAATATATTACATATCAGTGATGGAGACGAGTCCGAGCCCAGTTTTTCGTCCGAACGAAAAAATACCCCTAGTAAAATAATAAAAATAAAAGAAACGTCACACGTAATGCAACGTGGAGTGTCAATATCGAAGAAACATGAAACAGGGAGGAAATAAAGCTCGTGGCACCTTTTTTTTCCTAATTAATCTTGAATTCGAACGACGATAAAAATAATATTATACGATCGTGATAACTCATTGCGACGAATTTACATTTTGCGTTGTTCACGAAAATAAAATAATCAAGCGTAATTTAATGCAAAAAAATAGTGCCGGATGTAAATCGACGTAACGACAAAAGCACGTAAAATTTTGAAAATAACCGGAATCGATAGAAAGAAAACCTGACGCGAAAAAAGCGCGTCGTACCAATCGAGTGAGGAAAGTAAAGAAAAAAAATGAAAAAAGTTACAGTAACTTACAAATATTCTAGTGACGTAGCGATAAGATTAAGTAAAAAAAACGAAACAATAAGAACAAACGGAAGTAATTAATTAACGAATAATAATAATAACTATAAAGACGAAAAAAAACAGACATCGTCGGGAGGAAAAAAAATGAAAAAATATAAATAGTACAGCTTTCTGTGTGAGGTTATTGTGATATTTAATGGATAACTTTGCAGTTGTCTCGTCAACGTGTCGATTTCCGGTCCCGGGTAAAAAATAATGAACAAGAAAAAAGGTACGCGTCGAAAAAAATAAGTTCCAGAAAAAATCGTCTCACCCGAATCTACAAACGCGACAAATCGAAAAAGAAAAAATACGACGAGAAAAAAAAAAAGAATAAAATGAATTCAACCGAAGATAATAGAAATAATTGATTAATGAAACAAAAAAATAAATAAAAATAAAAATAACAAAAATAGTAAGTTTAAACAAATCTAGTGAGTGAAGTTACTTATTAGTGGCGGGGCTTGAGTGACTTTTTCTCCTCATACGTAATTACAAGGGAGGGGAAGACGTTCGGTTCACAAATCCACGACGTTCGAAGATTTTCGCGAGAATTATAATATGTGAATTAATTTTAATCGTCGAGTAATAACCAAACTCGTGAAAGAACAAAAAAAAAGAATATAAACAAATAAATAAACAACGTCGTGGATTATAGCACACAAAATAAAGCAGTAAAAAATAGAAGAGGAAAAGAGAAAAAGAAAGAAACGAACCACGAGGTAACGACAATCTTTGGCCTCGTCAAGTACTGCCGGATGCGCCGGGCATTTCGAAAATCGAGAAAATTAAGAAAACGATACGAGTAATACGTTTTTTTTAAATAATCGATACATCGATGAGCATCGATATAATCAATCTATCGATCAGGCGGTAAGTATCGATAGGATCGATGTATCAAAGTACGGAGGAACTATCGATACCGTCCATTTATCGAAGTATCGATATATTGATATCTCGAAATGCGAGATATAGAGGATCGATATGCGAATGATAAAAACGACTATCGATTAGTGTTTTTACTCAATTTCAATACGAACATATGCGCATATACGCGTATATATTTGTATATAAATATATATCGATCGATATGAATAAATATATATGCGTATATACGTAACGTAATTTCAATCCTCGATGGTCGAAATGTCACTGTCGACTCTGGATTAAATCCGTCCATAAAACGTGTCTCGTCAGCACGAACGAGACACCGCACAAATGCGTGCATATTAATCATTGGGACTACAAAAACATATCATCATTATGTAATTATAATATGAAAGATTAGATGGTGGTGAGAGAGAGAGAGAGAGAGAGAGAGAGAGTGAAAAGTACGAAGCGAAAGAGGGCAGGAGAATGGTGGGCTATTGTGAATCAGAGCACAGAGGAAGCGTAAATTACCGTACGACGAAGTGAACGAAGATGGTGAAGAATAAGAGGAAGAAAAAAAATATTAAGCAATAAGATTGTATTTATATTGCCCGGTTAAGTCAGCAGTTAAGAATTAAATTATAATAATTAAATAACGTAAAAAGGGCAAGATTGCGGGGTGAAAGAAAAAAAAGAAAATACTAACGAATAAGAGAGAACGAGAATAAACAAAAAAAAGAACAAAAAAAAACAAAGAAAAAAAGAAACAAACAGCAACAACATGCATATCATTCGTGTGTCTGGGCAAGAAATAGCTTATATATTATATATACATACATTTACATATAAATATATATATATATATATGTGTATATATATACGTTTATATATATGTGTATATATATATATCATCTTTACTTCGTCATTGTCGGGCGTTAATGTTAAACTTAATTATTATTATTATTATTATTATTATTATTATTATTATATATTATTACGATTATTATTAGAATTGTGAAATGAATAAGAGGGGGAAAATGGCGATGACATGTGAAGAAAAAGAAAAAAAAATTGTGAAAAATTAATAAATGAAAATAATTATAAAAAAAAAGGAAAACTTAAACAAGGACGATTACTTCGGATAATAGGAAATATTTGGAAATAATAATTGTAAAAAAATACGAGAAGACTGCGTTGTCTGCATTTTGTCAACAAAAATAACTCGATCCCCTTCCCCAATGCGAATCCTCTTTTTTTTTAGTTCACCATTCGTAAGCTGAAATCGATCGCGAAAAATGACTACAAAGGCGAGTATTTATTGTTTATCATCCAGTCCCTATATATAAAAATGAAAGAATGTTCGTTTGTCCCGCATGCGATATGTAAAATAATAGGAACAACAGACGAATCGATTAACAAATTTTTTGAAAATATTGCACATAATTGCAAAAATCGTAAGTGAACGTCCTATATTGGCAGCAAAAATTAACTATGTCAATTACATAAATATCACGATTAGAAACAAAATATCAGAAGAAGCTAAAACGTATCGGTCGATTGACAGGTACTTTAATGAATCAACAAGAAGTTAATTATCCAATTAAATTCTTAAATTCACTTGATTTTTGCCCCACACACTACCATACATTTTAACATTGAAAATTGGCGTACCTATTATTCTTCTACGAAACATCAATCCACTACGACTTTGCAACGGTACCAGGCTTTCAGTGAAAAATATGATGAACAATATCATCGAAGGTAAAATTAAAAATGGAAAAACGAAAGGAGAAGATGTGCTATTACCACATACCCCAATTATACCAATACATGTGCCATTCGAATTCAAACGTTTGCAGTTTCCGGTGCGACTCGCATTTGCAATGACCATTAATAAAGCACCGAGACAATCGCTACAAGCGTGTGGATTAAATTTGGAAAATCCCGCTTTACACATGGACAGCTATATTTGGCCTGCTCGCGCGTGGGAAAACCTTCTAATTTATTCATATACACACAAGATGATAAAACATAAAATATTGTGTATACAAAAGCGCTTGATTAATCATACTTAAAACAAAATTCTTTGATCGACATTAGCTCTGTAAAATAAAATATGACACAAAAATGGCGTTGCAACGCATGCCGGGTATCGCTGGTTAATAAATATTTGTAACGAATTTTTCATTCTCTGGTCGAGACTATTTTCGACCGGTGCAAACGTTCCCGCAATTTATTCATGGATAACGAAGAGTGGTACTTCCTTCGAGCGCTACCGGTGAATTATTGGAAGAGTCGTCAGCCATCGGACTTTTTTTTAACGTCGTGCGAACTATTTATAAACGTGGAAAATCGATTTTATCTGCCGCGACTATGAAATCGCGAAGGAGGGGGTATGACATTTCGCACGAATAACGTAATATCGTTGGAGGATTTGTCGATAAAAAGAATAATGAAATAAAATTAAATCGCAGTCATTCGAAAAGAATGACGTACCATTTCCTTTGTTCAGAAATATTTATAAAAGTAACAGAGAAATAATAGAGAGATGAAATGCATTTGGATTGGAAAAATAAAATTTCAGACTTTCATTTGGAAAATCTCATCAGTTTATTATTATTATTATTATTATTATAGAACAATATTTTGAATCATGTTCGCAGATTCCACAAAATCGCTCAAACGATTTCTTTTTTTTATTTACAGGAAATAAATTATGGTGTCCTAGCTTAATTAAGTGAAGATATAAAAACAGTATACGAGAGAAATATGGTAAAACACCCAGTAGTCGGCCAGGAACCAGTAGTCAGCCTCTGTCTATACTTTGTATGAGTGGGAAGAGTACAAAAGATATGCTTTGCTCTCTTCCCACTCATACAAAGTATAGGCAGAGGCTGACTACTGGTTCCTGGCCGACTACTGGCTGTTTTACTCTATATAATTTCACAATAATGATCATTTATCTTGTTCCCCACTTCTCACTCGGACACGGCGACAATGCGTAAGTTCTGAAAGGACGGTGAACTTTTCGCAGATTATTCATAAGTCGTAATTTCGTTTCTTCGAGAACGGAAAGGAGTGTGTCGCGACTCGGACTCGTTAAACTCTCGTTGAACCTTTCCAGTATGGCCATATCGATCTCCGGTATACCGTCGAGATTTTCGGCCGTCAGCATTACATCGTTCACGTCTCTGATCAAAGAATCCAAAGACGGATCGTTCGTTGAATCGCTACAATAAAAATTAATTATCGTAATCAGTGTTTATTTGAAGAAGAAAAAAATCAATTCGTCGTAATTAATTAAAAATTCCCAAGCCTCACTAATAATTCTGCTCCACATCGATAGAATCACAGCATTTTTCATAAAAAGCGAGACAGTTTAGATCATCGTTCCGACGTTCCCGTTTGAGATATTCCCTGAACATCTTACGTCCCTGATGATGAGTCAAGGTATTTTGTATATTATCGGTTACGTGATCCAACTCCTCGACTGTAAGGCCGGAAGTGCACTTGCCGATACAACCAACTATCTTTCGAGGCACCGATTTATCCATTCTTCACGGACTATCTGAACATATAATCAACGAACAAATTAATATTACGTCTAGAATGATCGTTCCAATTATATTTTATCCGATTAATCACAAAGATCGTACTGTACAATGAACAAAATCCTCCACCATCGATATGTATACGAGAATTGAGAAGAATGTCGTCACGTATGTTTCGATTGAAACGCATGAAGCGCATACCGAATGTCTCGTTCGAAAAGGATAGGAAGTGTGCCCAATAATTGTAAGACTGGAGATCAGGTCTCCCTAATCTAACGTATATTTTAGAAAGTTTATTGGTTTTTGGTCGTTTGCCGTTCCCATTACTTATTCGTAAGTTAAAACTCGGGACAATATAATGTTCGACTAAATGTGTCATAAATTTGCGAGTCCTTACTGGGGTGACCACCCTAGCCGCTCGGAAAATTGGTGTATTTTTAAAAAATTTATAAACTCGAAAGTATAAGACGAAATATTTTTATTTTTCAACACAAGGTAGGAAACGGCTTTAAGAATGCCTCAAATAAATTTTAGTTCATAATATTCAAAAATGGCGGCGCTGTAGAAATTTCCGTGAAGACTCTCCGTACGACACGCGCGTTTGTGGATCCAGATGTATCACCGACATGTTGCATCTGGAAAAAAAAATGTCATGCATAGTGTCGCTAGAATGTGGCGTAGCATTTTTTCCCCGACGATTAGAGAAATTATGGTGAGCCGAAGAAGAAAAAAATGTGTATTCATCACCGTAATTTCACGAGAAACAACATCAATTTTATAAAAACAATGAAGTTATAGTAGAAATCCTACACTGCCTTTTAGATAATGCAGCTGAAAGTATTGTAGTTGGGTCCGTTAAAACCATAGTTGTTGTCTACGTGTATGGAATCTCTAATAACTTGATATCCAATAGAAATATCGTGATAATTTTGATTGCAGATAAAAACCGAGCGTTTCAGGAATAAAAATGAAAAAAATTGATCAAAATCTATCCAGTAGTTTTTGCGTGATGCGCGCACATCGGTGGACCTAGCTATCATTTATTTATATAGATTATCTATATATAAGGATATACATAAAATCAATGTCTTAACTGACCGACCGACGTATCCACCCTTGACCACTAGTCTTGGAAATAAGAAATTTGGGGGATGAATTCCTTTCACACGTTAACTCGACATTCGCAAATTAGGGCGAGGGAAGACCGAAGAATTTATCGAAATTTGTATTTTTACTCAAATGGCAGTGGTTTTACTGAAACCCCACTTTGTTTAACTTTCAAAATTATGCTTTTTCCTCGATAAAATAACAAGTTTCCATCGAAAAAAATCCTCAGTATGAGTGCAGTTATGGCCGGGACTAAAAAAATTGAAAATTAACAAAATGGCGCGCTTTTGAAAGTGAAATTTAAAAAACCGTATTTTTTACCAGTTATTTAATTTAAAAAATATCAAATTATTGGAATAAAAAAATAATTCTAGTCCCGTCCATAGCCATTCATGTTGTGAATAACATATCCAAATTTCAGGTGATGCGGTTGAATAGTTGTTTTTTCTATAACATCATGCTGAAAAAAGTGGTTTTGGAGATAAATGAGTTAAAAATTGTATCTCTACCTTTCTCTCTACCGCTCTCTACCTGCTAAACCGGCTGTAGAAGGAAGAATATTGTGAATATCCTTACGAAAATTTCACAGTATATTCTCGAAATACTATACTTTCGAAATATAAAAAAAACGATTTTTTGAAAATTCTAGACCACCGGGACCCTTTAAGTCGAGGCTTCTGAAAGGTTGAGGGGTGCTTTACTAAATATTAATTAATTATTGAAAGCTGCAACATCTTCATATTCCGTTAAAGATCATTTTTTACGGAAAAGAGCAGTTTTACAGGCGAAGAGTGCAGGCTCTTCCAAAGTATATAACTTCTTCAATTCTCGGAATTATAAAAGAAATCTTCTTCAAAGGTTTATTGAAAAATATCAGACTAAATGTACCTAAAACAAATAACTATTTTTTTAATTCATAGAGTTCCCCTCTTAACCCTTTCGCTAGGAACAACTCCTCCGTCGCGGCACTTCCGCTGAACGAGGCGCCGCGCCAAAAAGGTGTACGATGCTCGAGAAAGAGCGTCAGCGGTCGCGTTTTCGCCTCAAGATGGTTATTGAAAACAAACTTGCTTCTTCGGATTCCGGATTTAGTGTAGAAGTTTCGAGCACGACCGTTCGTTTCCCTTTTTTGTGATTGAAATTAATGAATTTGAAATATCGCTAGAAAAACTCCCCTGAAAATACATGATTATCGATAATATGTTCATGTATGCTTGTGTTCAATATGATTTTCCATATTAATTTCTTATCTCAGAAAAATAAGTAAACAATAATATAATTAATAAGAAATATTATCAGTCGACGCTGCAATCTTTCTTCAGTAAGCACTACCTTTATTTGCTTCTAACATTCGAACCAGTAATTCCAAACTGATTTGGCATTTTTTGGTGATTTTTATTATTGAAGAATCTCGTAAGAAACAAATGATACAACAAAATTATTGATGCTACATTTCCATAGAAATATACTCAATGTACAATAACTTCAATCGTTCGGCATACCTACATACAATACACGGCACCTTATGCAGAGCGACTATGGTCACCCGTAGTATGTCTGTGGCATTTTATGAAGAACGACTTTAGTCGCCCGTAGTGCCTCAGTGGAATCCTGTGGAGAACGATTATAGTCGCCCTTAGTAGGGAAAGGGTTAATGCCTAGAAGGTAGAGGATCATAATCAGCAGTCCTGATCGTTCACTGGCCTTTGAAAGCCATAGTACCCCGTTGTATGAGATTCTTGATGTGCAATAACTTCAATCGCTCGACATACCTACATACAATACGCGGCACCTTATGCAGAGCGACTATGGTCACCTGTACTATGTCTATGGCATTTTATGAAGAACGACTTTAGTCGCCCGTAGTGCCTCAGTGGAATCTTGTGGAGAACGACTATAGTCGCCCTTAGTAAGGAAAGGGTTAATGCCTAGGAGGTAGAGGATCATAATCAACAGTCCTGATCGTTCACTGGCTTTTGAAAGCCATAATACCCCGTTGTATGAGATTCTTGATGTGCAATAACTTCAATCGCTCGGTATACCTACATACAATACACGGCACCTTATGCAGAGCGTCTATGGTCACCCGTCGTATGTCTATGGAATTTTATGAAGAACGACTTTAGTCGCCCGTAGTACGTCAGTGGCATCTTGTGGAGAACGACTATAGTCGCCCTTAGTAGGGAAAGGGTTAATGCCTAGGAGGTCGAGGATCATAATCAACAGTCCTGATCGTTCATTGGCCTTAGAAAGCCGTAATACCCCGTTGTATGAGATTCTTGATGTGTTCTCGATTATGTAAAAGCTTTCGAAGTAAGCGCTGTCAACAAATTTGACTCTCAAGGTCTTAACACAGTCACGTTAATAACCTCTCCGGTGATGAAAATGCTAGTACTTATTAGAGTTGAAAGTATCTCGGTCGTAAACGACCTGGTTGTAGATGCATTAACGGATTATCGGGAAACATGAGGTCATAATAGAAAATCTATTTCTTCTTACTAGGATCATTTTCGTCCTAAGCAGAAACGAGTCACTTATTTATTCCAACGCGATGTTTATTTTACTATCACATTTTTTGTTTGAAGTGAACAACTTCTCGCTTGTACCATCACGATCATTTATTCCGTCACTTCGAAAACTATTATAGTTTATTAATCGATGCATCCGAAGAAAAACAGTGAAGTATATTGCCAGTAATATTAGCAACAGTACGGAAACAGGACGTTGAGGTAAGTGCGTGGCCGGCCAATGCTCTATTTACTAAAACTTTACAGAATATTCCGTTACTACCATGCATATTTCATTATCGCCTTGATTTGGCCTACCTCCGCGAGCGGCGTCGCTCGCGATGCCCATTAGTTCGGTTTCCTGCCACGAAAGGTGCTATCTTCGATTCTCACAATCAGTTAGTTACATGGACTTCATGAGTACTCAAGAAATAAATAAAAACCTATCGAGAATATCTCACGAATATTCAGTGTAAATTTAAGATTCCTTGGCCGTATATTTTTTAAATTAGACCCATGAAAAGCATGAAGCGTGATAATGTGGAAATGAGACCGCAGAATTTTTATCGTATATTTTTTCCCTCCTAGCCGGTCTCACGCGCACCGGCGCGGAAAGACGCCGGCTCGAGCGAGTTTGGGCGGACAGTCCCAACCACTGTTCTTGCGTAGCTCGAAAAAAAAGATTAATGGCCGATGATACTGATATCAATAAATATTAATTGCATTTCTCAATGGCATTATGCCACTATCAAACGTACCTAGTAAAATATATTTAAAGATAATTAGATCGCGTTTGTCGGAATTTTATGCACGTCTACGAGCCCAACTTTTTGTTGAGATTGTCGCGAAGGTTACGTCGAAGTGCTAGATAAGATCAACAGCGTTAATTGTGCAGTCGAGTTTATCTAAACCAGTTTGATGTTTCAATGTCAGAGGTTATGTTCTTATGTAAATTTACCAGACGTCGACTCTCCTCAACCCCGTCATATATCACGTATAAAAAATTCTATGATATACAATGGTAAAACAAATAACATGGAAAATATCACAAAGTAACGTAAATAACTAAATCGTAGAAAAGAAAAAAATTCTAGTGTGCAAGAAAACAACCGTTATCGAGATCACTTGGGGGTTGCCACGTTGCTTCTTATTGATCGCGTAACTCGCACCTGGTACAGTTCGAATCGTCCTCGAGACACATAAAACACACGTCACGTTCTCGCGGAAACATTCTGTCGGTTCGGTCACATTTTTTCTATTCTAATTCAATGCCGTTGTTTCGTACACGCGACGCATTCTCATGGTACGTAGTCAAGAAAAACAAAACAAGAAATGGATAAAAAGAGACTCGGTTCGACGATATAACGAGAAATGGATGCGCGTTGCCGCGTAATAACTCGAGCGTGCTTCCTAAGGGAGCAGCTTCCTCCGACTGGCAGAAGCGTTTACATGCTATACGATTATAAATAAAGAGCCCCGAACGAATCTGCGAGGTCACGACGTTGGAACGCCGGCGCTGTCTTACCCGAGTTTTCAACGAACTCTCGCGCTACGCAGTCTTATTTCACGATGTGAAAACACAATGAAAGTTACGAATATCATGTTTGTCAGAGCGGCGCCTTATGGCAACCATCGCTATATCGTGCAAATGTCTGCCAATATGAATGAGCGCGGCAGACACGGGGCGGAGCTGGTTGTCACGTGTCCGATTTTTGTAATATTTAGAGTAGATCGATTAAAAATAAAACATTATCACGCGTGACTCTGCGATGACCAGACGATCTTCGAAAGAATGTGCATTTGACGAGTAAGATTTGACGACCGGGTTATCTTTACGCTTGTGAGAGTTTTTATTCATCAATACTGTGTGATATCTATTTAATTTGAAAACAAGACTCATCGAGCGAATCCTTATTTCTAACCAACCTCCACAAAAGGGTACGTCGATGGTCGAACGGGTAAGATACCGACTGCCAAAGTCGCGTAAATAGTCGGTAATGTCGATATCTATAATTTACGATGATCGGGCTAACGACAGAATCTGCAGATGAGTCAAGTTAGCGGCGTATTAGAAGCAATCATAATGAATTATATCTCAAAAAATTGCTCGCCATTTGTTCATAAAAAATATATAATTGCTCTAGCGGTAGTAATTATAAAAAAAAAGTTATTAAACAATTTCGTAACAAATACTAATTCGACGATTTCTAAGTCATCCGAGTACGAACGGGATCTTTTCTGGACTCAAAAAATTGCAATCAATTTGCTCATCACTGCCCCATCCTTTTATTTGCGTTTACCAACGTTTTTTTAATTAAAAATACAGTCCGACCTCTCGATAAGAAACCAAAAGCCTCCAAGGGGAAGAGTTTTTCTTATATATCGCATAACCCCACCAGGCGCGCGCTCCGCGCTCACTGCCTCTGTCTGTTTCGCTCTTTTCCGCTCGAAATTCTGGAGCTTGGAGTTCGAGTCGGAGTGAGAAAAGCGCTCGAGTGAGAAACTGACAAACTAACAACCTTGGCCGGCGCGGGTATCCTGTGGCCAGATTGGGTTGCCCTCTGGTGGTGGAGAGGGTCCAATCAAATTGATAGAAGAAGAAGAAGAATGACAAACTGGGGAAAGTTCTTATTGAGAAGTAGCACTGTAATAATCAAAATTTCGATGTTTTAAAGCCTGGGAAAACGATAGTAGCGCCGCTAGTTTTGAAACACAAGGGAAATATTAAGGAATTACGCAAAACACTCGGGGACTCTACGACTCTACGGTAATACCTTACCCTACAAACTTCATACGTCCGTGGAAACCTCGATACTTGTAAGACAAACCTTTGTTGCCGGAAAATCTCGTCCGATGGCTCTACAGTAGTGGTCACGTGACTCCATATATACGCGTTATAAAAATAGATCGCAATATTAACCCTTAAACCGCACACTTCGGCTGCCGATCTATAACTGCATATGGGGTCATATTAACCCCTGGCGTTTTTTCAAATCGTTGTATCTCGGTAAATATGCATTTTTTCAATTTCTTTGTAGAGACATTTTTTGCAGTACACGATCCATATTTTATGGGCCAAAAGTTATTTTTACCCGAAAGTAAAAATTAAATGCCAAAACATTCGTCCGAAGTGAGGCAGATACAATCGACGAAAGAAAACGCGCCGGGTCGTATTGACCCGAAATGCAGTTTAAGGGTTAACGCAGATGTTCTGTAGGAAAGACGTGGACGAGAGCGTTCGAACGAAAGACCGCGAACACGATCGCGCGTAAAACGTCTGTGAGCAACGCATACTCACGACTTTCGTTCCTCTCATCAACTGAATTGATAACTAAACAGCATCAATCCAGTTTCTCATTTATTTTTGTGCATGCAGCCGTATTGTTTCTCATTGGGATTCCGATGTTTTGTCCGAAGGTCAAATAAAAAAAAAACAATGATTTTTTCCAACTCGTTTTTTCTCTCGATCTTTACTTTCCAATCATTTATGCACGTTCGCTTGATTTCTTGACTTCCTTGACTTGAAGACCTGAAAATAAGATGAAATAGTTATTGGCGGTTTGAAATTCAGAAAGTTGTTTTTCGTTTAATAATCAATTTTTGTCTGTTTTTTCCGTCGGTCGTAACGTCGCTGCTATTAAAACGATTGAGGTTTATTTATATTGCTCTTAGAGAGTTTAAAGCGAGCTTAGACAAAGTTGTCGAATCTATCATGACCTCTGAATCTGACCTTGGTGTAAATATTGAAAAGAACTTTTCGTTTAAACAAATAAATGAAATTAAACAGGAGGGAATTCAGTTAAATGAATCGAGGGCTATCTAAAAGTCCCAATAACCACACAAATGATATACCCAGACCTGAGCCCTGGCAGGAAACAAATTTGTCGATTTTTATAAAGAATTAAGAATTTTTTTTGAAAATGTAAAAAAAAGTAAAGAATTTTTTTTATTAAATTTTAGAAATTACGAAAAATATGAAGTCACTGGAGTATTAGGCAAGGAAGTGGCATAAATATAAGCAACAAAAAATCTAAGCATGAGCGAAAAGAGACGAGGGAAAGTAGCGAAGGAAAAAAAAAATTTATCTAAACTGGTAATTTTTAACTTTCTATTTTTCCTAAGTCATGAGTGCTTGTGTAGCCTAATTTTTAAAATACGTTGTATTGACACGACATAAATAAAATAAGAAAAAAAAAAAAAAAAAAAAAAAAAAATTGTTTAAGGTAAATTTTTTACTCACCAGGAGGCAGAGACTGTTTGAGTTTCTCAGCCTTTTCCTTGTCGGTTATGACGAGGGTGTAGAGGAACCTCGAGCAGCGTACTTTAAATTTCACATTTTCGGCGTTCTTCTTTATTTTGACCGCTAAAAAAATCATGAAATAATTATTTTTCATCGATTCAAGAAGTAAAAAACGATGGTTTTCCTTATACAGTAGAACCTCGATTATCCGAACCAATTGGGACCGAGGCTAGTTCGGATAATCGAAACGTGGGCTTTTTGGGACGAGATCATAAATATATTTAATATTTTGACATAAATATTAACATTTTCGCGTCAATATGTATGTCGCGGCAATGTAACTCGCGATTCCCGCAAAGATAGATTGTTGCTCACCGCGGTGGCAGCGAGCAACGATGTATCTTTCGGGCCAACGTTCGGATAAACTAAGTCATTGTTCGGATAATTAAGCATTCGGATGATCGAGGTTCTACTGTATTATCAAACTCACATTTAGCGTCCTTCCTCCTTGCCTTAAGGAGAAAATCCTTGATTTCCTTGATCTCACGTGGCTAAGAACGATAATATATTTTTATTTAAAAATTTAAATACTACCAATGAAGAGTTAACGCTCATGTAACGCTTATATCAATATGACGTTAATAAGAAATTAATATCGACAGTATTTTTTACAAAAACTTAATTTTTCAGGGAAAAAAAAAATTTTTAATACTCTGTTAATTAGTTCTCCGGTGTATGACATTTTTCTTTTGTTCCAACTTTCGAAAATGTATCACAAGCTTGGATGATATTTTTTTGTTACTAATTAACATTGTTTTAAATCGTTTTAAAGTAAAAATAGTTTCACGAAATCGACATAAAGGATTCTAAGATCGCGAGAAACGCACAGATAAAAATATATGCAGCGTGTTTAACACGATGTTGAATCAACAAATTTTGTTGAGGTTATGTTCGTCTTCAACCGTTTTTTTTTAACTTTTTAGACACTTTTAACGCTTTTTGTAGAAAAATTTCGATAAACACTCGTAGTTGGCATAAAGTGAGAATACAAATAAGGCATTTTGTTTAAAAAGACTTACCATATTGACTTTTTTCTTGCTCAAACGGTGCAAGCAGCGTCTGAAATAGTTTGTAAAATTAAAGTCGAATTTAATATAAGAACGAAAAACGTCGAACGTCTCGAGAACGAGAGAAACGTCGGGAACACATTTAGCTACGTCGATTTATTTAATACATCGAGGATTTCTTTAATATTTGTGGATTAATAATTTTTATTTCCACTACGTCACTCACCACGATAAAACGTTCGCCGGAAGAAAGATGCGTTCGTAGCGACCTCTAGATCGACAGATTCCCGGCTGTACAAAAATTGTCTTCCTTACCGACGTCTGTCGCACTCGTACCACCGTTATAGCAACACACGATGATATTCCGTTACATACAGTTGGCACCGGGTTCGTTAACATTTATCGACCATCTTCACACTACGATTTATTGTTTAATATTGTAAAAAAAACAATAATCCGATACACGGTTCAATTAATCTAACAATGATTGGCAAACGCCCGACCAACGATTACAATTAAACAAAAGTGAATAACTGAAAGTCGGTCGGCTAACGTTCGGCTAATTAGAAATCTTATCGAATAAAAGAGCGAGTTCTTTATCATCGAATGTTACACCGGTGTTCCAAGAGAACAAACCCATTGCCCATTGGCTGAACGTGTCCGCGAATCAGGCTAGCAGGCTAGTGTACAAATCTCCCCTCCACGTAAACGGGTGAAGTGTCAGACTGTGTCAAACCACTGGAGCGAATTATATCCAGAGTGAAAAAAAACAAGATTCCAGTCACGTAATAAAAAGCGTTGCTGGACAGTTCAGTTCGTAGGAAACGAAAAATACGACAATGACGACTGTCAACGAGGCTGCGACGGTTCCAATAACGAAAAAACCTTCTGGTGAGAAATTTTACCGATAAACATCACAAATCCCATTTTCAATTTCTCCAAGAATCATTATTCATAACCTTAAATGTAATTACGTCATTCGGACGAAAAAAATGTTCTCGCTCGTATCTTATCATCAGGGCGTGCACGTTTGTACAGCCCTTCCTGGTATATCCCCTTTTATCGATTCTCAATAAACTCGACGAAATTTTGCGACGAGTCAAACATTTTCTTACGAAAACCTATTTTTTTTGCTTCGAGGAGAAGAACGTCAAACGCCTAATTATCAGAAGAACTGACAAACTTTCAAGGTCATCGTGAAAAAAATCGCGATATTTTTTTCTCGATGTCTCAATCTATGAATTGTCTTTCACACAGAAATTCAATATTGAAGCGACACGTTTCTTATAGATTCTTAGTGTTGTTTAATTTTATCAACAACAACAATAATACGGAGATTTTATTGCCAAAATCGAATTCTCAAAAATTCCTACTCTCGCTTATTATTAGCGTGACAACTTCATGCTCGCGTTTTTTAACGAACGTTCGAACTCGGTCGATAAACGTTCGCGGATTTGTTATTATCACCGATTTTTTAAGTACTTCCATAATTGCAACAATTGAGAAAATCTGATAAATACCGCGTTATTTTCCAAGGATATTCGAAAGGTTTTCACAAGTATTAAGCAAACTTTCGTACGTACGTAAAAAATAAAATTACAATTCTCCCAAATTCAATATTTTCGTATACCGAGAAAGAAAAATTCCCATTTTCCATGATCCATAATTCTCTCGTGCGATAATTTTCCCATCAATATACATAATAACTCGTGGAACAAATTTTGAAACAAATTCAGACAGCGCCTTCAAGCAGCAGCGTTTACCAGCGTGGCAGCCAATTCTCACAGCTGGCACGGTACTACCAACATTTTTCGTAATTGGAATAGCGTTTATACCAGTTGGAATCGGTCTTTTGTATTTTTCGGACGAAGTAAAAGAGTACTCGATCGATTACACGAATTGCGTCGCCGTAGAACCGGCGCACAATGGTTCCCGCTGCGCCGATGTTATAACGAGAAATTCTAGTCTTCCATGCACTTGTCAGATAAATTTTCATCTCCCTATGGATTTCGGCGGCAATGTCTACATGTATTACGGCCTAACGAATTTTTATCAAAATCATCGTCGTTACGTAAAGTCTAGAGACGATAATCAACTGTTGGGTGTATTGAGCGAAATTGTCTCGAGCGATTGCGAGCCATTCGCTTATATCGAAGAGGGTGAAACGAGAAAACCGATCGTGCCGTGCGGCGCGATCGCAAATTCACTATTCAGCGACGAGCTCAGTCTCTTCTGGCTGAATCAGAGTACGCCGGAAGTACCGCTGATAAAAACTGGTATAGCATGGCCGTCCGACAAGAATATCAAATTTAGAAATCCGGAGGGCAATCTGGAGGAACGTTTCAAGGGTTTTGCACAGCCTAAAAACTGGGCCAAACCTATTTGGCAATTGGATCCCGACGATCCGAGTAACAATGGCTTTCAAAACGAGGATCTTATTGTTTGGATGAGGACCGCTGCATTGCCAACTTTTCGTAAACTTTATCGCAAGATTAACAACACGCAAGCACCGTTTACAATGGGTTTACTGCTTGGATACTATCGTCTCGATGTCAAATACTGTAAGTTAATCTCTACCCTCGAGCCTCCTTTGGTTCGGTCTTAAAACAAATTATTTTCTCTTACCGTGTCGTTCGTGTTTAACCTTCTAGCTGTGGGGGTGGTCGATATATCGACCACTCAAGAGGCACAAAATATTTAATGTTTTTAGGCAAAATTTCATGTTTTGACGACGTTTTGAATAATTTTCGTCACGTCCACGTCGTTGATCCTGGGTCATGCTGAGAGCGAATGTCAGAATATTTCTTGATATCTCCGGAGATGCGGCAGTAGCTTGTTGCGTTTGTGGTAGAAATGAAATTTGACCTCTAAATAGACGATCTACGTAACAAGAGTGCCTGCGGATTTTTTTTATGTTTTTTACGTATTCAGCGCATCAAACTACGTACGAAAAGTTTCTCAAAACTTGGCTTATATTAGAAATGAAATTTGACCTTGAAATAGAGATTTTCAAGGTCAAGGGTGTCTGCGGGAATTTTTTTACTATTTTTTTTTTTCATATTAAGCGCGTGAAATTACATAGAAATACCCTCTCAAACCTTCATGACAAATGAGACAAATTTTTTACATTGCACTATACGTTGCCTCCGGGGATGGTCGATATATCGACCAGCAGTCGGATCGGGAACTCTACCCGAGATATCCAGTGATTTTATGTATAAATTTTGAATTTTATAAGAGGTCGATTTGTACTGAAATTTTCCCACAGCTAAAAGGTTAATAATAGTTATTTTATCAAGATATTCAAAAAAGCAACAAAATCCGACAAAAAACGAACGCAATAAGGCTCGAACCCGCAATCCTGGCATTTATCGATAGGGAGTTAAATTGCACTATTAGCATAAACTCAAACTTTCAATCTTTGCAAATTAATATCCATCGATATCAACTACCTAGGTATTTTCTGTCTCCTGATAATTGCCTAACACCCTGTAAATGGTGAAATTATAAATTGATGGACGATCGTCAATCGACGTCATGATCGACGAAAACAGAATTTACCTATCATGCATTTCCGATCAAATTTGCTTATTCGCAATTTCATTCGTTCGATATTTTGAAACAAATAACTCAAAAATATTTCAAACCCAAGAAAAGTGAATATAAAAGAAAATTCAAACTCGAGAAATTTTGCTGTCTCTCTGGGCTAGATACAAAAGTAAAACAGCGAAGGCGACTTTATTGGGTCTGTTTTTAGTGCACGAAATAACGCGGTTGCTAAAATATTGAGACGTAGCTATGAATGCCTCGATTTTCTTCTCTGTTCCGTGTACTAAGTTTTATATTTCATGGATAGCACAGTTACGCACTGCCAATAATTAGATACGAGTGAATATTAATAATTTATACAATTTCTACTGACGCATTACACCCCTGATACAAATATCTGCTCTCCCGAATTTAATAACAATTTCTTCGATTTATCAATCATAGATCGTTCTCGATCCTATCGAGATTATGATAGAAATAATTTTTACAGCGTATCCCGTGTCCGCTTTCGAGGGAACAAAGAGGATGATTCTCAGCACGACGTCTCTACTCGGTGGAAAAAATCCTTTCTTGGGAATTGCTTACATCGTCGTAGGTTGCGTCTGTCTCGTTCTCGGCATCGCTCTGCTTATAATTCATATAAAATGTTCCAAGAGGTACGTGCGACGATAATCAATGGAACGATTTAGAAAAAAAAATTGTAATAGATCGTATGATAGTAGTTTTCTTTTCTTTACAGCACCAACGAAATGATAAATGTGAATCAAAACACCCCGTATCAGTGAAATATATGGAGATTCCGTAGGAAAATCGAAACGAAAATTGCTTGAGAGACGTAAAACGAGAAATGCGATTTTAAAAATCTCCGATCTATCAGCCTCTAGAGCTTAGGCTAAACACAAACACTAGTCCATTATTAATCCAATGTATTAACAATTTTTAGAGCGAATGCTTTTGTTCAGCACATTCGCGCACCCTATTAATCGTCGAACACTTTTTTTCACGCACCCGACCTCGAAAATTCGTAGAAAGATTCGCGTGAAATCATCTTATCTTTTTTGTTTTTTTAACTCGACTGATATTCGGATTTTGTTCATCATGCGAGACAAAACATTCGATCGGGACAGTGAGAAATCTCGATCGTAAAGTATTTTTATACTATTTGTTAGCACAAATGTAGCACAGAGAGGAAATTGCTATTTTTTACCCAGATTTTCTGGCAGCAGAAGAAATATCCCTGAAATCTGTGATAGTTTTAATATCCATCGCAATGGAGACTTTTGAGTAATCATCGAAATAACGAGTCTCCGTTTGGGTTTGTCTCGCATAGTTCGAAAAACTGCCACCGACTTTACGTGGAGCGTTCTGTGCGCTAAAATAGCGTAAATTGGGATTTAAGGGCTGCCGTTTGGAAAGTCTCTGTAAAACGTAAGACCTCTCTTTTGGCACGTCGCGTTAATATCTAGTGGTATAAGCGATAAATTTTGAGGACAAACAACGCCTTCGGTGGATCCGATCGGCGACAAATTCTTCGTATAATTAATTTAACAAAAGTTTCGTTGATGCGAAAGTGATTATGTTGTATTTGTTAGACCGGATCTCGAAACAATTAGATACTTAATTAGAGGTCCGATTGATTAATTCGTTAATAAAAATAAAAACTGTACACCTCTTTCTTTGCTGCATTTATTCAAACTTTTATTTTTTAATCAAATTTTAACCCTTAAACCGCACATTTCGGCTGCCGATCTATAACTGCATATGGGGTCGTATCGACTCCTGGCGTTTTTTTCAATTTCTTCGTAGAGACATTTTTTGCAGTACACGATCTATATTTGATGGGCCAAAAGTTATTTTTGGCCGAAACTAAAAATTAAATGCCAAAACATTCGTCCGAAGTGGGGCGGATACAATCGACGAAAGAAAACGCGCCGGGTCGTATTGACCCGAAATGCAGTTTAAGGGTTAAAGCTAAACTGTTTTTTCGTTCAGTTTTGAGGGAAATAAAATCGAGGATCGAGGAAGGAAGAAATGAGTATCAGAACGTTCGTTTCTTTCTTAGGTAGAAAAGATATTTGTGTAATTCTCGGATTATCGATATTTATGTACATTTTTCATTCGCTTTTATTTGATTTTTTTTCTTCTCTTGTCTTCGCAAAACTTAGATGGTGCCTTACGATACGAGCTTTACCGGTTTCATTCGACGGATTTTTCTCTACTTCGCGTATCATCTATTCGACTATTTCCTATTTCTTTTTTCTATCTTCGACAAAATTCCACCCTTCACTTTCGTAATTGTCTTTGTCGTTTGTCGCGCGCCAAATTTTTTTCTCATTCGATCGATCACCGTTAAATTTTGTGCACCATCGGCGGACTGAAACAACGCTAAATCCTCGATCTTTTTTCTCTTTTTTAGATCGTTACAAAAGTTACGAAGATCCAACCTCGCGGGCTTTTCTTTCCTAAATCGGAATAATCGTCCATCGAAATAATCCATACGTTTAAATAATAATTAATAGAAACAACAGTTATTGCAATAAGTTAGTTCTCAAAATTCGGGTTTTTTCGTACCTAGCAAACTCCGCTCTTCTAAAAGAAAAATCTTATCCCCGAAGACCGTGTCTTGGAAAAAAAAGAGCCCAAAAAAAAAAAAAAAAAAAGGACGTAAATTCAACAGATCTTTCTATCATTAGCGCGCAATTTACAGGAAACGAACAAAAACTGGGTAACAGAGAAACGTGGATGAATTTTGGTGATTCGTTGATGGAAAATGACGAAAAATATCGCGGGCGGAATTAAACAAAGAACGCTTAGCGCGACGATTTCGTTCAACGATCGCAGATTCGCTACGCGATAATCGCCATCGACGATTCTTCGAAAAATCTTCGATTGCGATCGAAAGTATGTGAAACAATCGATATCATAATCGATATGTCGAAAGGATCGAAGAATCGATGACAATCGATTAATATCGCTTTGAATTATTAAATATTGGTTCTTACTCGAAATTTTGCACGATGCAAGGAAAAAAAAAGGGCTTTCGGGAGTCTTATCGAGCCCGATTCGTACGTTCTCGGATCACATGACTTCCATACTATTTTGCGTATTTTCCGTAAAGCCGAGGCTCGACGTTGGCTTCTCGAGTTCGCCGGTGTCGTCCATACTCTGCGCCTCCATCTCGTCCTGACTTCCGTTGCTCGTCGCGCCAGCGCCGCTGTCGTCCCAATTTATCTTGAATCTCGTGACTCTCGGCTTGTCACCGAGGATATTGCGCTGTACTTTGTCGAATTGCGGCTGCGCCGGAGGATTTTCGCGCAAAAGCGCGTCCGTGTATTCGTTGTTTATGAAATAACCGACTCGCACGAATTCGTGACCACGATACGAGCATGTGAGCAAAACTACCGTAACACCCAGTGCGTCGTTAACGGGAATTCGACTCACGTCCGGCGGATCGGCCTGTAAAAATAATTAATACCGTTTTTTCTTCGTTCAAAGGCGAATAATAAAAAAAATGTTTCTCTTAATCGTTTTTTTTGCCGTTTTTGTGAAAGAAATTTGGAAAATATGAGAAATTGAAGAAATTAAACGATGATTTTATTAATTTAAATTTTAGTATGAATTTTCTTGAGGAAAATGCGTGAATTATTATTTTTATTTGTTAATTTGAGAAATTTGTTGAATTTCGACAATTTTTTATTTTGCCTTTTATTTAAATTCCGAGAGATAGAAAAGCCGTGTCTTACTTGAAAAACGAACATGTGCCTGCCCTCGGGTATCGGTCCGACGTAAATAGTGTCGAGAACCTGATCGAACTCTTCCGACTCGGCGCTGCCGACGTATATCATTTTCCATTCAAGATCTGTGGAAAAATGTGATTCGACGGTTAACGAATTATTCTCGCGCCATGACGGTTGCTTAAAACGCACTGAAAATAGCGAGAATAATTCTGGAATAATTATAATTACGATCGTTCAACACGGCCATTTCGATTGTTTTTTGTTTTTGTTTTTCAAACATCGCAATTATCCCGCCAAAAATGTGTGATCGGAGGGGAAATATTACGTTGTGGAAGTAAAATGTGATTTTTTCATATTTTTAACACGGAAAAACGCGTTATGGGCACATCGACGATAATGCTTACCCTCTTTGAGTTCCTCGATGCATTCGAAGGTCACTTCGAATTGAAAGGGATTGAGAAATGGCGACGGGTTGTCGAGAACCGCAACGTTTGCAAGCTGCACTTTTGCCATAATATTGTTTTTTTTTATACGTAGAAGCTTGGCACGCGGAACGCGGGTAAAAAAAAGCTTTCCAACCTCTCCGTCGAACAAGGCTCCTTTGTTGTGAATCGGACGAAATCACATGCAAAGGTTTAATCGAGAACTGTTATTGTTTATCACTGTCTAGTGGGACAGTCGCAATTTTTTTGTCCGTGCAAGGGAAATGTATGATTTGAGGATTAATCGTAGGTGAAAACTTTAACGACGTTGACCAAGATTGACGATCTACTCGATCTACTGGCGCGTTCTCGCGTGTGGATCAACGACGAAAGCCCGGGGAGCAATATTTGGCGGCAAATTTCACCGATGAGGTTAAAATAAACTTTAAGGAGAAGCAGCCCGATGTTATTTTAGGCTGGCCCTCTAGCGATTGGATCGGGAATCTTGAACGCATCAGAAACGATCCGGGCGATAAGGGAGAATGAATAGAAGATTAAAAATTTGTTGCCAAATTTCTCATATAGACACACGTCATCGTTGCACCTATGATTGAACTATCTGCAAAACTCCCGAGCGACGAGTATGGACCGCAAGATTATAGATATATATGTTCTTTTCGTCATATATATGACTCTGATAACTGAGCCAACTTCGCATCGTGGCTATAAACGTACCCAAAGTTCACCATGTGGCCGCTCAGATGTCGCTCCGCCGAATCAACTCTCGAGGTTTCAATTTTTGTCGAGCGTTGCTGATCTTGCCCCTAATTTCTAGTTTATACATGGAGTGAGAGGTGATCTGCGCCTCCGAACTTTACAGTTTTTAGCATTTTCATTTTCATTATTATTTGAAATTTATCACATTCCTTTTTATACAATAATATATCGAAAAATTCCGATATAAGAATGTCGAGTCCTATGAGACCACCGCGAACGCCGCTTCTTCCAGACGACGAAAATTCAGCGCGAAATGGAACACCGAGAAAATCGCAGAGGACTCCGAGTTCCCGCGCGTCGTCATTGCGCGGAACACCAAACAAAAATTCAACACCCACCAAACAAGGTTAATAATTATCATTGTTAATTAGTAATCTCGTTCGTAATCAACGCTTTTTTTCTTTCTTAACATAACACTTTATACGCGTTCTAATGAAACCTAACCTCAAAAACATCCGGTCAATAATAATAATAATAATATATTCGGGTTCATAATATACAAAATTCTACAATATTTCATTATGTTGATAGTAAATAATACTTATTGGAATAAATCAGATCGAAATATTGAAGTTTAGGACTTTTCCGAAAATGCTGTTGATTAGAGATTCAATCGATGCTTTTTTTTTACTTCTTCTCCCTTTACAAAGCATCGTCTACGAGGGTTGAAGCATTAACAGACACAAGGAAAAAATTAAAGCCAAAAAATCATATAAAATACAGGACAATCTTGTAAATATCTTTCCGTTCAACGTTTTATACCGTTCACGACGTCGCAAAAATCACGAAAAATATATTTTTTTTTTTTTTTTTTTTTTATGAATACGATGCTTTCTTTGTACAGAGAGAATGTGACGATATCACAAAAAATTGGTATACAACACGTATTAAAACGGATAAAATTACGCGATTAATTCGAACGTTGTAATCAATTGAAAATTTTACCCAAAACTTCATACAAACATCAAAGTTCTAACAAAGTCCATATTCGTGTGGTAAATAAGTCTAAAAATCGAATAAACAAAAAATTTGAAACATCAAAAGCAAATAAACCTTTATCGCATCTCTGAGCTTCTTCTAAGAAAGGACTTCCTTACAGTGGAAACGTTTGAGCAATATCCAATAAACGGTCCTTGTGCCAAGTACAAATTTTCCATGTTATGAAACATTTTAAGTACTTTAATGTGAAAGATTAAAAAAAAAAAAAAGCGCGAATATGTAAGAATTTCAAATTTCGGAAAAGTAAAAATTTTCGTCGAAAGTATTAAGATCGAAGCAATAATAATAATACCCTCAGGAACGCCTCAAAAAGGCAGTTCGGGGGGTGTGGAAACGCCATTACGATGGGGAAGTCGTCGAACTCACGAAACGATCGCGGCTTCTTCGGAGGGGCCGTCGTCGCAACCGGCATCGTCGCCGAATCGTATTCTGCAGACAAGCCCTCTCGCCGCCGGGATGAGCGAGATCGATTTATCATCGCCCTTGAATTACGGAACTCCAAGCTCCCTGGGTTCGATAAGAACGCCGCGTAGCGGCATAAGAGGCACGCCTATCAGACAAAGATCCGATATAAGAACCGAGAAGAGAATTCGTCAAGTAAACGTTGGCGATCCTGTTAGTAAACATTATTTCTTTATCCACTAAAAGTATCGATACTCATCGCTCGTTTTATCGACTAATTTCTAAAATCCCTATTTTACTACACTTTTATCGCTAATATCAATAATTCGGCGAATCTTCAGATATCGGAAGAACCGAACGAAGCGCAGCCGACATCGGAATCCGAATCGGCGGGTCCCCAGCTTGTAATTTGGGGCACGAACGTCGTCGTAAATCGTTGCAAGGACCAATTCAAACGTTTCATAACACGTTTCATCGATCCAGAAGCCGAAAACGACGAGCTTCCGGACAATATGAATCTCGCTGAACCACTCTATCTTCAAAAACTCGACGAGATTCACACCCTCGAAGAACCCTATCTAAATATCAATTGCGTTCATTTAAAATCATTCGACGATACGCTTTACCGTCAGTTGATATGTTATCCACAGGAAGTAATACCGACGATGGATATGGCAGTTAACGAAATGTTTTTCGAAAAATATCCAGCCGCCATTTTGGATCATCAGATTCAAGTGCGGCCATTTAATGTCGCGCAAATGAGAAACATGAGACAATTAAATCCCGAGGATATCGATCAGTTGATTACGATAACGGGCATGGTAACGCGAACCTCCCATATTATCCCGGAAATGAGAGAGGCCTTCTTCAAATGTATCGTTTGCTCGTTCACATCGATGGTGGAGATAGATCGCGGACGCATCGCCGAGCCAACCGTTTGCAGCCATTGCAACAACAATTATTGCTTCGCTCTCGTTCACAATCGCAGCCATTTTAGCGATCAACAGATGATCAAACTTCAGGAATCTCCCGATGATATGGCGGCTGGACAAACTCCCCACACTGTTCATTGTTTCGCTCGAAACGATTTGGTCGACGCTATCTCACCCGGAGATCGCGTTGCTGTTACTGGAATTTATCGCGCCCTTCCCCTACCGGTAAATCCGCGAATTAGCAACGTTCGTGCCGTTTACAAGACTCACATCGACGTGGTCCACTTTCGTAAACAGGACGCTAAGCGTCTCTACGATCAAGAGGACGGAAAGGATCATGTTTTTCCACCCGAACGTGTCGAACTGTTGAAACTATTGTCGCAAAAGGAGGATGTTTACGAGAGACTCGCGAGGACTATAGCGCCGAGTATCTACGAGAACGAAGATATTAAAAAAGGAATTTTGCTTCAATTATTCGGTGGAACGAAGAAAACCCACACGACTTTCGGAAGGACTCATTTTAGAGCGGAAATCAATATTCTACTTTGCGGAGATCCGGGTACGAGTAAATCACAATTGCTCCAGTTTGCGTTCAATCTTGTTCCGAGATCGCAATACAGCAGTGGCAAAGGTAAATGGGATAAATTTTGTTATTTTATTTTAAGAGGGTTTTTGCGAGAGGAAGGGAGTAAGACGTTAATCGTCATACCGGTTCTTACGGACCGTAGCTAAACGTTTTGTTTACGTCATACCAGCCTCTACGAACCGACGGGAAACTGTTTGTTTAGGCTGCAGCACGACACCAGTCCCATCATACCTGAAATGAACATTTCGTTTAAGGAGGTTCACGCGTTAGGCATGTGTTAGACGAATTCCAAGTTTAATTGTTTAAAATTCGTATGAACGTTCTTAACGATAATACTCAACTGTGGGTAAAATTTGAGAAAGTTTTACCGTCTAGAGATCGAGTTATTTATTGTGAAAAATCGTATTTTTTCGTAACTTCCCGTAAGACCTCGTGTTAAAGTTGCGATTTTAAACACTGAATATCTCGATTACTAGACGGTGAAATCTTCTCAAATTTGTTACCCATTATAATACGATGCTCGAGAAGATTCACGCAAAATTTCAAAAAATTATCTTGGAAAAAATTGTATCTGATGATTTTGCCATTATTTTGTATATACTATTATGATTATGGCGCGTGAACCACCTTAACGGGGTTCGACATATTCGAAGCGCCTATCCGACCATTTTTTATATAGGTATATATTAAAGTGTTACAAACAATGTATCGAGCCATTTTTTCGATATTTTGTTTCAAAATTTTTTAATGTCGTTTTGAAATTTAAAACAATTTTTGATCACGTTTGTTTACCTTCAAATATTTTTTTCTCGGGTCTGAATCGTTTTTTCGGAAAAAACGGCTCGACACGATGTTTATAACACTTTAATATATACCCACAAGAAAAATGGTGAAAATCGAACGTATGGTTCCCGAGAAAAGGTACATTGAAAATAAGCATTTTTCGAACCAATGTTTTTCGACTTTGAATTCGTCCCGAAACTTTTCTAATTTGAATATCTTCTAAAACCACATATAGAATTATTAATAAAGTATTTCCGAACAAAACTAAAAAAAGATCGTCGAAAAATGTTGAATAGTTTTGGAGAAATCTTAATTTGAAGCGAAGAAGGTCGGATAGGAGCTTCCGAATATGTCGAACCTCCTTAAAGCCTCTTTAAACCTCCTTAACATTATGTGCAGCATCTATTCTTCAATCGTCTCGGTATTTCATTCTCCTTATTTCTTTTATTTTTATTTTATATCACACTCCGTGTGTGCACCTCTAGCTTGAATGATATTCCATAGAATAAACGGAAAGTGAAAGGAAACCGGGTTGGTACTTAACGAATTAATTATTACATGTTTTCTTTTTTTACTTTGCTATAGCTAATACATGTTTTAATTCTTCGCTAGGCGAGTTCGATAGTTTTTTAATATTAACGAAATAAGTTTGAAAAATGGGTTAAAGGAACTTGATTTCGTTTGGTATTCAGGATCGAGTGCTGTCGGATTGACCGCGTACGTCACCAAAGATCCCGAGACGCGTCAGTTGATACTCCAAACCGGTGCTCTCGTTCTCGCCGACAATGGAATATGTTGCATCGACGAATTCGATAAAATGAACGACAATACACGCTCGGTTCTCCACGAGGTCATGGAACAGCAGACACTGTCGATCGCAAAGGCAGGAATTATCTGTCAATTGAACGCACGTACGAGTATACTCGCCGCTGCGAATCCGTGCGAGTCACAGTGGAACAAGAACAAAACCGTAAGAAACATTATATTTTCTTTTATAAAAAAATTTCGACAGTTTTTAAAAAATTTATACAACATGGAAACTTGTCTTTATGTAAACCGGGACAAGAGAGAAAAGCCTCAAAGTAAAATTACGACTTGAAAGGAAAATCTAAAATTACGTTTTTACCTTTTGAATTCGTCGGTCGTAAAACGGACGTGTAAAATTACTTGTGAACAAATTGGTAATGACAAGATTTTTTGTTCAAGGTTGTGGAAAATGTGATGCTGCCTCACACTCTTCTGTCCCGTTTCGATCTTATATTCCTCATGCTCGATTCCAACAATGAAGTATTCGATCGTCGTCTCGGTCGTCACTTGGTGTCTCTCTATTGCGACACGGCGGAGCAGGAGGTCGACGATCTCATTGACATGAGTATTCTTCGCGATTACATCGCATTCGCGAAAGAACACGTGAAACCTGTGCTCGGCGAGGAAGCCCAGCAGCGACTCGTTCAGGCATATGTCGACATGCGACGCGTCGGTAGCGGACGCGGGCAGATAACTGCTTATCCCCGGCAACTCGAATCTCTGATTCGCCTTGCCGAAGCGCACGCAAAAGTTCGTTTGAGCGACACGGTTGATGTCGAAGACGTCGAGGAAGCGTGCAGGTATTTCAATTGATATACGTGCAATTTTTAAAGTCATTTTATTCATTACTTTTACTAGAATATTTATAAATCCACTTTATTACGTTTTTAAGATTACATCGCGAAGCTCTAAAACAATCCGCGATCGATCCTCTCAGCGGTAAGATCGATTTAAGCATCCTGACGACCGGTATGTCAGCGACAGCGAGAAAACGACGCGGAGAACTTACCGGCGTGCTGAAAAAACTTATCGAGTCGAAAGGCAAAGTTCAGTCGCTCAATTATCAAAAGATACTGGCGGAATTGAAAGAAACTTCATCGATCGTAAGTTTCATACGTTTTTTTTCGTCGATATTTGTATCGTTATAGCGATGAATTCGTAATTTTTTCAACGCAATGTTTTTACATTTTTTTCTGCCGCGCAGTTGATCACCCGCGACATGTTCGAGGACTCGTTAAAGGAACTTCAGGACAATGGTTTAGTGATCGTGGCTGGAAAAAATACCATTCGCATTTGCTGATTTCGCGGAAATTATTTTTTATCATTGTGCGCAGTTGCATTTTTACACGAACGTCGTTTATTAATATTCATCACCTACAATACATAACGTTTGCAACATTTCTGAAAATGTTCGTATTATACATTTGTTTTTTGTACGAATAAAATGTAATTTTATAATTAATCCCTTAACCTGTTAAGCGGCGATGGCAAATATCTTTGCCATTTCAGGCTGCCGAAAAAACTTGAATCTTTGCCGTGGAATATTCTATAACTGTGAAGTCCAAAAAATGTGCTGTTGACTCACAGGTTAATTTTATATGTTTTCAAGTACATTGAAAACGGTTGCGTCACTCATTGTTCAATTTTTTATCTAAAAAAAAGCGAGTATATCTATTCCAATATTCTTACATTGTTTTTGTAAGAATATTGGAATAGATCCAATATACGGCCGAGCATATCTATTCCATTATTCTTACATTGTTTTCGAACATTTCTGGTACGAAAAATGATTATCTTCTAATTTTTCTAAATCAACCAATTATTTTAAATATTGGTATCCACGAATTTGTTGGGTTGCTGATGAGTATCAAACGATAGAAAAAGGAAAGAGTTGAAAAACAAAGAAGTTGTCGACCATCCTTACGCTCGATCATGAATCTCGTTTTCCTCAGGAACTATTAACGATCAAACGACGAAATTTGGTATACATTACAATTAAACGACGATCAAACGATGGAAAACGGAAATTGTTGAAAAAGTTCAAAAATACAAAAAACTGGAATTAGCCAAAGTTTAGGGATAAAAAGTTACCCGCTAGCTTCAGGTCAGACTGGCAGAAAATAAACTGCGGTTTTCCAAAAAATTATCAACAATTAAACGATGAAATTTGGTATAAGTTAGTATCAAACGACGATACAACTATAGCAAAAGGAAAATGTTCAAAAAGTCAAAAAATGTAACAACCGGAAGGCTCCAAAGTTCACCAGTAAAAAGTTACTAGACAACTGAAGGTCAAGCTGGGGGAAAATAATGTCATTTCTGTAACAAGAACTATTAACGATTTAACGATTTTTTTAACGATCAAACGAGATCAAACAACTATCAGACGATTGGTAAAAAAATCTTTAAAAAGTTAAAGTCGGTCAGTAACCTTTACGATCGATTTCTCTTTCTATTTTGTAAAAAAACTATTAACGATCAAACGGTCTCAAACGACGATCAAACGATTGGTAAAAAAATCTTTAAAAAGTTAAAGTCCGAAAGATTCTCGATACATGAAAAATAGAGGGAAAAGGAACTATGCATGTGAGTGCGTGGGGTACGAGGGAAAGTGGACGTCGGTAGGGATGAATACATATGATGTGCAAAAACACTTTAAAGTTTTCAAACTACAAGTGTACTTCGTAAAGCACTTATGAAAACGAGATTTTTCTGTACGTCGCAAATACAATAATCTGACGAGTGATTCGTCTCAATTAGGCGGTCGAAAGCTGGAAAAAGTGAAGTTTTAGAGTGCAAAGTGCATTTTGAAACACGTTAAAGCGCGTGAAATTTGCACAGAGCCACGTTTCGACTTCGTGCAAAGCGGGTAGTATTATCTGGTTTGAAATAGGCTCGCCACACGCTTTACTACGCTTCCGAAACACGGTCCGTACCATTCAAACCACGTAACGTGCTATCAGTACTACTTTTAACGAAGAATCATCCCCAAAATAATATTACATTAAAAAACTGTAATATAATAAGCTGTAGACATAATATATAGATATAAGATCAACATAAGCCATATGGAGCTCATCTTTTTGGGATAGTGGGTTGACTCGTATCTACTTTTCATCATCGCGGTTAATACACCGATTTTTTTGTTCAGTTCGGTTCAAGATTTCTTTATTGGTCTTATACTTCTTACGCCCGTTTTCTCCCACGCGGTTCAACTTGCTCTTCACCGTTTTCTAATTTTGGAACAAGAAAAAGATGGAAAGTAAATTGAACCGAGATCAACGTTGAACCGCGTTGGAGAAAACGGGTCTTACAATTTTCCAATTGCCATGTTGCTTGCCTTATGATTAGTTTTGGTCTATGCCTATATCACATACTTCACTAGCCCGTTTACGTTTTCTTATACTTTGTCATAAATCAAATGTTAATTATTTAACGTGTTTTATATTTTTAGGTGCAAATTTTAGCAAAAACCCTGTGTATGACCATTTTTTTGCAGAGAGCGCGCGCGTTTATAATCCCAGTGGGGCGTCGCTTCGCTCGCGAGAAACGCGGGATGACCATGCGCTACCTATCGACCGCAAGTGGTACAAAAACATGTGACAAACGCGCTTGAAACGCACTATTCTGTGGGGGAAGTCCGTGTCCACAGCATGCGAAAAAGTACGCTTCAACTATGGAGTTTGTATAAGGAGACCGAAGTCCGTAAAGCTGAGGTGGTCACGTTAGTTTTGAATCTAGTAATTCGGATGGCGCCGATGGCGGCGCTGCCGTCAGACAAGAGCCAAAACGCATACACACAAAAGTTGTGTACGCACTGTAATCCGTGGGTGTCACCTTATACGTGTTAGTAAACATACACAATGCGCGATAGCATGTAAACGCGACCAACACCCGCACAAAAAAGCGCATCTCTGCCGACAGCGCTGCAAGTGGTCAGAAATTAAACCAATTGAGAACCGAAAAGCGTGACCATTTTTCGTGGCGGGAACGTATTATGTTCGGTCTCCTTATACAGACTCCATAGTTTCAACCGTGTAACCAAACGTGTTGATACGTACTAAACCACGTTTCTCAACCAAATGTAAGCCACGTTCGATGCTGTTTCGGAAATCGTGTGGCAAGCGCATTTCGAAAAGCGCTTTAAACGTGAAAAACTGCACTAAAAGGATATTTCAAGTTCGTGCCTTCAACGAAACGTACTGGAAATGGACTTTGGCAGAGTTGAAACGTACTATTCCGTGTCAAGGTTTTTGTCAGGGCGAGTATTTCGAGTGGGAGGAGTTAACGTTGTATGCATTCACGAACGAGTGAGCTCGAATGATGGGTTTAACATCGCGTTAAATCAAGGTTTAACTCTTTGTTTCGCGTGTACAAACGTTAAAGAGAAGCCCAGTTTCGATCAGAACTTTCTCGATCGTGACTTTACGGGTTCGATATGAGTGAGGCTGCCTATATAATTGATACCTGCAGGGCAGCGCCGCTCATCCGATTTTATTTCGCGTAGTTGCGATCGAGAAAGTTCGGATCAAAATATTGTGAGGTTATGCTGGCCTAATTTTGTGAGGTTATGTCTCGTCATGGTTACCAACGAATCCCGTAATTCGTTGGTAATACGGCGTGTGAAACACCACCTGAGTTTGTACAAATTCGAGATCGGAGATGGCGCTGTTCGAGAGTATAAATAGAGAGCAAACGTGAAAGACAATTTCGAACAATACGTTTAAAATAGAACAAAATAAAAATAATTTGAGCGACGGACACAACGGTTTACCGTATAACCTCAAATGTTCTGCCTCCGACAATTTGTGGCGCCATAAAAGCGAGACCGTCTGCAAAAATGTATGGCAAAGCCTTCGTGAATTCCGATTTGTAAGGAGGCAAGCATGATCCTAAAATCAAGCGGGATATATATACAGGGTGAATTCCGTAAGGTTTCTCAAACGGGATTTTGGTGCAGATGGGATCATTACAAACAAAAGTTGCAAATATACATTGGGGATATTTTGAATAGTTTACGAGATATGAATATTTAAAGTTGATCCAATCAGATCGCGCCGAGAAGCGTTGGAGCCGCCCACTCTCCGCCCTAGCCGTAGATGTAGCACAGTTTAGGGCGATAGATTTGGGATTGCAAAATTCAGAGCAGTCAATTATTATTATATTATTACGCGGTCATTTTTATTTGTCGGGCATAGACTGATATGACTTTTGCCGAGTGCCCCAAATAAAAATGACTGCGTAATAAAATAATAATAATTGACTGCTCTGAATTTTGCGATTCTATATGTAACGCTCTACACTGTGCTATATCTTCGGCTAGGGCGGAGAGTGGGCGGCTCCAACGCTTCTCGGCGCGCTCTGATTGGATCAACTTTAAATATTCATATCTCGTAAACTATTAAAAATACCCCTAATGTATATTTGCAACTTTTGTTTGTAATGATCCCATCTGCACCAAAATCCCGTTTGAGAAACCTTACGGAATTCACCCTGTATATGGCTCATTCCACCATTAACCATTGGGCCTCGGTTACCTAATTTTTTATTCATCGCTCATTTTCACGTGTAAGTTTTTTACATTAAAAAAACGATTTGTCGAATCTAAGACATTTAATAGTATAAATTTCTGAGAATTTCAATTTTTTTAAAGAAATGTTGTTCTAGCATGGAAGTTGTGTTTCTGGGATATGTAAGAATATAAAAAACGTCAATCTTTCTGCCTTGTCTTTATTCTATTCTAATTAAAAACCATTGGTCAAAATATAATTGTTTTCGAACAATTTTGACTTTGGTACTTTGTGCAGCGTAGCTTAAAATTAATCGAATCGAACATTAGTTTTTTCATACATAAATCAGTCGAGTTCAGTGACTCGAAATGTTCAAATAATGAATTTTTATTATCTCAAATAAGATGTGAAAATGACAAACGAATTAACAATTCGATACCGGATGTCTCGATAGTTAATGCCGGTATGAGCCATATACGTTACATATACCTTCGCCTTTTCCTACATATAGCATTCTCTCTTTTTCTCTCTATATCCTTACGGGCTGTTATAAATAAAGCATCGACGCCAGTCTGGCGGTCTCGCTGGACGGCGGAACGCCGCGTCGCGCGGCCTTGCCTCGGGGCAAAATTTATTCACCGGCAACCGGAATATCTTCGGGCATCGCTACCGGTTACTTACCTCTCTCCCGCGAGAGGGATCGTACAGCAACAACTGTAGTTATATACGCTAGTTCCACGCCTTATCCGACGGCAATCAGCGCCCTCGCATCGGCGGTCGATGGCTGCACACTGGGGTAGTGGAGACACTCCTTCGTATTGATGCAAAGTGACCGTCATTTTTTGGACTGTTAAATTTCGGTCATGGTTTGTCGCCTGACTTTTGATACGACCAAGTTTATTAATTACTAATTGCAAGTAAAACAAATGACCGATAACTGTTTTCGTTCTCTGCAATACAATTATCTGTTGTAACGCATTTTTCTTCCTGTAATAAACTAATTATGTTATGTTTGTTCAGTCAGCTTAAAAATCTTTAGCTATGAATTATCTGTTTCAGATATTGTCGCTGCGTTCGTTTTTTCTTTCTTCTTAGTTGCATTTCTTTCGCGGAAAACACATTTTTGACGGAGTTCGAGATTTGAGATCAGAGTTAAGGTAGTTCTCTCGTTTAATCGTTTTCTTAGGATTTCGTTGAAAAATTGCATAAGCCTTCTATGATATGATCTACATACATGTGGCAAATTTGAAGAGGTTTCATCGTGTAGTTATCGAGATATTTATTGTTAAAAATCACAATTTTCGGCACTCTCCCATAAGAGTACGTGTTAAATATTGCAATTTTCAATCCTAAATATCTCGACTTCTAGATGGTAAAACTTATTAAAATTTTGCACGTCACTTTATAATACTTTAAAGAAGCTTCCCGTAGTTTTTAAAAATAATCTTAAGAAACTATTTTTCATGATTTACAAACGAACGTAGCGAGTATAGGTCACCTTTGATGACCTTGAATTTATAATATGTTGTTCTTGAATGAATTTTCAACAACTTTTCTTAATAAACTTAAGCTTCAAAAGCATATGGTATGGAGATAAACTAAGAAAAAACTTTTGATTCGACTGTACCGATAAAACTACCTTAAATGACATTCGTAAGTTGCCGAGGTGATGCGACACACGCCCCATCTAGTGTCATATTGATGTCACAATTATTGCGAAGACGAGAAGATTTTTGCCACTGCAGCGGCACCGAATGTGGCTCGTATATTACCGAGATCTTTAAGAAACGCGATTCGTAAATTCACCTGAATTCTAATCGTTTCCCGTACAGCAAGAAAATCATAGTTTCGTTTTCGATTTTTGAGGATTTATCGACCTTAAGTGGGTAAATCGTTAGTTGGGGTTTCTTGTGTTTTTCTCCTAGAATTTTTGAGATATCGGGAAAAATAACGTCCGAATCATGATCAGCGAACAATTTTCGATCGAATAGGACCGTTTTCAATCGTCTGGCGAAAAACTTTTCATTTTCAAAACCCTCGAGTAAGTGGGTTGAACATTAATCCCAAAAAATCGACATTTTGAAATTCCTTTATTTTCTACATTCTTAAAGGTTATATCGATGGGAAATTGCTTACTGATCACAAATTCAACGGTAGTTTTTCTTTCGCACGATAAATGATAGGTGAAAAGTCGAAAAAACGAGAATTTTCACAGTTTTTTCGGGTTTTCGTCCATTAGTTTGGAACTATCGTAGGAATAACCATCATTTTCATGATGTGCAGGACATTTACGATCGAATAAGATTATTTTGCAATCATTTGTGAGTACAATTTTGTTTTCACCCCCGCGACTTTTTTTCCGAGCCTTCGAAAAAGCGCGGTTTTTGAACTTTCGCCACGACCACAGAAATTGAGCAATCCGAATGTTCCTAGACTCATTTTCTTGTCTCGGCGAGTTCTTCAAATAGTTGTTCGTGAAATTTTCTATCTGACGAACGAGAACGGAGACACAGCATCGCGAAAAGTCGATTTTTCGAGGTTTCGCGATTCCCATCGAAATCGGCGATATATATGGGCCATTCCGCGTGAATCGGATCGGTCATCTCTCAGAAATTAGTCAAATTTTGCATATCATTAGTTCCTGACGAGATAAAATATGGAGTCAAGTATTTTTTTTTAATTGCAAAATTTGTCGACCTTTATTCAATAATGGCATAACTTTTTTCCTTTAAGGTGAATAACAAAAGTTGTTAAATTAAAGTTGTCACAAAAGAACTATATTATATGATAAAATTATTTACAACATAAACAAAAATTATTTGATACTATTTATTTAACAAATTATTTTTCAATAATTTTTTTAACCATCAGGGTTATGATGAAAAAGTAAAAAAAAAATTTTGGCAGAAACTTTCAACATTTCAATACACTATAAAAAAATGTCATCGTTGTGTTTTATTTTGTTATCGAGAAAATAATTGTTGAATTTCCGTACACGTAAAGAATCGGTACTCGGTGCGGCAGCCACGTCCGCACGGTGACCGCCCTCGCCAGCTGGCTGTACGTCACGCTAGGCGAACTTAATATCCAAGTTAATATTCTCAAAAACGAAATACGATGATTATTCATCACCACGGTTTATTAGAATTTTCTCGTTTGCTTTACTCAGACTGAAGTGGACCGCAGATAACGCGAATTTGACCGGGTTGCAAATCTTACAAATTGCATCGCAATTGGGTTACAAATAAAATAACTCACGTATCCTCTTCATTGTAACCCAATTATGATCACTAAGCTGCAAGGGGTTGCCGCGCCGTTTTTGCACGACCAAAACCCGTAAACTTGATCGAATAATCCCGTGTCACAACATGAATTGTACGTTTTATTGTTATTCGCATGCGTACAGATATCAATTCTGGTCACGTCAGAATCTAGTGTAAAAGCTACAACGATCCAAGATTTTATTTATTCATTTTTTGGAAAAACAACGATCAAACAAACGTTCGAATAATATTATTTGTTTCGAACAAACGATTCCCTATCGATTAGCGTTTGAAAAAATCAAATTAGACAAAAATTTACGGCTAACTTAACGTTCTTTTTTGTTTCGTTTGTTTGTTAAAAAATATGATCAAACAAACGTTTTAATTAATCGAACAATCACAAACAATCGACAAAGAAGCATTAAAAATTTTAAAAAAATGCGAAAGTCAAAATCGAACGGCTAATTTCATATAGCTCACTACGACACCTCGGTGCTTGGCCCGCCTTGACGTATCGGGGTTTCGTAGCATATGCTCGCTATGCCATCTAGCGGTAGTCAGCAGTGGCTCTCACAATTAGCCAAATGCCACGAGCTCTGCACTACCGTGACGAAAACGAAGCCGTTTGAATTTTCCGCTGGGTATCGCTGCCTCTTAACTGATCGAGAAGAAAAGTACATTAGCTCCTTGTTGCTATTATTCTGCATTCGCTAAACTAGATTTCGTCCCGATCGGTCGTGTTATGCCGAAGAAATTACGAATAACTTTTTCGAAGTGGTCAGAGCGCGCCATATTGTTTCTCCACACTGGGTGTTCTTGACGCCTCCGGCAGAGTTCGTCCCTCTCCCCATACCTATTAGCATTTATATATATATATAACTGCAAGTTGTCCAGTTTTTGCGAATAAATACACCACCCATAATTTATTATTATATTTTCTATCCTAATTTTACTCGAGGTTATCTCACTTCGCATCACCTGACACAACATAACCTAACATCAATCTTGCAATCTCCTTTTTTGTTACTACTTCGAAATGCCTCGAGTCTCATTTTCACTGATAAAAATTCCTCGAATCAATGGTTAGAACTTTCGGTCTTACCGAAAAAAAAAAATTGTTTCTCGCGATGAGAAAATAGTTACGCCCCCTTTCTGTAAGTTCTCGAGCCATCGGCAAGACTGATCGTTGCACTCGACGCCATGAATATCTAAAGGAGTGAGCCTGCGCGTATTAAGGCACGGAGCATCCTCGCGTGCGGTGCAAAAAAATGCTTTGGAGCAAAAAAAAAGGCGAAGACTAACATGAGAGAGTCTCGACGATATGTGCGTATATCTATAGCAACGGTGAAATGGTAGTACTACATTCGGTTCTGGAACGCGCAGACCACTTTTCGTCTTCCATCGTTATTATTATTTTTTTTTGTCTTTCCTTGTTATTTTTTTCTTTCTCGATCGAGACCAAACTCGTCTGGGCCTATCCGCGTGCGGTTCGTCTTTCAGAAACCTCAAGGCGCTTCGGTCCGTGCATTAAAGTTGTGCTAGCCCAAAGTGCGAGGGATTCAGGGTCGAGGTTCACGCGGCCTTGCTGTGGGCTTCGAGTTATATAAAGAAGTTATATAAAGGAAGGCCTTATACGAAAGACGATGGAACGAGAGAAACACGGATAGAAAATTAACCGAAAATTAGACCGCGTAATTAGTGCGCGGTCTTACTCCGAAATACCCGCCCTTCGAATCTTTGATGAATCTTCGATTCGCAACAATCGACGTTAGTGCCATTTTGCGAATTGAACAATTTTTTGTTTGTAACGTTGATAAATAAAGCGCAAATAAATAATAAATAAATAATAAACCAATAATAAATAAATGTTAAATAAATAATAAGCCAATAATAAATAAATGATAAATAAATGATAAATAAATAATAAACCAATAATAAATAAATGTTAAATAAATAACAAAACAATAATAAATAAATGATAAATAAATAATAAACCAATAATAAATAAATGTTAAATAAATAACAAAACAATAATAAATAAATGATAAATAAATAATAAACCAATAATAAATAAATGTTAAATAAATAATAAACCAATAATAAATAAATGATAAATAAATAATAAACCAATAGTAAATAAATGACAAATAAATAATAAAACCATAATAAATAAATGATAAATAAATAACAAATAAACAATAAATAAATTTATGAGACATTACTTCCTACAAGCTACGACGTCAGAATCGATTAACCCTGGTTCGTTCCATGAAAGATTCCACGTCGTAGCGTCACAAAAGTCACGTTCAAAGAAGAGATAAAAAGTCTTTTACAATGAAACACCTACTGATCATTTCACGGAATGATAGAGACTCTCGTTAGGATCTTTGATGAAGGCAAAATACTTGATCGACCGGTTATCGACGAATATATGAGAAATCGTGACGTTGCTTAAGGAGCCGTTGGTTCATCAGCCAAATTCACGGGCGTACCCCGCGTGTATCGTCGTCGCGTGTCGTCATCAAAGAATCTCTGACTCATTCCGTTCCACGCTACGTTTGTACTGCGACGCATACTCCGGCTTCTACGCGCCAGTGACGTAATCCACGTCCGTTATCGCATCTCTTTAAACAGGTGAGAGGGGAACGCATTCCTCATTATCGCACTCACACTCCCACACCATACTCTACATACGAGCGCGACCCTCGGATTTTCGGATATAATCCTCTTTCTCGCTGATCAACGCTAAGTATACCTTTCCTGGAAGCATAAACTCTCATCCGCATAAATAAACATATTTTATTAATAATTGTCAATTTTAAACGTTTATTATATTGAATTATCTTCAAACTATGTCGATAATGGATTATCGAAGAGTTTGTAGCAACGAAAAAAACGTAACGTAGTAGAGAGAAGCATTTTCGTACGGCGTTACGTACGCACGAGTCCTGTGATGAAAAGTGTGTCTACCGGCTTCGTGAGGCCGTTCGGTCGTTTCCGTGAATCCTCGCCCCTCCACGGGGCTAACGCGTTAGCCACCAGCGCCCCGGCTGCGCTCGGCACGACGGCACACTCGACAGTCTTGCGCGCAGCCTCGACGGGCTATGGTTGTGCCTTGCGTCGTGCTCCCTTTCATTTTTTTTTCGTGCTACGCTCCACCGTCGATTCTTCACATTTTTCACTCATTTCTCTAGTCTTTTTCTCTTTCTCATTCTCTATCGGTCTCTATCACTCCCTCGTCGTACCGAAGGGATAACAAAAATCGATTCCCCGACAAAACCGAGTTCGCTCTCTTTCACACGTGTTAACCTTTCAAATGGTGATTTTTTGAGAGATAAAAAGAAAATCCTGGGGATTCCCAGGTGCTCGCGCAACGCGAGTTATCGATCTATCGTGTTAAAACCCAGACCCTGAATGGTAGTGTGTGCGTGTTTTTTTCTCTCTTTCTCTCTTTCTCTCTCTTTTTTCCTTCCTAGTTTTTTTTAAATTTGTTTCTTGTGCGCCACGCCGAATCGATTATTATGATCACGTTTTCGTGCAACACCCAGAGCTTACGTGCTTGTTGACTCGTGGATTTTAAAGTCGTGCTTGGTGGTTTCGACCAGTGGATCGTTTTGTGTGGGCTGTAAAGAGAGATAATAAAAATGCTGCCGCAGACACCGGACATCATTCCCACCTCGTTCAGCCAGGTGAGAGAAAGAATTCCACGAACAAGCTGTTTATTTTACATCGACACGATGAACAAAATATACGTAGTTCTTTTGAAATTCATTTTTTTTGTTCTTTTCCTGGAAATTTATTGACATACGCGCCTGAATTTATCTCGTTAAAATAATTTCCCCAATTTACGATAGGGAGATTAATTAACGATGAGAAATTCTCAATTTTTATCGACTAACTTGAATATAAACAATTATTTTGATAAAATCGATCAATAAAATTCGTACTTGTAATAGGCAATTTTTAAAACGTCGATTTAACGAAAAGTAATAGCGATTCGAAGGTAAAAATGTAAATTTTAAAGTTTGAATTAATATTGTTTTATTTATTAAAGTAAAAGTAAAGCATGATTTTGAACATTTTTGTGATGAGTATTAGATAATTGGATAATAGTTGAATACATGCAATTTTATTTATCTCTGAACGATAGTTTTTAAAAATATTTCCAGTATCGATTATAAAAAACGTTTCGAAAAAGTTGTATTTAAGTTTAAGAAAGAATCGTATACTCGCGCGCCTGGTGGTAGTTTTCGGTACTACATTGCCTACCTTCCTTGCAACATAACTTTGCTATTTTTTAATATCTTAAAATGAAATTTTCACAAAATATTTTTAAAATTCAGCACTGTCGAAACAAAAATACATAATTGTAAAATCGTTTTTTAAAATTTATAAACATACGTAAGCCCTAAAAAATTTAAGTTTTGCCCAACTCCTCGTCGCTTCCATCGCTTGCTTTTAGCACTCGAAAATATCACTTAACGACATTTTCTCGTTAATTATTTTTCGTCAATACTGCATTTCGTTTCACCTTTCGAACACGTGACTAACAGTAAACTTGTCCCAAACAGAGCGAATGTTGACTCTTTTATCTTCAAAGCTAGTTCCTGTCTCACGGTCAAGTGAGTACCTTTACCGGTTTTTTTCTATCTTATTTCATTCCTCGAGTCCATAAGCCATTGTACCATTATCCAGTTACAAAGAAAAGAGAAAATACAGTCGGAACTCTCGATTGTGTGCTCACGAGTCTCTCTCTCTCTCTCTTCAACGCAAAGGCAAAGAAACGCGCGGCTGTGTTTGTTTTACTTCCGGTTTAGGGGTAAGCCGTCTTCGAAAATTGTCGATCGAAGGTTTTTCTTTCTTCCCTAACCACGTTATTTCCCATCACGTTCCCTGCTACTAAAACAAATCATTTTCGAAGAGCAAAAAAAATGAGACGCGGAATAAAGAATGGTACGCCATCTTCGTTGACGTTTTTTGCCGACGGATCACGTGACGCGCCAGCTCGTCGCACCTAGCGCGTCGCTCGATTGAGATATCTCTCGAGGCAAAAAATCTCGATTGAAATTTTCTCATAAGAAACGTCAATGGAAGCGTCGAGGAGTGCTCGAACATTATTTACTCGCAGATTTTTCCCGTTACCGTGACGTCAAACGCGTTTCATATCGTTCCCTCGTTCTCGCACCTCGATATTCGCTCGTGGCGCCATCGGTCGCGCGCCC